>OY728157.1:1950258783-1952758783 GCA_963277665.1 Viscum album | reverse complement strand
TTATTTAGCATATGATGTTATTGATGAAATCAAAAAGGCTTTAGATGCTCTTCCTTGATCTGTTTATTATTATAATAATTAGAAAAAATCAGTGATGTCATATTTTATTCACATATAACAATATAAATTCCTAATATCATAAAACATATTCCTCATTCCTAGGTGAACTATCTAATGAGAATGATTAAAATACCTCATCACATACTTTCTCATAGGAGATCAAATGAAATAATAGTTTTGGAAGAAAAGGATACCCTCTACCAGTTAAAACCATTCACTGATGGTATCCCAACCATATAAAGAATTAATAATTCCATGGAACTCATAATCAAGATACTACTCCAATAGGATCAAATAGAGAAGGTAATATTTTAAAAAATTCAATAATACTAGATATTGGTCTTACCATTCTTTGAAATTATATGTGAGCAAAGAGAACAATGAGTTTCCAATAATTATAATATTATTTTGGGGCGTAAAATTATAGTTTCTATATAAGAGTATCTACATCATCATTACCATTTTAAGGGGTGTAGGTGATATTAATGTCAAATGACCATAAATACTCCACATAACCCCGCTGGTGAAGATTCAAATCTTTTTTGAGAATATATGACTCCTGGTTTTATGATTAGGGTTAAATGGACAAATTTTCCTTAATTTGCAAGTTTTTATTCTTCTTAAGTGTATTCCTCAAAAATTTGAGTATGAGATCAAGTGTGGGATAATTATTTGCACGCGTTCATGGGTAAATATAACACTATGTAACCACATTATCACCCTAAAATAGAACACATTCCAAACATGACACTAATGAATCACAAAAGAATATATAGCCCTCTAAATCCTCTGGTGGATTTATGACTAGGGAAGAATTCATGTGATGCTTTATCTCATTAAAGGGATCCTCAAATTTAGAATCTCATCTGAACATCACTCAGTTCAAACTACGATATTTAAATAGAGAATCCATATTTGATAGATATTTTTGGTACCAAAAATAATACCTTGTTACCCCTATGAACATTTAAATCTAAATGACACTCTAAAGTTATTAGATATAAAATAATGTTGTCACATTTACATGATCAAATGACAAACCATGTTACGATACCAAATTCCCAAAAAACATAAATTCCTATGTATAAAATTAGAACTTTTACATATTTTCACATATTTGATGACTCCTCAAGATGTCTTAAACTACTCTCCAATGAAATACATGGTCCTACTATTTTTTATATGAAGCCAATATTTCATCAAAAACTATAGCAATGAGAGAATAGAGATACTAGAAGAAACCCATTTCCATAAAATAAATAAACAAATAAGGTGTGTTGGTTAGACCAAACAACATAAAAAGATAATCATATAGGTCATGCCTTCTCTTGAAAGAAGTCTTTGGGATATCAAACTCCTTGATCCAAAGATCTTGGTAACTAGGATAAATATCAGACAAGAATAACCATTTATATCATTTCATGTGATCAAATAGATCATTAATTCAGGGTAATAAATACTTAACATTAATGGTAACATGGCGGATAATTCAGTAACTAATACATACAAGAAGGGATTCATTGTACTTTTTGTCCAAAATAAATGGTGTCACCCAATGCTCTACACTGAGTTGAATAAATACATTGGAAAACAATTCATAAAACTAATCCTTTAACACTTTCAGTTCAGAACCATCCATGTGATGATTTGGTATATCTTTGGGATGATTACTAATAACCAAGTCAAAAGAGAACACTACATCCCTCTCTAGTGGGAACCCAAATGGAAAATGAAAGAAGAAAATCTAAAATATCAACAAACTACAGGAAGATCACAACACAAATATTCTTACTATAGTTCAAAAGTATAACTCGATAAAATCTAACTCATTTCTAGAAAAATAGGTTCATAGTGGTAGACCCTTATTCCATTCTCCCAATAAAACATGGAACTCCCCGTTAGGGATAGTAAAAGAGACTTTTCGAGCTTAACATTAAATACATTATTTATAATCAATCAACCAATAAATCCTTAGAATTAATTCCATTTTTTATATCAAGAACCAAAAAAACCATGATGATCTTGATATTTTATAATTATAATGTTCAAGTGGAGAATAAGAGACCCTTTTCTCTATTTATACTATGATTCATGGTAATTTTCATCATAAGATTCATGTTCTTTATAGGTATATTGAACCAGCTGATAATGCGGGTTGATATTGATGATTAATGGGAAGAAATATCAAATAAATCAATCACTGATGTTGAAAAAATAGTAATGGAACCTCTCAATATTGAAAGTCCCACATAAGTTCTCTCTAGAGACTCATCAACTACCATAAATTACTTCATTTTCATTGCATGCAGCTAGAACCCCATTACTATTGAAGCATAAGACTATTCCATAGATTGAATTTTTACATAATATTCGTTACAACTATTCGGAGTGCTGTAAACCAAGAAAACACCCCGAATACGACTTTGTCATCCAGACCATCTATAAATCATGGGTGCCTCCTTGAAAGAATGGTTAATGTTCATGAATTTTTGACATTATTTACAGGTCTGTGGTCCTTTACTATGTACTGTATATGATTTAGAGAAGCCACTTGTTTTGGAACACTACTGTTGTTTCCACCATGAGTTTCATTATGCTTTCATTTCACCTAAATGGAAGTAGTAACTATAGCAGTAAGAGTACTAAGAACTCTAATCAACTCTTACTCAAGGATAATACCATTGCAATCAGATAGACCAAATTTTTGAAAATAGTATTGAAAATTCTTACATAGATCTATAATTATTATTTTATAGAAGTACAGAATCTTGTTACCATTATTATGGATCTCCATTATAATTATGATATGTTTCAACCAAATTTAATTTCGACTATACAATAACTTGATGACCCTATCAATATTTTCAATCTAATCCTCTTCCTCCTAAAGATCATTTGTTCCCCAGAAATATGGTTTTTCGGATAAATAAACTCTTTGGAATGATCACTACTATTATATCTATTAGAATCCACATCTAAATCCTTAGTGGAAATGGGGTTTTCCACATGACCCATAATATGGACAATACACACTAATACCTTCATGAAGTTCTCATTATATAGAGGGTTCTATAGTTTTTTATTAACAACACCTTTTATAAAGATGGTTCAAATGACACATTATTGGTAGGGTTAAAAGAAAACAAAATAGATAAAAAGGACATAATCATTTGGATACACACAAACATTAACACTATCCATCATATTTCTACATGGAAACATAAAACTCAGATTGATTTTTTAAAAAAGTATATAATTAGATCTAATAACTCCTGAAAGGGTTTTTTTCCCAAAATACTATTTTATCTTAAGGCTCATTATAATAATTCCTTTCTATGTCATTTCTGATTACATAACCATTGGCTTTTAAAATCTAATATAGTTTCTTATAAGTCATCCCAAAAAACAAAACAACATTCAAGAAGTGGAAAAATGGCCTCTAATACCAATTTGTCTTGAACCAACCCATGTAACCCCTAAAATCATACTTGAATCAATTCTCACATAGTCTGAACGGAAATATGGATCCCTACAGGCTAGTTAATAATTTTTTAAAATCAGAATTAATAATATTTGGTGATTCCACCTTGATAACTTCTCAAAATATAATTTGACTATAATGATCAATATGTAGACAATATGAGAAATCAATCATTAAGATAAAATCTCCATATGTAGAAAAATGAATGTCCCAAAATTCTTACCTCAACCTAATCCCTTACATAAACCATCAATGAGATCATCAACATATCTCCATGTTATATGTTTTTCGGAAACTCCAATAATAATTCCCAGTATAAAATCATTCACTAATATGAGGACCCATCATCTTTGAGCACGACATTTCCATTTCATAGAATTGTCATATGAAAGTATACAAATCCCCAATGGAAAAAGGTAGGGTATAAGAAACATAAACCCAGTATAAGATTATCCTATATTCCATAAAAATTTCATATCAAATAAATCAAATATTGATAATTTTATTTACATCATGGCATAGAATTACATTCAAAATTTCTAACAAAACATGCATTCTAAATCATTTCAATGATATGTTTGAGATGGTTAAAAAGTGTATTACAATTAAATTGAAATGAATAATAATTTATATCTAAGAACTATCATGTATAAATAATTTAAATTCATATAAACTTTGTTATGTTTCTTGAGGATAGGCTAGTATAAGGATTATCACACATCTCCGGGAAATACGGCTCCATGTATGTACACATCCCTAGATCTCAGGCATATGGGAAATTGGAGAACACTTGAACGAATTATTTCCCTTCTCTCATCATATTTTAATTAGTGTTTTCATCCATAAACTTTCTAATACATTCTAATCCTGAGTTCTTTCAACATAACTACCTATGATCCCATGTGCATCATGTAAATAATATGTACATGGAGGGGGATATCCTTTATTTCAATCAATCTAAAATCCTTTAAATCAATAATATCATATCATCCCCATGGTAAAGTATCAAAACATACCAATTCATTCAAAAAATTATTACTAAATAGTATTCAACAAAAACCATTCCTTTCAGAAAAAAATATTTAATTTCAAACCATAAATCATTTAATCCACATTTTCTCATGAAATAATCAGCAAAGACCCTTTTAAAATGATTCATTCTTTTTAAATATATTTTCAAAAATTGTCACATTATTTAAAAATACAAAACCAAAGAGATTCAAATAACCAATTCCATTTTGAAAACATATATCAAGGATTAAAACACAAGCATCAAAAATTATTTAGAAATCTATTTCATATCAAGAATGAAATAATTGTTTAAATTGATATTAAATGCTTTATGGAACCACCAATATCAATCACCAAATCAAAAATCACAAACATAGGTTCGAAAATAAAAATATAATGAAGGGAAACAATCAATCAATAAGGGCTAAATGAATAAAAATTATCAAAATAAAATCCCGAATTAAATATTTCATGCATAATGAGAATGTGAGAATACACTTAACATGACAGTTCTAGAAGAACACAAAATGATCAATGAATATCAATATAGTGATTCCCACTTCCATGATGTATTTATATAAAATTTTATTAGATCTTAAAAACAAAACTTAAATCGAACATTAAATAAAAAAACTATTATTAAGTTTAGAGTATGAATAGTGGATATAGAAGATTAATGAAGAGTGAAAAAAACAGCCACATGCCCTTGAAAAATTTCATATTATTCACCAAGATCCATAGAAAATGATAACCAATAGGCAAAGTGTCTCCAAAATCACAAAGCGTTGTCTCCTTGAATGATATTCTATTCCACCAGATTATAAATGTGGAATGTTTTCTGAGTTTTATGTCTAAAAGGAAAAAATAATATTAATTAATTTTCATTGAATGGTTTTTCTACATGGGTTTTTAAACTCCGCTCTAACCATTCACCCAATTATAGGATATTGGAAGACCACCATGGTTCAAAGGCATAGTTTGAAATACTATTTTCTAACTATTAAAATACAATATATCTTGGGACTCATGATTTTAGTGGAAGTTTGTGTGGTTTGGAATAACATTGTCCCTCCTCTAGAACACTAAAAAATTAAGCATGGTTTCTTGGGAATACCAACATGGGTTTCTCTAACCACAGACCAATCATGAATAGTAAATGAAACCTCAAACGTTTTTCAAAAGTCACAAAAAAATCCCATAAGAATATTCAAATTAAAAATGTTGAAAATAAATGGATTTGGGTATTAGAAAAAAGGTTATTCATGTCAAATTCCAAAATCCAATTTGTACAAAAAGGGTGACAGTAAATCATGAATTGTTTTTAATGTAATAAATCCTTATTTCATTGAATTTCATATTATATTTCATAAAAAAGATCATCCTTTTCAATGGAATATATATAGACATACAAAAAGTAGTGATGAACATCCAACAGTGGTATATGGTAATTATGTATACTCTATCATCTCTATATTTTTATCCTCGAACAATTGGACTAATAATAAATACATATTTTTTTGATAAAGTAATGTATTTTTATATTTTTTGGTATCGAGAATTTAGATGTAATAAATATTGTGAAAACAATAATAGAAGTCAATATTTAATAGATAAGATCCTATTTAATTTAATTTTTTACTATAAAATTTCAAACTAAAAACAAATAGTGATGAAAAAAATTAAATATTAATCCAATTAATATGATACATGTTAGAATAAAAATTCCAAGAATATGAAAATATCAATTGGTTAAGAGAATCCTAAACTGAAACACCATATTTGGTTAAAACCAATACAAAAAACCATTAAGAATTCTCACAATTGATAAATAGGAATAAAAAAGTTTATTCAATAAGAAAAATAACATACTAAAACATAATATCGTATTCAATACAAAAAAAAAATCATGAAGTTAAAACACATCAAGATCTATGAAAATAAGATTCATTCAATATTTTAATATCAAAATCAAAATTTAATCTCATAATCATACATTCACATTTTTCAAGATCAATAAAAAATAAAAGGAATCTAATAAATGAGAAGAGTATTTACAAACATTAGTTAATTGCCTTACATGAATGGGGGAGGGTCATCATTGACTTTCACATAGATAAGGTCAAGGGTAGTGTTAAATAGAGACATCGAAAAACATTCCATGAAAACAAACACATGACTAACACGATGAAAAACAATCACCGAACATAAAACATCAAATTTTTTAAATAAATTCCCCATAATCTAAACTAAAACAACCTTATTTATGAACAATCAAAATGATGTCAGAAAAGAAGGTTGAGTTATGGTACATTAGTTTTCTTTATTGAAAATTTAATGAATATGTTCCATATCACTGTGGCTATTATTTGTGTTAATCATAACCGTCTAAGAGTACACTCCATAAACCATAAAAAGGGTTCATATCAACATTTAGGTTTGAATACATGCTCTATAAAAATATATGTAACTAAAACTTCTACTTTAGTGAGAAAAAAGAATAGTCTCTCAAATATCTCCCCACTCACTACTCTCACTAACAATATCTGGGATCTATAAAATAGAATCTAGTGACACAAAGATCACATCCACGAATAAAAGGTGTGAAGAAAGCCTAACAACCTTGACATTAGTAAAACCGGAAAGAGAGATGTGGATATTGGAGAATCATATATATATTGAACCAAACATCACATACACAATTGATACATCCTCTTAGTGTAATAATAATTACATATTAATATGATTTATTCTAGAACAGTAATGATTTATTTTCATTGGAATCATGGATATATAATAAACTATAAAATCAATTATTCGCATCATTTCCCATTAATTTCTTCAAAACTATCACATTTTTTGAGATATATCACACATAAAACATTTCTTAATAACTTGGGGAAGTGAAACCTAGGGAACGGTGAGGTCATATTCCCAGAAAGGTTAAACATAAGAGAGATTGTGATCAATAATCATAAGTGATCATAGGATACCCATATGTTTCAAATATAATTATTAAAACATTCAATAATCATACCCAATATGTTAAATATATTTAATCATGAATCCTGATAAAAATGATTCTAAATTAAAAGAAACCAGAGTGAAGAATATTTTTTAATCATCTATTAGACAAGAGAACATTACATAACAATAAATAATAAGTAATTTTGTTAAACATATAAGAGTAGAAAATAATTTCCTCAATCATGTATCACTTCTGATACTATCATAGTGTATTTGAATTACTACGCATTCAATTACATCCACATTTAAGGTTCACACCCAATACATTATTGTTTGGAATATTCCCTCAATAAATTTGGTTTACTCCCCTTTACAGTTCTTATTATCTCATGAGATATTCATATTTAACAAATTCATTATAGGGATATATAATTTCAATCCCAATTATTAAATAATGACAAACATATATATGTGTGTCTGTATATATATATGTCTGTGTGGGTGTGTGTGCCAAAAAAATAAAACATTTATCATATAATCATATTATAACCCATGGAAATGATACTTTTTTTTAAAAAATATCATATTCATTATCCCAAAACATACTTATAACGAATAATAATGTTACATTTATATCATATACATAGTAAATCATAATAAAATTTAAATTCTATTTTAAAGATAAATATTCTTTTAATAGACCACCAGTATAATTCTTTAGTAAAATATGTTTTTAATATTGATATCACTTATTTAAAATTTTTAAATTTAAAAATCATTTAGGAAAAAAATTTATTTGATATTAACCTAATAAACATATGATTTATGTTGAAAATAAATGAGTATTTATGATTTCATGGAATCTCTTTAAGACATTGTACGTTAAAAAATCCTTCATGATTTTTAGTAAAACTCAAATATACATTTTTTAGAAAAATAAAAAATATTAATTTCAAAAAATAATAATACGTGGGTAAATATTAATTTAATAAATATTTATATAATAAATAGTATTCTTTTAAAATATATTAATGATAAAATATAGATATGGAAGAAAATATTTGCGAATAAAGAGAGAAATATATCGATTTTTACTAAAAAATCATTCTCTATTTTGAAACATTAAAGAGACAGAAATGAAAACATTATTATATCAATAAATAACTTGAGTAAAATAAAGTACATAATTTATTGGTGATGTGAATAATATAATTTAGTGATTGGAATTTTTAATCATATAAAAATAAAAAAGATATTGTAACATAAATACCTTACAACTTTGGGTACTTTCGATTTATGACACCCAATAAATAAATAACATCAAATATAAAATTAAATGAAGTTAAAATGAGGTTATTAAGAGAAAACATATAAATGTGGTTTTACATATACCAAATCAATGAATATAGATGATTAATATAACATATTTCCCAAAAAAGGCAATTTGTGATTATAAACCCTTTCCACATTGGTGACATTCGAATCAAATACCCTTGGATAAAATAATTTGAATTATAACATTAAATACTATTAATTAAGAATGATACATGATATAACATTTTAAAGGATCAATATATACAACACATAAGCATAAATATCCTCAAAACATCAAACATGTATCGACTAAACGCAATTGTGATAGAGAACCCTTACCTTATATTTGAATTAATTTGTAAGCATCGTAACATCCTACATAATAAATTAAATTTATAATAATTATATAAAATAATTATATTAATACACATAATATCATATATGATCCATTTATTTCATTTTCACAAATTTTTATTATAAATTCTCTATTTAGCTTTTCATTTTGAGTGTTAACCTATTTGTTTTTCATGTATGGTTTTATTAAGTATTTATTGTCATTTCATATTTATTTGGAATAATAAATATCTATATTTTTAATAATGATATTTTTATAATATATATTTATTATAATAATATTTATAACTATTCATATCAACTATTGATGATAAATGACTTACATCACATTGTGGAGATAGTAACCTATACATACCTAAGTGATGTTTCCCCTTTTTGAAGGATGAAAGAAAAAAAGAAAAATAATAATTCATCCTATTATATTAATTTTTATATAAAATATCATATATTTTATTAAAATAATTCCATGTCACAATAAATTTAAATCATAAATGATAAAAGAATTACATCGTAGTGTGGTGGCGGTAGTCCAACTGTACACACGAGCTACAATATCATTAACCAATATATCATAAGTTACAAAGGTATAAATGTTATTATAAATTAATAAGAACAGTAATATTATAAATTTAATATATAAAAATTAAATTAATCGTTATAACCACCCATTAATTTTCATGACGGGAAATTAATAATATCACTATGTGGAGGAGGTAGTCCACAAGTACACACGAGTGATACTTTTATTTCCCATTTGATTGAGAAGGCATGTAAAATGGGTTTGAAATAATCATAATAAAATATAAATATATTTCTATTTCTATTTTTATAATGTTTTAAAGGTTATAATTGTTTTAGATAATTTGTAAGGAAATAAGAAAATGAAATAAATTCTTTATGATTTATACCACTTCCTTGAGATACCTCACTTGGCTTCCATTCAATCCCTTAGCCTTTTCATTTGATTAAAAGAAAAAAGTTCCATGGTAATTGGAAGGATTATTGGATTTGAATTTAGTAGGAATTGGACAATATAGAAGTACAAAATGATCCAATTAATGAATGATAAGTGGAGCCCTTTTATAAGTGATGGGAGGGAAACACAAAGAAATTTTAAATGATTTTCATGATATCAGGTCCCTTTCAGGGAAAAGTTGTTCAGAAGGGCCATGTATTTTATGGTAGTATATTATAATGCTGAAATAATTTCAAAAAAAATAGTCATGTTTTGGTAGAAATCTTACCCTTGTCAATTGGTTTAATTCCTGTGTAAACTAATTTAAATATTTACTAAGATAACAAATTTTACTATTCTCACTATTCAGTATGGTAAAAATTATGTTGAACTAATTAAATTATATAAATTATTAAAATTAAAAATATATTTTTTAAAATAGATCAATTTCTATAATTTTTATTATTTAATTTTATATAAGATCACAAACCTTAATGAAAATAAATTTTTTAAAAAGTACATTTTAAGCATAAAACAGAATTTAGATCTATTACATTCATTATAAAAACCATAAAATTATTTATAAAATATATTTTTTAATATATTTCATATTAATTTAAATAAAACTATGAATAAATTTAAATAAATTTAATTTATAAATATATAAACATATTTCCCACATAGAAACAATTTTTTAGGAAAATGTGTTTTGAATCCCAAATAATATCTTAAACCAAAATCAAGTATAACAATTATACCAATGTATTTAATAATATTATTTAAAATTATTGGTGTTTTATGTTACATTAAGAACAAATATAAAACACAATTATACTATTACATGAAAATAAATGATATTATTTACAAATATATATATTTTTTTACTATTTACTAGAAAATAAATATTTTAGGAAAATTCCAAAAAATTCACACTATGATAATATTGAAATATTGAATTAAAAAACAAATTTTTATTTTTATTTATAAAAATGGAAGAAAATGATTATACCTTTCTTAAAAAAAATTACATTATACCCATTTAAAAGACATATTCTCAAAGCACAAAATGAATAATTAAAATTGAATACAAATTTATTAGGAATTAATCGATGCATTTTAATTATTTAAAATATTTTTTCCTAACTTTTTGTTAATATTTTTACTTGAAAATTTATTGGTAATGTTATATAAAATTACTTTATTATGGTTTATTTATAGTCAAGGATGCATGTAAGGAAAGCTAGTGAACACTTATAATCTATTTGAATAAAAAATATATTATGAAATCTGGGGAAGTTAGATTCTGCACTATTAAATAAATTGTTTCCTAAATATTTTTATTTTGTTAATAGGAGGTTTTATATTCAAAAATACCATTTTTGAAAACCCTAATTGTACAATTGGATAATAATATTTCCTTTTTAAATGGGATGTAGAAATCATAATGGTTACATTATGTAATACATAATCCGGTTCCCAGACAAGGATAATGTCATAAGAAAGTGAAAATTATGACATTTAGGATAAATATAACATTAAATAATAATATAATGTAATATTGAACATAGTCATGATAATGTTAATGTTAAAAAATCATAAATTAGTTGGGGTGAAAACAATCATCAACTCATCTGAACTAATTATAAAAAGGAAAAAAATCATTTTCAAGGTCTATTTTCCTAGAGATGAGAAAATATTATATCCTTAAATAAAGTAAAATATATATTCATGATTTATTCAAATTAAAAAAGTAATTTTCTCCTTTGGTTATGTGAATCAATTAATTTATACCACTTTTCATACCATATCTCAATTATTTAAGATGCCTAAATCACTAATATAAAAATATAATTGATCTGAGATCTATATAATAATGAGAATATAGTCCTCCTATCTGTATTTAGTTATAGAAACCAAAAAAATTAATAGTACATGATAATAAAACAAATATGAATAAAAAATATTTTGTATATTTAACCATACTGATTCCAGTACCCAAAGATCTACTTAATTGATTCAATTAACAGTAAAATTCCAAAAAAAATGCTTCAAAAAATGCATAACCATTCTTCAAAACCCAGAAAAATATAAAAAAATTATTTTTTTCAAAAATAATATTAGCTTTAATCCCTGAACAATATAAAGTGGCTCATAATGTTACATACCAATCATGTGAAATTATTTCTCATATATTTTACTAAAATAAGATGTTAACCTCAATCATAATAAAACCTCAATTAAATCATGTATAATTAGTAAATATAAGTATATTATTTTTCCTCCAATAAAATCAATGAATATGTTCTCTAAATCTAAAAATTTATTTAATTTATCAAATATAACATAAATAATTTTCTCATCAAATCACTAATCAATTTCAAAGTCACTAATACTATCAAATTTTTATTGTCAATATTAATAAACTACTTTCCCATTCAAAAATAATTCCACCAATATAATGAATATATTAAGTGTTGTATTTACCTCAATCATATATTATCCAAACATATAACTACACCACAAAATGAATTTTTGATGTTATCATTAGCATTATATATATTCTATCAAATCATTATTGAAAAAATATTAGAGAACAATACTTAAATGTTTCACAAATCATAATTAATAGAATGCAATCAATAAAACTATTCTAAAACATGATTATAGTATATAAATACATAAAAACAACCTTTTTTACACTTTAATATTTTGAAGAACATATAACTTTCCTTGGAATAGGAGTCAACTATTAGATTATGTAATTAAAAATGATAAATCCCATGATCCCCACACATAATACATTTAACATTAAATCATCCCATAGGATGAACGTCATTTTACTCGACCAAAATCATCATTTATTCATGTCAATTTTTTTCTCTACTCCCTTCATTTTCAAACAAAATAAACCATCCCATTCATTTGAGATATTTACTGGGGTGATTCTTCCCACATAATTTACATATAAGAAGTTGAATGTTCTTCTATCAATGGTATTATTTAACTAAACTACCGTGAAACTCGATTTTTATATTATTAACCATACTTGTATACTCTCCAATGTTGAGGTTTCAAATAAAATAAATATATAGGTTATTAGTAATTAACATAAGTTTTAACGATCAAGAACCTATTTCGTTTGGTTTTTCATTAGGATATTAATTTATTTGTCCATAAAATTTATCATTAACACAAATCATCATGGTTCTATTTATTGACTAAAATGACAAATCATATTATAAACAACAATAATATTAATAATTAATCATATAATCAAGAAATATTATTCATATGATGTCTAATAATGACACCTTCATTTTAGAATATGAAACCTTTGGTATAAACTATATATAACATGGTCATATTATATTCAAATTCTTCATATTAGTTAATAATTAAAATGTGAATTAACCCTGGCATGTCTACTAGGTGTGAAAAAATGTTTTGTAGTAATGTACCATTCACCATAAATTGGAATGATGGACAATATATTCTCAACCTATACTTTTTGGGGTTATTAACCTTGAATTAATTTGTTTAAAAACCACATCCACCTATAAAATCCACAAAGGGGTGGAGTTATTAGAAAATAACACCCCATTATTTACCATAACATATGTTATTCTCCTATAAATAGTCTTATCATAAGGGTTCTTACTAAAGATTCATCATCCTAGATTCTAAAATTGACTAAACGTTTCTCTAAGACCAACTACAAAAATAGAAACATTACATACATAAATACTAAGTCTTACCATAGAATAATCATTAAATATCTATTTTGTCGTTGTTAGAACCATAAATTGTTAGAGTAGTTGGAATCATAGAGAGATAAACAAATTATTTATAAAATATATAAATCATTTCAAATTAATTTATTATCAACTAGAGCACTTCTTAGGATTATTAGACTTATGAAATTTCTTTGTAACCTTAGGAAGGGAAACATAAGAAAGGATGCGCTCAAATTATATATAAGGGTAAACATAATAGTTCTAAATCATTTATAATAAGAGAGAATATATTCAGTATATGGTTATGAGAACATGATAAAAAATAAAATAACCACACCAAATTAGAAAAATATTTTTTATCCTAAATCCTGGAATAACTTATACTAAATCAAATACCAGAAGACTTCACAGTGGATAATCATCAATAATCAATCATGATCCATGAGAAAATAATATAATAAGAATTCATAGGTTTTTTGATACATATAATAATATAAAATCATCTACTTAGATACTTTTCAGCAGTAATATTATCATAGTTGATTTGGTTCACTTCCCTTTCCATCATTTCTTCAGTCATGGTTCACTGTTAATACTATTTTGTTGGAAAAATACCCTTATTGAACTGGTTTCACTCTCAATGTAATATTTATTATCTCGTGAAATATCCATATTTATACAATGCATTAAAGGTCAATATATTTCTATCTCGATCCATCGTATAACTAAATCCACACATATGTGTGCCACCATATTATAAAACATTCACCACATCATCATATCATAACCCTTGGAAAGGATGCATCTTTTATAAACAATTCAACTTAATAATAATGGTCTATGCACATAAATGATATATATAGAATATTTAGATTATTTTCCCTATAAATCATTTAAAACATCAAACGATGTTATTATTGATAAATATGCTTTTATAAGATCACTAATACATTACTTGATGAAAATATACCTTTTATTTTAAAATCACTTATATAAATTCAAAAAATACTGAGAATATTAAGGAAATAAATTTCGTCGAACATGATCATGTATGAGTAAAAAGGAATCATCCCAGAAAAGAGTATTCATGATTTTGTGGAAAATATTTTATTTGTTGTGTAAAAATAGAAATTCGTTTCAAATTTTCATTAAAACATAAAAATACATAGTTAAAAAAATGTTAAGAAGATTAATTTAAAAATAATATAAATTAAAACAAGGTTTCTATTGAATTTAATAAAATATTATCGAATTGTAATGAAATTATTCAAAACATTTTAAATAAAATATCGACATGGATGAAATGATTCTTATCCAAAAAGAGACATGGTGTTGGATTTTTGTAAAAATATTATTTCAATATTACAAGTTCTTAAAAAGATGAAAATGAAAATAAAATATGTAATCATATTAAATAGATATAGTACAATAAAATTCATAATATTTTTTTAGAGATAGATAATATAATTTCATTATCAATAAATTTTATCATATGTAGTCTTAGTGAAAATGGGATTGTAATAAAAAATCAATGCAACTTTTGTATAATTTTGATTCATGGTACCCAATAAAGTAATGTCTTTAAATGAAACATTAAACTAAATGAACATAATTATGATATTGATAAACCTATAAAACAGTAAGTAGATACGTAGTGAACCTTACCCATGTAGATCAAAGCTAATTCCTTACTTTGTTACATTTTTATTGATACAATGAATTATATCTCGAAGGACCGAACAATTTAGTAATTTTAGAGATAAATATTATATACACAATAGCCAATTTACATTTTGAAAAGAAAATTTAACAACATTAAAATCTATTTATCATTGAATATTATTCCATTAATTCGACTTCATATCCTTAGGAATGGAAACAAAATAAATTTGATCCCAAATGATCAGTAAGGTTTAAGTACAATAGATTCCATCATGAATAAAAATTTATGACGAACATTCCAAGGCAGAAAACACAACATAAATTCCATTTAAATAACATTACTATGTTAATAAGTAAATAATAATCAATAATTAAAGGTAAATAAATAAAAACACACCCCATTTAATTAATAACTAATAATGTAATACATCTAGAGATAATACCATAGTAGGGATTTCTCAGATAATAACAAATGAATTATGAATTAACGAAATGATTAATTGGTAGACACCGTGTTTCCTAGATACATGATACCTCTACCATCGAGACCTTTCACAATATGGGTTAGGCCATCCTAGGTAAAAAATTCTCTGACTTGGCCAATTGATTCGTCTCATGAGTGTATCTATAAAAAGACGAGTTTTCTATAAATAGTCCACAACCCATATCATGAATTTCCAAAGAACTCCATATATATCAAATATTTATTATAATTCATTATAAAATTTCATTGTCATCAGGTATCCATGTTGTGTAAAGGGTACAAATTCATCAATATTTCCTTAGTTAATCAATTAATTTTAGATGTGATAAAATTATGTAAACATGGTATAGTGTTATCAAATAAACATATTCCAAAAAAATATGAATATATGATAAAAATTTAACTTCTAATGAAATATTATTATAATAAAGTAATTTTTTCCATAGAATGTTATTAATAACAAATGAATGTGATATTTCACAGTAACATTTACCACTTTGTAATTTTTATTTCAAAAAATATTTGACAAAATAACTCAAATTGAACAAAAAATACAATGAATTATGGAATAATTACGGATATTAAATTTCAAAGAGAACGTATGTACACTACATAAAATGGAATTGTTGCATAATAATAAATAAGCCTCAATGGAATGTTAATTGAGACAAAATCCATTAACTCACTCTTTTTATTGTTGGACATTTATTAATATTTTAGTATGATGATTCTATATATGTAATTAACATAATAAATAACCAAATTATATTTCATAATATCATATATGATCCTTTTATAATATCTTATCATTTGTTCATAAATAATATTTAATTGTTTTCATTTATTTGGTTGTTAATTTCCTTGTTTCCCCATGCATGTTTTATTAAGGAATCTTGTATTAAATTGTATATTTTATAGTTATATCTTATAAAAAATATTGAAAAATACATATTATAATATTTATATATCAATTACACCACTAAAATCAATCATGAATGTTGGTTATGAAAAATTAATTATCTTGTGATCATAGAGATGGTAGGTTGTATGTACGCATAAGTATCATATCTATTTTTCAATGATCATTATGGAAAAGTGGAATATAATATGTTACCCTTAAATAATGATCATGATATCATATATACAATATTATATAGTTATATTTTTCATCCATGTGGTTTGGAGATGAAAAGAGAGTTACATCGCTTAGTGAAGGTTTTTGTCTACACATACATGAACGATGTTAACATCGTTACATGGGTGAAAATAAAATAATTAAAATGATGTTTTTTAAATTTAATATACAGATAAATATTTAATTAATATCATACTTATTTCATGTATTTAACATATAATTATTCAATTTATATTTATCATCTTCCTTGTGAGTAGTTAGTGAATTATGAATCACATCGCTTCGTGTGGTGGTAGTCCACCCTGCACATGAAAAACACTATTGTATATCCTATGGAATTGAATTTAAAAATATATATAATATATATTGACTCCATAGGTATAATTAGTTCATAATTTTAATATACATACTTTTTATCCGTCATCAAACCCTATCATGAGAGGTGGAAATGGAAAAATGTATGACATCAGTTCATAAGGCGGTATTCCGTTGTACAAACAAATGATGATTTCAAAACCCATTTCTATAATTGGATATGTTTTTAAGTAATTAAATTATTATAATGACGTCCCAATGTTATTAAAATAAATATTTTCTTATATCATCATGTTTTAGTTAAAATTGAATGAGGTGGATAGTGAAGTAAAATAAATATTCTGATTGAAGAACATTACATCTTCTTTGGGTTTCCTCCTTATATTTGACTTGAAGACTTCCTATATTTTATTTTTCACAATTATAATAATTCTAATATGATATTATTGAATTTTGGAAGTGATTTTGTTATGTATACAAGTAAATTTATTTTAATAAAAAAAATTGGGAATGTTTATAGGACATTTTGACCCTTTTTTATTTAGTTTAACAGCCTGGTAAACCCATTTTTACATTAACTTTTGTAATTCATTTTTACTATATTCACTATTCATTTGGATCAAATTTTAAGATGAAATTATTATAAATTATAAATTATGATGATCTCAAATATAGAATTCAATTTGAAAATTTATTTTTTAAAAATGTGGGAAATTCTAATTTAAAATTAATCCGGAAGACCTGTCAATAAAGTGAGCTTTTGAAAACATAATGATCAAATTATTACAAAGTTTTTATATAAAAATGTTATATAAAAATGGCTCAATAATATAAATTTGATTAAATTACCTAATATTTAAATAATTTAAATTTGAAACTAATTCAAAATATAATTTATCATTCTAAATAATTTAAATTAAACTCTAGTTTACAATTAAAAATTCGAATTTTCATTATTCATAAAAAAAATCATTTTTGAAAAGAAAAAAAAATCATCATAATATAATTTTGTTATTATGAATTCAAAGATAATTATTATTATATCAATTAAATTTTCTATATTTGTTAAAAATTTATTATACATTTAACTTGAAAAGCGTGACTAAAAAGTGTTTTGCTTAACCCTAATGTTTTTTACATCACAAACTATCAATGAAATTTATTCTAAAAGATATATATTGTAATGTTTTATGGTTTTACATTATTACCTCCTATAAAAGAAATCACCCTAATAATTTAATTGATATTTCCTTCCAAACAGATGAGGTTCATTCGAGTTCGTAATACCCTCTAGTTACCAAATTGATTCCTCCGTTATCCAGTTTCTCCATTGCACATTTACCAAACAATTCATCCTAATCCTCAATACTTTCTATCAAGTATTAAGAATATAGATGGTTTCTTCACAGATAGATAGATATGTTTTTTATTCTATTTCCTTAGAGGGGATCCCATGTGTTGGGTCTAGAATGTACTTCCTTAACAATGATATTAGAAACATGTCATGTAATTTCACGATTTGGAGGAGTTTATAAGCAATAAAAACAACTCCAATTTGTTATATGATTTGAATCCATCTGATGTACTTAGGTATTAGTTCCCATTTCATACTGAAACTTTTAACACCCTTCCATGGAGATACATTTGGGAAAACATGTTCTCCCACATAGAAATCAAAATCGTTCCTCCAATTATCAACATTAGTCTTTTCTGCACATTTAAATACTCTAATGGTAACCTAGGTAGCCTTTATATTTGTTATTATTTCTTCAAAATGTTCAAGGACTATGAGTTTCCATTCATTAACTTCTTCCCAGTAAGTATTATTATAGTATCTTCTTCTATATAATGCTTCATGCTACTTCATTTGAGTACTTTAATAGAGAAACTTTTTATATGGAAACTCTTGAAATGGTAAATACTGATCCCACTAACCTTGATGGTTGAGTGACCATGAACTGAACTTGTCTTCCATTTTTGGAATAATTCTTCTAGGCTTTCCATCAGTCTAAGGATGGTAATATATTCTGAAATGATGTTGGGTATCTAGATCCTATAAATGATTATTCAATAAATTTGATGTAAAATGGGGATCTCGATAACTAATAATTGATAAAGGTACACCATGATATATCCAAAAATCATTAATATATATAATTTTGTGGCACTCAAGACTTAAATGTTCTATTATAGCACATAAATTTTTATATATATTTAGGTGATCAATAGTAACCCATTTTGATTCATTCTTTATAATACTCATTGGTATTCTATGGAAAAAGTATAAGTTAATTTTAACCAATTACCATAATGGAATAGGAGGAGGTTTCATGACTCCCCTTGGATGCAACATTAAATATTTAACACTTTCTGAAACCAAAATTCTGGACACATAATCTGAAATTCTCCTCTCCATCTTATCCCACAAAAATAGTTCCTTCAAATCCTTATATATTATTGTGTTACCAGGGTATATAGATAAATTTGAGTAATTTAAATTGTCCAAATATTATATTTTTAGATCTGGTATAGATGTAACACATAATAACCACCAAATTTTTGGAAACCATCTTCATAAATTGTAATATCCAACATTTTTTTAGATACAACTTTCTCTGAATTTTTCAGTAATATCTTCTCTCAGTTTTTTGTTCTTCGTGAAATTCCTTCATTTTAATAAATGAAATCTAATAATGGAATGAAACACCAGGAGGACCAAATAGTATCTTTTACAAGATCTTTTTTAGAGAAAACAAATAGATTTAATGGATGTATGCTTGCATGAATTAATAGATTCTTGATATAAATTGTTTAATCATTTCATAGGTTCTTGGTGAGTTGAGAAACATTCAAATAGGTTTGGTTTGTTTAAAAGGAAAATGGGATGAAAAATAAACAACAAGAACATTTATATTCAATGCGAAGGGATTAAACATCATGTAATTGTTCATGGGTTTAAATAAAATAAACCTAACGTGATCCTATTCCTGGAATATTCCATTAAAAACATTTACACAACGTGTAATAACATTAAACACCATCTAAATGCATGAACTGTTGTTTTAAACATGCTATGTAGCTGAATTTCCATTTGTTAGGTTACATCTATTCTCCTCTAAATCCTATGGATTTCTCTATTTTATTTTGGGGTGTCAGCAACCCTTCTAGACATCACATTTTTGTGAGAAATCCTAGGTAATTATTTTTAGTTAGGTTTATTCCTTATCTTCTTTATCATCTAACTATTTTTGTGAAATCCTTTGACCAATTGTGTTATTGGTTTTTATCATGATTAGTATTTATCTAGGAACCTGTTTGAAATCATATTAACCTTCTTCCTCCTAGGTTTTGTCCATTGGAAGGATTACTAGATCTTTGGTTAAATATAGGGGGTCTAAATCTTAACCATATGGTTTGATAATTTCAATGTTTCGGAAATATTTGGATTTCACCAATACTGTATTCTCCCAAATTAATTAAATAAACCAATGAAATTATTTATTAAATTCATTTGTTTTTAGATGGATTTTTATAGGATAATCTTTGCACATGGTGTGTGCGAACCATTATTATAATTTAATCATCAAACATCTTAAAAAATGTTTAGCATGAAATGTGACCATTGGTGATTTTTTGTCATAGAATCCCTAAACTTTGTCTTAATGCTTATTCATATAATTATTAATCAATTGTGAATTAAATTTCAAATTTATTTTTAAATAATAAGGAAAATTCACAAAATTAACAATCAAGAATTGTGGTGTGATATTTTCATATTCATTCTATATGAAAAGGATCATGTTCCATGTTGTATTTCTTATATATAGTTCTTGACCTTGTCACCTGAACACTTGTATTCTATAATAATGAGATTTAGTGAGCTCATTCTAGTCCTATTTTTTAGTTCATTTAGGAAGTAAGATATTCCCAATCCCATGCTGTCCTGATTATAAGGATTTATCTCGAATGTTGTAATGCTTAAAGAGATTTGTACAAGATTCTATTGACAATAACATGATGAAATTGTTGTGGTGGGAATGGTCATAACACCCACTAAAAAGTTATTTTTTCATGGTTCCAAAGTATTTTATTTTACCTTGGTTATATATTCATGGTTGGAATAGTTTTATAACCTTCTAGGAGATATTCTAGCACAAAGTTGAATTTGGTTGTTGTTGTATTTTATTAATTGTTGAATTAATTAACAGACATGGTTATGAATTTATTTTATACACTTTTTATATGAACGGTTTTGTTTAAACATGGTGGTTACAAATTAATAAGTTATAATCACACCATATTCAGGCCATTGTTTGGTACCCGAGAAGATTTCATGGATACTAGTTTGGAAAAGGGAAAAGGTCATTGTTGTTGATTTATCATTTATGGATGGGATTGGTTTAGGATATGGGGCCGACAGGCTGTTCAAGACCCAGAAATGTTTTTCATTAACATTAGTTTAATATTATTTTTATTTTATTGTTCTAGCATGATATTTAGTTACATTCTAGTTGGACATTACATTATTCTCTATTATTTATTATATTATTTCATAAGATTTTGTTGTTCTCGTCTATGATGTATTTAATTTGTTTATTTTTCTTCTATTATGATTTGTTTCTACTTCTATGACACTTCATACAACATGTATAATCTCCCCAATATAAATTTCACTCCCACAAGGTTAGTTAGTAGACATTATAATATGAGGAGGCACACTTGATTTCTCATAACCAACCCCTTCCAGTCACTTGAGAGAGTTCTATATTTGAAGACATTACAAAGTTCTTTTAATGGAGTATGTTCTCTTTTCATCCACTTTACTATTTAAGAAATATAGAAAGGATACTAGGATGTGTCGAGACATGGTAATGATCTTGTTCATGGTAGTGTCAAACAAATGTATTGGGGAAAATATGAGTTAATATGGATGATATTGATGTTGTAATGTGTTCTTGTTACAATTAAAGTTATTTCACCTTGGTTGATTCACATTTTGAATGAGGTTTTATATTTATGATCTTACCTTTTCATGATATTTGTACTAATGTCCCAATATGGTGCTAAAGGAGAATACTTAAATCATAATATGCAGATTGGGATATAATGAATTTCAATGTTGAGGATAGAGGCATCTCTATTTTATCATGTGATATATACTTTCATGTAGAAATGTGGAATTATATTTCAATTTCACTAGAAAACTGAAAAGAGTTGTCATGTCATTCTAAAATAAATATAACCCGTGTCTAGAGTGACCAAGATTTATGGGCTCTTTGTCATAGACACCTATTGGGGTTGAACTTGTTTTAGCCAGTTCTCAATGGTGTGTTTTTGTCTTGTAGATAAAATATCTCCTCGTTTGCTTTGACTCGACTCTAAGGAGAGAAGAAATCAACATGATCCTAACACAGTTTGAATGAAGGTTCCTAAAGATCCAAAGGAGGATATGGATGTTCATCTTTACAAAAACTTCTTTTGGGTCATCAGGTCCATGGAAAGGGATATTATTCATACATTTCCTTCAACATATGATCTAATAAGAGAGTTTCAACTACAACATATTCCTATGTATACTATGGGAAGGGGGGACAGGAAGATGAGTTTTGTGTTGAGTAAGTCTAAAAAATCATCATGAATCTCAATACACCCACTAATAAAAGGGTGAATATTTCTGCGTATATACTTCGTGGACCATCCTAGTGTTGGTTTGATATTCAAGAGGAAGTTTCGTAGTAGGATGAACTATTTTATATGGACATAAATATGAATAACCTGGACCATTTCTATCATGAGACCATGAGGGAAGAAGAATCACGCAAGTTCATGCATCTAACACTGGAGGGTTGGTTAGTAATTGACTATGTTGGATGTTTTTTCGACCTACAGTGCTTTACACAATCTTTGGTAGCTGTTGAGATATCCGGGGAAAGACATTTTCATGATGGTCTTTGTAATGAAATTTTCCAATAGTCAAATTTTTTTCATTTAAGATTCATTTAAGATGTGATGAATCATGCACTCATAATATAAGGGAATATAAGAGAGGCCACGAGGAGTTGCCAAACTATTTCAGCAGATAAATTTTGGAGTTCTTCTTCGAGGGATAAGAATAATGGTTATGATGGTTTTCTCCAATGTAGTAGTGGGTAGAGATGTCAGGGCAGTGGAAAAGCATCTCAAGATCATATTTTATTTCAGTGTTATTAGTGTGGAATGATTGGTCAAAATCTCATATAGTTTCCTTACCCCATTTTAATGTGTCGTAGCTATGGAATACTAGGTTATTATTAGAGGTTATTGTTAAAAATTATATAGACGAATAGTGGTAGAGGATCAAGACTAGCACTGTAATTGAAAGGGGCCTAGATACCCCCTTATCAGGATAGTAGTTGTAGTTCAATATGTCATTTAAGATGAAGACGGAAATGTGGTACCCAAGTGAATGAGAATGAGTAAAATAAAATGGATTTAGATTAGGGTATTCATACTGGATCCAAGGGAATATGTACATGTCATTAGTGGAATATATAGACTACTCTTGTTAATGTGGATGCATGACCATCAACATTTATAAGTACGATTATTATATCATCTAATTTAACATGTGTTTTTTATATAGGATAATCACATTATTTTCTATCTAATATGTTTTAAAAGGTTTTTATCTTTAATGGGGAATGATTAGATAGTGTTTTAACCATTGACACACTATTGGGAGTGTGGTCAGAGAATACGAAATGTTGGATGGCATGTTCTCTGGAGATTGGTAGATACTATTTTTTGAGGAGAATTTTTTTATGGAAAATACTAGATTATACTTGATTATTATTACAGATTGGTTACTTCTATACCAGTATCATAACAACTGTTACATGAGGATATTAATCTTCATATCTCTAGAAGGAATAAGCAATTCTGAATAGGGTGAGTGGGATCTTCAAGCCGGTCATGTGGGACTAATTCAGGATAGATTGGATTGTCTCACAGCTCAATTTTTTAGTCAAGATCTAGATAATGGTGGAATAAATCTGTTTAATTTCCCTCCAGTTGTAGGCCATTTTCATTATGTTTTCCTAATTATTTATAAGGATCACTGCTGACCAAGAGATCGAGTTCATGATCGAGTTGGTACTGGGAGCAGATCCAACTTCTATCTTGCCTTATATAATATAACCAAAATAGTTTCAAGAGTTGAAATACCAATTGAAGTATATAGAATCTAAAGGCTTCATTCAACCTAATATATATCCATCGGGTTATAAGGTTCTATTATCCAAAAAGGATAATTGATCTTTGCACATACGTGTGGATTATCAGATGTTAAACCAGATCACATTCAAGAACTTATATCCTCTTCAATGCATTGATAATATTTTCACTCAGATGAGAAGTTATAATATCTTCTACATGATTGAATTGAGATTAGGATATCATCAGATAATGGTGAGACTATCAAACTCTCCACAAACTACTTTTAAGAGATGTTATTCTTTATATGAATCTCTAGTAATTCCATTTGGGTTGACTAATGCACATACAAAGTTCATGGCCTTAATTAATATGATAATTCATCATTTTCAAGACTAGTTTATTTTGTTTTTGGTTTATGATGTCTTTGTGTACTCCCAAAAAATAGACGAGCCTGCCAATCATATTAAAAATGTATTAATTATATTCATACAATGTTGGTTTCATGCCAATCCAACCAAATGAATTTTACAGTATAATGAACTTCACTTCATGGGAAATTTTATCTCAGAGGTTGGTGTGTTAGTTGACCCAGAGAAATTCACATCTAGGATATCTAGGTAACATCCCAAAAACATATTTGAAATTCAGATCTTTCTAGGATTATAATGTTATTACTAACATTTTATCCATGATTTCCCCTATTTTCCAGCACCAATGTCTGGGTTCACCGAGAAATGGGAGAATATTTTTTGTTCTGATGTTTGCAAGAGAAAATTTCTAGAGATGAAAGGTAGGCTGACCACGGAACCTATCCTAACATTACCTAGGTCGGTGATATATATGTTGTATATTTTGATGCATCCACAGTCATAACTAGATCAGTTATGATGCAAGAGGATCAAGTTGTCTCTTATGGCTCTGGGTAGTTGAGACCACATGAGATATATTACCCTAATCATGATCTGTGCTTAGTGGAAGTGGTATATGTCCTATGATGTTGGAGTCATTATCTCATCGGTGAGTGGTTTTTTGTCTACATGGATCACAAGATCCTCAAGAACATCATTTCTCATTGATACCTACACCTTATGAAGTTATGATTGGTTGATTATAAATAGTATTTAAATTTTTTATTGGATTATATTCCATGAAAGGGAAACTTAATTTCTAGGACATTAAGATAAAATACATATATAGAGTCAGTATGGGACTCTTGTGTTGAGTGGAAAATAAATCACCTCCTTATAGACATTATTCTGGATGATTAAGAATCTCAGGGGAGAGTAGCTCTAAATTTTAACACTATTTTACCCATGGTTTTGTACAAGATTAGGGTTGAGTAGTTGTATAATATAGAGAGATCAGTTCTGAGAGACAAATTATATTGTGGGGAGACACCATCAAGATGGTCTATTGGTTGTGACAACTCTGTTTTGTTCTATGGTCAAGTATAGGTTTCTACGATATATCACGAGGAGCTGATGAGGGAGTTTCATGCTTCTATATGGGTGGTGTATCAGGTCTAACAATGATTTATCATGATCTATGTAGAATATACTGGTGGTCAATAATGAAGAAAGAGTTTTCAAGATTTGTTGTAATATGCTACACTTTTTAGTAGGTGAATGACGAGAATAAGATGTAAGATGGTATTTTGTACACTTTTCACATTCCAAAATAGAAATGGTATGATGTCATGATAGATTTTTTAATAGCACTACCCAGGATTACTCATAATATTGATGTTGTATGGGTTATTGTGGATCGACTGACTATGGTATCCCACTTTTTACCTATTATGAAATCCTTCATAGTTGATGATATGTAAAATCATTTTGTGTCTAAGGTGGTTTGATTTAATTGTGTTCTGACTAGTATCATTTCAGATAGAGATCCTCATTTTGCATCTTGATTTTAGTAGGGTCTTTAGAAATTCCTGGGATTGTGAGTTGTTTTATGTAAAACCTATCATCCACATACTGATGGTCAATCTTAGTAGAATAATCAGGTTTTTGAGGATATGATATGAGCCTATAATTTGGATTTTTTAGTTCATGGGAGAAACATATGGAACTCATGGAGTTCCCATATAATAATATCTTCCTAGAATCGATACAAATGGCCCCTTTTGAGGCGTTGTATGTAATCTTATGTCATTTTCCTATTTTTTGGATGGAGCCCGGTTAGTCAAAACTTGTAGGGCCTTTTCTCATTTAGGATTGATTTTTGTAGGTTCAGTTGAGAAAACATGGTTGGGGACCTTGCAGAGAAGGAAGAAATCATATATTCACCATCAGATACATCCTCTACATATGTTTTATTCGATCATACAATAGTTTATGACTGCATAGAGAATGAATAAGTCATACTCTAACCATTGGATACATCCTTTTTAATTATACTAAGGACAAAATGATTTCCTTCATGTTTCTCTTTGGTTAGGGAAACACCGCATCATGAAAACGGGAAAGGTATCACCCTAGTTTTTCTGGCCTTTTCAAATAGTGGTAAGGGTCAGTCTAGTGGCATACCATGTATCCCTTGCACAACACTAGAATTACATGTATGATGTGTTCCATGTTTCTTCACTATAGATATTTCATTTATACCCTTACCATATGATAGACCTAGTAGATGTCAGTATTTTATCTAATTCTTCATTTGAGGAGCATCTAATATAGGTTGTGGATCGTAGTGAGATATATAATTAGGCTAGGATTATATTATTTCTTCTGGTGTAATGTCAGAACGAGTGAGTTTAGGAGGAGACATGTGATAGGGAGTTTGATATGTGAACATAATTTCTATAATTGTTTTCTGATATATCATAGTGACACTTGGAGAATCTTAGGGATGAGTTGTTATAAGTAGTGGAGGTATTAAGATCCCATATTCTTTTGTGGTATGTTTCCTTATGATTTTTTCATTAATTTTATTTTGTGTTTTCATTGTGAAATTATATTAATTGAATAAACATAGTCTTAGGTTTCAAGGAAACTTTATAAGGGAAAGATAGTATCTGTGAGGATAGTTTTGTTGGATATAATGACTTGGTGTTTGGGGATGTACACTTGTTTTAATTAATGGAGCCCATAAATAAGTGGTTTAAGGGTTCCATGGGTTCTTGGTGAGTTGATAATCTTTAAAATATGTTTGTTTTGTTTGAATGGAAAATGGGATAAAAAATCATCTTCCTAAGCATTTACAGATCATGTAAATGAATTAAAAGTCGTGTAATTATTAATGTAAAAAAAATCTGTGGTTGTGGGTTTTTCAGAATATTATATTAAAAACATTTACCCAGCATGTAATAACACTACACACCATGTAAATTCCCGAAAATCTATTTCAAACATTCTATGTGGAAGGATTGTCATTTATTTCAGTTTAATTTCTTCTCCTCTTAATCCTACGTCTTTCTTTATGTGATTTTGGGGTGCCAAATTCCCTTCTGGATGTCTCGTTTGTGTATGTGATCCCTGGTAATCATTTTTGGATAGGTTTCTTCTTCCTCTTCTATATTTTCAAAATATTATTGTGAAATAATTTGACCAATTTCATTGTTGATTTTAATCTTGATTAGTTTTGATCTATGAACATCTTTTAAATCATCCACCCCTTGTTCCTCAAGGGCATAGTCCATTGGAATCATTTTTCGATTGTTAATTAAAGGTATGGGTATGAATCTTAACCCTATGGTATGATTATTTCCACATTTATGCAACATTATTATTGCACCATCATTTTATGCACCCAAATTAATTTAATAGACAAAATTAATTTTTACTGGAAGTCCTTTGGCTTGAAATAAATTTTTAAATAGTTCATGGCTACCAATGGGGTGTGAGAACCATGATTATAATGAAATTGCAAAATGGTTTAATGTATGTTAAGCATGACATTTGACCTTGGGTGATTTGTTTTTTTATAATACCTAAATCATGGATTATTTATTTTTTATATAATTTTATATTGTTCATTCTATAGGTAGCCTTTGATATTTTTATTTCATCAAGGATTAAATCAATTTAAGTATCAACATCAAAAATTGAAGGATGTCAGGTAATTCCTTAGAAAATATGTCAATTTTTCATATACATTATGTACATACTCACATTGAAGATTAACATATCCATATATTGATTTTTTTGCTATCCTCTTATAAGAATATCATTTAGTACTACAACTAGGGATGAATCTATATATGACTCAGATGATGAAGTATTTACATTAATGATATGAGATTATACATCTTCTTAAGAAACTGTAATTTCTTTATTCTTGAAAAAAACTAATTATATTTTGAAAGTGAGACCATACGACATATTATAATGAAACTAACCAATGGTACGATAATAAGGTTCTGAAATAATGAAAATTTGTGTTTCATAATGTATCATGCATGACACATCCTTATTGCAATGAGACTTCCCGTAGGAATATTGACTGAAAACTCCCTGCTTAAAATAAAAGGTAAAAATCTAATTTTGTTGAAAATTTTATTAAATGTAAAGGGTTATGAATATCAAAAATCAAATAAAGAATTTTATAAATTTTAATATATTATTATTTCACCTTGCACCATATAATTGGGTAATTCCTCCTCAATTGTAGTGATTGCAAGAGCTTTTCCTTCTCTGATTTTCCTCTACTATGGTAGATTCACTAGATGTATGGTGTATTCAATTTTATAATAACCCATGTGATTGTATTTTAATTCCTGAATATTTGTTTTTTCCTACTTCCCATTTCATTATTTAACATGATGAACCCATTATACACATTTATTTAAAATTCCCTTTCCTTTAAGTCATTTCCTATGGTGATTCCTTCTACAGTTCTCACATGATGGAAAATTCTTCATCTTCTTATATGATGCATTCCATTTTTATAGTTTTTATGTAAACTATTCTTATCTTTAATCCCATTGATTTAATAATACATTTATAACTATTTTGTGTCTTAATAGAATAGAAAACTATATCATCATATGTTGAAAAAATTTGAGATATAAGTTCTCTTTAAAGCCTTGTATTAATACCTTGAAAAAAATTATAAATATTTCACTCTATGATACTTATGTAATCCCTAGAATACCTATATATTTTTTTAGAGGTAACGTAATAATATATGAAACATAATTATTTCATTTTCATTATGATAAATAACTTTATCTCCATCTATATATTTTTCTAATGAGGGAAATGTTTGTCGAAGAATGTATCCTTAAAATATTTTTTCACATGAGTTATATTTCATATTTCTCCATAGTATTCTTAATCAATCAACAATAGTGGTTAGAATCTCCTTTTATATTTCACAAAACAAGTGTAACCATTACCTTTTCATCACATCCCATGGCCATAAATATCTTCTCTAGAGAATTAAAGGATTTCCAAGCTATAATTGGATTAGTATCCCAACTTAATGATGCAGACTTCTATCATATAAAATGGTACAACCTTAGATAATATTGATCTTGAATTAGTTCCTCCATCTGGGAATGGTTATTTTTCATCACAAGATTAATCTGCACTAATAAAACCATAATATACTCATTTCTCATAACATCATTATTGGCTTCCAAAGAAGGTAAAACTCTAAATTTTATATGAGTATTGATACCATTTTTCATTCATTGATCTGTTTCTAAACAATGGAATATACTAGATGATCTCATAAAATATAGAATTATAAATCATCATTTAAAATTAAAATTATGGTTTAACACATAGTGTAAGGTTTAAATGAATAAATGATATGACTCATGTCAACAAGGTGCACCTTACTTTTCGGGAGCCTGTATGATTAGAACTCCACAGTTAAGCGTGCTTGGACTGGAGTAGTGATCATGATGGGTGACCTGGAGTAGTGATCAGGATGGGTGACCTTCTGGGAAGTTTCCCAGGGTGAGTGGGAGTGAGGACAAAGAACAATGGAAAGGACAAGTGTTGGCATGTGGGGACAATCATTAGTCAGATGACCCATTCAGGCACGTGGGTGGACCCTGGGGTGAGACCCATGTGTCTGGGGGCAACTGGTGGTATCTGGTGGGCCAGGACCCGATGGCCACGTTAAGGCGGGGTGGTTGTGCTGTCACCGGGACCCGGTTGTCACATTTGGTATTAGAGGAAGAACCCAGCCTTAAGTGCGGTGCACTGCCTGGGTTTAGATGTAGGGCCCACAACGAGGACGTTGTTCTCTAAAGGGGGGTGATTGTAACATCCCCAAATGATAAAGGGTTAAATGGATAAATGATATGACTCATGTCAACAAGGTGTACCTTCCTTTTCAGGAGCCTGTCTGATTAGAACACTACAGTTAAGCGTGCTTGGACTGGAGTAGTGATCAGGATGGGTGACCTTCTGGAAAGGTTACCAGGGTGTGTGTGAGTGAGGACAAAGCACACTAGAAAGGACAAGTGTTGGCATTTTGGGACAATCATTAGTCAGTTGACCCGTTCAGGCATGTGGGTGGACCCTGTGGTGGGCCCCACATGTCTGCGGTGCAACTGGTGGTACTTGGTGGGCAAGGACCCGATGGCCATGTTAAGGTGGGGTGGTTGTGTTATCACCGGGACACGGTTGTCACATTTGGTATCAGAGGAGGAACCCAGCCTTAAGTGTGGTGCACTGCCTGGGATGAGATGTAGGGCCCCCAAAGAGGACGTTGTTCTCTAAAGGGGGGGGGGTGATTGTAACATCCCCAAATGATAATGGGTTAAATGGCTAAATGATATGACTCATGTCAACAAGGTGCACCTTCCTTTTCTGGAGCCTGTCTGATTAGAACTCCACAGTTAAGCGTGCTTGGACTGGAGTAGTGATCAGGATGGGTGACCATCTGGAAAGTTTCTCAGGGTGTGTGTGAGTGAGGACAAAGCACGCTGGAAAGGACAAGTGTTGTCCTGTGAGGATAATCATTAGTCAGATGACCCGTTCAGGCACATGGGTGGACCCTAGGGTGGGCCCCACGTGTCTGTGGGGCAACTGGTGGTACCTGGTGGGGCAGGACCCGATGGCCATGTTAAGTCGGGGTGGCTGTGCTGTCACTGGGACCCGGTTCTCACACATAGAATATATTAGAATTTATGTACTGTTAGTCTCAGTACCATAAAAATGGTTTCTTTGGGGATATATTTATTTTATAATCTATCATAATGGTTTGTAAGGAAAATGTGAATTATCCTAAGAATGTCTCCTGTGAGTGTAAAAAAAGGATCAAAGTATGACCTATTTTTATATAATTGTTAATTCTTAATAAAATCCTATAATTATTTTTTTGGAGTTATTACACTGGGTACCTATTTTTCAAGCCACGTTAAATTTTAGTATTCTGATAGGGATGTATTACATGGAAGACCCACATAATATATCTCTTAACAAAATATTTTGATATTCCTATATACATACCCTCAATTTATATCATAGATTATCCTCTATAATATATATTTTTTCTTAATCTAGTTTCCATGGTTTCCCCTAAATATTTAATTATCCCAACTGTTATGACCATGGGCCTAGTACCCTGGTTCTAGTGCCTTTCTTTATTACATTGTATTAGAAAAAGGGACTCACATCACAATGGAAAAAACATTTTAGAAGTTTTACATAACTATATTACATACATGATGGCCAATTTATATTCATAAAATAAAATATAAAAAAATTAACAGCTCAACATCCTTGAAACAAATTCGAAGAATTCATATTCATATCTAGGGGAAGGGGAAAAAATAAGTATTTTCTCAAATTTTTATTAAGGATTAAGTACAGCGGGAGCTATCATGAATCAATAATCATAATAAAAATTGAACGTAATATAACAAAACATGCATTTTATTTAAATAATTTGACTGTATAAATGGATAAGGCATGATCAGTATAGTTTGGTAAATAACTGAAAACACATGCCATTTAATCAATGAATGGTAATGAAATGATTCCATAGATACATTCATATTGGAAATATAATGGTCAGTAAAAAATAAATACTGAATATATAATTATTATATTTTTTATTTCCTAGGTACATGATGACTTTACCGTCAAGAGCTTTCATAAGAAAGTAAAAAAACATACTAGGTAAAAACCCATATGATTTGTGAAACTAATTTGTCTCATGAGAATACATATGCATTAAGGGTATTTCTATAAATATATCCCATCCAATTTCATACCTATCCAAATAATTCTTCATATATTGACTATTTTATTTAATTCATAAAAAATGTTCCTTATCATCATGTATCCATGTCGAGTAAAGGATATGTATTTATGAATATTTACCCAATTAATAAAATAAATTTAAAACTATATGTTAAAATAGGGTATTATTGGAGAAATAATAATATTAATAACATAATAACATGTATATGTAATATAAATTTAATTTCCATTGAAAATTTATCACAACAATGAGATTGTTTCAAGAGAATGATAACAATCACAAAATAAATTGAAATTTCCCAACTACTTTTACCACATGGTAATGATCAAGTAAAATCACATTATTCAAAATAATACAAATTGGAACATAAAATACCATAAATAATGACTAAATCATGATATTATATATTAATGTAAATGTGTATACACCCCATAATTGTTAATTAGTTCATAATAAAAAATAATTCTGAATAGAATGTGAACTGAGAAGAAATCCCTTAACTCACATTTTATTTTGGTTAAACATGATTTAATTGTAACATCCTGGCCCGGCTCACCATCGAACGGGTGGCTGGACCGGGAGGTCACATGGCCTCAGGCACGTCTCCCTGTACGCTAGAGGCTGCCGACTAGCAGCGAGGGTCTAAGGTGGTGATAATGGGGAGACTATACCCTCTTATTAGAGTTTCACAGTGGCATCTCGGAGTAAACATCATTCAATAGCGAAAGCAGTAATAGTAAAACAATGAAATGACAAAAGTGGAAGTCAAATAGTGATCATTTATATAAAAGGTGCCAAACGCCACTTGTCACAATACAGGGATGATGATACAGATATGGAAAGAAGTAAACAATACATCATGCTTCCAATACAATACAAACTAAATGAAGAAAAGACACCAAAGCCCGACGGGCGATCTCCTGAGCATCCCAAGCTCCCGCTTGGTCCTTTTCTCCTAACTCCCCAAGTACAAAAAGCACATCAGACAACCTAGGTCCTGCAAGCAAGAAGGTCTACTCGGGTACCCCAGTGCAATGGCGGCCTGAGTAGGGTGTGAGATATAATTCTCAGTAGGTCGGCACCACTGGTGTCTAACCCAATCCAAAAAGTGTAATATTAATTAAAGAAGTAAGAATGTATAGCAGGATTCAATAAACAGAACAAAGAAGAATAACAACACCCGTCTCGGCTTCCCAGAAGAAACCTGAAAGCTATACCAGCTTCGTCTCATTTCCGATAAAGTAACCCAATCATGTCACCATATGTATATATATATATATATAACGTTGGGTAGGACCGGGACAGAACTCATGGATGCCCTTAACCCAGGAGCAGCGCTCTCTATCCTACTCTCAGCCCAACCTTGGGGAAGCTCTCACGTTCTATCCCCGGCCCGAAGCTGTGTCAAAGGGGAGCTCTCACGGTCTACCCCTAGTCCGAAGTTGTATCATTTAATTAGGGGATCTCTCACGGTCATCCCCTAGGCTGAAGCCATGTCAAATTGGAGCTCTCACGGTCTACCCCTATCCCGAAGTTGTATCATATAATTAGGGGAGCTCTCACGGTCTTCCCCTATCCCGAAGCCATGTCAAAGGGGAGCCCTCACGGTCTACCCCTGGACCGAAGCTATATCATTTAATTAGGGGAGCTCTCACGGTCTGCCCCTATCCCGAAGACATGTCAAAGTGGAGCTCTCATGGTCTACCCATGGCCCGAAGCTTAATCATTTAATTAGCACGAGTTATAAGGCATACACTTCTTATAACATTCATATAAATAAAACATTACATTTCCATCTCACAACATCACATAATAAAATATGGTACTCATTCACAATAATAACAATAAGAACTATGGTCATGCTCTAACCCTCTCTAGTGTGATATTAAGTTAAACCATCATTCATACTTATCAAACAACACATAAAGCATTACATATTATGTGCTCCAATTAACCAGATCAAATTTACAACCCAACCCATTAACTATATCATTTAGAACAATTTCTCCATTCAAGGTCATTTCATCCAATTTACCTAAACATGGAAAATTGGGCAAGGGTTCCCCATGAGGGTCATTCCATTTAAAGGTTACTATCTTACTCACTTTTCCTAACATGTAAAATTGACCCCAACACAGGTATCAAAGCCATTTCATCCTAATTGTCTCAACAAGACCAGTTCACATATAATGAATCAATGCGGCATTATAACAATGCAGTAGGCAAGCATAAAAAGTCTATCACTACTTTTTATCATGAAGACAGCGCACCTCTGATCGAGGGGTTTTATTATTAAATCATTAGATTAGTGACCAAGGAACCATTTTAATCATGTCCCTGCAATTCACACTCTTTTCACAACAGCATTTGATTTGATCTAAACGTGCATAATTAAAGTAGTGCGGTATTAAATTCTTTAAAAGCTTCACTTTAATTTTTAAAAGGGCAAGGAGAGGGACCCTACCTCAAGGTGGATCCATCCGTCCACTCTGGATCTTGGCACTTTCTATCTAAAGTTTCCACTACTGGTCCCCCATGAGACATATGTGATTTCACATACGTATAAGGACACCTAGCCTCTATGCAAACGTCCCGCATGGCCAGGAACATGAGAAAGAGGATCCTTACGCACATTCTTATACACAGAAGCCTATCTCCACTCACCTACGCATGTAATTTTATATATGAAATGGAGGAAACTAGCTCTGTACGTGTATATTTTCTTCCATGCACAAATATACGCACGCCGAGGGAACCCACATGCATATAAACACGTACATATGCCTGCGCAGGCGTGTCTCCAAGACATTGGCGTCCCGAAACCACGACAAAAAATTCAATACACTACAAAATTAATCTAAAGAACCTCAAAACGTATAAAGACACTAATTTGGGATATGTGAAACCAACTAGAACAATAATCCCTTACCACGAATGAAAACTGGCAAACCGAAACGTGTTGAATCACATCGCCTTTGGCAGTGGTCGCCGGGATACACCCAAACATGACCTGAGAAGCCTTCCGCATAACCCCGGAATAAGCAGAAGCAAGAATGAAACTGAAATCAAACCAACCCTAAACCTTGGGATTTGGCTGACAGGGATTAGGGCCAAGGAAGGACCAAAAATCGGCCAAACAATGTGAGGGAAGGAGGGTAGAAGGCTTACCGTGACGCTCCGGAGAAGAAACCTCAAGAAAACAGAGAAGAACATGAGGAAGAGAGGGAGGCCATGGGATTCGTGCGTCGCGGCAGGGGAGATCCCTCCCTGTGCTGGTGTCACACGGTATTCCGAGAGAAAGGGGAGGTATTGTTTTAGATTAGGTTTTATATTTAATTTCTTTTTAATTTAATTTTATATTAAAAACCTAAAAACACCCGACCACACGGTTTGACCCGCACAGTTTTCCACACCGTGCACAACCCGTGTAGAGTCCTCTGCCTCTAAGAGATATCTCACATAGGCTAGGAGCACAGTTTGTAGAAACCATGCGCAACCCATGTGCATGCCACAATCCACTAGATTTGGGCCGCACGGTTTAGGCTGCACGGCTTGGTCAGCACGTGCGCCAGCCGTGCGCCCTCTGCAGCACTTTAAAGAACTGGGGTTCGTCGCTTCCGAAACCCCTCTGGCCACCTGAGAAACTTAAATGGCATTATCCCATGTCCAAAAACATTAAAAATAAGGACCCAAACATTCAGAAACTCATTTTAACGCCCGATCTTAAATTAGATCGATTCAGAAATTGTAAAAGTACAAATCCCTTCGCTTTTTAACCCGGTTCAAAACGTGGGTCATTACATTAATACTCTTATATATTGGTTTTAAACATTTAATTAACTTATTTATGAACCATATTATTATTTATAATATCATATAATTTTCTTTTCAAATATCTTAACACTGATTCATTAATAAATATTCATTATTTTCATTTGTTTCGGGGGTCAATTACTATATTTCTCCATGCATTTGTTTGTCATCAAAATTATGATTCATCGTTATATCATAAATTTTTATTATTTTTAATGTTATAATAATAAATTAAATATAATATTTATACATAAATTAAATATTTAAAATCAATCATGAATGTCAGTTATCGGTATTGAATTACATTAGGATCATGGAGACGGCATACCGAACATACGCATGAATAACATTTCCATTTTTGAATGATCATTTTGGAAAGGAGTTAAGGGATATTTTACCCTTAAATAATGGTAAAAAAAATAATATATTACATATTATATTCTTATATATATCATACATGTCGTTTGGGGATGAAAATAGAGACATATCTCTTTGTGAAGGTGTAGTACACACATACATGAATGATGTTATCATCTTTTCATGAAAAAAACGGAATCAAATACAATGATCTCAATTATATTTAAAAAATGATAAATATTTCATGAATATATTAATTATTTTCATTATATCACAAATAATACTTAACATTACCTTTATCACCTTCCATATTAACTATTAGTGAATGAAAAAACAACTCTCTTCGCGAGGTGGTAACTTCCATACACATTAGAGAAATTAATGTATCTCCATTAAAATGAAAGGTAAAAATATATATATGATACAATGAATCCATATATGTAAATAATTTATATATATCAAATAAATATTTTATATAAATCATCATGCCCACAGTTGAGAAGTGTAATTGGAAAAAATGAACAATATAGGTTTCAAAGGGGGAAGTCCATTGTACATACAAATGATGATTCCATAAACCATAAAATGGAAATGAAGATTGATTTAGGTAATTAACATATGGTAAAGAAATCCAAGAATATGAAGATAATTTGCTTATCATATCACCATGGTTTAATAAAAATTTAACTATGTGGAGAAATATGTGATATAAAGATGCTCATTGAAGAACACTACCCCTTCTTCTTGTATCCTTCTTAAGATTGTAATAAAGCTTTAATAGATTGGATTTTTTTACCAATATTAAGATTTTTGGAAGAGGTTAGTGTGTTTCAGAAGTGGTTTGGTTATGTATTATCTGATCCATATTAGTTTCAATGTGTGGGGAAGTGTGGGGAGTGGTGGCCTTTTATATGTTGGGGAGAGGGCACACTTTTTCATTTTTAAAAGAATTGAGTGATACAACATTTTTTATATGTCACAGGGGTAAAAAATGGATCATTATTGAACCGTACATGTTTCATGGTCTAAAAATGTTATGAATATTGTTTTTAGGCAAATGTATAGGCCATTTTACCCTAATCATTTTAGTTCAACCCCTAGTAATCTCATTTTTCCATTGCTTGGGTTAATTAATTTTTTTGCAATCATTATTTATTTTCGTAAAAAATTAAGTTTAAATTATTTTAAACTATAAATATTTTTATTAGAAATATGGAATCCAATTTTCCAAATTAAATTCACATAATTTTAAAATTTTAATTTAGTATCAGTACCTCTGAATTGTCGAGAAAGTGTGTTTTTAAAGTGAAAATGATCAAAAGTTTACAATATTTATATATATAAATTCAATAGGAATGTGATTCCGGTGACCTAATTTGGAATAATTTATATAATACTAAACTACTTTTACTTCAAAAGAAACAAAATATTAACCCAAATATATTTAAATTAAAAATTATTTTATAATTAAAATTAAGTATCTTTCATTATTCACCCAAGAATAAATCATTTGAAAAAAAGCCCAAAATATCAACATAATGTAATTATTTTATTATGAATGAAAAAATGAATTTTATTTTTTCTAATTATGTTTCTAAACACCTTAATAGATAAGTTTAAATTATGTGCTGAAAGTTTGACTAAATAGTGTTTTGTTTAAACCCAATGTTTTTAAAATCACAAGCTATCAATGAAATTTGATATAAAAGAGTCATATTGAAAATTATTTGGATTTTAAATTATACACCTCATAAAATTAAATTTTTGTATCAAATAAAATATGTCACATTGAAAATTATATGATATGGAAAAACCATACCACATTAGTAACATTCAAATCAAATCACCTTGGAAGAAATAGTTTTAATTTTAATATTAAATTCCTTAATGAAGAAGGCTATATGATATATCATATAAATTTACCATTATATACACCTTATAAATATAAATTTGTTTATAAAATCATGAATTCCTCAACAAAACAAAATTGTGACGAATAACCCTTACCTTATACCAACATTGATTTGTAACTGCTCTAACCACTCAAATGATAAATTAGTACTTATTTTAATTATATTAAATAATACAATTCACACATATAATATCATATATAACCCACTTTTATCATTTTTACACTCCTTTATTGACAATTAAATACCAATGTTCAAATTTTGGTTATTAACTAGTTCATCTTTCATGTATGTTTTAGTTCATCAGTTATGGTCCTTGCACATTGACCATGTTTCATACATATCCAAAATATTAATAATTATATTAATATATTTTTTATTATTTTGAACATATCATTTACCATTAATTTTATTTTGTGATGTAAAATTAATTACATCAGTTCATGGATAAGATAAAACGTACGTACACATGACTTATGTTTCCACTTCTCTATAATGTGAAAAAAATAATGTTAAATAATAATTCATCTTTTTAGAATCATTACCTTTTCATAAATTTCATATATTTTCATTTAATATTTTTTTATGAGTCAAGTAGTTTTCAAAATCTATATAAAATAATATCACTTCATGGAAGTGGAAGTTTATAAGTTTTCTTGGGAGATGTTATCATCTACTAATGGATTGAAATGTAAGAAGGTATAAAACATATTATAATTACGAAATCATAATTATGCTATAAATATTATATATAAACATTCAATACACCATTATAAAACCCCATTAATGTTTATTAAGGTAAATTAATTGTTTCTCTACATAGAGGTGGTAGTCCACACATACTATAAGATCCCAATTTTTCACATCTTCATTACTTTTTGTGTAATTCATTGCACCTAAGTATGTGAGTCTTGATTGGATAAAAAGTGATTTCTTTAGTGGAAATTTTCTAATGTCCATGAATGTATATTTATTTGAATTAATAGAGTTTGGGTATAAACTTTTTTAATAGTATTTTGAGTGTTTTCATGACTTTATAAGGACTCATATGTAGTTCATGAACTTACATTGAATCTGGGATGGAAACATTCTATTGGAAAATTATACTCAATATACATATTACACATAGTGTAACTATCACGAGACACATATTGTTAACTGGTTTGTGACAGAAAGTGGTTTCACGTTTTGAACCATATTCACATTATGTAAGGCCCTATCAGGATAACTATAAACCAAAGGTGATGGATTTTTAGCATATCTTTTTAATTGAGAAAAACACAATGTGAAGGAATTATATGTTTTGTATTCTTTAGACCCAATAGTTTTGAGTGAGAAGTGTATAATATTTTATATCATTCCAACATGTAAATACTTGTCATCTCGGTCCTAGTATGATTTACATGTGATATTGGAGTCTCCTCTTCCATTTCAGATGTCGCAATTTTACTTCCAATCCCTAGTGAGTGTTTCTGCTTATGTATTCTTTCCATATTCATTGTTTCTTTTTTGTTTTGCTGTAAATATATTGATCGTGGTCTGTTTTGGGTTTTGATCTTCTTTGGGACTGATCTAGGTTTTTCTTGAGATATTTTTTCCCTTGGTCCTTGTTGGATTTTTCTGTTAGAAGTGTTGAATTGATCTCTAAATAAAGGTTGAGGTCTAAACCAAACGCTATGGTATATTTAATTATGATGTATATGAAATATGGGGATTTCTCCAACATAAAATATTCTCTAATTTATCGTTTTATTTATGGAAAATGATGGATTCAAATATTTATTGGATCCCTATGGAATGGTTGATGAGACCAAGTTTATGGTTACCTGTTTGGTGGGAAAACAATTGAATAATAAAAACATGGATAATGGTTTAATATGTGGTTATCACGACATGAGAACTTGGGTGGTTGATTGATATATAATTCCAATGTAATTTATTATTCTTATTCATATTAATGGTGCTCATTTGTGATAAATGAGTGTGTAAACGAAAAAAAGTTATTAATTTTAACAATTTACCATTAATATTTATGAAATGATATTATGATATAATTATTTTTAGGGCCTCTTGAGTCCCATGTTGTCTTACGTAAATATAAAGTTTTGTTGGGTGATTGCTGTAGTGATTATATTTGCTATGATTTTACCAATCAAATATAATATTTCATATATAGTTCATTCTCTACCCATTATTATGTTGAAATTATTATATTGAGCAAGATCTTCCCAATCCTATGTTGTAATGAATATATTGAGCATGCTCTACAAAATCCCAAGCTAAAATTATTATATATAGGTAATGGACCATACTTTTGTAATTTTGGAACTGATATATGGTTTTTGGTTCGTATTGTTGTTCTACATACTAAGAGATCATTGTCATGGTGTCAAAATAGGTTCATTTTTATACACTATTAATTAGAATATCAATACACATTTTCTTTCATTATTGTAAACACCTGTTATGAGACTGGTTATGTTTATAAATGGTGGTGTCGAAATATTGAGTTTGAATCAACACCTATTTGGGCCTCTTTTTGGAACTCATTCATTTTACATGGATACATTTTTTTCTGGTAAAGGGGCCTTATTTTAGATTTTTTCTTACTAGAAGGGATTGAATTTGTAGTTGGGTACGAAATAGGGTTCAATAAGGGGGTAATTTGAGATTATTTCAATTCAACTAATTCTTCTTTTTTCAGTTTGAAATTTAGATACATCTCATCATGTCATTACATGATTCAACATTATTGTTTTATTAGTCATTCCTTTTATATCCTGTTTTGTAATATATATTTTTTTATATGTTTTTTTGTTAATATGAATTTTATTATTATGGATTGTTCTACTTTATTGTACTCTACACCATGGTGTATAAAATACCCACTACACATATCGAAACCCCATAATTAGTTTACCTCCTCAAGAATATGGGTATGCATGCTTAATGTATCATAACCAAACATTTTTTTCCACATGAGAGAGTAATAGATTGTGGGATGTTACAAAGTTGTATCAATGGCTATAGGTTTTTCTTTTATATTGTTTTACTAGTCAGGAAAGGTAAAAATAAGACTATAGTGTATCAAGAAATGGTAATGATATTGTGTATTAGAGTAGTTAATCCACGTAAGGGGAAATTTAAGATCCCGTAGATTGGATTGTTGTTTACGGTGTTCACTTGTTATGATTGATGTTATTTCACTATGGGCGATTTTACAAGTATTGTGATGATTATGGATTCATTATGTTATTATTTCTTGATATTACAACTTGTGTTACGGTATGGTATGAGATGAGTATACATGAATCATGATTATCCCATAGGGATATAAATTGGCATGCATTGTTCATGATAGGGAATATAAATTCCAGGTGATATGAAATTCCCTATATGGACTATTGTATCAGATAAAAGATACATTTAATAAATGGAATGAAACAATGAATACGAATTTCTAAAACACTTGTAATATTTGTTCAGAGAGACTCAGAGTAGAGGTTCTATGTTGTTGTCACTGATTGAGGTTGATTTTGATTTTATCCAATGTTCTGTGGAGTGTGTTTTCTTGTAGAAAAATTATTATTCATCATTTTTAGTTGGGAATCAGATGTGTGGATATTATCTAACACTTAATGTAGTTAAACTAGTGATTCCTATGTCTAGTAAGGATCCGATGAATATTCTTCTTCATGAAAAAAAATTTACGGTCATGTGATCTATGGAAAAGGAGATTGTTCTCACCAAACCATTGATTTCTTAGATGGAAATTGGGTTTCAAATACAATATACTACTATGTTTATTAGAGAGGTATTCCCCTGCATAACCGAGCTCTCAATTAAGTTAGTCTAGATGATATTCAATCATCTTGAGACACCCTTATATAAGAAAGTTAATCCTTAAGTGTATATTATTCATGGACCTTCCATGAATTATGTGGATATTCTAGAGTAGGGTGGGAAGTAGGAGGAGTAATCTTGGAAGGAAATCTTTGTGTTTTTTGAGCCACTTAAATCAAATAATGGTGAGGTATGAGAAGGATCAAGAGTTAATTCATATGAAATATGAGGGAATGTTAGTGAAGGACTATGTTGAATGTTTCATGGACTATGGGAACTTTGTTCCATATTTTGTAGCCAATGAGATGTCCATGGTGAGAACCTTTCAAGATGGGAATCACTGTGAGATTACGTCAGAAGGGAGTGTTTTATCTCTATGATTATTTTTAGATGTGATGACTCAGGTGATCATCATGAAATGGAATCTAAGAGTGGCCTCAAGTAGAGGAAGGGATATTTTCATAGGGGGAACTGGGAGCCCTCCTTCCGGTGTCAAGAAGCTTCTCTATGGTAGTTTTTTACTATGAAACTATGGGTAGAGTATTTATGGTAGTGGTAAGATATCTCAGGACAATATTCCATTAAATCCCAATTAATATGGAAATTTGCGCCACAAGAATCTTCATTGTCTCTACCTCACTTCGGAGTTCTATGCTTGTGAAAGGTTGAGTCTTATCTACAGTTTTTTTAGGAATATCTTATAGAAGAGCTGTGGAAGGGGATCAGGATAGCTACCAAAGTCTAGTAAGGACTCAGAAACTTCATAACAGATTGGTGGATGGAGTTCTATATGAAATTCATGTTGTTTGAGGGGATGTGGTTCCCCAATGATGGAATTCCAATACCAGGTAGATGGAATATCTAAGTTGATTTATTCTGGAACCAAGGTAAAAGGGGAAGGCCAGCTACACATTATTCAGACTACTCTAGCTACTATGGATGTAGGACCCTCTACCATTGATGGTATGATTCTGGTATCATCTACCATTGATTATGTTTTGGTTTGACAGGGGAGACTCACATTTCTTTTATCTAAAATCAGGGATAAAAGTTTGGGCTTGTTTATGGTAATATTAGATGGCGTTTTTATAATCGATACATTTTTGGGAGTGCGATAAGAGAATACCAAAATTATCAATGCATGTTCTCTAGATATTGGTGATTACCATACCATTTTTTAACCTTTTTTTCTTTAAATGATATGTTTTTATATTATTCTCGGTATAGATTTTCTCGTTATATAATTAAGTCATATTCACTATTACCAGAGGATATTTACTTTTCTACCTCTATAACGAGAGATCTATTCTCATCATGGTGATTGGGATCTTCATACAAGTTGTAAAAAACCAATTTAGTGACGATTAGATTGTCTCATGCCCGAGATAGAAAGCCTGGTTTTGGATTATGTTGGAATATAGTAGGATTATTTTTCTATAGTGGTAAAACTCTATTATGATATCATTCCTTATGAGTTATATGGACTACTATCTGAGAAAAATATCGCTTTCACTTTCAAGTTATTATTGGGAGAAGAGCCAGTTTATATCCCATCCCATATAATGGAACCATCATAGCATTAAGAGTTTATGGTTAATTTGGATGATTTGAAAGCTTATGTTTTCATATGTATTGTTACCTCTACATGGGTTTCTCTAGTTATTTTCTCCAAGAAGGCTGATTGTACCTTTATGTTATGTGTGGATTATAAGAGACTGAACGTAACGATGATCATTATATGTTATCATCTTCGTTGTTTTAATGATATATTCAACCATTTTAAAGGTTCCAAAACCTTTTAAAAGATTTATTTTTGATTTGGATACCAACAATTGAGTATGAAACCATCAATCATATCGTATACTACTTTTAGGAGCATGTATTGCTGGTATGAGTTTGTAATGATGTTGTTTGGTTTGAAAAACACACTACAGGTTTCCATGGCCTTGATGAATCTTTTTTTTTCATATTCTGTAGACTAGTTAATGGTATTTTTTCTCAATAGTATCTTAGTGTACTCCTAGAATGAAGATTATAAATTCCAAACATCTTAACATTTTATTTAGTACATTGAGAGAGCACTATATTTTTTAAATGGTTACAAAATATAGTTTTTGGATTGATAAATTTAACTTCTTGGGATATGACATCTCATATGAAAAGTTATTGTGGCCCTGGGGAAGGTTTTATTCATGGAATCTTCGGTGTATCCCAATAATGTATTTTATATTTTTATAATTTTCAGTATCGGTAGTTATTATAAGTGTTTTATCCAGGACTTCTCCCACCTGGAATAACTAATCTTAGGGTTGTATTGGAAGAGTGTAACGTTTTTTTGGTCAAATGATTATGAGAAAGATTTTAGGAGATGAAGATAATGATGACCCCATCACCTACCCTCACAATACCTATTTTTATTAATGTATAAACTGTGTACTATGATGCATTTGGATTTTTACTGGGAGTGTTTCTTGTGTAAGAGAATTGAGTGGTTTCTCATGGCTCCATACTATTGAGAAAGACTGAGAGGAATTATCCAAATCAGGATCTGGGGTTATATGTTGTGGTACGTTCCATTATATTTTGGAGACATAATACTTTTGCCTCAATTTTTGTGGTATACACAGACCATAAGATCCTCAGGTACATCTTTTATTAGAGGCTCATGAACCATCTACCGAGGAGGTGGGTATTGTACCTATAATCATTCATCTTCGAGTTAACCAATATCTTGGAAAATAGAAATTTCATTACAGATTCTTTGAAAAAAAATAGCAATATGTATTGTGGGGGTTGTGAAAATATTTGGGGATGATGAAAATCTTTTCAGACTAGAAACTAATAGTATAATATTCTCATGAACAAGATACTATAACATCTATATCTATTATAACCATGTTTATTTAATGGATCCAGATAGAGAAGTTTTATAATCTGGAGGACTTAGGTATGAGAGAATGTAAATATGTTCAGGAGACACCATTAGGTTGGTATCATAGAAAGGTTGAATATATTCTTTTATATGTCTGAGAATGAGTTCCTATGGGATTTCATATGGATATTATAAGATATTTTTGTGATTTTAAATAATTATTACGTCCCTGTTTGAAAAATTTGTATCATGATATTTGTAAAAAATTTTGATGGACAAGAGTAAAGAATAATATAGATGGATTTGTGGTGAAATGTTTCATTTCGTAGTAGGGTAAAGTCGAACATTAGAGGATAGATTGGATGTTATAGCCTCTACCCATTCCAGATTGAAAATGAGATGATGTCACTATAGACATTGTGATAGGATTACCTAGGACACCCTATTTGAAAAATGAATTATGTGTGATCATGGATTGACAGATGACTGAATCAAACTTCATAACTATCGGGGATACCTTTACTATTAGTGATCTGGGTAGTCTTTACACACATGAGATGGTTTAGTTGCATGATGTTTTCAGGAATATTATTTCAGAAAAAGATGCTCGTTTTATAGCATGGATTATGATGGGTCTTCAACAGGCTATAGGTTCTCAAGTTCTTTTCAGTATATCCTATAATCGTCATATGCATGTTAAACATTTGCCATATATTTCGGTATTAGAGGATATGTTATGAGCTTGTGTTTATGATTTCTGTTGTACATGGGATCAGTATATGGAAATCATGGATTCTTCTAATAATAATTGATTTTAGGCAACGATTCTGATTTCAATTTATGAGTATTTTTATATAATGACATGTTGTTCCACTATTTATAAGTTAGAGATATGTCATTTATTTCTTGTTGGGAATAATCTAGTTAAGGATACTTCTGATCAGGATCAACTGACCAGGAGGTTGTTGTTGATTGCATATAAAATCCATAAATCATACATCAACCATCATAGATGAACTTTATAGTAAAAGGATAGTCATCATGTTTTTTATGTATCACTTATGTGGGGGAGACACTGTAATAGGAAATATTTAATTTTAGGAACAACATTTTTCAGTCTATTGAAGATGATATATAGGGTCATCCCAGTGACATTTCAATTATCCATTCCACGATGCTACAGTTCTAGGAACGGTGTGTTTATAGTGTCTCATTTGAAGATTAATTATCAAAACACTTATCATGCGATAGATGTTGAGTACGTCTATATTTGTACTAATCAATACATTGAGGATCATCTGATATAAATAGTGGATTGTAGTCATAAATATCTATGGGCATGGACTATACCTTTAATTTGATTGTACTGCCATCATGGGCATGTTCAATAGGATACCATATAGAAGGAATCTCATATTTGCCCATTGTGGCCAGAATTGTTCATTGAGACCCAACAATAATACATGGAGTAGATCGAGGATGAGATGTTATATGGTGGGGAGGTTTCAAGATCACATATTTTTTCAATTATGTTCCTCTTGGAGTTTTTCATTAAACATTCTTTGTAGGGTCTTATTTGGTGATATATCGCCTTTGTTTAAGAAAATGACATAATATTTAAGGAATTATGTTTATTTTAATTAATGTAATATTGTTATAAATGTGGTAAATATTCTTATGAGGGTTTTGTGTGTGTTTGGAAGACTCTAGAGTAAGTTAGAGAACTTATATATAATCCAATCTATAAAACATTTTTTAGACATCGACCTGTCCTAAAAATGTAACATGACATGTAAATTCTTCCAAAAACATTTCATGAACTAGTTCATGACATGAAGTGGTTACACATTATGAAATTAATTCACATCATATAAAACTTGAAAATAAAATATGTGAACCTTTTCGGGTGGAGTTTTTGGTATATACCTTTAATTGAAAAATACACGTTGTGAATGGATTACATGCCATTTATTTATTGGAACCAGTGATTTTATGTTGGTGGGTTATATGAATTTATTTCATTCTAATGTCTGTAGCCTACTCCTCTCAACCCTAGGGAGATTTAAAGATTATTTTGGTGTCTCATAGTCTATTTTGAACATCTGAATTACACATCTAATCCATATTAAGAATTTTTATTATGATTCCTTTATCTCCACGTTGTTCAATGTTCATTACAATGTTAATATATTAACCTTAGTTTTTTTGGGGGGTTTGATCTTGACCTAGGTTGAGCTAGTTTCTTCTTGTGATTTTTTCCTTCATCCATATTAGAATTTTACTTCTGATATGTTGCATTGATAGACAGATAAATGTAGGGGTCTAAACCTAACCCTATGGTCTGTTTAATTTTGAGTTATATAAGTATTATATTTTTTCCTACATAATAAGTGATCTAATTAATCAATATATTTATATAAAATTGTGGATTGGAATATTTATTTGATCCCTTTAGATTCAATGGATGCTACAACCTATATTATAGATTTTAATTGGGTGAGAAAACCATTCAATAATAATAAATTAGATAATGGTTTAAATTATGGTTATCTGTACATTAGGCATTTGATAATTGACTGGAATAAAATCACGAGTAATGAATTATTCTTACTAATATGAATATTGATCATTTCATATAAATGAATGTGTAAATCAAAGATTATTTTTAATTTCCATATTTAACTATTGTTATTTATGATGTGATGTTATGATATCCTTGAGGTTATGCCTTGTTAAGTCCTATTCTATAATGTTTATTTATACGATTATGACCAATGATTACTACAATGTTTATATTAAGCATGATCTACCAAAACCAATGATTTTATGCCTCTATTGAGAGAGATTTTCCTAGTCCTAATTTGTCATTCATATATTGAGTGAGATCTCCCCTTTCCTATGTTATAATTCTTAAATTGATTGGGCTCTTCCAAAACCAATGATGAAATTATTATATAGTTGGATTCATACATATTTGTGTGATTTTTTCATGTATATATGATTTTTGTTTAGTATGGTTATGCTACATGCTCATATATATATTCCATCACATTATTGAAGAATTTATAGTTTTATATTATATTAATAGATTAATTAGTTCCCTTATTTATTTCTTTTTTCAAACACCTATTACCAGACTGGTTATGTTTAGACATGGTGATGTAGGCCTACTAATTTTTAGTCACACCATATTCACACCACCATGCGGTACCCTAGTAAATTGCATGGATGCATGTTTTCCAAGGGAAATAGACCTTGATAATGATTTTTTTCTCTATGGATGGGCTAAAGTTTGGAGATTGATTCAAAGTGGGGTTCTAGATTAGGATCAATTGATATTATTTAATTTCAGCTAACTCTTATTTTATTATTTTTAGTTTTACATTTAGATAAATCTCTTCATATCATAATAAGATTTTGGATTATAGGATTATTTTCAATCCATTTTTTTATAAGTTGTATTATATATTGTTTCTGTTGTTCTTATGTCACCCAAATTTTAATTATTATGGATTATTATATAGTATTGTAGCCTATACTAGGGGTCACAATATCATCACTCAAAGTATAACACCATCACTACTAGTTGTATGCCTCTTGGGTATGAGTATACAAGATTGAGTTCTCGTAACAAACCTGTTTTGGCCATGTGATAGAGTAATGGATTAAGAGACATTACACATACACATCGGTGATACTCTTACTTCTTTTTTGATGAATAAGGTGAGGAAAATGGATTTATATCATCATTATAACATATTAGTGTATTTATGATACTATATTAATCATTTTTTATAGATAAGATGAATTTTGATAAGGTTTAAGAAGAAATAAAATCGGCGGATCACAGTTATAAGTTTACCTATTCTTCAAGATACCTCATTTCACTTACACATTAATCCTTGAAGTTTTGGTCATAGATAAATTCAAAAATCTCTAAGATGAAGGAATTCATTACAATATGTATTTTTAGATAGTTTTTTATAATAAATATGTTTAAAATTTATGAATGATGGAGGAGTTGAGGTTCCCTTTTATATGTGATGGAAGGGACACACATGAAATTTCTTAAAATATTTTAATGATGTAAAGTCACTTTCATGGGAAAATGGCTCAAAATGGACAAGGATTAAAATTTAGGACACAATAATGCTAATATATCATTAACTAGAAATAATAAAGCATATCTATATGGAAATCCAACCCTTATATCCTGTAAATACCCCTGATAAACCAATTTAACAATAAACAATGTAACAAAATTTTACATTTATTTATGACTCATCATGACCAAAAAATAAGTTTCAAAATTTACTATATATTAATTATTCTAATTCCGATAATGAGTAGTAAAATTTATATATTAAATTTCTCTAAGTGGCATAATTTAATTTTAAATAAGATTGAAAACCATAATGAAAACCAAATTTAGAAAAATGCATTTTTAAGTATTAATGAAAATTTATTTCTATTTAATTCCTTATAAAATTAATAAAATAAAATTTATAATATATTAATTCTTATATTTTTTATAATTTTTATTAAATAAATTAATAAAAACATTTTAATTTAATTTATTAAGATAGAAACTCAATTCAAATATGACAACTATTTTTTTCGGAAAACGTTTACGGATACTGATAAATAACTTATTCCAAAATAAAGTACAATTATGATTATACAATAATTAATTTTTTAATTTATAATTAAATAAATATTTTTTTAAGATCAAATTAATTTTATAATAGCACTTCTACTTCATCAAAAATGATTATTTGCAAAAGAAAATTATTTTTTCATTTGTGGTGGTAGTTGAGTTGTTAACACACCTTGTAAGTCTGCATTAATCCCAGGATCAACTCCGGGTGAATGAATATTTCTAGGTACTATAGAGGGTATTGTAGTGGTACTATAGAATCCATAGATATTCATCTGTTTGGTCCATTGCTCTACTTATTTTGGCCTACTGGACATTGGGTCGTCGATCCACCCATGGCCCTTTGGCCATAAAGACCATGTAGCAGCCTAGTAATACTACACAAGGAATGCCCTAGAATATGATTTAGATAAATTAGAATCCACCAGAGTAGAGCTAACAATTTTTGAAGAATGATAGGGTATGGAAATCGCCATCGGTACCAAGAACTATGAAACTTTTCATAGGGAAATGCTACCAGATCAACAATATGATGTGGGGATCTAGGATCCTTAAATGACGCAAATAGGAGGGAGGGGTATTTCTAGTGTTGTTTGGTTGGGACGTTGAGTCAAGTATTGGGAATTGTGCCTCTGGTCCTTCGGGTAATGTACTTGGCCTTATGCCACTTGACATATGGGTCATGTAATGGTGACCTCTCAACCTAGATAAAAGGGGGATTATCCAAAATAAATAAATAAAATCACGTCTTTTGAACCATTCTGGTCAAGAATTTTTCACTATTCTCTGAAAAATAAACATTTTAAAAAAATCATTAAAATTCACTATAATATAATATTGAAAAGGTTATTTAAAAAATTATATTAATTTCATTAATTAATATTTTGAAATATGGATGAAATTAATGATAATTTTTATTCCTCGATTATTATAAAACCCATTTTTAATGAAATCATACTTTTGAAGTATAAAATGTATTTAATTATAATTGAGTACATATTTATATTGCATTTATCAATGGATATTTATTATTATTTTTATTGTGTGGTTGTTACGATATATACCATCCAATTAAAGGACTATGTTATAAAGAATTAAATTATTTTGGTTCATTTAGATTTTTGGATATGGTTAATGAAGTCAATTAAACACATGGACATTATTTATTTATAAAATAGAATCATTAATATCTAGGTGTAAAAATATAGTTTTAACTTCCAAAGATGATCACATGTCATAAATGAAAAAAAATCAATATGTAAAATAACTTTTAAAATTCTACATAAATTTAATCATAAACCAAAGTGTAGCGGTAAAAACACATAAGCACCCATGTTATGGTAAGAGGACCACTACATTAAGGTAACCTAAATCTTGGCATCATCGTTACTGACATCCTCTATGTAAAGGTATGTATCATAGGTTACGTCATGGTAAAACCCTATAGTAATGGTAATAGTAAAACTCACATGAGGATAAGATACACCTCACATAAGTGTCACTCAATTTCGAAACAAGGCCCCTGTAATGGTAACATGACCAGCAAGCATAAAGGTACAACTCCCCACACATAATTGTAATGATTAGAATGAATAAGGGAACTGTAAATGACACACTTCCATTCTTGTAATGGTAACATGGATCTCACTTCACAATAATATGCCTACCTCACGTTAGGGTTAATCCATAAAAATAGGTGATGATGAAAACATGTCAAAAAATCATAAAAAACCATTATTTATTTATCAAAACAAAAATTGGGAAACCAAAATAAATAAAAAGAATGAAGGATAAGGGAGGAAAAATAATACCTAGTTCCCAATAAGGAGAAATCACAACCATATAAAGGGGTTAAAAAACCCTCTAGTGAAGAGAAATGTATAAGAAAGAATTATGTCATCTCTAAAATATCCTTCTATAACAGATCCTCATTATATTGATTATCCCATGGATACTATTTTTCATATTCAATAATTATATAACAAATTTATTTTCAATAATTTATTTTCATTCTAGACATAGATTCTTTCACTTTAACATTATATTGGATAAATTCTATACTTTAATTCCTATAAAATTTAAAATTTAATATATATATATAAATATATATATTATTATTTCAACCAGTTAAACTTATTGAAATAATAAATAAGTTTATTCAAAGATCTATAGTCTCCTTAATATAAATTCTTCCAAACATCAAGGGATTTCCTGATTTCGTCATTCTATGGTTACTTACATGGCTAGTTCCATGTCAAAATACTCTTCTCTAGTTATCTCTTTGGGAGTGGATGGTGGTCATCCTCAAAAACATATTTTATTAAAAAATGGATCTATATAAAGGATTTTTTATGGATAAGTATGCATGGTAAGGAACAATGTGTGGAAAACCCTTTGATCTCATGTTATGAAATCGAAAACACCATAAAGAGACAATATTTGTCTTAGCCACTCTTAATGAAAACAATCTTCCTGGTATCAATAATAATGATAACAGTATTGTTACCTTGGATAAAATCTTTCATGATATCTAGATTGATAATGCTTTTACTTACATCTTGGAAAAATGTAATATTTAATATGATATATTGTATGATGATAAAAACAATGATCAAGATAGTTCTAGAGGTGGATGGTTCAAAAAAGGTATAAGAACTATTCCATTTTCATGCATGAATTTATGAATAATTACTCACATGTATCATGAACCTAGAAATGGTTTGAGGATGCTACAGAAAGTATTTCAAAATCATAGAGACTGTAGTTTTTTACCACTTCCAAAGTATTCTATCTAATTTATGTTTAGACAATCAGGGGGCTTATCTTAGAAATAATATCAATAATACATTTTTAAAAAAATACCCCCACTATATTAGGGATCGAATGAATATCCATCAAGACACCTCTCGTGATATTTTTTTTATTTTTCATGCTATCCTAATATTAATCCTAAGTGATGCCCCAAGGAAAATATAGGAATCATTGTACTTTCTATATGGTAGTTTGAAATATTATCAAAAAACACCTCAATAAATATATCTATCAATACATTAGAGGATTTTATTTATATATATCTTTTCATGATACCTCGCACATTATTATTATTAAATGGAAGAACACTTTGAATTTTCATTAAATTCGACTTCATAGTATTCACACTTCTTATTACTATTGTTTCCAAAAATCACCAATCGTAGTATTTCCAATCTCTTACCCATATTAATTTTAATAGAAAAAATATATTTTTTAATATTATAAAAACATAAGGGAATGTTTCCTTTGTATAATAAATGATGCATGATCTTAGAAGGAAAGTTATTAGATATAACATCAGGTTTAATCTCGACATTAAAAAAGATTATGACAAAGTCCACTAAAACTCCATACTCAAAATCATGTGGAATGAGGGATTCTCATATATTTTTATATGATTTAGCCATTCATGGTCTCTATTCCATATGTTTTTCTATTTCATTAGAGTGAAAAAGGTTTAGATATATCAAATCGACCATAGGGTTTTAGGGAGATAATATCAATTAAAATTTATTATCACCTACATAAAATTATTTCATTATAACCATGGACAAAGTTATTTTATTAGGATTGATCCTCTACTACAAAGGCAGGTAAAACACCCTTAGTATCTCTCAAATTTTCTTACCTGAAAACATACTATACTTTTTGAACGGAAGATATAAATTTATTAGGGGAATTATTAATATGGTGGTAGAATATGATAAATGGATTGTACAATGTTTTGGTCTTACTAGGAAAAAATTTCTTAAAACCAATTCTTCTCCAACTTCTCGTGATGGTGATATTGAAGAAATGTTGGGAATTAATTAATTCTCAGTTCCTTGGACTATCTCAAGGAACCTATCTATTCAAGATATATCAATTTTTTCACTTCAATAAACTTGTTTAGAAAGTTATTAAATGAATCATCAACCATATGTGCCTCTTCCATTCTTTTTCATTAGAATTTCACCCATCATATCTTTTTTTCCTTCTATTCACATACACGTCATGGTTTTCATCAAATTACCTAAATTGTTTCTATGGAAATTTCAAAATTATATGAATAAAATCCATTATTAATCCCAATTATAAGGTAAAATCAATAGGGAATTTTACATGAGTCTAGAAAACAATATTTAACATTGTGAAATTGGGACTATAAGCCTGAAGGAATCAACGAAATCAATGATCTCATTGTATTTTTTTTGGAATACTCAGTGGGATTATTTTATGATAAATAAATACATTATATCCCTAGATATATCTTAAATCATATAAGTCTTATCATACCCACATTAGAGTAGCATTCAAGGTCCCCTATATCATCTTTTAAACCACTCATGATGGGTGGTTGGATATGGAGGAATATTTTTCTAAAAGGATAATTGGTCTTGAAGATATATATTTTCCTATAAAGTATTACACCCAATATTATCCTCAAGGTTGATTTGAATTTCACCATCCTCACAAAATGAATACTATATAATTATCATCAAACTATCTTCAAAAGAAATAGGATGGTTGATGAAGATAACTAATGAAACTTCACTCTAGCCATAATGGGTTTTTTTAATTTTAAATATTACATCAAAATACTACATTTTGTAATTATAGATTAACAATGGTGTAAAATATATTAGGAATCATCCCTGAAAGGAACACTAAACTTCATTAACTAAAACACTTTTTACTATTCTCTTCCCAATGAAAAGGTTATCTAGAGTAAAAGTATTCAGTTTTATTCCTATTTTATATGTTGTTCCCCCATGTAAAATAAATTGACAATTAAAATGAAACTCAATAATATGTTGGCAATATTGTTTCTAATTTTATAAGATTCTTCTGAGAGTAACCCGATCCCATGAGTCATTTCATCTTTATTTAGTTATATTTTTTTGGCGTACATTAAATGATTTTGTTCTGGGAATGGTGTGTAGGATACAACAGTAGATGGTTTTTAGTAAATATTGTGAGATCTAAATTAAATCATAATCAATATAATGGCCTAAACATCAAATAACTAAATCCTATGGTATTAATTTTGATTTTAGGAATCTAAAGTCAAATATATGACCCAAAACATTTGGCCAACTTCTTCAGATTCAATAATGTTACACCATACACTAACATTATTCCATGCCATTTGGAATCCTATACTTCAAAAATATTAAGGATAAATCTAAATATTAATGGTTCATATAATAATATCTCTATAGGAGGAGGAATTTTCATTCATGAAAACTTGGGATTAGTGGTTCTAGCCTTCATTTCCTTCTTTGTAAATAGAGATTCTGTCAGAGAATAATCCAATGAATTGTTTAACTATATCTCACTTTGTAATGAAATGAGTATATCTCTTTTAGTGTCCAAATGGGATCTGTGTTTTATTGAAAAATATGTAAAAATTCCCCATTACAACAAACAAGTATATAGATTATATAGTGATGAAACGTAAAAAGTACATCCATCGCAATTTATGAATTCATCATACTTGATATAATGATAAAAAAACATCATATAGGCTTGACATGAGTCGTGAATAATCATTATTGTTATCTATTTTCCCTATTTATGATCCTTACCTCATATATTTAATATGTTGTGGGTTGAAGATTCACTTATCCTCCACCATTTTATGCCTTCATGACATTCTCTTGTTTCACCCTTATTCATTTAATTATAAAAAATTATCATTCATGTATATATAGATATATATATTATGCACAATATCGCTGTTTAAAAAATAAAATTTAAATTAATCTTGAAACATGTCTATTTATTTGTAACATATATATATAATGAATATTTATTTTAGAATAAAATGAATGAAGTGTGGGTATATAAGGGAGTAATATTGAAATACAATTATAGACAGTTTCATTCTCCCTTTTTTAATAGAATAATATCATTGTAATTTTTCAATCATTAGTAAACACTTATCAATAAATTATTTTGATTTCATGGAACACAATACTAATCTATTATGATATTTTATATATTATCTATAGAAATTTTATAAGGTGATTTTATATAGATACATTTGAAATTCTAAACCTATGACCTGATACTAGTTATACATAACCTATTACTCAAGAGTTAATGATTATTTATCGAAGAATTAACTCCCAAAATTTTCTCAATTAAAATTATTACAAATAACCAAACTCCACTTTGATACCAAATGAAATGATCTTATATCCACTATTTTGACATGATACTAAATTTGAATAATATTTATACAAAATAAGAATCACAATAAACTCTTGATATCAAATTTTTAGTGACTATAAACTTGGTACAAAATAACTCTTCAACCAATAATTATACAATTAGAGTTAGTCAAATAAATTATTGTATACCCCTTACAACTAGTTCATAAATTCATTTTCACCAATGATTACCTTGGGATCTAGGGAAACATAAGAATGGTGTGATTTCAATTGCTCGGTAATGGAACAAAATATCCATGTGATAACATGTATTTGTTGATATATTATAATAAGTGAGAGACACAAAAATATTTAATTTTAATTATTAATGAAAAAAATTATGATACCACAAGAAGTTATCATGTTATTTCAAAAAATTAATAATAGGATGATCTTTAAATCCTAACATATATAATTCTATAAGGATGTAAAATCATAAGGTTATAATAATGAACTATGGGAATATATTATATGAATATAGCACATAATTAACCATATTAATTCACAATATTTTTCATGGATATCCACCAGGAACATCATATCATAGTAGATAAAGTTAACCAAATCATGTTTATACATAACTGAATGGGAAAATATAAAATCCTCATATTATAGCAAAATATTGTGAAAAAATATAATTTTATCATCTCTTGAGATAATATATTTAATTCTTGAGATATGAGACCTACCTAATAAATTATAGGGATAAATACCATTTGTACCACACATCACATAACATTGTGCCAATATGAATGTCTTCCACGTGAATATGAAAGTAGTCCTAAATCCGTAAAAATAATCACATAATGAGCTGGCGGAAATCATTGGACTCCAAATTAATAATGGTTATATAGGTAAATAACCTTCATTTTTAATTCTAAAATATGTGTTATTCAAACCATATAAAATAAATTGTATAAAATAAATTTAGAAATCTTTCTTAGACAATTGAATGGAATGAATGTCTAGGTGAACTTCATTTAATAATTAAGGGGAACTATAGTGTATTTTTAATAGAAGAATTCATCTTGAAATATTACCATTATGAATATTTTATTATAATTAAATAAAAAGTAAATGATTGATAATTTATTACCAATTGATTACATTTCAACTGCACAATATATATAGAAACATTGAAAATGATATAATAGAATATTTTGTTATAGTAACCACTAATGGAAATATATCACTAGGGGAGATTATGTATAATAAATAGTAAAATTTTGGTATTGAAAATAGTATTAAAATATATAAAAAATCACATCGGAATATAATATTTGGAAAAAAATTGAAAAAAATGATTATTTTATATACAATACTAAAATAAATAAGTAAAATATAATTTCCTGTAATGTACATCAATGCATGATTTTTTTAAATTTAATAAAATTTAAAAAATTAATAATAATTATAAAATATTATATATAATAACATTAAAGACAAATATTTTAAATAACAGATAGTGAGGTGGAAGAGAAATCTTGAAAATATTTTTCATAATTTTGGGTGAGGTTATCATAAAAACTAAGTAACAAGTTAATTTGAAAAATAATTTCCAAAAGTCAATACAGCAGATTTCAAACCATTATTTTAATGATTACATTTTCCAATAATGGTCCAAAAAATGATGAATTATAGGTGACCTGATAGTAATATAGATAATGGAAATATTACCCCTACATACAATATAGTGTTTGACAAAAATAAATAATAGTAAATAGTAATGATATTCATATATCAAGAAAATTCAATAAATATGAAGAATAAATAGCATAAAATAATAATATGAGAAATAAATAGAGGAAAATATAAAGACCTAAACTGATAGAAAAACTAAACAATAATGATTGAAATAGTGTGGAAGAGTATCTTTACATTGAGTATTGAATCAGATTGAATGATCTGATAATAACCTAAATAATCTATTTAAATTTATTAATTACTTTTTGTAAAATATTTTTGAGGATTATTTCACTTTTTAAAACATTTTTTTATTACATTTTATTAATTTACGAAATTAATCTTGTTCACATTAATCATTCTGACATATTTATCATATAGTTTCAAAATTGATTCAGTATAACTATAATGAAAGAAAGATACTTGACCAATGATTTTATATGTTCCATGTAATATCCTATGAATAATAGAGGTATATTCTTGTTTAAATTATGGTTTAAATTCCCTAATGATATGAAAATATGTGTTTACTGGGTTTGTGAGGACTCACGAGGGTATTTATGAGTTTCGAGACTTAAAAGAAGGGAAAAGTGGCCATTCAATACGGGTTTCATGGTTTTTCCAAGGTTAGTAGTAATGTGTTCCCAAAACATGCATGAATGGGGGTGCATGGTTTGAACACACCATGCATGGGGGAATGAAAATCCTTGCAGGTTAGGACAGAGCAATCCCGCATAGTCATAGAATCGTTTGTCAACCTGTGCAGGATCCGCAGGTAACGGTGCTCCCTAGAACCACTATTTGATAGAGGGTAGTGCTTGATGAGGACATGGTTTGGAAAAAAGTGTTTCCAAACCATGTTCCTCTTTAAATTTTGTTTATAGCGTTTTACCTATGAGGACTTAATATATTTTGACTCCATATTTTCATACATTTCTCCCCCAATAGACATAGTGACCAATGAAACCACCATAGACTTACCAAGGATCGATCTCCATCGATTATAAGCCATTTGGAGTGTTTTTGGGTGTGAATTGAAGCATCGGGTGATTCTGACACTCTTATTACCTCTCCTTTTCAGTTTAGGGCATGTGTAATTGTTGTTATGCATCTGAATCCATTAAGACCTCTTTTTCCAATGGATCTTAGGTTAGGGATTTAAAGGGTTTTCTGATCCAAATCAAATTCTATGATTAAGTGAGCGTTCATCTTAGTAATTGATGTGGGTGTTCTGCACTTTATATCCCATAGACTTGATGTTTTATTTAGGTTTATGTGGTTGTGCTATGGATCCTTCTTATTGTGTATTTGATTACATTAGTCATATTTGGTAAATTGGTTGGCTACATGATTAATTCAAACCATCATGATCCCCATGGGATGCATTGAGGTTGATTTTATCGGTTATAGGGACACACATGGGGTGTTCCATTACCAAAACATGGAAAATTTTAATGATTATAATATAATTGGTTATTTATAAAGTAGAAAATATGATAAATATGATGAAATGATAGCTTGAATTATGAAAAATCCTTAATTATAGTTGTGTCTTGTCTTTGACATGGCGTAAGGGGTTTTTTTTATTTTGTGAATTGGATAAATATTGAAAGTGAATGTGTTTAATGAATTCAGGGCTATTATGCAAATATGTATATCATTTATGTCATTTAAATAAGATTTTTTTATGTGACAAGGCATGAAGATGGTTTTTGTATTGAAATAACTGTAAATTGTGAATTCCATGTATATCAATTTAGTGTAGTGTGTGAAATGGTATATGTGGTAAATGGTTAATGAGGAATGTGAACATGTCTTGGTGGTATGTGGGGTATTAAATTGAGGTTCTACAACCATGAGATGGGTTAGACTAAAGCTCTAAACTTGACCCCCAAAATTCACTGCATAGGGATTCAAATTGAGGATCTACGCCACTAACCGGTGCTTTGGATGAAACTATATATACCATGGCTCAAAGGTATGTGTGATTTAATTGGTTGTTAAATTATTTCACTAGTGAGATAGAGAAATTGATTTATCCCCTTTTTTATAGTATATTTCTATCATAGTTTGTTGTGTTACTGATGAATTTCATAACCCACATATTAAATGTGGTAAATCATTTAGGTGATTATTATTAACTAATTAAACCAGTTTTATTTTTATTTAGGTAAATTTATAGCATGAATACATTATCAATATATAATTGATATCTTGTAGTCACTTTTGATGGTGGTCTACTATGTTTTACACACACCCTGCTTAGGCCGGTATTGGGTAGTTGACCAAATTTTGTGGTTATAGGCCAGGACACAGTCTATGGTCCTATTCGTGTTTGTGTGATTTGGATGTGGTTTATGAGGGAATGAGGGATCCTAACTTGCAGTTGGGATTCATTTTGGGATTCTTCAGTCTATCTTTATTTTCATATTTCTTGACACATGGCACTATATGACATGGCATATCATATTACTATTTGGTTTTGGGCATGTACCACATTTTGGGAAGTGTTTGGAAATGTATTTTTTGTGTATTGTTATTTATTTCCTTATTTTTTATTTTATAATCTCTATAAAACTTTTATAAAGATGGTATAGTCTCCACATGAGTTCAATTAGACCGTCACTGCTAGTCGGTAGCCTCTGTAATATGAGTAGGTGCACCTGAGCTTATGTGGTGACCCACCATGGGGCACCGATTTAGCAGCCTCAAAGTTTGGATGTTACAAATTGGTATCAGAGACATTATGTTCTATTCTTTAAAATTTAAGAAATGTAAACATGATATTATGTATATCAGGCATTATTAATGATGCCATTCATGGGAGTATTTGACCCATGTGTGGGGGGAAACCCATGTACAGAGGGTTGGAAAATTGCTCTTTATGTTTTTTTGTTATGGTTGGATGATATTTTACCATTGGGTGATCCAATTTTTGTGTGATGTGACAATTTTATGATATTTTTTCATAGACTAAATGTGTTGAGTATTTTTCATACATACATAATTATTGGTACCTAAATGAACGGATAAAATCTATCATGGTAGGAACACATGAGAAAGTCTTGTGGGATGTTTGGGATATAATTATTTTCTTTTCCATTTAAAATTAAATTAACGGGTGTCCAATAAACATGATGAAAATGCGTAATTGGAAAAAATGTTATAGAATGGTTAATAACAGTTCCTAATAAAGGCTCATAATTTTTTTTAAATCTCATAATTTATATTTGGAAATATAGAAATTTCTTAATTGATAAATATTTATTTTTTGAAGGAAAAATGGGTAAAAAGGTTTTCTAATGAAGGACATGTGACTATGTATGTTACTTTTCCCCATATTGACTCTGACCCATGGAAGGGATGTTTGAGGGTTGTATTAGAGATGAGATCATGATTATTAGTATTGTGTATGGGGAGTGGGTTGTTTATGGTTGGTAGTGTGTTTTTCTTTTTTTGGTTTCCATCAGCTGTTCTTTCTTTAAAATGTTAATTGTTTAAAATTTTTTGAAATATAAATTTGTGTAAGGTAGGGATTTTTGAAATGTTGTGTTAATTGAATGTTTTTAAATTTAAAACCACTTGTTTTCAAAATGGTGGAGTTAATAATAAAAAAATGTGTTATAATGAAACTTTATATAGACACAGGTAGTGAGTATCCCTAGTCTGGCTTATCCAGAACCATATTGGGGTGGTTTGGGTAGTGAGAGTGCCCAATTATGAGACCATGTCTATTAGTCAGAAAGAATTTATGAGTTTTCATGTGTTTATTAAGGGGTGTCCCTTGTTATGATTAGGTAGGGGAGTTACATTGTGGTTCAGAGGAATCATTTCATAATATGAAGGTTGAAACCTTAGGGGTTGTAGTTTTGCGGGTTGTATGCTGGGCCTTAAGGATGAGGGTTTTGGTTTGTGGTTATGTCAGTGGTTTTTTTGTTTCTATGGGTCTGAATCCTAATGTAAATAGTTTTTTGGAACATTAAACATGGTGTGTTTTATAATGGTTGAGGTGGCGCAACCCCTAGGTAGTGAATTTTTGATGTTTGATGTGTAGGTATTAGAGGGAAAGCCAATGGACCCCACATGAATTGACATAAGTATAGGTTATTGATTTTTTGTATTCTTCAAGGATATCTTGTGAGAGGGGTCGGTAGGGATGAAAAAACATCAGGTGTGTGTACAAGTGGTTGAAATTTTATAATTTATTAGTAACATTAAATGAATTTTGTATATGGAAGTTTTGTACTAGAGGGATAAGTGGGAATGCCAATTGTTTGGAGATTTGACTTCAGATTTTGTTATGCACGGGTGGTTTTTGGAAAATTGAGGATAACATAGGGGGAGGTTACCCATGATTTACTGATCTGTGGGAATGTGAACAATGGGTGGGTTCTTTAAACGTGGGATTAATGTTGAGTGGGTTGTATCTATTTCGGTAAAAAGAACATTGTTATGCCTCAATTTCTCTCTTAAGGTGTCACATGAGCATTTGAGGTTTGTTGTAAGGTTGGTTTAATGGAGCGAGATTGGTATACTTCCTGAAACGATGGTTGCTAATGTTTTATTTTGGAACCAAGTAAAATTTTGTGGATGATACAAGGATGAATAAAAAATGGATGGACACTTTTGATATGGGAGTGACACCCAAGGTGAGGGGTGGTCATGTGTTCAGGATTTTATTTGTGAAAGGATGGGTTTGGGTGAGAACATTGTTAATTAATTGAATCCAATGAGGATGGTAGACCTTGAGGCATGGTTAGTTCTGTAAATAGATGTTTTGGTTTGGTGATGTATGACTCATGAATTATAGGGTTAATATTAGTGTGTGGTCATAGGAATGTGTGATACCTTGATGGATCTATGGAGGTTTCAATATGGGCATGCGCTAGTAAGGAATGATACTATTCCGGATGGTTGAACATGTGTCTTGGGATAAGCTCATTCCATTCTCTATGAAACCAAATTGGTAAGACTCTCTATGCAAGAGACCCTTGTGTTTTTATTGTTGTAATGTACCATTTTTTAGTTTTTAACTTCTTCGGTTTTGAAATAAGAACTTGAGTGGTGTGGTGGTATTAAGGCCAAAGTAAATGTTGTTTCACAACTACATGGTAAATGGTCATGGAGTATTGGTGAGTGATGGTTGTAAATCACACCTAACCAGTGGTGCTTCTGTGTTGATGAGATGTGTGCAGGTAGGGAAACCCAAGACCTTTGGAGGTGTCCTATAGTGGGAGGTGACATTAGTGATAGATGTGTTGTGGTGGTGTTCATCAATGACTTATTAGTGTACTCTTATCTAGTGCAGATCACGCCCAATATATTGACATCATCTTGAGAATGTTGGGAGAGACACCAGCTTTATGCCTATATACCTAAATGTTTTTTGGATAGATATGGGGCTTCTTAGAAGTTATTATTATAGAAAATGGTATGTGGAGCTGTATTGTTGAAATTAAACCATTTTACGATCATATAAAAGGTCCCCCGGATTAGATAAATGTTGAAAAATGTCATTAGTGTCAATCTCGGAAGCTGACAGCAGGTAGAAGTTGATGTTACATAGTATTTCATGGAAAATCTAGATAGTCATGCTCATGTTTTGGTATTTTTATTAAGGTGGAATCAATAGCCATGGTGCTTGTATTTATTCTAGGAATGTGGTGAAAATGAAACTCATAAGGTGGGGATAAATGTGTCAAACATGGGAGGTGTCGAGATGGTCGTGTAGTTGTAGTGGTGACATCGAGATTCCAATAAGAAACCTATGAGGAACAAGTTAGAATTCCTCATGAATGGATTATTGGACCTTGTTTGAGGTGGTTGAAAATGCCAAGAAATGTATGAGGGTATATTGTGGCCCTAAATGAAATCTGAGATGCATGTGTTAGAGTTGTGGATGGTTGTGATATGTCATGACAATGATTCATTTAAATGTAGGTTTTGGTGCTAGAAACTCATCAGATGTTGGGAATGTACATTAGTATATATATTTTTTGACCTTTCTATTTGTTTATTTGTGAAGGCACCTTGGTAAAGTGATGTAGTTCTATTCCAACAGGGATGGTGGATGTTCTAGGATGAGTCGACTGGGGACAGATCGACTCGATTAGAAAGTGGTACAAACATGGTGAGTTGTAAACTTCCTTCGGTGTATTCTTTGGAATGAAAAGTGCATTCAACAATGGTAATGGGTTTTGTGTGAGATTTTAATATACTTTAGTCAATGTAGAGATAAAATAGGTTCTTATGTTATGAGTTTTAATGGGTGTGGAAGCTCATGATGATGATAGGTAACGTAGTGGATTCTAGGATGGTTGAGTGTAGTGAAAGTTGGAAATTGACTCTTTTAGGTGTGAAAGGTAATGGTGATATGCCTTAATCAAGGAGGCACCATGGGTAGGTATAGGTAGTATCATGTCAATATTGGAAAATGGTAATTTTTAGAGAAGCCAATAAGAAATGATCCAACACAACAAGTAATGGGAAAAGATGTGGTAAGCTACAAGCCAACACTAATTTGATGTTTTATAGAATGTTCATTTTGGAAATGAATGAAAATTTTACAGTGGTCAATCTTTTCTTTTTTTTCAATGGATGTTGTATGCATGTCCATTCTTGGTGGTTTTGACAGCAAGACTAAATGCTAATTTTGGGAGGAGTTCTTATGGATACATGGCCACAGTGAGTTGGAAAACGCATGGGGTATGTTGTGAAATTTGATGTGAGGTTCGGGTGGCCATTTTGATGGTGTAAGTTACCAATACTAAGTGATTGTGTAATTTATATAAATCATATATTTTGGATCCCCATAGCTAGAAATTGAAAATTGTTTATGATGTGGGCAGTGTTTTGGGTCGGATGTTCTTGGGTAAGTTCTATCTTGGTGTTTTTATTTTGGTGAAAATTATTGTCTTGAGTTTTGACATGTTGAGTTCCTTGGGTTATAGGTTGTGCTTGAACAGCATTTTGGATGTTTAGATATGGATTGAGGTAGTTGAGCCTTGATGTGCGGATGGATGTAGGTCATGATATGTGGTTATAAAATTGTTTGACACTTGTGTGATATTGTGTTTGTGTCACATTGGAATTGTGTAAAAGTGAGTAAGATGACTCAATGATATTTGGAACATGATACATGAAGAGTCTTGGTTGGTAGAGTGTCGATAAGCGCTTCTATTCTAGAGAGATGATATTCATGTTTTTTCCTTGTGTCATGACTTAGGTAGTATTTCTATACACTCCTTCTGATTTTCTAAAGTTGATGATTAGATGGAGAATGATGCATCACATGGGGAGGATCTGGCTTGTGATTGTTGATGATAGTGAGATAGTTTTTTAGGCACGTTTGTGCCCTTTGTCCGAGTGTTGTGGTAACATGTTAATATTAAAGAGGAAACATAGTTGGGGGATATAGAGGCCTAGTGTTCCAATATTTTTACATTCTACACTAATTGATACTTGGGAAGTGTTTCTTGAGGACAATTCATTACAAAATTGGGAGGGTGTAAGACACTATACATTGTGGATGTACATTCCAATTTATGTTTTGGTTTAAATTCTATAATTTTGGTCCAGGATTTGTTTATTGGGGTTATGAGGTGTCTTGGAGGTATTCTGGGGGTTCGGGACATGAATGCATGTAAATGTTTCCATCCAATCCATGTTGCTTGATTGGATCACAATTATTTGTTATATGCCCAATCTATGCTTGACTGGGGGAGGGATAAATAGTTTGAAGAAACTGTGCATAGTGGAATGAAAAACCGTGTAGGGTTAGACAAATCCATCTCGCATGGTCATAGGATGGTTTTTCAAACCATGTGGGCTCCCTAGATAACCATGTGTCATGGAACCCATCTTGGAAAAATGTTGGCTCACGGTTAGCCAAATGTTTGGCTTTCCATGTAGCCAAACCATGCGCCCCATTAAAAGTAGGATTTTTCCATTTCACTATCTCAGGCGTTATGTGTTCTGACTCTGAATTTTCCATCCCTACTCATCCAGAACCCTTGTTACTGACCAAATAATCTTTAAATTTCCAAGGATAAATCTTGCTTGATTCTAATCCTTTTATAGCACCGTTGGGTGCAAATCAAAACTCTGGGTGAGTCTAATATTCATCTTCCTTCTCCTTTTTAGATTCAGGTTGCGGAATTGTTATTAATCATCTAATGACCTAAAACCCTCTTTTTTCCTATGTATCATAGTTTGTGTCATTTTAGGATGGATAGATCCAAATCAAATGTAAGTGATATGTGAGCATTCATCTTTAGAAATGAGATAGGTGTTCTCTTAGGTATATCCCATATTCAAGAGGTTTGATTTAGGTATATGTGGTTGTGTTACGAAGAATTTTTTTTTCATTTAATTCCCTAAGTTAAATTTGGTAAAATTGGTTAGATAAATGATGAATTGAAACCCTCATGATCACCATGGGTTGCATTGAGGTTGATTAGACCAGTTATAGGTCCACCCATGGGCTATACCATCACCCAAACATGGAAAATTGTAATGATAATCATAGAATTTTTTTTATAAAGTGGACCCCATGATAAATATAATGATATGATTTATTGTATTACGAAAAGGATTTAATGATAGTTATATCTAGTCATTTACATGGTATAGAGGGTTTTTTGGAATGTTTTGAACGAGTTAAATGAAAAAAATTAATGTGTTAAATTACTTATATTATTTAATGGATATATGTAAACCAGTTGAGGAATTTAAATGAGGATGAGTAAATGGGTTAAGCCACAAATATAGTTTATATATTTAACGAACAATGAATTGTTAATTCTATGTATTTCAATTGAGTATGTTTTGTGAGATGGTATATGTGTTAAATTTTTAATGAAGCATATTCTCATGAATTTGTGGTATATGGGGTATTAACATGAGATTCCATGCCCATGGTTTAGGTTAGACTGAGTTTCTAAACCCAATGTGAAGAATTCACTAGTTAGGGAGTCAGACTGAGGCTATAAGCCTCAAATGGTAGTATTATATGAGTCTACCTGGACTAAGACTCCAAGGTATGTGTGATGTAATAGATTGTGAAATGGTTTCCCTAGAGAGATATGGAATATGATTTCTTCAATTATGCATAGTATTTTTCCATCACAGGGCGTTGTGTTACCAAATAATTTCTTAACACATGGATTAAATTTTTCAAATGTTCTAAGAGAATATTGTAAACTAATATAACTTGGTTTATATTTTTTGTGTTTTTATTATTTTAGTACATTCATACGTTATCTATATAGACTAGATATTTTTTAAGCACTACTTTTGGTGTCCTACTAAGTTGTCCTCACACCCTTGTCGAACCTCTATCAGGTACCTCCGTATATTTCATGGTTGCTGGTCTGCAAAAGGGTAGGGGTCATATGCTAGATGGTTTATTTGGGCATGGGTCTTGCATGGATGAGGGATATGAACTTGTAATCAGTACAATTTTTTGGATTCTTCAGTTTGTATTCACTTTAGTTTTTTCTTACACATGGCATTGTATGACAAGACAAAAAATATTTTCTCTTTTGTTGTTCGATTGTACATAGTTTTGGGAACTATTTTCTAATGCATGTTTATTATGTATTATTATTATTTCCCTTATTTTGTATTTATTATACTGTAGATTACAAGTATAAATTGGTTATAGTCTACCCATTAGTTCTGTTAGACCCTTGTTTCTAGTTGTTAACCTCTAGTGTATGGGGAGGCATGCCCAAGGTCATATGGTGACTAGGCTCCGAGAACCTATTTAGGGGCCTCCAAATTTGGGAGATTACATTCTTGGAGTATAAATTTATATTTTTGAAATAATTTTAGAAATAGAATTATTTAATTGTTCAATAAAATCTCCAATATAGTTCGATATCAAAAATAATTTCTTAATAAGAATATTACATAGAGTTATAAGGGTCATAATAATTTATTTTTAAAATCAATTTTATCATTAAAAAAATAAACATGATATGGATTGATTATTAATGCTATATTTTTAAATTATACCCATTTAAAATAATTTCCTTCAAAAAAATGTGTGAACATAATATGTCATTTTCACCTTAGTATTATAAACCCACCTTGTGTAAAAATGGTTTTTACTAGAGTTATAAAATAAATGTAAAACCAATCGATGATTACTTTTCATAAAAACAATTATACTATAATTAGACTATTATATTAATGTAACATTACGTATTACGTTTTTTGAAATGGGTAAGAGAATAATGAAAAATTATATGTGTTTTGAGACCCCTACCTTTTTTATTGGGATGCCTTTATTAGAGTGAGTTTAAACCCTCCAAAGGATGGTTTTTTTTATGAAAAGGGATTTAAGAATGTGGATATTAATTATTTCCCTGGTTTTTTTAAATATATTTTAATAAGGAATATTTTTTTGATGTGATAATAAATCGATGGAGATGGGGTGCATTTATAGATTAATAGGAGACCTATCATTGAATAAAATATTGGTTAATTTATTATTTAGGATAATAACTAAGAAACATGTTCATTATTAAACCTAATTAAAATTTCTAATTGAAAAGACATATGGTTTCTTTGAATTTAGACACAGTAAAAATATATTATAATCTTTGAAATATTCAATTAAAATTAAAGAAATGAAAATAATTTTTTTTGGATAAAATATAATTTCATCTTGGAGAATTGTTTAAGAGGATTTTTAAATTAGAGTAATATTTTTAATAAATTAATTTAGTTATTAAATATATTTTACATGGTGATTTTTTTAATCTTTTTTATATCGTAATTATATCTCAAAACATTCTGAATATGAAAAAAATTATTCATCTCTCCTCTTGAATCCTTTATACTAAATCCCAGTGCTGACCCATGAAATTATCACTATGCTCTATATGGTTCAATAATATGTCCTCCTTATAGGGTTAGTGGTCAGAAAACCTATTTATATCCTACTAGATATAAATTCTTACACTTGGTAAAATCCTCCTTTTTAAAGTATTTTTTTAAAATTTAATTCTACATATTTACTGCGAAAAATATTAAAAAACTAAATCTAAGGTATGGATAAGTCATTAAATAAATACAAATTAAAATATGTAAATAAATTAATATAAATTTGTTTCATGAAATGATATCTTTAAACCCCCCCCCCCCCCGCATTAACCCTTTCTTATCTTGAATCATAATATTTCAAAATAATTACAATGGAATCTCAACATAACAATATTAAAATCCCTATGTCAACAAAATTAAATGATTCTCAATAAATATTATAATTCAATGATTGCAAGGAAAATATTTTTATATCATTACTTTTTAAGGAATAAACAGAACCATGAATTTTAATTTTCATAAATAGAAGTGCCAATGATCCTCTTAACCTCAATTTAGGATTGTAAACTCTTCATTATTTTGGAATCCTAATATCTTTTCACATCATTATATGTTTTTTTCTCATCAATATAGTTCATAAATTTTTCTATATTTATTTTGATACCTCATGTACCTAATCCTAAATTAAATCATTCATTGAATCTAAATTATGATCTCCATAAAGACAAATATCATAATGAATCATTATGACTTGACAATTTGGTTTAAATGGATATTAACTATATTTTCGGTGGGTAATGATGTGAAAAATATTAATATCAAATTGAGGTCTAACATATAAAATAATGATTAGTAAATAAAAATTATGATCAATGTAAAACCCCTAAATGAATTATGAACACCCCACTTACCAAACAAAAAATAATTGTCCCATGAATATGTCAATAAATTAAACTGAATGGTCCACCATGTCTCTCTTTATCCCTCTTTTATTGGACTATACTCTAGATGAATTATATATCCATTTCCCTAGTTGATTTTTGTCTTCCCATGTCACTAATTTTAACTATTGTAAAAACATAAACTTTAGGTAAGTGTTATTTTCAACATCCCTTAGAAAAAAACTCAATTTTCTTTTTTGTTCTTTATTTTTTTAACAATCATTATTTTCCAATGGTTAATAATTATTTAAAGGGAAATATGGCCATGATCTACATTCCTAGATGCAATAAATATCCCCACATGTCTCCCCAATGGGGTACATCCCTTTACACTATATAAAACCTATCCACAACACAAAAATCCTTGAATATCATGAAAAACACCAAGAGTAAACGTAAAAAGAGTAAACATGATTTTTTATATGGATCTCCATATAAAAGTTCATTCATGTCTTCATCACGTTCAAAATAAGGATACAAATATTCCTCAGGTATCTCTCAATAATTTTGTATTAAAAATAGTATAGAAAACAATTAAAACCCCTCTTATAAATGGGAGAAATATTAATTGGGACACTCACTCATGAAATATATACTTACAAAAAAATGATCAAAAATTAATAAATAAAATCCATGATTTTCATGTCAAAGAAAAATATAAAATAAATTATTCTAATAGACCCCCAAAATCATGATTAATTAAATCAATCCTCTCATGATTATATTTACTAATTAAACACCCAATATAATCATTAAATGTCATTAACAATGACTATTAAAACTTGGAACTATGAAATACCTAAATTTTTTTCCACCTAGGTGTAAATTTGAAATAATAATATTTTGTGGGGAATGCATTTTCTGAATAAAACATGAAAAAAAGTGAAAATATTAAATAAATGACTGTAAAACTAAAATATATATCAAAATATTACACCTCTTTATTTAATCTCTAAATCATTTCTTATTATTGTCCTTCTCATCATGGACCTAGAAATCAAGATGATGAAGTGAATGTATACAGTCCATTTATTAAATATTAATACTATTATGGGGAGTAATATTATATCCTTAAATATAATTTCAGTAAAAAAATCAAAATATCAGATTTCCTATCGAAAGGAAATTATTTTTTGTAGAATATACACATTACCATATAATGTGATAGATGTTGTAAAACATCTCACATATTCTAGATGAAAAAATGGTCGATGATGTGACTTTCACCAAGGTAGGTCTTCTTCATTTCTATGAAAATTGCAACACTATTACTTGTGTTAATACTCCTCAATATTATAACCGAATAACCAGTGATTAGTTAGTTTAGAAAAATAAAATGTCAGTTCATGGACCACCCAAACATATTGGTCCTCCTGAAAATTTGTTTTTGTAGTTGTTCATCCCATGTCATCAATTCTATCTGGTGTTTTATTTCTCTTGTTATTTTTTTAATTTCTTCATTTCTTATGGATAACATATAATTATCTCTTTTTCTTCTATATAAGTAATATAATTTGTCTCCAACTTATTATCTTTATGATATTTTTCTTCCTATTCCACTAATATTTTCATAGGAAATTAAATATTAAACATAACCTACTCACCAAAAACCCATCAAGGAAATATTTATGATTTTAACATCACATATTAATATTTCCATATCCCAAATTGATATTCCAAAAAATAGTGGTTTAATTTATTCATCCATTTCTAATTCTAGGGAATCTACCATAAAATAAAATCATCCCACATTAATAAATATTTATCCAATCAGAGTACATGGGTAATTCATAATCAATTATTCCAATTGAATAGAAACTCACATGGTCTTAATGTCTTAAAATATGTTGATTTTAAAGGTATTGTATGACATGATCTTTATGATTTCATATAAATCACCCAAACTACATCTAAACACTTTAAACCCAATATTAATTAGAAAGTAAAAAATATATGGATATTTCTCTTTGGATAAATTTTTTTATACTATAGTTGATCATTCCATATTGAGTGGAATTATACCTCTTTATTCATGATTCTTATTATTTGAACCCATATCTCTATTGAATTTTTCATAGTTGGGAATTTTCATAAGATATTGAGTAAGGAATGTAAATACATAGTTTTTAAACAATTTCATGAAACATACCCACTTTAAATCCAATATCCATTTCATTATCCATTATGGAAATGGTAGTGTTGGTTTCTAAGGTGGTGTAACATCTTCTCTGGCTTTCACTTTATCTTGTTTTACTTTATTCCTTATTTTTCTCTTGTTTTTCCTTCTATTTCATTACTTTTTCTTAATACTATTTTATTTCTCTTCCTTGATGTATGCCGTAGATTTTTGTCATGACCATTTCCAATTTTTCCTTAACTTTATTGATTTCTCTTGGGATTTAGGGTCCTTTATAATCTTACCATCTCAGTGATATATCTTGGTACCATTGACGTTGTTAGTTTTTCCTCCAAACCTGAAAATACTTTTTTTGGTTAAAATTAGTATTTCTCATTTCATTGGTTTATATACCTTTTTTGGTATTGTATATCTATCAAGGAATTTTATCATTAAAATTATGTTCTCTAGTTGAGAGACCATTGATCCATTTTTATTTTCCACCATGTTTACTCCTATCATTTTTACTCATTTTAAATACATTTCATGTTGTTATATTCCATATCATTTAACAGTTTATAGCTCTCTTCTAGTGGAATTATTAATAGTGAATCTTCATCCATGATATAAACTATCAATATATTTCCTTTTGAGAGATTATTGTATGAGTTTTAAATTAACAACCACATTTCAATTACATATTGTTTTCATTTTATTGTTAAATATTTAATCCTCTCCAAAGTAGTATAAATTTTATCATCATTGAAATAATTAAACATAATAATATTTAAATGAATATAAATGAGTTCTAATTGATATAATATATAGGTTATTTGATTCATTTTGATCTCATATTATGTTGTAATTTAATGAGGTTTCAGTATTTTAGTCCACACTCTAACTTAATCACTCAAATAATATATGAAAAAACGCAACTTCACCACATTATTGGATATATTTTGGAATTGAATGGTATTATATAAATCATGATAACTCCATATTTTTGAGTTAGGATCCTTTTGAGGTAGTCTAAAAAATTTAATTTATTTAGAAATCAAATGAATTATTGTCATTTATTTCTATAAATGGTTTGAAATCATGGGTGGAACTAGTATTCTGAGTTACACCCCCATTATTAAGGGTTATAAATACATTAGATCTGTTAAATACCCTAGATCAATACCATGAAGTCATCTTTATTCTTCCTTTTATCATTACACTATCAGGTCAAATTTTCTTTACGTTTTTATCATCATAGGGCTTCATTCCAACTTGAGATCATAGTTAATATTTAATTTATCTTCTCCTCTAGTTGAATGTGTCAAAAAGTGAACATAAAAACCAAATAATGAATAAAATATGTTTAATAATGAAAATAAGAAATATGAAATTAAAAAGACAACATAATTATCTTATGATTAATGGATAACATTCCCTTGAATTGTAATCAAATATTGATCTTCCTCATTGTATCAAAACCTTTATATGGGTAACCATATAGTAAATTTATAAAAATTAAACTGAGTACTAAATAAAAAGTATATCATTCTTTAATTTTGATGATAGACTCACATGAATGGTATTAAAAAGTCTTTTCATAATGAATTTAATTTATTATAATGAAGAAATATAGATTCAAGTCACAAGTTGATAGAATATTTAGATTTTAGTAATTCTAGATATATGTGTTAGTGACGTGAAGTGATGTATTGATTAGACATGTCAGTTGTTGGAAATAGTTCTCAGAGAGCCCTTAATCTTGTTACTTTATACTAACTCAATAATTTTTTTCTTTATTTTCTAGTAATATAAATTCAATAATGGGATATGTGACTAAATGATAAATTTAAATATAGTTATCCTAAATCATGTGATGGAGGTGCGTAATTTAGGATGAATTGTTAGCGTATTAAAATTTAATTCCTTATTCTAGTAAAAAAAGTAATTTATTTATAAATAAAGGGAGATTGAGAAATTGTTAAGAATACAATAACCCAAAATTTAGAAGAAATATTATTAAACTTCACAAAAATAGTCTCCCTTTTTATATCCCCCTACATAAGAAGTCTTATCCCATTATTTTGTTCACTAAGACACAAAAAACCTATAAAAACCCAGAAAGTTATAGCATGTCCCAATTAATAGAAGAAGAACTTCACCACCCACAAGTCCATAGTTATTATTTTCCAATGTTAAGGGATCCACTCTTTTATTTTTAGGAATATAATCCCAAATAATCAAATCCAATTTGAAAAATACCACCTTTAAATCAACCAAAAATCTAGTGGTCATGTATGCATGATTCACACATGAAATCATGGAATATAAAATATATTTCAAAAACCTTTGAACACTAAAATTGATTCATGAAAATTATCTCATGTCCTGAGAATTCTATCACCCTACATTATTCTACATATCCATGAAACATTCACACCATTCCAAATTACCATCAAAATGTGAACCAAAAACCCACAAATATTTACTTTTGTTTGTAATTATAAAGTACAAAACTATATACTTTATTAAAAAACATAAATTAAATGAACTAAATGTCACAAAAAAATATTGTATAATTTTCCATCATATCAATATTCATTCATTGAATGAATAAAATAATAGTGATGCAAACAGATCAACCACATTTGGAAAAGGAATTCACTTATGTGACGCCAAATGACTTGTATGAACTTCTTAAGGGACTCTCATATAACCACACAAATTATTCTTATGTAAACTTCCATAGTATATTATTAATGAGAATTCCCCTTAATTATCATGGTAGTGTGCATGTGAGATTCATAGTGGGGTGATAATGAGCTCCGTCAGTCGAGGCCATCAATACTTCATCATCACTATCATCATGTATCCATGTAACAATTTTATAAAGTTGAGATTTGAGGATTCCTAATAATATAAATTAATTCAAAAAAACTATATTTTACTTTTTATTAGTTTTTTTTATCATTTTAGGGATTCTCGAAGGTGAGATAGATATCCATAAGTATTAGAAATGGTGGATTTTTGGCTACTACAAATTACTCGAATGGGAGTATACGATGTTACCTTTCAATAATAATGTCCAAGGAAAAAAACCTAGACCATGATATAAAAAGGAGGAATTTAAGTTAGTGTATACTGAACTTCATTAAATGTGACCTGAAAATAAAAAAGGACACATCTAGATTGTACTTCTAATATTAGGATGCAATAAGGATGACCTGGATTTATAGCACTGAGGCTACACTATCTGGGATTACTCCTACCCTCTGCCAACCCATGTAGAGACAGCCACTTGACTCTTTGATACTATACCATAGAACCGGACAATGTTAATCACACGGTAATCTATTTGGTTCCTTCATGTATCCTCCCTCCTTTGATAGTGGTTAATCCAAATTTTACCTTCCTATAATAAATATCTTTTCCACTTTGTAAAAACATCATTTATTTTTTTATTTCTTCCCATTTTTTATATTAAATATTTCATTCTATAAAATAAAAAAATCGATATAAATGTATGATAATTATTTAAATTAATTAAAACTATAATATTTTCAAGATTTAATAATAAAAATTTACAATGAGATACTAACTATCAACCTAAAACTATGATGCATTTATAATATAGGATATGATGTTGATGTGATATGTGATTTTAAAATATATCAACTTTAATATGTTGAAATTTTTATTCTTGATGAAATTGAAAATGTTAGTCATGTATGGGAGGGTGAAAAAGAAGAATATGATGAAATAATTTTAATTATGGATTCTAAAAAAATGTGTCCTATAATGATTAAACTTATTGTATTATCAAATATAAATTCTATTTTCATAGGATATAATAGAATAAATTTGAATTTAGTGATTTAAAATTATTATAGATAATACTATAAAAAACATATATATATATATATATAATATGAATAAATTTTTAATTTTTAATGTAAGTAAATAGGATGTATGTTTTTTCGTTATATTTTAATTGTATAACATTAATTTCAATGACATGTTATTATTTTATAATAAAAAAAATTATTCATAAAAATTAAATATGAATTGTATATTGGATTCTAAATATTGTAAATTTTTATTTATATTTTTAATAGTTTATTTTAATATATATAAATTTAATAATTTGTATATGAGTTGCTATTTTAATTGAGTTATTTGGTGACAAGATATTCTGTATTGTAATGCCTCACTCTAAGAAATTTTGAAATACTAGTCACTCGATATCACATAGAAAATTGAAAATACAAGATATAGTGACAACAAATTATATTTACTATACCCTTATAAAATATTCTCCCATGATATTGGATATTAATTATACCCCTACTATACAATGTATAATAACAATAAAAAATAACCACATTACCATCAGAAAAATTATACACTAAAAAAACTGGATAGTTGATTTACCACTGCTACATAGACTATACATTATTACAAACCTTATTTACTTATTCTCGTACTATTTTGACTTCTATTAGTATGGTTTTAACCACTGATATTTCTTAAATTCATGATTTTATCATATAAGGTCAGCTACTAGTGATCACTCGGTTACAATTGAGAGGATATTGATGTATTCCCCATATTAGTATATATTTCAATGAGATATAATTATTTACATAAATACCTATACTCTTCACTAAATATATATATATATATTAAATACATATAAATAATAGTGATTTTGAAAACGTCTACACTATCGATATTTGGAAATTCATTGAATTAATGATATTTTTTCCATTTCATGAAAACACGGTATGATATAAGGATGATTTATATATTTGTGGCTATATTCTATGCTATATAGAGTATGATGTGTTATAACCACCCATATCGTACTATAATTGAGCATATATTAAATTCTTATAGAAGAATGAGTTATGTGGAATCCAAATAAAGATATTGTACTCTTTATGTATTAATATATGGTGAAATTAGACACTATTATTTATATATTTATAATTTAATGGATTTCAGTTGTGTTATTAGATATGTTATTAAATTTTTAAATGATTAGGGTTATTTCATATATCTATAAATGAAAAAAACCACTATCAAGAAATTAAAATATTTCAAGAATTGTTTATGGAATGAATGAAATGACAACTCTACGAGTTCCATAGATGTTTGAGATTTTCAATTAATGATCTCCTAAGGATGGATGAAAGTTTTTAATCATTAGTTTATAGTTTTTTAAAAAAATATTTATTTTTATGGTTTCATGTTTTATGAATTGTTTGAGAATACCTAGGGATATAACTCATGGTCATGGACTCGGTGTTGAATATGTTAGATGATGATAGAAGGGATCAGGAACTCAATAGACCAATATTGGGTACATGGTGTATACCGGTATGATGGGGGATCAAAATGACCAATGATCAATATATGAATATATAATGGGTTCTCAGTGCGAATGGAGTACCCGGTGGAAATGGATGGGATTCATTGTGGCCCCATAAATTTTATTTTTTGGTTTTATTAAAAATCAATTTATCTATATTAAAATGAAATAATTGCTCCCTTAACAACTTTTGTTAGAACAATGATTGGACCCCATTTATTTTTGAATTATCCTCTTTCTATAATCGGTTATCCCTTAATTATTCTCGAATTTGAATATAATTTATCTTCGTGGATTGTGAATGGTAAGTATAAGCTTCGACTTTACACATTTTATACATTTAAAAATTATTATATCATTATTCATCTTATAGGCCTATTATAGGGAATTATTCTAGGTTTTTCCAATTTACTCTAGTTATATATGATTCTTGTGATGATATTCAAGGAGTGGGTTCTAATGAGTATGATGTATGTGGTACAAAAATTCTCCCATCACATTATAATAATTTATATTCCATATGATATAAGAGGGTTGACTAGTGTGAGTAAGAAACCTCGAATTAAACCCAACATATTTTTATTAGTTTATGAGGAGTGGGGTGACAATAATATCTTGATATGGACACTTTTGAAACCTTTATCTTTTTTCATGGTCATATAATGGTTTTTAAATGGTAAAGTTGAGGGAGAAATTAGTATTGGAACACATGTGGGGTTTCATTTAATATGCATTGATAAGAGGAACCTTGGGATGATTCATTAAGTGTTCATTGTAACCAAAAATGAATGTAAGTGTAAGTATTGTGTGAATTATCCTTGATATGTTTCAACCCTCAATATAACTATTGTGTATTTTTTATTTCACTTTTGAATTTATTATTGTCATTAAAGTATGAACTATTTTTTCAAATGAACGTGATGTTTTTCAAAATATCATTCATGGTACATAGTTTAGTTATCCATGCATCCAACCATGTATATACTTTTAAGAAATCAAATACACCTCACATACTTGAAACATCACCCAAGGAAACTATGTGACATACTTTTTTTCATCCATATGATGTTGTGTGTTCTCACCCTTATATGTGGGATGTTTATTTATAGTTAGTTCATTATTTGGTAGATTGTACAACCAGGCCATGTGTAAAATTTTGGATATTTCTAGTGAGGGTAACATGGTTGGTGTATAGTTATCTAAAATCTAATATTTTCCAAATACATAAACTTTGATATTTATATTCTATCATATTTTCATCAAACCCTCTTTGGTCATCCATATACACACATTCACATGTCCCAAATTTATTAAACCTCAACGAACGAATATTATCTCCTCCTTCTTGTATTCTTAGAATATATTCATGATTCAGTAGGATTGGTCATGGTTAGGTCTATATTTTTAAACATCATTCTTTAACAACTTTTATATCTTCTCTATTTACCCCTATGGGGCTATGATGGTAAAACCCTAGGTTAAGGATTTCTTTAAACCCTTGGGGTTTTGATTTTCATTTTTGTGTAGATCTTTCCTTTGGTCCACTTCTCCCCATATAAAATGTTTTTACGTCATTATAACATGGTTAATGTATATGTTTCCATTTGATTTTATTTTCATAGTGGACCATGTGGTGCATTTGTTTTCAAACTCCAACATCTTTAAAAAAAATTATTTTAGTGATCCTTAGTAAATAAATTAAATTTTTCATCAAATTTATTCTTCCATAGATAAAAATAAAAAAATGGTTTTTAATATGAAATCCATTTTACATGTAATGATTTTATTAGATATGTTACATGGGTTTCAGTGATTTCATGACTATTTTTTTATTTTTAACTTGATTTTATAAGTTTCTTCTATGTGTTATTATATTTCATCTAGCTTACAATGATTATGGGTTGGCTATATTATCTTATGATATTGTTCTCATTAAAATATGTTATATAATGAACATATTTGATTTTTTTTGTTTCCCATAATAAAAAGGATATTTTCAATTAACACATTTCTTTAAAAAAATTCCAGAGTAATTTTAAGTTCATGATTATTAGTTTAAACATGAAGGACCATTTGTTACCTCATATAAAAATATTTCCATGAAGTAAGAATCATATTTAGTTTAATCAAATTAATATTAGGTTTTCTATCAATATTTTTATTGATGTTTAATGTAAAGGTATGTAAAATATGGGGGGTTTTATAAAATAATGGTGTATAGAGGTAGGATGAGGAAATCGTTTTTTATTCGTTTCATTAAAATTGGTTATTTATGTGTAGTATATGTATGAAATTTTTTTCCACCCTTTAATAGAATAATTTGTGGGAACCCTAGGTATCTATGTGGGAGATTGTGAGATGGTTTCTATGTTGGTTTTGATTTTTATATAACTAGAATCCCTTAAAACATGATGTGACTCTGTCAATAGGTAATGCTACTCATTTAGGATAAAAATAGAAATATGAGAGGTAATATATTAGGAATATCATCCATAAAATATCATATGGTTCCCTTTGAGTATGAATATGGTAACCTAACTATATACATTTTATTGTCCTATGAATACATAAGACATTTCATAGTATTTTATATTGTTCAACCGTAGTTATTTTTATTTTCCATTTTTATTCACAAATATACCATGTTATGTTATAATTAACATTGTATTATCTTATTTTTTTTATTTAAATGTGGTAATGTTTTAATGATTTCCATTAATAAATAATGATTTTATGTGGATTATATTGATACGTGACACACATTTTTTTTAATTTTATATATATATCTTCCATTTTTCATTTTACATTTATCTCCTAATTTAATAAAATATGTGTTTTACTACGCTGTTTCAAATTGTAAAAAAAGGATTTGAATAATATTTTTGGTTGACTAAATTATTTAATGCAATAAAGTAATTATTTTTATAAATTTGAGTAAAAATGGGATTTCCCATATGGGTATCCTTTAGGATGCCTTCATTTAAAAAACACTGCATGGGTTTTGAACAGGTAATTATGGTATGAATAAAAGTTTATTTACATAAAAAATTAAACAAATAATTTTAAGTATTTTTTTCCAAGCCAAAATTTATTGTATTTCATATTTAATTAAATTCATGAAATCTTTTTATGGTGGTAAAATACATGTAAACGTTTCCCTATACCCTACCTATAACAATCGATGTCAATATACATAGCGGATTCTTACAGGTATTGGTTCAATGTTTTTGTGAAGCTTCTTCCTTTTTTTATTCCTAGGAACACTACAGGGTCAAATATATATAATGATATGGAAGAGTTAATAATTCTCAAAAGGATATGTTCAACTGTGTATTTTCCTGTCCATTTTTTAGTTTTTGATTCATATCAACCACATTGGCCTTTATTTATTTTTGGATATGTATTTAGTCATGGATTATCTCTTTATGATAGGGTGAAATTTTCATTTCTGGTTTTTTATATATATAATTATTTTGTGTAATTATCTTAAACTAATTTTTTGAATATAAATTGAGGCTCAAATGTTAGAGCCTCTATACTCAATTCTAGGGAAGAATTCCACTGTTTTTTTATTATTTTTGGGTGGAAAATTCCAAAGAGTGTATCCATGAATCTCATGACCTCGTTACTAGCCCAAGGGATTGAGAGCTACCTTAGTGTCTTTCCATGGGATAGCTTAGATGTTGAGTTGAGATAAAAATTGTAGGTCTATGTAAAATCATACTAAATTATCAACAAGAACAAAAAAATATTATCTTGAAAAAAAAGGTTTCAATATAAAAAATTATAACGGTTAGTGACTATGCATGGTTTTTTCACATAGTTTAGAAAACCCTATAAAAATATTAAAACTACTAATATAAGTCTCATTGGAAAGTGTTAATGGGCTCTCAATTGTTTTATAGGTTGTTTAAGAAAATAATCTTCCTCATTTTCTTCCCCATTTTCACCCCAAATCATGGAAAACACATATAAACACATATAAATTCAATAAAATTCATAACAATATCAATCAAAAAAGTATAATATGATAAATGATAAAATAATAGAAAATTAATTGATGATTTGGGATTTAAAAATTAACTACGGTTGTGATGCCATGGATTAATAAAATTATTGCTTATAAAATTAAAATGATTTTGGAAGAGCATTCAAAAATTATTGAGTGCAAGGATTATTTGAGACATGTTTATAAGTTAAAATTATATGTTGTTAAATTTCCAATGAATTATTTTGATGAAATTTATTTGAATCATATGTGTTTATGATTAATTATTATATTTCTTTTTTTATTTATAATATGCCTCCTATAATTTTTTTGAAATATTATTGGAAGCCAATTTCATATAATCTTTGTCAGGTTAATGCCTCTAGATATTTATATTTATTACTTCTATTTGAAAACTCTACATAAAATACATATATATTGGTAGAGATAATACCTTTATAGTGTTCACTCATCTATCATGGTAATGAGGGTTTAAAAAAGTCCATGGAGGTATTAAATAAATTTTAAGGAATCTATATTCATTGGGATGTCTTGAAACCTCAAGAGTGAAGGCGAATTCAAAATATTTTGAAGGAATAAGTTAGTAATAGTGAGAGACCATTATTTGACCACAAAAATAGAATATAATTAATTGGAATTCATTAATAACATGTTCATTTAGTTGAATTATCTTGAGAAGGTTAATAAGTGAAGGTGATGAATTTTTTTAATCTTCAGCAGGTTGATAGAACGGTGAAAGAATATTGTCAAACCCTGACAATATATTTCATTCCTATTTTATTTATTTATTTATGCTTATCATTTTTACTAAGTTTCTGGTCATTTTGTTCCTTTTCAAGTGAAAATGGGATTCATTGAATGTTTTATGATTAGAGAAAACCATGAAGCTTGAATAAGAAATAAATAAATTAAATTAAAGTGATTCTCGTATTGTTTGTATAATGTTTGATAAACCATATGTACAAATAGTATGGTGCCTTCCAAATATGTCAAGTGATGGGATTCTATTCTGTTCATGGTTTATTTAACCACATTTAAATTAGGAGATCTTCCATAGTTTATTAAATAGAGTGAAATTAAAATTTTAATCTTTTCTAAAATTTATTATATTGGCCCCTCAGTCCCATTCCATTAATCTCTAGTAGCCCCCAACATGTCTACCCATTTTTTATCATCCCTATAATTGACATTATTTGTGTTTTATTCGAAATTTAAAGATAATTATTCAAGGAAACATTTTTTATCTCCCTTCATCTCCTTAGTTTTTCCGTATTTCTCATTATCGTTCAATAATATGTTATTAGTTCCCTATGGTGCTTTTTTAGTCAAATATTAAATTGGGGTTTCATTATTTTAGGGTTAAAATTATCCTTCCAATATTTAAATTTCCCTTTTAGAGTGGAATAAAACCATTATTGGTTAAAGTGGTCAATTTTAGATTGGTTGTCCCAAGAATAAATCATTAATTTTAGAACCAAAACTATTTTTGTATTAAAACATATTTTCTACCGTTTTAATATTTTTCAAATATATAAAGTTTAAAATTAAAATAATATAACCTTCTATGAATTTTCTTTGTATCCCAAAATATTTTCCTTTTAAAAAATAATGTCCAAAACTGTTTTGGATTATTTGTGCACCATATTGTTATGTGATTTTTTGTATCTCTATAAAATAATTTATTTTTAACTTCAAATGTGATTTTTATATTTAACTACCTTCCTTAAAGTAATTCCTTGGGTGTAATGGGGTATTTGGTTCTTGAATAATTTTTTAAACCCTTGGATATTGGGGTATTGTAAGGTATTGATGTATTGATTTTCAAAACTAGTTTTATATCATGATTCCTTAGTTAATGTCTATGAAGCTCAATTAGAACATAAAAAATTGTTTTAAAAGAACAATTATCCAAATAACATGCCTAATTATAATTATCAAACGTTTTTAAATATTTAAAATGATGAAATGTTGGGTGTTCTTGGTCCCATAGTGGGATGTTATAGAATATTTTAATATGTTATTAAAATGTAATTATTTGTGAAGGGTGATTAGAGGTGAGATCAAATTTAAGTTTTTTGTTTATATAATTATGTTGAATATGATTATATGTTGGATTTAATCCATTTACATTCAATATTCATCCATGGGTATTTTGGTTTGAAATTTTGGGACAAAAGTTGTTGTAAATCATTGTGCTCCGGAAACTAGACCTAAGTTTTGATTTTTCTATACATAAGGTATTTCCCCCTTGGTTAAGAAATATTGGGAATAAAGGTGTGTTAGGGACATATTGGTTGATATATGGAACCAATATTACTGTATTCAGGTTATGTTAGATCTATTCCACATTTTCCCCAGGGTCCTATGGTTCCTATGAATCTCATTATTGTGATGTGTTTATTAGTATTGATATATGTTATCAAATCTATTTTTATCTTGGAAATATTCATTATAAAAATAAAAGTTATTATACCCTTATACCTATATTTTAATAAACTATTAAATAATTTCAACCATTTAAAACCATTATTAGTTGTTATCCATCTCATTAAATGGGTTTCTTATGGTTTTTTAAATGTGTTTTCTTCATTTGAGTGTTGAATGATTTAAAAATAATATAATTTTATATTTTTTAAATAAAGATAATTAAAAGTCATTATATATTTGTATTTCAAACTAGCATGAAATGGTTTTATTTTTAACAAATATTACTGGGATGTGGATATGATACATTGAATAATTTTTCTCATGGTTTTCATATTATAGGTTTTTTTGAGGATTTGTTTTAGTGTAGTGGATAATGTCGGGATTAGAGTTTGGAGGTGTGAAAAAAATTAATATGATTCACTTATATATGGATATGGGTTTCAATTGTTGTATGCATTTAATATTTAATCTTTTGGATCATTTTTTTCATCTACCACCTATAAAATTATTGTGGCCATTTGATCTTGTTATTTTTTTTGGCTATTTTTGTATGTGCCCTTATTTTTGTATTGTATTTGATGATATTTTTTCATTTTTGGTTTCTATTTATTTTTTAATATTATTTATTTCTATGGAATTACCTTCAAACATATCAAATGGTCGTGTCTCATTTTCAGCTATAATTACTTTGGTTAATTGTTTATTACTTATTTATTTATAGGGATAAACCATTCCTAAAAAAGTATATTCAATTCCATGTAAAATGTTTCCAAATAGTGGAGAGTAGGGGATCCGTTTTTACAATATCATGGTCAGATCAGGTTACCAGTTAAGGGGGCCTAGGTTGTTTCATGAAAAAACTATTATCAAAACCTAGTTATTTTGGGGAATCCCAATATATAGAATGAAGTATCATCTAAAATCAAGAGGTAGATCATGAGTGGGTTCCTGATCACTTCCTTCTCATGGTTGTTGTACACTATCTATAAAACGGTCTCTTGACCATGTGGATAAGTCAGTTTGACTCCTAGTAGGAGTTCACATATTTAGAACATGATTTTTATGGAAAATTGGGAAAAATGTATTCTATTATACTGGTTATTTTATTATATTATATAATCTAAGGTAACCGATAGTTTCAGAAAATTTCTATAATAAGACATAGAGTTTTTATTTTTCTTAGTGTTATATGGTTTACCATAATGGTTAAGGGTCACATATAAAAACTTTGATATGCTTATTACCATGTTATAGTGGATTTTTTCCAACACTATCACATGGTTTGGAAAATAATATGAATCTTTATAGGCGACCATGTATCCTCTTAGTTTTTTAACATAAGATATCACAAGATTGCCACATGGGATTTTAAATCCTATGGCTGGCTTAGTTTTCTATAATTTTATAAATTTCTCTTGATTTTAATTGGATTCTACCCCATTTTCATCCCCACATTGAGACATGCCTCTGATTTTCTTTATCCAATAACTCAACTACATCTCATCCCCCTCCAAGGTGTTCTTTTCTTATTTTCTCAGTGATTTCTTCACTAAATATTAAGGTTAGGGCTCTTCCTTCTTCAACCTTTTTGTTTATTTTTTCATTTTATATTTTTTAATATAACATGGTGTCCATATTAGATATATATAAAGGCCTAGTTTTATATAAAATATTGTTTTATTTAATGTATAATTTTTTTAAACATTGTCGCATTCATCATATACGTTATCACTATCAATGACAGCAAGTTTTTTCTTTCTCTTCTTAATTATTACTTCACTAAGTTAGTTATTTCTATGAAATTGATTTATTTTGTAATTAAAATGATGCTTGAGATTTATAAAAACCATTTTAATTAAATTATAGTTATATTTGAGAGGTGTTCTCTATTTCTAAATTATTTTCATGGATTTTAGTCATGGAATAACGAGGTTATTTCATGAATTTAAAATATTTCGTTGAAATAAATCAATTGGATTTTCATGAACCTTCTAAAAAATGCATAATCGAATTTTTATGTGATTATGATGGGAGATATTGGATTCCACTTCATTCTATTTTAAAAGAAAAAAATAGTTTTTAGAGTGTTTCATTATGATATTAAATGATTTTTTGGTTTTAAAAGATTTAAAAATATTATTAAAATTTAAATTTTGAAGAAAATAAATATGATATTGAAGTCTGAAGAAATGTTTTTTTATGCAGTGTTTAGAAAATTATGAGTTAAATATTATAACTCCAAAGAGGACCTTATTTATTAACAATTTATTACTCAATGGTCTTATGTTTACCTTTACTTGAGTTATGTATGATGTTGAAAATGGGGTTCTTGTATTTAAGGGGATAGGGATAATGAAGTGATATTGATTATGCCTTTTTTATCTTAGATTGTATGATCCCTCACCTCTACATTTATTTGTTTAAGGTAACTCATATAATGATTGGGATTTCCATATTTATTCAACAGTAGTTGGTTTTTAAGTCACTAATATCACATCTACCCTGAAGTGGGGCCAGACGGAGAGTTCCATCATGATGATGTCTGTTTGACAAATGAAAGTGTCTTTATTAAATGTATTTAACAATACATGGTAGTTAGTCCACCTTAAAATTTGTTATTTTAATTGATGGGATTTTTATATTGATTATAATTTTATTCCCTTAAGAATCATTACTTAAGGAAACATAGTATTTTATATTTTCATTTATTTTCTCCAAACTAGTCGTATTGATATTATTGTATACTAGACCCATTGTGTCTGGATTTGTTCAATTAAAAAATAATTTATGATCTTTATGAAAACTATTTCTCAATGAAAATAATTCATTTTAGATTTTAAAATAAATATATAGAAAGGAGTTTTACATAAATACAGTTGGTTGGGGTGGGTTACTTAATAGGGGTGAATTTAGTTCTCAATAAACAATTCTATTAATGATTATGTTAAAATAAAATCCACATAATAAAACAAATTGGAAAATTATTCAAAATAGTGGATCTATTTAAGATTTTCACATTCAAAACATTTCTCAAATAGTGATTAAGTATCAAAAAAATAATGTTCTTGATTACTTTATCTTTTAAAATCAATTTACATAGAGAAATATAAATATAAAAATTTATTAAGATTAATTAAAAATGTAATTGTTTTGTTTTTATATTAAGACCAATCTATGATATGATAAGGAAAGAAAACATAATAACATAATAAAATAGAAGAATAAAAAATTGTTTCAGTCTTAATATGAGTCTTAATCTCTCCGCTTGGAAATCACCTACTGCAAAGTATATTATAATAAGAATAAAAAAACACAATCAGGATCAGGTAAGAAAGTAATAGCTACAAGCTATCCAGGATAAATTTCCCCTTCCATAGTTATATGTGTGGAGTAAAGGTGAAATAGAACACACGAGGGATACTTCCAAAAATAAAGTGGGAAATATATGTAAATGAATTAGAGAATGACACTGATTCTCCATTTATGTATAGTAGATATAATGTTTTTGATAATAGGGTGAAACACACTAATCAAAAGAAAAACAATAAACTACGAGATAAATAAATAATATAGTAATGATCAATCTTGTATTCTCAGAATCATCAAAGTCCACATAATACTGTTGGTGAAAAATTTGAGCATTGTTCTTGAAAAATGGTAGCATAACAGGGGATCGTAAGAATATTTCGAAATTTTCCAGTTGATCTTTGTCATTTTATCAATCAATCTATGAAATGGATTTTACTCTTATGATTCTTTGATCATTAGCGAGAATGAATTAGTATGATTTTGAGGATTCACTTATTTAATCACATGATTTTTATAGGTTTGTAATCATTTTATATTTCATATATATGATGTACGATTTATATAGAAAGATTTGACCTCTATTATATGTAACAACATCATTTGGAGGATCTCTACATTCCCCAGATGGCCTTTGACTATGTTTTGAAGACATGGTCAAATTAACCTCAAATTGAAATAGTCATAGATCCATTCATGCCAATGTTCGTAGAGAGAAATGGTAGTATAAAGATGGTGGAGACTCAAAATCTGACATTATCTGAAATTGGTGGTACCTCGGGCTGATGGTGATGTTGAATCAATGTCTTTCTCTAATAAGAAAGACTATAGCTCATACAGGTTCTATCTCCTCTAGTGGTAAAAAAGAATGTTAGTGACAAGGATGGTGGTGAAAAGACTCAACAGTAGCTCTTTTCTGGCGATAATAAGTCCATGTAGTGACTCCCAACTAATGGTGACCCTCTGTAATACTTAGTACAGTTATAATAAAAATTGTATTACCTTATAAAATGAAATCATAGAAAAAATATGATCATTATTACTAAATGAATCATGGTTTGTGATCATTAAAATATTAAATTGTCAAAAAGACTCCACACATGGAGGTTCCAACTTTATACCCCTTTTGATGATATGAAGACATAGATTTTTATAATAAATGTACTAAATAAGAAAAAAATAATGATCAGAAATGAATATAAATTTAATATGGTAATCTTTTTATTTCAAAAGATATATGTTTGATAGGAAAAACATAAATAAAAATTTAAAAATACACATTTTATCTCCCCCAATGATATTATCAAAAATATTAGAAGAATAAAATAAAGATAAAAAGGTAAATTAGAATAACAGTAAGATATTGCATTTAAATTGAGGTAAAAAGATATTCAGACCCTCTAATGAAGCATTAAAAAATTATACTATAGTTGAAAATCTTATATTTACAACTTTTACCTATTGAATATGACATCTAACTCTTGGTTGTAAATTAGATATGACCAACTAAACTAAATATCATGTGATTTCGTCCTTGAGTCTAGAAACTCGAGAGGGATGTGAGTTCTTGTCATTATTAAAATCTGAAACTAAATTCTTTCTTAGGAAGTATAAATCAGAACATATATTCATTAGAAAATATTCTAAACCCTCTTTTGTCACTGCATTAAAAGGTTATAATATATTAAGTATAAAGATGAACTCTTTGATTATAAGGCACTTCATCCATTGCTAATATATCTGTATCTCTAGGATTAAAAGTTTGAAACTCTCTAATATGGTCAATTTGATCCACTATGGGTCCTTTTCTTCTAACAATATTTTCATACTCGTCTTCCAAATTTCTATATTTCAGATAATGTATAAAAAACCAGGATACATTTCCAATTATTCAAAGAAACATACATCAGGTCTTGTATAAGGGGTAATTATATATTCTCTGGGTACTTTAGAGGATAGACCAATGTCATGTCCAAAAGGGAAGGTCCTATATGAGGTATCTGTAAATTATCTTCTGGTTCTAATTGAGTCAGTTGTTCTCACTAGTCAATTAGATGGAATTATTCTCCCCCTCACTTGAATATTCCACATATTATTTAGTAATAGGTTGTTAATCATCAATATTAGTGTATTTAGTTTGATTCCCATTTCATTTATTACTTTATGCCACTTGTGATGAAGTATGTATTTGAGAAATCTCATAATCTTGATTAGAAGGATCATCTCCATTCTTATTATTATCATCATTATGAGCATTTCCATGATCATATCCAGGATCCTCACCACCTTCATCATTTTGAGAATATCTATGATCAGATCCATTCTCATTATCTCCATCATCATGATCCTTAGCATCTTTGAAATCATTTTCGTCTTATTTTTTATGATCCTGACCACCATAATCTTCCATAGAAGCATTTTCATATCTACCATTTCCATTATCAATTTGTTCACATGATGTTTTGGATGAATATTTTCTAAAATTTAATTATTTAGATAATATAGTTTCATCACCATTTTCATATGTATGAGACTCTCAGGTAGGTAGAGAACCTTGTGGACTGACATATCCAACTAAAACATTAGGAGTAGATTTAGGAATCTCCATATCACACTGTAGTTCCATTGAAAAATATTATCATTCTTCTTTTATTGTTCGCTAATTTTTTTTCAATGAATATTATTATAGTAATAAACTAAATCATTTTGTTCATTACTAAGGTCATTCATGACCTTAGGTCTTGTTTAATGATAAATCAGGTTCAATTCATCATATAATTTTTTAATGTCTCTTACCCAGCATTTCATTCATGGATTCTAGCTCACTTTAACCCTTTTAAAAGATTTCTTTGATAATAAAAAACTTCAAAACATATCTTGATATTATTCACCATTTTTTACAAATCCCTAAGCACCTAAGATGACATTTATCATCTTTGGATATATTAAGTATTTTGATCATGATCTCTTCTTGTACATCTCATGCATATGAATTGTTAAAAATATACATAGATTGATCCTTTTCCATTTATTAATCATAAACCACAATTAAACATCTAGATATCACATGGTATAGAAATATCCTATTATAGGAAAAATCAGAGTTTTTAAAAACATGAGTAATATCTTACATTCACCATTGAGTTTGGAATCCGTAGGTCTCCTCCAGATACTATCTCCTGTCAATTGTTGGAGAGACTCTTTATATAATAATTTTTCACTATCACTAGGAATACTATTTTAAAAAATAATCATATACCCTTTATGATGTACATTTAAACACATTTCATATTACTCTAATGTGAAAAAAATCTATTCTCTATCAATGTGACTTTTTTATCACATCCACATTCTTTTTGAAAACAATCTCAGCATTATTAAAGAAATTATAGAAAAACCTCGAATAATAAACATAGTGATTTGATGTGAACAACATCATCCATATATATTCATCTATAAATATCAAAACTAACATATTTCTAGATGGAATCCATTGTGCATTGATTTCCGTTTATACTTCAACAACCTATTTTTCTAGATGATGGTTTCACGAATCTGTATCAAAAATACTAGAACATACATTACATTTCTTGGATTTCCCCATCTCTTCTAGATTATACTTTTCTACACGCTTCAAATGGGACATTCATATTTCATTAGGGATTATGGGAGAAGGATGACCAATACAAGTGGAAGGAAAAGGTTTGGTAGTTGATGTATTTAAGGTAAGTAAATTTATTTGATTTATCCTGATATATTTACCATTTAGGCATTACATGAAATAAATAAATAAAAATTAAAAACAATAAAAACATAATTGGAAAAAGGATAGAAAATTTACAAAAACAATTGAAATAAAAAGGAGTTGTTTATCATTTAATGGAGGCTTTATCAACAGTTACTTCATCAATGGTCAATCATCAATAGTGACTCATCAATGAAGACTCATAAATGATGAATCATCAATAGTGAATCATCTATGGTGACTCATCAATGATTACACATCGACAGTGACTCATCAATGGTGACTAATAAATGGGGACTCACTAATGTTGAATCATCAATGGTGACTCAGTCATCCAAAACAAGTCACGCCAAATTCATTTTTGATGTAGTTTAATCTTTTAGAATTCAAATTCTTTGTGAATATATTAGCAAGAAACTGTTCAGCTCCAATAAATCCAAAATTTATAACACTTTTTTAATAATGTTCTCTCGAAAATTTATTTCTTACATGAATGTGTTTTGATCTAGAGTGAGATACTGGATTTATGGAAATTATTATTTCTCCTTTTTTTCACAATTTATAGGCACATTTCTAAATTGGTATCCAAAGTTTTGTAAAATTTGTTTCATCCACATGATTTGTGCACAACAATTACCTACAGCTATGTGTTCATCATCAGTAGTGGATAGTGAAATAATATATTGTCTCTCACAACACCATGATACTAATTATTTTCCTAAAAGATGATATGTTCATAATGTGATTTTTCTATCTATGTTACACCCATGAAAATCATCATCTGAATAACTTACACAATCAAAAGGATGCCCTCTTGGATAAAACAATCCTAAATTATTTTTATATTTGAGTTAATTAAAAACAATACACAACTAATTATTACGACTCTTTTGTATTTTCTTGAAATCAGACACATATACCAAAACTATAAATAATATCATGCCGACTAGAAGTTATGTATCAAAGAATTTCAATTATACCAATATAACTAGTTTGATCTACAGATTTTCCAGCTTCATCAAGATATAATTTACAAGTAGTACTCATGGGAGTATTACTACTTTTAGTGAAATATAATTCAAATTATTTTAAAATGTTGTTAGTGTATTTAATTTTATTTAAGATAATTCCTTCATTATTTGGAAAAAATTGAAGTCTGAGAAAGAATTTGAGTTCACCAATTAATCTAATTTAAAATTTATATTGCATTAGTATTTTAGATATCAGTACATATAGAATATTTAGTGTATCCAAAAATAATATCATCTACATATTTTTTTATTAATATAACATCTTTTGAAATTATTTTTTTTTGAAATTGTTGGATCATTTATATCTTCTAAAAAAATTCAAATAAGAAAAGCGGTAATCCTATCATACCAAACTCTTAGAGTTTGTTTCAAGCCTTGTAATTATTTGGTTAGATTGAAGACATGATTTCAAAAATGTGTATTTTGAAATATCATGGGTTTTTCAACAAAAAATAATACATTTTAACTCCTTTTAAAAATGGTCTTTTAATATCCATTTGATATATTTTGAATTCCAAATGTACTATATATGAATGAAGTGTCCCAATGGATTCAAATTATTCTAGCAGTGAAAAAGTTTTTTCATAATCAATACCTTCATATTGATTATAACCTTATACAACTAGTCTATCTTTGTTTCTTACTATTGTTTCTAACTCATCAATCATGTTTTTAAATATCCACTTACTTCCTATAGTTAAGGTGTATTTAGTTCTACAAACAAGTCACAAACATTTTTTCTCTCAAATTTTTTATGTTGTTATTTCATATATATTATCCATAATTCATCATTAATGGAATAATCTATATTCTAATGATCATGATGTGACAAGAATACTTGGGTTTCAGTTTGATTTCTACGTGAATCTCTAGTTGTTATACATGTGTATAGGTTTCATATAAATTCATCTAAATATTGGTTTCTATGATTCCTAATGTGTCGTTGAAAATAGGGGATGGTTGTTTGAAGATATTTATTATGTTATGGTTCTGGATGTTCTCTATTTAAACATTCTCCTTGTTTCATAGAACATTCAAAAGGATTACAATGAAGATTTAGAGTTTAATGATCACCATCGTGGTTTTATAAGGTATTATTGTGTTCATTGATATTAGTTTCATCAAATTTATTATGAAAATATTCAATCAATTTTTGGGTTCTCTCATTAAACACTCTATAATATTTGTTGGAAGTTGAATATCTAAGTAAAATTCCTCTATTACTCTTTGAAGAATGTTTGTCTAGATTGTCCTGTTTGTTTTGAATAAAAACATTGTAACCAAAAACAAAAAAGTAATTATCCTTTATAGTTTTATTATTTTATAACTCATAATGTGTTATTTTTAAGAGAGGTATAATTAAAACTAAATTTATTGTATACCAGACTGTATTGACAGCTTCTTCCCAAAATGTATATAGGAAAGTGATACTTGTATAGCATAGCCCGAGATATATCCTGAAGAGTCCAATTTATTCTTTCGACCACACTATTTTATTTTTTTTCCTATGAGTATAAAATATGTGATTATAACCATTATGAGAATAAAATTATTCAAAGTCCGGATTTTAAAATTCTCAACCCTGATCACTTATTAAGGCCATAATTCTAAGTCCACCATGGTTTTTTATAGATTTGGCACACTTAATAAAGTAATAATAAGATTCATTTCTGTGGGTTAGAAATAATACCGAAATTCATCTAGAGAAGTCATCTACAAGGATAAGGATATATTGTTTTCAATATTTACTATGTGTTATATAAGGTCCAATGTGGTCTATATGAACTAACTATAGTGGCTGGTAGGTTGCAACTTCTTTCATAAATTAAAAATAATTCTTATGATGTTTCACTTATTAAAAGGGATCACAAAATCTATCATTTGAGAATTCATGATTTGGAATATCTCTATGTAATCCTTTACCAGTTATCTTTTTATGTGATTGAATATTGAAATGGCCTAGTCTTCTGTGCCAAAGTTAGATTTCATTGTGAAACACACTTCAACATGAAATATTTTTTGACGATGAAGAATTTAAATCAATATAATAAATATTATCATTTCCTAAATTAGTAAAATGTAAAAAAATTATGATAAAAAACATGACATACATTGTTGTTAAATTTTTCATAACATCTATCATCATATAATTGATAAAATATAAGAATATTATATTTTAAACAATCAATATATAAGACTTTAGAAATTAATAATGAATTAGAATTACTAATTTGAAACAGGCTGATGATTTTACATTTATAATTATCACCAAATGTGACATGGACACAATCAAAATTTATTATATTCTTGACTTTGGAATACTCCATGAACATATGTTTGTAAAATCCACTATTTAGATGCTATATGATTTTTCTAGAGGATTTCCAACAGGTTTCCTATATAACAATGTTTATGAAAAACTAGATTTTGGTACCCAAATCCTCTAGTGTCATGTTATGTAAGTAATAATAGATTTTGGTACCCATAATTAACTAATGGGTTTCCTATAAATAGATTGTATGATTATATAAATAAATAATTTATTAGGTTTAGTTGATTAGGTATAGGAAATATATGAATTTCCAGAACTGGTAATAGATGTTAATCTAGTTTTTGTAATTTTTCTCTATCATAGTTGATAGCCTATTCTAGTTATATATCTGGGAGAAACATTTTTTACCAATATTTGAGTTAATGTTTTCTTAAAACAACTAAATCTTTCTAAGTATTTATTTAAATATTAATTTGAAAATTTTAATTCATTGTTATCTTTCAAAAATTGATCATTTTCTCTTTTTCAATATTATGATTGGTTTTAACATTTACAGTAAAATCATATTGTTTCTTAAGTGAGTTATAATTAATTTTTCAGACCATTAATGGTGTCTTCCATCATGTTACAGTAATCATATAAATCATCAATTGTACTTTTTTCTCAATATTTTCATTCTATTCATTTTCATAAATGTTTGAAATATTATTAGGAGAAGCTGAAAGAATATTTTTTACGTCAAATATTCATTACAAATAGAATATATTATCTATGTTATACTTATCATTGTGATAAGATTCCAAATCACTCGATATATATTTAGAGGAACTCCATGTTTCTTTCATGGATATCTTTAATCTTACATATTTATCATAAAACATATTTTATTATTTTAATTTGGGAAAGTCATCTTTAATTTTACCATTACTATTATATTCATAGTAGGTGATTTATTTTTTAGTGTCATCCTTTATCCAATTCATTTTCCACTTTCCATCGTTTTAATAATTTCCTAAGAAATTACATTTATTTTAGAACTTATTTTTTCTATAGAATTTCATTAATCATCTGGTCATGTGGGTCATATATTTATCACTATCTTTAAGAGATTATTCTCCACTTATATCTTTATCTTGTACCGTTTCACTTTGTTTGGAGTAGTAGTATTGAAGGTTAACAATTGTTTTTTGGTTAAAGCTCTTTAATCTCCTTTTTTACTTAATGTTATTATTCATACACCGTCATATTTCCTATAAATTACAAGACTGGTACTTTACTCAAACCATAAGATTATCTAATTGACTCAAATGTTCCTCTCCAAATATCTGGTAAGAATCTGAGCAATCTTATCACTTCATCTTTGTCTAAAACTTTTCTTCTAAGTGAGTGCATGTTATTCACTATTTCACTATACTTGTGATAAATATCATAAATAGGTTCATCATATTTCATTTTAAAAGTATCATACATGATTATATGTGTGTCTAGTCTCATTTATTTGACATTTGATATCCTTTCATGTGAAACATATATGGCATACCAAATTTAAAAAGTTAATCTACGGGTATATATTCTATTAAATACATCATCACCCAATGCATGGAACAAAGCATTCATATGTTATCAATTATTCTTGTAAACAACATTTGTTTAATCGCTCCAAGTAATTCTAACAGTTTGTGGTATTCCATAATGATCTTCTGTTACATTAAAAATGTTAAAACCTATACTTTCTAAATATATTTTCATTTTTATTTTCATTTGAGCATATTTTTTACCATTAAATTTAAGAGGTATGTTTCTAGTAGATCATTATTATCTATTATGCATAAAGAAATAAAATTTAAAATTGATAGAAATTTAAGATCTTTAGAATACATCTAATATCACAGTTTAAAAGTTAATTTTAAAAAATCCTCTTGATACAAAATGTTGGTTAGAGTGAGTAACTCAGGGGAGGGTAAATTGAGTTCTCAATAAAAATTAATGATAGAGATTATTTTTAACTAAAATCCCTATAATAAAACAAAGCTGACCATTAAATGAAATAGTAGATTGATATAAGATCTGTAATTTTAAAATAATTCTCAATGTGTCATAAATTATTAGCTAAAATAATGTTAAGGATTAATTATCTTTTGAAATCAATTTAAATAGGAAAAAAATATAAACACTAGTTAAGATTAATTATGAAAATAATATTTTTTTGATAGAATAAAAATAAAATAGGATATGATAATAAAAAAACTAAATAAAACAATAACATGGTGGAATAAACAAGACTTTAGTCTCATTTTTATAATTAATATCCTCCACATAAAAATCACCTGCTTCTATGATGATTAAAAATATAATAAAACAAATCCACAGCCTCGAACATGTGAGAAAACAACAGCTACAATTTTTCTAGGATAAAGAGACACTTGAACAGTTATACATGGGGAGTAAATATAGAACAACCCACACAAGTACCTCTTCCAAAAATACCATTGAAACTATATAAAAAGAAGGAAACAAAAAAAATTATTCTCTAGTTATGTAAATGAGACAATATTTGTTAGATAACAGACTAAAAACACACTGCTCAAAAGAAAAATAGTAAACAGAAAAAGAAATAATGAATATATTAATGCTCTATCTAGAATTTATTGAATTCCTTACGTCCATAGATCAGTTTTGGTTATAATTTTGAGCTTCATTCATGAAAAATTTTGGCAGAACATAGGATCATATGATTCTGTATGAATGTTCATGTTGATCTCTTTCCGTGTCTTAATCAATCCCTGTAATGGATTAAATGATTATGTGTCATAGATCCTAATAGAACATGAATTTGAAATATTTTATGTATTAATCGATTCAATTGTACACTTCTTCACAAGTTAGTAATCATTGTATATGTAATATGTATCAAGTACAGTATACAGAGATAGAGATAGTAATGACCTTTATGTATATATAGCAGTATCAGTTGGAGGAGATCCAAAATCCATTGATTGTATTTGACAATTTAATGAAGACTTGGTAAAATTTAACTCAAATAGAAATATACATTGAGTAATTCATTCCCCTATCCTCAGATAGTAGCATTATTAAGAACCTAGCGGTGACTCAACATCTAGTAGTATCTCAAACTAGTGGTTCCTCAGGCTGACAGTGATGGTGACTCAGAGTCTGGAGGTAACAATCCACACGGTATCCCATCCCGGTGATATCTACTCTTGTGTTAACAAGCCTGGAGGTGATAAGGATGGTGGTGACAAGGCTCATCGGTAGCTCCTATTTGATGACAACAAGTTCTGATAGTGAATCCCAGCTAATGGTGACTCACTATAATACATAGTAGAATTATCATAAAAAATTTCTTACAATATAAATTGATATCAAAAAACATGTGGATCATTTGTAATAAAATAATCATGGTTTTTTATCATCAAAATATTATATTCACAAACAAACTACACACAAGGAGTATCTATGAAATACAACTTAGGTTACGAGAGTATTTTAATATTGATTGTTTCATTTAACAGAAACAAAAGGTAATTTTAATAAATTGGAAGTGTAATTGATATTGGTTTTCATTTACCTATTTTTTAAAATAAAATGTTGAATTTTTTTTTGTAAACTAGAAACTATAAATTTACTTCTCAAACAAATTTTATAGACTTGATGGCCAGGTACCTACTATAGTGTATAGATCACACCTATATAGTATTGTAGGATTTTTTGTTACACCACTTGACTTAATTATATCTTTATTAGTTTCCAATGGGAGAAGTGGAGAGCAATATGGGGTTACATAGAGGATATCAGGTGAGGTTGGTTCTTTTTTAGGCAAAGATGTTTTACAAAAAAGTATGTCCTATTCCATGTTTGTTTTCGCTTCAAATTTTTTTTATTTATTTGTTTCTTTTGTATTTATTATGGATGGATTATATCTTGAAATGATCATTTGGTTTCCTTGACTATCTTCTTCTTATTAATTTATGTTTCATGGAAATTAAATGTAAATAATATCCAATATTTATTTGCATTAATTGATCCACTATAATTAAGTTTAATTTTAGGTAAAAAAATAAATCTCAATTGTAGTATAATTAATGCTCAGGATCTAGTTCCCAGACCATCGGGACAAATAATGCATTTTTGGACTACTGTTGAGCTGGGATGAGTGCTATATCAAGTGGAATCCTGAGCCTATTTATTACAAATAGTATGAAATCCTAGGTTCTTCAAATGTGTCTTATGCTCATCAATAACCAAAAAAATTATGGTGTCTAATGACAGAAAATAGATTATGGGTATTAGTGTGTGAATTGTAAGGGAGGGAAGAGACAGTCTATCTATTCCTCTTCTTGAGACACATGTTTCAATTCTAGTTGTATTTGTAATATTGAATTAAATTTTTTATGATTTGTTTTGTGGATTAATGATATTTTTATCCCCTTAGAGAAGGTTACTGATTTTGTAAGGGGGTCAAACTTGAGTTTCAAGAAAAAATGGAGGATAAATTGATATGTATGTTATGATTTAATGTCTTAGAAAACTATTTGATTCTCCGTAACATAGATTTTCAAACCCATGAAAATATAATTTAAAATTTGGAGCATGGTTACCCAACCCATGTGGCTAAATCATGCACTATTATGTTTCTTACATGGTTGAGTTTTTATAACTCATTGATTCCATGTTTTTCATTGTGTGTGTTTTAAATGTTTTTTATAAAATATAGGTTGTGTTGATGATGAATGTATATTTCAATATTGGTGTTCATTTGATTTAAGATCTATAGATTTTATTGTGATTGGTTGTTAAAAGGATTATTAAGGTGAAAATGAACAGTTTTGTAAATTTATTCGTTTTAAATGTTGTTTTTTTATTTTTATAGAAATGTTTCCCTTTTTCAAATAATAAAATATAATGTGTTTTTTAGAATCTAGTGTTTAAAAAATTATTTTCAGGGAATGAGGATTTTTATATAAATTAATTGAAATGAACATTATTAATTTATATTTTATTTTAAAGGATAACTTATTTTTAAATGCATTCATTTTGTTTTTAAATTTTGATGTTTCAAATATTTTACTTGGGGTATTCATAAAAGCGACCATTTTCAAAATAATATTTTCAAAGTGTTTTAGGATAAAAAAGTGGATTTTGTTCTAAATGAATTTTCATATTGTTTTAAAATTTTAAGTGATTTTTTAGGAACATTCATAGGTTATAATATAATTGATATTTACTTTGGGAATATAAAGTAATATTAAATTTTAATGGGAGTATTTTTAAGAATAATTATTTTAAAAAATGGGACTTTTTTAATGTGTTCCAAATTAGTAATATGTGTTTCACTGTGTTTGGATTGTTTCAAAAGATGGATTTACCATTTTTTAACCGAATTTATTGGTTGAGTTTTTCTCATGATTTAATAGAAAAATATAGTGATTTAAGAAGAAAATTTTCCTTTTTATGGTATGAAGTTGATGTTCCTTTTTATAAAAATTTAGGTTTTTGAAATTATTCCCTAATGATTGTGGGATTATTTTATTTTCATTTTACGATATGAATTTCTATTTTTCGTGTCTTTTTATATTTATTATATGCCTCCTATAATTATGAAAATAAAAATTAGAATTTCATTCATTGAAAATAATCCTTTTGGTGAATCCTATAATTGATTGGGAATAGTTTCTTCAATTCTAGAATACATCAATACTCTTAAGAGAGTGGTGGAAATAGATGAATATATTCTGTTAAACCCTGTTTTGGAATTATTGAATCGTAAATTGTCGTTTTTCATTGGGGAATTTTTTTCTAATGTGTTCGGATATTTTAAACGAATGAGGGAATCCTCAATTCTAATAAAATACCTTATGATTTGTGGGTGAGATTTCTTGTTCGTTTTCTTGTCAGGCTTAGTTGAATGCATTGGGAGTTTTTAAAACCATAACATTTAAATGAAGGTGTGTATTGGGAGTTCTTATAGATAATTTTTACCTTTTGGTTTTATCATCATGCGACAAAGGTGGGGAAGGATCTGGATATTTTGATCCTCTATTAGGGAAAATAATCAATAATGTAGTATGTTAATAACTTCTCAGAGTTTTTCATTTTCACTCTAGTGTTGGTTTTAGTAATTATGAGAAATATTATTTCACTAGATATAATCATCACCCTTATCTGGTTACAACTATTCTTTTGTTTGGCCTCATACCTTTTAGATAGGTGATCAAAGTGATAATTTGAGAAAAATTTGATAACTCTCGTAAAATTGTATTAGGAGAAAACATAATTCCATAGGACAGTGGGGAAGTTAGATCAGGAGGACAGGAGAAGTAGTGGGATAATGCGAAATTTGATGGGAAGGCCCATTGTTATAGAAATAATAGACTTATCATGTGATCATATTATGGGGCTTTAGGGAACTCTTTGACTTACTACATTAAGGATCCATGTACTAGTATATTTATTATACATTTCGGTAAACTATAAGGGTTTTCAATTCTTGGGTATTAGAAGAAGTTTTGGGTGTGATATTTTAATGGATGATAGCCTATTTTCAAACTTATTTGTATATATAGAATGTTGTTGCTTTTCACATTCTATTAATTCATTTTTGAGATCTATTATTGTGTTATTTTATCCATAGTTATGAATTTATATGTATTATGTACCTTTCATATTGGTGGAATAACATTCGTGATTTGTGGGTTTGGGATGGTTGATTTCTTTTCGGCTTGAGCTTCTTTCGATATGGGCATGGGGGAAGGCTTTGGGTGAGAATTTAGGTTACATGATTGGGTAACTCCCTAATTGGTATTATGATATGGATTCTATTTTAAATAGACATTTATGGATCCAATGTGAGGTGGTGATCGTGTTTGCGACTGATTCTAATTGGAAACTATAATATTCTCCAACATTAATAATAGATCAGTGTGAACAACATTGATAACCTTCCTTCTAAAGGAATGTGGTCACTAGGATGTTTTTACAACAATGCATCAGAATTCATTTTGGTTGAGAGGGTGGAAGGTAAGGTTTATCATGCCTTTTGGATGATATGATTTCATTCTTTTTCACTATCTTATACACTTAATATTTATATCATGAATCTTTCTCATAACCTAATGTAAAACTGTTTACCCCTATTCTAGTAATTGGTCTTTAATATGTATTTGTGTGATAATCATTACGCACCAGATATATTCTATTAATATGAACAACTATATGTATTTAGGGTTCTCCATAGATTTATTTTTTTATGTATAAAAATTATCCATAATATTTTGTTATTAGATAGTGATTCTTGTTTAATGATACATAGTTATGTGCTCTAGAGTTTAACCCCATATAGGGAAGTGGTAACGTTTTATGGATTTTGGATTGGATCCTTAAAAAGGATAACTACTCATCCTATGAAAGTAATTAAAACCCATATAGGTCGATTAAACTTAATGGTACACTTTATACCATTTATGCTCCTGTGAGATGTATCATTCAATGAATACAATCATCATTTAGTAAGGAATACTAGGTGAAAGTTGCCTATAAAAGGTTGAAATGTTTCTTAAGTATGAGAGAACCTTTCTAGATGTCCTCGGAGGGAATGTATCCCCACAAAGATGGGTTTATCCTCACAATGAATATACATCTATAAGGTCGATAATATCTCATTGGGAATATGATCCAATGAGAGAGAGATATGGTGGTCACTCGAAGGGGATACGTCTCTATAGGGATTTGAATGATTTTATTGAGAATATGGTTTGATGTGTGATGGTGAATAAAGAACATGGAGTCAATGAATGAATGTGAGATATCATAGGTATTATGGCATATATATTTGGGACATCCAAAATCATGTGTTATATGGAATACTGAGAATGTACATAAACATCATCATGAGGAATATAGCCCCCAGAAGATGGATATGAGATGATAATGATGTTCAGTTTGATCTTATGGGTGGATTCCTACATATCCAGGATAACAGGAATAAAATCCAATATAATTTTAGATGCATAGTTTAATTTCATATGACATGATTTTTTGATGCAGCTTGACATGATGCAAATATAAAATTGTTGTCCAATTTTATGTCATGAAATTTTTATATAGTCGACGTTGTTTAACAACATGTTGTAGTGATTTCATTTTCTTGAATTATTTGAAACAAAGGATTGAGTGGTGATTATGCATATATGGTTTACCTTAGTATCACTAAATTAAATATTTATCCCTCATTAAGTAAGATATTTGTTAGGAAATACACCTTATAAGAGGATCGTAGTCACATAAACTTACCTGTTAGTAAATGGGTACATGTAATGGTGTCCCACTCCTAGAAAGGGGGTTATAAGGGTTGATGTAGGGATTTTTTGTCATTTATCACTCCATTACTATGTGGAATCACTTACACACTAAGAACCATGGCCAATGAGAAATATGACACTGCTGGAAATATTATGTTCCATGCCTTTGGGATAATCTCACTAATTCCCTTATGATGGAGACCATTACTATAAATGGAATTCATGATTAAATATTACCTAGGGAACTTATTAGTTATTAAGGATGACCAATATATAAATTTTATCAACACAATTCAGGATAATATGAAAGGGAAATCTATCATTCCTAGTATCCCAATCATATGAATTATGTGCCTTTGGAGGATGTCTCATCATGGCATTTTGATGGTTTCCTTAGAAAAAATTGGCTATGGGATCAAGGAATACCTTGTACATAGGTGGTGATGGATGTATGGGTCAACCAACACATGGTAGGTTATCCCATGGAGTGATCTCATGGAAGGGAGGTCATCTTGAATGGTTGGCATACATAGGGAAGCTAGCCTATGTTGTATGTTAGTGCATGATGGATGCAAATCTTCCATGTTGTCATACACAATAAGTTGGATTGTTAGGTATTTTATTATGATAAAGGATAAGCTACTTAGGGATATAATAAAGGAGTAAATTATACTTGGTAAATCCACCAAGGAGTCCAATGGACTATGAGGAGTATGGGGAATTTTCTTGAGATATCATAATGTGTTAAAAATATGATCAATGTTATAACCTCATGGCATATATCAGCACCCTTGGAAAGACACATGACAGAGGTCTAGCCTACCTGGAAGATGAATGATGAAGTTTTATCCTACCGAGTAGATATCAAATAAAGAGGACTCGATACAATATCATGTTGAGATAATATTTGTTTAACTAGGATGGTGACTAATTCCTCTTGGAGGAGGCTTCACTGAGGAAACAATTATACATGACTTGGGTATTTTCATAATTTCCTTGCAAATAATATATGACACTTGTTTTCCATTTAGTATCAAAATATTCTCCATTATTTATCCCCATCTTCTATCCCCTATATTAACATGGTATTTATAGGCTTGTATTGAGTAAATGGTTTTACAAAATAGTTAGTGACGCAGATGTAAGTGTGTGTCTTCTTGATAGATCCACTTCTAATATTGATGTAAGTGTTATTTTATTATAGCTAATGTTCTAGATCACTGTATCCTAGGGGAATGAAACTAATATGATTATGGGATGATGTATTGTTTTCCAGTATCATGATTTCATGAATGGAACATAGGTTTACAATTAATGATTGGTAACTTTGGTTATGGGTGGTCATGATATCTCTCAATATCTAAATAACATAGTTAGTACAATAATTCATGCTTGATGGATAGTGAATATAAGTGAATATTAGGGTTCTATTATATCCTTTTTAATTGGTTGGTATTTGGGTATTAATAAATCCTCCCTTGAAATTCATTCCAAGGAACTAAATATAACATTATGTGAATTACCACATGACTATTAGGGATGGATGTAGTCTAGGTGGTGAGGTACATAGTTCACATATAGTTAAAATGATGGGTATCTAAATGGTAACAATCTATATTATAAATATGGTGATTTATCTGTTTTTATTTTCACATTATTTCATATATTCTTCTAGAGAAAAAAACATGCATGCTCTTGAATCCACCCAAAATCCTCACAAATAGATATCTGCCATGATATCAGTTAGTGGATTTGCATATTCTCATGTATACTTACAAAATCATCATTATTATGGTTCTATATTCATTTTTATGTGTTATTTCTAATAGATGTTCTCATATATTCAATGTAACTGGGAAACATTGTCATAATCGATTGGCCATTTCTCACCAAACATGAAAATCATATGGACTTTTGTTTTTCATGTAGTATGGGAATGGTATCTTTGCAGTTACTATATAATTTTTTTTCTTTTCCATTTTACATAATTTCCAATATTGAACCTCACTATTTTGATCCTACTTTCATAGAGAATGACCCGATAGAAGCATGGGAATGCCCAATATATGGCTTTGTGATGGATGAAAATGATCAAAATAAATGATCTTAGACATCATCATAAAATTTGGTCTAAGAATCCATTCCCCATATATTTGTTGTGGTGGGAGATTATAATTATCAACTGTTAGATAGATTACCCTAGTATACATCCTAATTCTTAGTGATATATTGATTCCCACCTCATGGGTATGCATTCTTCTACTTCATTTGATTAAAAGTTATCATGTTCTACGATGATATACCAAGTTGATAAAACTTCGTTAAATAGATTAACATTCATGAGTTTAATTTCCTAGTGTAAAATCACTTGACTTTATAGTGGTAACCATGCCTGATCGATCCATTCATATACAATTATGGGTCAATTATCTTGATATTGATGGTGAACCTTAATATAAATTTATCTTCATTCATTGTTTATTTTTTTACAGAGGGTGATTTTAAAAGGATTTGGTATAGCTATTCTTTGAGCAGTGGTGTTGTGAAGAATTTTAAGGGGGCATAAAAATTGTGAGATTATATAATTCCATATGGGTTTCATAAACCATTCTCATAAAAACTATGATCTTATTCTAGACATATTTAGAAGATATATTCATAATAATAATACCTATTATATGGTGTGTATAGAGGTAAGAATCGTCCTCCGTGATATATAGATTATAAGTGGTGATTGAATCATAGGGGATATGTATTATGAATTACTTCCACTAATATCTATATAATGGAATACTGGGAGTAAACCACCACAAGCTAAGGAGTTTCTTTAAATATAAAAAGGCATGGTGTGTGATGAAATTATTCCCAAGGGTTATGTGTCATTCATTTAATGGATAAATAAATTCATTAGCATAACCGGGATCGAGCTATAGTATAATATACCTTAGTTGTGCCACAAAAATCAGAATAATGGACTTATATGTGCCTATTTTCTAATAATAGAAGAGGTCTAATTATATAAGTGGGGCTAGGAAGTTATCCTCACAACATGTAGACTAATCCACCTGATAGATTTCATGGAAACTCTTATCTTTAAATACCTTTTTCAGGTATGAGAATAAAAATTTGTAATTTATATCTATTCATGATGTATTCTCGATTAAAAAGTGTTCCTAGATTAATCTATTGTGGTATGTACTAGCCAATACATAGTAGAAACATAGGAATTTTTTTAAATTTAAATCCATGACACATATCATTATAACATTCTATGTTCTATGGATAAGTATATAATTCCAAGATAGTGGGTATGATTTTAATAATACCTAGGAAATATTTGTTTTTTATTTTATAACTTCGTTCATATAATTAGAGAGGAATGGGTATGATTAATAATGTAATGGGATGTGAAGGATAAGATAAAACATAATATTAAATTTATGTACAAATTGCACCACCTTCCATCATTACCATTCATAATAATGAAACTATGACTATTGTTGAACATTTTTATCTAATATCCTTGCATGAAAAAATTAGTGAAGCTAGGATCAATGATAGGGTAATTTGTAAGTGATATATGTCACGTTGATTTAAATTATGGTTTAGTTTTTATTAAATGAGACCCATCTCTCCCATGACAATTGTATATTCCTAGAATAATCCAATGGTGGTATATCAATTTTTGTAAATTATAACCATTTATTTTATGGATGTACAAGTGAATTTCTATATAGATAACACTATCATGGGACTTGTTGTTATGTATATTGAATCGTCGATTCACTCATATCCTAATTGTAAATTACGTATTCTTGAGATCATGTACTATGATATGTTGGAGTAAAAAAGTAAATTATAATTAAATCTGGTGGTAGAGGTGTCTTGGTCTAGGAAGAGGTTTTCTCAATAATGGTTGGGAGTGAAAATCCTATGAATAAGGTTACCATGTATAGAAAATTATCACCAAAAATTCCAAAAAATATTTTGAAATAATTTGGAATCCCATCTTCCTAGATTTAAGTGGATAATCCCCCCATAGTTCTTATTAACTTCAAATATCGAAATTTATATAAGGAGTGGAGTGCATAAATAAAATAAAAATCTACCAAAGTGTTTTGGATGTGGTCTAGTAAATTTATATTAATCGAAAAGATGTCATTTATATCTCATCCTCTATTGACACCCATTAAGAATATTATCCAAATGAACTTGAATATTATATCATGTATCCAAAGGTTTCCATACATTTTATTAATGATGATTATTATCATTCAAATCATCTATTAATGTTCATGAAGCCTAGGTAATACAATGAAGGTGACGAATGTAGTCATAGTCACCTCTAGAAGAGGTAACATGGATGTTCTTCTTTAAATATAGTATTCTAACAATGAAATTATCCTAAAATTCATTATTCCATTGTATTTTTTAGGAGTTTGTAGAAGATGTTTATCTACCCCTCTCCCTAGTATACACAAGTGTAGATTCCATAGATTCCTATGGCACTTTATGATATATAAAAGGTTATGGATAAATTGTATCTCCAAGCATAGAAGTGAAAATTTTTGTGTTAATATCCAACCCAAAAGAGATATTTTTGATACCTTCATCAAATTTATCCTTCTTTTAGTTTGTTAGTTGAACTTATTTTTAATGGAAGTCATAAAATTCATTAGAGATCTAACTTCACCTGAGGTTGATTTGTAGATGTTACCATTACCTTTGAATTTAAACCTCAATGTCTAATTCTTTAGTGAAACATTGACATTAGAAGGCACCGTTTAAATATACCCAATCCTTGAGAAACCAAGTTCATAGGGGAATTCAGTTATGGGACCCCCTGATGGAGCGACTGCAAAAGTAGTGGCCCGTGATGCCAAAAAAGTATTTGAGTTAGAAATTCACTTGAGCCCCATGGTTTTTGTCCATACTTATAGAGTAATGGATGGTGTGGGTATTATTACTAAACTCTATTACAACCATTAGCCACATATACTGACATTTTTCCTTATGAATATTTCTATTTCATTTTATGAGGCCTTAATAATGGAGGATTATGCATTTTTATATATTGATGATCATAAATCCTCGTAATAATTTATAAATTTCAACAAGGATCAAGAAGGGTGTAAGTAACCCTCATTTATGATTGATTTTGTTATTTCCATGTTTTGAATCGTGATTCTCCTTTCTAGATCATTTAACTATATACTTAGAGAACATTTCAAATATACATCACATAGATGATACTAATATCCTTTGTACTCTTTTAATATAGGTATCAACAACTCATGAATCTGATATAATTATTCCTAATAGTATGCCTGAGGTAAACCCCAAAGAAACTGTAGAAGGTCTTCCCCCTAAAGTTTCTCCGACTTCATGGACTTAAGGTGTTATTATCAAAAGTGATTTCCCCATCATTATATTTAATATGGGTTATAAAATAGAAAATAATTCTCTTATGAGACCAAATTACGATTTAGCATTGGTAGTTTTAGTACATGAACACAGTGATGTTATGATCACATCTATAAGTGAGTTCCATGATACTCTTTTACTGGAATCCACAACCATAACAAAGACTCGTATATCAGTAATCCGAGATTATATTTACCTCCCTCAATATGATTTTTTATATCTAATGTCTTTTTTATCATTATCCTTTAAAAAACCACTCATGGAATATAGACTTGTTAAAGAGGTACCTATTTTGATTCAAGCGTTAGAGCATTCAAGGATAGAGATTAATTTGTGTCCCACCATCCCTATAAGATATATTTAGCTGAATTAATTGAGTGATTAGATCCATATTATCATTTATATTTCTCCAAGTGGATCTAAATCTAATCATCATCCTCGTAACACCTTCAATGACACTCATCATCTTGTGTTGTGTGATATATGGAGGTTGGTCTTAGAGACTCTACTAGAATACATATCCTCACAATTAAATAGAACACTTAGAATGTTTAAAGTGTCATGATACACTAGATATTATTACCATGTATTCTACAATGTTGTTAATTAGAACATTCAAATTCTAGATAAAGAGAAAACATTGCAAAAAAAATCACGGTGATAATACTATCACAATCTGTTGGTCTCCAATCTACAGTGACTTATGGAGAGTCTAATTATGTTGAAAATATAGTTGGAAATCATCAAAATATTATTGAAGATTCCCTCCATGTGATCTGTATTTTATATGATAATGATTCTACTAAGGTGATATTGGTATATATCCATTATTTTCTTCATGTGTTCCACACTTGTGAGATAAATTATGTTACTACTATATTGGGAAACAATCACCATGTTGAAGAGGATATGGATATGGAGTTGGATCTACTTAAATATAATTTTCATGAAGGTTGATAATAAATAAATTAAATACAGACTTACTTTTATGTATTTTATTATGTTCTACTATAATAAAAAAATATTCAAACATGCAGAGAATCATATTATTTCTATTTGGATGCATGAAAACAATTTTATTCTGAATCACTATTTTTCCACTAAGTTACACATCAGTTCGATTATAGTCCCATAACAATCTATGAAACTCATGAAAACAGCCCTAATATAACATTAAATCATTTAAATGTTGAATTTGAAATGGAAAAAATCAATCATGGTTCCCAAACATTTGATTCAAAATAGATTTCTACTTATTCATGCAATACAGATTGATGTAGGCATAACTACCATCAGTGTACCATTATATCTAGTATATTTGGATGCAGTTTTTCTTCCTAGGTTTGTATCACATAAAGGTTTAGGAAAACCAAATTTACCATAACACTAAATTTTTTCCATTTGTATAGATGGTTTCCACTTTGGTGTGGCTCATAGAGAGGTATATGCATAACATCTATCACTATAAGAATATGTTTGGTCCATTTGGATGAATTATTTCAATCAAAATTATGATGATCATAAAGGGGGAATTCAAAAAAAATGTTTCATTTCTTAAAAACTTTTTAACGTCCCAAAATTCATGTATTCAATTACGAATCATGGGTATTCTGGAATGATACGCCTAGGATAAGGGGAACATATAAATACTCCTTGACATTTTTAGTCAAGGGTCATAGTGAGCATAGCTTAACCTCTTATGGTGTAATATTGTTGTCCTTACAATAATTGAGTCTATTATTTTTGTACCATAATGTTTTCATAAGACTAATAGTGGGTAATCATAGCTAGTAGGAGAATGATTTCATCTTATGCAACCCTTTATGGATTTTTAACGAAACTATTTTTGTGCCTTTTCAATTTAATGTGATAAATTTTTCATAGATCACATGATGTCTATATCTAGAGTTAGGAGGATAAAATAATTACTAGGATAAAAATTTTGGGCTTTTTACTTGATGATTTATTTGTTTCTTTCTTTAGTAAGCTTCAGGATATGAAATTCAAACCATTTTAACTAATTTATTGGGTCAGAAAACATTTTGTATTCTTTGTTGTAGTATAACGTCTCATAGCATTGACAATATGTTACTACAGTTTATAGTCTTATAGATTTTACTATGTAAAATTATGGGTGTCTAAATGAGTATCCATACATAGAAAACCCTAATGTCATTTTTTTATGCTAATAAATTATGAATACACATAGGCACATGGAATGGTGTATATAGTTTAGTGTTGTAATTCTTTGACCAAAGGATCAAATAATTTACATTTGTATAAATTTGACCAAAACAATGGTGGGGTGGTCTTCATAGTAGCATAAATAATGAAAACCATATGTAAATTATCAAATTACAAAGTTAATCATATAAAGAACTTTACTAATAGGTATATTCCAATCAATCTAGTCAGATTGAGCATAGATGTTAGCATTGTTTATTATGATCCCGATCAACCTAATTAATGATAAAATTACCAAAAGTTCAAGTGTTTCATGTATATTGACTATGAAAAATAAATATGTGGATAATATTATTATATTATCAAAAGGTAAATTGATAGGTATAATGTCTCTATTATTAATACTTAGGCCAAAGTTAACTAGTATTTTACGTTGGAAAACATTGACCATTATGAATATGTCTTCATAGAGATGTAGGTATAGTAAAACCCAACATGAAGAGAGATCCCAATGCTAAAATTCACTATATCAAAAAAAGGGGTATTCATTTTATAGTCATGAATCTTTGTCTTCTAAATCATATAGCTTAAGGTTATATGATGATGGATCTTAAAAGGATTGAGGGTGAGATATCAGAACTCCTCTCTAAAGATGATTTTGATGCACTAGTGTGGAACATTGTGGTAAGTGAATAATCTTGATTTGTTGGAATTATGGGTATTTTATATCAAAATATAAGAAATATGAATAATGAATTAAAGCATTGAACATATATGTTGGGGATGTGCATTAACCAAATTCAAATGTCATGTTTTTTTGGATTGGTATACAAGCATTCATAGATTTTGGGATCTTCACTTTGGGATATAAATCATCTAGTTTACAAGCCATATAAGGGGTATATATTCAATGATATATCAAGTAAATGTTTTTATATTCAAAAAAAATTCAGTTGGGTTCAAATAAACTCATTATTGTTATTTAAAAAGATTATTGAATATTCAAATACAAAAATAACCTAAGTAGGTTTATGGAAGAAAGGAATATCAAATAAGGGTTTTTGAACCCAAAAGGTTACGCCCACATGTATGGACCACACAATCAGGGAAAAGAGTAATGAAATTTCACTAAAATAACTTTTTATTGATATAGTAGGTTATTCTAGAGAGTAGGGTTTATCTTTTTCTAGATCTATATAATGGGGCCTATATTCTTTTTCCCTTTTTTCTCAACTTTCTTTAAATCAGATAGAAATGGAGGCTTATAGAGAATGGAATATACATTGGATAATGATTTATTTTATGGGACATCAGCATAACAAATGATGGTTATTTTTCAACGATATTTTAATGTCTTTCAGTATAGAGCAATGAGGAATAGATTTTAGGGTGACACTACATTTAATAGTAGGTTCTGTGTTTAAGGTCCAATATATTTGACTAACCATGGTTGCTATATTTATTGAAAAAACAATGAAAAATCCAATGATAATGAAGAAACAATGCATATACAAACATTGTCAATGAATTTTCATACAATTTATAGTCATGACTCATAGATCTAAGGGTAGATGAAATCCATCTAGTGGTAATGGAAATATTGAACCAACATGAATATAGATCCCAATACTATAATAGATTTCCTCACATGGGTAAAAAAAATTATTATCATAATATGTGGACCTTGAGGGTGATGATAAAAATCCAAATGGGGATTAAAAACTAAGAATACATCAACACCATTCAAATAGGTAGTGATAAATGTCTAAATTTATACCCAAGGTTCATAGATCAAAAGTAGTGATGTGGGATATGTATGCAAGGGATGACCAATGGACATATTCAAATAATGGGTTTTTTGGATATATTGTGATAGAATATGAGGATTATAGTATCTTCCCTTTATAAATAACATTCATTTGGATTATTAGACACTCCATGTCCTCTTATGTTGATCAATATCAGGTTAATATATGCAAAGTAAGGAAAAGTTTCCTTTGACGTTTAATCACTCATCACCGATAGGTGTAAAATAAATATAGTGAAATGAAACACTTATAGATTGAAGTATGATCTATGGAAATGATTATTATAATGTTTATATATAGTTATTTTCATTTAATCATTATATGAATATGTTGATCCAATTTCATTGAATGTTATGGATGTGAACGATGACTTTGGGTTCCAAATATATGATTCAAACATCACTACCTATATGAAAATAGATATATTAAACCCATATATAGTTATTATATTATTTGGTAAGATCTAAAAATTATGATATAATAATTATTAATGGGGTATTATATTCTGATGATTTTTTAGAGTAAAACCCTACAACAAGATCCCTTATATTGATTTGGATCTCATGTAGGGAAATTACCCCATGTATACTAGTTTTCCTTGGATTGTTTAATGTCATGATAGATGGACTAAATTTCATATTATTTAATATAATGAGATAAATACTCATGAGTTTTTTATTTTATGGAAATATGATAAGGACCTTTTCATGGGGGTTCTTCATAGATATGGCTCATGGATATAATAGTATGGCTTTGTCTCTATGTTAAACCCATAGAATGAAATTTGATGTGATTGGAAGATTTTACAAACTAGTAAAGAGTTGGGTTTTGATTAATATTCATATAATTCTATATAATATAAAATGTAGGCATAATTATATATCCTATAAGGATAATAATCAATACATACATAATTCTTAAAATATCCAATTAAATTTTCCATTAGGAAGGCTTTGATATGGATAAAGTGTAATTTAATATTATGATGTGGGTATTTTGTTGTTCTCTAAGTTATTAGTTTATTCTCACAAATGAATCTTCCCAAAATTCCCCTTTATAGATATTACACATACATTAGTCAACAGATTGATTTAATTTTTGCAATTTATTGTTTCTCCCTATATATAGTATTCACATGTTGTTATATATCCTAAGGCAACATCAATCAATCCAAACAAAACTCCGTCATTTTTTTCCTTATACATATTATTCTCATACATATATAGGAGATTTTTTATAATAGTTTCATGGGTGAATAACTAAATGATGACGGATCAGATATAGATTTCACACATTCATAGTGAAGGGTGATGTTTTGGTAATATATTTCAATGACCAATCTATTTTTGCGGTCTCAAAAAAATTAGATTATATGTATGATGGATTATTTTTTTGAACCAAAAACAATAACATCCCCTTGACCAAACTCCCAGATCTAGTGATAAAAACATATATATTATATTTATGTTTTCATTACTAATTAAGGTTACCCAATTAATACCATCCAAAACATACAACATCAGATGTAAATATTATATCACTTACATACCCACAATGTTTTCAGGTTTATTATTTTAGATAATTTGGAAAAAACTCTATATAAACAACCCTAATTACCTCAATAGTGTATTTTCCCATTATAGACAGCATTTCATATTCCATGTTTTTCATCATCATCATCTACATGAATCTCTTGTAGACATTATCCATTTTACATCATTATTAATAACCTAGGTAAAGTGCTTCATAAGAAGGGTGACCTCAAATGCACAGTAAGGGTAAACATAAGAATTAAAATATGAATTTATTCTATGAGAATAAGAAGATCATTAGTTTATAATGACATATTCAAAAATCATGATCATAACTTAATAAACCTCATCACCATCATACTCGTATTAATAAATATTTGTCATTACATAAAGCATTATCATGGGATAGAGTTATGAGAATAAATAATCACGAGAAATATGATGTCAATATTGATCAAAGTAAACATTAAAAACCCATAGAAAAAACAAATAAAATTTATAATATAGTTTAACATCCTCTTCATAGATCCCTTAAAATTACCATTAAAAATTGAATAATCATACGGTCTACTTCCACACTTAATGTATTATAGCACTATCTGGGTGCACCCATTGTATAAGATATATCATGATCAATTACGAGCTGTAATGGGGGTATAACCGCATTAAATAATTTCCAATAACCATAAAAAAATAAATTATATATAACTTTTTTCACATCATAAAATCTAAAAACAAACATTATTACTTTCATAACATGATTTTACCTTTGAAAAGAAACAGGTTATAATAAAATCTATTTGAAATAATTATGATCCATGAAGATAAAGAATGAGAATTTTATCCCTAAAAAATATCTCTAATGTATCATAATTAAAATCATGTATTTTTAAAATTAATTAATGTAAATACCTTTAAAATATCATTAAAAGTTTCTTGATGAAAATAAACATTGTTAAATTGAAAATGTCTTTTAAAAAACAAAAAAAACGTTATTAAGAAAATAATTTTATTTGAAAATATCCTTACATATATATAGAGTAATTTTCAAATAAAATAATTGTTATGATTGTAGAAAAATTAATTCATGTCATAAATGATAGAAGTTGACATTATTTTCAAATATTTTTTAAAATGAGTCCAATGTGAATCATTTGGAAAACATAGCAAAATATTATTTTTAAATCATTTTAAAATTTGGTAAATTATATTTTAATATTATATTAATAAATTATTTATGATTATAAAATAAAATTTCAGAACACATTTTTCAAAACATGGATATGGAATATAATGATTCCCAAACTAAAATAAAGATATTGCATCGGTATCACTTACACAAAAATATCTTGATATTTCATAAATATATACTGGAGGAATGTAAATTAAAAATGATAAAAAACATAACTACATGACATGAAAATAGATGTGTTTCATGAAAATAATATCATCTTATTATCCTCTAAATGACAAACATAAACAATCTTAAAAAGAAATAATATTATATCAAAATGAAATTGCAGCATTGAAAATACCTCAATCATTATCCCTATGAAAGGGTAACTTTAAATGAAATATGAATTATCATGAACAGAAGTATATTTATTATATAAAATATAAAAAAGTATGGATAAACCCCACATAAAGTAATATAGCTCTATAAGATAACATATGTCCCAAAGAAGACTGTTTGAGGACAACGCCCCCTAGAAAGATCATACTGTTGAACTTGGAGTTAATAGATGAATAGATTATGTGTATCTAATTTTAATCTGTAGAGAATATTTTTAATAAAACATATTATAATAAAAATTAATTAATAACATAATCTTATAATATCAAAGATCATTAATAATTAATATGATCTAATAAAAAGAAACTGAGTTATGAAGTTCTTTACATCATGGAAACTTTAATGTCAAATCCATAGAGATGAAATAATTCCAATTAAAACTTTTTATAACATTAATTATGAAGTATTCAAGATATTAAATGTAATATGGTAATTATATATAGCATATAAAAAATTATGTGTATAACATTTAAATAAACCTTAATGAAGGAAAATTGAGACGAAGTCCCTTACCTCGAGTCCAAACATTCAATGTATGTCCTCTAAATCCAATATAATTAACATATATTAGATATTATATTTATTGATATCCTTTCGAAGGTTTAATACCTTATAAATAAATAATCTTTTTCATTTTCATTTAATTTCATGTTTTTATTATTAATTAGTTATGACCATGTCATTTCTTTTGAGGATGATTGGTTTAGTATTTTAATATGGGTTTTGTGTGTTGAGAATTCTCAAAGAGGTAATTATTTCATCATATCCAGAATAATAATAATGGAATAATTATCATATTTATACATCATATATAATTTTAAAACCAAAAATGGATGATTGTTATGAAAAATGAACTGCATTAAAATCACGAATATGTTATGTCCTACGTACGCATAAATAATATTTCAAATATTCAACAATAATTATGGAAGGAAATGAAAAAAAAATTTATCATTAAATAATTATAATAATATCATAACTAATTTTTTTTCTTCAAACATACTTACATATATCATCCCTGGGATTTGGTGATGAAAAAATGATCACATCACTTCGAGGAGGTGGTTGTCTACACATAAACATGAACGAAATTATCATTTTCCAGTGAGTGGAAAGGTAATAAATAAAATGTTATTTTATATTTTAGTAATGAAAAATATTTCATTTATATTATAATTATCTCACATATATCACATATATTAATTGAAATTATTCTTATAACCTTCTGTTTAATGTGTTAATAAAAAATTAATCACATTATTTCGTGAGGTGGTAGTCCACTGTACACATGATCAATGTCATCAAATCAAAAATAAAAGAGAAAGTAAGAAGGAATATTTGATATAATAATTGAAGAGGGATAATTATTTAAACTATAATATATATATATATATATATTATTCATTATTATGACCAGCTGTAAGTGGTGGTGATGGAAAAAATTCATCGGTTCGTGATGCGATAGTCCACCATACACACAATACACTGTTTTAATTCCCATATGATGAAAGGGGATGTGGATGTGGGTAATTACATTAACCTTAAAAACTCTATGTATATGGAACATACTAGTGTTATTTTATTACAATTATTAATACATTAATGAAGGTGTCATGAAATTAATTAAAAAATAATGATTTTTTGGAGATAATTTCATTCTCTTAGGACAGCACCACTTGGAACTATTATTAATGACCCTAGGGTCGATATTTTGGGATTATAATTATCTATATTACATGGATAATGATGTTGGGGATAGTTTTCTTCATGTTATGGGTGTTCCAAATGTTATAGGATTAGTGAGTATGCTAGGGTAGGAGGTGGCCTTTTATAATAAATAAATAGTGGATTTTTTGTAAAGAGAAAAAATTATTCAATAATTAGGAGTCACTCCAACCCAAAGTGCCTAAAAAATTGATAACTAAATTATTATATTTTTATATGGTCTAAAAACACCTAAAACATAAATAAAACACATAGTTAATCCTTTTTCACTCAAACTCTAAGTTTTCTTACTTTCACCGATTTTTTTTCACCATTGTAACTATCCGTTTTAGCTAGGTAATTTATCATTTAAGACTAGAAATAAAATGATTCTTACATGATAATTTTTACCCACTGGTTCTAAAAATTATTTATAAATTATAAAATAAAAAATTAAAGTTTATGACAAGTTAATTTTAACAAAACTGCATGAAACACACAAAAACTTATTTTACCCTTTACCATGGTAACAAATATTATTATTATTTAGGGGTAAATATAAATATTATAAAAGTATAATTAGAATGTTAATGGTACATTATTCATATTTATAAACATATATCCAAAATATATATTATTTTTATAAAGGAATATAGTATTTTCTATGGATAATATTCATTGGGGCCTGTAAAAATGGAGACCAAGTGAATCACTAATAAAAATGTCAATACCACCTGAGGGAAGGGAAGAAATACTAGATAAATTAATAAGAGGGAACTCTTGATAGGCTATTGATGGAAAAAATTGCACAACATGATTTCATTCACACAACATATGTAGGAGATATTTACCATTATTCAAGAGATTATTACATTAATGGATCAAATAAATGATGTGCCAATGTGTAGAAGAGGGGACTTTAAGGGATTTCTAAATGACCATTGCATATATCTCCTCTGATTACAATGTTATTTTCCTGGTATAGACCCATTAGAGATTGTAAATCATGGCCTTTCCTTTTTCCCCAAGAGGTTAACCACTACTATAGAACACATCAAAATAAAACACCACTGAACCTATTGAGTCTTACCCAACACCCCCATACTTATACAACCCTGGGTTCATGAACATTCAAAATTAATCATAATCCCATGGGGAGGTGGATTCAAATTCACCCAATGATTGTATGATGAGGTACCTATGCTACTAGAAGATATTCCTAGATTCAAATAACTTTTGAGAGAATATACATCCACTTCATGTCTCAGAAGTTGTGTGATATCCTTGAAAAGACAATAAACCTTGGTCATCAAGTCCCAAACTGTCAATACTAGTCCATTATATCCATAACGGTTACTAGCCTCCCAGATACACTATCACCCAACAACCTAGGGGTGCCCCCAAGACCTCATTGTTTATTTATTGTTTCAACAAAAATTATAACAAATATAAATGAAACCATCAAATGAATCCACTGATTCTAGAAAACTAGTGAACTATCCCAATACCATCGAAACTTTTTCTAACTCCCTATGAAAAAAATATGTAGAGTGGTTTCCTCCTTGTGAGTCAAAAACAAGAGAATTTGGAGGCTAAAAACACCCTTAACTTTGACTTTCATATCAATTAGAAGAAATTCATTCTAGATTCTCAAAACTAGAATGTTTAATTTAGCTCGGATGACTTTTGAATAAGGATTTCCACCCCACCCATCTCTAACCAGAAAATCAATCCTTGGATTTTTATAATCATTCACTGAAAAAATGTTCGATGAGTTTCTCATGAAAATACACGTACCATGGACATCCCCTATCCTAACACCACAAAAGACATTTTTTTAGGGATCTAGGATAGATTTAATTAAAGAAAGGTGATGTATGGATTTCTGGAATTTTATATCCATCATTTGGAATCTTGAAAAGTGTAATACCTAGCCTGCCCAATTATAGTCCCACAAATTTAAATCCATGCATCCCAGAATCCATTGAAAGTTATGTTTTAGGATTGGAAAATAGTACCATATAGAGTTCTACATGGTTGAGTGGTGGACACTCCTTTTCTAAAAACATTTCCCTCACTAATAGATATGAACCTTTTCTAGAGGAACTACAATTCAATAATCTCCTATGCCAATTTTACCAGAGATAATACGTCACCTACTTACGTTCCATAAATTGATTTCCCCATACACCACCATTTTGGAAATTTTAGTCAATGATTCACAGTGGAATATCCCCTCCACATTGGAATCCAAAATAATGTCACATAGAAGGTACTATATTTCATTAACAATCTTCTCAAGAACCTGGAGAACTAAAAAGTTATGGATGGTAATAGATGATACCATGTAGTGGTTGAGGGTGATTCTCCCACCAAGGAGAATAAAAAAAATCAATGGGTTATATGACTGGTTATTCTATTAAGATAACTTTCAATGTGGCTAGTCTAGACTCTACCAAGTACCGAATTATCTCCTAGGTATTCCAAGGGGAAGTTATGTCTATGCATGCCAAGAATAGACTTGATTTTTTTCTTTTGCCTATCTGGACTCAGGAGAGGGAAAACTGACTTTTATAATTGTTGATACTTTTCCCATGAAATTTTCAATAAGTTTCCATGATATTTTTAATTATACTGACCAATGATCTATGAAAAATAACAAAATACCATATCATCAAAATAGATAATTTGGTACACCCTAATGGAGTGAGCTCTGCAATGCTAAGGAATGCTCAACCCATGCTATTTATATGAAGAAATATATCAACTAAAATAATTCTATACCATAATGAAAATATTGGGGGATATTAGTTCTAATTTCCTTATATCACATATATATATTAAAAATCCAAATTCACTCTCCATAAAATTAATATTGAACCAGGGAAAACTATAATGGCATAAGAGAAAATCCACTACCCATTCCAAGAACCCAATGCATTTCATAACCTCGAGAATAAAATTACATTAAATATGATCATAAACATTATTAATATATACTATAATAATAATATTGTATCCGACAACCTTTTTATTGATTTTTCTGAACATTTAGTTAGAAATACTTATGGCTCCTTGAATCAACCTACCATGGATGAAAGCATGCTTCTCCTCCGACACCCAGTTGTGGTCAAAATAGGCGAGTCTCTTAATAATGATAGATGATAAAAATATTTTTTGGATAATGAAAATTGATAATGGGATTTAATTTTTTAATTTAATAGGGACCTTTCACTTTTGGAGTCATGATCGTAGGTGTTCCACATGAATCCGAGGGAACAGAACCACAACAAAACAATTCTTTAATGGATTTGACCAAATTGTACTTCATGATATCATAAGAACTAACAAAAGAAAACTATGGATATCAGTATATTAAAAGTTATATCTCATATTTAATATTTCTAATTTTATCCCACACCTCCTTCTCATCGATGATATATTCAAGGAGGTTATTGACTTGAGATGAAACCACCCTCTAGATAGAACTGAAGATATCTTCCAAGATACCGCGGTACCCCTCCATCTTGAGAGGGTTAGTGTAACATCCTAATATTTTATGAGATTTATTTTTTAATTTATTTCATTTCTTTTATTGTAATAAGATTATATTTTTCTATATGCAACACCTTATTAGATTGCAATATACGCAACACTATTCTTGTCTTCTGTTACACAAAATTTCAAGTTCTTTTGATTGAATTCATTTCACTCAACACAGAGTATATAATTTATTGAATGTGTAAGTGAAATAATTTTTTATTATGTTATATGGAACACCAAAATAATCTTTTACTAAATGCAAAGATGACTTGGCTTGCGTTACACGCAAGAGCGACCTAGTTTAATAGCTTGCATTGTACACAATTCTGAGTTTCACTAAACAATGATATATTATTAAAATATTATTATCTAATTGGATATAAAATATCCATTATGATTATTATTAAAAACATATTTGATTTTATATAAAATTTTTAATCAACTTACTATTTTATAGAACATGATATAAGAAGAAATTCAATTTTTTCAGATAAAATAAGTATTTTCCAAAAAATTATATTTTACCACCTTTTGATAGCGCACACATTTTAATTATAGTTTTTGACACTTTTATAAGTTAAATTTGACAAAATAAACTTTTTATTTGGAATCAGGACACAATATTTTACTTTGGATGATTTTTTGATATTTTTCTGATAACGTTCATATTATGATAATTAGTAAAAATACGCTGTATTTTAATTGAAAACAATTTTTTTTCATCAAAATAATTTATATGGATAAATTATATTATATTATGAGTTTAATGTATAAAAAAATATATTTTGATAAATTAATAAATTTTATTTTATTGTCATTACTTATAAATTTAATTCATATTTCAAAACATTTCAATATAATGCAATGTTTTAATTTTTTTTTAACAAAATTCAATTTTTTTCTTTCCGACGATGGGATTATTTTTAAAATAATGGCTGAAACTCTTGTGTTTTGAATTTTGAAAAATAGATTATATATTTCAAATTCATGGGTCCAAATTATGCTAATAGGTTGATTTTATTTTTTTCATAGTATGAATAATAACTAAAGAAATATTTATTTAACAAGATTAAAGGTAAATCGGGTAAATTAGTGTAACAAATAATTATATAAGGACAATAAAATTAACCAAAAACATTCCAAAATACTATTTTATGTATATAATTTTACCCTTAACATCTTAGGTTATATTAATAGTCATTTAATGTCTACTTGAAAATGAAAATGACATAGATATTAATAAAACCAATAAAATTCACAAAATGACAAACACACATTTTTATGAGTATATTAATTTTAATATAAATATAACTAGGTGATATCTTCCAAAATAAATAATCCATCGAAATATTAAATAGTTAGCTACATATTTTTAATTTATTTTTAATTTTTAGGAAATAAATAATTACCTTAAAGACTTATTCTTTGATGAAGTAAAAATTTATTAATTGATGAGAAATCAATGAAACAATTTTTATTAAAATCCTAATAACCATATAAAAGGTCCTAACACTTGAACAAATCTAATTTGTCGGGTATATCTCGACCATAATCATCAAAATGTCATCATTGTAACCATTTTGAGCCTTATATAATAGAGTATGACCTTTATATTATTTTATTTAATGTATTGTTAAAGTTGTCACATTCATACATTAATAAGTATAACATTTCTTAATGGTTTATTTTATTGTATATATGTTCAACTAAATATATTATAATGAAATATATAAAATTTATATTTATAATATAATTTAATTTTTAATTTTGACTCAAAAAATATGCATCTGAAATAATTACCCAAAATGATTGTAGTAATTATTTTAAAAATGGAGATATGAAATAAATGTTATTAAAAATATTGAAGTAATTTTATTTTGGGATAATTAATATTTCCAATGAGTTATATAGAAACCCTTGAACTCTTAGTAATATAATAAAATACTTGGTTCGAATTTTACATATTATATTAATATTTTTAAAATCAATAAATTGAATAATGTCAAAATTGACACTATTGATTGTTTATCAAAATAGTGTGTTACTAAATTATTTAAAAATAATAAAAAAATTTAAAAAATATATAATAATTATTATATGGTCAATAATGTGCTAAATTATTTATTTATGATATAATTTTAATAAAATAGATAGATATGTTAAACTTTTAATATTGAAATATTTTTTAACATAGTAAAAATTAAATAGAATAACTCAGTGTTAAATTGAAAATATAATGACAGTGTTGGAGGAAGAAAAATAAGATAATCCCCGTGATGAAGAATGCGCCGCACGCACCTCCTGCGTTTTCGAATTTCCTGACCGTTACGGCTGGCCCTGCTTGGCCCCCGCCTCCCTCGTCGGCGGTCTTTGACCCAGGTTCTTCGTCTCATCCATCTAGAGGCCACCAGACACCACCTACCCCTTTGATCGGTGACTCGTCTCTACCTTCCCTGATCCCGTCTTGATCTTTTTTTGGTGGGGTATCCTTTCGTGATGACCTCTGCATCTCGGCCGGAGACCGTCCTTTCTTTCCGACGGTTTCTGTGGAGCCGGTTCAACCTGTGCGCGAAGGCAGCAGGGTCTGCTTGAAGGTCACGGCGTCGGCGTTTGAGGAAGCAAAATCCTGCCTCAAATGGACTCTGGTGGCTCATTATGGGGTGTCCAAGCCACCATTTGCTATCTTTTAACTATGGGTTTCTTCTTGTAGGGTTCAAATGCCAGCTCATGTCTCGCCCCTTCATAGGTGCTCTTTATGTATTATCCTTGGCTCCGAAGCAGATTTTCGCCATGTCTGGTGCAAGGTTCTGCAGACCATGGGGTGCTGGAGTTTCAGCCTAACAAGTTGATCCCTGTAGTCTCATCGAGGAAAGGAAAATTCATTGGCAGCGGTCTGGATTTCTTTACCAGTTTTGTCGTTGCCTTTCTAAAATGAAGGTCTTCTGAAGCTGGTCAGCGACTCCATTGGGGGATTCTTATGTTCTGATGAAAACACGAGGAGGGGTCTGTCATCCTCGGAGGCTCGCATCTGTGTGGAACTTGATATTTCATGTACTCTGCTGGAGAAGCTGGACCTTCAGGTTGAGAGCTCTTTCTCCTAGGCATAAGATCTGGTCTACCCAGTCATTCCTAGGTTCTACTCTCACTGCCTCCTTCAAGGGCACTCTCTCCAGTCCTGCCGTCACCGGGGCCCCATGCGGCGAAGTTTCGTATCAGGGAAGGTGGCAAAGAAGGGTGGTTCCCAGCCCTATACCTCAACACCTATGGAGGACAGCCCGCCAGAACCGAGTGTTCTTTTTCCCTCCCATTCACCCTCGGGGTCTTCCTCTTTGGTGCACTCGGAGTCTACGGAGCGGGTCTTGTCTGAAGATGCCATGGCTATCGTTCCTTACATTATGAGGTGTATCCAGTCTCTATCCCCCTCCACCCTGTTCCTTCATGACAGGCTCCTTCATCCCAAGATTAGAGGTGGCCAACTTTATGTTAATGTCCTTGGGCTCGGATCCCTACCCCCTGCTGGAGAAGTCTCGTTTGTTTGCCGGTCAATGGGGAAGTAGTGGGTTGTGACTTTGTTTCCACAAATATCTTGAGAGGTTCCTAGGATTTCCACTCTACCTGTCCCGGATACAATGCCTCGGGCTTCGCCAGAGCACCCCGAGGGCCCCCCTGTGTCGTGGAAGGTAATGCAAGCGGATCTCGGTCAGCAACTCGGGCAAGGAGGAAACGCAATGCGTGCATACTAGTGAGCCCATGTTCCCCCATAGGGATGACTCCTAATGAGGTTGTGGTCTATACATGATTGAAGGTAAAGCTGCATAAAGGGGTGTCACCTCCACTTACAACGAAGGCTACGGTCTCTAGAGCCAGCACCAGGGCGCTTATTATCTAAATGATTCCCCTATTGATTTGGAATGCCATAGGGCTTGGTGCTCGGGTAAAATCGGATTCCCTTGCCTCCGATTCTGCCAGACACAAGGTGGTTGTGAAAGCTATCCTTGAACACAAACAGAAACCCTCCAGACAAGGGGACTTCACCAGAAAGTTACGGATGCATGGCTGCTTGCAGGCCGAGTCAGTTAACAAGTATATGTGGATTTTTTTGGCACAAACGATGCTCGGTGTCCCTGGTTGAAGTTGAAGATCGGATTATTACTTTCAAGGTAAACATTTTCCTTACCTCCTTCAATGATTCTTTCATGTACAGGAGCTGGGATATGAACACCCGGGAATACAGGTGGAGGAAGTTGAGTAATTTTGATTCCAATGTGGAACCGTGGATTGTGGGAGGCGACTTTAATGTGGTGGCTGATCCGGGGGAAAGGAAGGGAAGAGGGCCCTTTCCCAGGAAAGGCAGCCTTGCCTTTGTATGCTTCATGGCAGCAAAGGTCCTCTCAGATCTTGGCTTTGTGGGAGAAAAATATACATGGTGCAACAACCAGCCAGGTCCACGCTGCTCGTGGGGTAGACTGGATCGGTGCCTGGCCAATGACCAAGAAATCTCTAACTTCTCCAACACGAAGGTAACTCACCTGGTCCGAGGTCTGTCAGATCACTCCCCACTCCTCGTCTCACTGTTGGCCTCTCCAAGGCCGCAGGTAGCATATATATTCTCTCAATACTGGGTTGGCCTTCTGGGATATCAAGACCAGGTCAGATCAGCGTGGGGTGATTTATCTCAAGGCAATCTGTGGCACACTCTGCATGGGAAATTACAGAGGTTTCTCTCCCTCCTACAACTGTGGTCTAACGATCTCGAGCCCCTGGAGAATGAATTAAGTGATGTCATACAGGACATCGATCGTCTGGAAAGTATCCTGGAGAATGAGTTGGATGATAGGGTCTACGAGGAACTTTCGGGGAAGAGGTGCACTATGACCGACCTACTTCTTCAGCGGGAGCGAATGGCCAGATAAAGGGATAGATTAAAATGGCTCAAGGAATGAGATAGGAACACGGGGTTCTTTCATGTCTGCATCATGGAGAGGAAACGTCAGGGCAGGCCCAACATACGGTTGGATGATGGCTCCTTTACGGACGACAGAGACATTATGGGAGGCTTGGCTAACTCTTTATTTTAGGATCTTATGGCCAACCATCAGTCGGGATAACCCAATGGATATCCTTCAGAATCCATGGACATCTTCGAAGCTATTCCTAACGTGGAATCAGAATAGATCAATGACAATATGGGGACCGTACCAGATGAGGGGGAGATCAAGACGGTGCTTTGGCACTTATCCCCGGATAGCGCTTCCGGCCCAGACGGTTTCCCTGCCTCCTTTTACAGGGGCTCATGGGATACAGTGAAGTCATATCTGATCACATCCATCCAGGATTTCTTCGGAGGGGGAAGTTTACCAAGTGTGGTATGCGCCACCACCCTTGTGCTTCTACCCAAGATTAAGGACTCGTCCTCCATTTCATAGTATCGTCCAGTTAGCATGTGTAATGTCCCATATAAGATACTGGACACTATTTTTAACTTCAGGCTGGCCACCATCTTCCTCAATGTATTTCTCCTGAACAGCATGGGTTCATCAAAGGTCGATCGATCCATGAGGCAGTCGCCTTGGCGCAGGAGGTGGTTAAGGATGTGGATCTCAAAACTCATGGATCATACATGTTCATCAAGCTGGATATGAGCAAGGCCTATGACCGTGTCTATGGATATTTATCAACATAGTATTGGCAGGTATGGGTTTCAACTCATGGAACGTGGATATTCTCTTTCGTTGCTTTAGTGTTGCGTGGCTTTCAGTCTCGTTTATAGGTAAATATTATGGTTTATTCAAGTCTATCCAGGGCCTTAGGCAAGGGGACCCATTATCGCGGACTCTATTAATTCTCATTTAGAATGTGCTAAGCCGTCTTCTCCATAGAATCATTACTAACGGAGGGATCCTCCCTTACCGCTGTCGGTTGAAGGCTACAGTTATCTCCCACCTGATGTTTTTCGATGATACCATCTTGTTTCTGAATGGTAAACGTAGATCCCTATGGAGCCTTTGCGAGGTGTTGGATGCGTATGGCCACTGGAGTGAGCAGAGCATCAATAAAGGTAAGAGTGAATTATTTATATCCAATAGGTGCTCGATCGAGAGGGTGGAGACTATCAGTAGGTTCCTGGGCATACAGAGGGGGGGGGTTTCCTATGACCTATCATGGTGCGCCTCTTTCTTCTAGGAGTCTCCGGATCCAGGACTTCGATATTATTCTATCCAGGTTTATAGAGAGGGTGCTGAACTGGAAAAATAAATTCCTTTCTTTTGGTGGGAGGACCGCCCTGGTGAACACCGTGCTGACGGCTACCCCTATACATAGACTCTCCTCTACCAAGGCACTTATGGGTGTGATCATATCCATCGACAGAATCCTAACCTCTTTCATTTGGGACCCGTATGCAGAAGGGAAGAAACAGTGGGTGTCCTGGATAATAATAGAAAAACCGGTGGCCAAAGGTGGAATTAATGTGCGCAACCTTGGTGATACCGTTCTATATATACATGCAAGGCTAGCATGGAGTGTGCTGGAATTTCGTACTCTCTGGGGTTCTACCATGCATGCTCACTTGTCGCGGTTTTTAGGGTTGGTGGATGGGGGTCGCTCTACCCTCTGGTCGATTTTTGGGCCGTTTATTGAGATTCTTAGACCCTTTTCCCGTTGGTTGGTTAGGAGAGGCGACCTATCGTTATGGAACCAGGATTGGGGGTGGCGTTCTAGAATTCCATGGGTGCCTGACCATGGATATTACATTCAGGGAAGTAAGGCTCTTTCTGTCTTTCATCTCTGCGGTTCTGGACAGCAATTAGAGGGAGAGTTTTCACCTCATTGAGATGAACTCTAATGATGACCGATGTGTCTTCATCGAGTCCTCCTCAGGTCTCTTCTCATCAAAGGGCTTCCGGGGCGTGATTCATGGGAAGGTTCAGTCAGGGGGTTGGGATGATAATATCTGGGTGGAAAGAATTCCTACTAAATACAACTTTCTCACTTGGAAAATTTGTAACAGAGCTCTTCCGACCGATGATAACATCAACAGGTTTGGCATCCAACTGGAATCAAGGTGCGTGTGTGGTAGGATACATATAGAGGAGAGTCCCACTCATTTTTTCTTAGTTAGTGAATGGGCGTTCGAATTCTGGAATTCCCTGGCAGAGTTTATGGTGGTACATACTCCGTACGGCGATATGTCCTCCTTCTTGGAGGACTGGTTTCATGGAGATGAGGGAGGCGGGGTGGAGAAGGTGGCCTACTCAATGTTGCTGATGGCCGGGTTTTTGTGTTTATGGAAGGCACAGAACAAGTCGAAACATGAAGGTAGGACAGTGACTGCACGAGTTATAATTGTCTGGGAAAAAAATCTCTTGCTGGACTGGAATAAGGCAGTGAAATCTTGGTAAGAGGCTCCTTCGCTACATCATTTTCATTCCTGCTCTGAGATGAATGTGCCTCTCAATAGTAGGCCAGGCAATTGGGTAAGATGGAATACTCCTTCAAGTGTCTTGAAACTCAATACAGATGGCTCGTGTATATAGGGGTACATGAGCGGGGGAGGGGTTGTGTGGGATGGGTGTGGTTCTGTTCACTTAGCCTTCTTGGCCAGGCTGGGTCAGGGAACCTCTCTCCAAGAGGAGGCTATGGAAATGTTCATCGGGCTTACCTTGTGTAGACAGTAGGGTCTGTCCATCTCAGAAGATGAAACAGACTCCTTGGATCTACATGATTCCTTGAAAGGGTGGGGTGTTGCACCATGGTCGATATGCTATACTATCAGGAAATGCAAAAGGCTCCTCAATGGAAACATTCGTATTCGATACACATGGAGGGAGGGGAACCAGGTGGCAGACTACATAGCCTCGGTGGACTACCCGGGCATAATAGAGGTGTTTCTCCACATGGCTGGCAGCATTAAACCCAAGGGGATTGATTTTATTAAAGGGTATTCCCTCAGTTTACACTACTTCAAACCCCCATAGATTCCCTTCTGGAGGAGAGCTCGTCCTAGCTTCTCCTTCATTGTACTTCTTTTTCTTTCGTTTTTAAAAAAATTACAAAAACAACATTGAAGTGAATGGACATAGAATATTTTCTAATGAAATAAAGTTGATGATATTACAACCATATATCATCTCATCTTCGAAATTGTGAAATTTGAGTGGTTTTTGAGTGGTGTTTGATTTTATTATAAATTAATATTTTTGAGGTTTCCAAAAGTTCCCCTCAACTCAATAATAAAAGGGCACCTCCTCCCTCATTTCTCCAAAACTAATTAAGCCTTAAATTTCATCCATAACCTACCGATTTCATTTATAAACTTCTGTTTTTACATTCTATATGTTCTAGTCTTCTCAAAATACCATCACTATTTCTGTTAAGAGTATTTCTAAAGAGAGAAAGTCAAAGAAGAGGTAATCCCCTCTACCAATTCATTCATATTTCTTTCTACTTATACATATACTTCTTGATATGTTTCATTATAGAATAATTATATAGTATCAATTATATTATAATAATTTATTACAATTATGAAACAATCAAATTCCACTTTCTATCCATCCTATGAAAAATGAAATCACCGTGTATGTGTACGTACTGCTTACCACATATACGCTGTGGTGTAATCTATTTTTCACCACAACCTTACATGGATGATTATAAAAAAAGATTTAATAACTAGATATTATTATTATAAAATTATTTTTATTATGAAATATGTTACACCATACAATTCAATACCATTAAAGAATTATGGGTATGATATCGTCACTCGTGTGTACGTACAACCTACCATCTCCACGATGCGATGTGATTGGTTCTACATGATAAAAATTCAAAAATGATAATAAAAATTTACAAAATGAATAAATATGGTATTTATTAGGTCAGTATCATTTTATAAGGATATAAATATGACTTAAGAAAGATAAACAGAACTTATTCGACAAAATGTGCATACGATCATAAAGTAGATAAAACCCGAATAACTAGTGATAAGTTACTATTACATGAAAATGAAGGGGAATATGATAATATATGAAATAATAAAAATGAAAATGATTACGTAATAATCCAATAACAATATTAAAATCAATATATAGGAGTTTCAGATACATACGAATCATATCAGACCGAATGTATGGGGTTATTTTTTCTCACATTTATTCTTTTGGGACATATACCTTAACCACCACCTATTTATTTTGTGTGGTGTCTACACATACCATGAATGTTTTATGATTATTATTTTGAATGTTATGATATTTACAAATTAGATATACTATTTTACTATTTATAATTGTTAAAGTATAATTTGGCAATCTCATAATTATATGAGATTGTTTATATGTAAGTATTTGTTGAGGGTATATTTATCATCCATGTCTATGTTTTCTAGAAATGTATTTGTAAAATTTTTACTATTATTATATGTATTTTTATACCATTTTTACCCTTTTTTGACTTTTAATACAAGGTTTGGAAGGAATATTTCCTTCATTTACCATACTATTTACCTTTTAACTTCTCAAATAAAAGTACGTGTAGAATTTTTTTTACTTGTATGGAATGAACCGATTTTTACACTTTCATATTTATTTATTTACTAAAGGCTTCCCCTAAAATCATAAATGTTTATTTTCACATAGAATAATTTATTCTCTAATTGTATGTAATTTTGAGAAAGGAAAACGTTTTTGAAGAAGAAAGGATATTTTACTCTGGAATTAAGCTCGATTGTTTTATCAAAATTATTGTCCATATAAGATGACATAGGTTTATGTTTCTATCAAATTATTACACTGATTTGATTGTGTTTATGATTGAATTACTTTTACAAAATCCATTTATCTTATATGTATTATGTTATAATGGAATGATGTTTAAGAAACCCCCTTTTTTCCTTGGGTTATGATATAATGAATGATTTATGTTTTGTGGCACCTGTATGAATGATTTAATTATGAGATGGATGGGACCTATATCTCCCTCTAATGCATTGGGTAAATATTTATATCTCAGGAGATAGAAATGACTGGAATGAAAATAAAATCTAGTTTAGTAATATAGGTTTGTAACGGTAAGTATATCATATTCAGTAACACCTGGATGGAAAGGCATGTAAACCCCATTAAGTAATGGACTTTGTCCACTATGATGGTCATGGAAATAATGCCATGGCTACTATGGAAATCCTATTATGTGGTTATTTTTTTCCACAATTCCATTTTTTATTTCAATTCTATTTTATCATGGTTAATGTTAATTTATGATATATTCCTTACATATTGACAATATTTATTTCATGACTCATGATTTTGATATTTAAGATTTAAGTTTGGGTTTTTAAATTATTATGTTTATGGTTTGTTTTAGTTTCTCAATGTTAAATCAAACTCAGAATTTTAGCTCACCCTTTTTATGTTTTCTTTTCCCTAGGATATAAAGAAAGGTTTTAGGTAGGAAAAAGGGGAAAGATCCTTATTGGAGATGTTGAAGAAATTTCAATAAGTTAGAAGATGATGTTCCAAGTTTCCAAAGGCACTAAAATAATAGGGTCTTTGAGAATATTTTCTTGCCATTTATGAAGTATTATTCCAAATAAATGTAATGTCTATGTATGTTAATCATGGGTAGTTAGAGTTAGTATCAGATTGAAGGTTTAGTCAACCTTTAGAAACTAGTATTTGAGAACTTTATTGAGATCCATAGAGATATTTCTCAAGATCTATCTAGGGATTTACTAAGGATAAGTCATGTATAGTTTAGAATCCTAGGGGGGTTTTGATAATCATAACTATCCTAGGGTTAAACCAAATATATCATAGATTGATATATTATAAGTAATTTACCATATTTATGTGTTTCTAATCTCTGATATGTATTTCTCACACTTTTCTTTCTAGTCTTAGTCAATAGAAAGAACTATATATAACATGGTTAACCATTTAATGATTCAGATGTCGAAATTTAGTGAATAATGAAGATCTATTTACTGTATAGAAATATCATTAAGTGAATCCGGACTATGGTAGAATTTTTGATCATACTACTGAGGATAAAGAGATTATAAACAAAATTTGAAAGCTATGTGATGTTATTCCAGTATTGATTACATTAAACCTATGAATCTTGAGGTTGAGAAACCTTAAGACCAAATTCATATTTTATGAAATAATAAGATTATAGTTCCTGAATAATGGGTTAATAATAAAATTGTGTGATTGAAATGTACAATTATAATAATTCAAAGATTATGTTATATGAATGGTGAAATATATAATTTTTTCCAGTATAAGTTTGTAATGATGGAATGGAAAGGATATGTTGAATAATTATAAAGAGATAGAAAAGTTATTTATGTGTATGGTTAAATACCTGGAGAACACAAGATTAAGGAGGGCGTAACCTTTAATATGTCCATTATGTTAAGATAATGATGCTTGGATAAGGATATATAGGATTTGAATAAGTAAATTGGATAATGATAGTTTATTGAGATCTAATTATGGAGTTGCTGACAAGATGGATATGCTATCATGGATGAAGTATACAACTTATTCGGACTTAAAGAAATACATCCAATATGATTTGGTATAAGGAAACATGCATGTATTCAATAAGTCTATATGGTAATTTGTTTTATTACCCTGACTCAAGATAATACATGATGAATTCATTGAAATGTTTGGAATGTGACTGAGAAGATATATCTTATTATATATGTGGGAAAATGAAGGTATTCACATGCTTGTTATATGGCCTTTCTTGTATTTGATTTTTTGTACATTGAGTTTGGACAGAAGTATTTTGTATAATACTACAGGTTGTAATTGATTATGTTGGACATCAGATAGTATTTTTTAAGGTTAAAAAAATGTAATTATATTTATAGAATATTATAATTTAATAGTTTTAGAAAAAGGACAACCTACAGGATGGGCGTCAACCCATCACGTCAGACAAGGCTATATGAAATTGAACCCACAACTGAAGTACGACATGCCTTTATCTCCAAACAATGGCCTACGAGAATTCCCTAGTTACTATAAATTAGTTTTATTTTATTTAATTGGTATTATAGATGAATTTTAAGGCCATTTGTTGAATCATATATGGTTAATCTCCCCATATATGGACTGTTGTATATTTGAAAACTTGTGTTATCCATTTTGTGATAAATATAGATGTAATAACCTATAATTCAATTTATAGAAAGCATGATCTCCTAACTCTTTATGAATGAACAATTGAACTTAATTTATAAGAATAGGAGTTGAAGTTGAAATTGTTCAAGGCATGACCAAAGATGAAATTGTACTGAAATCGAGAAATTATTTCTTCTATTGTTCTTCAACTTTAGGAAAAGTATCCTGAAAACCAAAAATGTTATCCTAGTCCTATCTTTTCCGATGAATCAGATGTTCTCTTAAATCATCACAGATTTATGGATTTATGTATTTTAACTTTTTCCATACATTATTCTCTATAATTATCCATAAAAACATGATAGTTATATTTCTATTCCATATAGATGTTTTCACTTCCCACCTCTGTTTTTCGATGTGGAAACCCAGGGATGAGTAACTTTGGGTAACCATTATGTATCTAACTTTTCTTTTTAAAATGAATATTTAATATTCCTTTGTAATACATGGGTTTCCATGAAAGAAACATTCAACTAGTAAACCTTTTATAACTCCAAATAATTTCTACGTAGAAATTCATTTTAAGGTGTTATAATATAACACCCTTTGATTTTATGAGATATATTTATTTTAATTTCATTGATGTCTTCTGTTGCCAAATATTTTCTTTCACTATACACAACACCTTATTAGCTTTCAGTATATGAAACACTATTCTTTCCTTATGTTAAACATAATTTTATGTTCTTTTGATATAATCCATTTCTTGCAATAGTGAGTATATATTTTGATCAATGTATAAATGAACTATGTTTGGATTATGTTATACACAACAGCAAAGGAATTCTTCACTACATGCTACACTAACTTTGATTGCGTCACATGCAAGAGTGACCTTCCAATATAGCATGTGCTGTGTGAAATTCCACATTTCACTGAAAAACGATATATTATTAAAATATTATTTATATTTTCTAGAACATGATATAAGAACAAATTCAATTTTTTCAGATAAAACAAATACGTTTCAAAAAATGCATTTTTACCTCCTTTTGATGGAAAAACCATTTTAAATATAGTTTTTTACACTTTTATATGTCCAATTTTAAAAAACAAACATCTTTTTTGGAATCGGGATATAAAATTTTACTTTTGATGAACTTTTGATATTTTTCTGATAACTTTCATATTTTGATGAATAGTAAAAATACCTTAAATTTTAATTGAAAAAATCATTTATCATCAAAATAAATTACACAGTTAAATTATATAATTGAATGGTTTTAAAGTATAAATATAATATTGTTTTTGTAATTTTAAAAAATTAAATTCATGGTCATTAATTTCACATTGAATTAAAATGTAAAAACATTTCAATCTTTTAAAATGTTTTAACTTTTAAACAAAAACTCATTTTTTTCATTCTGACAAAAGGATTAATATTAAATTAACTTTTTAAACTTCTATTTTTTGAATTTTGAAAAATGGATTCTATATTTGGAATCAGTGGGTAAAATTATATTAATTTGTTATTTTTATTTATTTGATATCATGAATAGTAATTGTGGTAATGTTCATTTAACACTATTAAAGGTAAATCTGGTAAATTAGTGTAACAAATAATATTATAAGGACAATAAAAATATCCAAAAACCTGAAAAATCATATTTTATGAATATAATTCTACCCTCGGAATCATAGGTTCTAATCTTTTTCTTTTAATGTCTACTTGAGAATGAGAATTTCATAGATATTAATAAATCCAATGAAAGTGAAAAAATCTCAAACTCACATTTCTTATAAGTATAATAATTTTAATATAGGTACAAATATGTGATATATTCAAAAATAAATATTCCATGGAATAATAATACAATTACCTACATCATGTAAATTTATTTTTAATTTTTAGGAAATAAATAATTACCTTAATGTCATTTTCATTTATGATGTGAAAATTAATTTTTGATGAGAAATCAATGAATCAATTTTTTATTAAAATCATAATATCCATAAAAATGTCCAAAAATTTGAGAAAATCTTTTTTAAGTATATCACGAACATAATCACACAAAATTCAATATACTGACCATTTGAATCCTTATATAATAGATTATGACCTTTATATTATTTTACTTAAATTAATATTAAAGTTGTCACATTCATACTTTAATAATTATAACATTTTTTTTATTTTATTTTATAAAATATAAATTCGACTACGAAAATTATCATGAGATATATAAAATTTTTCTTCATTAAATTAATTTATTTTTTATTTTTAATCAAAAAATATGAATATTATATAATTAACCAAAATCATTGTTGTAATTTTTTTATTAGTGGAGATATTAGATAAATGTTATTAAAAATTTTAAAATAAATATATTTTTGGATAATTAAATTTTAAAATTAATTTTATTGATATTCGTGACCTATTAGGAATATAATAAAATAGTTTGTTCGAAGTTAACTGGTAATTAAAAATCAATAAATTGAATAATGTCAAAATAGACACTATTGCTTGTTTGTCAAAATAGTGTTTCTTTAAATTATCTAAAAATAATAAAACATTTTAAAAAAAAAGATAATTATTATTATATGGTCAAAAAATATATAAATTATTTAATTATTATCTAATCGACATCAAATAAGAAAATAATTTACCCTTTTATAATGTTGAAATATTTGTTTCCCTTGTTGAAATGAAATAGAACGACTAAGCATTAAATTGAAAAGATAAGGTTGTAATGGACAATGAAACTTATCTAAAATTTAGTTGATGATAATATTATGACCCTATATCATCTCATATTCTTTATTGGGAGATTTTGGAGGTTTTTAGTGGGGTTTTATTTTATTATAAATTAATATTTTTGAGGTTTTCAAAAGTCCCCTCACCTCAATTATAAAAGGGAATATCCTTCATCATTTATCCACAAGTAATTAAACCTTAAAGTTAGTCAATACAATTCCCATTTATCTTATGAACTTCCCTATTCACATTCTAGAGGTGATGGTCATCTTAAATTACAAACTATAGTTCCATTAATGGGAGCTCTAAAGAGAGCATGTCAAAGAAGACGTAATCCCCTCTAATGATTATTTCGTATTTCTTTCTACTTATACTTCTAAATAGTGACTTGTTTAATCAAATAATAATAACCCCAATAGAACATAAATTATGATATTTTATTATAATTATGAAACGACCATATTCTATTATCTATTCATCCTAAGAAAACGAATTCAGCATGTGTGTGTATGTACATCTTACCATCTCTTTGTTGTGGTGTAATATCTTTTTCAACACCACATTACATATATGGTTATAAAATTGAATATAATAACTATATATGATTATTATAAAATGATATTTATTCTGAAATATATAACACCATTCAATGCAATACCATTCATCAATTATGTGAATGATATCGTCGATAATGCGTATGTACAGTCTAATGTCTTCACGATGCGATGTGATTCATTCTAAATGATAACCATTCAAGAATTATTATATAAATGTAATGAAATAATAAATATGGTATTTATTATCTTAATATAATTTTATAATGATATAAATATTTCCTAAGAAGAAGAATCAGATCATATTTGACAAAACATGCATACGATCATAATGTATTTAAAACCCGAATAATGGGTAACAATTAACTATTACAAGCAAAAGAAGAATAATATGATCATATATGACATCATAAAAATTACCATGATTCTAGAATAAGATAATAAAATTATTTAAATCATTATACAAGAGTTTTGGATATATACGATGCATATAAGACCTAAGGTAAAGGATTATTTTGTCTCACTTCTATTGTTGTGGGACATACGCCTTATACACCACCTATTTCTCTTGTGTGGTGTTTATAATTACCAATAATGTTTTGTGATTATTATTATGAAGGATATAATTTTTAATTATGAGGAATAATATTTGAGTGATTATAAAATTTATGGGATAATTTTGGCAATCTCATTTTTATCCGAGATTGTTTATATGTATGTATTTACTAGAGGTATATTTATCATCCATGTACTTGTTTTCTAGAAAGGATTTCATAAAAGTTTAACCATTATTATATGTATATCTAAAGTAATTTTTACAATTTTTTTGGAATTTTAATACATGGTTTGGAAAGAATCATTCTTTATATTACCATACGAGTTACCTTTTGACTTCTCCGAAAAAAGTATGAGGAGAATGTATTTTTTAACTTGTACGACATGAAAACATTTTTAGGATTTCATAGTTCCTTATTTCCTTGAATCTTCGCATAATACATTGAAATGTTATTTTCACATAAAATTACTTTTTCTAAAATTGTGTGGCATTTTTAGGAAGGAAATCATTTTTGAAGAAGAAAGGTTATTTCCTCTAGAATTAAGATCAATTGTTTTATCAAAACTATTTTCCATCTAAGATGAACTGAGTTTATGATTATATCCCTATTATTACTTTTATTTGATTGTTTTTATGATGGAATTATTTTAATGAAATCCATTTATCTTATATGGATTATGTTATGATATAATGATGTTTAGGAAACCCGCTTTTTTGTTCCTTGGGTTATGTTATGGTGAATGGTTTTTGTTTTCAGGTAAATGTAAGAACAATTTAATTATGAGATGGGTGAGACCTATATCCCTTTCCAATTCATTGGATAATTATTAATATCTCATGAGATATACATGACTAGAAAGGGATTTAAATACAGTTCTGTAATACAGTGTTGGAATGGTATGTGTATCAAGTTCAGTAATACATGGTGGGAATGTCAAGTAAACCCAGTTTAGTAATGGACTTTTTCCACTCTGATGGTCTTTGCCGCAATGCCTTGGCTACTATGGAAATCATATTATGTGCTTATTTGTTTTTCAAAATTACATTTTGTATTCCAATGCTATTTTATAAATGTAAATGTTACTTTATGATCTTTGACTTCCGTACTTCGAAGATTTATTTCATAACTCATGATTTTGATCATTAATCGTTATGTAAAAGTTTTTACATTATTATGTTTATGGGTTGTTTAAGGTTATCAATATTTACCCTTAATGAGAATTTGAGCTCACCCATTTTATGACTTATTTTCTCCATGATATAAAGAATGTTATTCGGTCAGAAAACAAAATGGGAAGATCTTTATGGGAGATGTTGAAGATATTTCACAATGTTAGAAGATTTTTTTCCATGTTTCCAAAGGTACTAAACTAATAGGATCATTGGGAATATTTTCAGGTCTTTTATTAAGTGTTTGGAAAAAGAAATGTAATGTCTATGTACATCAATCATGGGTCATTAATGATAGTTTCGTAGAGTGGGTAATTAAAATGAAACAATACCATACAACTAATCACCATAGGGTCACTATTGAAATTGTGTCATCAGGATGTATATTTTAAGCACTTCTATGAAATTATTCTTTCAATGATGTATGGATAAATGAAATGTTGATAAAATATTCCCTGTTAAAGGTGTATCTAAAAATTTTATGAATACACCTCTCTTGTTCAATAAAAATCTTATTGAGAAGACTATTTTTGAGACCAAGAGAATAGAAGGTGTCTTCATTCCATGTCTCATAAAGACTAGATTTATCCCATTAGATCTACGTCTTTATAGAATACAGATTTTGGTGGGTAGTGTGAGGGAGTTAATCCAATTTTTTATGAATTTATTCATACTAATAAATTTATTTAAATATGATCCATAATTATCCATGAGTTATCATTACCCAGGATTCACACACCACTGGGAGAAAATTTTGTTGTCATTTCTACCATAAATAAGGCTAAATTTTAAAGGTGAGTAACCAAAAATGAAAGTATTGGTGGGTAACAACTATATTATGATATGAAGGTATGTATTTGACTATTTAAAGGGAATTGTCTAGCATGTAACATGATCAGTGAATACCTATCTGGTTTTTACACTTGGAGTATTTTTAACTTGAGAAGTCCTGGTCTAGGTGGGCCTCCAGAGTATTGTAGGAAAGGAACACCATAATTTCCTTCTAAGGGATGAATCACCTACCATTATTTTCTAAAAAACCATAAAATTATTGAAGTCACCTCCAACCATCCAATTAGAGGTCCCCAGGTTGAAGGATTCAAGGTCCCTTAATAACTTGTCTCTAAGTTGGGTGTCACACATAGAATATTCAATAGAGAAAAAGAAGCAATGATACAGTAAATAATTCCAACTGAGACAAAATTATAAGATGTTTCTAGTTTTTTTCCAGAGAAATAGGGTCTATAAGAAAACCATATCTATTGATTAACTACATAACCATTAATGAAGGGACACATGCTAATTATTTTCTCAAAATACCCATTTCTAGAGGTAAAATTATGTTTCCATGACCAACATAACAAAATAATAATTCTTAGATGCCTCGTTTGATGTGAATTCCATGTTCACCCAAGCTCCCAGTCTACATGTGTTCCAAATGATAAGTGGGGTTATTAAAATAGGGTGCACCCAGCATTATCCCCAAGTTCAAGATGCCATTTTCTTTGGGAACTAGAATGAGTAAACAGTTTCTAAGCTCTAGATCTTGTACAAAGTACTTTGGTGGGAGAAAATATTATGCATGATGATCTCGCTACTTTCTCTCTAGGGTGAGAATCTTCTAGAGTGCTTTCTGGGTTAGAGAAAAACAAGGCCTGCATTCTTTAACATAAAATAGTACACTATATTTTTTGGAAAGTGTAATCATGTAGCCCTTTAATGAACCGGGTTCCCTAAGTACAGTAATTCCATTAGTTGATATAAGACAACTAACCGCATTCTCTTTGGATATCATCTAGGTAATGTAGTATTAATTGGTATAAGGAAAGGTTCATTGAGAGGGAGAAGGCTTCAGAAGGTAGGGGGTGATGGATATTCATGGAGAAACTAGGGGAAAAACCATCTTATGTTACATGATAGAGTAAAGATGATGGTTTAATGATGGAGAAATCAAGGAATCAATGTTCTACTCACTAATCAGCATGGTTGTATGATCAAACGGTTGATGTGTTTCATTGAAACAAGTCACAAATTCTCCTCTAATTGCGTGAAGAAAATCAAATGATTATGAGTGATGGTTTCTAAATGAGGACACCATGATGTCATGAATGTGACATGATTTATAGAAATGAGGCTTCGAGGGATATAGCCCTGATTACCTCCATCACCCCAATCCCTCAACCCATAGAATAAATTGAGATAGAGGAGGGGAGGAATAGTCCATACAATACAGATCTGTGGTGATGATGAGTGTTGAAGCTAGAGAGTTTGATCGTTTTTGTAATGAAATTATCCAATAAATCCACCTACATTCTTCAAGAAATTAGGGTTTTATAAGGGAATCATAGATACTAAAATTTTAATCCAGACCATCGATTGGGGGGACTCCATTCCATGGTGATCCTCCGTTTACTACCAAGAGAGGTCAGAACACCATTGGTTGATCAATATATAAATTCTATCCCATGCTTGGGATAAATCATTACGGGATTCCCAAACTATGAAAAGTAATTCTTGATTAACTTTGAAACATTTCCTAGCCACATTAAACCCCTAGAGTTGAATTTGAATATATTATTTTCACACATGTATTTATTTTTATTTTTATATAACAAATTCATTAAATTCAATAATACACTAATTTTATATTAATTTTAATATTTTTAGTATCATCTATTTCATTTCTCAATTAATAAAATAATTATTGTGTTGTAATTGATTAATAATGTAAATTATATTATGTAATTACTAAAAAATAAATTACCCACATGATAATAGTCTCATTATTCTTAAAACTACATCAATATTCATTCACATGTTTATTTTTTACCTATGTGAATATGTAAATTAAATTTAAAAAAAAGATATTCACATTTTTTCCTTTTCTTTACTTAAATTTTTAAATTGGACACTTTAAAGGAATTTTGTCCCGAGAATACATGATAAAAAATAAATAATGGTATAAATATTTCCATATAATTGGAAGTGGGAATGTTTTATTTCATTTTACACCTTATCTTTTTAGTTTAATTCCTCGATAAACTTATTTTAACCTTAACATCGATAAAATATTTTTATTATTTTCAATTTCCAATATAAAATAATATTATGTTTACATTAATAGATAATATAAATTTTTATTTGTAAAAATATTAAATCTATTTTACTAATTTCAACTCATATAAGTCAAATATTTAATTTAAAATTAACCCGAAAGACATGATGAAAAAGTAATCTTCCAAGATTCTTATTTCTCAAGGATAATATGATGTTATATTAACTCTTTGTCTTTTAACCCTAATTATATTAGTTTAAATTTATATTTATTTATATTTAATCAATAAATATAATTTAAATCATTTTTTATTTTTCATTTTAATAACTAATGAAAACAACAAACATTATGCACATTAAATTTTTTTTTAGAAAAATGTGTTCTTAAACCCAAAAATAAACTTACACTAAAATGTAGTTTAGAGATTAATAAAATGTTTGGAAATAGAATAAATATAAATATATAATACATATGTTACATGAAATAAAATTTTAATAATATTGAGATTTTTTATTTACATAATTTTTTGAAAAATAAATGAATGTTTTATAGAAATTGGTAATTTTTTACTATTTACCGAAAAAATAAATATTTTCTGAAAAATACAACAATTTCACCCTAATTTAATTTGGACAAGTGAATTTAAAAACCAATTCTCATTTTATGTTATATGTTTTAAAAAATATCATAAAATTCATTACAACATTTTCTCAGAATAAATAATAAAAATAATATTGTAAGAAAACGTATTTTTGATGAATAAAATTACATTACTTAAAATTGACTGATTATTTAATAAATATTTATCAAAAAATTCGTATTTAGTATGAATTTTATATATAAATTTATTAAATTAATTATTAAACAATATTCATAACCTATAATTTTATGGCTAGTTTATAATTGCCATATATTTCATAGGTCATTTAAGCATAGGGTAATCTATAGAATTTGATATCGATCACAATGATCCTATTTTAAAATATCATGGTGTTAAAACCCCCCCATCCACTTTAATAAATGTAATCCTTCAATTTCTAAATTCATTTTGACAATTAATTGATTTACATTTGAAATTGTTTTTAAACCCTCGTTTTATAAAAGGTTAATAAAACTTCCACTTCAAAAGAGAGGGGGAACTACAATGGTCATATATAACAACACATAACTACGATTCTAAGTATAAAAATAATCCTGGAAAGTGAATATATTGACGTGAATGAAAATCATAAGTTCAAAATAATTAGTGATTTTGAAAGTGTTCATTGATCACAAGAAAATGAATGATTATGAGAAAGTTAACAACCACAATACGATAAGCCAAAAAGGGGGTCAAAACGACCATTGTTTAATCGAAAATAAATGTAATAGGATAAAATTTTAATTTTAAAAATACTTTTCCGAGAGTTAAAAAATTCCTTAATATTTAGACTATGTATGAAAATACACATACTTGATATGTTGTATTTCATACATTAGTCAATTTCCACTACAATCTCATATTTTTCTCTAAACTATGAATATTCAAGATGATTTTTTCTAGAATGAAGCACCGAAATAAAATTATAACATATTATATAACAATAAAAGGTATAATAAATATATTCCACTTATATTTATACATTTACCAAACCCAGAATAGTTATCACATGGTAATATAATTCCTAAAATGAATAAACATTTATATGAAGAAATAATCATTAATCTCTAAAATTAAATATAAGTACCTGATGTTCAAACAAAATAATTACATAAATAACTATCTCTATATACTAAATTAACTCTAAAAACTCAACATTAAATAGAGTTTTGAATTTAAATTTTATCTCATAGCTTTTATATTATATTCCAAAAAAATATAATGATATTATTGTGAAATAATATTAATCACATATTCACCAAATCAATTTCCTGTGACATGGTTATTTATATGATAAAATACATGTTACCATAATTAAATCAATTTAAGAGGTCACAGAAACCCTAAATTTTATCATTCCTTTAAACATTTTTCCAAAAAATATTAATCCATCATTCAAATTAAACGGAATCATTACAAATTAATTCACCCAATAAAACATCTCCGAAAACATAGTTAACAACATTGATATCACATCACTTTTAACCTAAAAATGGGTGTCTAATAAATTTAACATATAATAAACCATTATCTCATAAAATTATCATTGTATCCATATCTCTTAAGGAAGTCTCTCATGAAAACATCCTAATCTCAAGTTTTATCGAAACCCTTATCTATTACAAACTATAACAAACTCATATCAACAATCTTGGATCAAGTAATAATAATATAAAATTTATCTTTCTCGTTTTGATACCAATGTAGGTGACCCAATTCTTCTATCAAAAACATACATTATCAAAACTAAATATTGTATCACATACATAACCAAATTCCTTTTAGGTTTAGAGTATTAGTGAATTAGAAAAAACACTTCAATAAATAACCCTCATGACATTAAGAGGATATTTTCTCTACTATAACATTACATTTATATTCCATATTAAGTAATAATCATCATATATATGAAAATAATCTATCCATAATTCAATTTACATCATTCTTGATAACCTGGTTAAAAGGAATCAAAATAAGGGTGAACTCAAATTCTCAGTCAGGGTAAATATAATCATTATCTATTAAATATCTTCATTGATCATAATAATAACATAAGGGTATAATGAAATAATCAAAAAGTATGAGAATAAAATAAGATAACTCATACCAATCAAACTTGGATTAATAAACATGTTAAATTTCCTAAATCTCTGATAAAGGAAAATTTATTTGGAATCAATAATCATGAACCATGTAAAGTCAATCATGATATAAGGATACAATTTAATAAAATACAAGTAATAATGACAATGTATTTTCATCTAGGAACATCGTTTTCGTAGATCCTTTATAAGAACCACTATAGACCCATTACAAATGGAATAACCTTACGGTCGACTTCCAAACCTATTGCATTAAAGCAATATATGGGTTTTCCAATCATATAAGCTATATTAAGAACACTTGTAAGTTATAATGGGTCTTAAACATTTATAAATAATGTGAAAACCCATAAAATTAATAAAGTAAATTGAAAATTCATTTCATTTTAAAACTCATAAAAAATCAATTATTCCTTTTATATCTTGATTAACTTGGGGAAAATAAATGGGTTCCCTGATAATCTATTTGAAACAATCATAATATATATTGAGAAATAATGAGGATGGTTAAATTAAAAATAATCTACAGTGGAGAAAGGGTAACATCAAGGGTATTTTACCTTGATAAACTGAAATACCATTAGAATATCATTAAAACTATTATTGAGTAAAATATTCTTTTTTTAATTTGAAAATCACTTTTAAAAAACAAATCACAATATATTATGTAAAAAAATTTCTTTGAAAATAACCATAGAAGAATATAAAGGAAGGATTAAATACAATTATGGTAATGATAGTAGTAAAATCCATTAATTTCATAAAGTTAAAAAATAAGAATCTTTTTGAAAGGTTTTTTTAAATATTTTATACATTTTGGATATGGAAGGATTCTCAATCTAAAAGAATGATACATGATCAATGTAACTTAAAGAAAAATGTCTTGTTATTTCTTTAATAAATATTAGAGGGAATGGAAATAAAACATGTAAACCACATTCATAACCAAATGAAAATGAAATATATTTATTTATAGAAAATATTATCATATTATTTCCACCCAAAAAACATTAAATATAAACAAACCCAAAAAAAATGGGATTGTTTCAGAATGCGTTTTCCATTTTAAAAACTCCTCAATTATAAGCACCATGAATGAATAACATAAAAATTAAATATCATGAATATAAGTACTTTAGTGATATAATTCATAAAATTAATATTATATTCACTTAATAAATGATTTAATGTCTATAACATAACATATATAGAAAATAAGATAATTTTAGACAAGCAACCCTTACAATGATCAAAACATTCAGGTGAGAATTAATCAATGAATTAATTATTAGTAACATATGTTAACCGATATAAGAAAAGATAAAAAAATATAATAATAATTATTTACAAACATAATGTAATAATATCAAAGCCAATTAATAAGTAATATAACCCAATGAAATTAAATTGAGTTATTAAATTATTGACCACTTGGTATCTTTCCTTTCAAATCCACCTGATTGAAATAATTAAAATTGAAACATAAAATACCATGTCGTATAAATTATTCATTATATCACATGGAAAATTTTATGTATATACATAGTGTAAATGAAATTTTAGGCATAACATTTAAAATATTCCTCAATTACAAAAAATTGACATGAAGCACCTAACCTCGAGTCCAAACTTTTTATTTATTTCTTGAAATCCTATATAATAAGCTTATATGAACTATTTGATTTATTAATAAACTTTTATAAGTTTAATACCTTATAATTAAATAATATTTTTTAATTTATTTTTAATGAAAATTTTTAAATTCTTATTCTTTTAAGTCTATGTCATGTGTTTTGAGGACGTTTGATTTATTATTTAAAAAACATTAATTGTGTTGGTCGTGGTAAAAGACAAAATTATTTCAACATATATAGAATAATAATCACGTAATAATTATCTTTTTTATACATAATATATACTTATAATATCAATCATGGAATATGCTTATGTAAAATTAACTATGTTACAATCAGGGAGACAGTATATAGTAAGTGTGCATGAGCAACATTTTTATTTTTTAACGATCATTTTTGAAGGAAGAATATTATTCATTTTTATTTACATAATGACTATAATTACATAAATAAAATATTATTTATTTAAATATAATGATATAATTTATCCATGTTATGTGTTGATGAAAAAAAATAATCACATCACTTCTTGAGGGTGGTATTCCACACATACACACAGATGACGTTCTTCTTTTTCAATGAGTGGAAAAGAATGAAATATAATGATATATTATGTTTTAATAATGATAAAATTTTAATGAGTATTATAATTATCCCATATATATCACATAAATTCACTAATATTATCTATATTTCCTTCCACGTGAAGTGTTAGTGAAAAACAAATCACATCAATTCGCGAGGCGGGTGCCCGTCAAACTCTCGAGCAACATGTTTTTATCCCTTTTGGAATGGAAAATTAGATGGAATATGTGATATGATACTAAAAAAGTATAATTATATAAAAAATATCATATATATATATATACATATAATATCATTATAACCAACCATGAGATGTGGTGATGGAAACCGATTTATATTGGTTTGCAAAGCGGTAGTCGACCGTACACACGAATAATGTTTTTGTTTCCCATTTGATAGAATATGATGTAGATGTGGGTTGTAAAATTAACATAAGTACATATAATAATTTGGTAGACAATGTTTTTAGTATATTTAATTTATTAATAAATTAATTAATGTGGATATATAATAAGTAAATAATAAAAGGTTTAATGAAGACAATAAACTACGAATAGAAGGTAACCCTTTGGATCTATTATTAAGGACCATAGGATTGGACTTTGAAAATGAAAAAAAGAACTATAAAATGGATAATTATTTTGCTTAGGGATTCTTCCATGATTTCTTCTAGCTAAATGGATTGGGATGTGTGAATAAGTGAGGGGAGGAGCTGACCTTTTATAGTGGAGGAGGAGGTGGATTTTTGTAAATACCAAAACATATTCAATAATGGGAAGTTACTCAAAACAAAACTGACAAAAAATTTATACATACACTATTTTAGGCATTATATTATTGAGGAACATAATTACCACACCAAAAACATGTTTTTAACATGAAATTACTTAACCTATAAGTTTCTTTAATTTTATTATTTTTGTTTTCAGAAAGGTGATTGTCCTTTTTTCTAGTTAAGTTAAATTTTAATACTAAAAATAAATTTCACATTATTTGATAATTATTACCAACTTTTTATAAATATTAAATCAAAATTATAAACTAAAAACCCTATATGTGTGTAAAATTAATTTTAAAAAAAGCCCAAGATATAAGAAAGAACCCATTTCACCCTTCCCCATGGTAATAATGTTTTTTACCATTTAAGGATCAATATAATTATTATAAAAGGGCCATTGGACCAATAATGGAAAATTATTGATACTTTTAATCATATACCAATTTCTTGGATGGGTATAACATTTTTAAAATTTTATTTCATTTAATAATAAAGTATCTATTATAAAATTACATAAATATTAATATTTACAATTTTCATTTATTATCGCTTTAAATAATATCATAAAAAAGGTGAATTCATATATATATTTTTCATACCTATAAGTAATTATTTATTTATCCAAAATAATTATTAAACATAATATATCATTCAATTTATATTATATTTATTATATTTAGTATAATTTAATTTATTTTGATATCAATTAATTTATTATTCTATTTATATTACTTAAGCATTTAATGAAATCATATAATTGATAAAATTTTAAAATAAATTGCCCCCTTGAAATTAATTTCATTATTCGTAATATTCCTATAAATGTTAATTCACATATTTATTTCTCCCTATGTGAACATATAATTTAAATTTAAAATCAAGAGGGTGTCATTTGGTCTTTTGTATTACTAAAATTATTAAATGTTTCACATTAATTGAAATAATTCTCTAAATAACATAAAAAAAGAATCCTAAGTTAATATTGAAAAACATATTTCCATCAAATATAAAATTGAAACGTTTTTATTCCATTTTAACCATTACCTTTTTAGTTTAACCCACCTGTAAACTTGTTTTACCCTTAACTACAGTAAAATATTTTTAATATTTACACTATTCATTATGAAAACAATATTTTGACCTTGTGAGATGATATAAATTATTCTAGTTCTAAATATGGAATCCATTTTTCTAATTTCAATTCACAAAAGGGGAATAATTGAATTTAATATTAAACCCATGAATGCGATGGAGAATAATTTTTAAGAAACTTATTTCTCAAAAATAATATGACTTTATATTAACAATTCAACATGGAATGATAATTATTTGAATTTAAATTACCATTTATTCATATATATATATATATATATATTGTTTTAAATACTTCTCTTTATCTAGTTTTTTTAATTAATTAAAATATAAATAAATTATGCGCTTTCAAATAGTATTCTAAAATAAGTTTTTTTAAACGAAAAAAAACTTATACAAAAATCAATTATAAGTATGATTTAAATTTAATAAATTGGATTAAATAAAAAAATAAAATTTACTTAACAATAAATCAGATATAATTCTTAATGGTACTTTTAAATTAATTAATTTATTTAAAATAAAGGATAGTTTTAAAAAACTCGTCATTTTCCAGTATTCACTTAAAAATCAACGTAATCCAAAAATTCCCAAATTTCACCATACTATAATTTTTATATTCTTATTTTAAAAAATATTTTCATTTTTTAAAACAAATATTAATATATGGACATAAATTAATTATATTATTTCCTCAAAAAAATCAATAAAAATCATTTTTGAAAAAAACATGCTTTTGATAAATAAAATTACATTACAAACATTTGATTGATTATTTAATAGAAATTTAACAGTAAACACATATTGAGTATGAAATTTATAATTATACATTATAAGGTGAATAATATTATTCATAACCATCAACTAAACTGCTGCATTATAATAATAATATATTTCACAGTTTATTTAAGCTCGTTGTTGTGTGTCTAATATGATATCGAATGTAATTTTCCTCTTTTAAAATTTCTACATGTTACAAAAATAATTCTTATGAGGATTCTTCTTCATAGACCAAACTCATATTTATGGATTGAAAATTTATCCTCATCCCTGGGAAGTTACATCATGAAAAGAAATATTTACATAAATTCTCAAACACTAATTTCAAAGATTGGATTTTCATTGTATGAATCCTTAGATAGGTCTAGGATATGACATCCAAGAATCACGACATATCCAGAAGTCCTAGGATTCAAGTCAAATGTATTTCTTAAAGTAAAATTCGATTTTTATATTGACAGATGGTTGATATTCAACCATTGATCATTCAAATGATCGATTCTGTACTAATTTTTATAGTGGTACTTAGGTTGAATCATCTGTAATTGAACTATTTTTAATATTCAATTTTTTCAAATTTGTTTTTTAAAATAAAGGGTTTATTTGTAGATAATAATTAATTTTATTTATAGATAAAGTTTTTATTTTAAAATTTTATAATGATTGGGTTCATTTTATTATATGGGATTTAATCTTATGATATCCGTGATCTTTTCATGATACTAAATTAAATTAACACTCACATCATAAGATGATTTTGATCGGAAATCCCAAGGGATGAGGATTTAATACAAGACTTAGCATAACTATGATTATAATACTAATCAATAAATGATTATGGATTTTAATTTAGGGTTTGAATAATCTTTGGAATCTGTATATTAAAAAATATTTTTAATAAATGAAATTTTATGTTTAACATACAGAATGTTAACCCAAATAATATTTAATGTGTAAAAGATCTCAATCACTTACAATATTGGAATTATGACTCACACAAATGGATGACTTACTCAGCCATTGAGATGGTTTTTAATCATATTTATGATATTTATGATTATGAATTTAAAATTGAAAAACATTTTTTATGTTTTATTTTAACAATGTTTTGGAATTTGTTGACAACTAAACTTTTGTAAAGGAATGTTTTTGAAAAATATTTCTAACTTATTGAATGTTAAAATAATAACACAAAGCGGATAGTTTTTATTAGAAAGATGTTTTTTGGACCTTGAGGATCAGACAGAATAGCACCAGACATACATTATCAGAATTAGAAGAACCAGGCATTGATGTTGTCAAAAAGATGATGTTCTTGATCAGATGCATCATTAATATCAAATCCATCTACATGACTTTGGAGATTCATCAGACTTGGTGTTTTTTTGAAACTCAGAAGTTACTGAGTGAGGAAGTCAAATTGATATTAGAAATAATGAAAGAAACTAGTGAAGTCATGATCTTTATATTATATCCTAATTCATATGATGAGTCAATAATATTTAACCTCTCACAAATCATGAAAACTCTCATGATAAATTCTTTTAAATAAATAGAGGAATTACAAAGATTGTATCAGTTCTAGAAAATAAGAAAAAAGTGTGAATAGGATCCAAAAGTATCAAACATAGAATATTTTCTACAAATGGATGAGTTATAGCTAATGAGGTTTGAATAATTTCAATGTTGTATAATATAGTTTCAATCGTAATGATAATAATATCGTAATTATAATTTAATTGTAATAAGTATTCATTCCTTATGAGGATTTAACCTGAATGATGCCAATAAAGTTAATCAAACTAAATTTCAGGATGTTAATCCAACTAAAGCTGATAAATTTAATTGTAATGATAATGAGGAAGTTAATCAAACTGAATTTGAGGAAGTTAATCACACTAAACCTGATGAAGTTAATAATATTGAATCTGAGGAATTTATTCCGATTGAATCCAAGGAAGATAATTAGACTAAATATATGGTTGTCAATAAAACTAAAATTGAGGAAGTTAATCATACCATCAAAAATATAGTATGGTCCAAAATAATTCATTCGTTGAAATATTGAGAATGTTTGAGGTAGTCAAAGTTGATGTTTAAATGTGAGTGATTTTTGGAGAAATGAAATCATAGTAAGGGGAAAATTTATTCAGTTTCCCACCATTTCTATTTTGATATTCCAATAAATTGATGCAATGTACATTCATAATTTGAATATTTTTCTTTTCTGTAAAAGATTGAGATCTAATGATGTTTAGCCTGAGTTTTATTCAAAGTTCTTTCCTGTGAGATGTCTCATTAGAAGATCAGAAAGTTTAAATTTTTCTTATAAGAGAGATGAATATTTAAATAAGGATAAATGAACTATGGAAGATCAGATAGATTAATATTAGACAAGTAAATGGAGAATATAATGAGAATTTGAGTTTGTAAAAAGGGTTCATCAAAATTAGTCTATCGTAATGAGACAATTAGACTAAGGAAATTGGACCTAGGGTTATCAGAATGAGGTTCGAGACATTTTTTTTACAACAAACATTTTTGTGACCTTTCCTATTATCTCTCAATTTTTTATTAAAAATTTTTAATCTGACCAGAATTTGTATTATCATTCCTATAAAATCATAGATGGTTTTTACAAGAAATTTTCACAATTTTTATTCACTTCATCATAATAGTGAATTTTCATAGACTCATGGGGCTGGTTGTGGAAAGGATGTAAATTATTTCAATTTGGTAAAACCTTGTAAATATAATTTTCTTTTTATTATTTACTACTTATTTATACATGAGTATTTTCTAAAATATTATAATGATATAAACATTAATATGTTGAATGGTCTATGTTTTTAAAAGTATTGAATCATATAAAAGTTAACAACTAAATCAACCGCCACCTCCATATTGTTATTTGATCCTTTGGAACATCAATTGGTATCAGAGAGAAGGTTCCCTTATTAAATCCTTATCATGGTCCATCTAAATTATATAAAGAATGTAAAACCTCCTAAAATTTATGGAAAAATTATTATGGATGGAAAAAAATAATGATTCCATATATCAAATATCTTAACCTCAAAGTTATGGATGCTTATAAAATTGGATTTAAACCTATTGATAATGATTATCAAAGGATTTTTTATGATAATGTAAATAAATATGTTCATGTAAAGGTTAAAAAATATATACTTACGTATTTATTAAAAAATTATATAAATGTGATGGGTCTCAAAACATCAAAGAGTATGTGGTAAACACAAGAATATATTTTCAAAGGGAATTTTGAGGTTAAGGAAGAAAATTAAAAAAAGGTGTAGTAAATATGAAGACATAATTATGAGAGATAGAGAAACTATTGATGATTACTTAATTGGGGTAAAGGAAACTATTGGTAAAATCAAAGGATTTACATATGTACGCTATGATTATACCAATTTAAAGAAACTTATGAGAAACATTTTAGACTTGTTTAATTCTAAAATCTCTCCTTTTAAATATAAATAGTATTTATCTCTTAATGAACTGAAAAAATTTATTTTTTTGAAATTCTGAAATCGTTAATTTTAAAAAACAAAATGAAAGATGAAATATATTTTGAAACCATGGGAGAAATGAAAAAAAAATATTGAATATGTTAATTCTTGTGGCACTACAGATATAGAGGATGTTGATTTTAATTAAAAAATCATGTATCTTATATCTATGAACTATTGAATAGGAATAGGAACATAGAGAGGTGGAATTCATCTCAAATTTCTTTATGTGGTGAAATCAGACACTTTTCTATGAATTTACCCAAGAATATATTTAGAGAATATTCATATGATCCTAATGAAAAAACTCAATTTAAGATGTGGAATAGAAGTACTAAAATAGAAAAGTAATATGAAATATATTATAATAAGTTCACTAGAGAAAAAGAAATTTTGCTGAGTAAGAGAGATGAATCATACTCAACTGACTACAATTATTCCGAAGATGAATGTTCAACAAAAATAAGAACCTTTATTAAAAAATATTAGACAACAAAAGATTAATCAGTTAGTGAAGAATTTGGTAAAGAATCATATAGTGAGTATCAACTCAAAACAGAACTTGTTACATGAATTGAGAAAAACTGAACTGTTATGAAGAAGATTAAATTAATAAAGAAATATTTTAAAGAATACTATAAGGAAGAAAATATTTCATCAGATAGGAGGAAGAATACATTCAGGTGTTCTTAAGTTACAAACATATAATTTTGTAATAGGTTAATTTGGGTCAATATCTCAAGAAGAAGTTGGCAGATAAAAAATAATACAAGTTTGGTGGAAATGGGAAGAAGTATATCATAAAAAGAAAAACTTTCAAGGTTATACCAGATAGATGATATTATTACTACCAATCATATTGAGAAAAGATTTTTTTTGAGACAAGAATACAACATGACTTCTTATGAAATTTGTTATAACAAAAAAACATTCATTGATGTAGATAAATGTTTTATGAAGTACATGTTTACTTAAAATAGAAAATTATGATCTAGAAATGTTTAAAATGAAATTTGAGGAAGAGAATTTTATGGTTTATCCACCGAATACAAAAAAATTACAATGTTTTGATCAAAAAAATTTGAGATTTGGTTGACTCATATGATGTAAAAGTTATTCAAAATACTAATTCTTTAAGAAACGTCATTGGGAATATTAAGGTAGGAAAACTAAATTTTTCTAATGAAAATAAAAGTTAGAAAAGTAACGTGTCAGTTGATTCAAGTAATTCATGTGATGAGGAATGTGAATTGTTTAAAGGAACTCTAAAATTACTTACATTATAAAAACATGTTTAGACTAATTTTTTTTTGGGAATCACAATGATCTAGTTCAAAGCAGAAAAAAGTTGAGATTAGAACATGAAACTTCACTGATCTTAAAATTTTAACAAAAATTGGTTTCAAAATCTATTCAACAAAAAGAATGGGTGAATTCTATGAATGAGTAGTTTTATCAAATTGAGAATAATTAAACGTGGGAACTTGTTCCATGTTATTAAATAAATAATTTTATTATAACAAAATGGTTTTACAAAAACAAGTTGAATGAACATGGAGATGTTTCATAAAATAAAGCAAGGATTGTTCATAAAGGCTATGTGAAAGTGTAAGGTGTGGATTTTTATGCAACTATTTTTAATTTTTCAAATTTATAAACTATTTGAATATTTATAGTAGTGGTTTCTCACTAGAATAACAAAGTATATCAAATGGATATAAATTTATCATTTCACAATAGATAAATTGAAGAAGAATTTTACAATGAACAACATTGTGGTTTTATAATTAAAGAGGACAGAGAAAAAATAATTATATTGAAGAAATATTTATATGGGATGAAACATGATCCACATTCATAGTATTCTAAGCTTGAAATTTTTTTGATAATGTTGATTATTTATAATGGAAATGTTGATAGCAAATTATATGTGAAATATATTGAATATGAAACACTAATTTTAATTGTTTATGTGGATAATATAATTTTTACATGGGATAGAGAAGACGTTTGTAAAATATTTTATAACAAAATGAAAATAAAATTTGAGATGTCAATGTTAGATGAATTAATATTCTTCGTTGCTTTACAATTTCATCAAATAATAATAATTTTCAATCTCAATAAAAATAGTATGGGGAATTGTTATAAAATATTAGCATGGTATAATCCAAAGAATATTATAATCCTATCTCAGTGGGGATGAATTTGAGTAAAGTTGATCCTAGTAAAGTTTGTAAAGAGGACAAAATTTTGTATGCCAATAGGAAGTTTACATTACCTTATAGCCTTAAACCATGATATTGTTTATGATGTGACTTTGTGTTATAGGTATCAATATAACCTTAAAATCAAATAAGATGGTAAAAAAGTAATTGTGAGATAAGTCAATGGAATAATATTACATGGGTTGTTATACAAAACAAATGGTGAGATTAATTTTCATGGTTATACTGATTCTAATTGTGAAGGATATTGTAATGATAGAAAATCAACGTTAAGAGAAACATTTTTCAAGGGTGAATGCTTAGTAAGTTGGAAAAGTAAGAAACAAGTAATAGTAAAAATAAGAAAAGTAGAATTAGAATATGATATGGAAACTCAATATTGTACTCATATGTTATGGATGAAGGCTCTATTGTAATATTTGAATGTAAAATATTCTTACCCACGGAAAATACTTTATGATAATCAGATATTAGTTGATATTTCTAAAAATCATGTCTAACATTCAATATCAAGGCACATTGATATTAAGTTTTACATTATAACAAATATATTTGTTTCTATAGATTTTTTGATGTAATATATTTGAACTAAGTATCAAATTGGTTATAGCCCCAAATATTCAATTCTAAAAGAAAGGTTTGTGGAGTTAAGGCTATAAATTCATGTTCATCCTCCTCTATTGAATTCCTAAATATCATAAGGATATCCCCCACCGTGGTTTGCCTTATGCTAACAAATAGGTTATAAAGTAGCAATTTTGTTCTATGTAAGATGTTTTTACTTATAATTATTCTATGAATATGAGTTTGGGGTATTCAAATAATGGGAAAGAGGAAAAGAAAATTTAGATAATAAGAATAGAAAGAAAAGATAATTTGGGGGATTTTATAATTATAAGGATACAAAATTTTATTATCACCAAGGGATAGAATTCCTTTAAAAACATTAATTTATCTAGTAGTGTGGTGCTATGAAACTCTATTTTGAGAAAGGATATGTTTTGGTAAAAGTCAAAAAAAAATATATGTGTACAAAAGATGAGTTATGAAAATATTTTGATAGATAATTAATTTGTTAACTAATGTTACTGAAAAACCCAAAGGGGGAGAATGAATAATATTTATAATGTTTATTTTAAACAATGTTTTTTATTTTTTGGAAAATATTATTATGTAAAATAATATTTTAGAAAAATTGGTGAAAGTTTCTAAATGTTAAAACCCAAAAAAAAGAAAGGGGAAGAAAAGTTTTGAATTTGAAAATTTTGTTTTTAGGACCCAGAGGATTAGACTAACCATCCCCAGATGTAGGGTATGTGACTGAGATAAACCAGAAATAGAAGTTGTTAGAAAGATGAAGTTGTTTATCAAATTCATCATTGATCTGATATCCATCTTCATGAATTTAAATATTCATGGAACTATGTATTGGTAAGAAATTCAGAAGTTTCTGAGTGAGGAAATCAAAATGATGTTGAAAAGAATAATGGAAGCTAAGGAAGTCTGGATATAGAATGTATTTTACATTATCACTTAATGTAGATGATTATTTTATAATCATAAATTTCTTATAAATCAAGAATACTGTCATGAAAAAATATTATGATGATATTGAAGAGTCAAAATGATTTTCTTTGGTCTAAATATCAAGAAAAAATTTTCATCAGATCTAGAAGTACCAAACACAGAAATGAAAAAAGATTTCAGAATTTTGAACGAGTTATAGATGATGAGGTTTGATAAATTTCAATGTTTTATAGTGGATTTTCCGTAATAATGTTAATTCCATATTGATGAAAATTGCATCCCAATGAGAATTTCATCAGTATGATGATTCCTTTAGACTGAAGTCAAAGAATTTAATTAGAATTAAGCTGAGGAAGTTAATCTTACTGAAAATGAAGTAGTTAATCACACTAATGATGAGAATGTTAATCTGACTGAATCTACGGAATTTAATCAAACAAAACATATGGAATTTAATCACACTAAATACAAGGAAATTAATCTAAATAGTTTTGAGGAAGTTAATGAGACTGAATCTGATGAAGTTAATAAGACTAATGTTGAAGAACTTAATCAAACTGAAGAATAGTTAGTATGTTCAAAAAGACTGATTTCAGAGAAATCATGAGATATTTTGAAATAGTAAAAGTTGATGTCTAAATGTGAGTTATTTTAAAAGATTCTAAAGTTGAGTTGGTGGGAAATGTGTCTCATTTTCCATAATTTTCTATCCCGAGATACCTATAAATATTATCACAACATATTTATTATTTGAATATATTTCTTAAAAAATAAATGTCGAATGAAACAAAGGTTGAGTTAGCGTTTGAATCACAGTTCTTTCCAAATAGAGATATTATTATAAATAAATACATCAAAAATTTTCTTACCTAATTGAGGAAAATCATACTAATGAAGATTAAAATAAGGAAAATAAAGTTGATAAAATAAGAATTGTTTGATAAATGATATTTTGGAAAAGGGGTCATCGTAATGAGTCTATCATAATGAGGAAATAAAACTATGGAAATCAGAGCCACTATCCTTAGACTAAGGATCCAGACATAGTTTATTGGATCAATTTTTTTGTAATCTTTTTTTTATCAATTGTTTGTTAGAAAACATCATAAACTGGAAAGAGTCAAAATATTCATTCCTATCAAGATATAGGTGGTCGCTAATGGTATTTGGCTCAAGGTGTCTTCACTTCTTCATAATAGGGAATTTACAAAGTCCCGTGATAGTGGTTATGGAATGGAAATAAGTTCCCACACTAAGTACAAACCTTTTAAATCTTCCATGCCTTACTTTCTTTCCAAAATTTTCTTGCATGAGTATTTACTACAAGATTATAAGGATATAAACATTAATATGTTATAAGGGTTATTTTTTAAGAATTATTGAAACTTATAAATTTTAATAACTAATTCAACCCCCTCCTCCATAATTTTTTTATCCTATGGAACCTCTAAAATAGAATATAAATAATGGGATAAGATACTAGTAGTGCACCATACACACAAACAAACATTCAAGGGGGTTAAATGAATGATTTTGATTGTTTAATAAATAAAAATTAGAAAGGGTTTTCAAATTGTTTTGAACATTTTTAAGACCATTAATATTACAATATATAAGGAGGATGAGAATAAAGGATGAAGAAAAGACTTGAGTTAATATTTAAACAAGACTACAACCCAAACACTTATGACAATACATATGAAATCCAACCGAAAATAAGATGAATAAAATAGTGTAATAAATGTATCCCATGTATAAAAATGAGTTTTTTAGGAAACTCTAGGACTTTGGAAGGATATGGTCATACCAATGTATGATTTTAATCTCTTAAATTCCATCCACTTGCATGGAGAATATGGGAGTTTAATTATAGCCTAGAGTGGTGGAAATTTTTCATTCTAAAACTTCCCCTAATGTTAGCTCATTGATTTGATCATTTATAGAGATGAATAACATGATATATTTCTTTAAAAAGTTTTATATATGTATGTGGAAGGGTCACCCATATAATATCGTCTCTATTTGACTTTTTATCCAAATATATGGGTTTTCCTAGATAATGTGTTTATATCCATATATATCTATACCTTTTGAATTTCCACAATTTGGATTTGCTTTAGTCCTAGAATATACCCCCAAATAAAAAAATATTTATTCTAAAAAGTTTGTATCATATTTCTTTAATTTATCTATACATAATTATAGCTTAAATGGGTGTCTTGATTGTGATTAAAGTCAATATTTGTGGGTTGTGCTGAAATCACGAACAATATTGATGGATGAATTTTGTGAAATAAATTGGACCCTTATTGGTTTTATATAGGCCTTGATATTTTTATCCAAGATGTTACTGAAAGTACCTAGCCTTCTTGAGGTGTTTCCATTATTGTCGACTTAATAACTGGTACTGGAAAAGGTAACATCACAGCAGTTGCAATTTCATTGACAGATTCTTTATTTCTTCTTGTGTAGTTTATATGGCCCTTCAAATGGATAAATATTCCAACAATACAATTTTAATATTTGATTAAATTTTAATTCGGAATAATAAAAATGGATAATAACATAATTTGGTTTTTTTTAATTTTAATTATTTGGTAAAAATATTAAATTGATGTGGAATTTAATGAATTTAAACAATTCTATGCTTATTTATTTATGATCAAAATATGAACATTGACTAGAAATTAATAATTTCTTTGTAAAAAATGATTATTGAAATAGAATATCATCAATAAATATGTAATATAAACTCCCACAAACATAATATAGAGTTTATCCTCAGTCACACAAACACCAAAACATAGAAAACATATTTTTCACTAATAAAAAAATATCAACATTTTCTTCTCACCATTCCGGGGAGGACAAGACTAATTCAATCATTTAAAAATAATTCCATCGTATTAATTTAATATAATAATTTTTCAAAAAAATTCATTTAATATGTCCAAAATATGAATTAGTAGATTTGGGAACTCAAAACTCACTCCTCTCATAATGATACATATTTATTTAAAGTGGTTCTCTCTTTCATGAACCAAAAGTGAAAATATTAGATTTTGAAGGAGATCTCATCTTCCATTCCATATCCTAAATTCCAAAATAATCAATATGTATTTTAGGGTTTTTGTCAATAGTATGGTAGTAATATGATTTCTAAAAGATATGAGATGAGGATTAAAAAACCAACATGTAAAAAGTAATGTGAAACATTTTAAATAAGATATTTAAGGATTATGGAAACACATATTCACAAGGACATGAATGTGTCAATATTTACAAGAGGGAGAAAAATATTGAAGACGCTGAAAAATAAAATTCCAACCAAACTCAAAATGTATCCCAATAATAAAATAAAATATTATTATTGTGTTCTATTTTTATCTATTTGAATCATTTTTTTATCGTTTCGGACGCTTGTTAGCATGAGGGTTTTGACTCTGTCCTCATCCACTAGGAGCGAGACTGGTGGTTCACTCCTTCTACCTTGGGGAAGTTCAATTAGAAGGATTTTTGCAAGATTGGTGCAGCTCAGGGACAATATGAAGGGTGGAAAAGCATGGATTGGTGTAATAGGATACCAAAATTGTATAATTTTCACACCTAGAGGATCCCTAACAATGTGCTTCCCTCCGATGACAATATCAAACATCTTGGAATCAGTACGGCCTCATGATTCTGTTGTTGTTCAAACAAGCTCAATGAAACTATGATCTATATTTTCTTCAAAGGGTATTGGGCCCTCCAGGATTGGGGATTCATTGGAGAGTTCACACGGCACTCCTCCAAGGCTCTATAAGCTTCGATTCCTTTATGGAGCACTGTATTCAGGGAGTTGACGGTGTTGGAAAGCAAAAAATCTTAAGATCATTTTTTGTTAACGTCGGCTGTTAGTGAATCCAGAAAGCTCGAAATCAGTCCAGGTTCAAGGGGATTAAATCCATGGTAAGAGATTTTATAACTAGGGAAAGGTCTGTCTTGGCTGATATGTTTTATCTTGATGGAATCTGGAAAAAGGACCCCTCCCTATGGACGATGTACAAGCCTCAAGCCATGGACTAGAAGATTATATCTAGTCCATAGAGGAAATGGGTTTGGGGGGGGGTCCTCTAGAGGCTGGACTGAAATTAAATACAAACGATACTTGTTTCCAGTGTGAGATGTGAGTTGGAGGGATGGTTCGGGTTTCAAGTGGCAGTGTGATCCTAGATTTCACGGCACGTTATGGGAGTGGGAATTCTATGCAGGAGGAGAATAATTCAATTCTTATAGGAATCACCATTTTTATGTACCAATTGATTTACATTTCACAAGTGGAGAAGGACTCCATGATAATTCACAATACCCTCCCTGACAAAGGTAACATACCTTGGTCAATAAGCTATACCATGAGGAAATGAAAATTCCTCCTTGACTGAAGCACTAGTCTCACCCACACTTGGAGAGTGGGGAATAAGGTTGTAGATCACTTGGCCTCTATAGCATACCATGGTGTTTTGATCATGTGTTTTTCTAATGTTTCTCAATATAAGCCTGAGGGGGTTGAACTTGATCCGGGGTGATGCCCTCAGCCTACACTATTTTTGGCCTCCATATACTTAGACTTATCCCCATTTTTATTCTCATTTTGAATAAAAAATTTAATTTTTAGGATGATAGGATTTTGAGCATGGAATAAAAATCTTACACACATCCCACAACCCATGTTTTGAACTCCTTATTATACTTGGTGTAATTGTTATAACAAGAAAAAAGGTTTAAGAATAGTGGTTTCTAATACACCCAAAACAAAACCAATTCTTTTTTTCCATTTTTTTACTTTTTTCAATTTTTGGAATGCTTTTCAATAACATGTACAAAATTACAAAAGCATTAATACATTCCAAAAAATAACAAATTAAAAACCTATACCAAACAATTATATCGATTCATTCTCTCAATTATATGATGACACAATTAAAATACAATATAAAATACCCAAAATGAATTACATTACCCCTCGTACTTAAATTTCAATAAATTATGAAATAAAAAATCCAAATACATCATGAGTTGAATGATTTTTTATCATTTTGATGTTGATATAAAAAAATAGGTTTTCATAAGCTCAAAGGGGCTTTAAAAAAGAGGATCTCATAGTTTCTTATTCGATGGAGGCCTCCTCCCCGTGAAAGTGATTATCAATGAATTAGTCCCTCCCCCCTCATTGGGGGAGGGACCTCCACCACCCATTATGTCCAATGCTCGCCCCTTCTCCCCCTTCTCAATACTCAACTGTCTCTTGGATTTCCATCAAATCATTCTCAACCCTAAGGTCCCAGATCTGTTCAAGTGTTCTTAATATCTCCTTTATTGCATGATTTAAGTTGTGCTGCCACTTAGTCGACTCATTTGATAGATTTATTTTCAAGTTTTGGGGATTGCAAGAGAGATAAACAGTAGGTTTTCTTGATAAGAGACACATTATGATCCACTTTGGTTTGATGGATGATCTAGTAAGGGTTGGCCCAATGCCCCTCATAGTTGAAATGGCTTCAATTTCTACCTCTTCAGGTGGACTTATGTCTTTCATTTGAGTTGGGGCATCCCCATGATAACGATTCGGGTTAGTTTCCCTGAGCTTCCTTTACCTTTTTAGAACCGATTGATTTTATGCATACTTTGGAACATTGTTGGTCAATAGTTATGCACTGATAGTGGGATTAGGTCAGTTTCGCAACCTATTTCCTCCCTTATATGTTTAGAAGTTGATGTATCAAAGCTACCTATAGAGTAAATTTGAGTTACAGTGGAAGATGAATATCAGCACAAGTAGGCGGTGTTTTTCGAATCATGGGTCAACTTTTTGTCTACATGTAGGAAAGTAGGTCACTCTTTAGCTATTTGTCAACATCAACTATTGAATGAGGTTTGAAGGGATAAAGTAAAACGCTCATGGTTTGGTGGTTGTGAAGGGATGATGGGGAATCAGTTGGATATTCATATCCTAAACAATGCGAAGTCTGTTCATCGTGAGTCTCAGGAGGACATTCCATTGGTTTCTGATATTTCTTGGTGGTTTTAGAGGGACCTAGGTGATCCCCTACCATTAACTTGTGTTCTTATAGGTCCTGCAATCTTGGAGGTGGTCCATGCATATGTTATCTTGGATTTTTCACTCAGTAACTCTAAAGAGGACACTCATGGAGGGGTTCTGAGCTCTGACACTAGCAAGGTCATAGTGGCTGAAGATGGAGAGGCAGGGAATCTAAAGGATTCATTATATGCTGATGTGGTTCTTTAAACTCAAACTTCTTTATAAAGTTTCAGATCCCAATAAACTAAGAGGATTTTGAATTATGAAAATTCAGTGATGGGGACAAGTCTGATAAAGGACCCTCTAGTCCTAAATCTTGACAACCGCTTTCTGAGTCTGGATCCTGCAGGTCAGAACAGGAGGTGGAAGCAAACGGTCCTGATGATCTGAATGAGGTGCATGGTGAAGTCATAGAGGCATCTAGTGATAAACAAACATGCCAAATCTCTAGATATAGTAATTATGATCTTCATAGTAAGGATATTATTAATTAAAGGAGGAGGAAGGGTTATAAAGGGAATAGGAAGGGTTAGAAGGATCATTCCTGTTTTTCCCGTCTAATGGAGACGAGATCCGTGAAACAATAAAATGACAAGGTGAGTGTATATGGTCCCAAGGATTCGGATTCCCCTGACCAGGTGACGACTTTGTTAATTGAGGCATTTCATTTCAAATAAATCATTAATTTTCATAAAAAATATGAAGTCATGGTCGCGGATAATAATCTAGAGATATTTATGAACTCTGGTGAAGAAATATTAGGAGACGATCTAATGAATTAGGCTAGATTGGAGGATTCTGATAAAATGATTTCTAGAATGCTCAATGTGGACACTAATAGCAATAAATGTGCCTGGATTGACAAAACGACTTCATTATAATAAGATACTTCAATGAGGGGAAGATCAAAAAAGGGGAATACATGAAATCTTGGGATTATCTAGAGGATCATTTTGAAGGCCTCCTAAAGGATGATCTGTGCACTCAGGTAGCTTCTACCCCTTGTAAATTGTTTAGGGATAACAATTTGAGGAGTATTATACTCTCATTTGGTAATTCTGTAGTCTCATTTAGGGCTTGACTTGGGTATGCTGTGAAAGTTCTCACTTTTCCCCTAAATGTGTTTTATTAATAAAAAGTAACTTTTCAGTTAGTCAAATGGGCTTTGAAAAGGTGGATTAATGTAATTTTAATGGGAAGCTATTTGGATATTTTTGTTCTCATGTGGTTTATAAAATGCCTCTATCATATTAATGCACACAGGGGTAGAAACTTCATCTCGATGATCATAAAACACAAGAATCACATTCTGGGGTGAGAAATACATAAACTAAAATAATACTCATAGGTGACCTGGGCATGAAATCTAACATTTTTTCTCCTGGTTGAGGGACAATAATTTTCCAAATAAACAATTGAGCATTCAAAATCAATTATTCATGAAAAAAAATTATTTATCTTAATTTAAGATGAAAATAAAAAATCATTGAGATTAAAACATGTCAGTATAGTCCCATAAATGGTTGTAAATTTATTAAAAATCAGGTGGTGACTAATTAATTCTTTTTTGAATTATTTTTTAATAACAAGTCGATCCAAAAAAGAGGGGGAAATAAAATTTTGTAGAAAGTGGTAAAAAAAATTAAGGGAGATAGTGATAATGAGAGTGGAAGAATTAAAAAGTCCGTCAAAGAGATTGAGGTGGAAGAGAGTGATATGCAGTTAAATGGAAATATGATACACCTATTTTAGATTTGGTGGGTTTTCAGGTTCATCTAGTGGTGGGTTAGTGGAGGTCAATGTGTGTTTTGGGGCATGTGTCCTATATAATGATGCTTTGTAAAATTTATATTACCTATAATAGAATATTAAATAAAAATAATCATTCATTTAATGAAAATCTAAAATGAAATTAAAATTTCACAAATGTAAAATAAAACATTGGTTGTCTTCCATAATTTGATGCATTTATTCTATCTAGAGCTGGATAGTTGAAGTGGAATACCTATAGTCTAATGATGGAAACTATATTTTATCAAATATAGTGTGTTTATAGAAAAATTTATCCTTTCAAAGGTCTCATTGTTAATTATACAATTTATTCTAATTCTCTTTGAGGTTCTTGTGATTCAATGAGGGTGTAAAGATAATGTGGGTATCCTCACTTTCACCTTTGACTTGAGGAATGATGCAGTCCATTGAGTGTTATTTTTCTATTCTTAGATGTTCATTAAGATGTTTTTAATTCAAATGGTGCATTTATGTGTGGATCCAAAAATATTAAACCAATGTATGAGATCCTAGTTGTTTTAACTCTTTTTTTAATCACTTTCCAATGTGGAAAATAGGGATCAAAGGGTACATCAGACTCAATATATTTTTCAATATCATTTATATCATTGTTTTTTTCTAATGAATGGTCAATTTCAACCACAATAGTGATAATTTTATTAATTAGGGAACAAATCACAAAAAATTAACTCATATAGGCACAATATATGAACACTTGATCAGGGATCACCTCACATATAAGTGAAATTTCAGATTCAATGACAGGAAATGACTAATATTGGATAATATGAATTCAATTGAAAAATGACCATTCTATTTCATTTCTCTCATTACCATCCAATTTGGAGAGGTGGAGATCAGATGTGATATATTTTTTTAAAGAGTTTGTAGGATCCTTTATATCGATGGAGTCTACAAGTTCAAGAACAACATCAAACTTCTCCATTTATGACTTCATTAATGAGGATGAAAAATTCACAAACTCTTATATCATTAGAACAAGAATAACAATATTGATTAGTATTGAACACACACTGATAGAGACGTTCATAAGAATTTATATAAAATAAATATTTATCCTCTAATTATCATTTCATGTATTGAAAATATTAAACTTGACTAGTTGTTCACCAAATTCCCAAGATATAATCCCCACATGGAGAACAATTTGGTTCTATATGTCTTGATCAAACCCCATCTAAGAATCATAGGATATTGGAAACATGTTTTATCCCCTTACATATCAAGGATGAAAAATAATATAGGAGAATATATCATTCAACCAAAAAAATAAATTCTCAATTATTATCATAGGAATGGTAGTGATTCGATTAGATAAATAGATGAAATCACTTTTTGGGTGGAGGCGACCTAGACTATAGTTAAAGAAGATGTAATTTGGAATGATATTTATCAAGTCACCAAGGTCTATTAGTGCATCATAATAGATGAAAATACATATTTGGCATGGAATAGTAGAGGTCCCTAAATAATTGCACGTAATGGGGATGGACTATTGGGTTGAATCATTTTCAATGTTCTTATGATTTCTATTGTGGGTGAAAATTACCTTATGAAAATGTGGATACATAGAAATTTTTTTGATGGCATATAAGAGGTGAATGATGACTTCAACTTATCAAATCATGTAGAGAATTTCGGAATCTGGCTCAATAGAATTTTTAGTCTTGGAGAATATATAAGGAACATGGATTCGTGTTTTTAAGGGGATGGAAGGAGGTGATGGATCAGATTTATTTTCTTTTTCTTTTTCAAACATAAATTTCAATGGTTTTTTAGAGGATTCAATGTGGGGTATGGGAATTTGATTTCTAGATCTAGGTGATATTTCACTTACATTACCAATGGGGTAGGGAAATGGTTGAACTAGTAATAGGGAAAATTGGGTTACTACTTCTAGCAGAGGTGAGATGAAAGTTGACCAATTTGGATTTTAATAAACATAATGCTAGAACTGGTGAGTGAGAAGTGATCTCCCACAATTATTTCTCATGGATACATAGATGATGTAGAATTCACTATAATGAGATTTCCTTGATTTGGGTTATTGGGAATGTTCATGTATTGGGGTTGGAATTTAGATGGCACACTAGGATAAGGGAATCGGTGAGGAGAAGATGGATGATTTATCATTTGATGCTGAAGAATAATAGAATAATTTTATTTGAAGTTATGACCACCATGACCATATAGTAATTTTTTTGGATTTTATGGATGGACTTAAGAGGGATGCGAGAACTGATTACCGTACCTCATGACTATGTTATAGGTATAAGACAAGGGACTATAGTGAAGTTGGGTGAATATTCTAATGTTCTTTCCTGGTTTTTGAGGTTTGGTGTTCTTATAAGAATATGTTATATTTAGCTCCATTGGAATAGAAGAATCTTATGGATTATCTTAAACTGGTTGTTAGGTGTCAGTTGGATGAGATGGTAAGCTAATGATTCTACAATTTTATATAGGTAAAGAGAAAAAATATCATGGATAACATATGTTTTGGGGCTTTGGTAGACACCACTTATTATCACATAAGACCTTTAAGATCAATCATATTCTCATATAACTTGTAGGGCTCTATGGATCAATTCTGGTGGAATTTTTTTATTTATGATTATTATTTATTATGGAATTGATTTTTGTTTTTATACATGTTTCATATGATATCTCATACAACAATATGATTTTGGTCCACAATGTCTCCACCACTTATAACATTAATTAGAGTCCTTATCATAGACAATAACCCCTGAAAAAAGTATTAGATCAAGGTTATAGAAGGATTTGGTGGTTTGGGAATGATTCGACAAGATTTTCGATCATCTACAATCATTCAAGGAGTGATTAATTATGCAATTATATAAAAACACATAATTTCTTTCAGATATAATTGGTTCAACAAACAAGGAATTATTTCCCTAAGAAGAGTCACCTCTTTTAATTCCAGTTTTTGATGGAACTGGGATGGAGGTAATCAAGCATTACATTATTGTGTTAGCTAGGGATAAAGGGCATGATTGAAGTTATATTTTTTCTTTATAAACCCCTTGAGAATCTATGTTATAGGACACCACTGGGAACGCTTTGAGGCGAAAATGTGGGTCCTCAATGGCTAGCCTGTGAAAATGATCTAAAAGATAAGTCAAACATTATCTTAGATTGAAATAAGTATCAATTTTTTTATATTGAATACCAAGTGTATGGTAATTAATATCAGGGGAATGAAGTTATTCAAAGGTATGTTCCCTATGATTTGTCATATCTAGATCAATTGTACAGCAAAAAAATAGGTCTTCACTGATTTTAATATCTCTAATATTTCTCCTAATCAGTTGAAATGTTCAATCAAATTTTGGGTCAAATAAATCTTATGTATTATTTTGGAGGCTATGTTGAATTAAAATTAGTTTTTAAATGTTGAGAAATGTTTGATTTATTTTTATTTTTTTTATTTTTTTTAGTATTCTTTTTTACAAAAAATTAAAAATGTGAAAATAATTATCTCCCCATCTGTATTAGTGGTTCCTTTTTAAGCATTGATGATTATTTCATATCAATTATTCATATTCGTTTTTTGTGATATGATAATTTGTATAGTGGTTCTCGAGTCGAATCCACCGTGATCATATTATTTTTTATAGTCGATTGTTTCTTATTTTATTAATGGGATGTGGGTTTTCAGAGCATAATTAAATTGATTTTTGGATGAAATTGATTTAAACTTTTGATAATGATTAGTAAGAGTTCATTATATTGGGATTTATGCTTATGATATATCTTATCTTTGAATGATACTTCATTAAATTAATAGTCACATCACAAGATGATTTTGATAAGAATTCCCAAGAATTGTGGTTTTAGTATAATCCTTAACATAACAAGCATTACAATATTAATAAAAACATATGTTTGGTATATTTTTTGTGGTTAAAATAATCCATTGAACCCATAAGTTATAAAAATTCAATAATACCAGTTAATTTAATTTTAACATGCACAATGTTCACTTAAATAATATTTAACAAGGAAAATCTATCAATCACTTGACATCACCAAATTATAGACCACCAAAATGGATGGTTTACTCAGTTGTTGAGATGGTTAGTACTTTTTGTATAATTTTGAAGGTGATGAGTTAAAAAGACAATAAAAATAATTGTATAAGATAATAGTAGTGTTCCAAACGTACACATGAATGGTGAAGAGTGTTAAACACACACTTATTATTGAATAATAATAAAAAATAGGATAAGGTTTTTAAATTGATTTAAATGATTTTAAAACCATTAATATAACTCTAAAAAGTATGGATGAGAATGAGAAATTTTAAGATACATTTTTTAAAATTTAAATGAAATTACAGCTCAAAAACTAATGATATTACAAATGAAAATGAATAGAAATGAACATGAAAACAATGAGTGAAGAAAATGTATACAAAGTATAAATAAGTTTTTGTTAGGTACTCCCCAAAAAAAATATTCTATTTTTTTTTCAATGTATTCTTATAATCATTTAAATTTAAAACTCTTGCTTTGAGAAGATGGTAGTGTATTCACATCCCATACCGGTGGACTATTTTCATTCCAAAACTACTCCTTGAGATGTATTTCTAGTTTGAATATTAATAATTCTGGGTATCGAGATATATTATTATTCAAAGTTATATATAGGGATCTGAATAGTTAACACTGTTAATTGGAAATCCATTTTAATCTTTATCCACATTGATGCATGTTTCCATAAGGCATGTAATGTTTCCTTTTTTTATATATACATTTTTAAAAGTGACAATGTGAATTTGTTTTAGGATAGGAGGATTCCCTCAAATATAAACCATTTATTCTCAGAATATGGGCACCTATATATTGAATTTATGTAGACAATCATATAGCTCAATTGGAAATGTATATTAGTATGAATGTCAATATTTGTGGGATGTACTCAAATCCTGAACAAAATTGTGGGATGGACTTTCAGGCAATGATTTATCCCCTTATCAGTGGAGTTGGGCCTTGAAAGGTTTTTTTATGTGTAATGGAATGTTCCTAGTATTTTTATGGTGGTATCAATTAATTTTTAATTTTATATTAAGATTTTATAATATATAATCATAGCTTGTCTAGTTTCATTGACAGATTCTTTGGGCCTTCTTGTGTGGTCTATATGGCCCTTCAAATGGACGAGTTGGCCAATGCTCTAGATTAATTTTCTGTTTTAATTTAAATTAGGATAACTTAAAATGAATAATAAAATCATTTTGATTTTTTATTTTGATTGATATGGTCAAAAAATTAAACTATAGTGTAATTGAATCAATTCTAAAAAATTTATCCTTAGGTTTTTATGATAAAAACATGAACATTGATTGGATGTTAATCATATTCTTGGAAAAAAATAAGTGATGTGAGTAGTGTAAAATAAAAAATGAATATTTAATATCATTTATCTTTATCATATTCATTGAAAGTGGTTTATTTCAATGGTCATGTGAACCATGATGTTAGGGTTTTCTAGTATCTCCAAGATCATTAAATCCCCAAGTGTTATATAGAGATCCTCATTGTTGATCATACTCTTATATTGGGATAGGGGATTTTTTTTTCATCCATTCCATGGATAAAGGATCCAGGCGCAATTACATATCACAAAGTAACTAGAATCAGACAACATGTAGTTAATATAGGGAAATTACCTACATGGAATGAGTTTATGCATTAGAAAATGTGTTTTTATATCTTAGGTAACGTGCATATTTTGATCCAAGGTATCTTATATCGGCCCAACACTTATTTAGATAAATTATCCAATTGTAATATTCCACTAGAAGATATTTATGGTTATTTAATATGGTCTAAATCATTCCTTATATTTGTTCAAAATGAATTTTTGTTATGATAAATAGAGTGATTGACCAATACTACTAATATCATATGAGTAATGATTTGTGTGAGAAACCTGGTGAATTAGAGTATTAATCATACCATGTTATAGAACATGATTTGGGAATTATTAAATCATAGCATGGGATTTTTCATTCCTGATTTGGATGTTATTGTTGTTTTTAACAACTTTTGACTATTATATTAAATATGCAATTTAATTTCTTTTATAGAGGATAATGGTTGTGAGGTTGGACATCATATAGTAAGGATATTTTCATTCCATTTTACATCATATGAAAAAGGAATTATATTGTGCAGTCTAAAATCTCATATTAATTAATTATTTTCACAATTTATCATCACATTAAAGGGATAATGTGTAAACTGATGTGAATGTAATGCAAAATAATTCTTTAGAAACGCTGCCTTCATGGTCAGTATAATGTGTTCCCCATCAATTATGACTATAAAATTATCCCAATTAATGTAAAAAAAATTAACATAAGGTTTTTCACACTTGGGTTTGGGATTTTGTGACATCTTCCCCAGTATTATTTGAGTTTTCATAAATTATAATAGCTCTTCGTAGAGGACATTACATAGGAAAATTTTCTAATTGAATTCTTTTTTGACTCAATTTTTATAGATAGTTATGTTATGAAAGGTGTGACATTACTTTTTGTCAATCCAATCCATCTTATCCAACTATTTCATAGAGTTCTCATTTTGAAAAATATTTTCTCAAAATACAATGTGAAGTGAGTGAAGCCGAAACATAATGTTCAAAGTATCCTATATTCCATATAAAAGAGAATACTGACTCACTTAGGTGGAATTATTTGTTGTATTTCTATAGATAGAAAAAGAATATATGATTTTTTCAAGCTGGAACTTATATTTTTTATCCACCATCATCTAGGGTATGTTGGATAGAGTCTTATTAAAAGACTCAATATATCCATTTTTCGTTGCATGGAAGTTCTATTAGTAATTTAAATAGATTCCATATTGTATATAAATCATTTACAACTAATAATATATGATATTTATATTAATTACTATCATTATTGTGTGAGGAACAACAAATATGTTAAAGATATTTGAATTAAAAAAGTAGATGATAGCCTTTATTATGAATTATTTGTGGGATATATCCTGATCCCACATGGAGAAGAAGTTACTTATCGTAAATATTTATTTAAAATGTTTTGTTTTTAAAGGATTATATGTCCCTATGACATCTATTCCCAATAGGGATAATGACCAAGAATATTTATATTTGACATGAAAACCTAGTGGTCAATATATTTCATTTTCATGTATTTTAAAATCATGACATTTCCAAGTTAATTACTCACAATATTGTTTCATAAATTGAAAAAAAGTGTCCAAGCCTCTTGATCTGGTGGTAGATATTTTGTTTTTTTAATGATTCCCACCAGCACATTTGTGGTATTCATTTATAAAAGTGAAGTTATATCCTCTCTGAACTCATATAATAAGTTCTCTATCAAATCGTTATTTATAGGGGTGTTTCATATCCTTGGGTTCATTATAAAGAATAAAGTAGGTATCCCCCCAATGGATCTTTCATTTCATTACTCAATCTTATAAAATAATTAAACATTGGCTATAATCTATTATGAAGATATCTAACATGTTATGGTATTTTTTTGAGGGTATTGGATCATGATATTTAGTATTATTTTCTATCTCATTAGCACATTCCAGGTTATTGATTATAAATAGAGACACGATTATGTGAAGTAAAATGTTAATGAGTCATAAGCCTTGGTCTGGATTAGTGTTGGGTATTAATTCATTATCTAATGCATATATATAGACATTTCCCAAATGCAGGACTTGAGATAGTGTGGTATCCAAGGGAAATTCTACAAATAATCCACATATATAATGAAATTGGGGAATTCATTTATCATTCATAATGGAATAATAACCATTAATTATATTGATCATAAACACTAAATTTATCATTATTTTTAGTAATTACAATACTTTAAAGAGGGATAATTCAAAAAATATAATGAGGGATAAAAATTCTAATTCATTGTTGTTGTAGTCTTATGACATTTAAAATTGAAAATGGAAAATCTTATTTAGCTGGAGAGATGAGTATGATCCTTAGGAAACCCCAATTGAGTGTTGGGTCTTCTAACCTCAATAGATATGTAAATATATAAAAACAATAAAAATGAAACTCCCATGTTTGTGTATTTTTAAAATCATGAAGTCTTTCTCCTTAGTTAGTTATGTATCCACTAGATTTATTTATGATGCTGGATGTGCTATGAAAAAAATTTCTAGTGCATGTCCTTTGATTTACTTCTATGTTATAAATTAGATATAATTATTTTTTAATATTCCTACCACTATAAAAAAATTTCATTAAACATAGGATGATTGAATATGCATTTTATAAGGTCAATATCAACATCCATATGGACCTTACAATGTTTTAGGTTAGAGCTCTGTTTCCAAACTATAAATATTTGTGCAATGAAATTATTCATAATTTCATAATATCGAGTCTCAGTATCTATAATATCATTATAGATCGAGTGGAGACCATTTTCATTTTCAATGTCAGTAATCTTTATCATAAAATAACTAAGTTACCACTCTATTGTTTCAATGTATAGAATTTTTAGCTTTTCGTTGATAAGAGAATCATTACCAGATAGATTTAGAGGTATTTCTTAAGATTGTTAAGGGATTCCAAACAATCCTTATCCCACTAACATGTTACTTACTTTTCATCAGAATTGTGAAGAGTATGAACTTTCCCACATTGTTCACTATGAAGTGTCTAATGTTGGAATAGAAAACTTGAATCTCGATCAACTCTTCGAGATTTTATGGGTTATATGTTAAGGACCTATGTTTTTTTCTTAGGTTCAACATCAATTTCATCATATGGTACAATGGGACCTACAAATATTCTTGATATTACGCCAAAAACATTTTATGGGTTCCATTTTTAGGTTATATTGTCACAACATATTGAAAAATATTTCTGTATTGGAAATATGATCAGAATTATGTAGATATTTGGCCCCCAAATTATCAACATAGAATTACACAAACTTTATAAAAATTATATTCAATATATGGTTCATTCAACTTTAATATAAGTGACAAGTTTTTTTCAAGTAGGAGGGATTTACCCAAAATAAATAAAACCAATTGGTAACTCTAACAGTATTGTATATACATATTCACGAACCATTCAGATCTCATTATAGCTAGAATCTATATCAATTAAATATATATCCTCATATCCCATGGTTTCATAGATTAAAAGTTCCGTGAATGTGATTAGGAAAAAACTAATTGGGAAATTATTATTGAGATCCCTGAAGATGATAAAAAATATATGATATTTCTATCCTTATTCTTAATAAGAAAATTTTTTGAAATCCATTTCATGTATTGAACCTCTTAAATGATGTATGATTTAGTCATATTTTCAATATCATATTATTTTATTACAACATGAGTCAGATGAATTCTCATAGATTACATCATAGATCTATGCTGATTATGGATATTCTCACCCTCATCACTACTATAATTTAGGGTAGAATAAGTACCAGTATCCTATGATTTATCAGGTGAAAAGCATAGATCTATGTTTATTTTTGATATTCTCTCCTTCATCACAACTATCATTGAGGGTTGAATAGGTATGATTATCCTAATATTTATGAGATTAAATTGGTTCACTTTTATTATCGTCAATTGACAAATAGGTATTTCTTTATCCTAATATAGTTGAAAGGATCTCCACATTCTATAGTGATAATGGATGATAATTTTTATCTGCAGTTTCATTTTCATTTATTAGATTAGATCCTTATTCCATTCATCTAAATTTGTTCATTCTGACTGATAATGGCAAAGGTATACATTGTAAAACCTTTTTCTCTCTATATTCACATCAATTTTGTATCAAGTTGGTCAAATAGACTTTTATTTAATGAATGAAGTTTGAGATTAGTGAAATTTTCCATCTCATACTGACAAAGTGGAAAAAGAATGGTATTCTTTGTTGTAGTGGTATTGACTTTATATATCTGATATGGATTCTATTTTAGTAACTTATGCCTTATCCTCTTATATGGGGGTTTTATAACCCAATGAATCACCAAATTTGAATAAATCATCTCAATTCAATTAATAAGAAATAAAAAATCATCACTAAACTCTTAGAATGGGTTAAAATGGGTCATTTTCATCCTATTTAGAGCAGTAACCTAAATAAGACTATCATTTATCTATTATTTTCCTTACCGTTCCTAGAATCCTACATCAATGTATTAAAATTTAATTGAGACCAACGGGGTTCCCTCACCCTAAATCATGAATGTATTTCTATTGATTGAGAATATTTGAATATTCTGGTAGAATAGAGGCACTATCAAATAAGAATGAAACCATAGTCTTCCTAATAAGTAATTAAAAGTCATTTCCAGTTGAATAACAATAAAATCATAATTACATACATGTTCTCAAACTAGGGTTTGATCTTGATTTTACAAAAAGTCTTTTTCTCAATCTTATCAGACCCTGAGTTAATTATTGTCGGGTCTTCTGCATTATATTCCCTTTCACAGTGTCTTGATTTCTAGTCATCTTGGATTCCCCCCCCCCCTCTTTTCTTGCCTTCCTTTATCGCAGATTTTTTCATCTACCATCAACGGTTCATCTGTATCTTGCCTAGTTATGATGTCCATTCCCAAAGCGGCGGTTCTCATCTCTGGTTGGTTTAGATCTGATGATAGTGGTTTCCTACATTTTTGGTTTTGGTTCTCCATGTCCAAAGTGGAATTTTATCATATTCCTTACATTGATGGATACCTGGTGCTTGGAAGGTTGGTTGGTGTCACTTGTAGAGGCATGGAAGGTAAAACTCTACCATGTTTTTTGAAGTTCCCAGATCAGTGTGAATAACTAAGAGGGGGAGGGGGTGAATCGGTGATCCTTTAAAAAAATTTACTAATTGTTTCTTTATCAATTAAACCTCTATGGCTTTTTAAGGGCTTGATCCACTCTTCTTGTATCTCTCAGCCTTTCCTCGAGTGATGCAGTAAATGTTAAGGCACATGACACAAGGATTTACAAGGTTCAGCACCAAAGGCCTACGTCCTTTCCATGTTGGTTATACACCCCAACATGGTTTCTCTATTATAACTTGTTAAAATTACAATGGTCGATACAGAGTCCCATTGTATCTCTCCTGAGTCCCACAGGAGGGTCTTTATACTGCGTCCCACAGTGTTACCAAAGTCCCACTGGCTTGCTTCATAATCCCACTGAAGACTTCTTCCACCCTGAGTCTCGCAGGGGGCTTCTCCTGGCTCCTTGAGTCACACGAGTAGCTCTTCTTCACTTTAAGCTTCTTCAAGTATCTTCAGCAGTCTGGGATAAAGACTAATGGCCTTGCTCTTCACTTCTGATCACTTGATCAGGTCTTCTCGTCTTGCTCAGGATTTATCTCCTTCTACTCAGGATGACCTGGCCTCTCTCTCTTTAAGAATCTTCAACAGCCTCTGATAAGGTTTGTTGGTCTTGCTCTCAGCTTCTGATCACTTCTGTTGATCAGGGTCTTCTCAATTACTGAAAACTCAGGCAGTTGATGTCTTTTACTTTAGTCTGGCTTTAGTCTCACTTCATAACAACTTCATGCACTAAGTGCATGGTAACTCTGCATCTTCATGCACTGCTTGCATGGCTTCTCAAAACTCTTCAAGAACTCCTGGTCTTGGACTCCTCAAATTCACACATCCTGATTTATCATTGTTCACGTGTGCACGTGCATGCATGCATTCATGCACTCCCCTTCTCTTTCTTTGGTGTGATAAACCCACAAAGGGTGTAATTATTTTTTCACACACACCACTTCTTCTTTCACACTCTTTGTTAAATTTGTTCACACACTTAAAAGTGTGTTCTCTTTTAGTGTGGGTATCCTTTACTTCTTCTTCAAAATTTACACACTTTAATTGTGCACACACTAGGTTCGGCCTTTTGTTCTATTGCACACACACCACTAAGGTAAGTCTTTGGCCTTCTTCCTTCACTCTGCACACACACAAAATGTGTGGTCTTCACTTGGTGCTTATGCACACACTTGGGTTCTAAGGCCCTCTTGTCTTCCCACTTGGCTACGGCCTTCCTTTTGTTTAGCACACAAACAAATCTAAGCCGTGGGGCCTTCTTCACTTGTCACACACACAAGGAACTAAGGCCTCGGCCTTCCCTTCTTCTTCAAAGCGCACAAGTGAAATGGGTGCAAGGGCCACTTCTTCTTCAACACTTCCGCACAAGGTGCACTGGTCGCGGGCGCGCAAGTACCACTACCGCACAGGGGGCGCGGTGCACATAGGGAGCTCGCAAGGTCGCGCTGCCCAACCTCTCCTTCCTGTCGCGCAAAGGGGTAGCGCGCAGGGGACCTCCCTTTCTTCTTTCGCGCAAGGTGTGCCCTAAAGGAACCTCACGAAGCCAAGGTGGCTTCGGGCTGCTTCGTCGTGCAAGTAGGTTGTGCGAAGCTTACTTCGCGTAGCTGAAATGGCTCCGTGGGACTTCTCAAAGTTTCAGAAAAGAAAATTCAGAGCCTCGGCCTCTCCTTTTATAGGAAGAGGGATGCCTCAAATCCTCTGCGGGATATAAATCTTGAACCACCTAGATTTTTTGTTCTTTGAAAATCTTTAAACGTGGGCCGAGAATCTCGTTTCTTTCTCTCTGTTCAACGCGGACTTCTTCTCCTTCTCCTTTCTTTACGTGTATGCGATTTCGAACGCATGCATGGCCTCTTCTCTTCTATTTCATGAAAAACACGAACCACTTGGCCTCGGCACGTCCTTTTTCCTCGGCCGAACTCGAAATTCTCCCACTACTGTGCATGAGTGAATTTTTATTGCATGGATGTGTTCGTTACATCCAGACGAACTCAATGAATGCTTCTGCTCGAACAACAGTGGCTGGATGCTCAAAAACCATCCTTGGGAGGCGCCTGGTACACAGAAATTGCCGCGGGAGTGACACGGCGTGTCAATAGCCAGCTGGAGGTAGATGACAAGCTTATAGTCATTGGATCACCGCTTAAATGATCGTCGATGGCTGTGATTAGATCACGGCACGGTGCGATGAGATGAGCGGCACAGATCGACGCGCGATGGAATGGACGGTCGCGATTAGATCCCCGATGAAAATATCGCGTCCCACATCGAATCGGCCCGATTTTAATCAGCGGTTTATCAAAGTAGCGCTGCCGTCTTTAGCTCAATTGAAATCTCTCCCCTCACGGTGCCGCCCCGCACCATGTTCTCTCGGCGGGCGCGCTCTGCGGCCAATCTCTGCCTCTCACGAGCGCGCTCCTCGCGCTCACGCTGCGTAGGGGTTGACAACCCTGCATGGCCCTCAGGGCTTATACACGGCCCCCGGCCTCTTGGGTTGGCCCCATGGGATCTCCATGGGCGTGGTGACCTTGAGTACCACAAGAGCCTTGGGTTGAACCCATAAGGCTGGCCCTTGAGGTTGGCATATTTTTTTTGCGAAGTGTAGAACAAGTTCCTTTGTGTAAAAACAAAGTGACCATGTTCAAATGCCAAATTCCAATCACCTCTTCTCTTCTAACACATATTCTCCATCTTCTTCATTAGAATTAATCAACCCTCCTTAAAATATAATCTAGACTTACGAGGTGGAATTCTCGAAGGTTCATCATCAACCGAATCACTTGGATAAATTATTTCTTCAATGTGCTTCATTGATCCAATCAGAGATAAAATTGGAACTTCTTCTATTTCACATGCACTTAGAAATAGTGCATGGACTTCATTAATCCCCATCATCAACTTAGTAGTTGTGGATGGATCATCTTCATCTCCTCATGCATTGTTAAGACAATGCATGGTCGACATTGTTGTGACATTGTATCCAGTTGATACAAGTTCGTTGAATGTAAAGATCAGCTCAACAATCGCCAGATGTAATGATGATGCTCTATCATCATCCATTCTTCAAGTGGTGTAACTTAGTATCATCTTGATACAAGTATTGAAACATTAAGATTAGTTCTACAATCGTCTGATATAGTATGGAGAATGTTTCATCCATCATCTCCTATGTCACTTAGTGAATCCCTAAGTGACATGCATCATAGTTCTTTGGCCATTCTCCATTCATCACCATCACCATCACATCCTTTTTCATTCACATATTGAAACTCTTTGACATCCATTCATTCATTGACAACATCATGCCTCATTTACAACAAATGAAACACAGTGCACTTCAATCTCCCCCTTTGTATTTGTTGTCAATACACTACTTATGCACATATGATTGGGTCAATATGTGTGCCAATATTTTCTCCCCCTTATTGGCAATCAAATGAAAAGATGTGGTGTGGCTCTCTTCCAAAATATCTCTTCCTCCCTTTGAATAGCATCTTCTTGAAAATCACTAAGAGAGGATTGATGTCACATGTTCTCTTTAACAAATAACCTTTAGTAGATCATCTCTAAGTCTACTTGGGCTAACCCGGTGTAGAAAACAAGAGTGATGTAACCAAGATTATCAATGTTATCCAACATTCACTATACATGTGAGATCATGCTTCAAGGGATTTGAAATTTTTCAGATATAACAATGAATTGCTAAATCCTGCACATACTTCACAAAACTCATTAGAAAGTTCAGTGCAAAGATAAAGCTCCCCCTTTCATCCATTTTCCTTCAATCAATACTCCCCCTTAACTGTCATAATGAATACAATTAAGAAACAAGGAATGAAAGTATGATTGGAATACCTTCATCTTTTCTCAAGATGGTATTAAATCATAGAATACCATCTTCTCCAGATTGGCTCCTCCTCAAGGGGTGCACTCTATTCTGTCCAAACCACTCTCCAGATGAGAATGATCATCATCTTCAATTCCCTGAAATGTTAGTACATGTAAATACCAGAAGTATAAGGGAATAAGATGGAACCTCCTTGGTTCATCAATGTGAACAACAAGGTTGAGAAGATTCTCTCAACCGAGATGTCTCATTTTCACCATTCTTCACACTTGCACATTTGATCTTTAATGATGTTTGTGCTGGTGTGGATCTCAACACCTCTTTAACTTCTTTGTGTGTGAATCCTCTATTTCTAGGTGCCTTCTGAGCACTAGAGTCTCCTGGTGCAATCTTCATTCTTTTGAAGAATCCCTTCTGATCTGGAATGAATATCATGCATTTATCACTAGTATGTCCATCTTGATTGCACCTCACACACATAACATGATCTTCATGTGAAATCTTTTTCTTTCCTTTTGCCTTAGTTATTGCCAGTGCATTATCTTCGGCTCTCTGCAGCTCTCTGGCAAGTTGCAACTGATTAGGCCATATGACTAACAAGTCATTTGGAAGTGAGGCCTCAGTTTTGGAAATTCCACATGGTTCTTTTGATGCTGTTAATCTACCTTTCTTAGAAAACTTATTTTCAATCAATCCCTTCTGCTTCTTCTGGATTGATTGTGTTTTTGAGTCCATTCTGCTTCTATTCAGTTCCATGGCTTGATCACAAAGATCCATGGTGTGTCCTTTCTTTCCACAGTAGAAGCATGTTTTCTTAGTGGTCCTTCTGGATGCATCACCCTTCTTGTATTTAGACTCCAAGGACTTCTTTTCCTTTTTCAAAACCTTCTTGGGAGCATCTTCAACATTATTCTTGCTTCCCAAGGATTCCATTTTAGCCAGGTTCAGTGATCTTCTCTTCTTTTTAGCTCTGGATACAGTTGGAGATTGACATGTATCTTTTTGAACACTTTTTCTAACATCCCAGATGTTATCAAGCAATCCAAATCTGTTAGCAGTAAATAGATGTCTCTGGACCTGTGGATGCTACGTCTTTCCTTCTGGCTTGCTCCCCCTTGGCATGGGCTTCCTTTGTGCTTTCACATTGAGAGGATTGTACCAACAATCATTTTCACAATGCCCATACTTGTTACAACACCAACATTGACCCACAAATCTTGACTTTTTGAGTCCTTTTGGTTGTTGGGTACTTTTCTTGAATTTTTGTGTTGTTTCAGGAGAGCTCTCTTTCTTCATTGTCTTCATCCATACTTGTTTGGAGTTATTCTTCCATCCTGTACTTTTTGTGGAAACACATTAAGAAACATGAGAACAAGATGGTATGGATGGTACCTTCTTTTTAGAAGATGTTTCCCTTTCATTAGAGGATGTATTTCTTTTAGAATCATCCTGCTCAATGCACACTTGTGTAGAAACATTTTTTCTATCAGCTGACTGGGAGGTTTCAGCTTTGGGTGATTGCAGATTTTTCAATATCACCTCTAGTTATAAGCATTTAATGTTGAGGGAGTTCTTCTCATCCACAACAGTTCTTAGCCTTACTTCCCATTTTTCTTCCAGCTGTTTCATCTGGTCTTCATGTACTTTCTTCATTTCTTGAAATTAATTGTCCAGATCCTTCACCCTTTTGACTTTCTCTTCTAGTTGAGCATCTTTGACAACCATTGAAACTCTGTGCAATTTTTCCAGTGGATGGAAAACTTCTTTGACCACAGTCTTAAAGAATTATTTCTCAGAAAGGATTCTTTGCAATTATTCAGTAGTGTCTTCATATCTTTCATCGCAAAGAGATACTGTTTCATCTTTAGCCTTCACCAGCTTTCTGAGAGTGTTGGTTATGCCAACCCTTTTAGCCAACTGATCTTCCATTATATTGGCTTCTTCTTCTGGCTGTAATTTCTCCTCTTGAAGATCATGGATTCCTGTAGCTATACACTTTTCCACTTCCATGGGGACTGTCTTATGAATATATTTGAGTGAATTTTAAAGATCATTAATTTTTCCAACTTCATCACAGCTAGGACAGGCTTTCTTCATCGTCTTGGCATGTTTCTTCTTTCTATTTTTCCGAGTCTTGACAGATATCTCCATTTGAGGCTGGTCGCTCATTTCCTCAAATCTGCACTTCATAAAGACTCCCTTTGATCTTTTATAGGTAACCTCCCTCTAATACCAATTGAAGTTCCCAGATCAGTGTGAATCACTGAGAGGGGGAGGGGGTGAATCAGTGATACTTTAAAACTTTTTACTAATTGATTCATTATCAATTAATCCTTTATGGCTTGTTAAGGCCTCGATCCACTCTTCTTGTATCCCTCAGCCTTTCCTAGAGTGATGCAGTAAATGTAAAGGCACACGATACAAGGATTTACAAGGTTCGGCACCAAAGGCCTACGTCCTTGCCATGTTGGTTATACACCTCAACATGGTTTCTCCATTATAACCTGTTAAAATTACAATGGTCGATACAGAGTCCCACTATATCTCTTCTGAGTCCCACAAGAGGGTCTTTATACTGCGTCCCAAAATGTTACCAGAGTCCCACTGGCCTGCTTCAGAATCCCACTGAAGACTTCTTCCACCCTGAGTCTCACAGGGGGCTTCTCCTGGCTCCTCGAGTCACACGAGTAGCTCTTCTTCACTTTAAGCTTCTTCAAGTATCTTCAGCAGTCTGGGATAAAGACTGCTGGCCTTGCTCTTCACTTCTGATCACTTGATCAGGTCTTCTCGTCTTGCTCAAGATTTATCTCCTTCTTCTCAGGATGACCTGGACTCTCTCTTCAAGAATCTTCAACAGCGTCTGATAAGGTTTGTTGGTCTTGCTCTCAGCTTCTGATCACTTCTGTTGATCAGGGTCTTCTCAATTACTGAAAACTCATGCAGTTGATGTCTTTAACTTCAGTCTAGATTCAGTCTCACTTCATAACAACATCATGCACTAAGTGCATGGTAACTCTGAATCTTCATGCACTGGTTGCATGGCTTCTCAAAACTCATCAAGAACTCCTATTCTTGGACTTTTCAAATGCACACAGCCTGATTTATCTTTGTTCACGTGTGCATGTGCATGCATGTATTCATGCACTCCCCTTCTCTTTCTTTGGTGTGATAAACCCTTAAAGGGTGTAATTCTTTTTGCACACACACCACTTCTTCCTTCACACTCTTTGTTCAATTTGTTCACACACTTAAAAGTGTGTTCTCCTTTAGTGTGGGTATCCTTTACTTCTTATTCAAAATGTACACACTTTAATTGTGCACACACTAGGTTCGGCCTTTTGTTCTATTGCACACACACCACTAAGGTAAGTCTTTGGCCTTCTTCCTTCACTCTGCACACACACAAAATGTGTGGTCTTCACTTGGTGCTTATGCACACACTTGGGTTCTAAGGCCCTCTTGTCTTCCCACTTGGATACGGCCTTCCTTTTGTTTAGCACACACACAAATATAAGCTGTGGGGCCTTCTTCACTTGGCACACACACAAGGCACTAAGGACTCGACCTTCCCTTCTTCTTCAAATCGCACAAGTACAATGGGTGCAAGGGCCACTTGTTCTTCAAAACTGCTGCACAAGGTGCACTGGCCGTGGACGCGCAAGTACCACTGCCGCGCAGGGGGCGCAGTGCACAGAGGGAGCGCGCCAGGTCGCGCTGCCCAACCTCTCCTTCCTGTCGCGCAAAGGGGTAGCGCGCAGGGGACCTCCCTTTCTTCTTTCGCGCAAGGAGTGCAAAAAAGGAACCTCACGAAGTCAAGGTGGCTTTGGGATGCTTCGTCGCGCAAGTAGGTTGCGCGAAGCTTACTTCGCGTAGCTGAAATGGCTTCGCGAGACTTCTCAAAGTTTCAGGAACGCAAATTCAGAGCCTCGACCTCTCCTTTTATAGGCAGAGGGATGCCTCAAATCCTCTGCGGGATATAAATCTTGAACCACAGAGATTTTCGGTTCTTTGAAAATCTTTAAACGCGGGCCGAGAATCTCATTTCTTTCTCTCTGTTCAACGCGGACTTCTTCTCCTTCTCCTTTCTTTACGTGCATGCGATTTCGAACGCATGCATGGCCTCTTCTCTTCTATTTCATGCAAAACATGAACCACTTGGCCTCGGCACGTCCTTTTGCCTCGGCCGAACTCGAAATGCTCTCACTACTGTGCATGAGTTCATGTTTCTTGCATGGATGTGTTCGTTACATCTAGACGAACTCAATGAATGCTTCAGCTCGAACAACGGTGGCCGGATGCTCAAAAACCATCCTTGGGAGGCGCCTGGTACACAGCAATTTCCGCGGGAGTGACACAGCGTGTCCTCAGCCGGCTGGAGGTAGATGACAAGCTTACGGCCATTGGATCACTGCATAAATGATCGTCGATGTCTGTGATTAGATCATGGTGCGGCGCGATGAGATGAGCGACACAGATCAACGTGCGATGGAATGGACAGCCGCGATTAGATCCCCGATGAAAATAGCGCGTCCCACATCGAATCGGCCAGCTTTTCTTCAGCGTTTTATCAAAGTAGCGCTGTCGTCTTTAGCTTAATTGAAATCTCTCCCCTCACGGTGTCGCCCCACACCGTGTTCTCTCGGCGGGCGCGCTCTGTGGCCAATCTCTGCCTCTCGCGGGCGCGCTGCTCGCGCTCACGCTGCACAGGGGTTGACAACCCTGTGTGGCCCTCAGGGCTTATACACGGCCCCCGACCTCTTAGGCTGGCCCCATGGGATCCCCACGGGCATGGTGACCTTGAGTCCCACAAGATTCTTGGGATTAACCCTTAAGGATGGCCCTTGAGGTTGGCATATTTTTTTTGCTAAGTGTAGAACAAAGTCCTTTGTGTAAAAACAAAGTGACCAAGTTCAAATGCCAAATGCCAATCACCTCTTCTCTTCTAACACATATTCTCCATCTTCTTCCTTAGAATTCATCAACCCTCTTTAAGATATAATCTAGACTTACGATGTGGAATTCCAGAAGGTTCATCATCAACCGAATCACTTGGATCAATTATTTCTTCAATGTGCTTCATTGATCCAATCAGAGATCAAATTGTAACTTCTTCTATTTCACATGCACTAAGTAATAGTGCATGGAATTCATTAATCCCCATCATCCACTTAGTATTTGTGGATGGATCATCTTCATCTCCTCATGCATTGTTAAGACAATGCATGGTCGCCATTGTTGTGACATTGTATTCAGTTGATACAAGTTCTTTTAACTTAAAGATCAGCTCAACAATCGTTAGATGTAATGATGATACTCCATCATCATCCATTCATCAGGTGGTGTAACTTAGTATCATCTTGATACAGGTATTGAAACATTAAGATCAGTTATACAATCGTCTGATATAGTATGGAGAATGTTTCAACCATCATATCCTATGTCACTTAGTGAATCTCCTAAGTGACTTGCATCTTAGTTCTTTGGCCATTCTCCATTCATCACCATCACCATCACATCCTTTGTCATTCACATATTGAAACTCTTTGACATACATTCATTCCATGACAACATCATGACTCATTTACAACAAATGCAACACAGTGCACTTCATTTTGTTTCTCCATCGGATGGTTCACGTTCCGATGTCTTTTCATGGTGTTATCAGCTTGTTGGTTCTCTGATGCATCTGTTTTTCTATAATGGATTCATTTTGGGTGTTTCTGTTCTATTTTTTTCTATTACTGGTGTTTCCTCACCTTATTTTTCTACAGTGTTTCTCCCCTCAAATGGATGGTTGAATTTTGTGTTGGTTCTAAAGGGAGTGGATGTTATGGAAATGATTGAATCAGTGATGGATTACAGTGATGAGTTGGATGTATAGATCCCAACGGTGACTTGGGGACATGATATAATTCAGTGGTAGTGGACTTTAATTTAAATTCATAAGGGATTTAATGATCCTCTTGAAGATATTCTCGAAGATCTCATGAAAAAAAATTGAATATGAGATTAGAAACTTGTTTGGAATAAAATATAACTGTTCAACATGTATTGTATCAACAATACTCTAAAAATATTTTGATTCTTATTCACACCAATACCCTTGTTCCTTTACTGATTAAATTACTTCAAGAAATTTTTTGGAATATATTTCTTAATAAGTTTATCTTAAATATGTGTTTAAATAGCTTTTAAAGTAATCTGGATGTGTTTGAATGTATTTTTTGAATCATTGATCATACCCTTTGATTGAAATCATAACATATAATTCTAAAACCATATATTTGAAATAACAGATATGGATCATGAACCCTATGTTGATGGAAGAAAATGGACCATATTCCATATTTTGGGAAGGGACCCCACGTTTGAGAAAATGAAAGTATTGTTTAGAAATACTACATTTGCAAACAACCATATATTAGTAACACTGTGTTTATGAATAATTATATGATGTCAGTCCTATATTTTTTAATAGTCATATGTCAGGAGAAATTAAATCCATTATCAAAATGTCCAAATACATATAAAATGTGTTAGATGATTTCTATTTAATATGAATAAACATTCAATATCAAATAGTTAAGGCATCTTATTGAAAAACTGATGTTTGACATCATCAGAATGTAATGTGGAAAAAGTATCACCTAGATGAATTGCTGATTGATATAAATAGTCAATGATGTTGATGAAATTTGGAACCAAAGTTATGTAATCATATCATGAACATAAAGTACTCAGAGTACTACCCTAAAAATTTAATGGAATATAATCTTCTATAGAAAAATCATCCCCAGTTAAAGATTTTACAATTAAGGAATTTATTGAAAACATGACAATGTCTGAATAAGAGATGCAAGATAAATCTTAAGATCATAATATTGTAAAAAGGAAAATTACATCCCTTAATGTTATTTCTTAGAATCATGAAATTAAATTGAATTAAGATTTCAAAATGTCAAAGGATTTATATTTCTCATATTCTTAAATTGATTTGTCTAATCTCGAAATAAAATTAAGAAAATTTTATAGGAAAAAGAAGGGCTTCAAAAAATACATCAAGGAAAATGAGAAATAAATAAAAATTAATATGATGTGAATGAAAAAATACGGGTAATATTAGAATTGATTTTACATAGTAAAAAGATAAAATAATAAAGTTGGAAATGAAGAGTTCGAAGAAGGATAACTATGAGAAAAAAGAGAAAGTAGCTATGAAGGTTTCTTAGAGTATGTCTGAAGACTCTAATATCTCTTTCAAATCATACTCTCAAAAAAGGAACAAACTATATAAAATAAATCATGTGCTTCATGGATATGGAACATGATGAGTTGGAATACTATTATTCTTCTGCTTCTAATTTTGATTGTTAAAGAAATAAAAACATATTTTCTTATTGATCAATTCTTGAAGAAAAAATTTAATCTCTAGTAAGAAATGATAATTCACTGTAGAATATTTAATACTAAAAAAGACGCAATGCTAAACAATAATTAATAATTAAAATAATAATTTAACGAAATTATGTTAAATTTTACTATTAATGAAATTAAAATTAAATAATTATAAGATAAATTATATTCATTGAAAAGTGCTTCTATTATATTAACATAAAGGGAAAAATATCAAAAAAAGATTCTTGAAAAAACTGTTATTAAAAATGAATAATATGTAATATGATAATGGGGAGGAAAATAATAGTTATTTAATAAATATTACATACCATGTTCTATAAATACTGATAGTATATACAGTGGACTTAATGGACATCATTCTAACAAATATTGATTAATAAATACTCAGATATGTTTAATTAAGAAGGCTATTATTTCCCAAAATATGACTATATAAATTAATGAAAATTTTGGTACAATAAAGAAAATATATATTCTTGAATTTAGGGTTGGTTACAAAGTTGGACCTCAGAAAATACGGGTACCAAAACAAACTATTTTTTTAAATTCTTTTTTTATAAAATGTCACAAAAACAAACAATGTTGAATGGTATATGGAAAGTGGATACTCAAGATACAGGATTGGAGACTCCTCCAATTTTTATATTGTGGAAAACATGATTGAGTACTAGTCACCTTAAGAGTCAATGCTAATGTAAAAATTGTTAGATTTGGATTAGTTATAGATCCATAGACAATTTCAATCTGTCATGAACTAACCCAAGTCAACCTAGAGCCAGTCAATTGAGATGGTCCGCGTCATGGCCCAAAGGGAATCACCAATTCCCATGGTCTGGAAACTATTGTAGGGAATCAAAATAAGTATTTGAAAATGATTTATCCTAGAAAATAAAAAACAAATAAATAAGTAAAAAAATAGACTCAATCAACTGTAAGTAGAAAAAAGAAATAATCTAATTAGTGAGACATACCTCAAGTGACCTTGTGGGTCACCACGTGACATAAACAACACTCACTCCAAGAGCTATCCAAAACCAAAGTAACCTGAAACTGTAAAATATACTTGGTGTGTGTACAAAGATGCTCAATAGCTAAGGAGTAACAACACCCTATTCCATTACCTTTAAAAAGAAACCCAAAACATGATAGTTTTAAAATAATACATAACAAAATATTGTTTTTTATTTTTTTTCAAATTCAGGTTACAAGTTGTCTTTTTCCTAGAATTCACTTCTCTTATACTAAATTTTTAAAATACGTTCCGAAAATTCATTAACATTCCAAAAATGGAACAAATCTAGTTTAGATTAAAATATGATTTTTGAAGATGAGACATCGAGTATGAAACAACTAAAATAAGAATCACATCACAAGTATCATGTTGCAATCAAGCATCATGGTAAATACCTATAGGTAACTATAACTAGTGGGACCCTAGAAACATGATACCTTAGTGAATGGAGGAATAATAACAAAAAGAAACATCAATATTATGTACGACCCACTAGAGAGGAGAAATATCTAAAAATTCTAGTGGCCTCTAATCATCATAATCTTTTAGTTAGTGTTGCAGTGTCAATCTTGTTAGATGTTACCAGGACGGACCACTTCTGAGTCATCTAGTGTACTAGCCCCAGTCCTCTCACCTAGATACTCGAGGTTTCCAATGATATCTATTTCAAATGGTGGTGAGTATTTATCAATAATAAAACACACACATTACAATATTTATATAAAAACCATTCGTTTTTCACCATCGACCTCCCTCCTTGAGCACATCCTTTTTTATAAATCACACAACATTGCACAAACCTCTACAGTAAGAACATATCACAAATCACATATTTAACATACACATATTTTTCTAAAAGTGGGGGAATGTGTTAATTAGGGTTTTCCTTTTCCACAAACAATCAATAAAGTTCCAAACGAGAATATTCACTTATGAGGAGTACTTTTAATTTTGAACTCAAAATAACCCAATAATTTTATGTTTCTAAAACCTTTTGAATGTTTAAATAAATCACCAAATTACTAAATATTTAAAACAACCTTAACATAACAATTAAAATGAATCAATACTTTAATCTCGTATTCATTCCAAAACCTATTTTGGGAATGAATTTGGAAATCAATTGGAAAAATCAAACCTATAATTAGACCTTTATAACAAATTCAAACGAAGGGCTACATGCGTTTTGGAAATATCCATTTCCCATTCAAAACATCTAGGAAACCACTTTTAAAAAACCCTAACCATTTATATATATATATATATATATCATATTCATTTTATATAAAAACAAAATACATAATTTAAAATAACACTAAGAAATAATGGAATTTCAAATTAAATATCAAGGCATATAGAACCTACATCAAGACACACATCTTTTGATGATAGAAACCCGATACCGCTTCACCTACTTGTATATTCATTTTCATATATATATATATATATAGACTTTGATCCATGTACATATTTTTTATTCCCTGAGGGAATATGCACAAGAAGAATACATATATATACAACTTTAACAATGTATATACATATAATTCTTTGTTATCGATTACTCGAACCCACACCGTGAGGACAAGAAAACTCTATAATGATTCAAGGGAGCCTAAAATTTACCAGAGAATCCAATTTATGATAAATTAAAAAAGGAAACAAGATAATACTCACCACAACCAGTGATTGATAAGTTGAAACAGACTAAATATTCTTTTCATATAGCAGCGGATGTCGAAATGAGAAGGAGGGGACCCGAGAGCCCTATAGCAATCCCTATCAAGGAAAAAAATCATAAAAAATCAGCCCCCATATAAAACTAGTGTATCGAATAACCTAGAAGAGGTGATTTGGTGGAGAAAATTAGACCAAATAGGGATAGAGAGAGAAGTGGATTTTTTACCATGGAGTTTTGAACCAAAAAAACTCCAGAACCGGGGTTAATCATTAGGCGAGGAGGGAGTTGAGAGGGAGGGAGGCACCTCAATGGAGAGGTGAGGGAGGAGGGGATCACATAACGAACCAGGGGGAATGGGAAGAGAGAGATATAAAAGGATAAGAATAAATTAAAAAAATGAAATAAAAAATATTAGTTTTAAAACCAAGGAAATCTGCATGGTTTGGCCACACGGTTTTTCAAATTATGAGATGACCCTGTGAGATCCATTTTCCAAGCCATAAATCCCCACATGGGTACTTGGATATGGCCGCATGGTTTGGAAATATATAGGACATCCATGAAGAATGGTTGTGTCAAGTTATAGAGCAATTCACCTAGGCACTGCATGGTCTACCTAACCTTGTGGGCTAACCATGCAACAACAAAAGGCCATCAAAATTTGAAAATCTCTTCCCGCTAACCAATGGGACTCAAATCCCCACAAACACATAACTAAATTAGATCAATAATGAATAAAATAATTAAAATTAAAGAATAGTGTTTGTTCAGGGTGTGACTATTCTTCCAACCATTATACTTTCTACCCCCAGAAAGTCCCAAGGACTCGATTAGTCAAATCACGAATCAAATGTGGTAATTCTGAAAACATTTCCCTGGCCATTTAAGGAATAAAACATGTGAACTCATTTGTTAACCAAAGGTACCACCAATGAGATACCAAGACTCAGTCCACTAAACGGGAGCACTGACTGTGAGGAGACCTCATTTATAAGAAAAACAATAACATGGAACACCCTGACCCTTATCATTGAAATTAATGATGATTGGTGGAACTCTCACAACATTCATCAATGGACCAAAAAACCTGTTAAACAATTACGATGATTGGGGTCAGGTGGAATATAAACAATGTATTTCTCAACACTTTGAAGACCAAGTATCCCTAGGAATTGTTTCACAATGTCCCGCCTCCATATTGGGATTATGGACAATCTTGACCCTTTCTAATTGAAACCACTCATAAAACCAACCCCAACTTCTAAGCCCTATGAGACCGATGATGGGTCTCCCCACCATTTAATGAATAGTACAACACAATACAGTTCATACCTTCCATCATGAACCCACCAACAAATATCGACTCCCAACACAAGAGAGGGAGGAGTCCCCAGTGGAAGGGACCCGAAACGAACATCGATTTCCCACTCATCACTCCCTCAGGACAGGAGAATCTCCAATGTGTAACACTCAGAACCCAAAACTATTTAAATGGAATACTGGCTACTTGAAGTTTATATCACATGAGACACACCCAAGAAAACATTGGGAAAGATTCCACCGAGACCTTTAATGCAAAATGCTCCAAAAAACAACCACGAGAAAGGTGAATTCAATTAGAGTCCTCTCTGACATTGTAGACAAAGGCTTGCTTTTGGTCCCCCTACTCCAAGTGACTACCTGAATGTGTGAAAATATTATCCTTGAGACCTATGGATGGAGGTAAGATGTCTTGAAGCATCCTCTCCACTGTAGTCAAAAACTTGAAACCTTCAACAGAGGCTTCAATCTCTGGAAGAATAGCATACCAATCTTGTCTACATCTACACCCTCAATAGGACTTTAAAAAATTATGGAGGAGTGTGTTAGAGTTTTAAACAAACCACATTAAAATCCATGAATGTGGTCCTTAGATTGTGACACTGGAAGTGACAGGGGAGACACCCCAAGAATAGGTTCCTCTGGTTTTCCTTACTAACCTGATAGGGATCCATTCACAAACACCTAAAGAAACTAAAATTACTTCTTTCAGAGTCCACCTATTGTGACTCATCTTGCAAAAATAAAATGGAAAGTACCCTTCACCATCCCAATAAGTTCCTTTTAATAGAACAATAATTAATACACCCTTACAACATTTAGTGTTTCCAATGGCCTAAAGACACACACACTCCCTCAAGTTTCACGATAACCAATATCAATCCTCGACCACCAAAGGTAAAACAACATCATACAAAGAGGTCTCGACCCCAACACTCCTTTCAAATTCTGAGCAAAACCATCAACCAGAAAATATTTTTCAAAGGCCATTGAAAATTTTTGGGAAAAATACTATAAATGAGAAAGATGAAGCCAACTCAAAGAACATTGAAAACAAGCCACCACATCCAATCCTAAATCAAAACTCAATTACAGCATCATTTAAACCCAAAAACACAAATTCAAATACCAAAAAACAAACAATAAAACCAAAACACCCCTTATAAAACCACAAATTTTATGACGAACTAAATCCAATTTCAACATTAATTATCCTTTGAACATCAAAACTTATTTCAAATGAACTTTTATTTTAAGCCCTTTTTGGACAAAAATCATTCCAACACACCATGTTATCATATAATACTTTTAGAAAATAAAAATATCCTAGGAAAACTAGCTCCCACCATTGGAATTCTATGAAGACTCACATGTCAGTATATTCTTGTGCCAACTCGGCAACCATCCACACATACCAACTCGACACCCACTATCCATATATGTGAGATCCATAAGAATACCAAATGTACGACAAATTATTACCAAATTCTCATTTCCAAGAAACACCCATTACAAATTTCTCAAAAATTTCAAACAACACAAAACATTTTCCAAATCCATTTCTAATTTACTCTTTATAAAATCATTCAAAGACCCCCAAATAGTTCACCAATGAACATCCATTTTTAAAACAACTCAATTCATTTTCAAACAAACGAAAACTTTCATTTTGGATATCTAATTTCAATAGACCAATCGTCAATTTTAAGTCCCAAGAAAAAACCCACAAAACAAAATAAATCCCACATGAAGAATATCCCAATGAAACCAATTCACTAGAAAAATCAAAATTCCAAATTCCAAAATGAAAAACTATGCCACATGACTTGGTCACATGGTTTGACAGACCGTGCACCCACTAGCTGAGCACAATGGAAGTAATAAGAGGTAATTACATTTTATATACATGGCTTTCTAGGTTGTGAACAACAACCATGAACCCTTCTTAAATGACCACCAAATATAAAAACTAACCATAAAAACCCAAAAACAAACTATCGACCTTAAAAACCACTGAGATACAAGCACAAACACCGAGGTAAGACCATCTCAGGCCACCCTAACAATTCATGTGTCCTTCCAAGTAGGTGGTGATCAAGAACCTACATGAAATGGACTACATGGATTTCAAAAATCCTAAAATCAAACTATTGGAAATATCGATAGGACATGGGATAAACATCGTTTGATACCATTTTGACATGAACCAACTTGGTTCGACCATAAATCGATCACCCGATCTAGTTTATGGCATTTCTAGAAGGAAATCTTTGACCCCCACGGGCTGACAACTCGTGTTGGGCATCAAAATAACTAGTTGGGATCAATTTAACCAATAAAATAAAATATTGTTAAATAAGTAACAAAATTAACTGAACAAACTGGTAGTGGAAAAATAAATAAAATTAGTAGCGGGACATACCTCAACAGACCACATGGGTCACCATGGGTCATAAACCACACTCTGTCCAAGATGGACCCAAAACTAAAGGAACCTGGAACTGATAAATATAGTAGGTGTGAGCACTGAAATGCTTAGTCGGAGATTCAAGGATTAACCATGCCCTATTCCATTACCTTTAAAAATAATCCCAAAACATGCTAGTTTGAAAATAAGACCTAATAAAATATATTTTTTCAATATTTTCAAATTCAGGTAACAAGTTATCATTTTCATGGAAATGACTTCTGTTACAATAAATTTCCAAAATAGGTTTCACACATGAATTAAAATTTTAGCATGAAAGGAAATGAGTTTAGATTATAATATGCTTTTTTCGAATGAGACGTCATGTATGAAATAACTGGAATAAAAATCAAATCACAAGAATCATGCAGCAAACAAGAACCATGGGCGATACGTATATGTATGTAGAACAAGTGGGACCCTAGAGAACTTATAACTCAGTGAATCATATAATAATAACCACAATGAACATATTTGTCTTGCATGATCCTTTAGAGAAGAGAAACATCCCAAAATTATAGTGGTCTCCAATCATTAAAATATTTCAGTTAGGGTTGTAGCATCAATCCTGCTAGAAAAACTAGGTTGAACCACTTATAATTCATCTAGAATAATATTCTTTGTCTACCCACCTTGATACCTAGGGTTATCAATGTTCTTTATTTCAAATGGTGGAGTTTTTTATCAATAAGGAAACACACACAAATAACATTTGTTATCTAAATACCTTCCAGTTTTCACCACCAATTCCCCTTATTAAGTGTATCCCCTTTTCTAAATCACACAACATTTTACAAGCATCTTCAATAGGAACATATCAAAACTCACATATTTAACTTACACACATTTTTCCAAAAAATGACCATGGCTCAATTGGGGTTTTCCTTTTCCACAAACCATCATTAATTTTCCAAATGGGATTGTTCACTTATGATGAGTACTTTTCATTTTGAACTCAAAATCACCAAACACTTTTATGTTTCCAAAACCATTTTAATATTTAACTAAATAAGCAAGGTACTACATATTTTAAACAAGATTAACACAACACATACAATGAAGAAATATTTTAATATCTTATTCACCCCAAAATCCATTTTTGGAATCACTTTGGAACTTATTTGGAAAAATAAAACCTACAATTATACCATTATAACAAATTAAAACAAAGAGACACACATCTTTTGTAAATACTTGTTTCTAGTTCCAAACATCTAGGAAACCAATTTTAATGAACCCAAAACATATATATATATATATATTTTACATGCATTTTATATAAAAACAAAATACAGACTTTTAAATCAACACTAAGAAATAATGAAATTTCTAGTTAAATATCAAGGCATAGGGAACCTACTTCAAGACACTCGACATTAGATGATGGAAAACTGATACATCTTCACCTACACATATACACATATATATATATATAACCATTAAACCAAGTACATATTCTTTACACCATTATGGAATATCCTCTAGGAATATATATATATATATACATACATTTTTCCATGTGTATGTACATATAAGACTTTGATACCGACAACTTGAACCCACCCCGCGTTGGAGAAAACATACTAAAATGATGCATGGGAGTCTGAAAATTACTATTGGCTCCAATTAAAACTTATATGAAAAAGGAAACTAGATGAACCTCACCCCAACTAGTGACCAATGAGTTGAAATGGACTGAATCTAATTTACCATCAGTAGTTGATGTAGAAACAAAAAGGAGGGGACCTAAGAGACCAATTTCAATCCCTATAAAGAAATGACATCATAAAAAATCATCCGCACTAAAACCAAAGGTTCAAATGAACCTAGGAGGGGCAACATGGATGATAAAATCAGACCAACTAGGGAGGAAGAGAGAATAGGGGGGCTTAACATGGAGTTTTTTGACCAAAACCCTTAAGAACCGAGGGGAATTTTTGGGACAAGAGGGATCCCAGAGTGATTTAGGCATGTTTCTAGAATAATAGTCCTATATATGTAGCAAACGAGCACCATGGGTGATACATATATGTATGTAGAAAAATTGGGACCCTAGAGAACTTATACCTCAGTGAATTATATAATAGTAACCACAATGACCATATTTCTCATGCATAATCGCCTAGAGAAGAGAAATATCAAAAAATTATAGTGGTATCCAATCATTATAATATTTTAGTTAGTGTTGTAGAATTAATACTTCTAGAAAACTGGGATGAACCACTTCTGAGTCATCTAGCATAATATTCCTAGTATTCCCACCTGGATACCTACAATTATCAATGTTATCTATTTCAAATGATGGAGTTTTGTTTATCAGCAACTGGAATAAAAATCACATCACCAAAATCATGTAGCAAACGAGCAGAATGGGAGATATGTATATGTAAGTATCACAAGTGGGACCCTAGATAACATATACCTTAGTGAATTGTAGAATACTAACCACAATGAACATATTTCCCATGAATGGTCCCCAAGATTAAAGAAACATCCCAAAATTATATTGGTATCCTATCATTATAATATTTTAGTTCGTGTTGTAGCATCAATCCTTCTTGAGAAACTGGGATGAACCACTTCGGAGTCATCTAGAAGAATAGTCTTAGTCTGCCCACCTAGATACCTAGGGTTATAAATGTTCTATATTTCAAATGGTGGAGTTTTTTATTCAACAATAAAACACACACACATCACATTTTTTATCTAAAAACCCTCCATTTTTCACCATCAATTCCCCTTATTAAGTGCATCCCCTTTTCTAAATCACACAAAATTTTACAATCCTCTTCACTAGGCACATATCAAAACTCACATATTTAACATACACACATTTTTCTAAAAATAGGGAGAATGCCTCAAGAGGGGTTTTCCTTTTCCACAAACCATCATTAATGTTCCAAATGGGATTGTTTAATTTTTATGAGTACTTTTCATTTTGAACTCAAAATCACCAGACACTTTTATATTTCCAAAACCATTTGAATATTTAACTGAATAACCAAGGTACAAAATATTCTAACAAGATTATCACAAAACTTACAATGAAGCAATATTTTAATCTCATATTCACCCAAAAATCCATTTTTGGAATCACTTTGGAACTCCTTTGGAGAAATAAAACCTGCAATTATACCTTTATAAAAAATTAAAACGAAGTACACACATCTATTGTAAATAATTTTTTCTAGTTAAAAACATCTAGGAAACCAATTTTAAATAACCCCAAAAAAAATATATATATATAAATATATATATTTCACATGCATTTTATATAAAAACAAAATATGTACTTTTAAAAGAACACTAAGAAATAATTAAATTTCTAGTTAAATATCAAGGCATAGGGAACCTACTTCAAGACACTCGACATTAGATGAGGGAAACCTGATACCACTTCACCTATACATATATTCATTTTAATATATATATATATATATAACCATTAACCCAAGTACATATTCCTTCCACCATTATAGAATATACGCTAGGAAGGTATACATATATATATATATATATATTCCCCCATGTATGTACATTTAATTCTTTGCTACCGATAACTCAAACCCACACCGCGTTGAAGAAAACATACTAAAATGATGCATGGGAGTCTAAAAATTACTATTCTCTCCAATTATAACATATTTTAAAAATGAAACTAGATAAACCTCACCCTAACTAGTGTCCGATGAGTTGAAATGGACTGAATCTACTTTGCCTTCAGTAGTGGATGTAGAAACAAAAAGGAGGGGACATAATAGACCAATTTAAATCCCTATAAATAAATTAAATCATAGAAAATCATCCCCACTGAAACCTATGGTTAAAATGAATCTAGGAGGGAAAACATGGATGAGAAAATTTCACCAAATAGGGAGAAATAGATAAGCGGGGGGCTTAACATGGAGTTTCTGAACAAAACCCTCAAGAACCGAGGAGAATTGTTGGGATAAGAGGGATCCTAGAGGGATTTAGGCATGTGTCTAGAATAATAGTCCTAGATACGTAAAAAAAATGATCACCATGGGCAATCCGTATATGTAAGTAGCACAAGTGGGACCCAAGAGAACTTATACCTCAGTGAATTGTATAATAGTAACCACAATGAACATATTTCTCAAGAATGATCCCCTAGAGAAGAGAAACATCCCAATATTATAGTGGTCTCCAATCATCATAAAATTTTAGTTAGACTTGTAGCATCAATACTTCTAGAAAACCTAGGATGAACCACTTATGAGTCATCTAGCATAATAGCCCTAGTCTTCCCACCTAGATACCTAGGGTTATCAATGTTCTCTATTTCAAATTGTGGAGTTTGTTTATCAACAACCAGAATAAAAATAACATCACAAGAATCATGTAGCAAATGAGCACCATGGGCGATACGTATTTGTAAGTAGCACATGTGGGACCCTAGCAAAATTATACCTCAGTGAATCGTAGAATAATAACCACAATGAAAATATTTCTCATGAATTATCCCCTATAGAAGTGAAACAGACCAAAATTATAGTGGTCTCCAATCATCATGATATTTTAGTTAGTGTTGTAGCATCAATCCTGCTAGAAATATAGGGATGAACCACTTCTGAGTCATCTAGAATAATAGTCTTAGTCTGCCCACCTAGATACCTAGGGTTATCAATGTTATCTATTTCAAATCGTGGAGTTTTTTATCAACAAGAAAGCACACAAACATCACATTTTTTATCTAAAAACCTTCCAGTTTTCAGCACCAATTCCCCTTATTAAGTGCATCCCCTTTTCTAAATCACACAACATTTTACCAGACTCCTCACTAGGCCCATATCAAAACTCACATATTTAACATACATGAATTTTTTTTAAAGGGAGAATGCCTCATGTGGGGTTTTACTTTTCCACAAACCATATTTAATGTTCCAAATAGGATTGTTCACTTTTGATGAGTACTTTTCATTTTGAATTCAAAATCACCAAAAACTTTTATGTTTCCAAAACCATTTGAATTTTTAACTAAATAACCAAGGTACTACATATTTCAAACAATATTAAAAAAACACATAAAATGAAGATATCTTTTAATCTCATATTCACCCCCAAAATCCATTTTTGGAATCACTTTGGTACTCCTTTGGAAAAATAAAACCTGCAATTATACCTCTGTAACAAATTAAAATGAAGGGACACACATCTTTTGTAAATACTTGTTTCTAGTTCAAAAAATCTAGGAAACCAATTTTAAATAACCCCAACCATATATATATATACGTATATATATTTTACATGAATTTTAAATAATAAAAAAATACATAATTTCAAAATAACACTAAGAAATCATGAAATTTCTAGTTAAATATCAAGGCATGGGGAACCAACTTCAAGACACTCGACATTAGATGATGGAAACCTAAGACTGCTTCACCTACACATATATGAATTTTCATATATATATATATATAACCATTAACCCATGTACATATTCCTTCCACCATTACAGAATATATGCTAGGAAGATATATATATATATATACATGTTTTCCTATGTATGTGCATATAAGTCTTTGCTACCGACAACTCGAACCCACACCGCGTTGATGAAAAGAAAATAAAATGATGAATGGGAGTCTGAAAATTACTATTGGCTCCAGTTAAAACTTATTTGAAAAATGAAACAAGATAAACCTCACCCAAACTAGTGATCAATGCGTTGAATTGGACTTAATTTACTTTGCCTTCAGTAGTGGATGTAGAAACAAAAAGGAGGGGACCAAAGAGACCAATTTCAATCCCTATAATGAAATGAAATCATAATAAATCATCCCCACTGAAACCTGAGGTTCAAATGAACCAAGGATGGGCAACATGGATGAGAACATCAGACCATATAGGGAGGTAGAGAGAATAGGGGGGCTTAACATGGAGTTTCTGACAAAAAACCCTCATGAACAATGGGGAATTGTTGGGAGAAGAGGGATCCAAGAGGGATCCAAGAGGGATTTAGGCATGTTTCTAGAGAGCAGAGGGAGGAGGGGATCACAAGGTGCACTAGGAACAAAGGGGATGAAAAAAGAGAAAAATAAAAGGAAGGAAAAAATAGAAAAAACCCAACTTTTATATCCTAGAAAATATTTATGTTTTGGCAGAAGAGTTTTCCAAACAGTGCGAAAAACGTGATAGATCCACTTCCAATCCTGGTGTCTCACAAGGGAACCTAGATAAGGCTGTATAGTTTGGAAAACCATGTGTGAGCCATTTTGAATGGCTATATTGAGTGACAGAACAAGTCACACGGGCACTACTCGGTTTCCCTAACTGTGTTGGCTAACTATTAGACACCAAAAAGGCCATAAAATTTTGAAAATCATTACCCACTATCCACCGTTCCTCAAACCCACTCAAAAAAATAAATAAATAACATAAAAATGAATAAAATAATTAAAATAATCAAACAGTGTGGATTCATGGTGTGACCCAATCAACTATGTGTTATATGTTCAAGGGTTAATGTACAACTTGATAAGTATTTATCAGCTCTATGGTGATGGTTTTTATATTGGTTTCTCTAACAATTACTACTCAAATTTCAAAAATAAATTTCATTAATTTAGAGAACCTAAAATTGAAAAAATTTATACCTAGGATCAGGATTTCTTTTGTAAACAAAAAGTGAAATATTTAACTATTGAGATACATGATTCTTGAATATGGAATTGAATACATGGACACTGAAATGTATTTTCATTATATAAATTTTATAAGAAAAACTTCGTTTCTAATTTACCTAATTTTATATTTGATAGTGATAAATTCGGGGATGCGTGTCAAATAATTAAACAACACAAATCATCTTTCAAAATCTATTAATAAATTTTCTACATCTGAACCATTAAAACTTATCCACATTGATATGTTTGGACCATAAAGGGTATAAATTTTGTCTAGAAAATTATAAATTTATGTATTAGTTGGTGATTTTTCAATATTTACATGGGTTTATTTTCTGAATCATAATGTTGAAGTGTCTACTATTTTTCAAAGATTTTGTAAAATTTTTCAAAATGAAAAATATTTTTTAATAATTTTATTAAGAAGTGATAGTAGTGGAGAATTTGAGAATAAATAATTTAATTATTTTCCTTCAAACCTAGGCATTTAATACACCTTATTTTCACCAAGAACACCTCAAGAGAATTTAATTTTTGGAAGAAGAAATAGAAACCATTAAGGGATGGAAGGGACTATATTAAATGAATATAGTATGCCAACCTATTTCTGGATAGAATAAATAAACACTTCCTTCTATATAATGAATATATATTTAATAATAATGCTTATTAAAAAATCACCATATGATATTTGGAATAACAGAATACCTAAATATAGGTTCTTTAATGTATTTGAATGCAAGATGTATATCATGAATACTAAGGAAGAACATAGTAAATTCAATCTGAATCATGATAAAGGAATATTTCTAGGATATTTTACTACTTCTAAATCCTAGAGAGTTTATAATAAAAATACACATATTTTTGATGAATTTTTCCATATGAAGTTTGATGAAAGTGATCATTTCTATACAAGGAAACATCAAATAGATGAAATTTGTTAACACTTTAGAGAACAAATGGCTTGAATCACAAAATACATATTTTGAAAATAAAATAAATAAAATAAATTCCAATCTAAAATAACATGAATAAAATTAACATTAAAGGGTCTTACCTAGAAAATATAGAACATTTAATGATCATCCTTTATGAACTATTGTTGGAAATGTATATACATGAGTAATAACATGAAGAAATGTTGGAAACAAAGCTAAATTTCCTTCCTTCTTATGATAATTAGTGCATAAGTCTATAGAAATAAATTTAAAATATGAATTTTGGTTAATTGATGTACAATGAAAACATAATCAATTTAGTAGAAATAACATTTGGGAGTTAGTTAACAGACCAACCAATTATCTGGTAATAGGAACCAAATGGGTTTTTAGAAATAAACAAGATGATAACGGGATAATTACTAGTAACAAATCTATATTAGTAGAAAAAAGATACAACATGAATCAAAGGGTAGAGTATGATAAAACAACTGCACTTTTTTCTAGAGAGGCTATTAGAATCCTTGCAATTTATAAAGCTCATATGAATTTTAAATTACTTCATTTGAATGTAAAATTTTCTATTTAAAATTGATATTTAATAGAGGAAGTATTTATTTAACAACCTGTGGTTTTTAAGACCCCTTATCTACCATATTCAATATTAAACTTACTGAAGCTCTTTATGGCCTTAAACAAGTACCTAGAGTTGGGTATGAACGATTATTGCTATTTTTTATTGGAAAATGGGTTTTCTATAGGGTTATCTTATCCTTTTATTTTTAGTAAATCCATATCTTCTAATATATTTTTATTCAAAAAAAAATTATGTAATTTTATCTTCATTTCAATAAATAAAAAACTTCATAATGATTTTTAAAACCATATGAAAACAAATTGAAATAAGTACGATTGGAGAATTAAATTTATTTTTTGGATTTCAAATCTATAAAAAATATTATATAAATGTTTTCAATAAATAAAAATATAGTATTTATTTACTGAAAATGTTTGTACCAGAAGCAACTATGAATTATACAACTCCCAAATATACTAATGTAATACTTGATTTAGAGAAGCTAGAAAACTAGTTCACAATAAATTATATAGGGGTTTTATTGGTCGTTTGTTATATCATAGTGTTGAAAGACCAGAAAAAAAAATTTCTTTATGTTTATGTTCTATATTTAAATCAATCCCAAAATAATATCATCTAAATGGTGTTAAACTATTTTTGAGGTAGTTATATTATACTTTACCCAAAAAAATTTATTTCAATTTAATTTCATATTTAGATGATGAATCTGGAGGATGTAGATTAGATAGAAAAAACACATCTAGAACCTATAACTTTTTTGGAAAATATTTACTTTCAGGGTCAAATAAGAAAAAATATTAATTTTTTATTAGAATAATTAAGGTATAATATATATCATCTAGCCGTTTTTATGGGCATGTTTTATGGATGAAAACACCATACTAGAATTTGGACTTAATTTTAATAAATTTATTATTTTATGTGATAATACATATGTGATTAATATTGAAAACAATCATTAATGTCAATCAAGATCCAAACATATTAATATAAGACATCTTTTTCTAAGAAATAATACTCTTCAAAAGGTTATATACATACAATTTTTAAATAAGAAATATAAAATGGGGAATATTTTTACTGAACCACTTTCCATTACATGTTTTGTTTTTATTTCGGGGGTTTGGAATATTAAATTTTTATTAAATTTTTATTAATTTGTTTCATTAATTTATGTATTGATTTTTTAGTCATGTTATTGAATTATTTTTTATTTATTGTCATTAATATAAAGTAATAATTTATTTAATTCTTGAAAAAGATAGTATTTTAAAAACAAAAAAACAATAATTAATTATTGGACTAAGTAATTTGATTAATAAACTAGAACAGGGGCCATCAAACAATCAGAAAACCCCCTCTCTCTCCCCTTCACTCATATACTTTGTATTCAAACACCATATACATTTAGAGTATTTTTTTTTCATTGGAATCCATATAATTAGAACCCTCCACCATCAGATTCAATGCAATGTTGATGATTTAAAGAGAATATAAAGGAGAAAAAAGTGGTATGTAATGAAAACATGTCACCTACAAGAATATTCATCAACTACATGTTATAGGTTTTGAATTAATCTAACAGAAAAATATTCAAATGTATCATGATTTAGTTTTCTAAGGTCTAGATTTATTTTTACTAAAGGAAACACTATGTTAATTTTTTATATAGAATTAAAATAATTTTATACAAATTTCATATTTAGCTTCAATGATATAGAGGATGTCATCATATCTTCGGTAAATGATTGTGATTTTTTAAACTCTTCATTCAAAATATCTAAAGAAATTTATTGTCCTTATGAAATTGTTTCTCATTTAAATCTTTGATGGATTTGAAATTAAGAACATATATTATGAAATTTATATTCATATATACTATAATAAGAAAGATGATTTTTAAATATATTGAGGATGAACAGAAGATGGTGGTCAAGTTTATTCAGTCAAAAATAATTCGAAGAATTTTTTATCAAGAAAATATTATTTATCCCAACATGTATATGATTTTTTTAATAATGAATGATATTATGGTTAATTTCACATGATACATCTTAAGGTACATACATTACTATTTATAAAAAGAGGAAATAAGGTGTTTCTATCCTTATGGAATGATATTTTTTTTACTATTGTACAAAATAAGCTTGATTTGAGATCTATATATGCACAAAAAAGATTCATCATATTCAAATTACGAATTCTAAAACTCTAAGTAAGATATGATTAATCTAGGGTATAGTTGGAGGAGATATGTTACCTACTGGTGAGGAAAATTAACAAAAATTTGGTATTGTTGCTAACGAGGAGAATGGTATTCTGAGATTGCCTAGTGTAGTCCGAATTCTTGAAGAAGAAGAAGTTGTAGAATCTAGAAAAGATGGTTCAGTTGAAACAAAGAGATGCAACATTTTATATAATGTGTCTAATATATAAGTTGCATGATTTTTCCACCGATCACTAGAATGGAATTTGGAATAATTGAAGAGGCCCTTGTCATCAGGCCTAGAAAAACTGTTGAACCTACAAATCTGGCTTCTAATATTCAGACACTAGAGGTAGAGGCAGTATTAATTTCTGAAGTTTCTTAACCAATGTTTTTAGGAAGTTTCGTTACTTATAAGGAACTCCAACCATAAAATCAACCAGACATCAAAAAGGATTAAGATCTTATTTCTAAAAATCTTGAGGAAAATCAAGTGAAAGGGGATCTTTATGAAAATAATATTCAAAGAGATCATATTGAAGAACAATATTAGGATAATTCTCAAGGAAATGGAAGAGAACATTTAGTAATAGATGGAACTATAGGATTTGATGAGAATTAATCAGTTTCTATTGTAGCTAATTATTTAGAGAAGAAAATTAATGAACCTACTAAGAATACAAATGTTCTTGAAATTTAATTTTCTACCCCTAGTAAGAATGATAAAAGAAAAATATTTAATCATATTTAACAGAGGCCAACCACCTCAAGCTCATGGAGAAGAATATTTTTATCCTTTTAATAATTGAATTGATGAGTTTGTTTTTATTTATAAAATATAGTGAGAAAAAAATTCAAGACTAAAAATTGAAATGGAGTCTACAAGGACATATTTTTAACATTTTAGAAATATAATTGTCCCCATAGATGAATATGAATTTTTTTATGATTAGCTACACAATCTCATAGAATGTTTATTTTAAAGAATATATTTTTATACCTTCTAAGGACATATGAAACAACAGTATGAAAAGGTCAAAATGATGTTTCTTTTAAAAATATATTTTATATATCGAAAAATTTATTTAGGAAGTCAGTTTTAATTTTTCAAAAGTAGATCCAATCAGTCTAGAGCGTCTATATTGACACCTAAAACAACTCCACATTTAGTCAATAGTTTTGAAGCTATTACTACTATCCTGTCTAATTTCAATGTTGTTATTTATAAACATCAATATGAAAGTTCAACATTAAATATTTTCTGGAAATCTATATATATCTCATTGAGAAGCCATCTTCATGTGAACCTAGAATTCATAATCTTCTTAATCATTTTGGTAATAGGATCTCATGATTTTTTCAATCATAAGAAATGGTTCTTCAGTTTTTGAAATTCAATTTAGTTGAAAGGTTAAATATGGGTCAACATTCAAAAATATTGAAGAAAATGTTGGAGGAAAATATTACTAAATGTTTAAGAGGATAGAATATATAGTTGAAATATGTTCTCTAGGATGATCAAGCTTCACCAGTTCCACGACTAGTCCCAATGGGTTCCGTGCCATAACCCCCCAAGCCCGCCTCTAATAGGCCCAGAGAGGGAGACTAGCTCTGAGTTGGAATACCGTAGACATGGGAATCCTTAGCCTAAGTGAATGTACCCATGAAGACATATCCAAGCCTATATAAATGATTAAATGTTAAAACAATTAAACAACCATGTTTTTATACATATAAATCCCACAAATAGAGTATGACAAGATTTAAAGGATAGTAAATAGGGACAAATACAATCCTACCACAAAAATCATTAACACAAGTCCAACCTGAGATAAAATGGGATTGTTATCAAAATATTATAGGGGCACACCTTGGTCTATCCAGTCTCACGAAGCATTGTCTAGTCCTAGTCTATCAATGAATCATCCAAAATTTGACCGTCTACACAAGACACATAACATGTGGGAAAATATTGTGTCTATAAAACATATAACAATAATATCTAGATATACTCAACAAAGATACATAGTCTAAAAGTAATTCGAAACCACAAAATAGCATCCCAATATTCCAACTCGAATATTCCAAAAAGAACTCATCTGGGAGAAAACACTCATGAGTCTGATATCACCGATGTCATCTAAAGATATATGATACACATATGAGGATCACTCCCAAGTCCATGGTGTGATACTTAATACTTAATATGCAATAACCTGTTAATTATAGGATCTATGCGTGTGTAGTGTTAGTCAAAAAGATTCCCAAAACCCACCTAGTTAATGAAGATTAATAGAGTATCTCACTTTGTGTCTCACAGCGGGATTCAAGTGACTCTATCCAATAAATCATGCTGAAGGGATCATTGTCCTATGTGTTGGAGATGATTCCATACTAACCCCATGGGAAGGTGTATCGGAAACAAACCCTAATGAAACGTGTACAAGATAAAAGGAAAAGGGCTCTTAGACAAGTATGAAAAAGAAAATGGTATTTAGTATGGGTCACAAATCATGTCTCTTGACATGGGGTCCTACTCGTGTAATTGTAAAATGTGTCAAAGTGTGTCTGTGTAGTTGTACATTGTGTGTAGGCTTCATGGTTCTTTACCCATGTTCCAGTACATGACTTTGCTTGTGTACTAATGTCCATGTACTTGTACCTGACTTAGACCATGTACTTGGTCCAGGCTAGGTCTGTGTAGTGGAGTACAATGCATATGGGTAGCCCATATACTCCACCAAAAGTTTGTGTACACTCTGAGGTACACACCAAGTATATCAAGATAGGTCATACAACATGTGATAGGGTCACAACCAGTTTAATCCTTAAATCCTACTTGAAACCCTAGTCACTGCACTAGGGGGCCCACAAACCATGTAATCCCAAATTACATGTTGTGTGGTTTGTAATGTTCCAAAATCACAGGTTCTTCCTCTATGTGCCTTATCCCTTACTTCATCCTTTGATACTACCATGAATTGTATGAAAACTCAATAGAATTCCTCATAGGAGACCCTCCTTTTTCAAAAAACATGATCCGACAATTGAATTCATTTATAAAATGGATCTACATGTCATTCATCATTTCACATCGAAGAACGTTGAAGAACATGAAATTGGGGTTTCCAATCCTTCCAATTCACTACCTCTTGGATAATTTCACCACCGTTATGTCATCCTAATCCCATATTTATAATATCTTAACGTTACACCAATAAAGATATGTGTAATGACCAATTGATCGGGATATGTTGAACCATTGGACAAATGATGAACGCCCATGATGAAAAAAGAATTGGGGGAGAAAATCACAAGACTAATCAAGACGAATATACCATGATCAATGTTAGTGTAGATATTGATTCAATTCCATTTTAAAAAAATTATAAAATAAAAAATATAATCATAATTGAATTCTCCCAAAACACAATTATTCAAACCCATCGTACAAGGCTAGGGATCTGTGAGTCAATCCAGTCATTTATTTATTCATGTTTTTCATATAAATTAAGAGTAGAGAAAGAATCAAATAATAAAATAATCCAACTTAGATTCATACAGATCACAAAATAATAACGGGGCTATGTTGTGATCATTAGTGAGATCCTTTGAATCTATTGTGCATTGATCAATGATCCTTGATGATGTCACCATTCATTTGAGATAAATCCTACAAATTTCCCTCCAGTAGTTCTTTAACAGTTCTAGGGTTTTGTGGGTAACCCTTTAATTCTATCATAACATTTTTTCTAATGACACTAGATTCACTGAATCTAAAAAATAAACAAAAATAATTATTTAATTATTTTATCTATTTCCACACATCCAATGGATTTTCTAAAAATGAACCATGAAAACCAAAGTTATGTTGCACCTATGGAAAAACATACATTATTAATTCAACAAACCCATCATGTTTCTAATATGATCCTCCATTCAGAATTAATTCCACTTTTTCATGAAAACTATATATCGGTTCTATTTTAATATATTTTATAATTTTAAAACATTTATTTTGGACTCATTATGTCTCATAATATCTCCCCATCATAGTTATAAATCCCAAAAATAATCCATATATTATCCAAAAATAAATCATGGAAAATATCAGTCATTTTTTTCTACCCACCAAAGGGCTTCACATCCCTAGATAGCCAAAAAAATCTACAAAAACAGATGTTAGTACAAAGAATGAATTTGTGCATCCGAATCTGAACTTCTTTCCTAGATATTCTCATGATTCCACCAGACACACACTAAAGGAATCGATCACCCATAAAGGATCCTCTCTTTCTAATCATTGATAACTACCAATTACCGAGTAAAGGTTACTCTATCCTCTATTTTCATCTCTACCAAATTGGTAACGTGTAATGGGTCGTCACATGCCTCCTCAACTATGACATGTAGAAGACATAATGTACTTGGTCTAATTGTGGAGGTAGAAAAAAGTGGTACACCACCTCGCCAACTCTATGAAGTATCTGGAAATGGCCAATGAATCATGGAGAGAGCTTTCCAACCCTACAAGTCTCCATAATTATAGGTAGAGGTGAAACCCATATGAACCTATGGTCTCTATCCTTGTACTCTTAAGAAATATTTTGTGAATCATCACAATACTTATAATGGCCCTATTAATTCATCATCGACTCCTACATGATCTCTACCTTTTTAGTAGTTTCTCACACAATATTTATGCACATGATTCCTAAATCATCTAGGTTAGTCCAGCAATGTGTTGACCTATAAGGTTTCCTATAAAAATCCTCAAATGTATCCATATTGATGGTGTAATGTTAGTTATTGTTATATATGAACTCCACTAATGGTCGGTGATTCCCCCTACTACGTAAAAAGTCCAAAACAAAAGATCGAAGCATTTACTCTATAACCATAATGGTCTCATTATTCTAGAAGTTATTTAGAGGGTGGGATGATGTTATCAAGAATAACATAGTCCCAAACATCTCATGTAGTCCCTTCAATGGTTGGGATGTGAAGTGAGCATCATTATCTAAAATTACGGTTGATGTAACTTCATGGAGTCATACTATATCTTTCACAAATAGGCATTCCAAGATAAAATATCATCATCCCTGGATAGGTCCACTTCCACTCCATCTTCTGAGATAAATTATACTTGAAAGTGGACCTCCAAAATATAGAACTAGCACTTCGAGAGATTTCTATAAATCTGGTGCTTTCAGAGTATGTCCAAAACTATCCTCAAGTGTCTTGTGTGATCCCCCTCAGACACCAAGTACACATGTATATCAACAATGAAGACTACCATGAACTGGTCTAATAAAGGATGAAATATCTATTTCATGAGTCCCATGAACACTCTAATGGGGGTTTTCAGGCCCAAGGGAATCATCAATTACTCATAGTGATTGTACTGACTTCATAATGAAATCATTGGTATATCCTTATCCCATACCCCCAACTGAGGATTGCATGAACTGAGGACAACCTTTTAGAACCATTATGACCCTCTCAACTAATCAACGCGCTAATCAATCATCAATAGTGCATACCCATTCTTCACAGTCACTTGTTTCATGCACCGGTAGTCCACACATGACCTCAAGCTCATGTTTTCCTAATTGTAAAAAAAACTTGGGATGGATTAGGTGGAACACTAGGTCTTACAAATACCCTCCATTGAAGGAAATTTTTTGTTTCATTCCCTTTTGACAAGGATTACACAATTTATCATTTCGAAACTCGGGTTTGGGTTGGTCTTTGAATAAACTATTTCTAGTTAGATTTCTTAAAGAAAAAATATTACAATATCCTAGTCTCATGTGCCAAAGCCAAGACGCTTTTTAAAATACACTTGAACTTGAATCATTTTTAGAGACTAGTGAATCTTGGTTAATAGAATATAAATTTTCAATTATTAATGTATAAAATACAAATTAATTTTTAGAATTGAAAACATTTCAAGCATTTTTTTCAAATTTAACATGAAATCCATCATCACATTGTTGTGAAATACTAAGAAAATTATATTTCAATCCATAAAAAAAGTACTTCAGATATTAAAACTAAGTTAGAGTTACTGATTTCTCTAAGGCCAATGATCTTTCCATTAGAATTGTCACCAAATGTGACATGTCCACGATCAATTTTTATTAAATTCTTGAAGCATGAATATTCTACTATCATGTGTCTTCAACACCCACTATCCAAGTACCATAAGATTTTACAGGATCTCTTTAAGAATCATTCCTACAAAATAGTCATATAAAAACAGATTTTGGTACCCCTATTTGTTTGGGTCCAGTAATATTAGTGACTGGTGCATTAGGAACTCACATCTCCTCATAGGATTACTATAGGAATTATGTAATGTTCTAGAAAAGTATACTCTATTTGGTCATAAAAAGCATGAAACATTAGAGTGTGTATCATTAGTTGAACTAGCTCAATTTTTTCTAGAACTAAGAGTAATGTTGAATGTCCTAGATTTAGAAACAAAATTAGTTCATCCAAAATTTATTTTACTAGGTTGATAGACAATGCCAGTAATATATTTTGGAGAAATCATTTTACCTAGATTTTGTACCAAAGTATATTTACCATTTGTAAACCTTTCATGATCCTTTTTCAATTGCTCATTTAATATCTTTAGTTCATTATTTTATTTTGTAATAGATTATTTTTATCTTTTTCTATAGTACGTTAAGACTTAGCAGTTGAGGTAAGAGCATTCTATTTCTTTACATATTTGTATTTATCTTTTTGATCATTACATGTATCTTCAATCATATTAAATTGTTCATACAATTCATTATTATACATATTTTCATATTCACTCTCATCTTCAGAATAATATGAATTGGGTACAAGAGATTAAAGTGTTACCTTATATGTGTCTATCATAAAACACATATTGTATTTGTTATCCTGTTCATCATGTGAAGATTATTAGTCACTTGAACTGTTCTTAGAAGCACTCAATGTTTCTTTAATTTCCATTTTATACATTCTATCTTTATAGTCATATTTCTTTTTATACTTGAGCTTTGGATAGTCATCCATTATATGTCCCTTTCATTTACACTCATAACAGACTATCTCATTAGGCATGTCACTTCATTTCCAATCTTTCTTCCAGCTTCCCTGTTAATAATATCATCCATTGAAGTTAGGATTTTTGAAAATTTTATTCTTATTACAAAATATCTTAAACCATTTGGATAATTTACCCATATCTTCATCATTTTCAGGTGATGATTTTTCACTGATGGAATGTTCTACAAAGACTTCCAATTTCCCTTTCTCTCTATGTTTACAAGTGGTGGTCTTAAATTCAACAGATTTTCTTTTGGGTTTATCCTCCTCTTCCTTTTTTACTTTGATCTCCTCTTCAGACAACATTAGTTTCTCAATGAGTTCTTTTTCCTGTAACTTCCTGATGTTACATGATTCTCTAATAGAGACAGAGGTTCATCTCCATCTGTCGTGTAGGCATCTGAGAATCCTCATAATTTTTTCTTTGGAAGTAAATTCTCTTCCAAGAGAAATAATTATGTTGAAAATTTCATTGAACCTTAGATACATGTCAAAAATAGGCTCATCAGGTTTCATTTTAATGTTATCATATTTAATAGTATAAGTATTAAGTCTCATTTATTTTATACTAGAAGTTCTTTAATGTTAAATAGACAAAGTATCCAAAATTTCTGGGGCAGTTTTACATGCTGAAATTCTGTTAAATTCATCATCTCCTAAGGATAAATATAAATCATTCATTGCATTGAAATTTTTAGTATAGGTAGTCTTGGTAGCTTTATACAATATGATACTATCGGTAGCATGATTCTTATACTCATTTATAATCTATGACCATATTTTAAAACCAATACTTTCTAAGTGAATTTCCATTTTAATTTTCCATTGGGCATAATTGGTTTCATTAAAGAATAGTGGTTTGTTTGTTGAAGAACCTTCCAATACATTATCTATAATAAAAAACTACTCTGAGAGAGCTAGAAATTTATAATTAATAAAAATTTATATATCTTTAAAGTACAACTAAAAACAAATTTGAATAGGGTCAAAAACAGAGTATTAACCGTAATAAAAACAACCATTGATACCAAATGATGGTTGGAGTAGAGTACTTATGAGGGGGTGAATTGAGTATCTATTAAAATTTATATGTGACATTTATTCTAAAACGGTTCCCAATAAATTTAAATACATACCAGTTAATCAAATTAATATGGTTGTGAATGTTTTACTGTTTAAATAACTTCTCAAAAGATTGATTAATTCTTAATAATATTTATATCAGTTATTAATATAACATTTGAAGCTATTATAATAAGGAAAAACAATTATAACATCTTTTCAATATTAAATATTAAAGAATAGTTACTAATTTCTAAATTATATAGTTAAACAGAGAAAAATAATTTGAAAAACACAGTGGATATAAAATAAGTGGTTTAGTCTCAAGCCGATACCTAATCCACTAAACCTGGTGATCACCTTCCACCAAGAAATTTATATAAATGAACTCGATCCACACCGTGCATCGGCGTAAACAACAGCACACAGGATTGTCCAGGTCACATGACCTCTTCCACAGTTCTTTGTGGGTATCAACTATCAGGTCACAGAGGGACCTATTCCACAATTATTCATGGGAATAATCAAGTGTAAAAAGATTCTAGAGGAAGGATATCTTGTATCTTTCAGTTTAATGCAAGAGACAATGTGTTTTCTTATCCTGACACACACACTACTCAAAAGCTAAAACCAATACACAATAGAGAAAAAATGATAAGATATGGTAAGAAGTGCTCTGAGTGTTAGTATATGTATCTATGGACTTCTAGGATGAAGTAGATTTTGGAATTGAGTCCTCTTGCGAGAAACAGAGTATCGCAAGTCCGGTGCTCTCGTTTTGGCTCGTGTTCTTCATAGAGTTTTTATTATGAAGATTTTATTGACTCTGATCCATGGTATCTCAAATTTTTTGGATCATAGAATGCTTCATGAGTTCCTCGGGTGGTTTTATTTGCATGTGTTGGTTTTTCTCAAGAATGATCGTGCTTCTTTGATATTGTGCTCTCATTTCTCTATCACCTATTTTCGTTTCTGGCCACACCATTCTTTTTATTCTTTGAGTTTATGTGTTGGTGCTAAAAAGATGCGTGAATCCTCTACCTAGTGCCTCATACTGTCAGGTGACATGTCTACATATAAACAATAATTATGTCAGTGCATTTAAAAGCATCAAATATGACCGTTAAAGATTAAATTGAAAAATAAAAAAACAGATTAAGAAATGGTGTCACATTCTATCTAGAAACGGTGTCTCCATGAAATAGTGTCTCTATGAAATAGTTTCTCCTTCATTTCCTTTGAGCGATGATATAGTCATTATGGCATAGTTTTATAGAGATTTGGAATCGGTAGCACAAATGTGGTGACTGAGCATGGTGTCTGGATGGACATGGTGTCTGGTCATGGTGTCTAGTCATGGTGTCTGTCCATGGTGGTTGGGTCATGGTGTCTAGTCATGGTGTCTAGGTCATGGTGTGTGGTCACTATTTTTGGGTCATGGTGTCTGGGTCATGGTGTCTTCATCACAGAGTTTGGTCACAGTATATGTGTCCTTTTCTAGAAAAACGTAACTGGTGGCAGACTCACGGTTTCTCAAACTTAGCCAAATATCTGTACACTAACATAAATAGTGATATTTATAGAATTTATTAGACTCAATAATTTATCATGTAAATATATTATAATTAAAATTAAAAATAGTTTACAATAATTATTTAAGGAATAAAAAAACTAATCATCTATACACATGATTTGAGACAAATTACATAAGATAAACATGTTTTAAAGATTGTATAGGATTTTTGATCATTAAAACATGATTAACACATAAGGATTCCAACAAATTTATATACAATTATATGCTATATTGAATGTTTTTTAATCCATTTTTTCTAGTTTTATTTTTTATCAAATAATGTGGGAGAAATTGAGTAAAAATAACATTCTTAATTCTATTACCTATTTCTATTTTATTCAAAAAGAATTCATTTAATGAGGAGATTAATTTCAAATGACCATAATTTTTGAATATTTTAGAAGATATTATTTCATTTCTATTTATAATTTCTATATTTTCTCTATGTTATGTTATGGGATTTTTTATCATCAAAAAGGGGGAGATTTTTGTGAATTTATTGTCTTTGTAATACTCTATAAATTTTATTGATTTTGATCCTCACAAGTACCCATGTATGTTTTATTGATGAAATTACTTGAATTATTTTTCAGGAAAATATTTCATGAGAATATTATCTTATTTACATGTTTAAATATTTGTTAATGTATTTTGGATGTTCTTAAATGTATTATAGAAACCCTATTAATTCCCTAAAATTGTAAGCATTGTTTATTGTTAAGAAACCCTAATTTTAAAATAACATGTAGGGATCATGTACCCTATGATGTCAGAAAAATATGGACCATCAACCCAACATTTTAAAGGAAGACTACATTTTAGAAAAGTAAAGTATTATTTATCAACCCTGCATTCATAAACACTTGTATGTTATCAACACTATTTTTATGAATATATTTATACTGTCAACCCTATGCTTTTGAATAACCATATATTCTCAACCATGAATTTTTATTATTTCATTAAATGATGGAACCCAATGTTTGACTATTCAACAATATAGTTTAAAATTAATGATATTTTCTATGATAACTACAATGGTCTTAATGAAAGTAAATATAGTTTGTTTTTTATGACCGATTAAATGTCTCATATTTGATGTAGTAAATTGTTATCATTTTTAAGGGATGTTTATACTCTCTGGAATGATTTAAATTTGAATTATATAAATTTACCAGATGACATTCTTGTATATACTCAACTAGAAGAAATTCATGTTTTTTATATGTATGGAATGATTATTTTTCATTATATAAAGATAATATAATATAATATGTGTAATATATTATTGAATATATAAATTCTATAAAGAAACCAATAATTAATGACTCTATTATTCTGAATAATTTACTCTTTGTAGACATATATGGTTCAACCTTGTGCTACATAACTATTGTGGTTTGTTTATTTGTATTTTTATTAATGATCATTTGAAACATGGATCTCTTAAAATATATTCTTTCCTTAAGAAAATTATCATTGAAGAATAAGATCTGAATTTTTTCAGTATCTGGTGAAACTATGATCAACAACCTGTTTAATAAATCAAATCAAACTCTTCTAATTTTTTGGAGTTTTGGCTACTCAGACTCAGTAAAGGTAAAGTATCAGCTTATCAAATGAAGATATGGAGAAATATTTGGAGAATATGGTTCCCTGTAAAGGAATGATAAGGATCTACAGAGACTTACTATAAAGGCTTAAACAACCTCTATATAGTTGTTAAGGTCTTTTAATAAAAGGGATTTGCTAGTGAAAATTACTAAACTCATAGAGAGAGATTTGGTATAGTGGACTAAGGGATCTTTATGACATGAACCACTATAAATTTTTTAGTTTTCTTCTTTACTTTATATCCAATACTTAGAATAATTATATAAGATAATACTCTATATATTAATAAACTTTAAAGAATGATAAAATTCAAAATCTACCAATATTAGTGAAAAGACACAATCCCCCCCCCCCTCATGTGTATATTTTCATTATACAGACCTAACATCAATTGTTTCATGAGAAAATATATCTAGTATAGAGTACAGTTATTCCCCACATAGGGATTATCATAGTTCTATGGTTTGGGAACTTAAGTATCCAGTGATTGTGTCTTCCTTCCCAAGTATGAAATCAAGGGAGTCATTTGTCCATTAGTTTAAGATGATCATTTCATAGTTTTATACTAAGTGGAAAATTTTGGATTTGATAACTTGTCCCCTAGAATAACGTGTCTTTGATGATTCCTCGTTAATTTATGTGTAGATTTGTGATCCTACTAAACCTCCTGGAGTGCCTCTATATTGGTCTTTACAATATATATTGATTCAGAAGGGACGTGACTTGAATGTTGGGATACATGTTATCTCTATCTACCTTAACTCTATCCATCTCTTTGACCTATCCCTAATTAATTATGGGCTAGAAATAAATATATTCAATTTATTCATTTTTATAGAATGGGTCCACAATGTTAACTATATTTATATAATTTTATAGAGACTCTATCTAGAGAGGACTTTATTTGATAGGGTGGTTCATGTTGGACTATGTTTTGGGGAGGTTCTAATCCAACAAGAAATAGGGTTGTAAAATAAAATTGGTTTTAATATATCTTGGAAATAAACATGAAATTATATTCTTATGAATTAATCTTGTTTTCTTGTTTCATCTATTCATAAAATACTACCTTTTAAAGGATTGTAATGCTGATAAGTTTTACTCAATTAATAAAATGGGAGTTAGGGCCACAACAAGTTGATTTTCTTATTATTTGAGAATAGGATACACAAGGTTGACCTTTTTTAATGTCATCTAATAATAAAATAATCAAACATCCTTTCTTATATCCTCCTTTAATTCTATTTCTTATAACTGTGATGTAGTAGAAACACAATCCACTTGTGCTGGTGTCTTTCCCAATTTCACCAGTCCAGAATCTCTAATTTATTAAAGTATTTAATTAAATATGAATAACTAATAAATGATATATAAAATTATTAGTCAATGTATAAATAATTTTGGTACTCATTAGGTCTTACTTGATTAGTATTTTATGTTTTTTTAGACATTAGCAAATTGTTCTTTATTATAATGATGACATAACCCGGAGAATTCTCACTTCCTAAATAATAAAATAAATTCATATGATCTTCATATATATTCCACCTAAAATTTTTTATAAATTCATAAAATATAATATATTATTATCTTGTTCTTTAATAAATTTGAAGCTTGTGATACTACAAAGGTTTGGGTTCTGGATCCAGTTCGAGATCTAAATTAAGTATCACAGATATGGTTTGTATTTCCCTAATCCTCTTCCCTTGATTATTCAATTTTGCATGAGGATTTATTATATTCAATTTTTTTAATTCATTCAACCTATTTACAACTTTGGATAACTCATGGATGTTTACAAAATATTTTACCATATACTTTTTCACTTTCAACTCATCATGAGGATTCACTATAAAGATTCCCAATAACATTTCTTTGAAATGTTTCACGTTCTATGAGTAGTTTATTCACCTAAAGCTTACAATAAATTTTGATAATATTTAATTCATAAAATATATTAAATTTAATAGATTATGTGAAATTTTATTTATTAGTGTAGAGTGGAATTGGTAGTATAATTTCTCTTGGAGGTCGTTTTATCTCGTGACTAATCTAGTAGGTGGATTACTATACAAAAAAATGTTATCCCATCCAATGTTTGTATTATCATGTGATCTTATCTACCTGTTACTACATAGGCGTTCCTATCATGGAACTACATCAAGACATGAAGTGCACCAAATACTATTCCGGGTCACTAATTCCATTAAATATTATGGATGACATGTTTATGAATATATGTGGAGGGTGACTCACATACACCCATTTAGAGTGTTTTTATTTGTTTCAGTTTCACTATCATACATATCCATTACATAACCTCCATTTTGACATCCATATATTTGATTATGTTTATATGTTTTGGTGGGATATTAATATAATAAGACACATTTTCATTAGAAATGATTATAGTCTAATACGATCAGTTCATCCATGTATAATGTTGATAACTGGTATTGGTCGGACTTGGGTAACTAACATGACATGGCTATAGTTGTCACCCTAGTGGAGGAAACTCCTGATATTATTTATCTAGCTCTAGATAGAACATTTTAAGAGATCCATAATTTGTTGGTCAGCTAGACCCTTTTCTCATTGATGGAGAATATTTTCTATATTTAGGGAGATTTGGTGATGGGGAAACATGTTTCTTTGGTTGAATTTTATACTCATTTGGAATATTTCACCTGAGTATTTAATAATTGAGTCACTCAAACTCCTTTATCTCGAATTAATAATGGGAAATTCTCACTTAAATGGAATGAGGTTCAATATATTTGGTTAATGGGTGGGATATAGCCACACCCTTTCACTTTTCATGGGTTGAATCCTGTAAGATAGGGGGAAATTGAGCATTTTGGATAGCCCTCAAATTATGGGGTTGTCATCACTGAAAAGTACATAGACCTCCTTTAAGATTCATATTGTAAGATATAGTCTAGAAAGTGAATTCATCAACATGATATTCTATATTGGAATTATGTTCCAATTCATGAATGGGATAGAAAAAATGATATTTATTCATGCACAATAACATGTAAAAACCATGTCTACATTAGAAGGATAAGAGGGTTGGTAACATATTGAGAATCTGTTGAGAGATAAGTCACAATCCCCCTGTCCTTTTCTTTTATTGGGATACTATTTAAATTTTTAACCCTTGTTAGGATTTAACTTATTCTTCCAATACTCCCTTGGAATAGATTTATGAAGAGTGAACCGGAGAGAGTCACCCAAAACCATTGTTGAAAAAGCCCCTAAAAGAGAATATGGTCATTATGTGATAGGAACTGTGAAGGTATCTCTTGTGAATTTTCACCGAGCCTAGAGAATAATAAATTAAGTAGTGTTGGTGGAAGATATTTTGATAAATATAACTCTATCCATGTGTTATAGGGTAAATTTAGTGTCACTTCCAGGAAAGCGTCAAGCCATCTAGGTTTTATGATTCTCATAGAGGCTGTGTTAGTAAAAAATCCCCTAGAATTTAAGGATAGGGGTTTACCTTTATAATATATATTGTGGACACTACTACTACTATTACTAATTTTTTATATTTCGTTCAATAATGAGATACATGAGACAAATGTTTTGAATGGGAGTTATATGCTATTTGGGGAAACATTTCAGTCCATGATTTTTCTATTCGTAAATAACAAGACTATCCAACCTTTAAGGAATCATGATATAAAATCCTATTAATAGACAATTCTTGTTAGGTTGACCAGTTCTAGGATATAAATTAGAGGATACGTTGTTGGACATGATGAAAATCATATGAAGTGATTGATTCATTGACCCGACCTAATGTAATAACATTTCATGAAATATCTATTGACGGGCTCTGGAAACTTGATAGTGGAGTTAAATTCATTAATTCGTTCACATTTCAATGTCATTTGGATTATCTTTCATGGATACTTTATGGTATCACAAACCCCCTTACAATATGGACCCTCTTTATTAAGGTAATGAACCATTCAATGTTCTCTAATTCCCATATCAATTATTATTTGTGAGAGGGAGACACTTTTTATCATGTGATTTATTTATTGAAGGAGGGTCACTATAGTATTCCCAAAAACCAGATCATATGTATTGGTTGTATTTATAGGAGGTATAATGTTTTCGTTTTTATGGTTTCCCTTGAAAAAAATGGGCCATAGAATAAGCAGATACCACATAGATGGAGATGATGGATTCTGAATTTGGCCAGATTGTGTCTTTTGTGCTAGTGTATCCTCTGGTGTTCTTCTCGATCATTGCATTAGATTTGGCACTTTCTCCATCCCTCAGTGGTCCTTTAAAATGTAGACCCCTCCCAACCAATAATTCAATGAATCCCTTTTCCTAAAACATTCCATCCCTCATGGATTTGAATACCCCCAAAGAGTTCCTTGTGATCTCCTTCTCGATCAGATGATGGAATTACGACACATGAAATCTCCACAGCTACTTTCTATAGTGCTTCAGACCTCTTGAAATGGACCCTGGTAGTGAGGTTTGGGAACAAGCCTCCTCTTCCTATCTTTTATCACTTCATTAGCTGATGGATTTTGGATTCCCCATCTAGGGTTTTGGTGATGAACATGAAATATATCTATGTTTTTTTCTTCATTGGAAGACGTCATCTCGTCATGGTGTCACAGACCTCAATCTATTGGTCACCGAATATTATCCCTAATTTTATGGTCAATGGATGTTTATTTTGGTGAAAACTCTTCTATGTATTTGGTGTTGATATTTCTCCCTGGGATTCCTATACCTTTCATGACCCCTAGTTTCCGTAGTGGTATCCGGAATTAGATAAGTTCCATTCTATGTTCTGATGATAGGTCACTACATCTGGAAGATATTAAAAAAACCTAAATATGAATTGATATGGATTTAGTGATCCCTTCCCCATCCATGATCCTGCTCAGAGTTGAAGGGATTAATGAATTGGTCTCAACATCAAGTGGTTCCTTACCCTGCATGATTTTTCCCAAGTTGTCACATGCAAGGACATGAATCCCCAGAATTTCATAAATCCCCATAATAAAAATAATGTCTTGATAGGGTGAATCTCTCACAACACTCCCAGCCATACTCTGGTGTTCCCAATGTTTCTCCTTCTATATTCGAATTGGGGCATATAGATAGTGGGAAGGGAGCTCTGTTATCATCTTCCTCCATGGAGTTGGAAGATTCTTCTTACACAAAAAGTTGTACCTTTTCGATTTCAGCTCTTCGAAGTTTGGATTTAGTTCCTCTCAACAATAAAATTATCCTATTCTTACATAATTCTAGAAGACTTACACTACTTATTTTGCTTGGGGAGATAATTTCTCAGGATTCTCCCTGACTATCTTGCATCATTATCAGAGAGATTAACCTAGGAGACTCTTATAATTTTCTTTTGAATGTTTCCTCTACAGAGATTAGTTTCCCTCCCTTTCAAATGGGTTTGATATTTATTTATCCTCTGCATATTGATAGCCTCCCCTCCACCATGAAGGAGCCTTTTCCAATGCTAATTCTCTGGGTTCCCTAATCCAAATTCCATGTCATGGAGCTCAAACTAGAACTCAGTCGATATATGAATACAATACCAAGTCTTCAAATAAGATTCATGGCCATGGATCTAGTGTCAGTGCTATGATTTTCTTCACACGGTGGTCAATCTCCCCATATAGAATTCACATAGACTGGACTCTTGAGTAATGTCATATTTTTTCTCCAATGAATTTCATAACAATGATATCTTTATTGCTTCAATACTAGAACCCCAAGAGGACTCCATGAAAGCTTAGGATTTTGTTCGTCTGTTGAGAGTCCAAAGATTTATTGATAGTTTCCCATATAATATTCATATCTAGATTTTTTGGAATTTTGGATTTTCAGTTTACTTTCTCTCTATGTCGGAACAATTTATTAGTTTAAATGTTTTAGTAGGACCAAGTGAAATAATTATTTTGGTTGTTTATAAAAAAAGTGATGCTCTAGCTAAAGTCTCACTATATGATGAGTTGATCTATTTAAATCCATGTGATTTCCCATGTATGGTTAGAGGATACTTAAAAATAGTGTCCAATACAGAGAATAAAAATGGCAGTGGTCCATTTCCTAGAAGAGAATGTCAATACAGCTTGATTTTAATGGAAAACAATTGGCTCATGGATTCTGGTTTTTCTGGAGATCCATCTACTTGGGGAAATAATAAGCATATGAAATGTTGCTCTTGGATTCACCTTGATAAATGGATTGTGAATGGAGTTTATATCTCTACAATTTATATTATTAAGGTCTCTCATCTAGTTCATGGCCTCTTAGATAACTCTTCTCATTGCATTGTCGGTAATTACAAGAAGGTTAGTGAAGATCTATCCCATTTTTCCTCCACATGGGATGATAATCTAGAATTCTTAGACATCATGAAGAACTTTTAGGACCACTGCTTTAGAGTTAGCCTTTTCCTCTCTCCCCATAATAACCTCGGAAATTGGAAGGGGAATCTCTAATCCTTGGTCAATACTCTTCCCTTGGGTGATCAAGAATTACAATATCTTATAAGGGAAATTAAAGGGTTTGAGCCTATCCTTGAGTCTATATGGGATGACAAGATCTTTGGTTCTTTGAGATGAAATAAGGAATTATTAGAAGAGGTTTTTCTATATAAGGATCACATTTCTTGTCAAATATAAATAGTTAAATGGATTCGTAAAGGAGAAATAAATAAGGGATACTTCTATGCCCGCCTCAAAGAAAAAAATATTTATATGAATCCCAACCTGCTGCTGGAAGATGGATCATACACTAATGAAATGGATGTTTTTGGTAATATAGAATACTCCTTAAATTCATTATTATAATTCCATAATATGAGTATGGAGGGGGGTATCCAATTGGTCATTCTGATCTCTTTGATTTGATTCACTACTTTGTGTCTAATGAAGTGAATGATTGGTTGAAATCTATTTCAGACCAGGATGAAAATCTGAGAGTTGGTTTAGTCCCTAAATACATATATCATGAAAGTGTTGTATGAATTACCAATATCATTCTATATGATCTCATGGGACCTAGTGAAGGTCAGTATGATCATAGTGGTGTATGATTATTTCCATAGTGGTAATCTCCCTCGAGTGGCATGTACCACTAAAACTATTCTTGTACCCAAAGTCAAAGATCCCCAACCATTGAATCAGTACTACCCTAACAGTGTTTGAAATTTTCCAAATAAGTACTTCCTCATGTTATGAACAAATAAATTTCCCCCTTCCTTCCTATTTGGTTAGCCAAGGAACAACATGGTTTTGTGAAAGGTAGTTCAATCCAAGGTGTCATTACCTTGTTTCAAGAATTGAAAAGTGACATCAACCAGAACACCTTTGGTTTCAAGGTGGCCATTAAACTGGATATGAGTAAATCTTATGATATAGTTGAATGGTTTTTGTAATTCCATGGCCCTAAAAGCCCATATCTGGTGCATTAGTTTAATACATTGGCTTGATTATGAGGAATCAAATCCTGAAGGACTGATCAGTTTAGAAGTCTTGGAAAATATATTATATACATGAACTATACATTATAATTTTTTAACAACAAACATAGAATAGATAATCCTTTTAGAACTCCATTATTTCCTTAGATTAACCCTTCATATTAATCATAAAACACTTCATGGCATCCTGATAAAATAAAACATAAGAATGGGGTGAGCTGAGATGCTCACTAATGATAAAATCCAAAAAATGATGTTGACATGTATGAAAATAATCTAATCAAATCATTAATATTATTTTAGATAAGTATCCTCTTTTTTACATTGAAAACATTAATAGTAGAAAAATTTATAATAGAAGACATTTAAAAGAAATTTTTTAATAAAATTTTCTTATACCACAATAAAAAAAATTAAAGGAATTGACATTTTAATACATTTATGTCCATATAAATCAATCATTAAAACCATTTGGAAAACATGGACATTAATGAGAAAGGAAAAGAAGTGTAAATATTTAAAAAATTAATAATGATGTTTTAGTTAAATAATCCCATACATAAAACATTAAAAATATTCATTTTAATTTTTTTTAAAAGAAACATGGACATTAATGATAAATATGTCCATGTAAACACTTATATAAAAACAATCTCGGATAATAATGAGATTTGACAGTTAACCCTCACCTTAGGTCTGATACTCTTTGTAAGTGTCTGAAACTCCTATGGAATGTTTTTAAACATATTATTAACTTATATTAGATTAAAAATAATATTTATTGTATCATATATGATTGTTTTATAACATTATATTATCTGTTTTTTAAAAATTCCAAGTTAATGCAATATTTCGTGTAATAATTTCATTGTTTATCATACATTTGTTAACATGTTATTCTGGATATTATTATTTAGATCATGATTTAATTACATAAAAAATGTATAATATGATTTATATAACATATATATTCATAATATATATATGAAATGAGATACACCATTCATTGAGGCGGTAGGTCGTACGTACGCATGAATATTGTTTCTGTTTTCTTATTGTATTGAATGAAAGTTAGTTACTAACATATATGTACATATATATATATAATTCCATTTTATTTATTGTGTAATATATTTACTAATTATTCATAATATATATATTTTTTATAATTATTCTTGGATGGTGAACGTGGAAGATGAGCCTCATCCTATCGTGGAGACGGCAAGCCGTACGTACGTACGAGCGACAATATCATTTCCATAATGGTTAAATGTTATATAATTGTATGTAAAATTAATTTTAAATAAATAATATCATGTTATATTTATTATTTACGTCATTTATATTCATCATTATACCCATTGAAATAAATTATAGATGAAAACCAGTTTACACCATGGCCTGGAGACGGTAAGTCATACGTACGCATGCATAGTGATATTGTTTTTCATTGTATGGGTAAAAATAGAAATATGGTTGTCCCATAATCATAAAAAAATCTTAGCATATATTAGTTGTTGTAGTTATTATTTTATTATGGTAAAACCATAAGAATAGGATGTGAAATAAGAAAAGAACATTGAACGAAGGGATAAAATGATTACATCTTCTTCAGGTGTCTCCTTTTTATTTTCACAAAAGTACTCCTTATGTTGGTTTTCGGCCCAAAGTTTGTCCTCTATGATTATGTGAGGGAAGTTGGGAGGATCATTGGGTTGGGTTTTGCTAATCTAGAGGGCTCTGGAGTTGTGAATAAAAAAGAAGGAGAAGTTCCCTTTTATAGAAGAGGTGAGGGACACTTTTGGAAAGTATTGAAATATTAATTTATTATAAATTTATTTCCTTATTATAATGGATAAAAAGTGATTTATTTCGAGAATAAGATGAGTATGTGTAGAAATACTCTCAATCAATAGGTTTTAGACAAGTTAAGGTCATGAATTTAACCTTATATTTTGGCTTTAACCCTTATATAAATAGTTATCTCTTACCATGTCTTCTTTATTGTTATACTATATGGTAAATATAGTTTCTATAAAATTACAATTGAACCTCAAGTGGTTCATTAATTAAAATTTAATCACTATCTAAGAATTTTTTCCAAATTGTAAATTTTTATGACTATTATATCATTAAATAAATTATTGTTTGTTTTAAAAATTCATTTATGTCAATTTTGACACTATTTAGTAAATAATTTTTGTTAAAATCATAACAAATTTGTTACATATAAAAAAGCATTAAATAATCCCTAACACGTCAATGTCATCCAAAAAAAATTAGGATGTCATCAAAAATCTAAAAAAACATTTCTTTTAATTATTATGATATCATATATTTCAATCGTTCATTAATAAGGTAATCACTACACAATCATTGTGTCAAAAAAAATATTTATTTAATGTCTAAAAATTATGAATAAAATACCATGATTTATGAAATATTTTTATATTTACAGTTACTTTTTATAGTCAATGATATTTGTTAGGTCATAAAGGGGCCTAGATACCCTAGGTGGGGGGTGAATAAGGATATGAATATTCTTTTTCAAATTATTGCTACCCCACTAGATCTTGGCCTATTTATTATAAGGGTCACATTATTTTCACTTGTGTGTTTATGATGAGATGTTATTTTATTCTTTACCTTAGGATGATGCTTTAAAAGTATTGACGGATTGCAAGCACACGACGAAGAGTTTTTTACTTTGTTCACCCTCACTGGGATACATCCGAGAGGCATACAACGACAATGTGCGACATACCAAATCCACTAAAGATCTAGGTTTGGGATAGATATTCCATGCACTATCTTACTATATTTACAGATTTTAGGTTCAACTCAATTCATTCTGAAGGTTCACTACATATGTCTCCTCCACTTGCTCAATGGTGGTGGGAAGGATCAACGGCATCCTCTTCCTTTGTTCACGTCTCTGGGAAGGAATCCACTCAGAGTTTATGAACTTGTAGGTCCCTTAATTATAAATAATGAATTTATCCTCCAATGTATGTAGATGCTCTATTGAAGTAAAAATTCCATCAACTAATTAATACCCCCTTTCCATGGAACACTGGGAAATTACTTCTGAAATACTATTGCAAAGATCACTGCTTCACAAAGCTCCTGAGTTTGAAAAGCTCAAACAAGCCTTCGCAAAGATCTTACCTCTTCGCAAATCACACACCTTCATAAAGCTCACTTTATAGTAGATCCTAATTCTTCATAGATATTAATACTTTTTAGATCTTAGGTCGTCATAGAGATCAATCCTTCTCAAAGAAACTTCCTTCATGATGCTCACTGGGCCAATGTAGAACACACCTCTTTCGTGGAGCTAGATTAGCCGCTGTGAAGCTACTTCATTTTTCAGAGAACACTACCTATGAAAACCTCCATTGTGATTTGAGAGTTGAAAATTTTTCCTAAAAACAATCTACTCTTCTCAAGGGGTCGAGGCCTATTTATATGAAATTTTATCGACTCGAAAACCATCCTCGTAAAGTTAGTGCCACATCAACTCAAATCGCAATGATCTCAAATTTCTGCTGACATTTTTTCTATATTTAGAAGAAGAATAAAATTTTTCAGATCATAGATCTCATCATAATTGTGGAGAATTCTGCTAATTTCTTTTCAACACTGTCGTAATGCTCGCTCTCAATAATCTTCACTTCTTCTATTTTCAATGCTCATTGTAATTGCAGGTCTCACTATCAAAATTCTTTATGTATTTGTGAAATCCACTTAATGAATCCCAAATTAGCAAAATTCATTCATATTCCATATTTTGATGAGATATCTAATGAAATCCACATTTCTCAATGCTCACCAAACTCAAATTTTGGACCCCAAACATTTGAAAAAAACTAGAAAATATAACCACCTTGTATTTTTTCTTTTGTGACACCTCCAGATATTCCATTCCTTTTTCATGGTTCTTTCTCAACCTGGATTGTCAAAAATATCTTTGGAACACAAAAATTCATCATGAAAACCTTCTTTTTCAACAAACACCACCAAAACCCAAAAATTATGCAATGTTACCTTAAGGGATTTTATGCCAAAAATCTCCGCCTTTGGGTATGTTGGGAACTCTTCTCATTACGATTTTATGTACTTTTATTCCTCATTAAATCTTCTTCCAACATATCCCATAATTTTTCTCTTTCCATTCGGATAGCGATCAATGACTTAATCAGCACATACTCTAACCCCACATTAGCAATTCTCAGTGTGAGAAACAATAGTAGGATGAAAATCTCAATAATGAACCACGTCATTTCTGACTCCAATTATTGATTCCATCCCAAGACCACTCTTCTATTTTCATCTCAAAATTCAGCGGTTGTGATACCTAATAATTGATCGATCATTTCAAGCATCGTCAGATTTAAAACTCTCCCCTATCTCACAGTTCCACTTGTTGGATTCTCCATATATCTTTGACTAAGAAATTTTATCCATTATTCAATTTATCCCCCATAAAGAAACCACACTTTCTCTACCTTTACAATGAAAATAATGGTAACTCTATTGTGGTTTGAATCATTCGAAAAAACATAGATCAACACATTATCTAAAAAACATAATACCTCAGAGAGGGGGAGGTCCTGAATCCATACTTTTTCAAGTGTAGGGATTCAACTGGAATCCCAATGCTAGTTGGTGCCTCTCAAAAGAATCCATGGGTAAGACCTTTTTCAAATTTTCTAGAACCTATAGTTCTGTAGGAAAATAATCCAACTTCACAAGTCCATTCTCCACATTCTCATTTAGAAAATAATATATTATCTCAATGTTCTTTTTCCTTTAGTGATAGACTATATTTTTTCTAAGATTGATAAAACATGAATTATCTCACATGATTCTGATCAGAGACATCAATTCAACACCCATGTCACCAAGCTGTTTCTTCATCGACATTGAGTGGCCTAAATATACTTGGATTCTTGTGCTGCTCAATGAAATGCAATCTTGTTTCATTCTTAGCCAAGAAATACATAATCTACAAAGATATAAAGCACCTCCGGGCATTGACATCCAGTCATCTTCTAAACCATCCCAATCTACATCTGTATATCCCAATTACTCTAGCTATCATTTTTCGTTATATATCAAACCGAAATCCATAGTTCCTATGATATAATGAAGTATCTTTTTTACTGTAAACGTGTGGCATTCATTTGTATTGTTATTATACCAACCTACTTGGAATGTGGAAAAGACAATATCAGGCCTTATCATTGTGATGTACAATAAGATTCTAATTATTTTTCTGTACTCTATGATATTGACCATCTTACCTTCATCATCCTGTGAAAGTTTCATATGAGTAGCCACTGAAGTCTTAAACTCCTTGGAATTTTTCATTCCATAAATTCATAAAACATCATTAGCATATTTAGATTATAAAATGAAAATTAAATTATTTCATTTTCTAACCTATAAACCAAGGAAAAATGTTAGCTCACCAATCATTGACATTTTGAACACATTTTTCATGAAATCTAAAAACTATCTGCATTGTGCTTCATCTGATCACCAACTATATCTTTCAAGTCAATTTCATCTAAACTATTATAATTTCATGCTGATATAGATTTTACTTCCTCATTTTCATTATCAGTATCAACTTATAAATTAGCATTTTCCACTTCTAATCCTCCTATTTATCTTACCACTTAATCACATTCAATAGATAACATTCCACTGTGTCATTGTTCTGTGACCACATTTATTTCAACTAATTTTCTCAACTTCTTTTTGAAATATTATTGGTATTCTCTCGTAGATTCTTGGTATCTTAAAAACAGTCAGATGATACTATATTGTTAGATAAAAATAGATAATCATGAAATACATGACTTTTTCTACTTCTCCTGCAATCGATCTTCTTGATGTCAGATGGAATAAGAATTACTCTTATATTTCCCATTGATAACTTGAATATAATTAAAATATTGAATTCTCTCCCTATGAAGTAAAACACATCATATATTTGGGCCAACTATTTAGACCAAAAAACATTTATATTCTCATTTCATGAAACCATAATCTATTTAATCGTTTCAAGGAATTATTCCTAATTAATTATTCATGTCTTGTGAATGATTTGAATCAATTGAAATTATAGAGCACATCACATCACCAGTTTCCATATTTTGTTCCCACATCTTTTAGACTGTATCTCCCCTTGAACTTGAAACACTTGAACACCAGTTAACAACATTTATACGCATTGGGATAGAGGTTCTTCTAGAATTCTGATGAAGAGGATTGTGCTTGATCCAGATGGGTCAACCCTTTAATTATTTCTTGAACATCCTTACACTATTTCCTTTCCTGCTCCAACTACCTACCCAACTTCAACTATTCTGGCCATATAACATGGAATTCTTAACACACATTCTGATTCTTCTTCTGATATTAAGATTCTATATCCCCAACATTTCTCACAATTTGTGAATTAATACCTTTTTTAGAAATTTCATTCTTTGATTCTTCACTAATATCCCATTTTTCATTATTCATTCCCTAAATAGGAATCTCTCCACTGATCATCTTCTCTTGATTCTTCCTCAATTGATGATATTTTCTATTTCCTTCACTTCCTACTATGTGACAAGACATTCATGTTTTTCAAGTTATTCATTAGTCTCATTTCTTTCATCAATTTTTCGACTCACTGTAACGTTTATTATTTGGGTTGAGTCATCCAATGAAATTATATTCTTCTTAATTACTGTTGGGGAATCTCTTCCTTTTTTATTCCAAGATCTTCTACATCCATTCTAGGGGAGTTTTTTTGCGTAATTGACGAGTTGATTGATACACCTTTCATTAAGCACCTTTTGATACCCATAGTACTAGAAACCTCTTTTTCATCACACCATGTTGTCCTCCAGTATAGTATTTTTTACTGTACATTGCTTGTGCTAGGGATCTCATTCTGGGTTCCATTCCCTTACCTGATTTATTCTTTCTACAATTTATTTCCAAGTGACCTTTATGGGAACAGATAAAAAATATTCCATCAAAGAAATAACTCATCTCATCATTTCTCACTTGATATGTTGATGTAGTTTGAGTTTATCTCTTGGCATTGATCACTTGATATTTCATACAAATACTCAAGGTGAGCCCTATTCCTCCACAATTGAGGAACTTCATTGATACTTTCTTCTGATAGGTGTTTCATTCATATTTATCATGACACTTATTCTTATTCTCATATTTAGAAAAACTTATACCATCACAATATGAAATGTATTCCTAAGCCTCTGAAATAAATACTTATGTATGACTATGAATCCCCAAGAAATAGCACATGATATCATTACATCTGATGAAAAACTTCTTAGGTCTGTCTTTTGAAATTATAGAACATTTTATATTTTTAGAACTATTCAATGATTTCTTCCAATCATTCATGGGAGGGGATTCATAAAATCCACTTCTAGTTTTTTGAATACTGTATGGGATTTGAGTTGAGAAAAAATGTTCTTGTTTCTCTTTAGAAATAGAATATTTTCTTTGCATTTCATTATCTTTAGTTGAAGGATAATCAAATAGTAACTGCAATCCATCCTTTATCTTGGGATTTCCTTTAGCACTATATTTTTCCACTTATTCCTTTTATAATTCATGATCTTCGCCTAGATGTTGAATCTTTATATCCCTTGATTAAATTTGAGAATTAATTTCCCATAGGATATTCTTACCTCTACTCATCTAATATTCTAATTTATGTTTGAGCTTATCCACTATGTCACTTTTCTCATTAATTTAATTTGTTTTGCAATAGAATCAAAAAAATATTTCATTCTCTTTTTGTAGCCTTTTATTCCTCTGAACTTGTTCAGATAAGTGTGTATCAAGATCATAATTTATGGATTTTAGATTCTAAATTTCTTTTGAGTTCATATTCATTCCCTAGACAATAGATTTGAGATTTTCTCCCTTTATAGACATATTTTGTTGTTAATTTGCTTGGGAATCATTATTTTCTCTTATATCAGTATCCACATTAATAAGAAATTAATGTAATCCTTTTAAATTATTGTCCTCAATTTCCATTTCATGGGTCTAGATATCTTTGGATTTAATTTTTCATATAACTCCTTTGTTTCATGGACAACATCCACTTTTTGACTTCTTGGAGTTTCTTCATCATCAGTAGTTCCAACATCACTCTGCATGTTAGGTTCTTCATTTATTTATATTATATCATTTAATGAATAAATAGTCTCAAAGTCTGATGCATTGTTGGTTTCATTCAACTGAATCACACAATTTCTATTGACACTTCTATACCGAAGAATTTCACGAGACTTCTTCTTATTCTTGGATGTTCTTCCATTTTCAATGGAACACCAAGATAAGAGGAGACTGAATCATTAACCACAAAAATTGACTAAACCAGGTCATAGAAAACAAATCCAATAAAATAAACCTATGCTCTAATACCAACTGTTGGGTCCAAAAGGGTCTTAGATACCCTGAGAGGGGGGTGGGGTGAATTAGGGTTTGGATAATCTTTTTCAAATTATTCCTACCTCACTAGATCATTATTAGTTTATCATAAGAGTCCCTTTATTTTCACTTTTGTGTTTATGATTATCTATTATTTTCTAACCCGAATGGCTCGAAGGCCTTAATTTTTAATGATTCTTGATAACCCTCATTTCAAGGGATGGGGGGAATCCTTATAAGGCCCGTTGGCTTAGAGATTACATAGAATGTAGGCTTAAGAGGCATTATATGACCCGATGGTCTTAAAGAATTCTACCAGACTATAACTATAAGGAACTTCCCCTCCCCAGCATCTGCTTCATGATAGAAGCTCTCCACATTCACATGGTTTTCTAGCTATGCTTCCCATGCAAGAAAAGGCTATTCCCGATGGTGTATACATACCCTATCGTTCTTCCAAATCCATTGGTTCTGCTCTGGTGAGTGCACCTGCTCTGAATCCTCCTCTGGGGATGCTCCTTTTTTGTAGAGTCTTTCTGGGAAAACCGAACATATCATGTGGTCCGAATTCCTTGAGGTCCCCAAAGGCCTTGAGGTGTCCCAAAGCCTGTAAAGGAGGCCCAAAGCCTTACTGACCCGAAGTCCTGGGTGGCCCGAAGGCATTAAGGACTCCATGCCCAAACCTATTCCCCAAGGTAAATAGTTATAGTTGCCATAGTAACTCTTATATTTCTTGCTACAGCAACCCCTGGAATTATGCTTCGACCTAGTTTTGATCCTGGGCCTCTTAGATGCACTTAAGAAGACTACACCAACTAGGCTGAGGCTCATGTGCATCTCATTTTTTCTTATTTACCTAATGATTATGCTTTGAAAGTAATGCATGAATGCAATAACATGACACAAATATTTTTACTTTGTTTACCCTCATTGGGATACATCAAAGAAGCATATAATGACGATGTTTTGATGTACCAAATCCACTAATGCTCAAGGTTCGGGCTAGATATTATATGCCTTCGTTCACTACCTTTACAAAGATTAGGGTCTACTCACTACATTCCCCAAGGTCACTCCCAATTTCCCTTACTTTGGCTCACTACTGGATGGAAGGATCACTGTCCTCATCTTCCTTTGCTCAATGATCCTAGAAGGGATCCACTCATAGTTTATGGACTTAATGATCCCTTAATTTTCACTATTGATTGCATCCTCCACAGTATGTCGATGCTCTGTTGAAGTCCAAATTTCATCCACTCATGAATAATACTTTTCCACTATACATTGGGTAATAAACATTGAAATACTTTTGAAAATATCACTACTTTGAAAAGCTCCCAATATTTCAAAGCTCAAACAAGCCTTCACAATGTTTCTGCCTCTTCACAAAGCACACACCTTCGTAAAGAACATTACTTCGCCAAGCTCAAGCCTTTGTACATATCATGAATTCACAAATCATAGGCTGTCAGAGAGCTCAATCCATCGTAAATAAAATTCATTAATGACACTCATAGATCCAATGCGAAACACACCTATTTTTCAGATCTATATTAGCCACTGAGAAGCTCCTTCCTTTCGCAAAGCACACTACGTTTGCGAACCTATTTTACAATTTGAGAGGTGAAAATTATTCCTAATACACTCTCTATTCTTATATAGGTTTTGAAACCTATTTATATGAGATTCCACCGACTCGAGAACCTTCTGTGAAAAGTCAGTCCCACTTCAGCTCAAATCGCAAAGCATCAAAATTTCCATAGAAATTCTCTTCCTATTGCGAATCAGCACAACAATTTTCGGATCACAGAGCTCATTATAATAGTGGAGTATTCGATCGATCCCTTTTCACCACCTCCACAATGCTAAATCACAATGCTATTCATATCTTCCATTCTCAAAGCTCATTGTAATCATAGATATCACCATCAAAATTCATTTTGTCTTTTCAAAATCCAATTATCATGGTTCTTTGTCAACATTGATTATCAAAAATATCTCTCGAACTCAAAAATTCACCATGAAAACCTACTTTTTCAACAATCACAACCAACCCAAAAATGATGCAATCTTACCTTGAGGGATTTTTGTCCAAAAATATCATTTATATAAACAAAATTAATTTTTTTTAGTTAAGAGATACATATTTATATTATATTTCATTTTTTGTTAAATGAAACATTATAAAAGGTCATTACAACACCCAACTCACTCCATGGGGTTCTAAAATCGACCTACGGATTCTCATGGTAGTCTATATATCATTCAATAGGAATAGTACATGTGTTAGGGTAGTTGTATATTATTATAATATTATTTTTTCCCTTATATACTTGATTTTCCCATTAACCATGGTAAATAAAAATAATTAGTGATGTTACTATTCATAATGTCCAAAAAATAAAAGGTACATATTTACATTATTTTGACCCTATAATTCTAAATAAGGAATCCATTTTTACAAATTCAAAACACATAATTGGAAAAAATTATTTTAAAATTATTTCTCATTGTCAAAACATGAAAGTGGGGTTTTGAGAAGTAAAAACTACCAAAATATTGACATGTGTTTATATACAGTTTCAATGTGAAGTTAATTTCATTGAAAAAAATTGTATTAAATGATAAAAAAATAGTATAATTACACTTTAAATCCAATTATGTGGAAAATTTAACTATATTGATAAATTAGATGAAAAAGTATTTTTGAATTATAATGCATTATTTCCTACTATTCATTAAAATATGAATTTATCAAAAAAAATCCAATGATTTATCCAAAATAAATTTTCATGTCTTGATTCTAATGCAGAATTTTATTTTGACATATTTAATATCTAAAAGTGTCAAATATTGGATTTAAAAATGGTTCTCCATTAAAAGGCGGAAAAACTATATTTTCCAAAAAATACTTCTTCTATCTGAAAAATTGAATTTGTTTTTATATTATGTATAAGAAACATATAATATTAATGTTAAAATTATATGGGTGATATATAAAATTTAAAATGTGGTTAATATTATTCAAACCTACTATTTAAACTCCTACTTTGATAGGTCATTGTGCCCTAGAACTCGGTATTTAATGTAGCACAAACTATTTAATTATTAAGAAAAAACAAATCGTAGAATCCTAGGGTGTGACATTCTACCCTACTTCAATAAATTGCATCCTCACAATTTAATCTCGGGATTACAAACTATGTGATGGACTTTTCAAAATATACATATTGAGATCCCATATAGAAAATTGATTAATAATTCCTCTATTTTAAAATAAAATGATGTATGAATGTCACCAGAGAAAACATATACTAGGATTCCATGTTAGAAAATATGGATATGGAATAAAAACTAATGATCATGTTCTGATGGTGAGAGATATTTAACATGATTAAGAAAAGGACAACAAATATAATGTTATAAATCTATGATGATCCAAGGGGAATTTGATTCATCACAAAATAATGTACATGGAAGACATTTTTGGCTTTCAAGAACCCTTACCGAATACTAAAGAACATGAGAATAAATACACACTTTATTTTAGTACAATATCATAATTGTTCTAGCCTTGAACAATTTCCTTTTTATCTCATATTCATGAAAGTGAAGTTGAATTTTTCAGTCCTGAATTTTTGAATGATCATTTGATCAATAAATATAATGATAGGTCATTCCATCTATCTCAACAAAAAAGTTTGTACAGTTTATAAGATAAGAATAATTCCACCTATAGAGAGATAATATATTAATCTAACAAACATCAACCAGAGCATAAGATATACTATCCATAAATGGATAACTTTTTAATCCATTAATAAATTTAAAATCTACAAATTTAAAAAGAGGTAAACCAAATCAGGTAAGAATTTATCTCCTATATCTCATAGGGCAGTTCATTGTTGTCACATTCCAATCAGGTGAACACCTTCATCATGTATTCTATTAAGTCATGGTAAAAACATGAATTATCAGATATAATTTTTGAAAACATGCGTGTTTTCTTATTCGAAAACATATGGGATTATTTCTAAAGCCACAAAAATATGTATACTTCAACTATGATAGAATAACCTTATTGAAAAAAATCCATAGTTAGTTTTTAAAAAAACTAGAATCATATAATTTACTTATTCAAATCAAATATATCATTATCCAAACAACATTATCATAACAGCAATAAAATATTAGGGGTTATCTTTACCTTAATATTATGTTTTCTAAATATAATCTTACAATTAAATCAATTTTATTTTCAATTATAACTATTCAACATATTCTTGAAAATCCATAGAGGAAAACATAAACTAAATACTCCTTATATAGTTCAATATTTATAATTCTGGGATCCAATTACATAAATAATTCAATCATTCCAATTTAATGGTTGGCATGGAATAGGTGCTTCCTTGGTTTAGAAGTATATTCTTATAACTGGGGAATGAGTTTGGTAATTCCCATTTTTTCCACATATGAGACATTGAACTCCATAAAAATTGGCACTCTATAACCCTTTTTACCACAGAGATAACATCTTCCCCTGTATTTGACGTTTTCCTCAAGGTTCTTTTTCACTTCCTCTTAACATGTAGAAATCTAAATCTTCTTTCCTCTATGCTTCTAAAAATTTGATAATTTATAAACGTTCATATTCCTCTTACTCAATGTGATTAGAAAGTCATAAAATATCACATTGTTAATCATATATCATGGTAACTAATTCAAAATAATCACAATATATTTCTCTCCAGCCATTATTCGATTTTGTTGCTCAAAATCACTATATTTTACATAAAACACAATGTTAATCTAGTTCCTTCTTGTTTCCACCATTAACTAAGTCCCAAAATCATAGGGTGAGAAACACATCTCAATTATAAAAACCACAGAATCAATGGAAGGTACATGAAATCTATAATATATTAGGTTTATTCCTAGTTTATCCAATATTGTTAACCAAATTCTAGGGGGTTCTTCCATACATATCCTTAAAGTCTATCTTAGGGTTTTGATCCCTAATGTAAGTTTTCTAAATATATTTCCAAGGATTTTCCTAAACATTCTTTGATACCAACTGTAATCCCTTAACCCTAGAATCCCGAATCCAGTGTATTATTTCAATATATTGGCATAATTATAGGGAATCAAATCAAAAAGTACCAATCGGTTTAACAGTCTTGGAAAATAGATCTCGTACATGAACATTACATTAAAATTTCTAACATAAAACATAGTATGTATAATCCTTTGAGAACACAATTTTCCCCTATATTAACCCTTAATATCAATTATAAGAGGCATATTATCATCCTTGGTGAATAAAACATAAGAAAGGGCTGATCTCAGATGCTCAGTAAGGATAAAAATATATATCAAAATCTATAAAAAACATAAGCATAAACGGTTAAGAAAAGGTACAAAACTAAAACATATTCCTTTTAAAAAATTATCTTTAGCATTAGATGATAATAATAAATCTAATAATATCATTTAATAATGAGTGAATGCATAATGTTCGTCTTCTTAACCACTATGTCAATGCCTTTTTCCAAGACCATGCACAAATATTATGTCAAGGCCTTGTGAAAAGAATCAAGTTTGTATCATGAGACATATTGATGTATCGAGGGGATGTTGAAGGGCATGATAATCACTTCTTATGTCCAATACATCCCTCATATGAAAAGGATGAAACATAACATAAACACACATATTACAACTAGAATACAAATTGTTAATACATTTATCATAAACCATGAACGGTATTATAATAGAACATCCAAAATCAAATATATCCTCAAAACTTCATTAAAATATGGAAGATTGTATCATAATAAATCATTCTCAATTAAGAATAAAATCCAACAAAGGATGTTGACAGAAGTGAAAGTAACCTAATTAAATCATTATAAATATTTTAGAGAAATATCCTATTTTTACTTTGAAAAAATTAAAAGTCCCAATATTTATAAAAGAAGATACTTGGAAAGAAATTTGTGAATCAAAGTGTCTCATACAACATTAAAACATTTTACTGGAATTAACATTTTAAAAAATTTATGTTCATATAAATAAATCATCAAAACCATTTTGAAAACATGGACATTAATGACAAAGGTTTAGAAGTATAAATATTTAAAAAATTTATAATAATTTTTTAGTTAAACATTTGCTTACATAAAACAATATAAATATTACTTTTGGAAAAAAATTAAGAAACATGTGCATGAATGATAAATATGTTCAGGTAAACACTTATGCCTAAACAATATCAGATAATAATGATATATCAAAATTAACCCTTACCATAGGTCCGATACTCTCTGTATGTTTCTGAAACTCCTATATAATGTTTTTAAAAATATTAATAACTTATATAAGAACAATACTGATTTTTATGATATCATATATGAATTTTTTATGACTCTATATTACCCATTTATAAACATTTCCATGATAACCCAACATTTCTGTTAATAATTGCTTTGTTTATCATACGTGTTTTGACTTGATATTCTTGACCATATTACTTAGTTCATGATTTACTTACTTCCAGAATATATAATATGATTTATTTATCATATATATTCATAATAAAAATATAATATAATATATATATATATATGAAATGGAATACACCGTTAATGGAGATGGTAGGTCATACGTAAGCATGAACGTTGTTTTTATTTTCTTATCTTATTGAATTGAAGTAATTTAATGAAATATATGTTCATACATATATATATAGTATCCTAATTATTTCATATATTTCATGATTATTCATAATATATTTATTTTTTATAATCATTCTTGGATGGCGAACGTGGAATATTAGTCTCATCATGTCGTGGAGACTATAAGTCGTATATACAAACTAGAAATAGTATCATTTCATTAACGGTTAAATAGATTGGAATTAGACGGAAAATGAATTTTCCTAAAATAATATCATTTTATATTTATTATTTTTACGTAATTTATATTCATCATTATACCCATAGAAATAATGTATATATGAAAAAAAGTTTACACCACGGTGTGGAGAGAGTAAGCCCTACGTACACACGTATGGTTATATTTTTTTCATATGATGGGTTAAAGGAGGAATATAGTTCTAAACTAATTGTAAATACATCTCAGAATATAGAATATTATATAGTTATTAATTATGTATGGTAAAAACTTATTAAGATGAAGCAGTAGAAGAAAATAACGTTAAAACTAGGGATAAATTGATTACCTCTTCTTTGGGTGTATCTTATATATTTTCACAAAATTAATCCTTAAGAAGGTTTTCTTCCCAAAGGGTGGACTATCGGATAATGTGACGGAAGTTGGGAGGGGTTTTGGTCTGGGTTTTTCCATGAAAAAGGAATTTGGAGGTTTAAACAAAAGAAAAGAAGAAATGACCTTTTATATGAGAGGTGAGGGACACATTAATAAAGTGTTGAAATATTAATTTATTATAAATTTATTTTCAGTTTCTAATGGATAAAAAGTGATTAATTTGGAGGATAAGATGTGGAAGGGTAGAAATACTCTCAACCAATTAGTTTTAGACAAGTTTAGGTCATGAGAATAACATTATCTTTTGGCTTTAACCCTTAGTTAAATATTTAACTCTTACATTGTCTTCTTATACTCTTAGAATATATGGCTAATATAGTTACAATAAATAGACAATAAAACCTCATTTGGATCTTTAATGTCATTTTTAACACTATATATGTCATTTTTCTAGATCTTAGAATCTTATTACTATTATATAATTTAATAAAATAGGGTTTTTTTAAAAATTCATTTATGGAAATTTTGACACTATTTAGTAATTGATTTTTTTAAAGTCATAACCACTTGATTACTTCGAATGAAATCATTAACTAAGCCCTATCATGTCAATGTTATCCAAAAAATATTTTTTGAGATCAAAAAGATCAAATTATATTCATTTTGAAAATTATAATGTCATTTATTTCAATCATTCATTAATAAGGTAATCACTACATCATCCTTGTTTCACTAAAAAAATTATTTATTTAATGTTTAATCATTATAAATAAGATACCATGATGAATATAAACTTTTCAAATTTCCAATGATTATTTATAGTCGATGTGATCATTTATATTAACAGTAACTCCATAAGGATTTCTAAAAATAAATATAAATGCATGAAACTTTGTTTTAAGTAGATAATTATAACTAGCCTTTAAGCATAATTTTAGTTCTTCTATGTTTTGAATATTGAAAAACAGTCATCTACAATTGTGATCAGTAAGTTATTTAGAATCTGATTAAACCAAATTTTGTTTTGAATAGTAAAATACCCTTATGAATTGTTCTATGAATAGTAATATGGACTAATGAATAGTAATTCGTATTATTATTCTATTTTCTGAAGTCTTTATGATAATTAATTCGTTGTTAATTTTTCAATGTGATATAAAGTAGTTAACGAATTAAAATTGTTAATTTTTGAATTAAGTATGATTTTAATTAAAATTTAAATTAATAATATTTAAAAAAATATCAAAAATTGGAGTTCATTTTATATTCAGAACATCGAAAAATGGTATGGGTAATTTTTTGGAATTTTTCTGAAACAGTTGATTTTTTAGTGAATAGTAAAAATACAGTTTTGAGTTTCAATGTGTTTAATGTTGTAAATAATGATGTAATAATTTTAGTTGACTTTTGTACATTAAAATACTTTATGAGGTGCCCCATGGGGATAATACCGTGGGAAAATAACATTGGAAAGCCCATGGTTTTGAAAATACCAACAATGAGGTGTCCCTTGGAACTTATTAAAATATTCCCTCTCTATTGTTATAAATACCAACCCATTACTTCATTAAATTCATTCCAAATTCCTCCTCAATAAAACTCTATATTTATTAACTCCATATTTTTCCTCCCAAGGTTTCCTAAATTCCCTTAGGCCCCAACCTTCATGTTCTAGGAGTTACTCTAAAAGGTAAGAAAATTCTCAACTTCTTTCTTTTTTCCATTCAAGATCTCTTTTACGTGGTATAAATTTCTAGTTTCCATACCATGTTCTTATTTATTTTTTATTCTTTATCTATTATTTATTAGGATGTATTTTTGGATGGTTTACCCTGGTACCCACTCTTTTTTTTTGTTTTCTAAATCCATGTTGCACAACCGTTAGGCTGCTAAATTTTTATTCGAGATTTCTCAACTATTCTTTTACTTTGAGTTCCATTATTTTATTATTCTTTCATCATCTCCACTTACCCAAGAAGAATTGAATATACAGATAAAATTTTTAATTTTGGTTTTCTCATTTTCATGGAAAATTCATCATCATTCTTCTTCTCCTCTCCCACTTATCAAAGGAATAAAAGCATTGTCTGTGATGTGTCGAATAACCGACATCGTGGACAATTTAATTTAAATTTTATTTAATTCATTCAAGTGTAGTCATGAAATAATTTTTATCATTTAAATAGGTTATAATATATTTAATATTTCTAATTCATGGTTCTATAATTATTTTTAACACATTATTTAAATGTATAAAACAAAATGAGGTCGTTATTATTAAAGAACCAATAAATGATCTAAACAAACATCATTAATGTTTTATGTTATGAATCATCCTCATTTCAGAATTCAAAATTATAAATGGTATAATTCATGGTTCTATAAATAAATAAATTCCAATGCATTCCAGTTTTTTAGTTTCACTTATAATCGACAATAACGTCCATCATGAACCGATCGTGGAAATCATGTAACGAATGCTCCCAAAACAATAGAAAGAACAAAATACTAACATTTAAAGGGTGAAATGATGTTATAAAATCATCATATAAGATTTTATAAAGATTAATCTGTCTATTTAAGATAATAATAACACTCTTTTAATCATTATACAGATCTTTTAAATTATTTTTAAGTAATACTAACACGATGTAAGGGAATTTTTAACTCGATTTACATTCATTGGGTTAGCCTTCTACCTCATTATTAATGTTGTTTTTAAATTTATTATGTTAATTATTATGATTAAATTATGTTTAATTTTGTGTTTTTACACAGTATATAAATATTTCATCCACTATATTAAATACCCCTTAAATTATAAGATATTTATAAGTGACATTCCTTTAAAAACCTCTTTTAAAAATTCTGTTTTATGAAATTAAAAGGAAATGTTTTTTTGAAATTATTCATGTTGAATGATTATGTTCTAGTTCTTGGGAATTTTTTATGATGAATGGTGGGACCTATATATCCCTCCAATTCATTGGTTATGTGTTAGTTGGAGATCAGTCGTATGGTTACTCCTTGTGTAACTGTGATGGTTACACAAATTGTAAGGTAGCCATGAGGGTTACAAATTCTAAGGATGTCGTGAGGGTTACAATATTTTGTAAGGACCCAATATACCTTTATGGTTATCTTTTTTATTATCATGTTTTTTGGATCTTTTGGAAATCTCATGGTTCACGATGTATGTTTATATGGGTGACAAGTATGTCTTTTGAAAAAGATTTCACACATCACAAGTATTAATGGAATTAAGTGTTCTTTCCTTCTTTTTAGATCCCTTACTGATCTTTTTGGGATCATCCGATTTTTTAATGATTTTAACAGGTTATAAGGATGTGTATTAAAAAGAAATAATCCATGTTAAATTTTTTAAGATTTGACCAAGAAATCCTTTTTAAGCTTTAAATTTTTATATATAAAAAAATCGAAACTGTATTTAGTAATATCCTCTTGTATGAATATGGTAGGTTATGTATGTAGGGTATCATAATTATCTAAAACTGTAAACTCAAAAATATCCTCAATATGTAATAATGTATATTTTTGACTAAAATTCATGATTAAGTAATGTTTTAAGGTTGGTTCATTATAGTCGGTATTAGAGGATGGTTTACATAACTATAGAGGTTAGGATGATGTTAATATTTTACCATAAATGTTTTTTACTCTATGGTCAATTTGAAATGATATAGAGTTTAAATAATACCATGTTTCTTCGACTAAGATATGTTTGTTCAGAGGAGTTGTCTGTATATTAAACATGGAAGCTGAAGAGAAGAGGCTCTGATGGAATGACATTCTTTCGAATCTATAGCATAGAATAGTAGGGATTGGAACCGAGCAGTTTCTAACAGTAATGGCTCAACTAACACCTGAAATAAATGGTGGTGTAATCCATGAAAAGAGAATAACCATAGGTACTACAACATAACATGAAAATATTGGAACATTTTATAAGATAACACCCTCCTACTTTTAATGGATCTTCTGACTTAGTAGCGGAAGAAGGATGGATTAAATCCCTTGAAAATATTTTCGATGTTATGGGATGTTCATATAATCAAAAGGTTAGTCATTCCATTTATCGTTTTCAAGGTGATGTTGATCAGTGGTTTTCAATGGTAAATAATATCACGGATAGAGATGATATTGATACCTTAGAGTGGGCTTAATTTAAAAGTATTTTCCTTGAAATATTTTTTCCTAAGGTGGTGTGACTTAGGATGGAGAATCAACTCCTTGAATTGAAAAATAATAAGTAATAATTAGTGGTTGTGAATGAAGAAAAATTCACTTGACTAGTGAGGTATGATCCATATATTATTCAGGATCTTGATAAAAAAAATCATGCGCTTTTACTCAGGCTTGAAGACAAGGTATCGAAGGGAATTGGCCTCCCATGGATTCAAAAGTAATGAGAAACTTGTGCGATGTGTTTAGAGGGTAGAGATAGAGTTTCTTGATGATCATGTGCATTTTGGAAACAATTATAAGAATATTTGAAGATGTCATGTGATGGGTAAGAATTAATAAAATAAACCTGATGCTAAGAAAATCATGTTTTCTATTTCTGAAAGGTGTGGAAAGAAGCACCTTGGGGAATGTCTTTCAAAAACTGGGAAGTGTTTTCGATGTGGTAAATTTGGACATATATCCCGAGATTGAAATTAAATTGATCCTAAGACGTATCCTGATTAGAAAAATGTTATGTATTTTAAATGTGGTGAGATGGGTCATTATAAAAATTCCTACACAAAGAGGGATCCGAATTATACAAATAAGATAGACTTTAAAAAGAAAGGTGTAGTGAGAACCTTTGTGACTACGTCAGTAGATTTCAAGAAATCCAATGAATTTGAATGTGGTAATATATTAGTTTACTAGTATTTATCTAAATTTTTGATCGATACAGGGTCTATACATTCCTTCCTATTTGGGAAAAATTTTGGTAAATTGGAAACATCACCTCAAAAAATGAGACTGAAACTTGTTGATAAAACACCAGGGGGAAATATTATACAAAAAAGAAATTATAAGAATCATTGTATTGTGTTCTATGGAATGAATTTACCTAAAAACCTTGTTTTTTTACCTTCAGTCGAGTTTTATGTCATTCTAGGAATGGATTGGCTTTCTGTTTATCATGCTAAGATTGGTTGTAGAGCTAAAGAAGTTTTTTTTTTAAATGTTTTTCAGTTTGTATCAATGAACGGACCCATAAAATAGATAACATATCAGGAATATGAGAAAATTTTGAAATATAGAAATACATCATTCTAATATTGTTTATAACTAGGGAACTATTTAGATTATTGATTTCCTAGTGGTAATAAAATATCTTGATGTATTTCTTGATGAGTTACCTAGTGTCATACCAGATCTGGAAGTTGAATTCACAATTGACTTAGTTACAGATGCTAAACCAATTTCAAAACCCCCATATCATATGGCTGAAATAGAACTTCTTGAATTGAAAAATCGGTTGCAGTATTTTCTTGATAAAGTCTTAATTCATCCAAGAACATCACTGTGGGGGGATCCTTTTTTTATTGTTAAAAAGAAAGATGGTTCCATAAGACTTTGTGTTTATTATAGAGCTTTGAATCACATCATTGTTAAAAATGAGTATCTATTTCCTCACATCGATGACTTGTTTGATCATCTATAGGGAGCTCAGTACTTTTACAAGATTGACTTGAGATCATAATACCATCAGCTGAAGGTGAAGAAGGATGGCATCCCGAAAACAGCCTCTCATACTAGATATGGGTATTATGAATTTTTTGTTATGTCATTTGGGTTAACTAATTTACCTATTATATTCATGGATATTATGAAAATAATATTTAATGAGTTCATTGATAAGTTATTGGTTGTGTTTATATGACATTCTGGTATTTCCTAAGAGTAAATAAGAGCATGAAAAACATCTAAGGGTAGTTTTACAAAACATAATGAAAAGAAACTGTATGGTAAATTCAGCAAGTGTAAATTTTGGTTGCAACAGATTTATTTTCTTGGGAACATTGTAAATAAGAATGGAATAAAATTTGATACTTCCAAAACAAGTGTGGTTGATGAATGTCCAAGACCCCCAAATATTATAGAGATTTGTATTTTTATTGGATTAGAAGGTTATTACTGATGGATTGTTAAAAATAATGCACAGTTATCTAGCCCACTAACCAAGTTAACAAACAAGGGGTTAAATTTATTTGAATAGAAAAATGTGATGTTTGTTTTTAGGAACTGAAGAAGAGATTAGTGAATTCTCAAGTTTTGGCCTTCGCTCCAGAAATGTTGAGTTTTTCATCAACAATTATTCTTCTTTGATGGGAATTAGTTTTGTTTTTATGTAGAGTGATCAGGTAATTACTTATTCTTCAAGACAACTAAAACCCATTGAGTTAAGTTATCCCACAAATGATTTGGAATTGGTAGCTGTGGTTTTTTCTTTGAAAATTTGGACTAATCCTTTATATGGATCCAGCTGTAAAATATATACTGACTATAAAATTCTGAAGTATATATTCACTCACAAGGAATTAAACATGGCATAGAGAAGATGAATTTAACTGATAAAGTATTATGATTGCACAATCAATTATCATCTAGGAAATGAAAACAAATTGGTGGATTCCTTGAGTCAAAAATATCATGAATCGTTAACTATGTTATGTTTGGAACATGATCCCTTGATTTATAATTTGATGAATTTTTTCATAGAAGTTTTTTTGTTGGGAATACATCTATTTTGTTATGTTTTAATGCATTCATCATTATCAGACCGGATTAAGAAAGAGTAGAAGGAATATTGTAAGCTAAAAAAGGTAGAATTGGTTAAAATGGGTAAGATGCTATAATTTAACCATGATAAATATTGTGTTTTATGATTTGGAAAAAGGTTGCGTGTTCCTTGTGATTCTCAGTTGAAGAAATATTTGTTGTGTGAAGATCATAGTTCCCCATTTTCATTTCATCATGGAATTACTATTATGTATATATAAATTCGAGAGTATTACTAGGGGATAGAATGTAAAGAGATATTAGAGAATATAATGTGAAATGTTTGACTTGTCAACAGGTTAAAGAAGAGTGGGAGTTACTGAAGGGGATTCTTCATCCTTATCTAGTTCTAGAGTAGAATTGGGAGAATATATCCATGGACTTTAGTGTGGGACTACCAAAGTCTTCTCGAGGTAATAATGTGATTTGGGTTATTGTTGATCGACTGACAAAATCTACACATATTATTTCAATACTAGATATGATGTCTTTGGATCATCTTTCTCGACTGTACCTCAAAGATATTATCAGGTTAGATGGATTTCATCTTTCTATTATATTTGATCGGGATCCTAGGTTCACTTCTATATTTTGGAATGACCTTTAGAAGTTTCTAGTTACATAATTAAATTTCAATATAATGCTTTATCCTCAATCAGATGGGCAGTGAGAACGAACGATTCAGACTATGGAGGATATGCTCTGAGCTTGTTTAATGGACTACCATGTAAGTTGGAATCATCGTCATTCTTTATTTGAGTTTTCGTATAATAACAGTTTTCATTTTAGTATTTATGTGACACCTTTTGAGGAAATGTATGTGAAGTGGTATCGAACTCCAGCTTTTCAGGATGAAGTCAGGGAAAGGATGTTTATGGGACCATAATTATTAGATGTAGAGGCTAAGAAAGTGATGTTGATCCAGCAACACATGAGGACAGCTCAGATCTGGCTGAAATGTTATGAAGATAATAGAAGGAATGACTTCTCATTTGTGGAAGGTGGCCATGATTTCATTAAAATCTCTCCATGGAAAAGTGTTACGTGTGTTGGTATGAATGGGAAGCTATGTATGTTGTTCATCGGTCCTTTTAAAATCTTTGATAATGTTAGACCAGTTTCATACTGAGTATATTTGACTCCGATTTTGTCTCAGGTACTAAATGTTTTTCATGTTTCGATTTTGAGAATTTATGTGCCAGATTTAACTCATGTTTTGATCCCAAAAAAAGTTCAGCTATAAGAGAACCTTTCTTATGAAGAGAAACCTGTTCAGATTCTTGATCGAAGGGAACAGGTATTACGGAATAAGTTAATCCACCAGTTAATGGTTATGTGGAGAAACCACGTTGTATTAGAAGCAACTTGGGATTTTAAAAATTCTATGAGATAAAAGTACCCTCACTTTTTTAACAAGTAAATAAAAATGTGAGGATGCAATTTACAAAAGGTAGGGAGAATGTAACACCCCATGATTTTCCGAAATTAAATTAAAATTCATTAAACTTTTTTTAAGTAGATAATTATAACTATCCTTTATACATAATTTTACTACATCTATGTTTTGAGTTTTGAAAAATGGTGATCTACAATTGTGATCAGTAAGTTATTTGGAGTCTGATGAAACCAACTTGTTTTTTTGTGAATAGTAACATACCCTTGTGAAAAGTAATATGAACCTAATTAATAGTAAATTGTGTTATTATTTTATTTTCTTAAGGATTTAGGTTAATGACATCCAGGTTAAATTTTCAATGTTATATAAAAGGAGTTATCAAATTGAAATTGGTATTTTGAATAGATTATGAATTTATTTAAAAATTAAATTAATAATATTTAAAAAATTATTTTAAAAAAATGGAGTTAATTTTTTAATTCTACGCGTTGTAAAATTGTAAGGGTAAATTCTTGGGAATTTTTAGAAATAGTTGATTTTTCAGGGAATAGTAAAAATACAGTTTTGAGTTTCGGTGTGTTTAATGACATCATTGATGATGTATTCATTATGGTCAAATTTTTTACAGTAAAAAACGTTATGGGGTGTCCCATGTGGCTAATACCATGTAAATCCCATAGTCTTTCAAATTCCACCAATTAGGTGTCCCATGGAAATTATTAAAATATTCCCTCGCTTTTGTTGTAAACAGAAACCCATTCCTTCAATAAATTCAGAAACAATTCCCCCTCAATGAATCTATGTCCTTCTTACCTCCATAGTAGTCCTCAAAAGGTTTACTCAATCCCTTAATGTCTCAACCATCATGTTTCTTTGAGTTACTCTATATGGTAAGAAAACTCTGAACTTCATTATTTTTCCATTCATGTTCCCTTTTATATGGTATAACAATCATATTTCCACACTGTGTTATTATTTGAAAATTATTCATTCACTATTATGTATTATGATTTATTTTAGGATGGGTTACCCTTGTCCCCTCTCTTTTTAATGTTTTATGAAACCATTATCTATAGTCGTTAGGCTTCCATATTTTTGTAAGGGATTTATCAACTATTCTTTTATTTTGAGTTCCTTTCTTTTCTTATTATTTCCTAATATCCTCTTACCTAATAGGAATAATAGATTCATAAATCATGTATATTCTTGATTTTCTCAGTTTCATATAATATTCATCATCATTCTTCTTCTCCTCTCCCACTTATTCAAGGAATAAAAACATTCTATGTGATGGGTCGAATAACCAGCATCGTTGACGATGTAAATTCTTATTTTATCTAATTACATAAATTATGGTCATGAACCCATTTTTATAGTTGAACCAGGTAATAATAAATATATATTATGTCTCATCCATGGTTCTGTAATTCTTTTGTACACATTTTTTTAATTTATATAACAAAATGAGGTCTTTATTATGTAAGAACAACTAAAATGATCTAAACGAATGTCATTAATGTTTTAGCTTATGAATCATCCCCATTTCAGAATTCAAAATGATAAATGGAATAATTTATGGTTCTGTGAATATTTAAATACCACTCCATTTAAATTCTGGAGTTTCACTTCCAATCGATAAGAACATCCTTTATGGACCGATCATGGAAATCAGGTAAAGAACACTCCCAAAACAATTGAAGGAACAAAATACTAACATTTAAAGGGTAAACATATGTTATAAAATGATCTTATAATCTGTTATAAAGAGGAATATCTTCCCCTATGATAATAATAACACCTTTATAACCATTATATAAGAGTTTTAAACAAGCTAACGTAAGTCAAATCTGAGGTATGAGAATTCTTTACCCGATTTCCATTCCTTGGTTTAGCCTTCTACATCATTATTTATGTGATGTTTAAATTGTTTTTATGGTAAATTATGATTAAATTATGTTTAATTGTGTGTATTTACAGAGTATATACATATTCCATCCACTATATTTAACAACCCTTCAATTATATGCTATTTATAAGGGACTTTCCTTTTAAAACCTCTTTTAAAAATTATGTTTTACGAAATTCAAATGAAATGTTTTTATGCAATTAATCATGTTGTATGATTATGTTATGATGCTTCTAAATTGTTTATGATGAAGTGTGTGACCTATATCTCCCTTCAATTCCTTGGTTATGTGTATGTTGGAGGTCGTCTGTGTGGTTACTACATGTGAAACTCTGATGGTTACACAAATTGTAAGTATCCCTGAGGGTTACAATATTATGTATGTAATTCCCCCAATATACCTTTACGGTTATATTTATTTTTTTATGTTTTGGATGGATCTAGTGTAAAACTAATGTTTCACAAATTTCGTTTAAATGGGTGATAAGTATGTCTTTTGAAAATGATTTCACACGTCACAAGTATTCATGAACTAATGTGTTCCTTCCTTATTTTTAGATCCCTTACCGCGATTTTTGTGCTCATCCCATGTTTTTAAATGTTTTTAACAGGTTATAAGCATTTGTAAGATAAAGAAGAAATCCCAGTTAACTGTTTGAACATCTTTCAAAGAAATATTATTTTATGATTTAATTTTTTATATTTAAAAAAAATGAAAACAATTTTTATTAGAATCCTCTTGTATTAATGTGGTATTTTTTGTATATAAGGTATCATAATTATCTAAAAACTCTAACTCAAAAATATCCTCAAGGTGTAATAATGAATATTATTGAATAAAATTTTATATTAAGTAATTTTATAAGGTTGGGTCCTTATATTAACCAAATTAACATTATTTTAGTTAAGAGATACATGTTTAGGTTATATTCCTCTTTTATTTAAATTAAAAATTATAAAAGGGCGTTATCACACTCAAGTGGCTCCATTGGGTCCTAAAATATACATAAGGATTCTAATGTTCAGCCATATATCAACCAAACGGATTAGGAAAAGTGTTATATTAGTCTTATGTTATTATTATTATATTTTTTGCACTTATTTCCCTTTAACCATGGTAAATAAAAATAATTTCTGAAGTTACTATTCATAATGTCAAAAAATAAATGGTACTAATTTACACAATTTGAAACTTCTAATTCTAAATATGGAATTCATTTTTCCAAATTCAAAACACATAATTGGCAGAAATTAATTTAAAATTTATTCTCTATGTCAAAACCGGAAAGATGGTTTTTAAGAAGTAAAAACTATCAAAATATTGACATGTGTTTATGTCGTACTTAAATGTGAAATTACATCAAATGAAAAAAAAATTATTAAATTTTAATAAAATAATACAATTAAATTTAAAACCAAATAAAAGGACAATTTGACTATATATAATAAATTAGATTAAAAGGCAGTTTTGAATTAAAATGTAGTCTTTCCCACTATTCATTAAAATATGGATTCCATCATAAAAATACCAAAATTTAATCCAAACAAAATTTTTATGTCCCTATTCAAAAGAAAAAAAATTATTTCCTTAAATTTAATATATAAAAGTATCTAATATTGGATTTAAAGAGGTTTCTCCATTAAATGGCGAAAAACATCTAATTTGGAAAAATACTTCTTTTATTTGAAAAATTTTATTTTTTCCTTTCATTATGTCTAATAAAAACATAAGATGAATGTTAACATTATATGAGATATGTATAGAATGTAAAATTTTGTTAATACTATTCATAACCAATTTTTAAATTACTAGTTTGATTGGTCATGGTGCACTCGAACTCAGTGTTGTATGTAGCGCAAGCTATTGAATTATTAAGAAGAAGCATATTTTGGGAACATGGGGTGTTATAGTGATTCGTCAATAGTGTCCTAGAATTCATGGGGTTATCAATGTGGGTCATTGATAATCCCTTTAGGTGCTTTATCTATCCATAGTTTTCAAACTCATTATGGGAAAATAGTAGAGGTTTACCAATTTTGTTAGAGGATTAAGGCAGGGTGACCCCCGATCTCCCTCCCTGTTTATCATTTCTCAAGAAGCTCTCAGCCAATACATTAATAATTACATTGCTTTGGGTAATATTTTCCCCTAGAGGAATAAATTATGGGTTGGAGGTATATCCTATTTTTTGTTTAGAGATGACACAATTGTCTTTTTTAATTGTCGTGGAAAGTATATCTAAGGGGTTAATGATTCTTTAGAGGTGTATTGTTCTTGGAGTGTTAAAGTTTTCAATATTGATAAAAGAAACTTCATTGTCCATAATAAATTTTCTTAGAGGAGGATGATGGATTTGGTATCCATCCTTGGAATGGAGAAGGGTTCCTTCCCTATTGTCTACCTGGGTTCCCCTATGTCCTGTAATACCCTCCTCATCGAACACTTTGATTTGGAAATTGATAAAATCCAGGGTTATGTTATAAACTAGAAAAATAGGTTCTTATCTTCTAGAGTACAAAGAAATATGATTAACTTAATTCTCTCCTCCATTCCTATGAACATCCTGACCACCCTAAAGGTCCCAAAGAAGGTTATTTCTAACATTGAGAAGACTATGGCATCTTTATAATATGATAGTCACTTGGAAGGTAAATTTCATTGGGCTCCTTGGATTAATATTTCCAAGCCCATTAGGGAAGGGGTATTACCCTAAATAGTATTTTAGAAACCAGGAATTATTATTATTTCGATCATTCCTAGGAAATAATTGAGGGAAAATTATAGGGTAAACAAATGCATATTACTTAGGGAAAAAATGGGAGATCATCCAGATTTAATTCCACCAATATTCATTAGATGGTCTAACCATATTTTCCCATCCTCCAGCATAATTCTACATGGATAATTTTCTAGGGTGAAGATAGATATTAGGACCATAACCATTCATGGAATCTTCTTAGCTTCTCACACTTCCCCATCCCTAGTATTATCTTTAGGGAGGAAATAAATCCTCCAACATTCATTATCTCCACATTGGATGACAATCAGACGAGTGTATTCGATAACATTGAGCTCACTAATGAACTAGATCATTGTGTTTTCACTGTATATGCTACATGTACTTTTAAAATCATGGATTTTTATATTTCTCAATCTGTATATAATTCCTAGAATCTATAGGGATAAACATTATGTTGAAATGATCTTCCTTTGATGTTCTATTTCCCATTGTGAAGTGTCTAGATCAATTCCCTAAAAACTAATGATTGTATCCAGTGGAGATGGATTGCCTTTCTTATAAATTATTATGCTATAGAGAACCTAAATATGATTCCACGAACCACTTATTCTTCAACAACTAATTGATGAAGGAGGTTTTTGGATTATTCATTCAGTTTATATTGTGGTATGACCATTCTGATTCAGCTGTGTTTTTCATTTCATCATTGGTTTCAAGGTGTTGTTAGAACCATCCCTGATAGGATGGCCATATAGTTAATCCTCATTGTTGGATTTTGGGTCTTCCTGTAATATAGAAATGATTCAAAGAATTAGTCTTCATCATGGTCCACCATGAGTATTCTTTTCAAAATCAGAAACATAGGTATGTACTATTGCAGTTTAAGAAAGGACTTAGTAGATGTGCCATATCTCATGTCCTAATTTCCCTTTCACTCCTCCCTTCATAATGGAACATATGTATAGGTAAACATGATTAAATGGAATCCCCATATCTCAAGGAATAATATTAACATATATGGATCATGAAACATGGTATCTATGTTGGGATGTGGCATGATTAGAGACACCAAAGGATAAGTTGTAGCGACATTATCATCTTTCTTTGGGAATGGTGACTCCCAATAAGAGGAATCCCATTCCATCCTTAGGGGGCTACTTCTATGGGTTCATAGAAACATTTCTATAATAGTTATTGATACTGATTTACTAACAATATTCAATTCAATGTCAGATAAGGGAAATATTTCTTTTTCCATTGAATACTCTATAAGAAGGTGAATGTGGCATATTGACAACCACATGTACATCATTCATACTTGGTGCAAGGGAAATGTAGTGGATGACTTTCATACATCTAGAGTGTTTTGGTAGGATCAACTCCTTTTCTTTTCTTGTCTTGGATCCTTCCCCCATGAGGGTGTTACCATCATTCACGTTGATTCTCTTGGGATACATTATTTTAGACCCCCCTAAGTGTATTTTTGTATTATATTCATTCTCCAATAATATAATATAATAAAAAAGTATTTTGGTGGTAAAAATTATTCACCATACATTTGCATATATGGGAATATATTATCAGTCACCCATAGGTGGTCTAGTTCTATTTGTTAGATTCTATCAAGGAGGTCAATCAGAATGGTAGGAAGGAAAATTGGATTTATTTCACAATTATGTTTTTGAAAATTGGAGGTTTATCTTCCCTATAGATGTGTAGTGGAAATTTGTTCATTTGGTATTTTAGTGTGTGGAAGTTCGAGCCACCTAGGGACCTTGCAAAGGATTTTTATACACTTGGTAGTCCCATTGGGGGGTAGGATAACCTAAGGTAAATGCAAATAATTGTATTGGATGGTCCGTATGAACAAAACAAGATAAGAAACATGATAAACACTCAGTTTAGGATAGTATTCTTTGTAATATTCTTGATAAAGGGTTGACCCATCTAAGAGATTCATGGTAAATGGTCAGACCCATGGGAGATGAATGGTGAAGGTTACACTACGTGGTATAAGGGAAATAAAATGTCATGTACTCTAACATGGAAATCAAGCCCTTGAGAAAGATTCTTTATAGAGGTAATAGTTTCATATGACTAATAGATTTTAAGAATTTCCTTTAAAGGACATTCTTAATCTTATTTTACACCAAGTTTATCTAGATTATCCTAAGATTCAGACTTTTTAATTACCACTATATTAAAAATCATGGTATTTATAGATAAGGGCTAGGTTAACTATTTCCAAAAATAAGAGTTCATGCAATAAGGTGCATGAAACAACTTGATGGAGCCACCTCTCATCAACACAGGAGAGAGTTTCTCCTATAGTGTGCATTAAGGATGAGAATATTAATAGGGGTTGATGGTCACCAAGTCAAATGGGGGTCACATGGTATGCCTTTCTCATAATCACATGGCTAGTAAATGGGTGGACGATCAATGATCGATCACTTGGGTGATGGGAATTCACATCATCTCTCTATCTCATAATCACATTGCCAATATATGTATGCATAGTAGCTCGATGTTTTAGGTATGAAACTTTACACGGTATTCCCACTCATTTGAATTATTTAATCTACTAGTGTAAATAGTAATTATAGGTTATCTATGTTTAATTATGGACCAAGTAAAGAACACATGTCAATATTTGAGTCTGATTGTGGTTTGTTCTTTCTTCTTTTTTTTTGGAAGTATTAATGGATTAAAGATGATTTTGGTTTTGTTGTTTTATGTATGGTTCTGTATTATTCTATGCTAGTCGAATGAAATATATTAATGCTATTGATTTTTATTGAAATAACTGTTATACATGTAAATTATTGGAATGTTTTAAAAAGTTATTTCATTATTTTTCTTAAAAATTTTGGACATATTAATTTTATAATGTTATGTAATCTCTTTAAGCATAATAATGTTTTATAATTACCTACAATAAAAAACAATTGCTTTATTTTTGTGACACTTTCTTGAAAGGTAAACAACGTAAATTCTCATTCAGACTTGTCAATTAGATATGTACAAGTATACATTTATAGATAATAAATATTGATATATTTGGTCTAAAGAAATTTCTAGAATTATAAGATAGAAATTTTATTTATTTATCATTAATAAATATAGTATATTTTCATGGGTTTATTTTTAGCACATGAAAATGTTACTTTATCATTATTACTTGTTTTTAAAATTTTATTCAAAATGAAAAAGATTTCATGATTGTTTATATTCACAGTAATAAAAGATCACAGTTTTATAATTTAGAATTTGAATTGTTTTATAAAATAATGTTTATTTATGTAATGTTTTCACTCTTAAAAAAACATATAAAAATGGTGTTGTTGAAAAAAAATAAAACTCTTATCGAAATAGCTAGAAATATGCTAGGAGAGTATAATTTTCCTCGATAATTTTGTGTTAAATCCATTTTTCATTCTTGTTTCACATAAAATATAATTTTTCTTATAATATTGTTGAAGAAAACTCTTTATGAATTGATTAATGGTAAAAGGCCTAAAGTCTATATTTTAGACTTTTTTTATATAGGGTTCATATTCTGACTTCAATGGATAATTTAGATAAATTTGATTCTAATAGAGATGAATCTATTTTTATTAGTTATTATAATAATAGTAAATATTAAATAGTTTATAATAAAATAACTTTGTGTATTGAAGAATCTTTTCAAGTTATGAATTTTTAAAAATAATGTGAAATGAAATTCTAATCATGATGTTTTTTATAATGATTTTAGATATTTGAACATTATTGAAGAAAAATATCACGATATAGATGAATCAATTGAGGTGTATAATACTCCTCAACCTGATCCAAGACCACTAATTACTCGTAAATATCTTCCCATTAACAATGTGATTGGTGATGTTGGTTCTAGTATGATATCTAGAAGATCTGCTTTAAAATTATTTACTAGCACTACTTTTTTTATTATCATGTTCAAAAAAATGTTTTTGATACCTTAAATGATCTCAATTGAATTATTTCTATTAATGATGAGCTTAATCAAAAAAAAGTATATAAATTTTTCTATTTATTTTAGTTTCATGAGGATAATTAGGTAATTAGAAATAAATGAATCATTAGAAACAAGGTATTGATAATCTTAAGAAGAATTTATAAACATTTAAGATTAATTTTCCATGGTTTCCACATTTTAGGATATTAAAATCTTGTTATATATTAGTTGTTTTCATGTATTTATGTTATATAAAATTTATTTTCTAGTTTATTTATTAGATGGTCTTATAACTGAAGATCTTTATTATTATCATCCCTAGTTTTTAAAAATAAAAAATTTCATATTCATCTTTTCAAATTATCTAAATTTCTATATTGTCAAAAATAAGAACTTCAATATTATTATGGAAATATTTATTTGTTTCTATTGAAGAAGTATTTCAATGAATGTTATTTTAATACAACTCTTTTTAGTAAAAGTAAAGAAAATGATATTTTAATTTTAAAATTTTATGTTGATGACATAGTTTTGGCTATTCTAGTGAATTTTATTATAACAATTTTTCCACTTTACTTTCATTTGAGTTTGACATGAGCTTAATAGGAGAATTAAATTTCTTTATTGGGAGTAAAATTTCTATTAATAAACATGGATTATTTCTTAATCAATCTGCGTGTGAAAAAATATGGATAAAATGTTTGTTCTCAATTCTTGTAAATAAATGGAAACTTCTATGTGTAGTAGTTATAAAATAGATGTTAATGCATCTGTACAATAAATTGATATAAATTTTTATAAAGGAACGATAGGTATATTTATTTATTTAATTGAAAATATACTTATTTACAATTTTGGTTTTTTATGGGAATTATTTCAAGATGATACTAAATATATTCAAATTAAATATGTGAAAATAATGATTTTAAATGTTAACAGAATTTTAAAATCTAGTTTGTTTTATTTTAAGTATAATTGTTTTGATTTGATATCATATTCTTGCTCCAATTTTTTAGAATAAAAAATTAATAAAAAAATAACCTTAAATATGTGTCATTTTCATCGATTAATTTTGATTTATCTTTCTTCAAAGAAGAAATTATTATTTTGTTTCTACAGTAGAAGTTAGGTATATCTCCATTACAAGTTGTTGCGACCTTATTTCATGGGTAAGAAATAAATTATGTTTTATTTTGTAATTACATTGATAAATTGACTATATGTTTTGTTAACACATCTACAATTTATATTTCTAAAAATATTATACAAATTTCTAGAACAAATCATATCAAGGTTAGATTTCATTTTAATAGAGATCATGTTAATAAGTGATATATTATTTTGGAGTTTATTCTTAAAGAAAATCAAGTTACAAAAAACATTACAAATCCTTTAGACTTTGATAAGTTTAATAGTATTAAATATCATCTTTGAATAGAGTAATATTAATAGTTTTATGTTCTAATGTTTTAGGGGGTGAATGTATTTATAACATAAAATTTTGAGATTTACATAAAATATATAAAATCTAGAATCTATTTTTAAAATTAGTATTGATTAATTTATATAAATATTTATTTACTATATAACTATTTTAAAACTGAACATACAACTTATATTATATTTAATTAATGTTTAAACCCTCAATTATTATAATATAATATTTTGTAAAATATCTCCTATTATTTTTATTAATCTATATTTAAAAAATTCTTCTCATGCAATTTAATTACATATTATTATATCAGATGTATTTATCATGTATCCTTGATATATTTTTTAAAATAATAATTTTTTAATAATACATTATAAAATATTTAAATTATTTTTAAATAAGTAATTTCTCAATAGAAACATCATCATTTTGGTAATTTCAAAAATTTTGAGATTTGTTAAAAATTATAAATGGTTTTTTCATTATCAAAAGGGGAGAATATCAAGTAAATCCATTAAACACTTTTTGTTTTTAAAAGTACACCAATTTAATTTTTTATTTCCTTTAATGTAAATAATAATTTTAATTATATATTAATTAAATTATTTTTAAGATTGATTATATCTGTAACGAACCCTGTGGGCCTAAATTCCAATGAACTTTGCCATGCCCGAGCCTAGCCCTCTGGCAGATAGCAGACCCCTGCCCCACGGGCAGATAACAGGCCCCCACCGCAGACTGGCCCAGATAACACGTCGCAGGAACTGTCCCCTGCCTGGTGAGGATTTAATACGCCTCCCCCGCAACTCGAACTTGTGACCACAGGCTTAATGGCCAACTCAAAAGCGTTACGAGTACCACTGATCCAATGTCCCATTGGTACTCATAGCGCTTCTTGGTTGGCCTTTAAGCATGTGGCCACGGGTTCGATTTGCGAGGGAGGTATATTAAATCCTCGCCAGGAAGGGGACAGTTCTTCCAACGTGTTATATGGGCCAGTCTGCGGTGGGGGCCTGTTATCTTCCTAAGGGTGGGGGTCATCTATCTACCATAGTGATGGGCTCGGGCGTGGCTGAGTTCATTTGTATTTAGGGCCATCGGGTTTGTTATAATATCATAATATTTTGTTACATAAAAATATCATAGAATTTCTTGTTTTATTGTTCATAACATCTTCTAAAATATTTGTATCGAGTTCCTAGGACAAATACATCATTTTGGAGCTTTAAATATCATTTAGACATGATTTCACCTATTCCTATGTGGGAAAACATTTGTTCACCATGTATAAAAATTCTAAACCCCATAGCCAATTTGTTATCCACATAGAGGATTTATAAACCACAAAGTTGATTTTCTAGAATAAGTTACCCTCTATATATATACAATATATTAAGCAAAATAACTCCAAACATATTGATTATTTTCCTTTGAAATATAATTAAATATTCTACAATTCATTTGAAGACATAAACTTAGGAATCGATCTCTATCATATTTGATATGATGTTATAGTTTACTATTTTTTGAGTATTTTTTCGGTAGTTTTACAGAATAGTTTATCTACTATTTTTTAATCAAAATATTTTATATAAATGTCATATTAATGTGATTATTAATTATCTGGAAATAAAAGTAAATTTTAAAAATATAATTCAACTAGAACTAAATATTATTCTTCTATTTTTATTTTCATTTCAATTTTAACTCAAAAATTTGCGAAGTCGATTTGTTTACAAATTTTATAATTTTAGATTCATGAGAAAATATCCAATGCTGAATGGTCTATATGATGAATTCGCATATTGGAATTGATTAAATGAATATAACATGTCAATTATCCAACCTAAAGAATTATATTATGTTGAAAAAATTGCTTATGTAAAAAATCCCTAAGTTAATTAGGCTATGTAGTTCAGTGAAATTCAAGAGGTTATTGTTAAATCTTGAAAAATCTCTATTTTACATATTGTTTCATATTTCAATTTTTATAATTTTCATTTCATATTTTTAAATCGTGTTTAAGAATTTAGAAATTCATATTAATTATGTAGAACCAATGAGAAGTTTTTTAAATTGTTTTAAACATGTTTTTATGAAGATAAAATAATATATGAAATTAACATAGAGAAACTCAAAAATCATTTAATATTATTAGTTGGTTTTTTATTAAATTATATTTCTTATAAATTAATAATATTTTATAATAGGCTCATTTATACTTATTTTAATTTATTTAATTTAGTTTTATTAAAATTTTAATTTCATTGCATATTTACTACTTATTTTAAATGGAAATTTTTTAATTTTTTTTCAAAATAATTTTTTTAAGGGATATTTAATAAACCAATTATTATAGAGTTTATTTAAATTATTGATTGGTATTAAATTTTGGTTTGAATTATTCTTTATTATTTTGAATACTGCTAAGGAGTTGAGAAATTATTATGAAATTATTATATGCTTCTCTGTATATCTCTCTATTTCTCTAATAAACATGTATTAATATTTTTAAAAATTAAAATTTTCTAAACATTTTAAAGATACCACATTAGTTGTTTTAAATTTTCGAAAATTTTATATGGGACTCAATGGAATTTTTTAAGGTACGTGTAAAATTATGAAAATATGAGTGTATATGAATTAAAGTTACATAAAGTGTGTGTACTATATAAACTCTTAAGTGATAGTGTATTAATTGTTTAATAAAGATTCATTGTCTCTAAAGGGATAATAGAAAACTTCATACATCTACAACTACCTTGATTAGGTATCTTGATACATTACTCATCAACCAATATCTATACTTTCCTCATTCATCTTCTACTTAATCCAACTTTCTTGTGTCTTGAACACTTATTCTTATCTATAATGCACACTATTTTTAATATTTTTTCATTTAAATATAGAAATATTATTATTTTATAACAAGGGTTTGTGAATATTATATTCTAATGTTTTGACTAATTGGTTTGTGAATCCCATTAGCTTCAGTTAGTATTGAATATGGGTTCTGACTCCCAATACAAAAGTCATTATGTCGTTGTGGTAATCCATCCACATTGTAGAAAATGATTCTATAATAAATTTATTATTCCCGTAATAAATTATATTAGAGTAAAATGTATCTGTATCTGATCATAGAGGAGTAATAGTAGGATAGGTCCACTTTTGTCTGAACTACTATAAAAAACAACATCATCTTCTTTCTTTTATTCTACTATAAATTAACTCATTTACATAAAATTGATAATTATATTAAATAATTAATCTACATATTTATGAAAGATTAATTTGGTATATTCACCACCAACCATTATTTACCTCCCAATATGAAATATCAACATGGATACATAAAAAAATAGAACTTAAAATATCAATATCATTTTCCATTTAGTCTCTCACAATGAGCATCCACCATTGACATATCCTATTTAAACTTATTCTTTATAACCTCAGGAAGGGAAATTTTGTGAGGGGTGAGATTAGATGATTGGTAAAGGTAAAAATAAGTGTAATCAATCAATTATCACAAGTGAGAACAAGATAAGAATAAGGGTATGAGACCACTATCATGAATTTATATAGTCATACCAAGTCATTAAAATATCATTATTCATGAATGACGGTGCATTGTTTTGTAAAAAAAATACATAAAACATAAGAGTAAGTAATCATAAAAAATTAATGAAGATCCATGAGTACATAACACAATAATCATTGATATGTTATTAGAATAAAAAAATAATAGAAAATTATTTACTTAGACAATGATCAATTCTGAAACTATCTTAGTTTATTAGGTTCACTCCACATTTCATAATATCCTTTGTCATGTTTCACTCCTAATACTAACCTATCTGGAAAATTACCTTAATAAATTAAGTTCACTCTTTAATTATATTCATTAATATATCATGTGATATATATATTTATCTAATTCATTAGAGGTGTATATAATTTTTGGTCCACCCATCATATAATTAAAACCATATAAATGTGTAGCATTAGAGTATAAAACATTTATCATATAATAACCCATAGAAAGGATATAAATTTTATAAAAAATTCATCTTCATAATCAAAAACCATATAGAGAAGTAATAAATATCTTAAACATGGATATTATCCACAGTAAATCATAATAAATCTCAATGGATTTTTTTAAATATGATAATACATTTAAGAGATCTCTGGGACATATCTTGAGGAAAATAATATTTTCATTTTTAAATAACTACTTTAAAATAAAAACATTCCATAATATTAAGGTATGAATTAATTTTTAAAATAATTAAGGAAACATATAATAAATTCTTCAATGAAAAAACTATTTATGATGTTGGGGGAACTTTTTGTTGTTCTGTATGTTAATTCAAAAATTCATTTCACATTTTCAGTAAAACTCAAAATCACACTTTATTTAAGAATTGTTAATAAGATTCCTTTTCAAAAAAAATTACATATTAAAACATCATTAAATAATATTTTAAATTTATTTGATAATATTAAAAAATTTCTTGAAAGAAGTTTTGATGAAAATATGGACATTGAATAAAATATTTCAGACCGAGGAGAGAAATTAAGTTGATTTTCTTTAAAAAATAAATTACATATTTGAAATAATTAATGACAGGAAAATTAATGTATAATATCAATTCACTCTTAATAAACAAATATTAATAAATATATAATATGTTGGAGATATGGATTACAAAATTTCATCATTGGAATATTTAATCATAAGCAATCGAGGTAAAAATGAGGTTATTTCATAAAAACCATATCACTTTGGTAACATTTGATAAACAATTTCACATGGATGAAATAACATGAATTATATAATTAAATAGTATTAATTTTAAAATTCAATGATATAAAATTTTAATGGATCAGTATATATACATCATAAACATAAATTAGTGCATAACATCAAACATATCTGAGTAAAATAAAATTGGGGTGAAAAGCCTTAACTTATATATGACTTGATATGTATGCACTCTAAACATTGGTATCATAAATGTAGAATTATTTTTATTATATTCTATAATAATATACATACATGTAATACCATATATGATCTACGTATATCATTTCAACAACCATTTATTAACAATTCTCTATTAAAGCCATCATTTCGATTAATAACTCCTTTTTCCCTTGTATGTTTTAGTATACTAGTTATGGTCCTTGAACTTTGATCACGGTTCTTCAATATCTAAATTTTTATTAATTGTATAAATATATATTATATTCATTATATACATATTAATAACCATTCATATTATGTAGTGACAAAAATTGATTTATATCACTTTGTAGGGATGATAACTCGTATGTAAAACCAGAGTGATCTTACAACAATTCGATGGATATAAAGAAGATAGAAAATAATAATTCTATTTTAAAAAATAATTATTATATCATATATATTTTCATTAAATCTACACTTTCGATCCATTTAAAGTTTAAATTATAAACAAATTACATTTCTTAGTAGAGGTTGTTGTTCACAAGTATGCATGAGTGACATTATTGTTTACCATTGGATAGAAAGGAATGAAGGTAGAAAAAATATTATAATTCTATAAGAATAATTATGTGATAAATATCATATATAAATGCTAAAACCATCATTACAACCATCTATGAGATATAGAGATGGAAAATGAATCATATCAACACGTGGAGGGGGAAGTACATAAGTACACATAAAATATATATTATCTCCCATTTGATGGAGAAGGAGTGGAAAATTGTTATTAAATAATCATAATAACCTATGACTATTTTTATTATATTTTCTTAATCATGTTTTTTGATACAAAAGTTTCAAATATGGTGTAATAAAAAATTAAATTTAAAGATCTTTGTTAAGTTGTATACATCTTCTTTGAGAGACCTATATTGGAATACATATTAAGGCATCAAGGTTTTCATAATGTCAAAGTTTTGAGAGATGCCTAGAGGTTCCCCGTACCTGGTTGGTCACATCGCCTCAAGTTCAATTCTATAAATTCCAGAGGCTTCCGACTAGATTGAGGGACTTGGGTGTGATAGTGGGGAAACTATTCAATCGATGGCAGAGTAAAGAAGTGGAAATAAGCATATAACAATTGTGGAAGAATTAATAACATGCAATGGGTAAACAGTGGAAGACTGAATGAAATAAGCAACTGGAGAACATTTAAAAATGAAGCAAGGTACTGATGTCATGGAAAATATCCAAATAAGTCACAATTCTTGAATACAATACTAAACCATATTAAAAAAATAAAACATGTAAACAACTCCACAACATTTTATGCCTTATCTTGGTCCCATGCTCCCTTTCTCCACAGAAATCAAGTACCTGAAGTAGATGGGAACATGCCCTTATCTAGACCTGCGGCTATATAATCTTTTTGGGACCAAAATCATGACCTAAATAAGGTGTGAGATGATTCTCTCTAGGCAACCACCCAATGATCGATGCGTAATAGTCAGTGAATATATATGGTAAGCAATAAGAAAGATGAAGCAGTAACAAGTAAGTACTCAAAAGTAAATAATCATACAGTTTCAATTACATCCATTTTCATTTATTGGTTCAGCAACCAACAATAAAAAGTAACCCTCTGGGAAGTACTCACAACCAAACCCCTAAAGTTCAACCAAAAAAATACAAGAAACCCTCAGGTAAGTTCTCACAGTCTAACCCCTTTCATTCATCTTTAGAAAAGACTCTTTAAGGAAGTTCTCACCGTCAATTCTTCATGTTGTCTCATATAGGTAATTGGAGACACATTGAGGAAGTAATCAAAAACCAATTCGTCCTATGGTATCATAACGTGGAAACTACAAACACTCTAAGTGAGTACAATGACCATCCCCTCTATGGTCTCGCAACGTAAAAGTAAACAGACACTTCGGAGAAGCCCTCAACGTCTGTTCTCCTTATGGTCTACTACCCCAGGTTCCCACAACCCTTTGTAAATAAATCGTGCACAAATGATATATAGATTCAAAAGTAAACCTTAATAACTACATGGATAAATATACTATAACATTTCATGGCACGTATGATAAAAGTCACTTCATCCTAACAACACTAGGCATGGAAAAAAGTACCATAATAGGAAAAGCTAGAACAAAGGGTCAATATCAAACAAGCATTGGAAACAAATCCACAAAAGGTAAATTACCCTATTTACAATCATAAATCCTCTACTCAACCACTCAAGGAATAACAAGAAATAACAGGGAAAAAAACTATAAACACAGAATACCCCGAACAAGGGTATTGGCACTTTTGAACATATAACTCAAAGAATAACTACGAAAAGGCACAAACCACCTACCTTGGTGTTTTATGATATATATGCATGAACCTCATTCCCTGAATCTCACTAAGACACTGTAAAACTACAAAAATGATGAAAACACCCATCAACGGATATCTCATGAAAGAGGGGAAATAAGGAAATGAGGCACTAGAAGAAGGAAGAGCATAGCATGGATATTGTAACGCAATCGACGGTGATCGATTCAAAGAACATATGGGGAGTCGGGGGATCATAGAAGAATCACCGGCTACGGATGGTCCTAGATGAGATGAATGGAGAAGAAGGGTGTTCATTCAATTAAACGTGACCCTGGTCCATTTAGTGAAATAAAAAAAAGTACACATTATTTTATTAAAGGGGACATGGTGTGTACTTGATTTAAAGGGCCTCCACTTTAGGCAGTCTCAAGGTCACCCCCCACGACCATGTGCTTGGCTGTTACATGGCCATCACACGACTACATGCAGTAACCGGGTATATGGACTTTACTTATATGTACATGGTGTGTACTCCTAAAATTTCAAAAAACATATCATTTTCTCAAAAATAACTGGAAAAGAAATAAATACATAAAAAATGATTTGGGTTTTACAAACATATCCCCATAAAAAAATTTCCCCAAAATTCCCGAGGAAGGCGGCGTAGAAGAAGAAACCTTGAACACCTATTTCCATTATGATCATACATCGACCTCCCTCTCCCATGCCTCGTCTTGTACTTTCCTGTTATGGCATTGCACTTATACTAGAGGAATAGATCATCAATGAAGAATTTTTTCACTACGTTAAAAAATATGGATGGGATGCACCATGAATGATGAAACCACATCCAACTCAACCTTCTTAGGTTGAAAACATGAGAATGGTTTGAGATGTAACGTTGTAGTTGAGAAACGTGGCAGACTTCATGCATAGCCTGGTACATATGAGTTAACCACAACAGATAAGAAACCGGCCCGACCTTTTCCAAAACCTCAAATGGCCTGACGTACCTTGGCGAAAGCATACCCTACCTCATAATCCTATGGTGTCCCAACCCCGGTGTTACCCGCAGGAAAACATGATCTCTGAAATCAAACTCCAGAGGTTATCTCCTTCGATCATCATAAGACTTCTGTCGTGACTGTGCAATAGTCATTCTCCTCTGAATCAACTTTATCTACTCTATGGTCTCCTAGACAAGATGAGGTCCCAGCATAGCTACTTATCTTTCTTCCATGTAATATAGGGGTGATCAATATGGCCTACCGTACAAATCATCATAACGCACCATCTGAATGGTTTCTTGAAGACTATTATTGTAGGAAAACTCCACAAGAGGTATGGGCTTCTCCCAAAAACCTCCAAAATCCAGGAAAAATTCTAAAAGCATGTCCTCTGACACGAAAATCGTACGGTCAGACTATCTGTATGTCTGGTAATGGTAAGTCGTACTCAAAAGTACCTATATACCCAAAGCCCTTTGTAATCCCTTCCATAACTAAGAAGTAAAATGGTCATCTTTGTATGAAAAATGGACTGTGGCACCCCATGTAGACGTACAATCTATCGAATATACAACCTTACCAGCTCTTCTAAAATGATGTTCTCCTTGATCTATAATAAGTGAGAAACCTTCCTGAGTCTGTCAATAACAACCAAAACTGTATCATTCCATTGAGGCGACCTTGGTAAACCTGTCACAAAGTCCATTGCAACATCATTACACTTCCACTCAAGAAAGGGTAAATGCTGCAAATGCCCTACTGGTCACTGATGCTCTACCTTCACCTGCTGATAGGTGGAACGCCTCATGAAAAAACCAGCAACATTTCCCTCAATACCTAGCCACAAATACTGATTGTTCATGAATTTATACATCTTGTTGACACCAGGATGAACTTCCCAAACTACGGATTGAAATTCCCACCCCAGTTTCTCACGCATGTCTGCTGACACCCATACACACCCATGAAAATGAGAAATCTCATCCTCACATACTTTCTATCCTGGAATAATGTCCTCTCCTAAGACACTTTATTGTGTGTATATTCCTTCAAAATCTAATAGTGGTTTTATTCTCACTCGATCAAATAGAATGGGGGTAATAGGTACAAAATAAATGATTATCCTCCTTTGTCTGTTGTGCACCTCCAAATGATTCTTAGAGAATACATCCATAAGTTTCCACTCACTACTGGCCTCTTGAACTATCTTTATCTGAGTCCCCCTTCTCAGTGAATCAGTTAATTCCTTGTCTATCACAGGTGTGTAGGAATGATCAAAGTCAAAGGACTAAAGGTACTCAACACACCTTCACTGTCTCAGATTTAGATCATGATGAGTGAAGATATACTTGAGACTTTTGCAGTTAGTGAAAACTAAAAAATGATCACCCAATAGATAATGTCTCTAGTATCATAAAGCATGAACAACTTCATCCAAATCAAGATCAATCTTCGGGTAATTCCTCACTTGTGCCTCAACTTCTAAGACCTGTATACAACGACTCATTTTCCATACATATTCACAACTCCTAGCCTGATACATGATGCATCATAGTACATAGTATAAATATTACCTGTCCATATAAATACTAGTATCGATTCTGAAGTCAACATCCCTTTCATCTTCTAAAAGGCTTACTCACAAGAATTCGGCCACAAGTACTTCACACCATTCTTAGTCAGACCTGTCAGTGGTGCTACTAATCATGAGAAGTCCTATATGAAACGATTTTAGTAACCATGTATCCCTATAAAACTCCATACCCCAAATAAGTTCTTCGACTCCTCCCAGGAAACTACTACCCTCACTTTTTATAGGTCTACTAATACTCCAATCTCTGAGATGACATGACTTAAGAAGTGAATTTGGTCCACCCAAAAGTGGAATTTTGAAATCTTAGCATATAGCTGATGCCCACTCAGTGTACTCAAAATGATCTCAATATGGGTAGCATGGTCTTGTCGAGTGTGAGAGTACACCGAGATATCATACATGAAAACTACAATGAAAGAATCCAAGTATGGATGGAACACTTGGTTCATCAGTGCCATTAATATGGCAGGCATGTTTGTAAGAACGAACGGAATTACCACATATTTTTATAGAACATACCTACTCCAAAAGCCTGTAATAGGTATATCATGTGTTCTAATGCACAACGGATGCTAACTGAATCTCATGTTGATCATCAAGAACACTTGGGCTCCTCATAGCTGATCAAATTGATCATAAATCCTTGGCAAGGGATGTCGGTTCTTGACCATCAATTTGTTCAACATCCGATAGTCCCCACAGAGTCTGAGGGTACAGTTAGCCTTATTCAAAAATAGGACAGGCGAACCCCAAGGAGAAGTATTGGGTCTGATGAAAATATTTGCCTTCAACTTCTCAAAATTTTTCTTGAGCTCCTATAACTCTGTTGTAGCCATCAAATATGGAGGAATGGACACCTGTGCCACTCTTGGAACATGATCAATACGAAATTCCACCTCTTTCTCTAGAGGAAAACCTGAAAATTCCTCTGGAAATACATATCTAAAATGATACACCACTGGAGGAAATTACATCTATGAATTCCCCTGGTCATCCAGATATAGACTTGTAGTCTAGGATGTAACTCCACCCAACCCATGATGCTCGGGTCCCTCTCTGCTCATCCAGACATCGCATTTTCCCTTGTGTAAAAAAAACTTCCCCTGGTGATGTGAAACTCACCCTACGACGATAAATGTGGAATAACTCCTAGAAGGTAACTAACCATTCTATTCCAATAATTTCAACATAGCCAGTCATCTCTAAGACATATAGGTCCCATAATAAGAGACATACACCAACCTCAAGACGTAACTCCTTGCACTGGCGTACACTAGACGTTATAGTCCCCAATAGAGTATCCAACGTCAAGACATTAGTAGAAGTAAAGATACAGAGCCTAAGGCTCTCCACAATATCAATAGATATGAAACATTGGAAAGCCGCTATATCAAAAAGTGTATAAGTTGAAACTGAGTCAACTAGAATTGTACCTCGAATGGTAGAGGGTCTGGGATCCTGCTCTTGTTGGGTATGCTCCGCTACAAAAGTCTGGCATGTACTGCATCCCTCTGACAATTCCTGAACACCCTGAGCTGATCCACCCTATTGTCACTGATATCTTGATGACTGGATACCACGGCCGCGACCTACACCTCAGTCAGAATGGCCTGAAGAGCGCCAATTCTAGACTGATGAGAAACTGGTGGTCCAACTCTGGTACGAGGAGTCGAAACAGAACCACTATCACTAGATGATGGTAAAAATATTTGATAGAAGCGTTTAAGAAATCCCACCTTGCTTCACGATCGGCACTCCTTTGGGTCTCTCATGAAATGTGGCCTCATATGCCCGCCAATCCTGTACTGGTTGTACAACACCTGGCTTCTAGAAAGAAGTATCTCGCCTACTATGATCTTCATGTATAGACTCTATTCGACACTACCTGTGGTCAGTCTAATGGGTGCCATCTTCATATGATGAACCCCATGGGCTCACAGCTCTGGAATCGCTCATATTTCACTCTATGATCACCGCCTATTTGACTATAGTGGTGATGGAATCCAACCTGAAGATGTTCACTTAAGATCAGATGTTGTGCCTAAGAGTATCCTCAAACATCCTCACCATAAACAACTCATCACCTCCCTGTATGGGTGTAATCCACTGCAGTTCTATGAAGCAATAATAATACTCCATAACTGAGAGAGTACCTTATTCTAGACTCAGGAACTCTCGGGCTCAATCATCCCTCAGAGTCTCCGGGTAAAATTAGTCGTACAAGGTATGCTAAAACTCATCCCAATCCATAACCTGGTGAAGTCCCTCATGTGATATCACATCCCACCATCTCTTGGTAGAATTCTGAAAAATATATGTAGCTAAATTCACCCTCCTCTCTAGAGGTGTCTTCAGATGCTTGAAGATGGATATCATGGCTTCTAACAATGACTCTGTAGCCTGAGGTCCTCTATCCCATGTGAATGTGGGAGGATGATGTTGTTGAAGAACTCGTGTCAACTATGCCATAGACGGTGTAGGATGCGGTGCACCCCTAAAGGTCTGCATGATCCTCATAAATCCCTCTTGGAACTATGAATCAGCACCTATATCTAGGATAACGGCTGGTGCTAAGAGAGGCACAACTAGAGGATCTGCTAGCAGTTCTTGATCTGCCTTATCGGGTGTCTGGTCACTACCCTATAATTAGAATACAACAAGAGGACATTCATGTGTCATGACTCTGTGGGGTCAAATTCACACCATAGATACAGATTATCATGGATTGAAACATTGAAGTGTAAAAAGGGAACATGTGAAAGAAAGAATCAAGGATTTCAAAAGGGTGGATACATGGCTTGTATAACTCTTACACGACATGTTCTTTTAAACCTTCACATGGGAGTGTACTCTTGCCAACCCTGGAATGTAACACCCCACACACACAACATGTTCTACCAAATATTTATCAACCCCATGTGTATGTCCATATAGATAATCACATTTATAGAGACTACATGGTGTGTACCTACAGTATACAGCGTGTACTTAAGAAAATCAATTCCTTCTCGAACAGAAGGATACAAGGAATGTATTAATCATTACACACCATGTATTCTGGGTTTTATCAGATAGTAAGCCTCGGAAACTACTCTAGAAACCAAAAAAAACAAAAATGAACTTTAAATTGCCAAATTCTGATCCGTGAGGGCCGATACTCTCTGTGAATCAAAACTTCTCATCTTTTACATGTCTTATACAAACATAACCGAGAAATGATCCACCAAATTCTGGTCCATGAGGGCAGATAACAACTCAAGAACCAATGTTTGGTGTTCATTAAAATGAAACCTTACACAATCCAATACCCTATCAAATAGCAAGTATTCTATCAAGGCATCTATGAAAATATCATGCATAGCTAGAACAACATCTATCACAACAACATGCAATCAATAATGCACCATAAATGGCATGGCAAGAATACGTGGCATGTGATCTCTAGCAAGTCCCTATATGAGGCATGATATGGAATACCCTCATATCATCAGGTTGAAATATAAATAGAACCTCAATTATATCAACAATAACTACACGAAACATGTGAATCACCCAACGGTGAAATCAAATCAACCATAATAATTGAAAAACAAGAAAAAAATGCAACAAACGAGGTAAATTGGCTCTTCCTAGTACACGGGTTAGCTACTCCCAAGAACATCTTATTACCAAGTACATATTTCATTCTATCCCTAATTATATCCTCTAAATAGTAAGTCATGAAGAAAATAATTCCATTGATACCAATTTTAAATTTCCGGGTTCCGGGATCCTCCCAGATGTGCCTCGTGCCTGGTTGGTCACATGGCCTCATGTGCATTTTCCCCAATGCCAGAGGCTGCCGACTAGCAGCGAGGGCCTTGGGAGTGATAGTGGGAAAACTATTCCCTCATTGGAAGAGTAAAGCAGTGGAAATAAATAGATAGTGATAGAATAATATGTAATAACATGCAATAGGTAAACAGCAGAATCCTGAAAGAAATAAGCAAATAGAGCACATATATAAATGATGCAGGGTACCTATGTCTAGAAAAACATCCAAACTAGTCACAATGCTAGAATACAGTACTAACCCAAAGTACAAAACAAAAAAATTAGACATATCCATTGCATCACAATCCTCATCTTGGTCCCTTGCTCCCCACCTCCACAACAATCAAGTACCTAATGTAGAATGGTTCTTTCCCTTATCTATACCTTCAACAATATAATATTTTTGGGGCCAAAATCATGACCCAAACAGGGTGTGAGATAAATCCCAAGAGGAAATCACCCAAATATCTGTACCTAATATTCAGTGAATATATATATAGAAGGAAATTAGTAAAATGAAGTAGTAAACAAGGAAGTACTCAAAAGTAATAAATCCTAAAGTTTCAATTACATCCATTTTCAGTTATTAGTTAATAAACCAACAATCAAAAGTAATCTTTTGGGAATTACTCACAGTATAACCCCTCTAGTTTAAAAAAACAAACACAATAAACTCTCTAGGATGTACTCACAGTCTAACCCATTTGGTTCAGATTTAGCAAAGACTCTCTGAGGAATCACTCACCGTCAATTCCCCCTGTGGTCTCGTATCTATAATTATAGACACTCTGAGAAGGCACTCAACATCCAATTGCACCTATGTTTCCGTAACAGGGAAACTACGAACACTCTAATGGATCACAAATTCCATCCCCCCTATAGTCTCACAGCGTAAAAGTAAACAGACACTCTGGATAAGCCCTCAGCGTCCATTCTCCCTATGGTCTACTACGCCATGTTCCCATAGCCCTGTGTAAATCATTAGTGTGCAAATGATATATGGAAGCCAAAGTAATCCTCAATAACTAATTGGATAAATATTCTACATCATATAAGAACATGTTAGATAAAAGTCACTCTATCCTAACAACACTAGGCATGTAAAACAAAGTAGCTTAACATGAAAAGCTAGACCAAACGGTCAATATCGAGAAAACATGGGAAAAACATCTATAACATGGTAAATACACCTTTTTGCGATCATAAATCCTTTACTCACAAACACAAGGCATAGAATAAAATAACAGGGCTAAAAACCATAAACACGCAATGCCCTAAATAAGGGTATTGGATCTTTTTCACATATATCTCATAGACTAACTACAAATAGGCACAAACCACCTACCTCGGTATTGTATGATCGATATACATGAACCTAATTCCTTGAATTTCCCTAGAATTACATAGATCTACAAAAACACTAAAAATGATCAACCAAGGATATCTCACAAAATAAGAGAAATCAGGAAACAAGGATCTAGAAGAAGGAAGAGCTTACTATGGCGATTCCAATGCAACCGATGGTGGTCGATTCAGAGAAAGGATGGAGAGTCGAGGGCTCGGAGAAGAGTTGATGGTTACAAACACTCCAGGATGAGAAGAACAGAGAATATGGGTGTTCTGTCAATTATGCACGACCTCAGTTAGTTTAGGTAAATGAATATAAAGTACATGGCATGTTCATCAAGGGTACATGGTGTATACTTGCATTAACCGGCCTCCGCTTTAGGCAGTCTCTAGGTCACCACACACGGCCTTGTGCTTGGTCGTTACATGGCCAGTACACAACTAACCATGGTAATCGGTTACACGGAGTGTACTTATAAGTACACGATATGTACTCTTTAAATTTATAGATAATATTCTTTTTCTAAAAAACAACCATAAAAGAAATGCATACCTAAAAAATGATTTGGGTTCTTACAATTTTTTATTAGGAGAATAAAAGAATAATTTTGATAAATTTATAAATTATTGAAAGTATTTTTAGTAGTAACTAGTGGATATAAATGTCTCAAATTGTGTTAATATGGGAGGATAAGTGGTTCCCATTTTTCTGTGGGGGAATGGACACACATGGGATTTCGAAAAATATTTCACTGATAAACGGTCACTATCATTTGAATGTTTATCCAAATGAAAAATTATTCAATGTTAGGATAATATATGGTTAAAATATATTTAACCAATTTTAATAGAGAAATTATGATTTGAAATCCTAACCCTATCTCTTGGTTTAACACTAAGGTAAACTTGATTTAACCTTAACTGTGGTAAAAAAATTTACTATTCATTATTAAACAAATCTATGTTTACCAAAAAAAATTATATTAATTAATAATATTAAAAAAATGGAATTTTTTTTTCTAATTCAATTTCTATAAGTGGAAAACATAAATTTTAAATAAGCGAGCAAAACACAATGAAAACTCATTTTATTCAAATGAATTTCTCAGCATAAAAAGTAATTTAGTTTCATTCATTTCCTTATAAAACCCATATAATGAATATTAAAATAAATTTTTGATTATATAATCTATAAATATTAATAAAACTATCAATAAATAATGATTAATTTAATTTGTAATGATAAAAACATGGCACACATAAAAACAATTTTTCCCAAAAATGTTTTTAAACTGAAAATTTAACTTATACATAAATCTTGAATAATGATTATTACTATATAATTATTTATCTTATTACTATTTAGGTTAAATTTATTTTTTTTTTGTATTAAATAAAAATCATATTGTTACTTTTTTTAAAAATAGTGATAAATTTTACAAAAACATTATTTTTCACTATTCACTAGAAAATAAATATTTTTAGAAATTCCCTAAAAATTCACCTTAACATAATGTTGAAATGATAATTTAAGAAATGATATTAAATATTTAAAATAAAATATATAATAATTTTAGTAATTAATTATAATTTATTTACTTAGAATATAATAAATGTTATTTTTGAACATAACATATTTTTGAAACATAAAATGGATTTAATAGAAATTGATTAACAATTTATTATAAATTAATCAGTTTATTTTTAATATTTAAATTTATTTATAATGTGGTTGTTATTATTAATTCTATAAAATATAATGGTTAGGATATAAAATATTAATTTTTATCAGAAAAAGTAATATATCTTGAATAAAAATATATTCTAGAATCTCAGGGTGTTACATTTTCCCGACATAGAATAATTTTGTCCTCTTAGTTATTATCATGTTAAAAAAATGTTTTGTAAAGCCCCGTAAAATTCGAGGGAATTTCTTTTTTCTTATTTTTCTTTGGGATTTTACATGAACGCAATTTCTGACGGCACCTGATTCTGAGGCCCAGTGTGCCCGGAATCATGTTCCGAAGTTTAGCTCGGGTATGTTCAGTGAACGAATGAGCGGGTCTTCCTAACTTTTGAACAGGTGCTCGGAATCGAAATCCGAGGACACTGATGGAATCGTAGTGCCGGTAATTTCTTAGGAAAACCTTTTCTAGAGTTTTGTTTGCTCGGGTGTGGTTTTAAAATTAATGGGTTAAGTAATGAATAAAATAAAATTTGTGCAACCAATTTTATTTTTATATCTGAGTAGTTATATCCTATGTAAAGGAGTTGGGGTGGGACCCGTTAGTTTCTAACTACCCACGTGTAGATAAATTTGAGGTGGGCCCTACATGAGCCCCACCCTTTCAGCTTCCTCAAAACCCCATTAATTCTGTAACACACCCGCACCCCCCTTAAATGAAAAGTCAACTCACTTAATTAATTAATCGATTAAGTTATTCAATGTAATTAATTTGGGAATTCATTTCAAATTTCAAATTAAACGTTGGCTTGTGTGTGTTAATTTAATAAGACAAAGTCTTATTTCAGAAAGGGTTAGTTATCGTTGTGCGAGAAGGATTGGGGGATTAATTGCTCAAAGCCTTCGAATCTTCATCTTCTTAGTTGGAGAACGCGAAGAGCGATGAAGAACGTCGGCCTCCGACAGAAGACGACGAAGAACGCTAGTTCCCTGGAGATCGACGGCGCGACACCGTGTACCGCGACGCCGACGATCCTCTTCTCTGCGATGCCGATGAATCCTGTTCTCCGCGACGCCGTGTACCGTGACGTCGATGACAATTACAGAGCCTTCTTCTGTGACGTCCTTTTCCCGCGACGAACCTTCGTTCAACAACGCTTGAGGTACGGGGTTTGGTTTAATTTAATTTATGTGGATTATAACATCGACATATGATTAAATTGTTGAAAGTCGTTTTAACCACTAATGTGGTGGGTGTGGACCAACAAACAAGTCTGAACCCACTGATTCTCTGTTCTTGATTCACGGAATGTTGGGCAACAATGAAACCGGACCGTTGAGCGATTGGAGGCAGTTGTAGTAATCTACAGGTCCCGAGACGACCCCAGGCGCAGAAGGGAGCAAGAACGGACAACCGGAGCGGCTCTGGTGGCCAGCGGTTTTCACCTGCGGCGCGGGTCGCCAGCGCGGCGACGCCGACGGCCGGAGGCGGCGGCCGGCCGCCCGGAGGAGGCGGCATCCTGGCGCGCTACCAGGAGGGACCGTTGTGGCTTCAGCCTCAGCGGCAAGCGACCGGGAACCCGTGACCGCGCGGGACCCTGGGAAGACGGGGTACCCAGCACCGCGTCCGCTGGAAAAGGAGAGGCCCCACGTGGGGGCGGCGGTTTCAATCAAGGGGGCAGTCCCCCCCCCCCATTGGTATGGCTCGGCCAGTACTGAGATGGCTGTTTAGGGTGTGCCCGCGCCAGGCCAACTGGCCGCCCAGGGCGGACCGGCCGGGCCGGGCCGCACCGGCTGGGCCAAGCCGCGCCAGTCGGACCGGGTCGTGCCCACAGGGCCAGTCCGAACCCTAATGGGCCGGACCCGGGCCCGGTTCGGGCCGACCTAGGGGGTCTCGGGTCGGGTCGGTCCGGGCCCAAAACCCCCTAAAATCGGACATGTTCATTCTTTTACCCATATCATTGGTTACAGACCTACGATCGATACACCGTCAGTTGTGTGGCGATCCTTGGAACGAGATCATCATTTCAGTATAATACACTCAAGGTTTCAAGGATCTTTGGGTATAGCCGGGTTGATTCGAACACGAAACTAACCGGGCCCTCGAAGCGGAAACACTTATAACTTGAGCTCCGGACGTCAGATTGACGTGTCGTCGACTTTGTTGGATTCCTCTTAGTGAGACGGACCTTTTGGCTTACTGCATTCTTGGATTGGATGCAGTTAGACTACGTTTGGGTTGGTGTTGACTTAAAACCCAACCGGGCCCCTGGAACGAAAAATCCAATAACTCTCAGATCGGGCGTCTGATTGACGCGTCGTCTGTCACGTTGAGTTCCTCTTGTCGAGATGGAAACATGGGATACATCAACTCTGGACTACGTGTTAGTCGATGTATCGACCCCCTTGGCTCGTGGAGTGGATCCTCCCGGAATCCAGCATTATGTGTGCGGGAACCCTAGAGCTGGCTGTGACTGTGATGAAGACCGTACTGAAATCCTTTGTGGGTTCGACGGCGTTGAAGACTGCACGTAAATCCTACGTGTGTTCAGCAGCGATGAAGACTGCACTGAAATCTTATGTGGGTTCGGCAACGATGAAGACTGCACTGAAATCCAACGTGGGTTCAAACGCGATGAAGACCGTACTGAAATCCTCTGTGGGTTCGACGGTGGTGAAGATTGCACTGAAATCCTACATGGGTTCAGCATCGATGAAGACCATACTGAAATCCACTGTGGGTTCGATGGCGATGACTACTGTTCTTTTATCCTATGTGGGTCTGGCAGTGTTTGACTATGTTCTTGCTCCTACGTGGGTCTGGCAGAGTAGCTGGTCTGTATCATATGTGGGTCCGACAGCTTAGCTGGTTTAGTATCTTATGTGGGTCCCAGCATAGATGAATCAATGTCTATATCTGATCATCTCTATCACCTTACAAAGAAGTATACCTGTGTGAGTTGAGTCTTGACATTCAATCAATATCTTCGATATGATTGACTTGCTTTCTTATGTGGATTGGGTTGTGTTATCCTGTGTGGTTAGGGTTGTACTATCCTGTGTGGATGTGATCGAACTTGGGCTCGGGTGTCGGAGCCGAACTGGAATTGATGACTTAGGTATATGTATGAGCATATACCTAAGTAGTTTTGGATGTTACTTCGTGATTGTATCTTTCCTTTGTGGATTATCCTTTGTGGATTGTGGGAGACCTTCGGGGGTCTCGGGGTCCCTACTTAGTAGCATATACTCACCCCTACATGGGTTATGCCTGTACTACGTTGTTTTGGATTAAGACGACAGACAAGGCTGATTATGGTTGAGGCTTTTAGAGCAAGTCGGTACCTGGAGGTGGAACACTGGGCGGAACGTACATGGAGCGGACGGCTGGACCCGAGGGGCTGATCAGGCTATCTGTAGCCACCCTTCAGGTGGGACTTCCAGTGGGCGGCTCGACGTTGCTGCTTTACTTTTAGCTGTTGTACTTTCTTTCCAGTTGTACTATAATTTCAGTTTGGGTTTGTATTTTGGCCCATTTACTTTTCTGCACTATTTTTGTACCCAGTTTTACTTAGTGTTTACTTTTTCTTGCTTACTCTATGGTGTTTGTTTACTTCATAAAGGCAATGCGTCCCCCTTTTGTCAGGATTTATGCCTTGGTGCTAGTCGCCAGCCCCTGGCCTATGGGAGGTGGACTTGGGGTAGTCACGGCACGAGTTTCGAGGATGGGTCATGACATGTTAGTTATTAAGAAATAACATTGTTTAAAACCCACTTCATGCATAATAATAATAAAGTTTATATTTTAAGGGGAAGTGGTAAACATAAATGTTACCTTAAATAACACATAATTGGGTTCTCATATAAGAAAAACTTTTTTGGGAAGTGAAAATATGTACAAGGAAGAGAAAAATAATATATGAATAAAAAAGAGTATTTGACAACATAGTTTTCTGAAATTTAATGACCAAAAATGATATATTTTTTAGGGGTGAAAATAAACATCAATTAATCAAAAATGACTCTAAATGGGTAAAAAATATTTTTAAGGTCTATTTACCAAGACTTAAGGAATTATTTTATAATAGAATATCAGAAAAAATACTTATTTGACTTCTTAAATTCCACAAAATTAATTTCAACCATTGATTGTGTGTTTCAGTTAATCTCCACCACATTTAGTCCCATATCTCAATAATAAATCAATGAGATGAATTTTGACATCCTCAAGCACTAAAAAAACAACAAATAGATTTTGATATCTATAAATTAATGAAAATATATAAAAACATTATCAATTCAGTTATAAAAAATTCCAATGCATGCTAAGATAACTATTTTGAGTAAAAAAAAGTAGAAGATTAATATAAAATATTTGATAACATAATTATCTACTTAATTTAATCCAACAATAGTCAAATTCCAAAACACCAAAAATCATGCTTAACCAATATTCAAAACCCAAAAATTTATAAAAAAATGTCAAAAAATTTCAAATATATTTTTAACATTAATCACCAAAAAATATAAAATAACGTTTAATGCCCCATACTAATCATATGAAAATAATGATCATATATTCTATTAAAACATGTTAATAACCTAAATAAACAAAAACCTCCTGAAAAACATAATTTATTCTCAAATAAAACTCTATACATTTCCTCAAATAACATCATAAATTGTCCAATATATTCTATAACATCAAAATTGTAATATACATCATCAAAGGGGATATAAATCACTATGTTATAAAATCACTAATCAATTTCATGGTAACCAATACTATCCAATTTACATTATAAATTTCAGTAAACAATTTATATAGCTCTCTATTTATATAGAACACTAGTTTAAGTTATATCACTCTTTGACCATGTATTTTGAGGACATACAATATTCAGGTTATGTTTCTCGATGATCTACAGAGTTTCCTCATGATTTGGAGGCTTTTTTAGATGATTATTGTTGGCTAATGGTTAGTAGAAACTATTAATCATCTTCGAGAAACCATGAAAGGGATGGTAGGGGGGAAAATCAGAAAAACTGCTGTCACTCGATTTAGAAAAATGGTGAAAATGCTAGAAAAAAACCATGTACCTTGATATATAGGTAAAATGAATGATCGGTGCATAGTTTTTCAAAATTTATGATCCAACCATGTGAGGCGTGGTATTAATATTGTAGCACCACACAATTGTTGCACTGTTTGAAAAACTATATAACCTAACTATGCGACGTACAATTGGTGGTCTCTAAAAACTGGATCTAATATGAATTAACCCCTTAAACCCATATTTCCCATTAATCCAACCATATCAAAAATAAATTTCCCAAGCTCTAAGATATGATCCCCTTTGATCCAATAAATATCTTTTGGATAATTAAATTGAATTAGGGGCCCAGATTCCTCAAAAAAAATTTCTAATTCTTCATTATTATTAGATCCAAATTTATTCTGTTTATTTGAACCATACTTAATGTCTATTACAGATAGAAACATTTTTTATTAATAGTTTTATGTTTATATATTGTTGTATCTAGTTAATGAAACATGTTTTGTGATCCAATATTAAATATTTGTTGTGTTGTTCTTCATTTTTTCCAACGCTTGGGAGGTCGGTGTCCGATACCTCAACTCCACGTGAATTACACTTAGAGGTTTTCTTTTAAATGAATTATTTTATTTAAATTATTTTAAATTATTATTTCTATTTATGATGGTAATCATGTTTTTGTATTGGCTTGTGAATTGTGGAAATCGATTTGTTTTTGAAAAAACTGTTTTTTTTTTTAATTTTAAAATTATAATTTAAAATTATGTTTTGGTTTGAAGAATATAATAAATTTATTGAAATCACTACTATAAATTATACATATACCAATGCATCTATACCAACAGTTTATAAAAACCATTGGGAAAGGGTACATTAAGACCAATTTTCCCAACAAGTTTCCCATACCATTGGGAAAGGGTCCACTTTCAACAATTGTTTTCCCAAAACCATTGGGAAATGGTAAATTGAGACCACTTTTTTAGAGACCCAAAGCTTGACATACATAGACATTACATTAATTTGGCAGAGTACTTAATACATAATAAAAACAAACACCAAAGGACTGTAATAGTTTAGTGTCTTTGGAAACTCAAAATATAATCTTCTAATCAGGGTGAAAGATCATCAACATCTCCCATAAAGATCTTCCTTTTTTTAGCTAAAACCTTTATTTATATCCTGGGGAAAAGAAAACATAAAAATGGTGAGCTCAAATGCTTAGTAAGGTTAATAATGGAGATTATAAAACAAACCATATACATTTGAACTTCAAAACATGAACATAATATTTAAACATCAAAATCATGAGGAATGACATAAAACATGGAAGTACGTAAGGCCTAGATCATAAAGAAACATTAATCATGATAAAATATCATCTGAATAAAACATGTAATTGTGTAAGACCATTATTCACATTATATGATTTCCATAGTAGCCAAGGAATTACTACCAAGACCATATTAGTGGACAAAGTCCCTTTTTGAATCAAGTTCACTCCTCGTTCCAGTAATGTATCACTGAACTAGATTAAATTACCATTCCATCCATGTCTATATAATGAGATAAAAATCATTACCCAATGCATTGGAGGGAGATATAGGTCCCACCCATCTCATAATGAAATCATTCTTACGTGTGCCACAACATAAACATAAATCATTCATCATAACCCAAAGAATAAAATGGGTCTCATAAACATCATTCCATCATAACATAATCCATATAAAACAAATGGATATCATTTCATCATAAGAGAATTGAAACCATTTAAATCATAGAGACATTATACTTGAAACATAATCATACTAAATAATGTCGTCTTAGATGGAAAATAGTTTTGACAAAACATTTGAAAGAAATTATTGAGGAAAATATCATTTCTTCTTCAAAATAATTCTATTTTAAACAAATGCCATGAAATTTTAAAATAAAAGGATTTTATTGAAAATAATCATGAAATATTGTGGAGGAATCTTAATGAAAATAAGGCTTTATGAAACCGTAAAAATATGTTCATGCCATATACGTTAAAAAACATTCTTCTCGTACTTTTACCGGAAAAGTAAAACAGTGCCTCGTATGGTAAACAAAAGAATGATTAATTACATAAAATGTAGTAAAAGTAAAAAAAATAGTTAAAAAGGACATTAAACATACATGAAACCATATTTAGAAAATAGTGACATGGATGATAAATATAACCCCAGTAAATACTTACGAATAAACAATCTCGGATAAAAACGAGATTGGAAAAGATATCCCTTACAAAGATCTTTTTGTAAATAAAATAGATCACTTATGTGTATTAACTATAAGGTCACATAAAGAAAGTATAAATATGTGATAATATATAAAAATTCATTTCTCACATAATCAAAGAACGACATAAACAAGAAAGAGAAGATCAACCCAAAGAACGGAAATTGGATTAAGAAGTTCCCTTACCTCGTGTCCGACTTGACTTGATCATTCTTTAATCTCCTGAATAATCAACCAAAGTTAATTTATACTTTTTTAAAACCTTTTTCATGTTCATTATTTCTTTTTATATCACTTATTACCATGTTATAAACATTATGTAACCATTTAAGTTAATAACGTTCGTTTTGTCGATATTTGGTACTTCAGTCAAAAATGGACTTCTTATAATTACATGTTGATCATGTTTTTAAAGTTTCATTATATACAGAATGATATTAATGATTTATATATCATATATATCATATATATCCATCACATAAATGTATTTATAATATTACATAACATATAGAGGTAAGAAATGAAATGCACCATTCATGGAGACGGTAAGCCGTACGTACACATGAACGCTACTTTCATTTCTATTTCTTATTTTAATGGAATTAAAACATAATTATACATAGGTATATAATAATTCCAGTATAATAACATATATAATATCATTAAATCAATCTTTTATCCATCCCACATAAGGCATTAACGAATCAAATAACTTTGAGGGGGCGGTAGTCCGTACTTCCTCCAATGAAATTATCGTATTTACCCACTATGGAAACCATAAAGTCTTGATATAATTGGGAAGTAAATCAGAATAAGTAAATCATAAACATAATATATATCATATATAAATACAGTTCCATTATAATGGCCACCATGAGTGGCGGTAGGAGAAAATCGAACAATCATTGTTTCGTGAGGCGTTAGTTTGCCATCCACAGAAACATTATGTTCTTCATCCATTAGATGGAGTTGTGTGTAAGTGTAGTTTGAATAATTAACATAAAAACATACTAGTATATTATTGATACAGTTGTTGTTACAAAATAAAGGATTAAAAATATTTTAGCGGTTGGAGAAGTAGAGTAAAAGAAAACAATATAAGAGAAACGGTTACCTTTAATTTGGGTAACTTCCTTTGGTTTGAACCAAAATGACCTCTTGAAGTGCCATCTGCCTAAGGTAAGGCTTCTAGGGGGAGGATATGGATTTAGGTAGCTTAATTGGGTAGAGGTTGGACGAGCCAAATGGCTTGAGAGGTGTGATAAATTGGATAGAAATGGTCTCCTGTTATAAGGGGGGGGAGGGGATCTTTTGGAAAATGTGAAAATATTATTTTATTATAAACTTATCATTGGTTTCAAAAGGTAAAAAAATAATTAAAGATGAATATAAGATGACTCATGGTCTAAATAAAATAATCTAATAGGAATTGTACATGTTTTGGATAATATTTTAATCATTATAATCTTATTTATTTAAATCATTTATTAATGAGGTAAATGCTGCATCATTATTGTGTCGTATATAATTTAAGTTTATTGATGTCTAAAAATTATAAAAAAATACAATCATGTAGGAAATTATTTTATATTTCCAACTAATATTTATAGTCTAAAATATAATTTATATAACCATTTATAAAAATTAATTACTAAAATATTTTTGTTAATGTCAATTTTGTCTTTACATTAAATTGATTAATCCAAATTGTTATTATCACTACAAAGTGGCTTAATGGGGTCCCAAAATAGACCCAAGGATATCCTTGGTCGGACAAGACTCATAAAATAAGGTTATGACAAGTGTTAAGGTAATTTTTAATTATTATATTATTCTTTTAATCTTGAATTACCCTATTTACCTTTAACTGCGGTAAATAAAAGTAAAAAGTTATGATTCGCCCAAAATTATTTTCATCTTATTGAACCAAATTTTACTTATTTATAACAACCATTTATGTCTTATTTTTTAAATTCAATTCACATAAGTGGTAAAATTTCATTTAATGGAAAGTGTCTGTTTTTTAACTACCACTAACTGGTTTCACAATTCATCAAAAATTGAAGTTTTTCAGAAAAATACCAAACATTCACCCTAAGCTATATTTGATATTCCAAATTAAAAATTTATGTCTATTTTTTTAAATTCAAAACGTATAAGTGTCATTAATTAATTTAAAAAATAATTCCCATTATCAATACAAATAGCATGATTTTAAGAAACAATAACTATCAAAAGATCGACACTTGTTTATGCCCAATTTCAAAGTGAAACATATTCCAATGACCAAAATTGGATTAAATTGTAAAAATATATTCTAATTACACTTTAAACCCAATTATAAAGATAATCTGACCATATAAATTATTGTGATGAAAAAATTTGTTTTTAATTAAAATATACCGTGTTTTTACTATTCATTAAAATATTAAAGCTATCAGAATAATATGAAAAATTTATCCAAATTAAATTTTTATTTCCTTATTCCAAGGAAGAATTTTATTTTTTCAATTTAAACTTATGAACATTTCAAAAACTATATTTAAACTGGGTGCGACATCAAAAGGCGGAAAAACTGCATTTTTTGAAAAATAATTATTTTACCTGAAAATTTTATTTAGTTCTCATACCATGTTCTAGAAAATATGTAAGATGAATAATAATTTTATTAAATTCAAAATTTAGTAAATAATTTTCATAACGGCTAGTCCATAATAATATAAAAACAATATATTGTTGTTTAGTGAAACCTGGTATTGTGTATTACACATGTTATCGATGAAGGTCGTGATTGCATGTAATGCAAGCCATGTTCGGGCTGCGTGTAGTGAAAACTCTGTTTAGTGTTGTGTATAATATAATAAAAACTTATTTAATTTATAAAATAAACAAAATCTACACTTAATGTTGTGTAGAATAATTTCCACAAAATGAACTTTAAATTGTGTGTAACACGAGCCAAGAATAGTGTTTGGTATACTGCAAGCTAATACATTGTTGCATATAGTACAAGATAATCTTGGTGTAGTGTATAATAGAAGACACCAAAGAAATTAAAAATAATATATCTTATAAAATCTTGGGGTGTTACATTCTACCCCCTTAAAATGATTTTTGGCCTCGAAATTTATCGGGGTTATAAATGGTTTATTACATGAGAGTTTCTTTCATAGAAACCCACATCATAAAAAGAAATACTAAAACATACTTTTAAAAATGAATGTTAGAATCAAAATGGATACACAAAGTAACTCATCACTTGGGTTCCCACATAGAAGTATATAGGTGAAAATATGGATATGGAAGAGAAATCTAATCATCAAGTTCTGATGGAGAGTGGTAGAGAACATGGCTATGAAAATGCCAACAATCGCAAAGCCATAAATTTGTGATGATCTAAGGTACCATCTGATTAATCAGATATGAGAGTACTAGGACAACATTATTTCTTTTTCAAGATCATTTCCCTAATGTTGATGAATTTTTGAATTAAAAGAAATACTTACATGATTTTGGTACAATCTCATTATTGTTCATGTCGTGAACAATTTCCACTTCATCTCTTAAAGAAATGAATTTGAATTTGTATTTTGTGATGTTTTAGCAGATCATGTGATAGAATGATAGGACATTCCATCTGTCTCAAACATAAGGATATTAACAGTTATATACATAAGTCCGTCTATGGTGATATTAATCGTATATGATTCCAACAATGGACTTAGACTTCATTTATAATAAAACTTAATAAAATAAAACCAATTCCTACTAACCAGGGACTTCTTGTAGGCTGGTGGTAGGCGATAAAGGCCTGTCTCACTTCGGTTGTGGGTTTGATTCTCACAGTCTCATCCAACGTGACGGGTTATCGCCCATTCTGCAGGTTTTTTCTTTTCTTAAACAATACTATTATAACATTTCATCGATAATATAGAAATAAATTCTTTCCTTAAACAATACTAACTTATTTTCAACATAATCCATTCCAATCTTTTGGATTATCCTAAATACTTCTTTCCAAACTCATAGTATAAAGAGAACGATTACTAAAAAGGTCATATAACAAGCATGTGAATACCATCATTTATCCCTCATATATCACAAGATATATCTTGTTGGTCACATTCGAAACATGTGAATACCTTAATCATGTATTCTCTTGAAAAATGAATACCCATTGAACCTTAGTGAAAACATGAATGCTGTCACAAGTTAACACTTTCTACATACCAAAATCCCTAAATTTCTATATACTCAAACCATGATATCACTTTTTCCTTATATCAGTCATGAGCTCATGAATACTATTAACCATTTCATTTTCTCTTTATCCCTTCATTATGTGCATATCATCTTATCTCCAAAAATATTTCAATCACTTTTCAGGGTTATAGGTACCATATTCTTATGGAAAACCACAATGGACCAATACATAGATGTTCCAATATACCATAAATGTACCATATTCTCTTTATCCCTTCATTATGAGCTCATGAATACTATTAACCATTTCATTTTCTCTTTATCCCTTCATTATGTGAATGATTTGTTTTATATAATTCGCATATATATCTTCAAAATTATTTATTTTAACTATTATTTTTTAAGTATTTATCTACATATCTTAATAGTTTTATTGTAACTAAGGGAGTTCATGGTTCTTAAAGAGTGTTTTTATACCCATTGATATTGAGGTATTTGATGTTATTTCTGTGTCAGTTTTAAAATATGGGTTTTTTATATTTTTTCATTTTGAAATGTTTATAGTACTCTCTTGGAACTTTTAATATGGTTTTCTTAAAAAATGATGACCCTTGAAACATGACCCATGAGAATTACATAATGTTCAAAAATATTGAATATCTTGAAGTAAGGGAAGCTCAACCCCATGTAAATTACCTCATATGAAATTATACATCGCATATGAGCATTGGAGTATTGGCCATCACTTCCACCCAACCTAGCTCGTCTTCATGATATATTCATTATATCTCTCTTGGGGAAGTACATACCTGACCCTTCACATGTACATAATCCAAAAGTGGTAAAACTGTAACATGGCCACTCTTATGAGGAGTAACTAGTAGAAATATTGGACTATAGATAAACATTTCTACACAACAGGACAACCCACCTCATCAAAGTGTTGTGGAGGAACCATAAATATGAAAAATCTACATGGGAACCAGAAATGAAAATGAGACAAAATTACCCATACCATTTCTCAACTAATAGAATAAGTTGAAATTTTATGGATGAAATTTATTAAGGGGGGATGAATGTGATGCCCCATAATCTTTGATTGACAATTCTTTTCCAGAAAATGTTTTATATATTATATTATTCCCAAAAGAAATATATCTATAAATTAATGATTGGAATATAAATTTAAATGTGACCTTGAGGTTTTGAAATTTATATGACTATTTGTCAATTATGACCATTGGTCAATATGAACATTGGTAACTATACTCTTATAATAATTTTCAAATTATAATTAGTTTTTCTAAGTAGAAATGAAAAAGGATAATTAATTGAGAAAGGATAAATGAAGGCCTCAACCAGTAGAGTCGTTTCATACCTAGCCCATTTGTCAGAACACGGGAGGGAGGTAGGATCCTTGGGATTTTCTACTAAAAAATCCCAAGACATGCATCAAAAAGAGATACTTGAATGAAATCACCTACAGGAGAAGTTCAAGTTAGTAGAAATTTCTACTTGACCGATGTTATCCAAGTCACCTCGTGAGCCTATCACCGTCACACACCTTCCCATTAGGTCATATAGGGGTGTTATAGGGGTTTATGTTTCAAGGAATAAGTTTCATAAAGTGTAAACCCTTTTATTAATAAAATTCTCATTCTACCATTTCTGTTTTAAGAATATGTTTTCTTAATAAAATTAAGATTGAATTTGATAAATTTATTTTTTGGGAAGAAATTATACTTTTTAAAAAAGGTATAATTATTATAATAAAATAAGGTATAATTAATAATGTATATTTTAATTAAATATTATAATAAAAACACTTTTAATAAATTATAAATGATAAAATAATTTTTCTTCAAGTGTCGGAAATTTTAATATGCATTTTTAATTTGCTATTGTCTTTAAATAATAAGGATTTTATATATTTAAAAGTTATAATTCTCATTTTTGTAAAATTATTTTGATAAAATTAATATCATTTTTTTAAGCATAATTTTATAACTAGTTAAGGACGAATCTCTGAGAATTTTCTAAAATGTTTTGTTTTTCTGTGAATAGTAAAATTTTGTTTGAGAGTTTTAGTATGTTTAACGACTTCATAATTATGTCATAATGATGTAAATATTACTCTACCATAATCCAAGAATAAAACATTGTTACTATTTTTAAATGAATTATTTTAATATATATTAATAAATTTCCAAATATATAATTTTCATTCCAAATTCTAAAATGAAACTTTAACTTAAAATTGATATTTTGTGGAAACATTATTTTTCCTTGAAAAAATATGTAATATAAAATTATGGTCAACTATTTTGGGATACAATTATATAAAATATGTTCCTATTTTCCAATTACATGGGAAAATACCTTTGAAAATTCCACGGTTTAGCATTTACCAGTACCTAGGTGTCAGATGCCTCTATTTAAAAATTAATAAACAAATCCCCTACATTTTCTATAAATACCAACCATTTCTCATTTTAATTTCACTAACATTTCATCCCCAAAAAATCTATGATATTTTTACCTCCCATAGAGTCCTCAAATGGTTTTTTATGCCCCCAATGTCCCAATATTCAAGTTTTACGAGTTACTCATCAAGGTATAGGAAATCTAAACTTCTATTTTCCTTTCATGTTACCTTTTTATGTGGTATGTCCTTAAAATTTATAAAATATGTTCTTAAGTCCATTTTATTATCTCTTATTTATGTATTAAGAGTCTTTTATTAATGGGATATCCTTTTCCCCTCCCTTTTTACCATTTACTAAAACCATGATTCCTACCAGTTGTGTAGTCGAATTTTCTTCTCTAAATTCCTTCTTCTTCTTAATAGATTCTCTAAATTTATTTTTTGAATACCCAAACCACTTTATTTTCCCGGGGTATTCACCTTGATGTAAAATGATCTATTTTATTATCATATTATCATACATGAAACACACCTACCTTTTAGTGGGTTATCAATAACCTAAATATCTTTTCGTTACAAACTTTTAAAAAGACACTCGGATTTTGTCATGAAAATTATTTCATTTATTCTACATGGGTTATTTATGAAATATTTTATTATAATATATGTTTCTCACATTAATTAACACATATGAATGGTTTTAATTGATATTTGTCTAATTAATAGGGTAATAAATTTAATCTTTATAGTTGACATGTTTTATGATACCTTGGTGAACAATCATTGTTATTTTAATGACACCTTGGTGAAAAACCTTGGGCATATGTTTATGAACGTATCATCTAAATGTTAGAGTTCCATTTCCATGTTATGATTTATGTTTTTATTATTATGATATTTCTCTTTCTTATTCTATATATTTATGACTCATGTTCTTATTGATATTCTTCAAGATCATATGTAAAATGTTTTCCTTTATTTACCTTACTATACCTTATGCTCACTGTTTCATTTGATGTATGTACCTAAGTTATGAGATGAAGTAAATATACTTAGGATAAACCTATGATTATTCATTTCAAGTGAAATATAATAATTTTTTAATTTTTTCATATACTGTGTACATTTTTTTCATGAAACTAAACATTAAAAGATCCTTTATTTGTACCTTATAAATTAAGATTTTATTTAGTAAAAAAGAACGGATGATATATTATTAGTTGTTCTCATGTTTTAAAGTCTCTATTTGTGTTTTTTTATTTCATATTGGAGGTTTATGGATAACTTTTGATAAATTAACTACTTCAATGGGGTATTGGGAAGAAAGATAGGGAATCATGGTTATGGTGCATAGTTTATGAAATCATGCACAGACCATGTGTACTAGTGTGTACTAATTATTGTGGTACATCACACATTAATTTCATGATTTTACATACATTAAACTAACCATGAATAGATAAATAATTCTAATTTTTTTAAATTTTTGATACATAAATATCTTTATTTGTTTTATTCCACTTCCATGTTTTAATTATGATGTATTGATGTGTTTTCCAGGGATTTTGATGTATTTTATGTTTTAATTAACTCGTAATTGTTAACAATATTTTTTAAAATTGTCTTGAAATGAAAGGAAATTTCATTCACTTAGAAATTTTTTCAAAAGTTCTTGGGTACATTATGAAGTTGGGTTTTGGTAATTTTATATTTATGGATTAAGTGTTTGGTGAATATTTCCAAAAATGTATTAAAATATGAATTTTTGTAAAGGATATTTTGAAAATATAAAATATAAGAAGTTGTTTTCTTATATATTTTAATGTTTGTTCAAAGGTTGATTTAAAATTATTTATTAATTTTCAAAAATATTTCTTATAAGATCGCTTAGATTTAGAAACAATTCTATATTTTTAATTTAGTGTTGGTGTGTTTGTTTATATTTACTTTAGTTATGTTTTTATTTTAAATATTTTTTTAAATATTTTTTATGTTATTTTTATTTATTGTATTCCAATATGTAGTTTCAATGGATTCTCATGAGGATTTTGGAGGTGGATCTCCACTATCATGCCTTCTGGAAGATCAAATAATATCTAAATATATTTCTCCCTCTACTCCAAGTGTGCAGATTTGTACTCTTCCAATTATATCATAATATATGTATTATGTTTTTCAATTTCAAAACTTGAATCCTTATTAATATTTTAGGTTGTATGATTCTGAATAAGTAGGAGTGATGGTTGTGGAGTATAGAGAAACGTTTATTTAGATTAATAATCTAGAATATATCAAGATCGTGTTTTTGAATGTTATATTATATGTTCTGAGTTTGATGCAGTGGAGATACTTTTTCTAGAACAACACATAGAAGACCATTCTGGTTAAGGATTAAAATATTTGTCATTCACTATTAGTTCCCTAAAGGTATGGAAATATCAACTTCTATGGAATTTTATGGCCTTCATCAAAGTGACTCATTGGTGTTAGAGTAGTCTGAGTATTTTGTTTACTTCTTCCCATATATTCCTGACCATTCCATGGATTAATCCTTAAAGGACCAGAATTTAGGGAGAGGCTTATGACTAGATATTTTGTTAGTAGTGTCTTTACTTAGCTTTAATACCTATATAGAGACCATGAAGAAGTCTATTAGAAATGAGACTAGTTAGTTTTTATCAATTGAGGTTTTTTATATTACTCATGGTCTTAGGAGTGGTGGAAGGTGTTCATAAAAAGGGAAAGGAAAAATATACATGTCTAACTAGATGGTTGGAATCATAAAATGTTCATATTGATTTTTTTATGTTATATTTTTCGAGAGTATTCCCTTTGTGTGTCATATGTGTAGAAATATGATCCAAATGATATATTATTTTTATGAAATTATAATTTCATGCATATAGCCATATAGGTCATATTAAAAGGTTAAATAAATGATACAATCATAAGTGTGGTGGATCTATATTAACTTCTTTATAATATTTATTAGTTTCAACTAGTTGATCACATCATTTATTCAGTGACCATTAAAGGACTTCCTTGATTTTTCTTCCTTTTTTGAATTTTTGATGATGGTGTGATATTGAGGTTTAATTATATATTTATTCGTGATTATTGAAATTTATCTATTTAATTGATATATTTAACCTAAGTTATATTAAACTTGGTATGAAAAACTTTTGGCGTGGTTTTGAGTTTTGAGAATTGGAAAATGAGGGGATTATTTAATATGGTTTGGAGAACATTATTATTAAAAAAATCATCAAATGGATTTATTCCCCTAGAGGACTGGGTAATACAATCTACTTGGTCTTGTATATAATTATAATTTCCTTTTATTTTGTTCAGCTTACATTTTCATTTAAGTGAGTAATGGAATTTTATGCTTGGAACTATTATTTGCATTTACCCATGACCCATCATTCCCAAGGTTAAATTATTGGTTTTGTTTATCATTAATTCATGGGATGTTTAAAGAATGTAACCTGGTCTCTAATAACTTATTTTATTTTCTTACACATTAATTGAGGTATTATATATTTTTTTAACTTAATCTTTTGAATTAAACATCTTTCATTTCATTCCATTATTTTTTGTGTCATCACCTGGAGCCCCTTCCAATGTTTAATATTTAATTTTATATTATTACCCATTTGTGTAAAGATATGATGATTATAGTGTATTCATATTATATATGTATTATTGGGAAATTGATAGAAATATTAGTTAATTATTATCTACCAATCGCTATTGTTTTTATATTAATTAGAACGGATGATTATATTATCCTCTTTGATCTAAGATTTTACTTTTAATTTTCTTATAAAATAATATTCTATTGTGGGGATAATTGTCACAACCCAACCATATTTATATTTTTTTTCCTTTTTCCTTATGTTTAGGATAGTTTTTATTTAATTATAGAGAAATATGGTTTTAAAATTCACTCCACATAGTTTGTGCATTATTAGTGAAAACTTTGTAGATCGACAATGCAAATCCTATATAAAATTTCAAAGTGGATCACATGGTTGGTTTATGATTTATCTAAATGTGTAGCCCAATCGTGTTGTGTTTTCCCTGTATCTCCAGTGAGGTAAATATAGTTGACACATAGTTCAGTGAACCATTTTATAACTGTGTGATCCACTCTACTTCATTAAAATGTAGAAATTACCTATATACCCCTCTATTGAATTAAGCCCCTTGGACCTCAATTTTATAAACATTTGATCCTAGAAGCCCTTAGAATACCCCCATTTGTTATCCTTAATCCTACTGAGATTCTTTCAGATTTCATTAATATTTAAGGTTGATTCATCAAAATAATCTCTTGTAGATCCCTTCCACTAATAATTTTCTTTTTGATCTATCTTACCCTTTCCCTAATATGTTCATGGTGACTTAGGGTTCATTCCTATTCAAATTTTAATTAGTGGTTTAATTTTTAGGGTTTCTATTGGCCTTATAAGATTATATTTCCCCTCGTATGATGTAATAACCTAATTATTAATTAAATATATGTGTTAACGGTATGGTTACCCATGTATCACTCTAGAATTTTAAAATCACAAATGATTGTATTTTATAACATGTGTTTCAATTTTATTAATACATTTTTTAAAATGTGTGTGTGTGTGTGTGTGTTTGTTTCTTTGTGTGTTTGTGTTGTGTGATGGCTTTCATTAAAAGAAGAAATTTTCCCATGAATAGTAAATGATTTTACGTTTTTCTTTTAAAAACTATAGACTAAAAATATTTGGGATTCCATACACACCATATGTTAGAAGGAATTCCCATATATCTCTTTAAAAGGTTTTGATTTAACTAAAAAGGGGTTAGGATATTGAACTAGTTATCTTAATGTTTTCTGATGTGACAAAGGTTTTTTTTCTTAAAAAATGTTTTTAGACGCATAGATATTGAGTTATTTTATGATATTAATGTGTTAGTTTTGAAAACCTTTTTTATATATTGTTTCCATAATAAATGACTATAAAGCTCGATTGTCACTTTCTATATGATTTTCCTCAAAAAATAACAAAATTTGAAACATACACCTTCTTTGGTATGGAATGTTTGTATATTTTAAAAATTATAAATTTTTAGGTGAGGTTTTCCCCATATATGGATGTTATAGTGTATTATTATTCATGATTAAAGAGTTTGTTTTAGTGAAGAGTGTTTAGAGGCTTGATTGAGGTTTATTTGTTTATTTTAATGACTATATTGTGTTTTATGGAAGTTTATAACAACTCCATTTATATTTTTTGGGAAGCTATCGGTAGAAATGGGGGATGTATAGGTATATGTTTTAATCTAGTGTTTGATCACAATATGTTTAGTGGATCTGATTTTGTACTTCTCTTTACTTAAGGAATTTTCTACAAAATTAGGGAATTTATGTTTGAACTATGTGTTAGGGTAATATTATTTGATATCTAGTGCTATTATTGCAATATTAATGTCATAGTATTAGTATTTAATATTTTATCTGGGGCCCCTAGGTTACCATGATTGTCATGATTGTGTTATATTTATGATTATTAATTTATGTTATCATGTATAAGTTTTAATTTCAATTGTTTAGTATAAAAAGAAAAGTATTTAGGTAATTATTATCATTTGAGAATAAGCCTTTAACTAGTTTAACCATTTTGGAACATTATAAAATGTTATCTATTTTCTTGAAATTTTTTTAATGGGTGATATATTTTTTAAAATAATTTTGGAATTTTTTAAATTATTTTTTTCAGAATAATGTAAATATATACTTATTTCAAAAATATAATGAAAACATGATTTATATTTTTATTTCCTACAGAATGAATTTATATTATTTTTAAATTTTATGTATATACTGTGGGGAGGATACCTAATGGAAACTTTCTACTCACACTATCAAATTATAAGTTTAAATAAGGTTATAATTTGGTGTACCAAATGATATACAGATTTAGGTTTAGTGAAAACAGTATGTGAAGATGATTCACTTGTGTATGTATATTGGTTTTAGGGGTGATCCTTAATTTTTATTTTTGGATTTTAGATCATTTTTTGAATCAGAAACCTAAACATTTTCCTTTTCTATTATATATTTTTAAAGATTAATTTTAAATGTTTTTATGAGTATATGAGTTTTTTATGTTGGATAATTTTTTCTTTCAATTTTTGGTATTTGGTTAATTTTCAGAACTTCTTATTTCTATGGTGTGGCCTTCCTGGGTATGTTATGTGAATGATATATTTTCATCTATAATTTATTTAGTTATTTATTTATTTATTAGGTAAAATCATTCCCACTAGTGTGTATTTGATTCACTGACACTATTTTTTAGATCATAAAGATTGGGAAAATCCTTTTATCCTAGTCATGGGATGAATCTGGTGCCTAGGTTTATGGTGGGCTAGGTTGGTTCCTAAGAAATTATTATTAGATCCCAGTTATTGTTTAGGGAATTTCGGTTTTGATAATATAGGTTTATGAAAACTCAAGAGGTATATCATTATTGTATATAATATCACCACCTTCTCATCATTAAACATGAGTTATAGTAGAAATTTTGGTTATATATTTGATGGAAATTGATCTTGGTTATCAATTTTTCTCAAGGTTTCTAGTCTCTATTTAAGTGTTTTCATTTTATATTAGAGATTTATAGGTATGTTTTGAGAAATTATAGTATTTTAGGTGGAAATTAGTGAAAATAAAAGCATTTATGTTTACTATGTGTAGTTAATTAATACATTCAAAGACCTTATGAACCACTCTATATGACTTCCCATGGAACTTCCTATAGTTAGTGAAACATTTATAAAATTAGGAGGTCAGACCTTTCACCATTAGTTATTTTCAATTTTTTATGTTATGGAGGCTTCAATACTTTTAATTTTTTCCCTTTTTTATATATTTAACACGTATTTAGGTGAGTTTTATGGGATTCTAATATTTTCTATGTTTAAATTTACCTAATATTTTCAACAGATTTTATTGAAATTATATTTAAATTAAATGAAAATATTTAACTTAAAAATTTTATAAAATTATTTGGGTATGAAATGAGGTTGGGTTTTGGGAAATTTATGTTTAAGTATTAAATGTTTTTTGAATTTTTCAAAAATATTTTTTAACAGTAATAAGTTTTTAAAAGGATATTAAAACAACTAAATATTAAAAGTGGTTTTATTGTATAATATATTTTATGTTATTAGAGTGATTTAAAATGATGATTACTCCTTTGAAAAAGTAGTTTCTAAAAAATTACATGGATTTTATGGTGATTATATTTTTTAAATTTTTGATTTTTATGTTGTTTTATATTTTATTTTGTTAACTTTTTGTATTAAATATTGTTTTAATAGTCCTTTATGTTTCTGATATTTATATTATGACCAATCTAGTTTCAATGGATTCTTGAAAGGGACTTGTTGGTGGTCTTCCCCCAAAATCACTTTTGATTGAACAAATCCCACACAAATTTAGTTTCTAAATCTACTCTAGTTATGGAGATTTGCACTCTTCCAATTATATCATAACATAAGGACTATGTTTATGAATTCCAAAATATGAACCATTCTCTCTTAATTTGGATAAATTATTCTCAATATGTAGAAGGATGGTTTTGGAGTATCAAGAAAATATTTGTTCAACATGAGACTCTAAAATCTATCAAGATTATGGTTTCGACCACTATTATAATGAATTAAAGTTAAAATAATTGTAATTCCATTGTATAGAAGATTCCACAGAGGGACCATACATAGGAAGGTTTTAAACAACTATTTATTCAGTAGTACTTCATTGATGTTGTGAAAATATTAAAGGATTTGTAATTTTATTGAATTCATCAAGGTGGATTTTCAATTTTGAAGTATTATTTAAATTTAATTTACTTATCCCCATATATCCCTAATCTATCCATTGAATAATCCTCAAAGACCCAATATTTTGGGAGAGGTCTATTGTTAGATCATTTTTTCCTAGTGCCCTTGCATTTCATTAACAACTATGAAGAGACAGTATACTAGGTTACTATAGTTGAGTATGCATTTTCTAAATCACCATAGGGTGTTAATGTTTATCATAATATCAAGATTTGTTGAGATATATTTAGAAGTGGAAAAGGTAAATGATCTATGTCTGATAGAATGGGTATAAACATCAAAAGGCTATCGTTCTTTTTCCAGTCACCTTATTTTTATAGAAATACCTTAGCATGTAATCAATTTTGATTATCAAGGATAAAATCATTCCTTTAAGAAAAAATTAATTCATGTCATTATTAGGTTCATCTAATTCATCACAAATGTTTCCATAATGGATCCAGACTGACTCCTTCATAGGATTTTCGAGTTCAACTATGTTAGCCAATCATCTATGCGATGATAAATTGAGGCCTTTCAACATGTATTTGTTTCATTTTCTTAAGTTTTAATTATGATGTTTTATTATTTTAAAATTATATTTTTTATCATTATTCTTGAATGATTTTTATATCACTGATATATTTTTCCGTAGTGATGAAGAAACCTAATTTGATGAGTTATTATTGTGATTCTGAGTTTAGAGAATTGGAATAAGAAGGGACTCATTAATATGGTGGGGAGACAACTACAAGGGAATATTTTTCAACAAATTAACTTCTTTCCCTAGGATATTGGTGAATGAAACCTAACATGTATCATATTTAATTGTTTTCTTTCTTACTTCTGTGTGTTTTTTTCAATTGATTCTGTGATGACATATATAATTGGATATGTTCTTTCGTTTTACCCCCAACCTGGACTGCCTATGGTTATATTGTTGGTTTTTATTATCAATTTTTTATGGGATGGTTTAAGGAAGGTATATGGGCCCCCAATAACATATTTCATTAGTTTGACCGTCATTAAAGTTTTTCTTGATGTGGAATCTTTGGGTGAAACAAGGGGAAATCATTCAAATAAAAATAGTAAAAGGTAAAAAACCGAATAAAATGAATAAGATCATCGGGAATAGTGATTTATGTGGTCTTAGAATAATCTTTATATCCATATAGAGGTGGAATAATTTCATGAATTTGGGATTATAATTATAAGATTATTTTCAAGCATCATAGACATAGAAACCCTCATTCAAATGTTCTCATAAAGAAGATGAGGAAATTGTGCCACAAACCACAAAAAATGTCCAATATTCCAGAGTGATCAATGGTTAGAAGTATATGGATATATATTATCGATGTATCCAAAATCTGTGACGAAATAGTAACAATATCCAATTATGAACTACTATTACACCATATCAGGGTAGCAAATTATCTTTGATACAACTCGGTTAGAATTAATATAGTACCCAAAACATGGTTAAGTGGACTTCAATCCTTGGACACCTAAAAAGGGTAATGTTATCCCCTACATCCCCCATTGACCTCACTATATAAGTTGACCCATGGGATTTGTGGCCTAATATATAGCATGGTCCATCATAATGTTTTCCAACATCATCTAAGGATAGGGCTACACTCATCTAATAATCTGTTACATATATCCTGAGTCTACATATTGGCCTACATAGAGGATACTGAATTAGATAGCTTACATAACCAGTTATCCTCCTCTTATTAAATCACAAGTGTGTTTTTTCTAATGAAAAATTCAATTTCAATATAACAATTCATGAAACATAAATTGTTTCTCTTCGATACTCCCATTACAATTTACCATATTCTACCTCTCATCCTTTATTCATCAATGAAGACTAATAGAGTCACAACATTTTCTTATCTTCTTAATAACTATTGGATTCATCAAAAAGTCTACTAGATTTATTATTGTGTGTATCTTATTAATGTCACCAACACATCCTATATTTTTCCTATGATAAAATGGTACTTTAACTAAATAATCTTCATATGGGAATGAAACACTGGGTTCTTTTCATGAATTTTAGAACTCTAACTATCATAGTTTAGTATATTTTCTTCCTGATTTCTATCCAAATACTAAAAGAAGTACATTGGCTAGACCATCTCAACCCCAATTTTTGTGACAGAAATATATTCTTCCACTATGATAGATAGAACTACCACCTTTTATAGTTGATATATCAAACTACATAAAATTACTCCACAAGTAAATAGATAACCTCAAGTAGTCTTCTTATTTTCTAAATCAAATTCAATATCTATATCCACATGACCTTACATTGATCTTCCTTTACTAAATAATGGATATACATCCTTGATTCTCGTCAGATACCTCATTATCCACTTTAGATATTCCCAGTGATTCTTTCTTCTGATAATCATGTACCTTCTCACAACTCCCACTATACGAGAAATATCGGCTTAGATATAAATCATGGCATACAAAAAGCATCCAATGACTAATGTGTACATGAACCTTTCCATATACTCAACCAATTGTTTAATCCTTGGTAATTTCTCTATTAATTATTAAAAATGGATTTTCATGGAAATAGAAAATATAATTTCTTATAGAATACTAAATTTTTTAAAGACTATTCTAATTTAGTCAGATTATGATTACATCATGATTCAAGATATATCATTTCATTGTATCTTCATACACAAAATTGTGTTAGCTTCTCCAAGATCATTCATGTAGAACTCTTTAGACAGCTACCCTTTCAACTCATTAACCCTCTTTATACATGATCTAGTAATGATCATGATATCCAAATATAGAGGAAAAATAATATATTCATCACCAAATAACTTGAAATATAATTATTGATCCATGACACACTATTTTGATGCATTTTTTCTCCTGAATGCATCAGACATCTTGTTATACTTCTTGTGTTCCTAATTTGAAAAATATAAAATCTTTTATAGTTTTCACACCAGTTATTCCATTACTAACTCAATATATTCTTTTAGTTTTTTAATATAATTATCCTCCTCTCGTTCTCTATGATGAAATAAAAATTTAAATCAAGATTCTCAAGATATAAATCCCTTAAGGAAACAATTATAAGAACCACCTATATTTTGGAAAGATTCACTAGAGGTGGTAAAATTTAAATGAATTATAAACCTCCCATATAAATGAAACCATTTAAAACCATTATTGTATTGTTCATATTCTTACCATCATGATTTTTATTTAATTGGTATACCCATTTATTCTTTAGTTAATTTTTTCCTTGTCGAAAATGGTTCTACTCTAAAGCATTGTTATCATGTAATTATTAAATATCCTTTTTCATATCAATCACCAACATATTTGACTCCTTCAATATCATTTCCCATTTTAAAAATTATGGTTCTCTAACATCAGTCAATAATAGATAATTTAAGGACAATAAATACTTCCAAACAATCCTTCTCACTATTTTGGATCCCATCAACTCCGGATGAGGTGTAGGCTCTATTGGATTCAATGATACATGAATAATTAAACCATTAACCTCCAATTTATCTTATATATTTGATTTTTAATTCCCTTGATTAATATTAGCTATATGACAGTTCTTATATATGACACTATAATAAAATATCAAATTCTGGTTTTTGATGGTAAACTTGTTCTCATCAACCTAGAAGTGATAACAAAAATCCTTAGAAACATAGATAATAAATGAATTGGATTTATACATGAAATAAAGATTTTACATATATTAATATCTCTATGAACATATTTTGAATAACCCAAAACTTAGATTTGATAAAGTCTTGCCTCATTCCTAGAATAGAACTTCTCAAGTCAACATTCTCCCATTATGATATATAAACTCCTATTGATGATATATGATAACATTTTCACTGAAACGTCCAGGAAAGACTTGGGTAACCATTTTTATAGTCTCAAAATCATATCACATTAATTTAGTGTCATGTTTATCATTTTATCAACTGAATTCTATTTTCATGTACTTGGAATATTTTTCTCTCACTGAATTCCATTATTAGAATCAAATTTCTTATACTCATTACCTCCATACTCTCTACCATTATCAGACCTCAAGAATTATAGATTTTATCCTAGATCATTCTCCATCAGGTTTTTCTAGTTCTAAAACACATTCAACACATTATAAGTTTATTTTAGAATGTAAACCCATACCTTCCTTTTTTGAGTCATCGATAATTGTCACATGATATTGAATCCTTACAAGGGAATGTGTTGGTGGAGGCCCCAAAATGAAAATGTAAATTAGATCATGGTTCATTTCCTTTGATGTTATACCCCCACTTACAAATGAAACCATATTATACTTTTCAACTATACAATCTTCACACAATCCAACTTCCACTAACTTCAACTCTTGTAGAATCGGTTTGATTTTTAAACCTTCATACACATTTTACTCATGTTCCCTATCCTATAGTGTTACAGTTGTAAATCCCAAATGAAATTTATATTTTCAATAATATCCATGAATTTATCCACCATATTCTATAGGGTAACATTCATTGCCCCCAGAGTTATAACCATGTCTCCCTTAATCATCCATTCCCCACCATAAAATGTGTTGTTACCATGTGCATGATCAAGATACTTGATAGATGTAATATTTATTCTTAGTATAGGGATATAACTTATATTATGTAAACTGAAGGACACCCATTATTTGTTTTAATCCATGTTTCTTTACTCCCAAAAATCTACAAGGGTCCATCATCGACATGATGCTCCTTGCTAAAATTCCCCATAACATATTTGTCTTGGAAACCATTCTCCGAAGTGGGTTGTAAAGGATTGCTCGTGTCTAAAATCCAATACTACATAGAACTATCCATACATTGAATCAACACATCATTGGTTCCATCCACTTCAATATTTTTTGTATTGGTTCTGTCCACATTATATTTTTCTCTACACTTCTTAATATGTCCTTTCATCCGACAAATCTGGTAAGTAGGACCAACTTCTTATCTAAAATCTTTTCCCATGAATTTTATTATCCTCTATGATTATTTTATTATGTATATATTCCACCACATTTCCACATTCATAAAAAATAAGATAATATTACCATTTATATTCTCTGAAAATCTCAAATGAGGATCAGGTCTCACACAATTTTCAAAACCAAATTCGTATTCCCTAAAGAGCTACTCAAGAATTTTATAGTGGCTTCCCAAATATTGAGTAATAAAGAATGTAAAACCAAATAACATACCAAATCATACACTATAATTACTAATTATGAAAAATTAATTAATATAGTTTTTACTTATTTTGTGTGATAAGTAACAATCTAGTCTTCAAGAATCATTAGATGAAATAATCCTTACATCAGACTTGCATTATTCTATATATATGGAATCTTTTAAGTATTCACAAAATCATTCATAAAACCTTTCATGTATATTCTTATAAAATAATGGGTGCTAAATTTTTTCCATAATATTGTGAAAACCTCACAGAATGTGATGATCCTATAGGTCCCACTTTGTCTTCAATACCTATATTGTTTTCAACCTAAAGTGGCATGTGAATTACTTTCTAATAGAGATAGTCTTCGATCTATATCCTCAGTTAACAAAAATTATTTTCACCAAACTAATATATCTTCACCTTTCTATATTCTATATACAATTCTAAAATCTATAAATATGACCTTGATCTTCCAACCTCAACCTTTGATACCATTTTATGTCTGAACTTGAAGAGAAGTAAGAGATTAAAAACTCACAGAAGAATAGTAAAATGAAAAAAAAGAATTAAAATATGATCATGGGACATAATTATTCACATAGTTTGGGAATAATCCTTAAAAACATAAATTGGTTGAAATTTTTTTCGTATTTAGGTGCATAATTATATGAAAAATTTAGATCATCGCATTAACAAAAACCCCAGAATGAATGAGTTAATAAATAATAAATTATAACGATTCCAAAAACTAGAAAACATTTCCACCTTTCTATAGTGATTGGTGGTTGGGATTTAGTGGATATATAGTACATGTGTCTTTAATGGCTGAGATATAATAGTGAAAATGTTAATGTTTGAGCTTCAACACTAATAATGTCGAACTATGGGAGTTATGATCTGGTGTGTAAAATGGGCTACTAATAGTTAGACCAACTTCATTAAATGATTGGGTAAAATGATTCTAATAATTCCATGATTTATTAAATTGCGTCATGTGAATTAAAAATTTTCATTTTCATTCCAATGTATTGTTTTTTAATCACCTCAAAGCCCTTATTATTCAAAATATATAATTTTTTATAGTTACCAATTTGTTTTAATATTAACTATTTAGGATGTTTTCATATTTCATTTTGATAATCAGTTCATTGTTAGAAATCCTTGGTATCTCAGTTCTCTATAACTCTTGATTTTACTATTAATGAAAATGGTGAATTACATGCACCATGCTGATCATCCATTTTCCATTGAACCTTTGGGGGTATAATGTTTTATTGTGGGGAGAATTATCACTCCCTCAACATATTATTCATTATAATTTTATTTATTTCATGATTCTTATCCATGTATTTTTTAGATCATTTTTATTCAAATTTGAATGATAGAGGGGTTTCAGTGCAAATAACAAGGTTTTTTCCGGATTAGTTAAAACCATGTCTCTACATTTTGAAAATCCTTCATCAAATTATAGAGGATTTTTCACATTTGGTACATCGTTTTGATAAACTATGTATCTGAATGTTGTTTTTTCATCTAGGTGTTTCTAGTGATAGTCACATAACTAACGCATAGTATGGTGAACCGTGAAACAACCATGAAACCATCCATAGTTCATTCAAAGGGGTAAATTACATATCCACCCCACTATTGAATTAATAACATTAGACCTTTATTTCCTCCTCATTTTACTCTAGAAGCCCCCAGTATGTTTCCCCCTTCAACATCCTCCCTCTCATGGTGATTCCATTTGGTTTATTCAATATTTAATTCCTATTCTTCAAGTTATACACTTTTTTCTCCCTTCCCATACCATTTTTTATTCTTCTTTCTCTTACCCTTTCCCGGATATGGTATCAGAAACACATGGTTCGTTCTTACTCAAGAATTATAATTGGTTGTTTCATCATTTTATGGTTCCTATTAGACTTTTTATATTCTATATTCCCTTATATAGTTTAATAACACCATTATAAGATAAATAGCCAAATTTACGGTTGGTTATCACAAAAACCACTATTTAATTTTAGAAACATTGTTACTTATGTTCTCTGAATTAGGTTTTAGTTATTTTAATCAAGGTTTATCTATATATATATATGATTGGATCATTTAAAGAATAATTTTTCGATGAATTTTCATAAAATGATAAATGGTTTTACTTTTAAAAAATAAATTCTAATAATTCTTTGGATTCCATGTACACCATATGTATAATGGAATAATTATATGTCACTTTAAAATTATTTATCTTACCTAAGAACATGATTAAGCTAAATAAAAAGTCATATTAATGTTTTTACTTGGAACTAATGGTGATATTGGTTCTAAAAGAGTGTTTTTGAAACCCTTTGATATTGTGGTATTTTATGATATTTATGTGTTGGATTGAAAAACCATTTTATCATATTTTCTTAGATAATTTCTATGATGTGTCACTATCACATTTTAAATTATTTTAAAAAAATAACCCCTGAAGAATTGGACTTATGAATTATTGAAACTGTTTGGACATGGAAAATGGTGAAATGTTGGGTGGGGTTATCCCGTAGAGGTAAGTTAGAGTGCATTATTATTCTTCATTATAGGGGTTTTTTGTAAACTATGTTTAGAGTTAAGATTGTGGTATATTTTTTATTATTTTGATTATGTTGTATATGATGATTATTTTGAATCATATATATTTATATTTAATTAGAATTCAAGTGTATCTAGGTGGGAAATATAAGGAAACATGTTGTATTAGTGTATAATCATGATCTATCTAGTGGACCAAAGTCCATACATTTCCCTCTTTAAGGTATTTTCTACTTAGTTAGGATAGGTGGGTCGTACAAAGTTTTAGAGTAATATTTTTTTTGATATCTCGAGATAGTATTTGTTTATTGGTGTTATGTTATCTCTATAAAATATTTTACCCATGGGCCCTAATTTCTCATGATTCTCGGGATTATGTTTTATTTAGGACTACTTTGATCTATTTCCACATCTATGTTTTACTTTGTGTTATTTAGCATGAAATATTTCCTTATTCTAAATAATAAATAAACCTTCTAAAAATTTAAACCACACAAAAAAATATAAAATGTTATCCCTTATCATGAAAATGGTTTTCTATGTATGTATCATTTTTTTAAATAGGTTTCCCATTTTGTGTAAAGGATTAATTCCAAATAAATCAATCTGATACATGTTTTAAATAGAAGAAACTTTCTATATATTTGTATTTAAAACTAGAATTCACATGTTTTATTTTTTAAGTTTATTCATGTGGTATGTGTAGAATACCCACTAGTCATTTTTTTATCATTCATGTCATACTATAGGTTTAGCATATGATTCAATTTATTTTTTGAGAAGATGACATATATAATCATGTTTTGTGGTGGAGATATGTGAAGTATTTTTACTTCTTCATGGAGATCAGTTTTTAAGGTTACCTTTATTTCTTACTTTGGATTCTGGATCATCTATTGTATTGGAAATCACAGAAATTCTCGCATATATTATACATTATTATAGTTTATGTTTTGGTTTTTATATATTTTTATTGGATTTTTTATTATCTTTGATGGTACTTATTATTATTTTTCATTTTGTTTTTTGATTAATTTTTTTAAAATAAAATATTCTCTTGATGTAGCCTTACATGGTTTTGAATGGTCATTCTAGATTTCTGATACGATGTCTTTTGGTGGATTATTTATTTATTGTGAAAATCACTCCTAATAGAGTATATTTTCTACATTGTGACTAGTTTCTTGTTCATGGGGATAAAAAACATCCTTAGAGATATGTTAAGGGATGGATTAGGTTTTATGCTAAGGGGTACCCTGGGTTTATTCATGAAAAATATATTGGTCATTTTGCTGGGATGGTTCCTTTCTCCCCCAAGAATTTACTTAATAACTCTTTGACTATGAATTTCTTTTGAATTGGCCTTTGCCTTGGTCCAAATTCAAGTATTCTTTCATTTGACATAATTTAATTTGAGTACATGGTTAATCAGTCTATAATGGTTGGGTTTTAATGTACCTTGGGAAATAGTGATTATATGGATCCACATGGATCTCATCCATAGTAAAAATAGTAGGAGTTGAACACTTCTAGCCATAATCACTATTCAATTATAAGTTGAAATAAGTAGATAATAATAACACTAGTAAAGTTGATATAATAAGATCTCGAATCTCTAAGATATGGTGTAAAGTAGAAAAGGGATTGTGTAGTGATAAATTTATCATAATTCTTGTTTCAGGGTTCATTTCAGAACCTAAGATACTACACTTGAGTATTATCATGGTCTTATAGTGTTCACATAATATCTTACTTGAGTTTATAGGAAATGAATGCTTAATATTGGTCTAAATATTAGTTGGGGAGGTACTTACATGATGTAGATCTTGATAAAAAGGTCCCTATTACAATATATACTACAATATTTCTTTAGTATATTGAATATTTGTAGTAAAAATGAATATTAAATGTGGTGTCTATTAAAGGAGACATGATCTAGCTCTCTTATACCTTCCATAGCCTAAAAAACATGGCCACCATCACCCCCACCCCCCAACCACATTAGAGGGGCATGATCTACCCTATCAAGGATTATCCTAGCCTTTTCACTCCCATCACTGATTCTTCCTCTCTCCATCCATTCATACGAATCAATATAAATACCAAGGTCCCTTATTTTGATCAAGGCTTTTCCAAACTTCCACTTTCCCAATAAGAGTACATTACAGCTTCTTCCTTGCTTAATCATTATCTAGTTTCTCATTTGGCTATAACCATCCCGCAGTGGATTCATTCATCCAATTCCTCTCTAACTCATGGGGTTTTCATAATCATGTTATCATTGACCCTTCAGACCCTTATCATTCCCTCTTAGTTTATGGATGATGAGTATATCTTTTCATGGTCATATACACCATGTTTCTTTAAAAACATATATTTTTTATTTTCTAGTGTTATTAAAACATCCATTTTAAGAGAGATGCTCTATCCACTCTATTTTGGGTGAAAATTAGAGGGATTTCATTTCCATTTCAGAATACATCAATTTTAGAGTCTTTGATCAGTTTTATTGGTAGATTGAAAGAATTTAAAAAATTTATTGTTCCCTTCTTCATCACATTACTCCAAGAGTTTTATTATAATATATTTACTTAAAACTCTAGATATATTTGTATGGATTAATTTTGAAAAGGAACATGGGCTCAAGAAAGTTGTGATTTTGAAATTATGGGTGTAGATCTCATCCAACATCAACTATATCGGTCACCTAAAATAAACCTATAGATGGGGATCAGTGGGTGAGAAAACTAATCCCCAAACTCCAATTTTCGATTATTTAATAAGATATAAACATATTTTTGAAAGGGGTATTATTTTTCCTCTTGTGTGTATTCTATATTTGGATGATGTGGAAACCTAGAAGGATATATGCATTGATAGAGCTATAGTAGCATGTTTTTTGGTGGATTATTTGGACCCCTCTTCACAAAATAACATGTTCTATAATTATTATATGGTCATTCCATTAAGTATGTAACCATATGTATGTTTATCTTGTAAGGTCTATATGAAGAGTCAATCTGGTGGTGGGGTCTTTCCTAACAATCATTCTCTTAGGATGTATATTTTTCAACATATTTATGATGTTTTGTTTATCTGAAACTATAAAGAAGTGGTTGTTTCAAGGTATATGGGTGATAAAGACAATGATGGGTGGTCAAATGTACCTCCAAGAAGAAGAACAACCATATATTTGAGGATATGAAGAAGGTAAATGACCCCTTGTTAATTTTGGATGGTAATGGTGGTTCTACAGTAGTTAAATTATTAGATGAAGGTAATGGTACTAATTCACTCTCAAAAAAATTCTCAGACTGTGATTATCTAAGACTAGCTTAAGATTATCCCTATTAATGTTTCAAAATTGACAAAAGTGAGGATAGGCTTAATTGGGTATGTAGTCAATGAAGGATTGAAAACAAGGCAATTTAAGGACTATTCCAAACATACTAAACCAATAGTTACAATATTAGTAAGAAAGGTTATTATTCCCAACCATGGAAACTAAATATATAATGGGATAATTGAATCCACGAAAATCATTCACCAACAACTTTTTCTTGATAAATAAATAGATAGGTTGGTGGTGGAAACTATAGAACTTGCATCACAAGAAAAAACCTGGATTTGTAAGGAATAATCATGTACTAAATGAGGGAAACATTACCTTTCTATGATATGCTATCTAATTATAACATGATAATAGAGATTGTATAAGGAATGATAAAGAAAAATAATCAAACCTGACACCATGTTTAGTCTTTCACATGCACTCTAATGAGTTTATTGAGGAAAGTGGCTGAAGACCCAACCTAGAATATATTATAGAGTCTAAATAAACAATGTAAGATGAATTTTATTTTTTTCCTTGAATTAAGTGGATGACATGATATTTGGAAGAACTCGAAAAATAAAAAATAGTGAAAAAAATCTGACTAGATTAATAAAAAATGGTGTATTATACTTCAATGTATCAATGAATACAAAATTATTTTAGATGTGTATGTTCTCATCCTAGGGAATATGACTTCAATCTATAACAAAATTACTTATCAAGAGTTGAATTGGGATACTAAACATTTAAATTGGCCCCTATCACGGATTAAAGACTCCAACACTCTAAAGTTTTTTATAATGGGTCAAAACTGTTCATCATGTAGTAATTATTATTAGATAAACTATTTTTTTAATTATTGGATTTATTATGTGGGTTCTCACTAAACCTATAAAAGTGTTTCATTAAAATAATAAAAATTGAAATTTGAGTTATGTTTCCGATGATACCTTAAAAGTGGAGGGGTGAATCAGGGTGTCATATTTTTCTCTTTATTTATTTAAAATTTCCAATATAGTTAAGAACTCATTAAACCTACATAATAGAAAGTGCATTAGAAAAATAGATAAATGTAGAAGAAAAACATAACAAGAAAATATTACTTAGAACAAAAATAATGGATACCCCAAGGAGCATATGATTAAGATGTGTCGATCATACCATAATCCACAATGATTCATGGGATTTTTATATTGAAATATTTCATCCATTGTTACTTTTTTTTATGTTTACAATCATCACAAATAATTTAAGGATATCACACTATCTCCCCCATATCAGCTCTATAAACTCATCCTTTCTCACTTTGTTAGATAAAGTATGCATTAGTTTATCAACATTGATATCTCTACCCCATTATCAAAAAAATTTCAAGTATTTTTCATCATGAGAGAATAAATTTTATGCTCAAATTAACTTCTAGTTCATTAGAAAATTCACTGGATATAGCTGTATTAAATGTTGGACTCTAAACATATCTGGTATAAAAGTACTATACAGTTTACTATTCACTACATATTGTGATTCCAAAACAACCCTACATTTTATGTGAACAGATTTATAATATATAGTAAAATTCTATGTGAACTAATTTGTGGAACGTCCTTTATGATCTACTTCTCATTACACCCTATCGCGAACCATTTTATGGAACCCGTCACTTCTTAACTAATCTACATCATAAACTAATCATGTTATGTAGTAAGGCATTGATATGAAAACATTATGACTTCATTGATTTTCTAGCTAAACTCTATATCCTGCATAGTATTGTAATAGTTAAAAAATTAGTGGATTAGTAGGGTATATAAAGGAAAAGTTCGATGAAAAACTATTTAAAATATAAAATTCCATTTAATCCCCTTTGAAATCCATTGAAATTATACCTGAACATTCCTTACTATTACATGGGATTTCAGAATTTTTAAAGCTTTGAAAATCACTACCTATCCATAGAAGGATATCCTCTATGGGTTTGAAAAATGATCGTTGACATATTTAATTATTCACTTTATGATTCTCTAGAAATCATCACTTTTCCACAACCAACTCTCTTATAGGATCTCCATGCACTCTCTATGTAGTGATGTTATTCCACAATGATATACCTTCTTTATTGTGAATGTCACATGAAAAGCCTTCTATGTTATGTGGGCTATGAAATAATCCTTCAAATTTAAATAGAAAAACTTATTTTCCTCAAAACTATAATGATAAATCACTAAAAATTCAATTTTTGTACCCAAATAATTGGTAAACACTTTAAAAAAATACCATTTCAATTCCCATTCTGGGATTGTATTTCCTTTAAAATAGATTCCTCAAAATTCAAAATTATTAGAAAAAGAACAATAGAACATTAAACATTTTTTTGGATCACCTTGGTTACAATATTTTTCCCCTTTCAGTTTATTTGAAATCCATAATGAAATTAGATAACACACACTTGCTTAATTTCTCCCAAAAATTAATAGAATTACCCAATTATCACTATAGGTATATATAAGTAATTTTCAATGTATAGAAAAATATCTTAAGGGAGAATTCCATTCCTCAAGTCATTCCACAATCTATTACTCCCCATTTTATTAATCCCAACTAGATTTCACCATAGATCATACCTCACCTTGATGTTTACACCATAAATATCCAATTGATTAATGAACAATTTAATTTCACACAATTTTCTCCATCTTTTATAATGAACCTATAAAGAATATATCTACATATTTTAATTCATGAACCACTCTATGTGCTATGTGAAAAAATATTCACCACACAGTACAATTCTATATGAACTACTCTCTGGAACATCTTTTATGGTCTACTTCTCGATACAACCATTCATGACTTATTTTGTGGAACCCACTACTTCTCAAACCAATCAACTACATAGACTGATTCTATTATGTTTTGAGTCCTTGATATGATAAATTTCATACGTCACTAATTTTTTGGATAAACACTATGTATTTCTTTAGTTGATTCCTTATTCACTAAAATATTACTTTAATTTTTCAACAATGATGTGCTTTCTTGTTTCTTACACAGAAAACTAACACATTTTTTCCTAATAATGAATATATCATAACTTAGGGATTTACCGTCCAGCACATTCCTATCCCATTTCATATCATAAAATTCAACTAAATTGTGATGTTTTCTGATGTTAAATGAGTATCACACATTCAGAGTTCCAATAAAATACCACAATATTAGTTTAACTATGGTGATATACTCTTCCATCATATTTCTCTGGAAATAAGTTATTAAAAATAATGCAAAGAACACATCCAACTATGCTATAGTAAAAAATAGTAATCTTACAATAATAATTATATACAATATGTGATCCATGAATTTCACATCCTCATAATTGTCATGATTTGGGCCAAAGAAAATTAGCATTGACATTGGTTTGTGATCATACATGATGAACTTATCCATTATATCTCTAGAATACTTTTCCTAAGAGATAAAAGTATATTCCTTCTTGTGAAACACTCGATTCCCAGGAATGTATATTAGTTCACTAATCATGGATATTTCATATTTTGATTTCATGTGATCGTTGAACTTTTCTAAGGATTTCTCCTTACTTCCCCCAATGTATATTTCTTCCACATATACAAGCACTATAAACTAGTCTTAATTGGATTTCATTATATACTGATTATGAAATAAACAACCCCTTTTTAATTTTATATTCATTAAATATAATTCTTAGAGAAAATAGCATGCTCATGATTCCCTATTTGGAACATACAGACACTTCTTCAATTTGAGACCCTTTTTATTATTTATAATATGAAATCTTTCTAGCTATTAAATTTAATTATCTTCTTTCAAAACACCATTTATGAATTCCTTTTTGGTATCCATCTAATAAAAAAATTCCTCTATGAATTCCAAAATCCAAAAAAATCATAATTTAATTCATTTAGGATATTATAGTTAACATTTCTTCAACATCATCACCTGAAATCTATCCATAGTCTTTATAAACTAATTGTTCCTTGTTTCCCAATCCATTTTCATGCTCATAAAATCTATTCATTGAAAACCATTATATTATTACACCATTGTTATATTTATGACTTTATGCAAGCCCCAATTTCTATATTTAATCAATATGGCCTAATTATCCATTCATAAAATTAAACGATGATTTAACTTATACTAATTATTCAGATGAGATCAGCTCTAAAGTTAATAGAATATCTTCATGGTCATATTTTCACACTATCCTTTTTAGTGTTTTTATAGATTTATCTCTAATTATTTTGGATGGATTTACTAATGTTCTTATAAATATTTTATAAGGTACATATTTTTGTTCCTTAGCAATTAATTCTTCTTTTGGATCCACCTTTGAGTATTCTCCATTCACACAACACTTTATATATTCTAGAGATACACCAACTTCATTATCATTATACTCTAATTAAAAAAAATATACAGGTATGTTGATCTAGAGTTATCCATATATTTATCCTCAATGAATTTAACATCACTACTCTCCTAAATTTTACTCATCATGTTATTATATTAATTTTTAGATTTACTCTATATTGAGAATCATAGAAATAATCCTTCTTCTGTAGACCCCACAATATACATTCCCTTAACTCATTATTTATTTTAGATATAGCACTTACTACTTAATAAATGAATGTTTTTAAATGAAATAATTCAATCATAAAATATTATTATAGGTTGCTATATTCCTTGGGTCTTAGTAATTACCTATTCTTGGTGTTTTCTTCAACATTTAATGCCTATTTTGAATTGTGGTGATAAATGGAACCATTAATGAGTAATTTTTTGGCTGTATATTTTACCATTTGATATCTTTATTTAATAAATACATTTGTTTTTGGATTTCATATGTATTAAACATCATTATTTTACCATTATTATTGAGATAGTTCTAAAACATGATAGGGGTATACTCTATTCCACTATAATGCTGTAATAGCTTATTTAGTCACCTGGTATCATTTTTTACTTTTCCTATATACCTCTTTCTACATCATGTCACCTCTCTCTTGCTTGGAATATACATAACAACGAACATTATATTATAATCATTGATATGAAGAATTAAATTTTATTATACATATGTTTTATATATATTCATTAGACTACAAACATCCAATAGACATGATTAGGTAGATTATACTCCCCATTATTCTTCAGTTAATGAGGATTTCACACTATTTTAACTTATATATAGGCATTTAATGTTTTCCATAGTCTCTCTTTATACTTGGTATATACTATGTATCTCTTATAATAGATAATTACTTCATTATTTGTTATCAAATATAACCAAATAGCTAATGTAAATAGTTTTTTTCTTTAAACATAGTAATAAAACATGTATTTTCATGATTTTGTAAGTAGTATAGACTATTGTTAGTTCTCCTTCATCTCATAAGAGAGTTTCCTGGTCTTCCTTTGATCAGAAACACTATTTGGTTAAATATAACCTCAAATATTGATTCCAAAATTTGAATCATGATTATATATTTATTTTCATAGCCCACCTACATGAAGCATGTTGTTCTTCATTAGTTCATCGCTTGCCAAATGAGTATTTCCACTCCCCTTTATCTTCAATGCTTTTTTGTTTCAAAAATAGATAGATCAATCAACTAAACCTTTTTAAATTTTTTCATCTTCACTAAAGACACACTATTTGCAATCTTGTTTTTTGTTGTTTTTGTATATTAATTTGAGAGTAATTTCTACTAGATTTGTCTTATCAATATTATTCTTTTCTTTCCATGAGATACACGATTCAATAGAGGTATAAGATGAATTTATTGGATATTTTCCACTTAATATTTATTATAATGATTATGTGGCACAATTTTATCTATAATTTTTAAGTTGATTTTATATTTTTTTATATTTTTACTATACATTTATTTAATGAGTTTCTAGTTTTGATCATCTATATGAATGATCAGTTTTACATGGTCTCTCTATTTTGAAAATATATCAAGCTACATTTATTGGAATTTCATGCCTATTATTTTTTTATAAAGATAAAAATATTATATACATATTCTTAAAATATAAAGAATCCTTAATATTTCCATTGATATTAAAATTTTTGCAACAAAGTTATTGTAATTTTTCTGTTATACATCATTTTTTTCATAATGGATTCTTATTTTTTTTAATGAAACAGGGAACGATAATTAAAATAAAAAAAATTTATTCATGGTTTGATTGATATATAATAATTTTATATATAATTAATTTAATTATAATGAATGGTGAAATATTTTTTTTATTGATCTAAAGATTTACTGATATCATTGCAACATTTATATAATTATGTAGTTTTTTTAAAATATGATGGATTATATTTTTGGATAGTTTCTTAATATAGAAAATTTAGATTATGGAGTTATATGATCCATTATAGAGATTATAAATTATATAAATATAATTCAATGAGTCTAGATGTTTAATCTAGTTTTAAAAGGCTCTAAAATTTGACTATTTCTAATGACATCAAGTCGATATGAAATTTTAGTTTTTTGGAATTGTTTTTATATGATTTATAGACATATTTTTATTCCTTATATTGATGAATTATGATCAATATTAACCCTACAATTAATTGATATTTTTGGAAATTATCCATGTGTTTTAAATTCGAACATTCAAGTTTGAAGCCTTATGTTGATAATACAGAAGAATTGTATTGAGATGACAGGATTGTATTCTATGAATTTTTTTATGATTGGATATTTTTCTTGTCTATATTTCATTCTATACAAATATGAATCATTGAATATAACTCATTAATAAGTATAATTAATTTTTTGGAATTTATTTCTTTATTGATGATGATACCAAACACAACTTTCAAAAAATGGTTGTATATATAGAGACAGAAGAGCTCACACTATAGAGTGATGGAAGGATGATTTTTGAATAATAAATTGAATTTTTAATTTTGAGATATGTCAAATTTGAATAGATCATTGGAGATATATATCACTCAAATTATTTTATTATCAATCCCAATTGGAATATGAGCTTACCGAAGTAGAATACTACATATAGAGTATATGAAAGAGATTATCAAAATGGATAACTAGAGATATCTGGTTCATATGATTAAAATTTCACAACTTCAATAACATATAAATTAACCAAAAAACAGAGATAATGATATCATAATGCATGATGAGTACTATTTTTAATCTTTATGCATAACTCTTGTGTTTCGTTTTGGAACATAATGATTTTTTTTTGCATACAGATTATTGTATATAGAACCCATGATGCTGTTTAAATTTAAATTTCATGACTTGAAAACTAAATGAGTGTTTCCACATAAAAAAATATCTTCATGATATTACTTATCATTTAGGAAAAATAGAAACATTCTTTCAACAAAAGGAGAGTTAAGAAAAACTCACATGATTAGCAGGATATCGCCTTCCCCTGTTCCAAGATATATCGATCTATTTTACAAGATGAACCCACATTATTATTGTAGTAAGTTGACATATCTTTTGAAAACATATGATGTTCATTTTTAATTCATCAAAATTTAATCTTGAAAAAATAATAATATCAATATATGTTTTAACATTAAACTCCATGCTTAAAGAGAGTGGTGGAATATAATAAATGTGACCATTATAAACTAGCTGTCAAATTAGTGATATGAATAGGAATCACAATATTATAAAAAATATTTATAAAGGTTTTATAAAAGTCAAATGTATTGATAAATATATAACAATTATGTACTCAATTTTTTTCAATGTTATTTTATGCTTTAAAAATATATTTTCTTCAAAAAAATTATTTCATTTTGTGTGTAGACATTATAATTAAATTATACTAGATTTATATGTTATATTTGATTAATTTAATATCATTTTATAAGTTAAAATTTTAATATTATATTTTCAAAAATAGTTGTTACTTCCTTGAAATGACTTATTTTTCATTGAACAGTGAAAATTTGGATTTTTATAAAATTTTCATTTCTTTTCATTAAATAAAGTAATTTTTAATTATCATTTCGTTATAAATTTGATCTAAAAGTAGCATAAGTATCTTTTTATTATATATTTTCTAATAAATTTTCTATGAATAAAAATTATATTTGATTTTGTTATAAATTCATTTTTGGTATTAAAACACAATTTTCAAAAAAAATCATTAAGTTTTATGTATTTATATTAAAATTTATTTCCTTGACTTCTATAAATTTAACATTCAAAACTAGTTCCATGTTTGGAATCAAGATTCTAAAATTCAGTTAATATCTCCCTTTAATTTCTATTAGGGAAAATTATTTTAAAAATAATAAAATGTATATGATTTGGATGAATTGTGGTTTGAAATGAATTTCATAAGAAATTATAAATTATATTTCATATTAAATGTGTTTGTATTCATATTTTACATATTAATTTACATAATTGAAGTTGAATTAAATGAATAATCCCAAAAATGAATGTAATGAAATTTTATGATAATAAATATTTTATTAAATGATTTAAAATTCAGGTAATATTGAATAAGGACTAGTGGGATGAAAAATATCCAAACATTCATCTACAGACCACTTTTGGTCCACTTGTCACCATAAAAGTAATTTTATAACCCTTAACAGCTAAAAACTTTGTTACCATACATAAACAAAGAAAAGGTTTAAAAGGGCTCAAAACAAAAGATAAGGTTTAAAATTTATGAAAAATATTCCAATTTTTTGGTTGAAGGTATTTTGAACATACAATTCCATGCCTTTGAAATTATTTCAACTTGTTCTTAATTTACATGATTATGATAAATATTATATTTAGATATATTAAGTAATTACAGGCATTTGATTTCACTTATATATAAAATAGAACTGCATCATATCTTATATTCACATATTTTGAGCACTCTATATATCACCCTAAGATTTTATGAAATATTTCTTTCAGATAAGTTATATTTCTTTGGTAGCTTCTGTTACACACAACACTAAGTTTTAACAAACAACAACGTAATATTTATATTATTATTTAAACACGACCACTATAACATATTTATTAAACATTTATGTATTAATAGAAATCAATTATTTTTTAAAATAAAGTATAAATACATTACATAAATAAAATAATAGTATAAATAAGTACATAATTTTCCTTAAAGTCTTTTTATACTTTGACAATAAATTTCTTTAAAAAAATGTTTTTTATTTATTTTTTTCAAGTTAATAAAATTAATTTTTTCCCATTTTTTAAATTAATTTTATAAAATTAAATTCATTTTTTGAATCAACATTTAAAAAAAATACTTAAGTTTATTTTTTTGTATTTTTCAAAAAAGGATAATTTGTTTAAGGAATAGTGAAAATACTGATTTTTATTAAAACTATTTTTTCTTATAAATAATTTCCAAGTTATATTTAGTTTTAAGATGGTTTTAAAGTTAAAATAAGTTATATTATATTATAATTAAATCAATTTATTTCATTATAATCAAATTCTGGTTCATTTTTTGATATTAAAACTTTTTGTACTAATGAATATTTTCTCTTTGGAAAATTATTTTTTTTAGCCTATAAGGGTTTAATTTTAAATTATATTCCACTAATATTGTGAATTAAATTTTGAAAAATATATTAAATTTTTGGAATCAAAATATTAAATATTATATAATATTTTATACTTATTTTTTTAAACATAATGAATAGTGAAAAGAGTGAAAATAAGCTATTGTGATTAAGATTAAAACAGGTTTGCTGACGATTATAGTAAAAAAGATAACTGTTAAAATGACATAAATATATCTAAATCTTATTTCATGATCATATTTAACCCTTATATCATCTATTCATTATAATTATCTATTTCGTATCCCTTTTTCATGGTTAATATTTGGGTATAAATTTTTCCTTGGAAGGATTCAAATTTTGTCCTCTCCCCCACTTATAAAAGGGGACCTATCTCCTCTCCTCTTAACACTTAAAATAATTTATTCCTAAGTATAATTAACAAAATTTTATTCTAAATTCACTAAACATATTATATTGTCATTATTTTTATTATTAATTCCTCAAAAGAAGGATTTTTGTCCTAACTTAAGGGGGTTTCCTGAAGAAGATGTATCATTCTTAACCAAGTGCTTTTATTTAATTTATTACTCTACCTCCTAGAAATATTCTTCATCTATGATGATATAATATCATATATATATATCTCTAGTATTCGGATATTATACTATGTAATTATCATAATATACATCCATCTCATATTCCATCAAATGGGAAATGAAACTATCGATCCTGTGTACGGTGGACTACCCCTCTTGAATTGAGGTAATTTATTTTTCCATAACCACCTCTCAGTAATGGATATAATGAATGATTTAAAGTATATATATGATATTTATGACATAATTATACTTATATAATTATAATATCACATATACCTTGTTACCTTTCAGTCAATTGAAAAATGAAAATTTCACTCATGTGTACGTGTGGACTACTACATCCACGAAGCGATGTTTTATGTTTCTCATATAATTTTGAAATGGATGGTAATAAAGATATATTTAATTAATAAATATGAAATATATTATATAAAAATTATTTATGATAATATAATTAATATTTATCATTATTCATTTATATTTATAATGAAAACAGAAAAAACATTCACGTGAATGTACTACATATTGTCTCCATGAACGATGTTATTCATTTTGTATATCTAACTTTTATGGATTACTATAAATATATATATAATAATTATATTTTATATTTATATCATGGATATAATTATAGATATTATGAAACCATTACCAAGGTAAAATTACCAAAAACATAAAACTAAAACATATATGAAAAAAACATTTATTACCTAAAATTATGATTTTAGAAAAGAATTGTTAATAAGTTGGTGATAAAAGGTAATAACTAAATTACATAAGAAATATTATTTATGATTTTGGTTCATTAAAATATGTATTATAAAACTATATTCATCATACCAGAGGTTCAAACTTTTACAAAGTAAGTTGAGACTTCAGGATATAGATTTTTTGTCTCAAATTGTCTTCTTTGGGACGTATATTATATTACACACATATCTCCCCTAATGAGTTGTATATAAAGTCCAATTTATAAGTTATATAATGAATTTATTTATTCTAAATATATTTTATGTTTCATTTTAAATTATTCTGGTAACGTTCTTCTGCATCAATTGCGACTAAAGCATGTATGAGATTTTTTCCTCCATTTTATTTCTATGGGACACATGCCATATTAATAACTTATTAAATTTATGTGATATATATTCATATGATGCATTAATTTTATTATAATAATCATGATAATTATGAGATACATATATCCTTATATTATTATTTCATTTATGTGTCTTTTGATTCAAAAGTTACCAAAGTGGTAAAGGTTGTATGTTAAAGACCCATTTCTTATCGGGATTTCTCATTTTTGATTATGAAATATTATGATATAACTCTCAATAAAATCATAAATCTTCTAATCCTTTAAATAATTTTGGATAATACATTTTTTAATTTTATTTTCCTCTATTTAATTATTTAATACACTAAGTGATTTCTTTTAAGATAAAATCATCTTTATTTCTTTCTTGAATCAAAAATAATTTTCCCACCATGTACATTATTTCTAAAAATGTTTTAAATACGTTTTCACTATTATCCAATGATTTTTTAAGGTCATTTTTACCCATATTATATTTTTTTACAAAATTATTTTATTAAAATATTATTTTATTTTCTAAATGAGATTCTTTTCACTTGTTACCAAAAATGTGAATGGAATATTGGTTTTACTGTGTATGACATGAATATGATTTTACATTTTCATCAAAAATATATTATCTAAATATTAAATAATATCATTTAGGGTTAATTTAAAAAAACCTTTAAATTTTTTAAATTTAAAGAATTTAACGGAGTGACTTCAATGTTAAAAGGATATTTTCTTTGAGAATGTTTTAATAATATTTTTAAAGAATTTCTTATCATCAATAATAACAACTTATAGGGTTGCTTATGTTTTATTAATTATATGATAAAATGGTACCATAATTATTCTTTCTCTAGATTGTTTATGTTTATGACTATAAGGAAATTATGTTCATGAAGCCCATATATTTTCAATGGGTTATGTTATGATGAAATATCTATGAAACTATTCATTTTCCTTGGGTCATGTTGTGATGAAACATATATGAAACCCATTTCATTTCACATATTTTTACATGATGAATTTATAAGAACTTTGTGGCATAAGGATGTATTATTTTTATTATGTGATAGGTGGGACCTATATATCACTCTAATTCATTGGGAAAATATTGATATATCATGAAATAAATAGTAGTAAATGGGGAGTAAACCCAGTCAGTATGGGACTTTGTCCACTATGATATCCTTGGGAGTAAATATTTACTACTATGATGGTTTGGGGAATGAAACCATTCCACTATGATAATCTTTTTAATAATACTTTACTTCTAAGGAAGTTATTTTTACTTCTTATTTATATGCCAAAAATGCATGTTTTATGCCTATGCTATGTTATGAGGGCTCATGTTCATTGATTCCATTGTAATTTATTTCATAATAAATTCCAAGATTTTTTCCATGACTCAAAGGTATAATCTATGATATGAAAGGTATGGTTTAAAAATGTTTTAATCATGTTCTTATACACTTAAACTCATATTATGATTATATGATCATTGATGTCTATCATGATTACCCTTACTAAGCACCATATATCACCCTTTAATTTTTTATTTCCCTAGGGTATGAAGATATGTTTTTTGTATGATATGTATAATAAAGGTTATAGTTATAAAAAACTAAGTTGGATACAATGTAAATCTTATATGAACCAGTTAGTTAAGTTTCTAGGTTACCAAAGGTATTAAACCTATATTATTCTAGAATTGAAATTTTTTTTATGCATTGAATATTCATCTATTATGATGTAATATCTACGTATAAAATATTGGGGGTTCTACAGTTGTTATCAGAGAAATATTTAGTTAAACCTTTCATATCTAGGATGATAAAACTTCAATGATATCCTTTAAGATATGTCTATGGATTTTTCTAAGGGTAATTATAAGTATAATTCTTAGTATACGAAAATGTCATGGAATTTTGGTAAATGATAGATAAATTGGATTAAAAAATTACATATCTATCAAAATACTATGAGTGGATGTGTCTCTAGAATATTTTTAACTTCTTTTAATAACACCAAAAGGTCACATTGAGACACACTTGATTATCAGATAGTGTACGAAAATAATCATTCATGGACACCTAGTTTGACACTCATGGGGGATATTTTTTGGAAATTCATAAACACATTACGAACCATAAAATATTATTTCAATATATGATGACTATGAATGAACAAGTGTAAACATAAGTTGTTAATGATTGAAATGATGGTTCAATGATTTAGACATCTCGTGAATGATTTTTCATGATAAATCACTGTGATTAATGATTAATTATAATCATGATAACCATTTTAGTCATAGAAATTTATTGGAGAAATAATAATTAAGTTGAGGTGGTAATTGTTATACTCAAATTTTTATGTACAATTTTCTACTTAGTTATGTGAGTTCGTTAATATTAGGAAATGTCTCAAAGAGTGTTACATCCAATTCCCAATGGTTATATGTTGAATTATTAGTGAAACCCCGTAATGGTATATCGATCGCATCCCAAATCTATTAATATACTCCAATTACTGTTTTTGGTAATGTGATTCAGGAAAATCTCATTATTCTACCTTTTTTTGAATTTTATGTCATCATAGGCATGGATTGGATTTTTCTATAGCGGCCCATGATTTTCATACAATATAATTACATAACATTGAAGGAATGCTAAAATAATTATACAAATAGACACCCAATGACCATATTAGTTTAGTTCCTTTAGAAACATGGAAACCTATAAACTGGTACATAAAGGAGATACATTATCTCCCACTACATTCATCATGATTAGAATCCTTATTATACACATAACACTTCATACCAATCTTCATAATATGGGAAAGGAAACATAAAATTGGGTGATCTTAGATTCCCAGTATGGTTAAAAAATGTAGACATGTAAGCATAAACATTAGAATATGGGTATGAGAATGTCATCATAAAATATAATATCATACCCTTTATATCATAAGATCATGAACATGAATCGTGGAATAAATATTGGAAGTTCATAAGAACCGAATCATAAAGAATTAAAGAACATAATCCATGAAATCATAACATATAAATAAAACATGTAATTTTTGTAGACACGTAAGAATATAATATGATTCCATAGTAGTTGAGGCATTGCTACCTAGGCCATATTGGTTGTATGGGTTCACTCCCCATATCATCTTAGTACTCATGGCTCACTCTAATGGACATCTTAGTAGAATATGTTCACTCCTAATACCATATTGGTTATCATGGATCACTCACATGTTCATCTTAGTAGAGAAGGTTCACTCCCATGATCATCTTTGTCAATCTCATGAGATATAACAGTACTGGAAAATGTGTCTACACCCATGGTTATTACTAAATAGTGGGTATAAGGTACCCTCGTAAGCGTGGGAAGCCAAACAAATATGTAGGAATGCTTCGGGAAAAACAATACCCACGGTTCACAGAAAACTATGGGTATAGGTGACATCTATACCCACAGTTTTCATGAACTGTGGGTCTAGCCGTCAATATATAATCTTATACCCATGGTTATCAAGAACCTTGGGTATAAATATTAGGTATACCCACAGTTTTTGTGAACCATGGATATAGGGTACCTTATGTTTCACATCCGAAAAAAATATATAATATAGTATATATTTAAATAAATATAATTTCACTTTTGATAGTGGTAGGATTCTTTAGTATTGCAGAAGAGGCACAGGTTCGAAACCTACCCTTAACTTTTTATTATTACCTATTATTTATATTAATATATTTTGACAGATAAATAATTTTATAAATAAAGTATAAGTATTTGAGTTGGCTAGGCATTCTGTGATATCCTATGAATTCGAGGGTTCGAAACTTGGTGGCATCAATTTTTGAATCCGATGATTTAAATTAATATATTTAAATAAAAATAGATAAATAATAACATATGTTCGGTATATTGGGTGTTGAAGATCCCCATTATTGAACTGGAGGTCCTGTGATCGAATCTTATGAACATTAATTTTCTAATATAGATAATGAAATTAATATAGTTAGATTAATTTAGATATTTATATAAGCAAATGATGCAGTTTGATTGGTGAGGCACCTCGTGATTGAACTTTTGATCATGATATTGAAACCAGTAGGCACCATTTTTTGTAATATGTATACATATGGTTTTAAAACTATGGGTATAAGGAAATTATAGGTGGAAAGGTGCGTACAAGGTTATGACATGGTGGTAACCAAAGCTATACCCATGGTTTTTAAAACTGTGGGTATAGGCCATGGAGATATAATAATATCCCGGTTTCCGAATGTTCCCAAAACCATGGGTATAGCCTATACACATGGTTTTGGGGGCTATAACCACAGTTTTGAACCATGGGTATAGGTCATTTTTTCAGAAGTGGAAATCATTGCCCAGTGCATTTGAGGGAGATATAGGTCCAACCATCTCATAATTAAATCATACATACATGTTCCAAAAAATCATAAACAATTATATCATAACCCATGATAGTAAATATGTATCTTAAACATTTAATGATATCATAACATGTGGAAGAAGATACAAGTTTCATACTAATTTCATCAAAATAATTTCTAGTTAAAATAAGAAGGTTTTAGAATAATATATCTCGTGAAAGAGAAACATGTTTCATAACCATCATTCCATCAAAAAATAGACCATTCAAAGAAATAATGTGAATGGAAAAATTGAATCATTTATCTAATGATACATTACTAACACCAATATATGTCATCATATATATTAAAATTTTAAAACATCTTCTTAAATTTATGTCTCGAGAAAAATATCCTTTCTTCTTTGGAAAATTATTTTTAAAACAACAAACCTTTTGAAAAATATTTTCTTGAAAATAATCTTGAAAACATATATGTAATGCTTGAAATCAATTTTAAAACCATTTTCATTGAAAATTTGTAAAATAATGTTGAAAAACATTTTAAAACCATTTTCTTTGAAAAAAAATAATCATTAAATCATTTTGAAAACCCTTTTTTCTGAAAACATGTAAAATAGCCATTAAAACATTTCAAAAGCATTTTTTAATGAAAATACATTCAAAAAATATAAATAAGACATAAAAATGTTTTGAAAAATATTTCTTTGAAAATAATTTGAAAACGTATAAATATATTTTGAAATCCTTTTCCAAACCTTTTTATAAAATATGGATTTAAAAAAACATTGATTTCTTATTGAAGTGAGGGGTAAAATCATAGTTTCCTAAAAACAATTTCTTAATCATAGTATATACCAAAGATAGGGAAAATGGTTCTAATATATAATGATATCATGATTAAATTAAGGATAAGAAAATACATGGGTTTTATTGAAATATTTAGCATAATATTTCATGAATGGAAGCATAATCATAAACAATCTCGAAAAATGGTTAGATTATTTCAACAAACTCTTACCACTTGGTAACATTGAACCATACTACCCATGTAATAAAATGATATTAAAAAAGCGTAAAATATTATGAAAATAATTAGATTCAGGATATAACATATCAAAGGTATTTTATTAATCTCATATAAAAATTTAGGTGCATAACAATACATGTGTCTCAAAGAAAGAAAATTGAGACAAACTTACATTACAAATTTGGTTAATTTTGAAACATAAAAGCTAGGAAATAAAGATAATAAAATGGATATTTAATTAATAATAAATTTTCGTATAATAATAATAGAATATATCCCTATGTGGTATACACACTACATATAATAAATGAGTGGTGAATAAGGCATGTATATCACGAAAAAAAGTGAGATGAAATTCTCTTACCTTGTGTCTTAACTCTCATCGTACTCGTTCAAAACAGTTGTATAATTACAGTAATTTTGTTATAAATATTTCAAATAACCATATTATTATATATAATACCATATATTGTTTTTAATGACTTTATATTACTCTCTTGTTAACAATTTAATGTTAAGGTTGTGCCTCGTGTAATATTTTCTTTGTTTTTCGCTTCTGTCGTAATTTTTTATATCTTCGGTCCTTATAAATATATCATTATTTTTACCCAATTTAAAAATTATATAAATATAAATTATATTCATTATATATATGTTATAATAATCTATATAATATAAAAGTATGAAATGGAATTCACTATTCATTGAGATGGTAGGTCGTACGTACACATGAACGTTGTTTCCATTTTTTTGTCAAATTTAAAGAATGAAAAAAATGAAAAAATGTATATATGTAAATAATATTATCAAATTATAATTATTATATCATATATTTGATATAATTTCACTAAACACATCCTTAATATGTTCCATGTAGTGTGTGCATGAATTGCATCTCTTTAAGGGGGTGGTAGTCCAAATTTTGTCAAACAAAATCATCATATTTACACAAGATGGATAGAAAAAAGGTATGTTCTAAATAAAAATTAAAGAAGAATAAATACATTATTAATATCATATATATCAAATATAAATATATTTTCCATCATAATATCCACAATGGGAGGTGGTAAAGGAAAAATGAACAATCGTTGTTTCGTGATGCAGTTGTTCACCGTATATGTATATAATATATTTGTTACCCATTAGATGAATGATTGCTTTTTTGCGGGTATATAATGTATCATAAAAACATACTAGTATATTTAGGATTATTTTTTTATTATACATTCATGTAATAAGATGATTTTAGTTAGCAGATAGTAGAAATAAAACTAAAGAGATTAAGGAAAGATGGTACCTCGTATTCGGGTAACTCCTTTTGGTTTTCACCAAAGGGGTTACATGGATTAATTTCTCCCAAAAAAAAGGATTAAATTATTAATTTAGAGATTTTTTTTAGTTAATTGTGAAAATATTGGCTGATCCTTTATTTTTTATCGGTTTTAGGAAGTGGGAGAGTGCGTGTCTTTTTTATAGTGGAAGGGGAGTGGAACTCTTATAAATACCAAATGGTATTCATTAATTGGAGGTATACCTAACCTTATTTTCCTAAAAAATGGAAAAAATAATGTATTAAATGGGAATAATGTTCTAGAAAAAACTCCACTACATAAAAATATGTGCATTTTGGTAATTTGGTTCCTTAACAACTATGTTTCCCCAATTTTATCATTTTGGTTTTCCGTAAGGATAGTAGTTTTCTATCCTATATAGTTTAACAATAAAAATTAATAAAATTGATATTATTATTGGAAATATAGATAAATTTAATTATAAATATTATATATAATCTAAAAAATAAATAAGTCATGTTTTTTGGAAATTAATTTTAAAACAAGAAAATGGGATGCAAAATAACACTACATAAATAGAGATCATGCTGATAATGTATTTAAAATGTATGGGTAAATATATTAATTATAAAAGATAAATTTTTCCATTAATTGGAAAAATTAAATATTTATTATTACTTACAATTATCTTTTCATATTATATTATTTTTATTAGTTTTAAATCATTTAATAAAGTATCATTTATTGTAAAATAACATTTATGTTAATTTTGAGATTATATATTTAATTATAGTTTAAAAATATCAAAAAAACATTGGAATTCAAATATATTTTGCTTAATGTTGTGTAACATGATATATATAATAATTATAGATAATAATTAAATCAATTCACTTCACTTTTAATATTTATAGTATCATTGATTTTAGTTAATTATTAACTAAATAATCACAAAATTGGTGTATCTTAAGAATTTTAAGTAACCAAGTCATCTCTAAAAATTAATGATAAATTATTATACTAAATATAACCAATTTTTATTTAAAATTATATGTATAAACTAACATATTATTTTTTTACATATCTCAATGTTTTATAAAATTTAAAGGTAAAGAAAGTATTTTGTTGACTTTTTCCTTACATAGCCTTTTATATTGAAAACATTAATTTAATAATATCACAATAAACCATGAAATTTGAACCAGGAGAGGATATGGTCCAATAATTTTAATAAAATGTCTTTTGGACAAGTTAACAAGTTATTTTGGCACATAAGATTAATATTTAGTCTCTTATTATGCTTAACATTACCTGAATCACAGTAATTAATTTTAATCTATTTCACTAATATTTTGTGTAGCAACTTATATTTATCTTATTAGACCAAAAATATTACACATATTAAATCTGTTTATTCCCATTTTTTAAAATTTAAATTGTGTAAGTTGGAAAATTAAATTTAACAAAAATCCTGCAGATGTGATGAGAAAGAGGGTTTTTAAAGTAAAAACATTTAGAAGTTCGAGAAGTATTTATATCTTATTTCAATATAAAAATGATCCAAATGACCTAAATTGGATCAATATTTGTATAATTTATCTATTGTGAATTTAAAAACCAATTATAATTTAACAAAATAGTTATTTAAACAATGAGTTGGTTTTTTGACTAAAATCTTGTATTTTTCACTATTCATCAAAAAATTAAGTTTCTTAAAAAAAGTCCAAAAATTCACCCTAAGGTAATTTTTATAATATTAATTAAAAAATGATGTTTATTTTTAAAAATAAATTTCATAAATGTGTCAATATTTAATTTAATAAAATAAGTATGCCATTAAAAGGTGGTAATATCTCGTCTTGCGTGTACCGCAAGCTAATCTAGGCGTTGTGTGTAGAACAATATTATTATGGTGTTGTGTATAACATAATACAAAATAAATTTAGATTTCCAGGAAAATAAAAAAATTTCAAAAATATTTATTAATTAAAAAATTACAAAATCTTGGGTTGTCACATTCTACCCCCTTCAAATGAATTTCACCCATGTAATTTGTCAAGGTTATCAAATGCTTAATAGTTTTATGTTCCTTTAACAGAAACCAACATCATAGAAATTAACACTAAAACATCCTTTAAAATAGAAAAGCTATAAATATAATTTTTACACAAAGTAAATCATAATTAAGATACCATGTAAGAGAACTTATGTGTCAAGTGAAAACATAGACATGGCTGATGAATCCAACTATAATGTTCTGATGGAGAGTGATAGAGAACATGGTTCAATGAAAGTTAAAAATTAAAATTTCATAAATCAATGAGTATTTAACTAGACATTTGAATAATTAGAAATGAAGGTAATAGGATAACATTTTTGGTTTCATGGTACTTTTTCCTTGAGGTGAATAAATTTTATATGAAGATATACTTAATTGATTTTATTAATTTTCATATGTACAATATCACCCTTTGGTTTTTCCATGATTAGTTCCCGCATCATATCTTACTCTAGTGAAGGAATTTGAATTTTTCATTCCTTACACACAAACAGATCATGTGATCCATGATATTCTATCCAATTTTCATCGGTTATAATCAACAAAAAGCTGTTAGAATAGGTTATCCAATATGCATAACTCCTGATGTGATGATAAAATACATTAATCTTAGAAACTTCATTCAATGTGTTATAGAATCTTTCTATACATGGTTAACCTTATTACCCTTACAAAAGACAAAAATAAAAAACTCTATAAATAAATTCATTACATTAGATTAACATTGATCCCCTATATATCACAATTTAACTATTGGTTGTCACATTCAAAATATGTGAATAACCTCATCTTAAATCCTCATGAAACATGGTAATAACATATATTACCATAAATCCTTCTATAAAACACGACTTCTTACTTATTACAATGTATATTGTATCTATTCCCTAAATCCAAAAATATGTAAAATTCATCATTGATGAAATATAGCACCTTATCAATAATCAGTTCCAGGTTAATCTATATTGTTTAATTTAATTATTCATATCTAACATATCTTTATCCAAAAAAACATTATTGTAATGTCATGCATTAATTAAGATTTACCTTCACTGAATCAAAATTTCAACTATCCATGAAATAATTATTCTATGTCTATATCACCATTCAACATGAACTTATCAATACTTAATGAAATTGTTTACGGAAAATGATTATATATTTCATGATTTATATAACATAACATTTGAATTCAAAAATACAAATATATCATTCATCAAATCTTATTATTAAAAAATTACTTAAGCTTCATTATCTTATTCCTTATTAACACTTTCCTAAAATATGAAATATTAACCATGAATTAAGGTTCCTCAACATCAATATTATCATGCTTCTTATGTTTAATGTAAAAAATATTGTAAGAGCATGACATACCATTCACTTGTTTTTTGTGGTCTCTTTATCTTCAAAAGCATAACCAATACTCACACCACCTTCCTAATTGTCTTTATGAGATTTCCACTTGAGAAATCAATTTTCATAATGCACATACCTTCCACATTTGAAAAATTAAATCTTAATAATGCTTCTACTAGTTCACTCCATTGACTAAAACTAGAATGAATACGGTGAAAAACACATATCAGATAAGAAAACCACATAATTATGAAGAAATTACTTAAAGGATGTTTAAATCATGAATCCTTCCTTAAACTATGACACTCTAGGTTTAACCTAGCTTATTCATAGAAAAATTCCATTTAAATCCTTTATGATTATTCATGTATAGTGTGTGAATTTCTAAAGAATATCCACTTGGAGTTACAAACAAGGTGCGCAGTAAGGCTCGTTTTCATGTACCAGGTTAGGTCGAGTCAGGTTTGAAACACCTTGTCAGGGTTTCTAATACTAGGTACATATATTCTTCAACCATTTCCACTTTTACTGTCTAGATAGGGATTTATTATAAGTAAACCACTCACTCAATCCTTTACCTAAATTCCAAGATCATTCCCCAAATGTTAACTTATCCTTATACTTTTCCTTAGAAATATCCCTAGTCATATCCTGAATAATATACCTAGGGATGTCACTAATTTTTTATCATCATTATTAAAGTAAGTATGACTAAAAACTTTCTCATATTAAAACTATATTGACCCATTATTTTAATATTTTATAATTATATAAGTTTATCGAAATACATAAAACATTATAAAAGTGAATTCCCAAATAACCTATTAGTTTTGTGTATTTGGGAACATGGAAGCATAAAAATTTGTATATAACCAACCTAAATTATCTCTTACTAGGTTAATCATGACTAGAACCCTTCTTATACACATCATACCTAATACATATATTCATAATTTTGGAATGGAAACATAAAAACGGTTTGTATCAGATGCTCAGTAATGGTAAAAAATGAATACATAAGAATAAACATGAGTGAAAGAATATTAGAATGTGATCATAACATCAGAATATCATAACCTTAATATAATAATATCATGAACAATAATCATGGCATAAATGTTGGAATTTCATAAGGCATTAATCCTAATTTATTAAAGAACATAATCCCTAAAGTCATATCGTAGGAATAATATATGTAATTATGTCACGCATATATGCATATAATATGACTTATATAGTAATCAAGGAATTTATTCCAAGGAAGCCATGGTTGTATGGGTTCACTCCCCATACTATCTTGGTAGTAATTATTCATTCCCATGGTCATATTATTAGAATGAGTTCACTCCTTATACTATTTTGGTATTCATGGTTCACTCCCATGGCTATCTAAGTAGTAAAGGATTACTCCCAAGACCATCAAAGTATATCTTATATGATAAAAATCATAACCCAATTAATTGGTGGTAGATATATATCCCACCCATATCATAATTAATTCATACATACATGTTCCAAAAAATTGTAAAAAAAATATCATAACTCATGAAATGAAATGGGTATCATAAACTTGTAATCATATCATTTCCTATGGAAAAAGATAAAAGTTTCATAATCATTTCACCAAAATAATAACCTGTGAAAAGAAGCAGTTTCAAAATCATATAAGTTATGAAAGATAAATTGGTTTCATAACTATCGTACCATAAAAATACAACCATTAATATAAAGATTGTGAATGGAAACATTGTTTCATTTCCTTATAAAGGAATGATTAACACCAGTGAATGTCATATTATAAGGGAAAAGGTTTTCAAAGATCATTTCAAAAAATTCATAGGGGAAATATACTTTCTTCTTCGGAAAAATATTTTTAAAACATCAAACCTTTTGAAAACTATTTTCTTGAAAGCAAAACATGAAAAATATAAGGAAATATTGAAAACATTTTTAAAACCATTTTCCTTACAAACATATAAAATAATATTGAATTTTTTTTAAAAAAACCATTACTTTGAGAACATATAAAGGAATCATAAAAATATTTTGAAAATAATTATCATTTAAAACTTAAAAAATAATCTTCAGAAAATTTTGAAACCCTTTTTCTTTGAAAACATATAAAATAAGCTTCGAATCATTTTAACAACATTTTATTTGAAAAAAATTTGAAAACTAATAAAGAAAGACTGAAATTTTTTTAAACATAATTTCATTTGAAATAATTTGAAAAATTATAAATTACTTTTAAAAAATTTTGAAAACCTTTTTATAAAACATTATTTTGAAGGAACATATATTTCTAACCAAATAGATGGGTAAGATAAGACTTTACTAAAAACACATTCTTCCAAATTTTATATAAAAAATAGTGGTAAATGGTAAAAATACAGGAATATATCCTAAATAGCTATAGTATAATAATATTCATGATTTTTTTAAAAAATTTAATATAATATTTTATTAATGGAAGAATAATCATAAACAATATCGATAAATGATTAGATAATTTCTATAAACTATTACCGCATAGTAAGGTTGAACCATACACCCAATGTAAGAAAATGATATTAAATAAAGCGTAAAATATCATTAAATAAATTATATTCATGATAAAAAAATTACATGCATTATATGCACCTCATAGAAAAATACTAGTGCGTAACATGGCATGTGTCTCAAAGAAGTCAAATTGGGAAAAAAAGTACTTTACCGATTTGGTAACTTTTGAAACATAAACCCCATTGAAGAAAGATCAGAAAATGGATAATTAAATATATGTAAATTTAAGTATAATTATCAAAGAATATATCCACTGGAATTTTATACATAACACAAAATAAATTAGTCGTGAGTAAGGAATGTATCTCACATGAATAAAAGGTGAGATGAAATTCTCTTACCTTGTGTCTTGACTCCCGTTATACTCATTCAAAACCCTTGTATAATCAATTTAAGTTTATTATAAATATTTTACATAAACATATTATTATATATAAAACCATATATGTTTTTATTATGACTTTATATTACCGGTTTATTAACAATTTCATGTTATGTTTACACATCGGGTAATATTCGCTTTGTTTTTCTCTTATGTCTTAATTTGATATATCATTGGTCCATACACATATATCAAAATTTTAATGAATTTAAAACGTGATATAAATATCATATATATACATTATATATTTATTATAATAATCTATATTACATATAATTTTTAAATGGAATACATTGTTCATGTACATGGTAGGTTGTACGTACGCAAGAATAGTGTTTCTATTTGGTTGTCATATTGAATTAAAATAAATAAAATTAAATATATGTATATATGTATATAATATAATTAAATTATATTTATTATATCATATATATCATATAATTTCACTAAACACATATTTAATACATTCTATGTAGTGTGTGAATGAATCGCATAGCTTTGAGGGGGTGGCAGTCCACACTTCCTCAAATGAAATTATTGTATTTATACAATATGGAAAGAATAAAGGTATGTTATAAATAAAAAATTAAATAAGAATAAATACATTATAAATTTCATATATATTATGTATATAAATATATTTTTAATCATAATGTCTTCCATGAGAGGCGGTAAAGGAAAAATGGACAATCATCGTTTCATGATGCAATAGTTCTTCAAACACGTAAACAATTTGTCTATTTCCCATTAAATGTAAGTGTTTTTTAGTTTATATTGAAACCTTAGCATATTAATAACCTATTATATTTAGGGTAATGTTTTTGTTTTAAAATAGAGTAAATAAGAATAGTTGAGGGATTGGATAGTGTAAATTAAACTAAAGAGATAAAGGAAAGATGTTACCTCTTATTCGGGTAACTCCTCTTAGTTTGCACCAAAGAGATTACTTGGATTAATTTCAATAAAAATTTAGGTATCAAGGAGGAATTGAAGTATTTTTAATTTAAATTTGGATTATCGTGTCTGATCCTAAGTGGTTTTATAGGTTTTAGTAACTAGGAGAGTCATTTCCTTTTTTGAGTGGAGGGGAGTGGCACTCTTGTAAATACCAGAAGGTATTAACTAATGGTAGGTATACCTTACCTAATGTGCCAAAAATGAAAAACTAATGAATTAAAGGATAATATTAGATGATAAAAATTTCCATCACCCAAAAATATGGGCATTTAAATAATTTGGTTCCTTAACATCTATGTTTACCCAATTTTATCTTTTCAGTTTTCATTAAAGACACCAGTTTTCATTCTTATGTAGTTTAACCATAAGACCATATTAAAGTAATATTTTTTAGGAAAATAAAAAACCATTCAATTATAAATATTATATATAATTTTAAGGATAAAAATACATGTTTTTTAGGAAATTGATTTTTAAATAAGCGCATGTGACACAAAAAAACACTACTTAAACTCAGACCATGCCAAACGAAATTAACAATATATGGGTCAATTTGTTAATTATAAAAGATAAATTGGTAAATTAATAGACCATTTTTAATATTTATAAAACCTTACATGTCACATGGCAGAATATAGGCTTCTTATTAATTTTATATCATTTAATATAATATCATTAATCTTAAAATAGTATTAATTTCTATTTTGACATTATATATTTGATGTTAATTATAAATTACAAAAACAAATTTTGGAATTCGAAAATATTGAATTTAAAATTATTTAAAATGATATAAAAATTAATTATATTTGAAAACTTATTGAATTTACTGCACATTTAATATTTATAGTATCATTAAATTGAGTTAATTATTTATTAATAATCACTACATTGGAGTTTATTAAGTATTTTAAGTAACTAAATCATCTATAAAAATTAATGATAAATTATTATTATAAAAATAACCCATTTATATATTAAAATTATATGAATAAATAAAAATATGAGGTTTTTTATATATGTCAATGTTTTATAAATGTTAATGTTATGGAAAGTTCCCTTTTTGTCTTTTTCTTAATTAAAATTTTATAATGGAGAGTTCCATTTAAAAATAATACAATAACCCAAAAAAATAAACAATAGTATATATGGATGATTTCTTTTTAGAAAATTTCCTTTCGAGAAGCTTACAGGTCATTTTGGTCATTAAGAATATGTTTTTGTCCCTTATTAAGCATAATATTACCTTAATCACCATAATTATTTTTAATCACTTTCACTAATATTATTGGTCAAAAAATATGTTGATATTATTAAAACAAAAATATTATATTAATTAAAAATATGTGTTTATATTTTTTAAAATTCAAATCATATAAGTGGTAAAGTCATGTTTAATTCTAATCTCACGGATATGGTGAAATATCTAGTTTATAAAGTAAATTATTCAAAATTTTGATAAGTGTTTATATCTAATTTCAAATTAAAAATGATTCTAATAATCTAAATTGGATTAATATATGTTTAATTAAACTATTTTTAATTAAGAAACAAATTATGATTTAACATTAAGAATTATTTATAAAGGGTCGGTTTTTAACTAAAATAAAGTATTTTTCACTATACATAAAAAATGATGTTTCTCAGAAAAATCCCAAAAATTCAACCGAAGCTAACTTAGAAATTTTGAATTTGAAAATTATTCTTATTTTAAAAATAAAATCCCTAAATGTGTCCAAAAATAGTTTTAAATAAATCGTTGCTCCATTAAATGGTGGAAAACCTGGTCTTGTGTGTACCGCAAGCTAATCTAAGTGTTGCGTGTAGAACAATATTAACATGGAGCTATGTAAAATAAAAGCCAGAAAAAAAAATCAGAGATTTACGAAAAGAAAAAATAATAAAAAATTTGAAATTAATTTGAAAAAAATTTACAAAATCTTGGGTTATTACATTGTCATCATAAATCCTACATCCATTTTTGAGGAAGGGAAGTCGGGTTTGATTTTATAAACAAAACTATGATCATATATTAGTGTGAGGATAAATTTGAAATTCTAATTGAAATACAATCCATTATATGGGTCTTTATTCTAATTCAATATGTTTTTTATCTCATATGTTTAGGGAGAAACGTTTCATCCATCATATTCATTTATTGTGGGAATTTGTCGATGTCTATCTTGAACAATTGACTCGTCTTCCACTGAATCATGATGTTGAGTTCCCAATAATACTTAGATGTATTCCTATTTCAAATATTCTAAATAAAATGGCCCTTACTGAGTTATAATAATTAAATAATAAACTCTAAGAGAATGTTTAAAAGGGATTCATTCACCCAAGTGTGTCACTTTGGGGTACACCAATCCTTTTTCAGGAATAAAGATTGATTGATGTGACTCAGTATATATTAACATGAACAAAAAAATATCACAATAAAGAAAAATTATCCTCTATCCTGTATTGATGAATTTTTTTATCCATTGTGCAGAGCTCTATAGTATTCTAAGATTCACCTTCATTCTATATATCACAATTGAGGGTCAAGAAGGAGGATATACCCAAGACAAAATTTCATACATGGTATGAACACTATGATTATATATTGATTTCATTTCTTCTTGATAATTACCATGCCTTATTTATGGATTTAATGAGTAGAGTCTTTATAGATTACATTGATTAGTTTTGGTAGTCATTGTAGATGATATTCTTATCCATTCAAAGTGAAAGTAATAGCATGATGATCACTAGATAATTGGGATAAATACCCAAAAAAAAGTAAAAATATTTGACAAATGTACAAATTGTGAATTTTTCATAAAAAATGATTCATCTTTGGGTTATATAATCTCATGAAATGTTGTATCGATTGATCCATTAAATATGGAGGCTATCACATATTGGCCCAGAACAACCATTGTGACCATGATCGGAATTTTTGTTGGTTTGGTTGGATGTTATTAATGGTATTTGGATAATTTATCTTTATTGTATAATTTGTTCCCCATGTCAACTTAGAAGGATTCTAAGTTCCTCTGTAAGGATTAATGTGAGGAAAATTTCCAGGAAATGAATAGAAGGTTAATCAACACACTTTTACTTACATTACCCAATAGTGTCTAAGGGTTAAAATCTATAGTGATGCATTGAATAATGGGTTTTGTAGCATCCTTATCTATAATTATATGGTGATAGATTATACCTTATGAAAATGGAAGGTTCATGTGGTAAATGACCCAACACATTATTTGGATTTAGTTGTGGGAATTTTTTCATTAAAGATGTGGAGGCTTTATCTTAATAAATAATTTAGTGATATATATATATATATATTGATCATGGGATTTTAAAGTCTATATTCACACAGAAGGAGTTGAAAAAGTGCCAAAGAAGATGGTTGGAGCTGATTAAATATTATTATTACTCAATACATTACCACCCTAGGAATGCGAACAATGTGTCTGATGCTTTGAGTCGAATGGATCATGTCAACTTATCTATGATGAGGATCCAAAAATATCCAATATTTTTGGATTTACAAAGGATGGATTTGTAAATCATGAAGGAAGGCAAAAAATCTTATCTTTACCAAATAAGTGTTCAATCTTAAATATAAGTGATTATTAAAGAGGTAAAGAAGAAAGATGTAGATATATAGAATAAGGTGATAATATCTCCTTAGTCTATATATGACTGAGTCAGAATTATAATATTTTGGAACCATGTATGTGTTTCATAAATACCCTATTTGAACGAGCTATTAGAGGATGTTTATAGATATATATTCTCTTTTTATCCTATAAGAACAAAGATATATAGAGATCCAAAAGACTAATTCAAGTCGGGTGGAATTAAGTGAGATATTAAAAAATTTGTATCTCAGTTCTTAATATATTAGAAAGATAAGTCTAGGAGACAAAATAATAAGTGGATTTTACAACTATTACCCATACCAGAATAGAAATGAGAAAATTTCACCATGGATTTTGTCGTCAGACTCCCTAAAACATCTAAAGGGAATAATGCTATATGGGTTTCATTTGATCACTTTAAAAAGTCAACAAAATTAATTTCTATCACTAAATGTTTATCTCAAAACCAGATTTCTAGGATATAAATTAAGTAAATAGTAAGGTTTTAGGGTGTACCACAATCTCTTATATCTTCTTTGGATCTGAGGTTTTCCTTGAAGTTCTAATGAATCCTTCAATATGATTTGGATACAGAATTGAGTTTCAACACTATGTATTATTCTTATATAGTTGGTCATTATGATTTTATAGTTAAAACCATTGAGGGTGTTTTGAGACATTTTTCTATGGATTTCTAAGGTTTTTGGGATCAATACCATTTTCTAGTTGAGTTTTCATACAATAATAAGTTTTACTCAATCATTCTGAGGGCTCCTTATAAACCTTTATATTGAAATAAGTGTAGGACTCCATTGTTTTGGGATGAAGGGGGGAAAGAAATATATTGGGACTATAGTATGATTAATAAATGGAAAATAAGGTTTGACCCAATCAGCAACACATAAGGGAAGAACAAAGTAGACAAAAAATTTGTACTGATAATTTTCGACATGATTTGGAGTTTGAAGTTGGTGAGATATAACTTCTTTGAATTTATCTATAAAATTATGTTATGAGATTAGGGAAGAAATTAAAGACGATACCTAGGTATATTTTCTCTTTCCGGATTCTTGATCGAGTTGGGATGGTTTCTTATCTCTTGGTGCTTCCTCTGAATATTTATCAATCCCTTAATGCATTTTATATATCTCTCATTAGGAAGTACCCAATTAATTATTCACATGAATGGAAATAGAAGTAATTGCCAATGTAAATGCATCCCTCTTCTGAGAAACGAATATTGTATATTCTATATCCTAGAGAGATAGTTCTATGAAACAATACCACTCACATGGTGGAAGCATTGTTGCAAAACTACTATCTAGAAGAACCTACATGGGAACCTGAGGATATGATGATGCAAAAGTATCATCATTTTTTTATATCAAAAATAAGTAATTTTTTTAGATAAATAAATTTTATGAGAAGAATAGTTTTAAAATATAATATTTTATAAATTTTTATTTTCAAATAAATTTAATTTCTTCGATGGCTTATGTTATAAGAAAATATGAGTTTTGACAAACCACAACATAATATTGATATTATTATTAAAAGATGAACATTTTAACCTAGATACTATGTTTGGAGGTATGAATATTAATAACCAAAAGTTTTAAATTAATTACAATGGTTTTCAATAAATAAAATTTATTTACAAATAAGTACTTAAGTTTCATGATGAAGTATTTATATACTTCGAAAATGCATTCCATCAACAATGATTTTTATTACATTTTGTAAAAGAAATAAAATTAATTTTTGAAACATTTAGAAAATTTATTTTTAAAAATTAACATCATTTTTTGTATCAAATTTTCAAAATTATTTTATGGTAACCTTTTTTATGTTTTTTAATAGTTAATGTTTTTAAATAAATAGGGGAAAATATTGTTTTTTATTAAAAATGGTATTTTATTTTAATGAATTTAGAACATCAATTTTGTTTTAAAATTTTTTTGAATTTAAAATTATGATATTGATTTTATTTTAATCCAATTTATGAAATTATAATTAAATTCATGTCAATTTTTTTAGTTAAAAATTTCTATACTTATGATAATTGTTCCTTTGGAAAATCGGTTTCTCATTACATCAGTGAGTTTAATTTTAATATAAATTATTACTCTTATATGAATTGATTTTATTAAAAAGGATTCCATATTGTTAATTATAATAATAAATATTATATAATAATTTCAACTTATTTTTTGGTCAAAATGAATATTGAGAAGACTAAAAATTAATTACTGCAGGTAGGGTTCAAACAGGTTTACAAGAAGGTTAATCTAATACTATAAGGGTTAAATGGCCTAAAAACTTTTCCCAATCCTATTTTTTGTACATATTATGACCTTCTATCTTATATTTTCTAAATTTATCCATTCTTGTGATTTTTTATTGTGAATATTTTTTGAATTTTCTTTCTTTTCAAATAATTCAAGTGTGTCCACTCTACATCTTATAAAAGGGAAATGAGATCCTCTCTTCTTCACAATTACAATGATTTACTGTTCTTAAAATACCTTACCAAATAACCTCCTTAATTTCATATCCATGTATTATATTCTATAATTTTATTACAAACCACTCCTAAGAAGGCTTTTGGTGATAACTTAACTATGTTATATGAAGAAGAGGTATCATTATTAACCAAGCATTTTTATTCTATTTTTTCTCCCGCATCTTTCAAATATTATTCAAATATGATGATATAATAACATATTTATCTCAAATATACTTATACTATATTATTTTACTTTTTAAATAAATAATCATTTCATCTTCTATCAAATTAGAAGCAATACTATTGATCGTGTGTAGGGGGACTAGCGCCTCACAAACCAATGTAATTTTTTTTCCATCACGACATCTCACATATGGACATAATTATGATTTAAAGTATATATATGATATTTACGACATAATTATATTACTATAATTTTAATATAACATCTAATTTTTTACTTTCTAATCCATTGGAACCCAATAATGTCACTCCTGCGTATGTGTGGACTAAAATATCCAAGAAGTGATTGATATTTTATTAATTTTATATTTTCATGGATGGTCATAAAATGGATTAATAAATATATATTATATATAAGATATAAAAAAAATTCTTTATGTTTTATTTAAAATTTTCTGTTATTTCATTCCATCCATCGAGAAAATGGAAACAGAGTTTGTGCGTATGTATGGCCTAGTATCTCCACGAACAATGTAATTCATTTACAATCTAAAAATTATATTGATAACCATAAAAACAAATATAGTTAATATATAATATATTTATATCAATTTTAAATTTCTGGAGATTATTTAACCATCATAAATGTAAAATGACCAAAAATACCAACCCAAGACATAGATAGAAGACAAAGTAGTTATTACCTGAAATAGCGATTTCAACAAAGAATTGTTAACAAACATGGGGAAAAGTTTATAAATAAATTATACATGGAATCATATATATAAGTATGGTTCCATAATATATGTATAATAAACCAATATTTATTATATATTTGGTTCAAACATATAAAAATAAATTGGATACTTATGGTACGGTATTTTTTGTCTAAAATTTTTTTTGGGACAAATGTTTTGTTATACACCTACCTCATTTAAAGAGGTTTATATACCACCCATTTTAAATGATATATCATTAATTTATTTATTCTAATTATATTAAATTTTTCATTTAATTTTGTTTTTTCTTGGGGATTATAATTCAAAAGTTCTTCAATCATGTAATGGACTTTTATATCACTTTTATTTTTAAGATAAAGATTTAATATTCATCACGTGTTCCTTTTATATAGTGTATAAATTTCCCATGAATGAATTATTTGATTATTCTAATGAAAATTTTGGGATATTGATATTTATATAATGTTATTTCTTTCAGGTTTCTTTTGATTCAGAAGTAACCAAAGTGGTAAATGTTTTAGTTTACAATTCCACGGTTTTTCAAGATTCTTTATGATTAAGTTTCTAATAATGAAATATTACAATCTATCTCTTATAAAATTAAATATTTTTCATAATTTGTTTCTATATAATAATATTTTCATTTCATTTTTTAGACATTATGTAAAAAAGATACTAAAAATTTAATGGAAAAATAGACTTTATTTCTCTCTTTGGTCGAAAACACCTCTTATTCCATGTCTATGTTTTCTAAAAATGATTTAAAGAAAGTTTTTTCTATTATAAAAATATTGTTAAAGTCATTTTTATGAAAAATTTTCTTTTTAAAAAATCATTTCTAACAAAACATTCTTGTCATTTCCCAAACGAACTATTTTGTTTTTACTTTTTACCGAAAATGTGAAATGATTATTTATTTTAACATGTACACAATGAATGAAATTTTACACTATCATGAACAGTCAATTATTTAAACATTAAGTTAAATATTTAGATGTTTATTTTCAATGAAAAAATTTTGCTTATTAATTTATATGTTTAAATTTTTTAAATAAGTTATTTCGAAATGAAATGGATATGTTCCTCAAGATTTTTTTATTGGTATTTTTTTGAATTTTTATTCAACAAAAATAACAGACCTTAGTGTTTCTTGTGTTTTACTATGGGTAAAATCCAATTGTAACATAATTATTATTTATATATATATTTTATTTTTATGAGTACAATGAAAATATGTTTACAAATCCCATTTATTTTATATAGGTTTTTTTTTGATGAGATGTTTATGAAACCCATTTATTTTCCATAGGTCAAGCAATAATGAAGAGTTTATGAATGAAATTTTCATTAATGGATACTGATATGATCAATTCATTATGATATTATTTAATATATATGCGTTTTATTAATTATATGATGGGCGTAACAATTACCTCCCTCTAATTCATGGGGTAAATATTGATATCTCATGAGATAAATAGGACTGGAATGGGGAGTGAACCCAGTTCAGTAAGGGGAATTGTCCACTATGATAGTCTTGGGAGTAAAACATGAATACTCTAATGGGTTGGGGACTGAACACATTTTGAGATTACAGTCATTGAAATTTCTCTTGACTACTATGTAATTGTTTTTCTATACTTATGTGTATGCCTAAAATCCATGTCTTATGCCAATGTTATTCTCTCATGGCTCATGTTAATTGATTCCTTAATTATTCATACATTATGAGATGAAAATATTTATGTCATTAATAAATGTTATGATATTTTATATATGTGGTATGGTTTTGAAATTTAATTCCTATGCTCTCGTATTCTTATTCTAATGTTGTGATTTTGTGATCATTGATATCTCTATTATTTACCCTTACTAAGTATCAGAGGTCACCCTATCTTGTGTTTACTTTCCCAAGGGTATAAGAGTGTTTTCATATATTATATGTATTATAAGTATGCTAGTTACTAATGTCTAAGTGGGATATGAATTATAACTATTATGAACTATTTTTCTTTTCAAATGCACTAAACCTATAAGATGTTTGAGTGGAATGTTTTTTTATGTATTTCACATTCAACAATTAATATGTAGTACTTATGTATAATAATTGTGGATTAATACACTATATCTCATACAATACACATCTGAATATATTCTTACCTACCTTACCTCCAATATTCATCTTATAATCTTCTCCACATACTATTATAAGATGGCTAAATGTGTAAACCAAAGGTGGCATCTCAAATAAGAGGTAATCATCTTACCTAACTCTTTAAAAGTTTATTTCATCTTTTATATACTCTATATCTATTATATTCATCCTAACATACTGAATATCTTATTATAAATATACTAATATGTTATTTTGAGTATGGGAAAACCATTTTTCACCTCATTTCCATCCTATGGAAAATGAAACATCTCTTGTTCGTACGTATGGCCTCCTATCTCTACGTAGTGGGGTAATTTCTCTTTAATCACCACTTTACATGGATTGTTGTAAATATCAATCTAATTAATATATATGGTATTTATGGAATAATTGTTGTTTAATAAATATAATATATCATTTACCTTTTTACCCTTCCAACTTTTAAAAAATAATAATTTTGCTTTTGTATAAGTGTAGACTACTACTTCCAAGAAGTGATGAAATTAATTTTTCATGTCTTCATTTAAAGAATGATTATATAAATATAATTAATATATATTGTATTTATATCATGATTTAGAATTTTATATGGGGTTACATGATCAATATGAAAGGACCATAATTGTCGAATCGAAACATACCTGAAAAATTATACAGTTAACACACTAAACGATGATGATAATGAAATATTTATAATTAACATGTGGTAAAATGTTATAACTAAACCATTTATAATATTATAATTATGAATATGATTCTATTATATATGTAAAAAAATTAAAATTTAATATAAATGATGTTAAAATCATGTGTCAAAAAAGTTATTCATGTTGTAAGGGTTTATTTTACAATATCATCCTATTTTGAGATAGTTTATGTTTAAGTTTCTATTTGAGGAATTATAGGAAATATTTATATTAAACCACATATATTTTAATCTTCTATTATTATTTCTATAAATTACAATTTTTCCTTTTATTTTACTCTCTCTATGTACTGAAAAGTATTAAATTATGTTTTTAAGGAAATTCGACAAAATTTCTTTTTTCAATCACGAATATTTTTCTTCCTTGTCCATATTTTATTTCAAATGTTTTAAAGAATTTTTATAATATCCTTAAATAATATATTAAACTAATTTTTAACAATATTTCACTTTATATAAAAATGCTAACCCTAACTTTCTTGTCATTTTAAGAACATAATACTATTTAACAAAGGTATTAAGGGAAAAAAATTTTTAAGATTTACTGAACAAACACATTTCACCATATTCATGAATATTAGTTGCCTTAAATATTGTTTCATATGTTTCCATGGTCATTTAAAGAGAATTTTTTTCTAATACATAGCAAATTTTTATTTTTTAAATAATTTATATCAGAATTAAAAGGTATTTTCCTCAAAAAATTGAATAGTGATCTATAAAAACAAACTTCATCTATATAAATATCATTTGATGAACATTATTATTTAATAGGGGATAAAGTCTAATTATACCATCCACTGTATTTCTATGAATTTATTATGAATATGTTTCTATAGTTATTGATTGAGAAGAATTATTATCATTTTATGCTAGTTTTTGATATGAATATTTATTTTGATTATGTATTGAATATTTATTACTTCTCTTTATATAATGAATGCATTGGAATTGGTATATGAATGGGTGGGGCCCACTATAAATAGATCATCGATGCATCGACAAGTCTCATGATAAAAAATATCCTATGTAATTTGTGTATACCTACCAAATTATTTATAATTTCCTAGCATGAAGCCTTGATGGTAGGTTTATGACGGCATAGAATAGGTCCATGATGGTATGATTATAATGCTTTACATCATGCATTCCATAATTTTGGAATCAGGTTTTTTATCCAAGTGATTATTTATGATTATATACGATCAATGGATATATTCCTCTTTTATGATATTACTTATATATCATATTTTATTATTTTTTATCACTTTTATATTATTCAGGATTTATTAATTCTATGATAGCTTTTGTTGTACCTATCCCCTAACTAAGCATATTATCTCACCATTTGTTATGTTTTCCATTCTCCATGATACAATTAAGGTATCTGTGAATGATTTTAAGGATATAATATATTAAATAATAAAGTCATCAGTATTATTTTAAGTTGTATTTCATGTTTTTAAATGATATGTTAGAATCATGTATGTATATAGTTTCACATAACTGTTAAACTATTTCATCCTTTAGAATGTAATCCTTTTTCTATTATGTCAATGCAATAAGAAAACCACCAACTTTGGGTTACGGGATTCAGATCATTATTCATTACTATATAAAGAATTAAAAATATTAAGAACTATATATTCTTGAGTGTGGGTGTTCAGATCGTATGCTTGAAATGTTGTATTGTAGAATTATAAATAAAGATTATGGCCAAAATAAAAACTAGTGGAAGGTTTCATAATACAATGAAAATTCATATTATCATTACACTATTATTGCATCATGAACTATAACATGTTAAAATCTCAAATATTTTCCCATGTAGTGCACTACTTAAACTAAATTAGTAGATAAAAAAAGATTCTAGATGCAGTTCTAATGTTCATATCTTGGAGAGTGAAAAATAGAATTAGAACAAGGGAATCTAGTCACACATTGTGTATTATATTATCATGATATCAACTTGTCAAAAGACATGACTTCATTGTGTACACATTCATACAATAATGCCTCAAAATTGATCTCTCTTCATGAAGGCGATGTCTAACAAGCTAGTACCTCACCCACTATTGGGGGAGGGACCTCTGATGTCTTTTAAGGTAGTAGAATCCTCTTTTTACCCATTTTTTAACCCCAACCATCTTCACTTGTATCCTAAAATCCCTCTATACAAAAAATCCAATATTTTTGTGATGCCTACACTAACAATACAATTTTGATCACAGAGTTTAATGAACCCTTGACACTTCTCAATCATTCTTTGATTGCTCGGTTCATGTTGATACAACCTCTAGTTGAGTCATTTCATAAGTTAGTTTTCATCTCTTGGGATTCATATGATAGTAAAAAAGTGGGTTTTATTAACAAAAAAATATTATGACAATTTTTTCATTAGATTTTGACTTGATAAAAGCCTAGTACATTTCTCTCCACATGTACAATGGATCCAAGTTTCACCTCTTCAGATGGACCTCTGATTCATATGAAGTGATACACTCCTTCAATGGTGATTTTGGTTAGTTTCTATAATCATCTTTTACTATTTCAAAATCCTTTTATTGTTAAAATTATTGGGAACCTCATGGATAGGTACTTTTGTTCTGGTAGATGAACAAGATATGTCTGTCACCCTGTAAATATCAGATTTTGTGTGGGGGTTGATTCTTCAATAATGAATTTCGATTATGTTTGGATTATATTAGGTGAAGGATTTTTCTATAGAAATTTTTTTTAAATAATGGTTTTAATTTTGTTCCTCTTGTAAGATAATGGGTCATTTAATGTTTTCATATATGCATGGTTCTAGAAATTCTAATAAAGAGTATGGTGTGTGTATAAGAGGCATCGTCAAGTAACATATGTCTAGCGTTGTGGATGATTTATCTATATAGGGAAATTTGGTGTGGATAATAAGACTAATTATAAAATTGTTGTGAAATGTATATCAATAGATGTTAATCCATTGGTGATAGAAATATTTATCCATTTGATAAAGGATTTGGGTGATCCTCAGCCTTCTTTGTAATCTCTTTTTGGGAAAATGTGTTCTCATGTGAGGAATGTTGTTGCTGTTTTGGACCCCTTGAACTCTCTTGTGGGTCCTCAAGGTGGAGATATATGATCTAGAAGTAGTCATAACTCTAATGTGGAATATCAAATGGTGGATAAGTGAGGCCCTAAGATTTCCATGGTTGCTTCATATCCGGAGGTAGTGCGGTTGTGGAATATTACTAGTGACAGAGGTGAGGACGAGGTTTCTTAAGGAACCAAAGAAGGGTAACTCTCCGGGCTACAAAGTTCTATGTACAGTTTTAGGGGGTGAGGACTTGATCAAGAAATTTCTTATAAGGGATTTTTCATATATTGGGCTTTGAAAAAAAATTAAGTATTGACTAATGTTAATATGATGTAGGAGTTTGAAACCAATCTATTAAGGCCTCCCATTGATGAGTAGATTTTCCCTGGGGATAATTCTAGTGATGAGTATTCAAGCCATTTTCAAGTGATACAGAAGACGATGTTTAGGTTTGTTGGCTTCCAAGACTGAGGATAAGTAAGAGTCTAAGGGAAAATCTCTATGAGATAAAGTAATACTCATATTTTTTACTACCAATAGTGAAAATATATATTAAGAAGATAAAAAATAATGTGATGGAAAATGTTCCTCACCATTCTTCCAAGGCTTATTTTCTATAGTAGGTGTCTGGGGAAGTTCTTGAAAAATCATTGGAATTACTTATGCACTTGGAATAAGATAAGGTTCAAACTATTCTGATCATTAATGCTAATAATAAAGAATCCAATAGGATGATGGTAAGGTTATTAAGGGTGACTCTCAATGAGGAGCAGTTTACTAGGATTGAAAAGTAAGATCTAATATTTATAAAGGGATTAAATTATGGGAATATCAGTCTATAAAAGTATATCTAGTCTTTGGAAAAGTTGGAATTCTAGTTCAAATATCATTTAAAGGATGAACTAGGTACTCAGGTAAAACCTATCTCATGGAAATTAATTAGGGAGATTTATTCTGGTATATTTAAATTTTCCATTGATGGGTCTATTATTTACTATAGTGGTTGGACTTGTGGTTTCTCAATTTTACCTTAAAAGTGTTTGAAAATAAAAAAAATTAACTTTAATTCATGTGTGTCTCACAATTATAAATGATTATAATTTAAAATTATAGGAAGATATGAATGGCTAAGCTTAAGATATTGTAGTCTCTTCCAAACAAGATTTGATATATTGATCAACTAAATACTATACACATTTAATATCATTGGTTTATAATTTTATGATTTCTCAAAAAATCAATTGATGGTGATGGAAGTACATAGAATGTATCTTAGAATAGTTTGATCATGAATTAGTTAGAGTACCGCATTATCATTATATTAATGATGAGTATTATTAAATTTTATCAAGAGTGTCTATAACGGTTTATCAGTTTTATATTCCTTGAAAGATCCTTAAAATGTGGGCTTTACCTTAAAAACTAGAGTTTGTGATATATATTAAATTTATATATTTTAAAAGGAGGTGTTCACTATTGATAATTTTATATAAAGGGTTGGAAGCTTTCATCTTTTATATCAGCATTCTTCTTGTTCAAATAGATAATTGGAATACATTTTTTAGGCTATTTATTTTTAGAAATCCTTAATATATAAATACTTATATATTCTTGGAAGATGAAGGTTTTCAATGTTTTTGTTATCAAAAAGTTATTTTTTATTTAAATATTTAAATATTTTTTTGAATATTTGTTCCTCAAGGATAATTCATAGTAAGGGGACACATTTATTATGGATAAATTGATGGATGTTTTTTGACACATTTTTTATGTTATCAAATAAATGAAAATATAAAAAGAGAAATATATATTTCTATATATTTTATACATTTTCTTTATAAAATAAGAACATATTTTTTGTGAGGAAAGAAAAATAGAGTTATTTCATTGTTTTGATATATATGTATACAACTCCAAACAATTGAATATATAATTAAAATACAATATAAATACATTATTCACTAGCTATGTGAAGAAGAAAGAAGAATGAAGTCTGATCCAAAAAAGAAAACTATTATTTTGAGGATACTTTTATTTGAAGGAAGAATTTATATTTCATCATGTTTCTATTATTTTTTAATGATTATTAATCTTGTATTCATTAAATATTATATTTCTATTGTTGAACATTCCTATAGATATTTTATATCTTTAAATTTTAGAAGAAATTTTGTAGTAAAGTCATATCAACATCTACCATTTTTAATATGCTCCTAAGTATTGCCTAATTGTACTCATTCACAGTGGAGTGTTCACTTCTTATACTAATCTATCAAGGTTATCGATAAAAGAACATGATATCCATATAAAATCATTATTTTATGGTTTCAACTACCTATACATAGTGTTTGAGGTCTCTGGTTAAAATGAAATGTTTATTACAATAATGAAGCTAATAGAGAGATTGTTAGTGGAGTGGAATAGGGGATCTTTGTTCCCCAATCCACTGTGCATTGTCGTGTCCTATGATTTATTTTCATCATATTTCATAAACAAGTTTGATTAAAATAAACAAATGTTTTTATAAACATGAGGGGTATCTAAATTGGAAATATTTTTCAGAAGGGATTCAATGCGTTGTCCTCTTGAGTCTTCATCTACTCACCTTGGGATAAAAATGGTATCATAGTAGTTTATCTCATTATGAATATCTTCAAAGATATAAAATTATTTTTACTTGAAACAAGAATTCAACACCAACATTGACTCTCTTTTGGATATTCTTGAAGATTTATCTTGGCCTTAAAAAGTTAGAGGGGAATATCATTTTATAAATACTATTTTAAATAGATGATGTTATAGAAGGTATGTCTATGATCCATGATCCTTATTTGATTAGTGGTAACTATGGATTCTAGAAATAAAGGATGAATATATATTCGATAATACTTAGATTGAATTTTTATTTTATTGTCATGAAACCTTAGAGGATTCTTAGAGTACATCCTAAGACATGGAATAGTAATTAGGAATCTAATTATGATCTTAATTCAATGGTAATTAATGTTATTATTTTTGGATTAGGTCCTGATGAGTTTAATCATGTTTCTCAATGCTTCACTACTAATGAAATATGGGATACAATTCATCATTCATATAAAGAAACAAAAAATGTTTAAAACCAGATGTATGATATTTTTTATCTCATTTTTGATACGTTTAAAATGTATGAATAGGATAGTATCACTTATATAAATGGAATACTCATGGTTTTTTTAAATGATGTTTCTTCCTTGTGAATATAAATTCTGAAATATGATTAGGATTTGACGGTATTTAGAGTATTATAATGTAATTGGAATTTAATTTTAGTTGTCATCTGATAGTCCACTCCAGTTAAATATTTCCAGATTAAAGAGTTGATTGTGACTCGCATGATGTATGAATATAAGATTGTTGGTGAAACTGAGAATCAAGTTTGTTATGAAAAGTATAACATCATGAACCTGGATTCCACTATATGGTCCCCAGATCATGGTTGGCCACATGACCTCAAACAAATCTCCTCACATGTCAAAGTTTGTTGATTATAAGTGATGGCATTGGGTGTGTTTGGGGGGAGACTATTCCGTCATAACCAGAGTGTATGACATCTAATATAAAATAATATATAATTAGCATAAGTAGTAAAATAGTCACACAATAGATAAACTCAAAGACATATATAACAAAAAAAATACTAGATGTAATATCATATACAAAATGATGATTAGACATTTCATGTCAAATGTCTACAAAACAACCAAACTACAAATACAAGAAATCTGTATAACATATGTGACAAAATACCAAAAATGATCAAAACTATCCCAATATGAGTCATGATCCTTAAATCATTATTTTTTCCCATTCTCCTATGTTTCAATCAAAATCATGTAGACGAGTGATTTCCCTTATCAATACATTCATCCAAATATTCTCTCAGAGTACACAAAGGCGGAAAAAACTGGGTGTGAGATACAATCACATTAGGAAATCACCCAAAAAATAGTTTCATCATGTAAGTGAATATATAATAACATAAGTGTGTATTAAGTAAAATAATATGTAAAGGTAGTATTGAAATTAAAAAAACAATGAAGGTCTGAGTTCCCAAGGACACTGATCCTATGCTATTAGCTTCATCCTCAGATGGTTAGTCTCTAAATAAACATTAAGAACTATATCAATTTATAATCAAGTTATTTTAATTATGAATTATTTAATCCTATCACTTAGCCTAGAATCCCCTAAAATATATGTGATCAACAGATACCTAACCATTATATCTATAAAGTTCAAGCCATTAACTGAATCCAAGATTGTTTTTTTGTTGGGTAGATGCATCATATGAATCATTTTATTATTAAATATAATTAGGATTGAACTCATCCTTGGCATCCCAAAATTTGTATCAAAGTATCAACCTAGGAATTAAATGAACCATGAACCTTAAAATTATATTCTTGGATATCCTCATGGGAATATAGGTATCTCTCTAGGTGCGGTGCAAGATAACATCCATTTGAGTATTTCCTTGGCTATTCACTAAGTGATCGCAAGGGTTACCCTTGGAAAATATGTTCAAATTATCTCTGATCACATCCTTGTAAATCCATTAGGACTCTAAGTATCAATTGGGTGTGTAATATTCTTCCACCATGATTTTTTCCTTAGTATTCCACTAGGGTGTCCAAGTATCACATAGTCATAAGCAGGGCAGTAGCCAAATTAGTCTTTCCATGGAATTTCTATATGAACCAATATGTCACCCAAGGCATATAAGAATTCAATCAATACCAATTAAATATTTTAATTTCATTACCAAAAACATTTCATTCAAACCTCACCTAAGAAGGTGGGACAGGGCTAGGAGTAATTATAGAAGGCCTATCCTCTTAATTATCAAATGTGGCTATTTTATAAGAATAATTTTATTATTAAGTAATAAGTTACATGGAATAAGCCTAGAAACATGTTCATACATTCCCTTTCATTAATAAATTAAAATTAAAATTGTAAAATCATTATTAAACATCTCATAGAAAGGGGTAAATGCAACATCTAAATTGAATCCAAATTAAAATACCACCCATGGTGTTCTGGTTAGTTAAACAACACTCCCAAGGGTTGGTTAGAATTAGAGGTCCATAACATTTATTAATCATGAACAATTTCAATAACCATATAGTTCATTCCTATCCATTTTAAATAAGGATTAAACTCCTTTTCTAGAAAGTTTCTCAGATAATTAGTTGTGTGGCACAATGTTGTAAATATAAAAACTTCTACATTAATGGAAAAGAACAATACCACAGACCATAGTACCTTACTAGAGTTCTCATCTAGTATCAGCTCTTTATTTGGATCAAATAGATAGAAAAATGAAGAACATTTGAAGAACATTAAAATAGGTAATATTATATTGAATGTAAAAACTCTATTGATATAAGGATAAATAAATAATTGTAAAAAATTAATAGATATCTTATTGAGAAGGAGTTGATGCTTCTAATAGATCTTGATTCCAATATTTGGTAGAAAAGATCTCACACTTCTTTACATAAGACTTCAATAAGGATCTCTCATGGGTGAGTTTGCTTTGCTGAGGAAGAATGAAAATTAGGATTGAAATATAAGATTAATTAAATTTTGTTTCATAAATTCAACCAAAATACTTGGTCACATGGTTTTTCCACACATATGTCCAAATCGTGTCTCAACCATGCTCCAACTACTATAATAAGGGGAACCATTCATGGTTAGTGTGCACAATTTGAAAAACCATGGAAAAATAATGTCTCAACTCGCTGTCAAAAAATGCATATCGTGTCGTATATGTTTTTACCTCAAATTACATGGGTTATCAAATCATGTAGGCTCCTTATAATATCTTCCCAAGATTTCATAGTTACTACTAATTATGTGGCTTTCCCTGCACAGTTTCAACTAACCATGTGATGAGCTTGTTTCACCCCAAAAGCTTAGTTTTAGGCTCCAAAACAGTATTGGAAACCCTTGATAACCCCACGACCTCAAATGGGATTATCATTAGGTTATACTTAAGCATTTAAACTAACAATTGATTGATTTTAATATATTTATTAAATCAAAAAAGAATCAGGTTCTTATAAACATCTCTCGTGAATCAATTCATCTCCAAATTTCACTCACAAGTGTAGTGAAGGTTTATCTTTGAATAACTCTAGACACTTTGCTCATACATCAGCCTCCATCTACTAGGACTCTTCATGCACTTAGATATTCTTCTATATTACCCACACAAGATAAATTAACCACCCTCAGAGAACCTTTATTCTATTATTTACAATACGAATTAGATGATCCTCAAAGAATGCATCTACAAATAGCTCATCCCCCTCATGCTAAAAAGCATGACAAGGGTTTGAATGGTGGAAACACAATTGAGATACATGAAAGAAATCATGCATGGATTAGTACCTCTGAGGTAACTGAAACTGATAGGCTATTGTCCCAACTCTTTCCAGAATCTCAAATGGCATGATATATCTTGGTGAAATATTAACATATCTCTTGAACCATCTATTTTCCAACATGGGTGAAATGTGTTGAAAGACCTGATCCCTGATCTTGAAATCAGGAGTCCATTTGTAGCGATCAGTGTAAGATTTATGTCGTGACTTTTCAGTAGAAATGCATTTTCTAATCAACTGAAGTAGCTTCGTAGTCTCCTACATGAGATGTGTTCCAAGCATAGCTGCCTCCACTCCCTCTAACAAGACCAAGGGTGATCTGAATATCCTACCCTAAAAAGCATCATAAGGAACCATCTGGATAGTATCATGAGAGATATTTTTGTTGTATGACTCAACTATGGAGATGTGCCTCTCCCAAGAGACACCAAAATCATTGACACATGCTCATAGTCTTCCCTCAATAACCTTTGTGATGCACTCTGACTGACCATCGGTATGAGGGTGATATGCTATGCTCAGAATCACCTATGTACCTAAATCCCTCTGCAAACCTTTCTATAACAATGATGTAAATTGATCATCCCTATCTAAAATGATAATATGAGGGACCTTTTGAAGTTGTATGATCTCATAATTTTTCAACCTGCTGAGATCATCTAATAAAATGTTCTTCTTAATAGGTAGGAAATTAGAGAAAATTGTGAGCCTATAAACAATAACCCAAATGGCCTCATTTCCCTATGTTGGTCTCATTAATCTGGTTATGAAATCCATAGAAAAATCATCCCACTTCCACTCGGTAATGGGAATCAACTATAAAATTCTGGCAGGTTTCTGGTGTTCCACCTTAACCTGCTAATAGTTGGAACATCTCATGAAAAAACCATAAATATCTATTTTTATTCCCAGACTCAAATATTGGAGATGTAAATCCTGATACATTTATGTGAATATGGGGTGAATTTCCCAAGATGAAGGATGAAAATCTCACATCATCTCCTCATGCATGTCAACTGAGACCCATACACAACCATGTATTAGAAAGACCTCATCCTCTTCTATGGTCCAACCAGGATGAGGGTACTCACATTCTAAACTCTCTATAGGACTAGGCCTTTGTAATATGATAGATTTCTTGTCATTACTTCTCTTCATAAGAATATATATCCTAGCTAAGGATGAAATAAATTTCTTACCTTGACAGTCCTATATCTCTAAGTGCATATAGGAGAACTAATCTATATGTTTCCACTCACTACAGGTCAGATGAATTTACTGTATCTGAGCTATCCTACTCAGTGCATCAGCCACTTCATTACCCTTCACAGGAATCAATGAAATCTCTAATTCAAAATATGGTAGGTATTTAACCCCCCCCCCCCATCCTCATATTCACATTACACTATGTAAATATGTAATTGAGGATTTTTATGTTTGTGTACACCACAAAACTCTCTATTAATAAATAGTGTCCTCATCAGTATAATGCGTGTACAAATATAGATAAATCAAGATTGTGGAGCAGGTAATTCCTCTCATGTGGCCTCAACTACTGAGACTTGTACACAATGACTCTATCCCCAAACATAAAAACTACTCCAATACTGATACCTGATGCTTCATATTATATAGTTTGACTTATACTAGTATCTATAAAAAACAGTATTGGAACTGAAGTAAATCTCCATTTCAACTCTTGAATGGATAAATTGCACACATTTAACCATACAAACATGACAACCTTATTAGTAAAGATCATGAGTGGTGCTACTAAGCATGAGGAGTCCTATATAAAACATCTATAATATTCATATAGCCCCAATAAACATGGTATCTCAGATATATTATCGGGATGATCCTAGGAAACTAAATCTCCCAACTTCTCTTGGTCAATTGATACTCATATCTTTGAGATAATATGACCTATGAAGTGAATTTGATCCATATCATAGTGCGAATTTGTGAGAATAGAATATAACTGATGCTATCTTAGGCTATTAAATAAGATTTCAAGTCTTTTTACATGGTAGTTTCAAGTGTGATAGTAAAGACAAATATCATTCATGAGAACCACCACAAAATATCTAGAACAAAATGGAAAACTTGGTTCATCGGTGCCATGAAAACTGATGGTGTGTTCATGAAGGAGAAAAACATAACCAAATACTCATATAGACCATACTAACTATTGAAGGTTATGTGAGGTATGTATGATTGTCTAGCACACACCTCATGATAACATGATTTCAAATAAATCTTTAAGATCACCTGAGTTCTATAGAGTTGGTTGAAGAGATTATCAAATTGTTATAGAGGATACCGGTTCTTAACCATCAGCTAGTTCAATTTATGATAATCCACACATTTAATGAGGTTATTATCTATATTTTTTCTCAAGATGGACTGGTTATTCCCACAGAGCAATACTAGGTCAGATAAACCCATTTTCCTCTAATTCCACCAGCCACCTCGTAGGCTCCCATGTCTCAATAGTAGCTATCCAATAATGACGATTGGATATTGGCGCATCTCCTCGAACTATATTGATAACTTACTCTACCTATATATATAAAGGCAATCCTAAAATTTATCTAATAAAAGATCTCTAAAATGATCAACCACTGGAGGAAAATATTTATGATGTGTTCCTTGATAATTTAGATAAAAACACACAACCTGGTATGTCATCATGCACAGCCCACGATGCTCGGGTCTAGTTCAGCTCTCCTGGACATCCCACTCACCCTTGTGAATCAAATATCTACCTTATAATGATTTTAAGGTAACCCTATAATGATAGAAATGTAGAATGAATCCAAGGGAACTAACCATTCCATCTTGAGAACGATGTCAATACTTATCATCTCAAGGACAAAGAGGTCCCATATGAAGTGACACTCACCAATCATAAGGGGAACCCCCTACACTGATGTAAGTTCTCTATTGTAATCCCCAAAAGAGTATCAAACATCGTAACTCCCTCAAAAAATTATACCACAAGACCAAGTCTCTTCACAATGAGCACAGACATAATGCAAGGAGAAGTGAATGTATCAAAAAGAGAAGATTCCAATGTAGATGATTCAATAATAGTAACCATCGTAGTAGATGTTCGTTGATTTTTATCTATAGGTATTGGATTCCCTACATATATCTAGCATGTTTCAGAGCCCTGTGACATAGCCTAGCAACCCTAAGTAGATCTTCTCTAATGTCACTGTAAATCCTAGGCCTGACTACCATGTTCATGACCACCCCCTAAGCCTGCTGAGTTGGCTATACTCTATCATTCATATTTTTGAGAAGATGATGACCCTAATCATGCATGTGGAGTCAGTTCATACCCTCTCTCATATGTTACCAAAGAATATTTTCTAAAAAAGTGCTATAGATGGCGATTCTTTCTAGAAGATCAACACTCGACTTGGACTCTCTTACAATTTGGTCTCATATTTACCAATCTACCAAACTGGTGGAACCTCAATTGGCTACCTGAGTATGTGACCTAGCTACTAATATCATACCATGGAAGATCCAGATGATTCCTACTAATACCGATAGATGTAGAACAAGATTTATGTTTTGAATTGCCCTGGATCACACCCCCTCCTACTCTCAGGTTATGCTCTATGATAAGACCCTAATTAACTATTCCAAAAATGATAGTCATTCGAAATATATTCATATGTGATAGGAAGTCACACCTAAGACCATCATCTAATCTTCTTACTTTAGATAACTCACCACCCGTCAAAATAGTTGAAAAGCACTGTAGCTTTATAAAATGGGCCGAATAATCCATAACTGATAACATTCCCTATTCCAAGTGTAAGAACACCCATGCTCTATCAGACCTCAATATAATAGGATAGATGAAACTATAGAAGGCTTTATAAAATCCCTCCATGACATCTCCCAGTGACGATATTTATGGGTAATAAAATCCAACCATATCTTGGTGGAATCACAGAGCATATACATAGTGAAATTTAACCTCCTCTCAGGAGGTTTCTCTATATTCTCAATGATATATAACATAGCCTCCATCAATGAATCTGCAGCCTATGGTCTAACATCCCCAAAAAAACATGATTGGATTTTTCTTTTAGAACACACATGTCAACTCTTCCATTTTCAGTACAGATCATGGTGCTCCCTGAATGGTATTAATGAATCACATAAAGCCTTCACAAAACTGTGCCTTAGCACTATTGTATGATAAAACTACTATTGTTGTGGATGAAACTAATGGAGGTACCATAGGTTGGACATGTCCCACTACCTCCAGAGTGTGGTCATCACCATCCTCCTAGAATGTGACTAGAGTTCATCATGATGGCATGTATCTATAATTCTAAACACATACCTCGGATAACAATGTAATCAAAGGATGTATCTAAAAATAACAGATATTATGATAGGATAGGCACAAGCCATCATGTATGAGAAACGCACACCTTTTTATGCTCCTTGAGTAAGGTATAAGAGATTTACATATGATGTAGATGAAAGATATACTGCCTACTACCCACTACTAAGGCCTGGTTTGGGTAATTTTATCTACAAAAAAAATTAGTTTCCATTTCAGTTTCACTATAATTCATATTCATTTCCATTATATCAAAATTAATTCTTAAACGGTTGAACCAAATGGTTCAATAAATTTTGAACTGTAATGGATCATACTCCTCATAAACCAAAACAAAATTCCACCTAATTGACACCATAACATGGTTCAGTCCATACGACTCATGGTCCATGACTCAACACGCCACAATGGGCTTCTTAGGGTGTATCTTATATGCTAACTTGGAAAACAATGCTTAGGTTATCATAGTCCCTCTAGGTACTAACCATGTTTCTCAATTTCCTACATATATAAATTATCACAATAGTTGGTATATATATCATGGCACAAATCACAATAGCATGAAATAATGAAACTCATCCTATAAGGCATGGCATAATTCAAGGAATGTGAATTTTAAAAGGTTCCTGAAATGATGCATTATATGACCTAACCTCATCTCATTAGGTTTCAAATAAAATATAACCCCTAATCATACTAATAATAACATCACAATTAAATTGCATCACCCAACGGTGGAATCAAATCAACTATGATAACCAAAATATAGAAAATGATAATTTTAATTTGAGGAAATTTGGATTTTTACTATACATGGGTAAGCTACACCTTGGAAAAGCTCATTAAAAAATTAATATTACTTTCTATACCTTTATATTATCTTAAAATAATATATAAAACTAGAAAATAACCTCTAATACCACTGGGTAACATCCCAATCCCAGATTCCACTATAATGTGCCCCAAGATCAGTTGGCCACCTGGCCTAAAAAATATCTCCCCAAACGCCAGAGGCTGTAGACTAGTAGTGAGGGACTAGGTTCTGTCTATGGAAAAACTATTTCCTCATCACCATAGTGTAGAATTGTGGATGTACAATAACATATAAGATGCAGAAGATATAAAATAAGTATACTATAGATAAAATCCTAGATTTATATAATAAAGAGTACCAAAAGGAATATTATATACAAAATGATTACCATATATGTCATTTAACATGTCTATAACGTATCCAAAATAGGTATACAAGGAATTAGTACAATAAATGTGAAAAGAATACCAAAAATACCAAAACCATCCAAGTTAGCATCACAAGACTTAGCGTGGTCCTATTCTCCATTGCTCCTAAGTAGCAATCAAAATCATGTTACATGACACTTTTCATTGTCTATACTTGCATCAAAATATAATTTCTAGGAACAAAAAGGTGGCCTGAACAAGTTTTGAGATATAAAGCCAACAATAAAATACCACAGGTTAGTTTCATACTGTTAGCGAATATACAATCAAACCAGTGTGCAGGTATAAATATAAGATGTATATTAAGTATTCAAAATAAACTACACATAAAGGTTTTTCTTCCAATGGAAATACATTTTCTGCTACCAGATTTGTCCTTAGCTTGTAAGTCATTAAATAAACAACAAATTTTGTATTAATTAGTAATAATGTACATATAATTAACAAGTCTCTAGACCTAGCGCATAACACATCATCCCTCATAAGATTTGTGATCAACAGATTCCTAACCAGGCCATCTATAAAGTATATGGAACTAAACGAATCCAAACTGATGCTTTGGCCTAGAAGATGAAACATATGAATCATTTAATTAATTAATTATATTATAACCTAAGTCCCTTTCATATAATTTCTATATTTATGTCAATGTATCTCTCAAGGTGTAACATAAACCAGGAACCTTACAAACCCATCTTAGGAAATCCTTATGGGACTACTGGTATCACTCTGGGTGTGGTATTACATGATTTTCATTTTATTTATTTCTTGGAGGTATATTAAGGGATTATAAGTGTCACCCATGGTGTATATGATCACATTACCTCTAAGAATATACATTTAAATCCATAAGTAGTCCAAGTATCACTCAGGTGTATAAAAGATAGCCCTTAGAATATGTTACTGTCTTTCCACTAGGAATTCTCATTATCACTCAGGAGTATGCAAGGTAGTAGCAAAATTATTCTATTCATGAATATTTTTTATGAACCCATGTGTTTCGCAAGTCATATATTCATTCATTCAATACCATTTAACCATTTAAAGGTCTTTACCAAGAACATTTCAATCAAACCTAACCTTAGAAGGTGGTGCATGGCAAGGGCTAAGCTTAGTTGGGTTTTCCTCGTTATTTTCTAATGTGGTCATTTCATAAGAAAAAATTTATGCTCAAGTAATAATTGACATGGGTAATACCTAAGAAAAAGGTCATCCATTACCTTTCCTTGATCAATTCATTTTACAATTGAAAAATCATTATTTAACATCCCATAGAAAATAATAAATAGAACACCTAAAAGGTACCAAAATTCAAATTACATCAACTGTGGTCGAATTAGTTAAACAACACACCCAAGGTGGGTTGTTAATTAATGTTCCTTAATATTTAGTCATAGTGAATGATTTAATTAACTACATAGGTCATGTCTATCCATTTTAAACAAGGAATAAATTCAATTCCATGGGTTTCACTCCAATTAATGGGAATGTGGAACAAAAGAAAATATATAGACTCCTTGAAATTAAGGTAAAATTATGATACCACCTACTATAGGTCCTTAATATAGTTCTTGTCTAATATTAGCTTCCGATTCTACTCAGGTCAGTATAAAAATGAAATATGGATGAAGAACCTGAAAATTTGGAATATTACCATGCAACTAAATAGCTCATTTGATTCAATTATAAATGAAAAATATACGAAATTGAATGGATATCATAGTGAAAAAATTGTATTCTTATAATATATCTTGATTATAATCTTTAACGGAGAGGATCTCCCACTTCCAATATTATAATTCAAAGAGGGCCTCTCAAGGGGTGAAGTTTTTTTATAGAGGAAGAATGGAAATTAAGTTATAAATATAAGATTAATTAAGGTATTTTTTATAAATTCACCCAAAATAATGGACCTAATATTTTCATTTCATGGTTATCCAGACTATGCACCAACTTATTCTCACTACTGTAAGAAGACGAACCTCGCATGTTTGGTGCGCATAGTTTCAAAAATCATGCCCAAACAGTGTTTCATCCCACTATCAAACACTTTATAGGGTTCCACAAGGAAATGCACAGATAATCATTTGGTTTATCAAACCATTTAGGTTCCTCCTTCTCTCTAACAATCCTTTAATCATTAGTAGTAACCATGTTATCTACCCCACACGATTTTTACTAATCGTGTGATAGGCCTATTTCACCCCAAAAGTTGGGTTTCAGGCTCCGAATCATCCTCGGACACCTGTAATACCTCTGCGGCCTCAAATGGGATTCACATTATGTTGTAATTAAGAATTTAAGCTGAAAATCGATGGATTTTAATAAATTACACACTTCAGGAATGAAACAGGTTCCTACAAAAAGGTAGAATGGTACATTCAAAAGTTCAGAGGAGAAATATTATGATTCATCCTTTCTTAGTTCATATTAAAATGATGAATTGTCTATATTTTCTAGAACATTTAGTAAGTTTTATAAAAATATAATAGGTAAATAAATGAGAAATGAAAATAATGAATTTAAATTCTATAAATTCAAGAACATAAGTCACTTAATACCTGAATACACTCAACATAAAGCTCAATGGGAAGATGAGTATACAAGAAATGGAAAATAATTCAATAAAACTACTTGGAATGCATCATAATATTCAATTGATCAATAAATATATAACTATAAATTTTATCATGAAAATAAAAATAATAATTTATGTCTTATGGATAGAGATAAGGAGTTAAAATCAACATTTTTTCCTAAAAATTATATTTTTAGAAATTATATTTTAATGAACTCAATGAATATTATTTTAGGCAGGAATTTTTTTTAAGATTTAAATAAATGGAAGAAATTTTTAAAGAAATAATATGATAGATCTTTTATTAAAAAGAAATTTTATTTAAACAAATTTATGTTTGAGATAATTTTTTAGTAAAACTTCTTGTACTTCTCATGATAATAAGATTAATGATTTGTTAACTTAATTTGATTCATTGAAATTATCATCTATAATTATTAAAAAATTAAAAGAATATTGAAATAAAATATATAGAAAGAATAATGTCAAAAAATAAATATATGGTATTAGTAGAAAACAGGATAGGACAAAGATATATATAAATTATTTTATGTCTAGTTATATTAATACAAGAATGTCCATTGTTATATTCTTTCACAATTTTATCTTTGGTCATTATTCTAAATAATTATATTTCAAAATTTCTCAAATTTGTGATGTTAAAAATTCCTATATTTCTAAAAACCTATTTAATATAGAAGTTGTAATTTTCTCCTAGAGTAAAAAATTTGATTTCCCAAGTCATTTGTTTCTTATATTTGTTGACCCAAAAGTATATATGTACCAAAAGGGAATTGTGTTTAATTTTTTTCATTAATATGCCACTTGACTTCAATGTAAAACCTTTTGATGGATACTCAATAATTGAATATTGTTTAAAAGAATAAATTCATAGATCTGGACTTATTGAAATCTAGGAAGTTTTTTATTTCTATTTTAATTTAAATATTTCGTTTATATGCACTGATTGTTTTATATTTGGGGTGAAAAAATAAAAAAAAATTAGCATTTATTCTTATTCATGTATCCCCACATTTTTTTCACATATATAAACTATTTAAACTACTCTAATTATATAATGTTATGATTTTTTTCCAAGATGCATGTATTTTAAGGTTTTATCTATTTATATTCTTACAATGTTCAAAACAGAACATTTATATCTTTTTTGTAATAATGTATTTAATGTTTTATCATTTGGATTACTTGCACATTCTAAAATAATACTTTAATGAAATAAAATGTTTAATTTCATGTTATATTAATTGTATTATTATTAATGGTAAATCTAATTTTAAGATTCATCGAAAATATTTTACTTGATTCTATGTAAATATTTTTATCATTCATAAAAAATCTATTTACATTCTTTCATCGTTCAATGTATTTAAATGTATTCCATAATGGGAGATCACCATTTTAAATAATTCTATTTTTTTATTTTTTTCAAGTATTTTAAAATATAGAAGAATATTTAAAGGTTGTTATTTTAAATTTATTACATATTTTATTATTTAAATCATTTAAGGGGGACATTAGATTGTTTTAAGCCAAAATGTTTTTTGTGTTTTTAATAAATGTTTAGATGATTATAAAAAATATTTATCTTAATTTTTTCCAACTACTTAAATCATGTTCTCTTAATTATTTCATATTTTTAAATATCAGGATTATATTATTTTAATACCAATTGTGTACTAGAATCAATTCTAATTTCATAATTAATGTGGGTTAATGTGGTTTTTACAAAAAAAATAAACATACTTAATGTTGGGTTATTCTTACTTTTTATTTAAAATAAAAATTTATACTTAAGTGGAAAATATTTTACATGAATCTTGTTTTTATATATTATTATTCATTATAATGGGGGAGAATATATTGTGTTTATGTTTTTACTAAAATTATTTAATCTATATTTTCTTAAATTTTTTAACCATACAAAAGGTGGAATGCATTCGGGTTTTATAATTATCAAAATATTAGATTGTTGTGTGTTTCTTTAAAACATAATCATTGATTTGATAATTACATAACCATATTTAATTTTTATGTTTAATATTTCATTTATATTTTATTATGTGTTTATTATATATATTTTTAAGAGTTTCATATTCTTCTTTCCCTTTTGAAACCTTAGTTTTAATAGTTCGTTATATGTTTCTAGTATATCAAGACAAGGTCATCATAATTTCACCCCTATTATGTTATTAAAATGATAATAAATTTATATATATTCTTCAACTATAATGAGGCATGAATCAATAATTTTATATTCTAATTTTGATCTAATGTTTCTATGATATTTCTATTATACAACCGTTTTTGAATAATTATATCATATATTCATTAATGAGAAATTAATCTAGAGTACTAATAATTTCATCATTTATAGTATAATGGACATAAAATAAGTGTATCTACATTTCATTTAACTACATGGAAGGCTGAAAGAGATATTTTTATTACCTAAAATTTGACTAAAATAACTAAAACATTAATGTAATTCAACAGTTCTTCATAATATGATGGTTGTTTTTTCATGGTTTACAGATAAAAATACATTGGATTAATGAGTTATATGATCAGTTGAAAATATTTAAAAAGTATCTAAATATAATTCAACTAGAATAAATACTTAATATGATATTTAGAGGCTCTAAAATAGATCGAATCAATTGACATCAAGATAATACAATGTTTTAATGATTCTTTTTTTTCAAAGTATCCAAGCCTTATGTTCTTGCCTTATGTTAAAGACATACGTTTAAGCCTTATGATCATTATTAACAATTAAGAACATAAAATTTTACGAACGTTTTCTTGGTTTTAAGGCCCTACATTCAAGATTGATGTTATATGTTTAAAATACAGAATGCATACGAGGAAGAAAAACCTAAAATTCTAGGAAAATTCATACTACCATGGGTTTCACATGACTTTATTTCGTGATATTAAAACATGAATCATTTTAGCTAACATAAATTCCAGTATAAAAAATTAAATGACATCATTTTATCCATTCTAAGAAGATATCTCATAAAATGTATAAAAAATATCAGCATATATAACGATAGGGTAACTCACTCTACATGGTGAGGAAAGTCTAATTACCTAATAGTGGATTGAAAATATAATTTTAATATAAGCGTAATGTGAGTAGACGGTTGGATGGTGAACTCATAATGATTAATTCACATTGTATATTGATTAGAACACGAGCTGTTGGGAGTGGAAAACCATATATTGAGAACCATAATTGGTTTATTGGAAAGAATAACTGGATATATCTAGATCAAATGATATAACTTGTAGAACGTTCACTTTTTTATCATCTTTTGTTCCCTGAAATAAGGGTTCATTTCGTAATAGGAAGGATGATGACAACCTTCTTTTTACATGCTTCACAATTGTGGAAGGGAATGGAGTAAATGGTATATTGGAATTGTAGAAAAAACGTAGTCATAGATCTTATACCTGTCTCCAATAAAATTTTTATCATCATTAGTTCCCTAAAATAAGGGATCAACCTATAACTGGTTGGGATGATGACCCTTGGTTTCTTTAGATGCATCAGAAGGGAATGTAGTAAAGGGTATATTGGTCTTACATAAAAAAAACAAAACTGTATATCTTCTCCCTCTATTGAATCAGAGGAATCCCCTCTCTCTAATTTTTAATATTATAGTATATCTTAAATAAATAATAATAACTGTGATATATTTCCAAATCAAAAATAATTTAAAATTATATTAAATTTTTCTTATATAACTAATCATTAAAAATTTCTAAAAAAGGGAAAAATGGTATGTTTTTTAAATTTTTTGATTATTTCAATAAAATCAAAATATTTTTGTTATTATTTTTTATTTCGTACCTTTTAAAAAATGATATTTATTAATGAGTTAATTATATTTTAAAACAAATTATATTTGTAAATGAATGAATTTTCATTTTGTTTATAAAGAGTATGTTTCATATTTTAAAAAAGAATTGAAAATAGCAATGTGATAAAAATATATTTTTTATTTTTTTGGGGATAAATTAATAGATTTTAATTAATGACTTTAAAGTCATGAATATTATTTTAAATGAATAGTATAATATTGTGTTTATTGTGCTATAAAGATAAATATTTTCTTAAATGAAATGAATTTGTTTGTAAAAAAATAGTTTGAACCCATTTTAAAAAAGAATAAATTTTTTATTTAATAAATAGATTTTTCAATTATTATAATAAAATTATTAAATAATTTTAATATTTTTAAATACATGATATTTTTTAACTTTATAGAAAATATTCATTTTTTAGAAAAATTAAATTATTGAAATTTAAATAATCATGAAAATAAATATTATTTTTTTTGATGTATAAAAAAGAAATGTTTTATGGAAATATATATAAGTAAGTTTTTAGGAATTTAAAATATTATTATTTCTTTTAAAAATATTTAATTTTTAATTTTTTAATTAATAATTTAATTTTTATACCTAATAAAAACTATTTTAAAAAGTTTATTGAAACAAACAGATTTCTCTAAAAGAATAAAAACTAATTTTCAAGTAATAAAAATATATACAAAATATTAATTTAAAATGGTTAGGTTAAAATTTTATAAGTATTTTTCTCCAAAATTAAATAAGACATTTTCATTGAATAACTTCAATGAAAATTAGACTAAAAATTTTATGTGACAAATTTTATTAAAAAACATGACTAGAATGTTTCTTGTGGAATAATTAAAATATTCTATGAAGACTTTTTTTGTTATCTACTTGTTTTATTTAGAAAAACATTCAAATTATTATTAATGAAAGTTTCCAGTTTACAATATAATGTTCTAAATGAAGTTTCACTATACATTTCAGTTGAAGCTTCACTATAATTTCTCAAGGAAGTTGTACTGAAAATTCATGTGGTGGTCTCATTGGAATTTCCAGTGGAACCATCTCTTCTATTCTGGATATTCTAGTAAAAATATATATTTTTTGTATTTTGAATCATCAACTGGAATATCCATTGGATCTTCCACTATAAATTACACTTAATGTCTCTATAATTTTTATTTCTAAATATTTTATAAAAATATATTACATGTATATTATAAATGTATTTATGAAAAATTTAATTTTAGTTTAATTTCATATTTTATTTATATATTTCATCATATAGGATGTACATTATTAAATGATAATTTACTTCATATTTATAAAAAAATATGTAACAAATATAATACAAATTTTGTATCACTAAATTTATTATAAATTTATTTATCAAAATTTAATTATTATTAATAAATTATTTAGGTTTATAAATATATACTTTTATTATATTTTGAATCATCCACTATAACTTCCATTGGAATTTCCACTAGAACATCATCCATTGGAACTTTTACTTAATTTATTTAATATTTTTATGAATAATGATTTTCTAAAATATATATTAAATATATCTTCTAAGCGCATTTATTATAAATTTTGTTTTATTTGTCGTTTCATGATTTATTTACATTTTTATTCATATATAATATACATTTTTAATTGGTAAATTATATTATATTGAAAAATATTATGTAAAAATATATACATTTTTTTATCATTAAATTTATTATATAAATATATGTATATTAAAACTTTTTTGTTATTATAATCTTCAATTTTATAACTATATACTTCTATTTTATTGTGAATCACCCATTAGAACATCCACTAAATGGATTTATAATTTTTATTAATAAAAAATCAAAAACTATATTAAATATATCTTATAATTTCATTTACTATTAATTTAGTTTTAGTTGTAATTTTAGTATTTTATTCACATTTTTTCATAGAGAATATAGATTTTTAAATGGTAAATTTTATATTATCTAAAAAAAATATTCAGAAAATTTAATATATATTCTATATCATTGAATTTATTATAAATTTATTTATTAAAATTTATTTTTTATTAATATATACTTTTGTGGTCTTATGAAACTTTTAATGTAACTTCCACTAAAAATTCCACTGAATAATCCACTAGAACATCCACTTAATAGATTTATAATTTTTTTGAATAAATATTTTTTTAAAAATAGATTAAATATATCTTATAATTAAATTTATTATAAATTTAGATTTAGTTATACTTTCATAATGTAGTTACCTTTTATTCATATAAAATATATATTCTTAGATGGTAAATTATATTATATTTATAAAAACTAGGTTAAAAATATAATACATATTTTTTATCATTTAATTTAATATATATATATATATATTAAAATTTAATATTTTTATTATATTCTTTAGTTTTATAAATATGTACTTTTATTTTATTGTGAAACTTTTATTGGAACATCCACTAAAACTTCCACTGATATTTCCACTAGAACGTCCCCTAGAAATTTTTTCTACTATAACATCCACTTAATGGATTAATAATTATTGTTAATAATTTTTTCCTAAAAATTATATTCAATGCACATTTTTATAAAAAAAATTAGTTATAATTTCATATTTTATTTATATTTTAGTTTATATAGATTATACATTCTTAAATGGTAATTTTTATTATATTTATAAAAATTATATAACTAATATAATAAATATTTTTTATAATTTCCTTTGTTATTAATATATTTATTAAAACTATAGTTTTATTAATATACTATTTATCAGTATAACAACACACTTTTACAATATTTAGTGTATTCTACTGTCAATTCTACTAAAACATAAATTGGAACTTCGATTGAGACATCGATTGGAACTTCTTCCACCAAAACATCCACTTAATGGATTTATAATTTATATTCATAAATATTTTAAAACATATTACATATATATTATAAGTGAACTTGTTAAAATAATAGTTATAATTTCATATTTAATTTAAATTTTTATTTGTATAATGTATGCATTCTTAAATGTTAAATTGTATTATATTTATGAAAAATATGTTACCAATATAATACATATTTTCTGTAATTTCATTTATTATAATTTTTTATAATAAAATTTATATTTTATTAATATTTTCATTAGATTTAAAAATATATACTTTTATTGTATTATGAATCTTCCTCCAAAACTTTTATTGAATCTTCCACTAAAAATTCTACTAGAATGTCCCATGTGTAAAGAACCATAAATTTCAAGGAAAATTGTTTCATAAATACTTTGGAATTTTACGAGTCTGTGGTTTCTGACGGCACTTGATTCTGAGGCCCGGTGTGCCTAGAAGTAATTTCAGAAGATTTGTTTGGGTATGTTCAGTAAAAGTACGTACAGGTTTTTCTATCTTTTGAACCAGTGGTCGGAATTGACATCCTAGGGCACTGATGTACTCGCAATGCCGGTATTCACTTAAGAGGACCTTTACCGCAATTGCGTTTTATGCGGGTTCAAAGTTAATTTTAGGGATTTAGAATAAAATAAATAAAATTGTGGAACACAATTTTATTTAATATCTTGTAGTTATTTCCTCCCAAGGGGAGTAAGAAGTGGAGACCACACCCACTTAACCTCCCATGAGAGTACATAGTGTGGTGGGACCCACACGTGCCCTAAACCATTCATCTCCCCATAACTCCACTTAAACCCCCCCCCCCCCCATTAACACTCCCTTCTATTAATTTTTTTGACAACTCCCCCTAATTTATCGTGATCTCTTTACCTTCCAAGCTCCCTTAAATTTTATGAAAATACTTTTAATTAATGAATTCAACTATAATTAATTAATTAAAGTGGTTTGATTATTAAATTACATGTGTTAAAAAAATTATAGCCTTAGCTGTTATTTTATTTTGGGTACTTGTTACGTTGAGAGGATTTTTGGAGAGCTCTTGAGAATTTGAAGGAGTTCCTCTCTTCATAGAAGAACACCGTCCTTCCAAAGAAGAACCACTGAATAACAATGATCACTTCCTTCGATCTTCAGCAGAGCCAAAGGAGAAGGATCCACACACAAGGAATGCTGACGATGCGCCATCCTCGGCTCCTTCTACCCCGACGTCAATGAGTTGACGCCGTCTTCCTACGATGCAGTCTTTCGCGATGCCCGACTACCGCGAATCTTATTTCGAGGTAGGGGTTTCGTATAATTTATAAGTGAATAAATTATCTAGATTGTGTAGCTTTATTTGGAATAATCTTGTCCATATGTTACCGCCTAATGTAGAGGGCGCGGGCCGAACTAACATGGCACAATGACCATCCCTTGTTCTTGATTTTTAATTTGAAAAGGGAAGTGGTGATGATTGAAGGTAGTAGCCACGCACCGGCCACGTGTGGAGGAACCATGGCCCCCAACCGCGGGCCTCTCGGCCGACAAAGAAACCGGCCGGACCAAAGAAATTTTGTCGCTACAAGGGCACCGTGCTGCGGAGGACCGCGACCCGCATCCCGTCGGCCGCTTCGGCGGCGAACCGGCCGTCTTTTCGGCCGACAGGGTGAAGGAGTCATAGCACTTGAAGGTGCTGCGCAACTGGACCACGGCCCGCCCGAGCGGGCCAATTTCACCAGGAAGACCAGCTGGCTTCGGCCGAACGGAATGGAGGGCGGCGCTGCTCAGCGCCGCCAGTTTGGGAAAGAGGGGGGTCCCCCCCCCCCAACCCCTCGGACTGCTCCACCACCTGGGCACACCGCAACCTGATCGGCCGCGTGATTCATCGGGCCAGTCTGACCCTCTACCGGGTCGGACCCGCCATAACAGGGTTGACCCGACCCGCCAACCCACTAGGCTTAACAGTCTGGGCCCGTTTTCACTTAAAGGTGAATAACTTGAAGACCGCTCATCCGATCGATGCGTAGTCTATCGCACTAGGACCCTCATGATGTAGAGGTACTTTTGCGATACTCTATGTGAGTTTTTCACAACATTGGAAGATTTCCCGATTTGGAACGAGCGTATTCCAACTGGGCTATAAGAGCAAAAATGCAAATTACTCTAAGACCGGGCGTCCGATTGATGAGCCGTCTGTCGCATTGGGTTACTTTTGATGAGATGGTACTTCAGGATACATGAACTCTAAACTTCATGACAGTTGAAGTATCAACCCATTTGCTCGAGGAGAGGACCCTCCTCGAATCTAGCGTGCTATGTGTGGGAACCCTAGAGTTGGTTGCGACTGCAATGACTACCATACTAGAATCCTACATGGGTTTGATGATGATGACTACTATACTTGGATCCTCCGTGGGTTCAGAAGTGATGACTACTGTACTTGGATCCTCTATGGGTTTGGCAGCGATGCCTACTATACTTGGAACCTCCGTGGGTTCGACAGAGACGACTTCCGTACTAGGATCATACGTGGGTTCGGTAGAGGAGATGATACAGAGGCCACATCTAATCATCTCCACCCCTCTTCGTGAGGGGTATACCTGTGTGAGCTGAGTCTTGACTTTCAATCATTATCTTTTATGTGATTGACTTCTTTCCTATGTGTATTGGGTTGTTCTTAGGCTCGAGAGTTGGATCTGTACTGGATTAAAGACTTAGGTATATGTATGGTCATATACCTAAGAAGGGTTGGTTGATGCACCGTGATTTGTATCTTACTTCTTATTTATCCTTAGTGGAAATTGTGATACCATGCGGGTCTTGGGGTCCCTACTGAGTATCATTATACTCACTCCTACATGGGCTATTCCCGCACTACGTTGTGTTGGTTGTAGACGATGGACAGCACTGATCGTGGTTGAGGCTTGTAGAGCTGGATGGTACCTGGAGGTGGACCAGTTGGTGAGACGTACACTGATCAGACAAACTGACCTGAGGTGATGAGAAGACTATATGTACCCACCCTTCAGGTGGGATTCTAGGAGGATGACTCAGTGGTTGCTGCTTTACATTACAGCAGTTTTACTAGTTTTTCAGTTGTACTGTACTTTCATTTGGGTTTGTATTCTGGCCCATTTACCTTTCAGCAATTACCTTTGTATTCAGTATCAATTCGTGCGTACATCTTTTGCGTACTCTGTTGTATTTTTTTACTATTATAAAGGAAATTCCTTCATTTTTATTCAGATTTATGCCTTTGGTGCTAGTCTCCAGCCCCTGGCCTTTGGAAGGTGGGCTTGGGGTTGTCACGGCAGGGTCACTAAGGACAGGTCGTGAAAAATTGGTATCAAAGGAGTCGGTTCTACTGCAGAACATAGGACTTTGATCTATATTATTGTGAATCAGTAGTGTTAAGAGTATGGAGTGTGGTTTTCAGCCCAGGGAATCTAGTGTTGGTGCGGTGGCTGACGTATCCATACACCAGGACCCTATCATCTGATTTCCGACTGTGTGAACGAAAACATTGTTTGCATGTGTCTTTCCTTCGAAAAGTTTTCTTTGTGATTAATTTGTGTCAGCTCACCAGGTATAGTTTTTTGACAGTGGCGCACCTGTTTCTTTTCAGGATACCCCAAAAAGGCATCCAGCTCAGGTTCCGAGTCACGTGGGAGATAGTAGCCCATTGAGCGATGAGGCATCGATGCAGGGCCCCATCACAGCAGAGGAACCAGCAGTACCACTACTCGTTGATCCGCCGATAATACTATCCCCAGCAGTAGAGATTGCATGCCTCGTGAGTGAATTGCATGAGTTTCTGTAACAGTGGTCGCCTAGGTTCCGCTCAGAGAGGGTCCCTCAGGCAGCTGAGGATTGGATGGAGGCTATCGTCAGGGTTTTCAGATTAGTAGCGACACCAGATGATCTTGTGGTGATCTTTGCTACAAGTCGCTTGCATGCACCAGTGGGTTGATGGTGAAGCTTGATACTCTAGGGGCACAACGAGGCATCTTTACTTTGGACAGACTTTGAGAGTCTCTTCCGCTCGGAGTTTGTGCCCGCGACCCTTCGTGGGGTGCAGATCCAGGAGTTACTTCATCTGTGGCAGGGCAGCATGACAGTAGCTCAATACTTATCAAGGTTTACTGACCTCTCGCGCTACTCCACAGATATGGTATGGGACATATTCTTCAGGTCTTGGACCTTAGAGAAGGGACTCAGGCACGATATCATAGCTTCTAAGATTCCCCTAAGCATCTTGATGCAGGTTGGGGTGCTGGAGAGAGCCCTTCTAGTGGAGATCTTTCTCGCTGAGCAGTCGCCAGTGGCGAGACCCACTGTAGGACGACACGTAGCGGAGTCTTCTACAGCAGGTAGTAGACAGTTGACATAGAGGTCCAAGCGGACCAGGCCATCATGTGGGAAACCTCAGGATACTAGTTCGGATGTGCGGGGCACGTTAAATAGAGCCATACATACGAGGGGCAGGCAGTTCTATGCATGCGGCGGGCAGGGCCACATGGCCCGGGACTGCCCGACCCACTGTGTAGATTAGAAGAAGATAGTGGAGGGACCTCCTAGGAAGAGTTATAGGTTAAAACCTGGTGTTCCACTGGGAGCAGGCAGATGAGGCAGAGGATCTGGCTGAGTAACAGGTGGTGGATGATGTTTCGAGGCTCAACAACCACCACTACCAGAAGGTCCACCACAACCATAGGGAGCTGGCGGACAGAGGCAGGCTCAACTCCAGGCAGTCGAGGCCCATGACCACAACACAACTGAGATGATTCGAGGTACTATATGTGTCTACTCCACCCATGATGTTGTACTTATACACATAGAAGCGAGTCATTTTTTTATTTCTGCTGCCCTTGTACGAAGCTCGAAGATTTCAACGGAAGCGTTGGCTCGATCCTTATTGATAGAGACACCTACGAGAGGACACTCGATGATTACACACTAGTTCCAGCAGTGTGGGATTACTCTAGGAGGTGAGATATTCGGTTGGGATCTTCTTGTAGCGGCGTCGAGGCCTTATGACATAATCTTGGAAATGGACTAGTTGTCTACAGTCCATTCTCAGATCGACTGAATTAGGCGCAAGGTGTTGTGTATCCACAAGGATGGGAGTAGGTTCACCTTCACCAGCAATAAGGGAGCCTTCGCGGTGCAGGATGGACTTACGTAGAGGAGACGGTAGCCGATCACACATCAGTTGGCTAGTCTCATCCTTGGAACATTTTATGTGCGGAGTCTACATTTTTCTGTTGTGGTGGATCGTTATGTGGACGTTTTTCCTGACGATGTTCCACGACTACATCCTCATAGAGAGGTAGGCTTATACATTGACATGTACCCTGGAATAGCATCGATCTCTACTCCAACATATCAGATGGCTCTCGCTGAGATTCGTGAGCTGCAGGTACAGCTGGAGGACTTACAGGGGAGAGATTCATCCGACCTAGTGTTTCACCCTAGTTTCTCCAATTTTTTTTGCCAAGAAAGAAGATGGTAGCTTCCAACAATGTGTTGACTACCATCTCCTGAATCAGAAGACCATAAAGAACAAGTACCCACTTATGAGGATTGATGACCTCTTTGATCAGCTCAAGGGAGCATGATGGATCTCGAATATAGACCTTAGGTCAAGCTATCACCACTGTAGAGTTCGAGACGAATATGTGCAAAAGACAGCCTTCAGGTGTCGGTATGGCCACTATGAGTTTCTGGTTATTCCTTTTGGCGTAACCAACGCACCAGCAGTGTTCATGAGTCTCATGAATAGGATCTTACAGCCTTATGTCAATATTTTTGTCATAGTCTTCATCGAAGACATACTGATTTACTCGACTACTGAGGAGGAGCATGCCTACCACTTACAGGTTGTACTGGATACACTCCAAGAGCACCAGATTTGTGGTATTCTCTCGAAGTGCCAGTTCTTTAATTGAGAGGATTACTTTCTGGGACACTTCATCTCGGTGGTGGGAGTTGTAGTGGACCCAGCTAAGATCGAGGCAGTGCTTGCTTGGGTTCCACCCAGGAGAGTGACAGAGGTGCATAGTTTCATAGTTCTGGCTGGTTACAATCAGAGATTTCTGCCAGACTTCCCCAGAGTCGCAGCACCACTTTCAACCTTGACAAAGAAGGGGAAACCCTTTGTGTGGTCAGATTGATGTCACCAGAGCTTTCAGGAGCTGATGCAGAGATTGAATAGTGCACCCATCCTGAGGATACCAGAAGAGGGTGTAGGGTACGTAGTTTACTGCGACGCATTAAGGACCAGACTCGGGTGTGTCCTAATCCAGGAGCGAGCGGTGATCACATATGGTTCGTGGCAGTTGAGACCTCATGAGAAGAACTACGCTACCCATGACCTGGAGTTAGCAGGAGTGGTCTTTTCCTTGAAGATGTGGTGACACTATCTGATGGGTGAGCGCTTTACAGTCTATTCTGACCACCAGAGTCTCAGGTACATCTTCTCGCAGAAGGACCTGAAACTAAGACAAAGGCGATGGCTCGAGTTCCTCCAGGACTATGACTTTGAGAGTGTATATACTCTTGGGATGGGGAACTTTGTAGTTGATGCTCTCAGTAGGAGATCGGGCATTCATCTACTAGGATAGGCGACGGAGCAGCTAGCGGCTTTGCAGATATCCTTTGTGGATAGAGATGGAGCAGCATTTCTACAGTCACTCACAATCACTCCTCCACTCCTTCAGTGAGTTAGAGATGCGCAACGTGGGGACATTGACTGTGAAACACGACGTGCATAGATAACCACAGGGTAGGCGCCTAATGGATTTTCTGAAGGATGGGATCATGTCATCCTTTTCAGAGGACGTACTATGGTACCAGTTGAACTGTAGGAGGATGTGGTGAGGGAGTTTCACACGTCCCCTCTAGCGGTACATCCAGGAGTGGTGACGATGTTCCAAGACCTCAGACGAAAGCACTGGTGGTCGGGTATGAAGAAGTTTATAGCAGAGTTTATTTCATGATGCCTCACTTTTCAGAAAGTGATGGAGGAGCAACAGGTACCAGTAGGCTTTGTTCAGCCCTTAGAGGTTCCGGAGTGGAATTGGGATGGGATATCCATGGATTTTGTGATGGGGTTTCCACATATATATAGAGGACACGACTCTATCTGGGATATCGTAGACTGACTCACTATGTCGGCCCACTTGCTACCGATCAGAGAGCAGGGCTCAGTAGAGAGCTTCAGATGCCTCTACATTCAGGAGATCATACGGCTTCATGGTGTGCCATCATCTATAATTTCTGATCGTGATGCTCGTTTCACTTCCCGACTATGGAAGGGGTTACAGGAGGCTTTTGGGACGCAGCTTCTCTTGAGCATCGCCTTTCATCCTCAGATGGATGACAAGACTGAGAGGACCATTCACACTCATGAGGACATGCTCCGTGCATGTGTCCTCAACTTTGGTCGCATATGGGAGGATCACCTACCCTTGGTGGAGTTTGCATAGAACAACATCTACCACTCCACCATCGGGGTGGAACCTTATGAGGCGTTGTACGACCGACCTTGCTGATCACCATTGTGCTGGACTGACATAGGGGAGTCTGCACTTGTAGGACGAGAGATGGTTCAGGCTACGACGGATAAGGTGCAGCTCATCCAGGAGTGGATGAAGACTGCACAGAGCAGACATAAGTCATATTTTGATAGCAGACAGAGACCACTGGAGTTCGAGGATGGTGGCCACATTTTCTTATGGGTCTCACCTCGATGGGGTCTTATGAGATTTGTCCATGGTGGTAAATTATCTCCACGATTCATCGAACATTTTCATGTCCTCAACATAGTAGGCGAGGTGGCTTGTAGCCTGGCCCTTCCACCTCAGTTGCTCTGGATGCATAATTTCTTCCACGTATCTTAGCTGAGGAGATACGTGCATGACCCAACCCACAACATTGATCACGGGGAGCTGGACATCGATGACGGGGTGACGTTTGCGGAGGTCCCGGTGGAGATTGAGGATCGACAGGAGCGGGTCCTATGTGAATGGTTGATTCTTCTAGTGCGCATTCGTTGGCATCACGGGAACCTCCAGGAGTGCACTTGGGAGCGGGAAGCTCAGATGTGTGTAACGTACCCTCATTTGTTTCCCTAGTGTGTGTTGTAGCTTTGTGGGGATGTAAATCCTGGTGGTGGGAGTAATGTAAAGACCCAGAAATTTCAAGGAAAATTTTTTCTTAAATACATTGGGATTTTATGAGTCTATGGTTTTTTACGGCACTGGATTCCGAGGCCCGGTGTGCCCGGAATTAATTTATGAAGTTTTGTTCAGGTACGTTCAGTAAACATACGTGTACGTTTTTCTATCTTTTGAACCGGTGCTCGGAATTGAAATTTGAGGGCACCAATGAACTTGCAGCGCCGGAATTCGCTTTAGGGTAACTTTTCCGAAGTTGCATTTTATGCGGGTTGAAAGTTAATTTTGGGGATTTAGAATAAAATAAATAAAATTGTGGAAACCAATTTTATTTTATATCTGGTAGTTATTTCCTCCCAAGGGGAGTTCGAAGTGGGGCCCACATCCACATAACCTCTCATGAGAGGATTTATTGTGGTGAGACCCACACGTTCCCTAAACCATTCATCTCCCCATAGCTCCCCTTAACCCCCCCCCCCCCCCCATTAACACTCCCTTTCATTAATTTTTTAACAACTTCACCTAATTTATTGTGATCTGTCCACCTTCCCCTCTCCCTTAAATTTTACGACGACACTTTTAATCATTGAATTGAACTAAAATTAATTAATTAAAGTGGTTTGAATTTTTAATTACATGTTTTAATAAAATAATATCCTTAGCTATTATTTTATTTTGGGAACTTGTTGTGTTGAGAGGATTTTTGGGATACCTCTTGAGAATTTGAAAGAGTTCCTCTCTTCATCGTATAACATTGTCCTTATAATGAAGAACTACCGAAGAATGATGATCACAAACATCGATATTCATCCAAGCCAAAGGAGAAGGAGACACCCACATGGAACGACAACGACGCGCCATCCTTGGCTCCTTCTACCACGACGTCAACGAGTTGACACCGTCTCCCCGTGACGGCGTCTTCCGCAACAACCGACTACTGTGAATCTTATTTCGAGGTAGTGGTTTTGTAAAATTTATAAGTGATTAAATTATCTCGATTGTGTTTTTTTCTTTGTAATAATCTTGGAAATATCTTACCACCTAACGTGGAGGGCATAGGCCGAACGAACACAGCCCAATGACCCTCTGTTGTTCCTGATTATTAATTCGCAACGGGAAGCAGCGACGATCGAAGGAGGCGGCCGCGTGCCGGCCGTGTGAGGAGGAACCATGGACCGCAACCGAGGGACGCTCGTCAGGGTGGCTAAGCCGGCCGAACCAAAGAAAACATGGTGTCGCGTTGCGGAGGACCCCGACCCACATCCCGCGGGCCGCCTCAGTAGCGAACCGGTCGACTCGTCGGCCGGTCGGGTGATGGAGTCGCGACCCCCGTAGGTGCCGCAAAGCTAGGCCGAGGCCCACCTGAGCAGGCTTCTTTCTTCGGGAAGACCGACCAGATTGGAGGGAGGCGCCGCTCGGTGCCGCCGGTTCGGGAAAGCGCCCCCCCCCCCCCCCCCCCTCGGACCGCTCGGCTGCCCAGGCCGAGCTGCCCGGCCAGGCGAGTCGTGCCCTGCCGGGCCGTACCGCGTCAAGCCAGGCTGCGCCGCGCAGCTCCAGGTTGCGCCGTACTGGGCAGGTCCACGCCCCACTGGGTCGGGCCACGCGATTCACCAGGTCAGTCCCTCCAAAACCGGGTTGACCCGACCCGCTAGCCCACTGGGCTTAACTTGTCGGGCCCTTTTTCACTTAAAGGTGAATAACGTGAAGATCGCACGTCCGATCTTCGCACCGTCTACGGAAATGTGACCCTCATGACGTAGCGGTACTTTTGCGATACTCGAAGTGAGTTTTGTAAAACTTTAGAAAATGGTCGGGTTTGGAACGAGCACTTTTTCAACCGGGCCCCCGGAGCCAAAAATGCTAATAACTCTCAGACTGAACGTCCGATTGACGCGTCGTCTGTCCCATTGGGTTCCTTTTGACGAGACGGAACTTCGAGATACATCAACTATGGACTTAGTGACAGTTGATGTATTGACCCCTTGGCTTGAGGAGTGGACCCTCCCAGAATTGAGCATTCTGTGTGCAGGAACTCTAGTGCTGGTTGCGAGTGCAATGACTACCGTACTGGGATCCTCTATGGGTTCGACGACGATGACTACTGTACTTGGATCCTCCGTGGGTTCGGCAACAATAAATACTGTACCTGGATCCTCCGTGGGTTCAACAGTGATGACTATTGTACTTTGATCCTGCGTGGTTTCGGCAACGAAGACTTCTGTACTAGGATCCTATGTGGGTTCGGGAGAAGAGATGATTCAGAGGCTACATCTGATCATCTCCACCCCTCTTCGTGAGTTGAATACCTGTGTGAGCTGAGTCTTGACATTCAATCATTATCTTTGATGTGATTGGCTTCTTTCCTGTGTGGACTGGGATGTTCTTGGGCTCGAGAGTTGGATCCGTACTGGATTGAAGACATATGTATATGTATGGGAATATACCTAAGAAGGGTTGGTTGATGCACTGTGTTTTTTATCATACTTCTTGTTTATACTTAGTGGAAATTGTGAGACCTTGCGGGTCTCAGGGTCCCTACTGATTATCGTTATACTCACCCATGCACGGTCTATGCCCGCACTACATTGTGTTGGTTGCAGACAACGGACATCACTGATCGTGATTGAGGCTTGTATAGTTGGACGGTACCCGGAGGTGGACCACTTTGTGAGACGTACACAGAGCAGAAGAACGGACCTGAGTTACTGAGGAGACTATCTGTACCCACCCTTCAAATGGGATTCCCGAAGGATGACTCAGTGGTTGATGATTTACTTTACTCCAGTTGTATTAGTTTTTCAGTTGTACTATACTTTCAGTTGGGTATCTATTCTGGCCCATTTACCTCTCAACACTTACTTTTGTATTTAGTATCATTTTGTGCTTACATCTGTTGCATACTCTCTTTTATTTTTTACTATTATAAAGGCAATACCTTCCCGTTTATTGGGATTTATTCCTTTGGTGCTAGTCGCCAGCCCCTGGCCTATGGAAGGCGGGCTTGGGGTAGTCACGACACAGGACCTGAGGACGGGTCGCGAAACCCTAGAACTTCTTCTAAAAGAACTTCAACTTAATGGATTTATGAATTTTATTAATAATTATTCTGATAATATATAAATTAAATATATATCATAAGTGAATTTATTATAAATTTAGTTTTAGTTATAATTTCATATTTTATTTACATTTAAATTCATATAGAATACTCATTCCGAAATGGTAATTTATATTATATTTACAAAAATTATATAACAGAAAGTCTACATTATTTATATAATTACATTTATTATTTGTATATTTTTTAAATTTTTATTTTTATTATTATATTCACTTGTTTTATAAATATATACCTTTTTAGTATTGTGAAACTTCCACTCCAACATCCATTGAAACATTCACTATAACATCTTCTTAAAATTTCATTTAATGTATCTATAACTATTATTAATAAATATTTTGTATAAAATAGATTAAATGTATCTTATAATTTCATTTATTAAAAAGTTAATTTTAGTTTTATTGTTATATTTTACTCAGATCATTCGATATACTATATACATTTTTAAATGGTAAATTATATTTTGTTTATCAAAATGATGTATCAAATATAATATATATTGTATATAATTATACTTATTTAAATTATATTTATTAAAATTTAATTTGTATTAATACATTATTTAGTTTAAAAAATATATAATTTTGTTTTATTTTGAAACTTCTACTGGAACTTCCATTGGAACATCCACTAAAACATTCACAAAATGGATTTATTATTGTTATTTGTATAGATTTTGTTAAAAAAAATATGTTAAATATCTCTTATAAGTGTGTTTATTATAAATTTAGTTTTATTTATAATTTCATATTTTAATTAAATTATTATTCATATAGTATATAGATTTTAAATGGTAAATTGTATTATATTTATAAAAAATTTGTAACAAATATAATGCAAATTTTATATCACTTAATTTATAATAAATTGATTTTTTAAAATATAATTTTTTTCATATTTTATGAATTTCAATGCATATTTTAGTTGAAATTCCACTAGAACATCCACTCAAACTATCACTGGATGTTCCATTATATCTTCCACCAGAACATCCATTATAACTTTCAATAGAACCTCCTCAGGAACTTCCATTGAAACATTGAATGAAATTAAGTTGGAATTTCCAATAGAATTTTCTATTAGAAATATTGTTCTTACCACTATAATATTATTTTAAAATTCATCAAATTTATTTTTTTTAGTCTAAATTTTCATGTAAATGTTTAGTTAAAAATCTAGAAGTATTATTTGCTAAAAATTTCAAGTGAATTTTTCAACCATGATTTTTCAATGAAATATTATAGTTGATTTGTTTAGATGGTGTTTTCTAGTGAAAAAAATATAAAATTATAGTGAAACTATACCATATAAATTTTTTAAAAAAAATTTATAGGAATTATTACATACATCTTTGGAATATGATTTTATAATAAAAAATTTGAATGACAAATTTCCTTACAAAATTTTAATTTTTTTGATATCGATGTTTCTATTGTAAAGAATGTTTTATGAATTGAATATTATTTTTAAAATATAAATATATTATTTTCTTTATAGGTTTTCTAAAAATTTAATTATTTGTAAATATCAAAAAAAAATTTAATGTATTGTTTTTCATATTTAATTATATTATAACAATTTAAAAATTCTTCTTTTTAATAATAGTTTTTCCTTATTTTTGAATTTTGTTTCAAATTATTATTTTTAGCATAATTGTAATAATTATTATATTTACTTTGTTTAATAAAATATTATGCAAAGCTAGTCCGTAAATACATATTTTTTATTGTACTAATAAATATTTATTTTTTAAACTACTTATTATTTTTAATTTTTGGAAAATAATATTCCCAATTTTTATTAATTTAGTAATAAAATATTTTTTTAAATTACAGTTAAAATTTATTTAATATATAATGTTTTCAAAAATTAATATTAATTTAAAAATTTATATAATACCTACAATATGGATAAATAGTTTATTTATTTATTTTTTCATGTTTTTTATTTTTCTTAGATATTTTAAATTAACTTTTTACTATTTATTTTGGTTCAACACACCTATACAACACTAAGGGTACAACCATGTTTTTTAAAAATATCTAACATTTACATTTTTTTAATTCATTTCAATCCAATGGCCATTTTTTTCAGGTGGATATTGAATCATCCACACTATAATGGGTGTTCCCGTTAAATAGTTTAACTTCATATGATAACTATCCACATTTTCACTTTGACATCATAATATAAGATATTGAGTGACTCAAAGCTTCATAAAGAACTCTCATGTAGAAAACTAGAATATGAACAGTGTGTTGCATATAGATGGTTGTATACAGACCCTATGATGTCGGATAAATTTGAAGTTCACACCATGAATTCCAAAAGAGTATTGCCTCATATAGAAATTCATATTCATAATATAACATCATACATGGGATAAATAAGAATCATTACCTATATAGAATAATATTGAATATGAAATATCATGATGAAAAAAAATATCGGCTTCAGCTTTTCCATGATATAAAGATCGACACTTCATGTTGAACCAACATTATACATAACTAGAGTCGAATAAACATTTTATACCATGTGACATGCATTACTAAACAAAAAATGAGCTACATGAAGATCTTAATCAACAAGAGTATGAATGTATATATCACATGTAGGATATATCATATTATAGAATAAGAACTGAAGATTATCGATATAATAAAAACTAGAGGAAGGTTTCATGTTTTGACTCAAATACAAATTATCATCTTGCCATCACTGTAGAACAAACAAGAACATGTTTTGATCTCAAAAAAATTTCTCATGAAGTGTACCAGTTGAACAGAACTAGAAGAAGACAAGGGACACTGCATGTTGTTCTTGTTAGGGGTTGGTGAACTCATAGAGGGTAGTTCACATGAACCTGAAAGGACTGTTTGGGTGATGTGTTCACAATATTTATTTCGAACAAAAATTAAATATTCAATATATAATGAATAAAAAACAAATAAATAAGAACAAAATTAATTAACCGAATTCATTTTTTTGGGCATACCTGCATGACAAGAACACCACCCACACACTCACATGTATTATTAAGTTCAAAAAATATAATATATTTAATACAAGAAAAAATACTCCAAAAACTAAGGTATGAAATAAAATATTAACTTTGGAAAAAAAGATGAAACTGATATACTTACATTCTATAGAGGTTGGATCTCTGCTAATCCTATTATATTGATTCTACTGGAATAGGGGATCATGAACTGCCAAGATCCAAGGGCTCACACTTCTTATATTGCTTTTGGATCAGTCTCAAAATCCAATAATCATCTACAGAAAGGGACATCAATAAAACTCCACTATAACCATTTATGAAAAGAAGATGAGGAAAATGAAAAATTTAAAAAAAAATTCTATCAATGAAACGAAACAACATGGTGAAACTAGTTTTTTCACCAAAAAAAATGAGAGCAGAACATGGGGAATCCTAGAGGATCTAATCACAAAACCCTCATGTGAATGTGTCATCGATTCCCTTAATACACTGGTTCTCCGCGAAATAACCCATCCAACCAGTAAGTTCCTTGGTGAAACCTTGAATAGAAAAGGAGAATTCACTCTCAAACAAACCCACACAGATGTAAAAAAAGATCAAATAGGTCATGATATTAATCAATGGGAAGGAAATAAGACTATTTCAAATAGTAGAATATAAATAGAAATATTTCAATTTTAAAACACAAAATTCACAAATCTCCACCATTGAATATCAAAATTTGTGATGTTCATACACCTAAGGATATTTAATAGAAAACAAATTAAATTTTTCTAACCAATGTTTCAATTCTGGTAATACCTAGCTTTATTAAATGTATCGGTTGGGTTATTAATAGAATGTATCTTATTGACACATATGGTTCTAAATTCAATAAAATATCTAATACATTGTATCCTAATATCTATGTTCTTGGATTCACTATGGAATACTACATTATTGGGAAATGTAGGGAAGATTGATAATCACAACAAACAATAATAATGGATCCATATAGTTTACATTCAGAAGACAAACCCCTGATACATAAGATCTTTTTGACAGCATTAATCAAATCTATGTTTTCTAATTCTAAGGGAAACAAAAAAATTTATATTAATTTTCTATGAAATGGGGACTCCACAGGCAATGAAAAAATGCTCAGTCATTAATTTATAGTATCAAAATTCTTTATATAGTTAGTGTTTAAATATACAAAATTAATTTTAGTAGTATCAACATTTTTAACCTAAAAAAAGATAATTTTTATATGGATGAAATAATAATAAAGCATCTTCATTAGGGCATGCCAATATGACTTCTCAAGTCTCGCCATAAAAATCCTAAGGGTGAAGATCGCTAAAGATAAATCAGGTCTTGTGTAAATCATTGTATACATGACATTACCATAACTATTGGCATAAGTAATCTTAGACATAAACCCTATATTAGTGTTATCATTGGATTATTGTGTTAATGAAAGTTTAAAATGTTTTCCAAAAGGTACACTAAAAGGTTTGAGATATTCAAATGGGTATATTTTGAGAAATTTCAAAACATAATCATGTTTTTAGGGATATAATATCTTATTGGGTATATCATTAAAAATTTCTACTCCAATAATCTATTATTGTTCCCCTAGATCCATCATTTCAAAAACACAATGTAAATGATTTTGAAAAGAAATAATAAGATTCATGTTATTGCAAAAAATAAGAATTTCATCAACATATAATATAATTAAATTAATTTTGTTTTTAATTGACATGAAATAAACACAACCATTATATTTTCTTCTAATAAAATTTTTATTAATCCTAGAATAACCAAATTTTATATAAAACATCCTTGAGGATCATTTTAAATTACATAACAACTTATTCAAATTTAAAACTTTTTAGATTTTAATTATTTATAATAAACATCCTGAGGACTCATATATTGTTTCTAACTATGGTCACCATTATGGATGGTAGTTGTCACATCTAGTTGTTCAATTTCAAGTTCATTATAAGAAGAAAAAAAACTAGCAACCTTATATAAGGTTTTTTTACTACTACTGAGAAAATAACATAATATCCTACTACTAATTTTTGATGAAATAGTGTTGAAACTAATATTTATTTAAATTTTCTTTTCATTTTAGTAGTATTATCCACCTTTATTTTATAAATATACTTACAAACAATTACATTAGTGTTGGTTGTTTATCAACGATAGACCAAGTAATATTTTTTTAAGGAATGTATTTTTTTTCATCCATGGAATATATCCAGTAGTTATAAACATTATACTTAAGGGATTGATTATAATTTTGAGGATAAATGTCAATAAGATCCTAGTAAACATAAAAAACATAAGAAAACATATCATATTGGCTAAACTGATTAGGAAGTATATTGACCGTTCTAACTCTATCATGGGTCAATTGGTAATCAATATTATTAGCAGCAGGTTCATCATATGAATATGAATCAAAACTAGAGATTAATTAAGCTCAGGTAATAGGATTTGTTTCAAGTGGACGAGGCCACAAAATATCCTCAAATTAGGTTAGAGGTTAAATTTCAGTATACCCATCAATGGTTGTATCATAAAGGTCTTCTGTAAAATATTTAGATTTAGGAGAAAAATATTTATATAACACTACATATCTACTAATTATACATTTTTTGGGAACATTTTTATCAACCCATATGTGATATCATTTATAAACCTTGGGAAGTCAAAAAAAATACACTTAAGAGATATAGGTTTGGGCTTATAAATCATAACATATGAATATGTAGTGCATACAAATACTCTTAGGTGACTATAAGAGGTAAGATTGTTATTAAATTTTTTTTCCAGGGCATTGAAATATTTGTTAGAGGATGGAAAATAGTTAATGAGGTAAAAAAATTTAGTGAAATCCACTGGAAAAAATGATTTAGGGAGACTCAAGTGTGTAAGAACACTTCAATCACTATCAAGATTAGTCATATTCATTATCTCTATAATCCCATTCTATTGGGGGTACTCCCAATAGTATGTTTTCTTGAGATACTCTCAAATTGAACAAATTGAATAAAATTAGTAGAGAGGTATTCTAACCCATTATCATTTTTCATTGTATTTATTTTATTTATAACCAGAATTTCTTCAAGAATTTTTTTTCTAGCTTTGATGGTTTCAAAAGCATCAGATTTTTCTTGATTATATAAATCCAAACCATTCTATACAAGTTATCAATAAAGATAATAAAATTAGAGACTCCACCAAGGGATATAGTTTTTGATAGTCTTTTTAAATCAGAATGAATATATTCTAAGGGGTAGATAGCTTCAAAAGTTGAACATTTGAAACTAACTCTCTTAGCATTATCCATTATACAATCTTCACTATAAGGGAAGGTTAGTAGGTGTAATGTTAATTAATATCTGTTGTTTATTATGTTCATCAAGACCCTTGGATCTTATATTCCCCAATATCATATTACATAGAATATTATTATTGTTATTGGTTATATACACACTACCCATCTATATAGAATTGGTATTCCCATTAAAAACCTATATCTCATTAAAAACGAAACCTTTAATGAAAGTTCTAGAGCCTTTGAATATATTTAGGAAACATCAATTCTAATTAAAAATAAATCTAATGTGTTCAATAAATCTTTGGGAAATCAAGTTTCTATCTATTTTAAGAACCCACCTAACATATAGAAATGTAATAATAGAGTGGTCGGTTAGTTATATTAAAATAGAACCTCTTCCCATCACTTGAAACCCCCCTTCTATTTCCTAAAATAACATCTCCTTATACTCTTTCCACCAAATCTTGGAAATAATATTTAAAGGGTCACATATGGAATGATAAGAACAAATCAATGACTTATTCATGGGTGAGAGAATGAATAGACACATTTAAAACTTTAGTAGTGTTATAAAAAACCACTAGAAGGTATTTTCCATTAGGTTTTTAGTCTCAAGGGTTTACTTTAGCATTTGACACTCCGTTATGGTATAATTGGGCTTACAACAGTGAAATAAAAAAATTTATTTCCCTAGACATAGACCAAGATATGGGTTATTTACTATTAGTCCCTTTTTCATTATTATACTCCCCCTTTCTACCATGATGTTTTAGTCTACATCTTGTAAAAGTACACTCTATGTCACCTTTAACTCTATAATTGGAATGCATTTCAATAAAGAATAGGGAATACAAAATCTCTTTTAAGGTTAGGGAGTCATGACCATAAATCCTTATCTCTAATAATATTTTAATATCTAGTTACTTTTTTAGGTACTCCTCGATCCTTATTTTATTCATTCTTTGGTTGGGTTTTTTCTCGAGGTATTTTAGGTTAAAGTTGAAAAATCATTAAGGATTTTTGGGATGTGCACGATTGGATCTTCATTTCTCAAACTGTGCACCCCTAGTGAAAATCATACCTCCCCATATAATGTTGGAATGCACAGTTGGTGGACAATTTCCCAAACCATTTTCTCACCTAGGGGAAACTGTGGACCTAGGATAATAATTCTGGATGGTGTGCACGGTTCTAGTGAATGGTCTATCTAAATATGATTCCCTCTCTATAAATCCATACGTGAGGATTTAATTTATTCCTAATTTTAATTTTAAAATATTGAACCCCTATTTTAACCCTTTTTTTAATCCCACTCGACCCTAAATGTTTAACTTGGCTTTGAAGACTCTCAAGAAGTAGTTTTGGCTCTTCCAAACCATTTTGATGAGGGATCTAAGTGTGGTGTAGCTCATTAAATATCATCTGAGTAAGTGAACCTCCTATAATGTGTTATCTCCATATCTCTATTTATATCCTCCTTATAGTGTGTTATATTATCATGTTATTCTTGGATATAAACTCTATTTTATGGAATCGTGATTCATGGTTTGATTTCTAGATATCCTTCGCCTGCAATCATTATTGGTGTTCTCGTTGTGGGTGTTAATTCTTGATCTTTAAGGTGGGTGATTCACTAATTATTTTCCTTATAATTGAAACCATTAACTTCAAAATTAATGTGATATTATTTTCTAATTAATTTAAAAACATTTATTTATACTTATTTTATATTGGGATTAAAATGGGCCTAATATTAGAGAAAACCACCCAATTCCAATTGAATTTATATTGTGGTGTGGATTTTTTAAAAATGATGTCATGGTATGGAAATAATTTTGATGGGATTATTAAAGACATTCATTGAGAAAAAGTCTTAAATTATAAATACATTTGAAAAGGTATAAAATTATGGAAACCTATGATTTTGTTTTGAAATGGAAAAGTCATTTTCAAAATAGAAAATTGGGAGATTGTATTTTAAAGTGTTTTATAGTGATTGATTTACAGTTATTTGGATGTAATTTTCGATTATGTGAGAGTAGATGATGTAATTTACCCTTAAGTGGGAGTGGATGTATTTTTCAATTAAGCGGGAGTGGATGTAATTTTCCCTTAATTTTGAGAGGATATAATTTTCCATTTGTGGGGTTGAATTTTTTAAATTCTTTATAAATATCAATGATTTATGTAACGATTTTAGTTACTCCAACTAATATATAGAATTTGTTTAATAAAAAAATAATTTAATCCTTTTTGAATGTTTATTTGATATATCTTCCATCTTTTGATTGAATGTATTTTTTGATCTAAAATATAAAAATGTAATGTAATGCCTAAATTTATTTAAATTGAGAGAATTTATATTTTAATATTTTTTAATCGAATATGGAATACATTGTGAGACCCAACAAGGATTTATGGAATACACCCTACCTTTTACTTTAGGAATTTTTATAGTTTCTTTTGTCGGTCTTGAGTAAAGGGAATGTTCCAGTTAGACATAGTGGATGTTCTAGATCTTTTAGAATGTGGAGTGGAGGATGATGTTTTCATTAGGATGTTTTAGTTGTATTTTTTTAAATTTTTACTACACTGATGATATACTACATTAATTTTTTTCATACCTGTTTGGTTTCTAGTACATTCTCCCTTTGGAGTGCTGATTATAATACCTTGTAAACTTTTAACTTCTGTTGTTCTAGGGAAAATCCCTTCCTTATTGATCTTGTATTATGCGAGATGATATTTTTCAACCTATGGGGATTTGAAATGCCCCTTGGGTCTTGTTAGATATGGATCTGTTATTAGGTTACCTGGGAATCTAGGATGGTTTGTGAAAAATTTGTATCAAAGTTGTAAGTTAAGATTTTTTTCCTTGATGTCATTATGTAGCTTAAAATATCTTATCAGGACTTAGTATGTAGTTATGAGTGAGTGTATGTAGAGATATCATCATTACGATCCTTAATTCAGTTTGGGTGGTATGGGAAATGCATAATGAGGAATAATTTGATCATATTATAGTATTTTACCTGCTTTTGATTTCAATATGTTTTAATCCAAATCTTGTTTTCCTATCTGATAGAATTATGTTTCCCTTTTATCTTTTTAATTTGTTGATCTACGAATTCTTCTGATGTCTTTGATGTTGTTTTTTGATGTTGTGTAGCATCATGTCTTTGAGAATATTTTTGAATATGCTCCATGAGAAAGATACCAGTAAACCATACTGATAGAATCCTTCAGTATTCCAATATCTTGTTGAGATTGGTGTACATTATGTCCAAGATCTAGGGAAATCACTTTAACACATCCTAATTTAGTATCTAGTTATGAAAACTCAGAGGGATGAATCTTGGTGTCATTCTAATAGTTCCTTCTCCATAATCCATGAACATTCTAATTTTCAAATGATCCTCAAGAGGCTTAGGATTAGTTGATAAAGATATAACTTATGTTCAATTTCATGGAAACACCTGATTCAATCATGGTGAAATGTGCCACCTTCAATAAATATATACCTTGTAGGGGAATATGGAATTCCATGGTAATGGAGAAGAAACATGTGGGTTTAGAGTGGAAGGACTTCTGGTTTCTTTTTACAGGTCATTTCAATCCATATTTTATGGTGTTGGCTAAGGCTATAGAGTGTTTTTTAACTTGAATAGGCTGGAAGGATAGTGCTGAAGCATGTGAACCACTTTACCAATATTTTATAACTTTCACCTAAGATTATATTGAATGTAAATATGACGAACCTACAGTTTGAGATGGGTCTTCTACTTGTTATTTTTTATTAGTTTTTCTTAATGAATATCACTTCTTATATTGTCATGATGGAAAAGTAATTGCTAATTGAGATTGATCTAGCCCGTATGTTTGGGTTAATGTGAGTTTCATTATATCCTAGTTGTATATTATTGAGTTTATTTGAATAGAAAAGGATGTGTGATGAGAATAGTTGTGATTCTCGATAGTAGGAATCCTTTAGAACACTTGTAGTGCCTGCCAATGGCCCTTTGACATGATTACAGTGTGTAAAGCTTGGGAATTTGATATGTGATTATACAAAGGTTCCAAATATATATTGTTCTTATGGTATCTCAGTACACCTACAAAAAATCTTCCATTCCCTTTCTTGTCCATACAGTGGCATGGTCTCATCATCACCTAAAATTACTACGATGAAATCAGATTCTTAACGAATTAAGGGTATCTAATCATAAGAATTTTAAATGAACCTTCTTCACATAGTGAAAGAGTCTCCATATAAATATAATACATGTTCAATTACTATGAGGGTACCATCATTATAGATTCATCTTTAGAGACTGTTTTATTTGATTCTACTGGATCTCACTCATTTATATCAACACATATTGTGAACCTACTAAATATTCTTATAGTTATTTTGTCTTATGTGATGAATATTACTACGACCCTTGGTAGGAAGAGTGATAAGGGTCTATATTTTCCTTCTTGTGTCTTTTATTTATCATTTATTGAGCTTAATTTGAATTTTTTGGTCCTGGATACGAAACAAATTGATGTCATTTTTAGGATGGATTGTTTCATTTTTAATAAGGACAAAATTGACTATTATCTTTAACATGCCTCATTTATTACACCTGTCGGGGTGAGTTGTATCTTTCATGGAAAATGGGACCCAAATTTGGGAAAATATAAACCTTTTTATCTATATTTGGGTAAATTAAAACCAATATTTTATTTTGATCTTGAGTGGCAGTCATTAAGTTATGATATCCTCCAGTTTTCATCTAGTTTCTAGATGATTTTTCTTCTAACTTATCTGTTTTAGAACTAGTAAAAGATCTATATTTTTCTATTAATTTGGATCATGAAAATCAAAAAGATTCTATTACTTGTTACCACATGGCACTATCTAAAATGAAAGATATTATCACTTAGTTGGATTATTTGTTATATAAAGGATTTATATGACTAATTGTGTCACATTGGGAATCTCTAATTCTCTTTTTTAATAAATCTTATTGAAAATTTTTCCTTTGTGTTTATTACTATAAAATAAACCTTTTATGGTAAATAATAAGTATATGTTCCCCTGGATGAGGATTGTTTTGTCCATTTGAAAGGGGTTAAGTGTTTCTAGAAGATTGATAACCAATCTGGTTATCACTAATTGAGAATAAAATAATATAGCATCCAAAAACATCCTTCTAGATTGGGTATGACCATTATGAGTATCTTTTCATGCCATTTCATATAACCAATTCTCTTTTAGTATTTATGGAATTGATTAATAATATCCACCATAAGTAACTTGATAGGTTCTTAGTAGTATTTTTGGATGACATTTTGGTCTACTCTATGTCCGAGGAGGACCATGTGTTTCATCTAAAAGATGTTTTGTAAATTTTTTGAAATAAATTTCTTTATTCCAAGCTATAAAAATGTGATTTATGGATTTAGTAAGTGGCGTTATTAGGAAACAAGGTATCATAACATGTTATCTCAGTTGATCGTGAGAATGTGAATCTATTACAACATGGGAGAAAATGTATAATTATTTTAGGATTCAAAGAATCTTGGGTCTATCTAAGTATTACCACTATTTTGTAAAGTGTTTCTTGAATATGTATTCTTCAATGAGCGATCTCTCTCAAAATAAGGTAAAGTTCGCTTATGATGATAAATATCATATTTTTATTTTTGATATGAAATGTATTTTGAATTATGCACTAGTTTCGACACATCTAGAGGCTAGTTAGAGCTATGTGGTATTCTATGATCCATCAGGTTTGGTTTTTTCTCCTATGTGGGGTGATCATGGGGTAGAATATTGTTCTTTAAATATTATACCACACATGTAGAATTATATTTCCAATGACCTTCAACTCACATTAGTGATGAATTCTCTTTAGAGTTAGTTGCATCATCATTTCGTAGAAAGTTTTATCATATTTTACAGCCAAAAAATCCTAATTTATATATTCACTTAGAAATTTTTTAATCACCACAAGAGGTGTTGGGTAGATTACCTATAGTCTTTTTTGTTTTATATTTACCATAACCTGAAGAAATGGAATGTCATTGTCAATTCTTTGAGCACGATATTTCAAACACAGTCCATGAAAGAATCATCTTACAAATGGAATCTAATTACTCTTTTTAAATAGTGACATTATTAATTCTGTGAGGAATAGTCATTAGTTGTCTTATCCAATATTCAGTTGAACTATACACTTCTCGGGATAATACTTCAAGAGTATCATATCAATGAATAATTCCATAGTATTAGGGACTCTCTTTATAGTGGGGAGATTATTGTTTAGTGGTCTTTCTCCATGAAGTGTGACCTATTTTTCCAAAACTTGTACATTTAACATTTTCTAGTGAGAAAAGCTACGATGGGGGATTTCCATAATTCATTGTGGTCTGTAAACCCTAGAACCATGAAGATGTTTTATGATATGTAGTGATGATTATCGTTTCCAGGTATGATATGGGATATTTCTAAGTTTGTATCTCATTTTTATACTTTCCAATAGGTCAATTTCAATAACTAGATTCCTTCAAGTTTACTTCATCCACTACCAATTATAACTTTATAATGGGATAATAATTCTATGTAAATTGTGTTTGGTATTACACATACCTCTATAAATAATAATTTCATATGGGTGGGATCTATAGGATTAAAAAATTGGATCACTTTATACATATTCGTCCAACAACTAACGTTTAGGGTTATTTAAATCATAATGTGAAATATATTGTTCATTTAAATAGTTTTTCATCTTTTGAATTCTTTAATAGAGATCCCCATTTACCCCTATTTTATGGAAATTTATTTTGAAGGTGATGGAATCCTAGGTTATTTTTAGTATTACATACCATCCACATACTAATAGCCATTCAGATAGGGGTATATAGATTCTTTAGGACATTCTTTTTTATTATGTCCTTGATTTTTGTAGATCTTGGGATGACCATTTGGGACTATTTGAGTTCAGATATAACAATTGTTCCATATCCATGATCATAATGTCTCTTTTTGAGTCCTTGTATTGTAAGATGTGTAAATATCCATTGTGTTGGTTAGTGATTGGAGAAAATTACTTAGTTTGAAAGAGTTTGTCTAAGATATAAAATTATTGATTTAGTAGGGTCATAAAATAATTATAATGAAACATATATGGTATGAATATTATGATGATCATCATCGATGGTGGTCGGGGTTCTCAATTGGTGATTAATTGTTCTTGTGAGTTTCACCCCATTTGATTCATCTACGGATTTGGAAGAAAAGGAATGTTTTAGCTTTTGTGGAACATTTTGAGGTTACTGAGTATGTGAAAATTTTGGATTACCATATAGAGTTCCCACTACTATTGACAATAGTAAATAAGGTCTTCCATGTATCATAGATTTAGAAATATCTTTTTATCCCATCTCTTTTTTTATTTTGGCAGTTTCTTGCTATTCATACTGATTTATCTGTGAATGAGAATCCAATCAATATTTTTTATTCTAAGATAAAGATAATTCATGGGATGATGATACAATTATTATGTGTACTATTTATTTTTTTCATTAACTCTCATGTTACATGGGATCTTGATGCACTGATGAGAGATCAGTGGCCTCATCTCCTTGATATGGAAACTTATTGATTGGATTTTAGGGGATAGATTTTTTTATGGCGGGAAATTTGTAACATCATGATAATTATTTTTAGTTACTCATAAACCCTTATTTTTTTCATCATTTGGTTGGGGTTTTTCTCAGGTAATTTCATGTAAAAATTGGAAAATATTGATGGATTTTTAAGTTGTGCATGGTTGCTGCATGGTTTTCCTAAACCATCCTCCCACTAGTGAAAACCATGGATCCCTAGGAAGTAGAGTAATTTATAGTTGGTGCATGATTTCCCAAACCATGTTCCCACCGTGGGGAAATCAGTCACCATGGATAACAATTCTTGATGGGTTTCATGATTTTGGTACATAGTTTTTCTAACCTTGTGTCCTTCTCTAGGAAACCATTCATGCAACTATAATTTATTCCCAATTTTTATTTTAAAGTCCCAAACCCCCTCTTTTAACCCCCAGTCATCCCCCACTCAACCCTAAATTCTTCTTTTGATTTGAAGGCTCTCAATTTATATTGTTCCCTCCTCTAAACCATTTACTTGATGGATCAAAACACGGTGATTCTTATACAATTTCCTCCATGTAAGTGGACATCCAGTCATGTGTTCTCTCCAGATCTCTCTTTATCTCCTCCTTAGAGAGTGTTATATCATCATGTTTTTGATATATGTATCTCAATTTTATTGAATCATTATTTTATTTTTGATTTCTAGTTCTTTATAACCTTCAATATGCGTTGACTTTCCCACTATGGGTGTGGATTGTTGATCTTTTATTAAAGGTAGGAAGTTCCATGATTATTTTACCTACAATTTAAACCTTATATTTATAGAATAATGTAAAATGATATTTAAATTAAGTTAAATACATGTATTTATAATTATTCAATCATTAGATCAATATGGGGATGAAATTTAAGACCCCCCCCCCCAAATTCCAATGGAATTGGAATTGAGGGGTGGATTTATGAAAAATGATGTATTTATTTGGAAATAATTTGGATGATATAATTTGATGATTTATTTTTAGAAAATGTTTAAAATTTAAAAGTAATTTAAAATGGAATTAAATGTAGGAATCCATTGATTTGATTTATAAATGGAAAAGGCATGTTGAAAATTGAAATTGGTAAATTTTATTTTAAATTATTTTGAAATTATTGATTTATGATTTTATTGATGTAATTTTACTTTATGTATGAGTGGATGATGTAATTTTCTTTTAATTGTGATTATATATATATTTTCCATAATTGGGAGTGGATGTAAATATCCCTTAAGTTGGAGAGGATGTAATTTTTCTTTAATTGAGGGTGTTGTTATTTGATTTTTTTTACATGACATTGATTTATGGTACAATTTTATTCATTATAGTAGATTTATATAAAATGTTTTATATAAAATGTTCATTTAATTGTGTTTGAATTTAATTTTGATATATCATCCATAATTTTAATGAAATCGTATTTTGGTTTAAAATATAAAAATTTAATTCCATATCTATTATTATTTAATTGATGGAATGTCTAGTGTATTGTTTTTTGAATTGATTATGGAATAGTTGGTGAGAAAGTATTGTGATTTATAGCTTACACCTTATCTTTATCATTGGATGTTTATTTATTTTATTATTCCAGGTCTGAGAAATGGGAAATCATGACATGGAGGTGGTGGATATTATTGATCATTTGGACTATGGAGTGGAGGATGGTGTTACCTTTGGGATGTTAGAGTTTTGTATTATGAGATTTAGAGTAATTTGATGATGTATTACCTTAGGTATTGTTATATGTTTTGGTTTCTATTACATCATCAGTTTGGAGTGTTGAGAAGACTAAATTTAATCTTTTATATTCCACTATTTTCTGTAAAATTTGGTCCCTCTTTATCTTGTATTATACCAAGTGCTAGTCAACAACCAGTGAGGATTTGGAACACCCATCATCCATTTTAGAGTTGGATCATTTATATGATTACTAGGGTATATGGGATCATTCATGAAAAATATGGTGTAGGAATTTTATAATGAAATTAAACAAATTATGGATTGATATTAATTATCAACAATCACCTTTATATTGGCTAAATGTAACCTGATTTTATTAAATTCATCCAAATGGGATTTAATAGAAATATGAAATTTCATTTTGAATGTAAACATTTGATATTTCATGTAAAATATACCAACAAGAACAATTGCCAAACTAGGTTTATCCATCTCTAGGGATTTAATAGCACAAGCTAAGAGTGCTGTTAAAGACCACATTTGTCAGTGCTATAAAAACAACTACAAAGGGGGTCTTTAACTACACTTTTTTACGCTGTTTAAGAGTGTCATTAATAGTTCTATAAATGTACTGTTAAAGGTATCCCTTATCAACTCTTATAAAAAATATCTTATAAAGCCCCCTAGGTATATTAAATCCCCCCCATAACAACACTGCTAAAAAGGCATTGATAAAGAGGGGCTTTATCATCACTTTTTTACTAGAACTAATATAGGGTGTATATATATATATGTGTATGTAAATATATTTCATTACAATTAATATAAAAATATATTTATATTGATGTAAATATAACATATATTTTTTAAATATGTCTTAGATTAGGCTAAAATGGAATTGACCATTAATATATAATATATTTACTGAAAATGTCTTATCAAATAATTTAAAAAATATTTTAAATTAATAATTTTTCTAATTATTATAGAGTATAGGCAATTTAATAACAATTCGAATATAAAAAAATTAAGTAGATAATAACATATTTAAAATAAGTTAAAAACATAACTCAGACTTCAAATAGCCATAAATTTTGATCCATGTTTCTTTTTCATCTATACTACATAGAAAATCAAAGCCTGTGATAGTCTCTCCACCTTGGTGACAAATGGGGAAACCCTATTAGTGTCTTTGAGGCCAAAAAAGACCCATAAGCCCTCCAAAAATTATTTTTTAGTCATGGTACACCAATTCATTAACATTTGATGGATTTCTAGCCTCATTTAAGAGGGTATTTTTTTCCTTTTACAGTGGGTACTGAATATATCCACAGGTCATACAAACATATTAATATTATGGTTTTAAAATTTTATTGTTTTTTATAATGTAGTTTTATTTATAATTATTTTTCTTCATATTTTTTAATATTTACATTTAATAAATCACTTGTATAAATTCATATATTAACTTATTTACATAAAAAAATTATTTTTAAATATATTAAATAAACATTTAATACTCCTTTATTTAAAGTAAAAAAATTATCCATTTTAACTACTTTAAACAAATTCATTTATATGTATATATATACGTATATAATTAATGTATAAATATAAGCATGTTTTTTAATAGAAAATATATATATATATGTATATGTATATTCTAAAATATGTACACAAATACATATTATAAATAAATTAAAACAACATGTTTCCATTTTTTACATTCTAAAAATATATTTATATTGTTTATATATACATATATGTGTGAATTAATAAAGAGAGATATATATATATATTAATATTATATTATAGAATATGTAAATGAATATAATATATAATATATTTAAATAAATATAAGTATATATATCAAACACACACACATATTTTATAATTGTATTTAAAAAAATTATATGAATATATGAATAAAATAAATTTGTGTGTCTTTGTGTGTGTGTGTAAATATATGTATAAACAAATATATCATTAAACAAACAACAAAATAACATGGTGTAGTGGTAAAGGCATTCCATCTTCAATGAAGAGGTGAAAGGTTTGAATCTAGGAGGGCGTGCATGATGCTATAAATTCACAAAGCACTGATAAAAGGGGTGGTTTGGTGAAAAGCATTGTTAAGGGGGGATCCCTGTTAAAGGGGTCATGTAAATGATGATAAAGGGTTTGGGCTCATAGATGTCTGAAAAAAAAATTCCACTTTAAGAGTTCTTTTTTATCGCTTCTAAATTAATCCTTTATCAGTTCTAATAAAACTGGTGTTGAAGGAGTCCTTTAACGATGCTAAAAAAACCTATTCAATGGCTCCGTTAATTACACTAAAAACACTAATAAAGGGATTAATTGTCAGCACTTTTTTATCACTGATAAAGGAATCTTTTATCAGTGGTTTTCTAGCACTGATAAAATTCTAGGGATTTTAATTGTTCTTTAGTATTCATTTCTTTTTTATCTTTGATTAAGGAATATTCTATCGCTTTTAAAAGACTCTTTTTTATTATTGAAGTGATTTTATAGAATAAATTTTCTCTTTTTTAAGCCATATAATAGTAGTTGTTATTTCAAGAGAAACTTATATAAGTATTTCATCACCTAATGAATGAAGTTGAGAATTGTGGGCCTTAACAAGAACTTTGGGGGATACATATTAATAAATAGTATATGATTGTCTAATTTGAGAGATAATTATAATAGGGTTCTAATAAAAAAATTGGGAATCAATTAATCATTTCTTAACTTGTGTGTCTATTATATTACTTCACCATATGTTGATGATATTATCTCCATAAAAATTTTCAATTTCAAACCTTTCTGTTGTCAGTTTTATCTAAAATATCGGATACCAAGTTAGTACAAACAACAAAAGTGTATTATATTCATGAATATAAAATTAGGGGTTATATTTAAAAAGAATAAATATGGTTATATTGAGTTCAATTACTAAAAGAATAATTTAGGTGAGAAATAAGATTAGACTAAATTGAGAAATTAAAATAGAAACCTAATTGAAACAAGAAACTGATACGAAAGAAAAACGATAACTCAATGAGGATTTGATACAACTTTATAAGTAGGAAGGTGAACAGGTATAAAACAGTTCACATGAACCTGAAAGAAATGTTTTTTACATTTTTAACAAGATTAAAACTGAACCAAAAATGAACATTCAAGATGAAACAAAAAAGAATTTAGTAAATAACAACACAAGTATTTCACATGATTCTCTCATGTTTGGACTTACATTCATGGTAAATTCAACACCCACACATTCACATGTTTTATTATTCTCAAAAGTGAAATGGTAAAAGAGATAATTCAAAATTAATAAATATGAAATATAAGTATGAAATAAATATTAACTTTAAAAACAAAAAAAATAAGAAGTTAATGTTGTACTTAAAGGCCCAATAGGGTATTTCACCTGTGGACTTGTTCTCTTAATGTTATAGAAATTGGGTCTTTTTAACCACCTAGATTTGAGGAGTTAGACTTCTTATAGAGATTCTAGATTAGTCATAAAATCCAAAACACTTCTAGAGGAATGGATTCCATCACACTCTCCTATAATTTCGTATGAGAAAAGGCTAAGAATGATGAAAGGATGAGCCCTGATCTCTTACAAAGTTGAAGAATAGAAAGGGAAAACATGTTTTCTCACAATATAAAAATGACAGATGAACCATGGAGTAGATGATAGTATCCAATGAATGAAACCTCACATACAGGGATCATAAATTTCTATAACACACCGTAATTCTTCGAAACAACCCATCCAAATAGATAATTCCATGTTGGAACCCCAAATAGAAAAGGGAAAGGTGCACTCAATAAACACCACACATATGGATGATTTCGATCAAAGAGGTCATGCGATTAATTAATGACCCAAAAAAATCCATAAAAATTGTTGACTCAGAACTAATGAGAAGTAATTAAAATCGACACATTGAATGAAACGGTCCAATACATATTCCCATGATTAAATTGGATAATTTAAAATAAAATAATAATACTATCATAAAAATTTAATCATATAAACTAATTCAATAAATTCATGCGTGCAAATAAAAAGATTTAAATAATATAATATAAATAGTAAAATTTAAAACTCAATGATATAATGGTTTTGGCTTAGAGAGTGATATACATATTTGAAACAGGGGAATATAGATTCAATTTTTTGTTATGATATCTTGATTTCAAATTGTTGAATAAAATGTTATCAAGAAATTTTCATTCATATATGAATGACTCACAATTATTAGAGATCAATTTTTATTATTATGGGAAGATACTACTAAATCAAATTCTGATATGGTAATATATTCCATGATATATTTGATATTTTTATCTACATTAAACTATATTGTCTCCATATCATTAATTTATATATTCTCTGCTTTCTCATAAAATTAATCAATGGCGAGAGATTTATTTAGAATGTATTTCAGAATGCTTTGATTAAGGATTAGATAGAGGACATGATCATCATTATAATAATGATGTGTATTATAAAATACTATCCAGATTATTTATGATTGTTTATCAGTATTAATTGAGGCATTATTACCAAGTGTGTTTCATCATATAAATAATTCCATTGTGATAAATTAAAAATTTAGAGATTTTTAAAGGAGATGTTTATCATTACTCATTTTATGGGAAGGATTAGAAATAGATTTATTTTCTATTAGTGTTCAACTATTTTAAATATAGAAATAGAGGGGATGTTTGATGATATTGGTTTCATGGAAATCGAATAGTATTAACTAGAATATTTTCATGAAGGAGTATGGGTTTTAATGCTGTTATTTTAAAGAAGTAATTTTCCAATTAAATATTGAATGTTTTTTTAAATATTTTTTTCTCGGGGATCATTTACAGTGAGTGGTCACATTTATTTTGATGAAAATTAAGGATGATTTTTACCCTATTTTCTATGTTCTTCCAAATAAATATAATGATCAATAGAATATATATATATATACACATATATTTGATCTCGTTGGTTTTGAAGATAAATACATAGTGTGTAAAATGAAATAAAAAATTAAAGTTTTTCATCATTTTGATCCACATATTTACTACTCAATAATTTTGATGAAATAAATTATAATACTATGTATGTACATTATTATTTCATTATTTGATGGAGAAACAAAAATAGTTTCTTTTCCATAGAAGAAAAATATTATTTTGTTGCTTCTATTCATCGAATAAAGAATTCTTAATACGTCATTGTCATTATTACAATTTGTAGAATAGGAAGCATATATTCCTTGAAGATAATTTGATACATGAATTTGTACATATATTTTACATCTATAAATCACAATGAAAATTGTGTGTGGAATCAATTTAAACTTCTACCACTTTTCTCTTTTTTATTTAGTTCTAAATTCTTGTACTCAGTCATGGTGGAGTGTTAGCTTCTTGTACTAAGCTATCATGTTTCACTATAAAAGAACCTAAAGGCCTTATAAAATCCTTAATGTCAGTCTTTAACTACATGCACTTAGTATTCAAGGTCTCCATAAAAAACGATCAATTTAGTAAAATCACCAAACTCATAGATAGTATTATCAGAGTGGACTAGGGAATTGTTGTTCCACGAACTACTATACATAATTTTTTCATGTGATTTATTTACATTATATTTCTAATATGAATATAATTAAACAAAATTTCTTTTTTAATACTCAATAGGGGTCTATAAATCAAAAGTATTTTTAAGGGATTTATTCCCCCCCCCCCCCCTCTTTAGTCTTTGTATACTCACCTTAGGACAACAAGATAACCTCTCCAAATTATATTCTATATGCATAGAGAAAAAAAATACTCATCTTCTTCATATAATAGAGGGTGCCTATTTTTTATACATATTTTACTTGTTTAACTTATAATCATTTTTCTACAATACCTATAATTATTGTTTCTAATTTCTCTTTCCCATAGTCAATGGCTTTATACCCAATGTTAGAAAAATGAAAACAATGTCCACATAAATTCTTCCAAATATTTGATGGAGGATATAGAACCATTATACATTGTTGACTATTTGGATATTCCACATTAAAATATCATCTTTCCCCTTTATAGTATGAAAAAGTGTGTCCAAGGTACCCATAGAAATGACACTTTGTAAAAGGAAAACACTTCTCTCCTTCATTACTTCACATGCCCCTAGCTATCGCATTTCACCTTAGATATAGAAAATTATCTAAGTATCAGAGATTATTCTCATTACTATGTTTTATATACCTAGATCAATCATTACTAAAACTTCTGATGACTTTGTTTTATACCTTAATTACTAGCTTTCTACTTTCCCTTCCTCAAATATATCATTTTCTCTATTTTTGTAGTTTTATCATCATAACCAACTAAACTATTACATTACAATATGGGTCTTTGTTCATTCAGAAAGTTATTGAAACCTTAATAGCCTATCTTGGGAATTTTTTCTCAATTTTCCACCTGAGAACCTTTTACATTAAATATTATTCTATAAAGCACTTTATTTAAAAATTGATTAATGTTTCATTATCAATGAAAAAAATTTATTCAAGAGACTTGACCTTGTTATCTCTCTCCTATATTATTTAATTAAGATCATTGACCACCTTCATTTGTTCATCTATATTAATCTGGAAAATTAGGCCTTCTTCTGACTTCTCTTGACTAGACTTCTAAAAAAATATACTCTTCATGTTGCTAATTAATCTCTACTTTGATTTAATCTACATATTCTGATGGATCATTTATATTTCCATTAATATTTTAATTTTTCTTTTTTTATATAAAACTCCTTAAGATCTCCCTCAATATAATCCTTCAAATAAACTAATCCATTAGGTTCGTATACATTTTCCATTTCATAATTTTCTATACAAATTATAGCCATCAAGGGATCTTCATTATCATATTTGATTTTTATTTCTCCTTATTGCAAATATTCTTAATTATCATTTTATTCTTTTATCACAACTATCTCTATATGGAATTTCATTCCTAATGAACTCCTATTTTTAGAGTCTTTTTTAGGAGGAATGATTCTTCCTATATTTTATGTAACCTACTTTTAACATTCATCATCAATAAATCATCTTGGGAACCTTACTAAAATATTCCCAACTTTACCACATCATAGAAAATATAATAGAATATTATCTTTGAATCTACCCATTCCTCTCTTTAGTTTTTTATAAATAACAGTTTAATACCCTACACTCGAGTAACCCATATCTGGTGTTTACTTTATTATATTAGTATAGATACAAGGTGTCACATATGGAAGGTCAAATCATTTTAGTAGACTTAGAGAGCCGTATACAAAAATGATATCCAGTTTACATTAGGAATATAATATAAAACATATTAATGGAAGATTTTTTTCCATCCTTCAACTCATTCAAATATTTATTCATCATATTCTAGGGAAAGAAAAAAAATAAGGGTGAGGTCAAATACTCAAAAATGGTTACATAGAGTTGAATCTATCATGATTAAATAAAACAAAATCAATATAGAAAGGTAAATGAATAAACATAAATTCTATTTAATTAATAACTCAAGCATACAATGCATCAAAGAATAAAATAACTATAAAAATATAATGGATAATGATAACTAAATTCTTGGAGATGAAAATATTAAATATTAAACATCATGATCTTAGACATCACAATATATATATCATTATTTCCATGTTCCATGATTCTTTAAAACATATAAGCAAAACCCCATTCAATTTTTCCATATAATTTTTCTAATGAGATATGTTGATGTATTGAGTAACTATATAATTTTGGGGACCATTTGTTATTGTTCTTATAAAGCATTCCTCGTATATTGAATGACCAATTTGATTTATTAATAATACCCCTTATCAATTAATATCTGTATCTAATTTGGAATACATAATATCAGTATTTCCCCAGTGAATCAAATTACATTTGAAGTAAAAAAAATTTGTAGAAATGATATATGGATTAATTAATAAGAATATTCAAGATAAAAAATATGGAGAATTAATGGAAACACAATTTCCAATAATTTAATGAAATTTAATGTTTCAGAAGAAATTTAATAACAAAAAAATCAATGAGAGATAATATAGATTTTGAGATAATTTCACATCTTTTGTAATAATAAATGTAATTGAAGTGAAATATAAAAATAATATTTTATATAATAGTTTTATTTATAAATCCATTTAAAATATTTAGAATAATAAAAATTTAAAAAATGGTTATGATGATAGGGGAAGTATATTATCACAATATATGTTAAAAAAATACCTATTAACTATTTAGATGGAATGTAGAAAACATACCTTTTAGAAAAAATTATAAATACTCCATTAAAACCCTTTTAAAAGTCAAGGATAACATAAAGTGCCTTTAATAAATCATTTGATTAATTAAAAGGAACACTGTAAAATAATTTTGAAAAACATAGACAGGGTAAAAAAAATCTGGTTAAAAGAGAAATAAAAGCTTTTTTTCTTTTACACATTCAGTATCTTGATTCATTTACCAATGATAAGAAAAGTTTAAAAAAAATAAAAAATATTTAAATATCTTGTGTATAAGAAATTGATTAGAACTTATGAATGATAAATGATAATATTACTTTAATGATAATAAAATATTCCCAAAAGAAAGTAAGATTTTAAAATATATCCTTAAATTTTTTGTAACTTTTAAATCGAAACCCCTTGAAGGAATATACTAGAATTGGAATATCATTTTTTAAAAGAAAATAGTTATTCATGTTTAATACATCAAAGGAGAAGTATATTTCTCAATAAGGTATTATTTATTTAGATATCCATTGGATAATAATGTTCTTAGAGCTTATAAATGATAAATTAAAATATTCCTTAAATAAAAATAAAATAAATCCAAAAATAATGTAACATTAATAGGTTTATAATAACAAATATGTCTCAATGGAGTGTAAATTTAGATGAAATCTTTTTCCTCGTGATTCCCTTTAGTTGAACATGATTTAACCAGATTTAAAATGGTTTTAAGAATGCTTTTAATTTATACCAGATCCATATTCATATTTATAATTCTAGATATGAACCTCTTATAAAATATTTCCTCCCATTTTATAATTATATTTCATTAATACCATTTTTCTAGATATCAACTAGTATGTTTTCTCATTCATGTTTTGTTATAGAAGTTCTGGTTATTTTTCATTGCATATAGATCCATAATATCTAGAATTATATAAATTTTATAAATACAGTATTTTTTTCATTTGATTCCTTTTTATTATATTTCATTAATGTTGTAAATGGAAAATTAATTGAATCATTTCAAATATAAGGTAGGTCATATGTATGCATGAGAAACAATGTCAGTCCATTAATGGGTGAAAGGGTAAATAAGTGGATAATATAATAATTTTAATGAATTAATATCATGTAATATGTATTATATATATCCATTATTTACATCATTGTTACTATCTATGTGATTTTTTGAAGGAAAAAAATTACAACGGTTCTCCAAGCAATATTCTATTGTACACTTGAGCTACGACTTTGTTTCCCATTAGATTGGGAAGGATAATGATAAATATTGGGAAATAAAAATAATAACTTCTATGTATTTTGTATATAGTAGTTTATTATATTATAATTTTTAATAACTAATTGATGGTGGTAAAATATGAAGCAGAAAAAGAGCTTATTGAAGAAAATTACATTCACTCAGAAGAACCACCTTTGGATCTCACAATAAGGATCATATGATTAGACTTTTGGGAAGAAAAACCCACTAGAATATGGATATGGATGTTGGAGATATATTGGTTCAGTGGTTTTATGAGATATATGTCTTTATATGTTGGAATAAGTGAGGTGATACGGTCCCCATTTCTAAATAGTGGAGGGGACCTTTTTGGAAACCAAATGGAAATTTCCCAAAGGAATACCAAAATGATAAAGTCATTCCCATGAAAAATCCTTCAAAATGAACTTATATTCAATATTATTAATTTATATAGTTTAAATATTTCTATATGATAGGATTTTTAAATGTTTTGATAGAAAATATACCCTTATATTTTGGTATAACCCCCCCCCCCCAAATATCCGGATTTTAACCTTTAGCAGGGTAATTAATTTTATTCTTATCCATTGTGACCAAAAAGTAAGTGGAAATTATTAACAATTATTTATTATTATGACTGAAAATATGGAATTACTTTTCAAAAAATTTATTCATAGTGGTGGGATAATTTAATTTAAATATAAACTCGTAAAACAAGTCAGAACAGTTTTTTAAGAAATGTAATTTTCAAGAATAAGATGGTCATATATTAACTATTTGAATTGGAATAGTCATTAGATATATTTGAATTCATATATATATATATAAACATTTAATTTAAATCATTCATCATTAAATGTTATTTTAATTAATTGAAATGTATAGAGAATATTCCTTTTAAAACAGAAATATGTTTGAAAAAAATCTAAAAAAATACCCATTTTACATCCAAATGATCTTATATTTATTTTTCTAAAATTTATAGTTATTAAATTATTAATTAAAAATACTATCAAAAATTATTATAAATAAATGGAGGAATATTTAAATACTATATTTTTGGTTATATGTAAAATCTTATTTCTAAAAGAAATTTTCAAAAAATCAATCTAGGCTTATTTTGACGAAGTAAGTTCAAAATCAATAAGAATCCTATAAAATTAAGATTTTTGGGAAATGAAATCTTAATATGTTTTTTGTATTATATTTTTGTTATTATATAATTTTCAAATACTATAATTGAGGCTAGAGTGATACATTCTTCTATCTAAGGAAAATTTCACCCTTGACATTTTCATAGATATTTCCTTCCATAAAAATAATGGTGGTTCTTCTTTATAATATCTTCTAGTTCCCTTATTTCTTCTTCTATTTTATAATTTATATAGTGTACCTTCACTATTAATGTTTTCCCATTGTTTTATATTATCTATTTAGTGCCAATAATCTGGATGGCTGCTTCTCTGAAAGATCGATCATGTTACAATTCCATTTCTTAATTGGTTAAGAAATGTGTTGGAGTTATCATGTACTTATTTAATAATGAAATATAAAACACATAATGTAAATTATATAGGATTAAGGGAATTTCCAATTAGTAATCCATATATCCAGTTCTTTCTATAATTTTTAAAGTTATGATCTTCCAGGGGATTAGTTTCCCCTTCTTACTGAACCCTATAACACCCTTCCATGGAGGTATTTTCAAAAAAAATTCATCACCCGCATAATATTCCAAATATTTCTTCTAGTAATTGGAATAAATAATTTTCCTGCTTTAATATTCTTTAATATGAGTCTAAATATTCTTTACCATTGAATCATCAATAATTTATAGGCCCATAAGTTTTCATTCACTAATATCATCCCAACAAGACGGATTAAGACATCTCATTCTATATAATGATTTATACAACAATATTTAAATACTTGAATGGAACCTATTTTTATAATAAAACTATACTAAAGATAAATATATATCCTGCATACCATTAATTTCATGGGATAATGACCTCAAAATTTCTTCCAATGATTGAATAATCATTTTAGACTATCCATCGGTTTGATGGTGGTAGGTATTATTCAAATAGAGCTTAGTATCTATAGACTTATGATGTCTCTTTTGGAATTTCGATGTAAATAAGGGATCACAATAATAAAAAATTGAAATAGGTTCATCACTAAGTCTTAAAATTTTATTAGTATAGAGCATTGTGAGGCACTCTGGAGGTAAATATTCTCATAAAATGAGAAAATGTATAGATTTAGTATGACATTCAATAATAAACCATATTTCATCATTATTTCTAGGATCCTTTTGTAGTCCTATGATAAATTTCATAGTAATGTCATCACATTTCCACATAGAAATATCTATATGTTTCATGAATCCTCTAGGATATTGTCTCTCCTCCTCCATTTATTGATAAACCAAGCATATTGATACATAATCATTAATTTCCCACTTCATGTTATCCCACAAAAAATATTCTCTCAAATCCCTAAACATCTTTTTGATACCAAGGTTTGTAGATAAATTCAATCTATGATCATCATCCAATAATTCCATTATAATCTTAAGTATAAATAAAACACATAGTCTGTTTCCAAATTTTAGAATACCATCTTCTAAAATCATGTCTATTTTTTTATTCATAACATTAATTTTCATCTAAAATCTTTCATTTCCAGATTTGGACCTTTTTACCATTTCCATGAAATATTTTTTTGAATAATTTTAAAAAAAATTTGATTTTTACCCTTCTATAATAATTCCCATACAAATATTTACAAGATCAATGAACATGGGATCCCGGAAAATCATTATTTGGGTCAAAACTCCATGATCTTTCCTGCTCGATGAATCTATTTCCTTATTTAACTTCTTTGGGAGGTATTTTACTGGGAAATTTTAATCCTTTAGTATCTCAATCCATCATATTTTCATCCTACTAATATATTTTGTGAAAATATTTATTTTATTCTCTTTTGGTTGGTCTATGTCACCCATATTTCACCATAGATATAATCTCTATATATTTTCGAATAAAATATTAAAACTTCTAACTCAGGATCATGGATTGGATAGTTTTGTTCATGAATATTTAACTAACATGGTGTATATGAAATAACTTTATCATTTTTCATAAGCACACAACCACGTCCCTTCTTCGATGCATCACTATATATCACAAACCCATCATTTCCTGAAGGTAGAGTAAAAATTATAGCATTGAAAAAATATACTCTTAAATTAAAAAGAACATTATTCACATTACTTTACCCATATAAACATAATCCCTTTATGTGTATGCTTAGTTAATGAGATATACAATCAGGTAAATTATAAATAGATCACCAATAGTAACCTTACAAACTAATAAATCTATATACCTAGGTTATTTTTTATTGTGTAGGCTATTCTATGACTGCCTTTATCTTTATAGTATCAACTGAGACTCCATCCTTTGAGAAAATATGATCAATAAAAGAAATATTTTGAAGCTATAATTCACACTTCGTAAATTTTAAATATGACTCTATGCTTTTAAGAGTCTCAAGAATAATCATCAAGTGATTTTAATGGTCCTCATAGCTCTTAGAATACATGTAGATATCATGAATGAATACCATAATAAAATTGTCATGATATTACTTGAATACTATGTTCATTAAATCTATAAAAACCAATGGTTCATAAGTCAATCCAAATAAAATTTTTGTAAACTCATAATGCCCATACCCTATTAAGAATGTTGTCTTCATAATGTCATCCTTCTTTACTCACAATTGATGATACCCCAAATGAAGGTCAATCTTTGAAAAATATTGAGCTCTCTGAATTTGATTAAACAATTCATAAATGTGAGATAGAAAATAATTTTTCATTATTTTGTAGAATTTATTTCCCTATAATCAAGGCATAGACTCATGGATCAATATTTCTGCTTAAAAAATAGAACAGGGGCTCAACAAGGTGAAACACTAGGGTGTATAAATCCCATATCGCATAATTCCTTTAGTTATTTCATAAAGTAAACTAGCTCCAAAGTTTCCATTCTATATGGAGTATTTAATATTGGTCTTGTAATGGGGATTAAATCAATGGAAAACTCTACTTCATTCTCTGATGGTTGACTAGGTAATTCTTTATAAAGTACATAATTTTATTCCTATATAATAGGTATATCCCCAATTTAAAAAATGATATTTCCATCCTTATATTGTGTTCACTATTACTCCCCAAGAATCTCTGTGAGAATAGATACAAGAATTGGATACAGACATGACTCAGCTGATGTGGTCTCCAATATAAAAATAAGTAATTCCAATTGTTCATCATGAATATTAATATCCTTAATTTGAAATGAATTTTTAATTATGTTTTGAAATCCAAAATATACCATGGATTATATCAAATTAATCCTTAGATATGAAAATAATTAATGTAAAATGAGCATTTTTATTTGTAATAATTGCAACAATCTGACACATCCCTGTCACAGTGAAATTTCCACTGAGACATTCAACTGAAAACTCTCTTCTTATAGTTCTAGGGAAATATGTGATTTTATTTGAAAACATGGAACATATAAAATAATATTAAGGTATGTAATTATATGATGGATTTTTTAAATTTTATATTTGGATTTAAGAAACTACCACTGCTTTATTGGGTACTTCAATCATATATGTAGTGATCGGATAAGCTTAACCTTCTCCCATAGCCCTCTTCTGTTGTATATTCTCTTGATTCTTGGGGTATTGGTGTGAATAATTCCTCATTTATCTAAAGCTAATTAAATGGAAAGTATTTATTTGTTTTACCTATGATTCATTAGTAAGATGACCCTTATTTTTTCACTTGTAACAAACACCCCTGCCTTTCAAATGTTTTCTCATATGTTTCATTATAAAAAAATCATATATTGGAAAATTGCATCATTTTATTATTCATCATTGATGAATTTAAATTTTTTTTATATTTTTTATCCAACCACTTCTTCTCTTGATTCCCCTTGAATATATAAGATCTAGAAAAACTCCGCTTTTTATGGAACATAAAATAATTTCATATTGTGATGAAATGTTTTGAGGCACCAATAGCCTTCATAGAAATGTATTAATCCCCTAAAATTAATGATTAATATTAAATTTTATACTCCATAAGTAATATATATAAAACCAAAATAGTCTTGTAAAGGTATCCTCATACTCCACAATACTTTTATTCTACTTTAGCTTTAAACTAAAGACATTTTTCTTCATTTCAGTATATTTCTCATAATGGAAATATTTATTGAATAATGTTTATTTAAAATCTATTTATTTCATGTGTTATATTTTCTATTAATCCATAGTATTTTTTTAAATTACCAAAATTGATCTATATTATCCTTGAGATAGTATACTACCATTATTACCTCTTTCTTTTCATTGAATCTCGAGTATAGAAATATCTTTTCCAGGTACTTGATCAATTACTAAGCTACACCAAGATTTCTAGTCCAAGTACATGATGAGGGATTGTTACACATCAAGGGATATTACATAGGAGAGTCACACTATGGAAAAATAGGTTTTTTCATTTAGGGAAGGTTATTTTTCATAACCAAATTCAGATTCCCTAATATAGACATGATTCACTCAGTTCCAATACAAGTTGTATTGGCTTTATCATCATGGATATTTCTACACTGACCATGAGTATTGATATAATTATTTCTTCTATGAACAATTTCTATAATATTTGATATACTGGATGATCTCATAAAATTATGAATTTTAAATCATAACATATAATCTTATATTGGGTGTAATACTTAATGTAAATATAAATTTTTTGAATTATTAATATCATAATAATGAACTTGGTTTCTTTGAGAATATCTTTAAATCAAAAAAATATAAAAACATCCTTAATAATGTTTTTTCAATAAAATTTAAATTATCATAAGAATATCTCCCAGATGTTTCAAACCAGGTGAAAAGTAAGGCCTATTTTCATGCACCTGGTGACGATCGAGTCAAATCACAATGCGTCCTTTTCAAATTTATTACCCCTATACACAATTGTTCTAGAACCAAGTACACTAGTAGTATCCAGAAAATGATTTATTTCTAGGAAAAAAACATAATCCCTTACTTATCAAAGCATTAGGATGTTCTTCTATACTTAACCTCAAATTATAAAATAGGGTTTTTATCTTAATCTATGTTTTCCAAAATCAAGTTCCAATGGTTTCCACTAAACTTTACCTAATACGAACTACATCAACCCCGACTCTAGTAAAAAAATTCAGTGTATACTTTAGTACATTGGCATAGATACAAAGGGTCAAATCCTAAAGGACTGATCAGTTTAAGAGTCTTGGAGCACTTGACACAAATCTGATACCTATTTTTCATTAGGGATAAAATATAAAACATATTAATAGAATACAATCAGCATCCATCAACTCATTCGAATAATTTTTCTTCATATATAGGGGAAAGTAAACCAAATAAGGGTAAGGTAAAATTATCATTAATTGTTATGTATAGTATATTCTATCATGGGTTAATAAGTCATGATTATTATGAAAAGGTAAATAACATAAACCATGTGCTACTTAATTATTAACTTGAGCATGAAATGCATATATGTATAATATTAATATAGAAATATCATGGATAATAACAACAATATAATAAACAAAATAAATGGTTAATTTGGGACATTATGATCTCATACATAATGATATTTATAACATGAAGACCTTTCTGTAAGAAATTTATAAATATAATGGTAAAAATCAATTTACTTTGTCCAATTGATTTGTCTTATTAATCCTTTCGATGCATTATGTAGTAATATAATTCTGAGACCCACCCATCACTGCATGTCCAAATCATTCCTCAGTATTGAATGATAAATTGAATTTTCATACAATATTATTTATCAATAAAATTTTTCATTGAAAAAAGAATATAGAATAAAAATAATTCCCCAACCAATCAAAAAACGTTCAAATTAAAAAACCATATGTAAAATTAAAATATGGTTTAAGTAATAATAATATACAAGATAAATGATATAGATATTTAAGAGAAATATAATGTTGAATGATCTTATGAAAGTTAATTTTACAAGATAAATTTAGCAAAACTAAAATCAACGAGAGATTATATAGATTTTTAGATAAATTCTTTTCTTTGGAAGAATAAACAAGAATGGAAGTGGAATATTAAAAAAATATTTTGTAAAATATTAGCCATTAAAAATACATTGAAAACTATAAAAGAATATAAATTTTTTAAAAAATTTATGGCGGTTGGGGAAGCATGTTATCGCCATATATGCTAAAAATATTCCTTTTGAAATTTATGAACAAATTTGAAAACATCTATTTTGGAAAAAAATAGAACGATTCCCTTCCAACCCTTTTTAAAATTCAAGGATAAACTAAAATCTCCATAATAAATTATTTGAGTAGATAAAAGGACTTTTGTAAAACAATCTTGAAAAACATGGACTTTCAATAAAAATATATCTTATTAAAAGAGAAATAAAGTCAGTTATGATTTTAAACAATACATTGGATGGATTAACTAACAAAGAGAATAAAATATAGAATACAAATACTGAAAAATTGTAAATATCCAATTGATATTAATTTTATTTGATCTTATTAAGTATATATTATAATATTCTATCAATGAAAATAAAATCTATCCCAAAATAAAGTGATATTTTAAAATATATTCTTACAACTTTGGAAACGTTTAAATTGTAACCCATTAAAATAATATATTTGAATTGAAACATTAATAATTATTATTAAACAGGTATTATTGTTAAATAAATCAAATGGTAATTGTATACACCACATACAAGTGAATAGATAAATAATATCACGTATGTCTCAATGGAATATAAATTGAGACAAAATCCATTACATCATGCTTCCCGTTAGTTAAATGTGGTTTAACCTCATCTAAAATAGTTTTAATCGTGATATTACTTTATAATATAAACATATTCATATTCATAATATCATATATGATCTTATTATATATATTACCACTCATTAATTAATAATATTTCATTATTACCATTTTTCTGGGTGTTAACTTCTTCATTTTCTCACGCTTTTCTCCCCAAAAGTTCCAGTTCATGTGCATGAGGAATAGATAAATAGTCTTTAGAATTATAATAATGTTAAAAATATAATATTTTTTCATTATATACCTTTTATAATCATTCATTAAATTTATACAAGGAAAATAATCCACATATCTTTTTTGAGACGGTGGGTCATACATGCCTACGAGCGATGATATCATTCCCATAATTGTTGAATAGGTAAGGAATTAGATAATATATTAATTTTATATAATTTATAACATGTAATATATATAATATGTGTTCATTATTTCTATCACTATAAAAATCCATGTGATTTGGTTATGAAAAAAAATGTACATCAGTTCCTGAGGATGTAGTACGTCATACACATGAGCGATGACTTTGTTTCCCATTTGATGGAGAAGGATACAGATAAATATTATGAAAAATAAGTATATGGGAGATATTTTTGTTATTTTTTTTATATTTTAAGACATAATTTATTGTATTAAATTAATGATTAAAAAATAAAGAGCTTGGTGGAGACAATTACCTTTTCTTAGAAGAACTTCATTGGGTTATCTTATTACAGACCATAGGATTCATCTTTTAAAAAGGAAAACACCTCTAGAATGATTATATAAAAATTTTGGAGATATTTATATAGTTTTTTACAATGATATATTTCTTAGTATTTGTTAATAAGTGAGGGTAGGAGGTCCCCTTTTATAAGTGGGAGAGGGGACCCTCTTGGAATCGACCAGGGAATTTCCCAAAATATATAGAAATGATTGTCATTCCCAAGATAAATTCTTCTAAATTACCTTAAATTAGAAGGTATGATAGGATAAGGTTAAAAATTTTCATAAAATAATATTTTTAAAAAGTTTAATTGGAAAAATAACCTTTTATTTTTTTTAGCCCCCTCCCCTAGTAAACTCGTTCTAATCTTAATATGGGTAATTTATTTTTATCGTTCTTACTATTTGTTATGAACAAAATTTATCATATCCATATTATCCAATACAATTTATTATGATTAAATATATTGAATCCAATTTCCTAAATTCAATTCATATATGTTTCATAATTTAATTTACAAATAAACTCTCAATACACGTTGAAAAACTGTTTTCTATGAAATGAATTTTTCATGTATAAGATGATCTTATACTAACTATATTACTTATAATACTCATTTGATGGATTAAAATTAATTTATTTTTATATTAATATTTAAATTAAATTAAATTAATTAATTTTTAATTATTATTTTAATCAATTATGTTGGATAGACATTATTTCTTTAAAAAATAGTTTTGTGAAACAAATAGTTTTATAAAAAATTACTCTTTTTTACCTCCAAATGATATTATATTTATTTATATTAAATTTAATGTTTATTTACTATTAATTATAAATATTAGTAAACACTATTATAAATTAAAATATGAATATTTAAGTAGAACATTTTTTATTATTCATAAAATTTTCTTTCAAAAGAAAATTTTAAAAATGGATTCTAGGCTTATTTTGATAATGTTCAAAATAAATATTCATTCTAAAGAATTAGAATTTTTAGTGAAATTTACTATTAATATTTTAATTATTTTTTATTTTTATTTTAATATAAGGTTCTCTTACTATAATTGAGTCTTGTGTGTTACAAAGAGAGGGAATTTAATCATCCACATCCTCTTAATCATTTCCACATATAGAAAAGAAAATATTCTTTATGGATTTAAATTTGGTCTCCTTATATCAATATATTAATGTCCCTTATAGATTAAATTGCAATTCATAATCCACTAAACTACTTAACATATCATCCAGATAGATATTATAAAAAGTACTCTCTTCTAGAGGTGCAAATTTTAGAGTTTTTGGAGGGGTAATCCATTGAAAAACATCTTAAAAATATTAATATCCTTTAACTATTTCCTAGGTACTTAGATCTAAAAAAATCAATGATTTAATTGAAATAACTATCATAATTATTATCTAGAATCATTTTAATATAATCAAATAATTTATGTAGGACCTCTAACTTTTCCACCTTCACCTTATTATCACTTTCACATATATTGGAAAATTTCATCAACATGGAATTGTTACTAGTGATGCTCCTCACTTTCATATACATCATGTATTACTAAAATTCAAAATAATGTACTTTGATCTTTGGAATTAGTATCCTGCCATTTATTTTCTTCTTTAGTCATTGATTTCCCTGTTGACCCAATAACTCACGTCCCATGAAATGTGGCATATATAACTTATAGCCTATGAGATTAAATATGTGATATCATTAAGTTCTTATCAATAAATTTATTGTTTTATAAATTGGATGAACTCCTATTCCATTAACTGGATTATACATAAAAAATAATTTTTAATGGCATAATTATTTGTTAAAATCAATTCTTTGTTACTGCTTGATGTACCATGGGATTCCATGAGAGGGGATGGGTAAACTAGGGTGCCAAATTTTTATTTTTATTTTAAGGAACTTTCCCCCAAATTGATAAGAACTCATTAATACTTCTTGATAGAATTTTCTTTCACCCAAGACACAAGTATAGAAATAAATTAATGAACCAAAATTTTATATAGTTTACCACTAAGGGATGGTCTATGTTTTGTACACCAATGATGTGTCAGGCATACCATAATCTACTAAGATTCAATTAATTGTTTGGAAAACTATTTTTCAACCGAGGAAATTCTATGTTAGAATAAATTACTTAATAAATAATTTAGGGATAATACATTACCTCCCTCAAATCACCTTCATTAACTCTTCCTTTCTCAATACATTACATGAAATTTACGTTAGTTTATCTTCCTGAAGGTTAATTCCTCATTACCAAAAATTTGATTCGTATGTTACACTATGAAATACTGAATATGATGCTCAATTGAACTCCTTTTTTCATTGAAAAACAACTGGATTTAGCTGTGTAATAATTTTTGAACCAAACATTGTCAGCTATAACATTTTTATAAAGTTTACTATTCACCTCATATTGTGTAATAAAAACAAGTCTGTGTGTTATGTGAATGGATATGTGGTATTTTATACAACATTTGTAAAACTAATTTACAGAACCTCCTTCATAGTCTAATTTATAGTACACCCCTTAGAAATTTTCTTTGCGGAACTCATTACTCCATGAACGAATCAACTTCTTGAAAAGATTCTATTATACGATAAGGAATTACAATGACAAATTTTTGGCTTCACCAATTTTATAGATAAACATAAAATATTTCTTAAATATTAATTGATACTAAATTAGAGGATTATAAGTATATATATGTAAATCCACTAAAACTCATTAAACATAAAAATTCCATTTTCACCACAGTGAAAACCAGTGTAAATTCTACACGGATGATTAATGATGCAACATTGGATTAATAAATTTTTGAAGATATTGAAATCAAATCCTCACCAAAAAACACTCTACTGTGAAGGATTCTTGTATTGTCGATGATAAATGATATTATTGACATTGTGATGTTCCATAAATCACTATCTCTCTATAAAAGACTCTCCATTATGGGATCTATATACTCATTATATGGTTATGTTCTTTTACTATGGTATTCCTTCTATGCTATATAGATCAGGTGAGATACCTTTAACAGTACATATAAAACATTCCTTTAACTATAACCCTTAATAAAACTTCACCAAACACTCTAATTTTTTATAATGACAAATTTTGAAACATTGTAAAAAAACCATTTCAATCCATCTTTTAGGCTTCAACTATTGAGAAAATAGATTCCTCAAACCTCAAAAATATTGAACTAAAACATAAAAAAACATGATACATTACATTATATGAGCGTGATTCCAAAAATATGATTTCTAAGGGACGTCTTAGTAAGGGTGTTAACCCTTTATCTTTCATCATTTGTGAAGGTTCATTATCTTGTGAGAAGAGGAAGAAATGTGAACCACAATTAATGAATCAGGATATTTTGAGAGGATATTTATTTGAAATTATTGTTCCTTCTAGGAATAAGAAATTTATCATCTTATTTTAGTTTATCCAGCTTATGCATTCCAATACCTCTTAATTTAATGTTTTTAAGAGTTTCCATTTTGTGATAATTTGATACTTCTTTGAAAATTTTGAATATTGAAGTATAAATTAGGGAAGAAATATTGACATAATCATGTATTTTGATCATATATCAATGGAACCCAATTGAGTTATCCCTTTCTTTTTCTCTCTCTTTATTCCCATAAATTCAACTATTATCGTTTTCAATGCCTTTTTTATTCAATTTCAATTACCTTATAGGGTTTTCCTTAGATTCCATCATCTTAGAATAATCATGATATTATGGGGTTTCATGTTAATGGTTTCATCCATTGATTTACCTCTTTGGGATTATTGAGTATCATTTATGGATTTAGATATGTGTTTTATGTGTTAGATCCCTTGTGTTTAAATGATTATTGAATCATATAATCACATATTTATTCTCTATCCAATTCAATCATTTATTTTATTTTATTTAATGATGATCATTTTGTTTTTTTAATATCTAATGTATTTTAGCCAAATAAAGTGATGTGATTCAGATAATTATAACATCCAAATATCACTTTTTATTTTTTTTATTTTAAATTATTAAACTTATTAGAGTTATTGATGTGTTGCCTAACTTTTTCAAAAATACAAAAAATTTACCAATGTTTCACACTTTGTAAATTATTTTGTAAACCATGAGGAAAAACTATGTGACCTATCCCAAGTTATCTAGTTCCCCTCACATGACTGGTGAATTGTTTTGTGAAACTGTGGAACATAATTTTATTCAACCAGTAAAAGATATGAAATTTAGACCTTATATATGAATGTTTTATAAATGATAGAAACATGGTTGGGTGAATTGTTCTAAAAACCGATGGATAAACTTCTAGAATTATCCAATTAAGGTTACACAGTTGGTGTATGGTTTGGTAAATAATTCTATCACATTATTTGACTTGATAGGATAATTTAAATTTTGAAATTCCTTTTCTACCCTATTCCAATTGAATATTATTTATGTTTACATATCCCATAATTCAAATTATTTAGCTTTAGAAAATCCCTATGAGTAATTCCACTCTCATACTCCATGGATTATTGGCCTCTGTTATTGATTTTAAGAGGATTCCTCATTTTTAGGTCTCTATTTTTCACCTTCTTTCTTCTTCCTCTTTTATTTCATCTCTATTTATCTACATGGGACCATAATGGATGAACAATGTGATATTTGTTTTTATAAAACCTTATGTTTATTGATGCATATGGTGTGAGAATCAATCCATTAGTCGTATTCTCCCTATATCTAAATGTTTTTTCATTATCAATTTATTAAGGTTGCTATTTCCATGTGATTTCCATTTCATGATGAACCATGGAATGCTTGAGTTTTTAGAATCTTTTTATCTAAAAATAATTCTTCTTTTAGTGATATATTGTGAATTTAATAATTATTTTTCCAATTTTTGGATACATGGATTAAAATGGAAATGGGTTTTACTATAAGTTCCAATTTCTATATTTTTATATTTCAATCCTATTGTAACACCCCGAGCTTCCACGATACGCTTCTCATTCAATAATGCAATAGCTTGCATTGTACGCAACTTCGAGTTCTAAAACACCGCGACTAATCAAATTAGCCGTTATGAATAGTAATAACCACTTTTTAAAATTATAGAAATTTTATATTTCAAAATGGACTTCATTTTTGTATTCGTAATATCGAAATTATCCTAAGTTGAATTTTTTGTATCTTTCTGAGAAGTTCCAATTTTTTTTATGAATAGTGAAAAATACTTAAAACAACTTTTTTAATCAAAATAATTTATTGTGATAAATTATACTATTTAGTGGTTTTAAAGTATAATTAGAATATATTTTTACCATTTTATCCAATGGTGGTCATTATAATTAATTTAACATTGAAATTGGACATAAACAATTGCCAATCTTTTGATATAAATTGTTTCTTAAAAACACGCTATTTGTTGTGACAGCGGGAATTAATTATAAAATTAACTAATGCAACTTATATATTTGGAATTTTTTAAAATAGACATCATTTTTTAATTTGTAATATCAATTATATCTTAGGGTGAAATTTTGGCATTGTTCTGAAAAACTTCAATTTTTGATGAATAGTGAAACCACTAAGTGGTAGTTAAATAACTGATTTTTCGTTTAAATGAAATATTACCACTTCTGTGTTTTGATTTTCAAAAATACGACATACATGGTTGTCATTAAGAAGTAAAATGTGGTTCGATGAGATTAAAATAATTTTTTGGTGAATAGTAACTTTTCAGTTCTTATTCGTGATTAGAGGTAATTAGTGTAGTTTAAGGTAAAAACAATGTTTTAATAATATGATATGAGATTGACACTTGTCATACTCCTATTGTATGAGTCATGGCCGACCACGACAACCCATGGGTCAACTTGGGGACCCCATGGAGCCACTTTGGTTGGAAAATGACATTAATATATATTTATTTAATGTTAAAATTAAATTGACACAAACATGAGTTGTTTTACTAAAACAGTTTTTAAGTGGGGTTACACAAGTCCAAATTTTGATTATAAATATTCAATAGAAAGCTAAAACGATTTCCTACATCATAGTATCTTTTTATAATTTTTAGACATTAAATAAATTAAATTATTTATGACATCATTATGATGCAGCGATGACCTCATTATTTAACGATTTTAATAAAATGAAAAGATAATGTAAAATACAAGGCTTACACTTGTCCAAAGACTATTGGATGGGTATATTTTGAACCCTTATCACCTTAGCCACGAATTATAAAATTGGGGGACCTTTAGAATCCGAAAATCATTGTGTAATAATGTAACATTTCAATCTTTCCAAAAGAGACCCTCCTCTCCACTTATAAAAGGCCCCCACCTCTCCCACCTTATTCACACCTTCAAGCCATTTGGCTCGGCCAACCTCTGTCCAAATACTCTCCAAACTTCCCCCTCTTACTCCTAGAAGCCTCACTTTGGGCATAACTCTTCCCAAGGAAGCCTTTGGCTCAAATCAAAAAGAGTTACCCGATTTTGAGGTAATGTCTTCTCTAATGTTATTTTGTTTTATTTTTCTTCTCCAACCCCCTAAAATCTTTTTATTCATTTCTCTTGTAACAACACCAGTATCCTCAATATACTAGGATTTTGTTATAAGATGTATTCGAGCTACACTTACACACACCTACATCTAATGGTTAAAGAACATACGGTTTCTATGGATGGCGAATTTCTGCCTCACGAAACGATGATTGTTCAACACTCATATAACACCTTCAAAGGTGGCCATTAAGATGTCACTATATTTATATATGATATATAATGTGTTTATGTTTTACTTATGCTTCTTTATTTCTAATTTATGGCATAATTTATGATTTCCATTATGGGTAAAACGCGATAATTTCATTTTAGGAAGTGCAGACTACCGCCCCCTCAAAGTGATTTGAATCGTTAATGACCTATGTGGGATGTATAAAGGATGGATTAAATGGTATTATACACTATATTATACTATAATTATATTATAAATTTATATCATTATGATTCCGTTCCATTAAATACGAAATAGAAATGAAAGTAGCGTTCATGCGTACGTACGGCTTACCATCTCCATGAACGGTGCATTTCATTTCATACCTCTAAATGTTATGTGAAATTATTAATGAATGTATCTACTGGATATATATCATATATATGATATCTACATCATGAATATAATTCTGGATATAATGGATATTTCACCACATGAACAACTTGAAATTATAGGAAGTTTATTTTTGACTCAAGTACCAAAGATCGACAAAACGACCGTTATTAACTTAAATAATTACATAATGTTCATAACATGGTAATAAGGGATATAAAAGGAATAATGAACATGAAAAAGGTTATTAAGTAAATAGGAATTAACTCTATTTTATTATTCAGGAGGTTAAAGAACGGTCGAGTCAGGACATGACGCAAGGTAAGGGAACTTCTTAACCGAATTTCTATTCTTTGGGTTAATCTCCTACTTTCAAATTATGTCATGATATTATTATGTCCTATCTTGTATTTTTACATTATTTATGTGTACTTATAGTGAATACACATTATAGATGTACTTTATTTAAAAAATGATCTTTTTAAGGACTTCGTCTCAATCCCCTTTCATTGAGGCATATTTGGTTTTATACACAACTTTCTTTTATACGGTGTATAAACCCCTTTGACTTTTACGTTTATTCAAAAGGAATCTTTTTTATACGAAGCGTTTTGCTAAAAGAAAAAAGGGAATGATTTTCTTTCCATACTTATGCGGCGACAACGACTTCTCCGCCGTCGTGACCATTATTTGAGTTTCGGCTTCCTCTACAAGCCATCATTTTTTTTAATGAAAAATAAATACAACGTTTTAACTTTCTTTTATTTTGGTATTGAAAATGGTTTTGAAAGAGTTTTTATTATATCAATGTGTTATATTGATATCTTGTGATTGAAATGTGGAAATGTTATGTTTCCTTTATGCATGTTTTATGAGATACGATTATGTTATGGTTTATGATATGTTTAAACCTATTCATATGACGAATGTATTGGACTTACTAAGTGATGGGTGGAGCCCGCTATAGCTCCTCGATGCATCGGTAGGTCTCATGAGACAACTAGACGTGGAATTGGACAAGGCCCTTTCCCAATTTTATTTATGGTTTTGGCCGAGGCCTTAATCATTTTAGATGTCTTGGCTGAGGCCTTGACAAAATGTTTCAGAATGTCCGGCATTATACATTCCCTCATTATGAAAGTGGTTATTGATATTGAATGTGATTATTTGACCAGTAGAATATCCATGTGAAGAAGTGAATGGCATTATCTCATTTTACTTTTTCTATATTATGTTGAAGTTCAAGTTTAAAAGGCTTTTGTTTTAGTTATACATTGCCTTAAATGTTAATGTTTATTTATGAAAGCTTCCGCTAAATTGTTAACCTTACTGAGCATCCGAGCTCACACCTTTCAATGTTTTAATATTTTCCAGGATGTGAAGAAGTATTTTATGAATGACCTGCCGGGATAGTCCGAAGAGGATAGAAGTGTGGACTATGGAGACTATGTTATTATAGTTTTTCACTTTGTGATGTAATGTAACATTTATGAATGTATCTAGTGTTTCCAAGGCTGCTAAACTAATCGGCCTTTCGAGACTTCATCTTTTGTGATCATGCCAATGTTACGAAGTAATGCACTGGCTCTGGGTAGCTGGGGTCGGGGCGTTACAGTTGGTATCAGAGGAAGTTTAGTACAGACCTTGGAAGCTAGATTTAGATAAACTCTGATTAAAGCACGTAGACCTAAGATGAACTTTGAGGATTAGTATAGAAGAACTTCCTAGAATTTTGTTATTGTGGAGATTTTGTGAGTTTTCCGAGCAATAAATCCCTGTATGGATACGATCAGGTAGAGGCGGCTCTGGCACAGATGTACCTAGGGGTAAAACCCGAAAACACCGCTTTGAGCTAGACTCGAACGGGAACTGGTGCACGACAACGGGCCTTGATGCACTCTTGCTTATGACACTCCCAGGGGATATGCTTAGGATAACTCTCATTTTCTTTACAAATCATTATGAAGGGTTTATGAGTATATACTTCCTCAAAGAAAACATTTTTATGATTATGGATTATATCCATAAATAGTTCAATTTATGTTAGGTATTTTATAAGTATGGAATTATGTATTTTGATTCATAAACTAATCTAGTTTATGCCATTGTATAGAAATGGCGCCTAGTGGAAGGAATGGAAACTGTATCAATGCATGAACTCCGTGTAGGGATTGCCCTCCTACTCAAGATAATTATTGTGGATCTGGAGATACAACTAGTGCTGATCAACTTATTACCATACTGGGACAACTTACTCAGGTTATGAATAATAACCTTACTCGTATGGAGCACCCTGATCCGCAACGTGGAGGATCAATTCTAGACCGTTTCATGAGGCAACAACCAGCAAACTTCAATGGGGGTACAAATCCATTAGTAGCTGAGCAATGGATAAACTCCTTAGAGAAAATATTCCATGCCTTGGGGAGTAGCGAAAGGGAGAAGGTTGTCATGGCAGTTTACCGCCTCACTAGAGATGCCGATCAGTGGTGGTCGCTGATTCAAAACACAAAGGAAGATGATGACGTATCGAATATGGAATGGAGGGAGTTCAAAGGGCTTTTATTAGAAAAATACTTTCCTCGTGACCATCGAGCAGATATGGAAAGGCAATTTCTGAGATTGAGGCAGAAGGAGGATGAGAATGTCGCAGAGTATGAGGCTAACTTTACAAGGTTAGCGAGGCATGCTGCCGATTATATACGTAACCCAAGGAGTAAGATTGACCGTTTCTTTGATGGGTTAAAACCATTTCTCCGTCGAGATTTAGTATCACAAACCTTCTCTTCATACGAAGATATTGTCTCATGTTCTATCAAGACGGAAAAGGAATTCTCTATGTCTTATGACAACAAAGTAAAGCAAGAGAAGAAGAGAACGGTGGAACAAGAGACAGATAAAGGGGAAAAGGGAAAGAAGTATTTTCCATTATGTGATAATTGTGGGAAGAATCACCCTGGTACTTGCCTAAAAGGAATGGGAGTTTGTTATAAATGTGGAGAAAAGGGTCACCAGGCTCGTGATTGCAAGCGAAAGAAAGAGGCTATCAAAGTTGAATGCTACAATTGTAGGGAAATAGGGCATTATGCAAATGAATTTCCTAAGCGTCAAGGAAACTTTCCTCAGAAAAGGCTAAGGGATCAAGGCCAATCTTATGCTGTGACTACAGTTGAAGCGGAATAATTAATGTATTGGTGCTTTTGGACTCAAGGATTATATTCTGGTTATAAGAATAATGTGATATATATAAATATTGTACTGCAGTACTTTTTGATTAAGGTAATATGATTAAGGTAATCATATTTTTAGTATGTGACAATAAGAGAAACTTTTCTTTGTTTTGGGGAATCTAATGTTATAATTGATTTTGTAATTTAGAGACCTTTCAGAGAAAGTTTGGACGGAGGTATTTTGGATAACTATTAAGGTTGGAATGGATTAAGTTGAACCATGGATAGTATTGTTTAAGGTTAAAGAATTTATGAAGATTATTTTTGGAATATTATGATACTATAGTTTTAGGAAAAGGAAAACATGTAGGGTGGGGCATAACCCGTCGCGTCGGACAAAGCTGCAGGAATCAAACCCACAATCATAGTGCGACAGGCCTTTATTTCCTACCACTAGCCAACATGAAGTCCCTAGTTATTACAAAATAATTTTACTAATCTGAATGGTATGTGTTAACATTTGGAACCTTATACAATTAGGATAAATAGAATATTTTTGAGTTCCGTTACCATTTGGAGTAAAAGTTGGGTTTGTGGTAAAAATTTATTAATGAATGAAAGTATACATAACAAGTATGTATATTCCCTTACGTTCTTAGTAAATCTCCTAAATAAATTTCTCAACATTATAAAAGGTAACTTAAAACAAAAATGTTGTCGGTTAACTTTTCCAACTGGGGATTCAATGACCGTTTAACCAATCACAAGTTTGTGATTTTCTTGTGGTTAAACTTTCTCCTAATCTTGTTTTCTATAACTCTCCATCAGACCTTGATGGTTTGTTTCTCCTCCATATCCATATTTTCATAGAATCCTAGAATGGGCTATATCGGGTGACCTTTGTACTTATCTTGCTTTCTTTTAATGTTATATATTTATTAACCTTATTTCTGATGTGGGTTTTCTTCAAAGGTATTTTCTCTTTTCAACCTTTTCTTTTCAAAGAAAAATTTCAAATTGTGAGGACAAAATTTATTGAAGGAGGGGAGAATGTCACACCCCGAGCTTCCACGATACGCTTCTCATTCAATAATGCAATAGCTTGCATTGTACGCAACTTCGAGTTCTAAAACACCGCGACTAATCAAAGTAGCCGTTATGAATAGTAATAACCACTTTTTAAAATTATAGAAATTTTATATTTCAAAATGGACTTCATTTTTGTATTCTTAATATAGAAATTATCCTAAGTTGAATTTTTTGTAACTTTCTGAGAACTTCCAAATTTTTTTATGAATAGTGAAAAATACTTAAAACAACTTTTTTAATCAAAATAATTTATTGTGATAAATTATACTATTTAGTGGTTTTAAAGTATAATTAGAATATATTTTTACCATTTTATCCAATGGTGGTCATTATAATTAATTTAACATTGAAATTGGACATAAACAATTGCCAATCTTTTGATATAAATTGTTTCTTAAAAACACGCTATTTGTTGTGACAGCGGGAATTAATTATAAAATTAACTAATGCAACTTATATTTTTGGAATTTTTTGAAATAGACATCATTTTTGAATTTGTAATATCAATTATATCTTAGGGTGAAATTTTGGCATTGTTCTGAAAAACTTCAATTTTTGATGAATAGTGAAACCAGTAAGTGGTAGTTAAATAACTGATTTTTCGTTTAAATGAAATATTAGCACTTCTGTGTTTTGATTTTCAAAAATATGACATACATGGTTGTCATTAAGAAGTAAAATGTGGTTCGATGAGATTAAAATAATTTTTTGGTGAATAGTAACTTTTAAGTTCTTAATCGCGATTAGAGGTAATTAGTGTAGTTTAAGGTAAAATCAATGTTTTAATAATATGATATGAGATTGACACTTGTCCTACTCCTATTGGATGAGTCATGGCCGACCAAGACAACCCATGGGTCAACTTGGGGACCCCATGGAGCCACTTTGGTTGGAAAATGACATTAATATATATTTATTTAATGTTAAAATTAAATTGACACAAACATGAGTTGTTTTACTAAAACAGTTTTTAAGTGGGGTTACACAAGTCCAAATTTTGATTATAAATATTCAATAGAAAGCTAAAACTATTTCCTACATCATAGTATCTTTTTATAATTTTTATACATTAAATAAATTAAATTATTTATGACATCATTATGATTGAGCGATGACCTCATTATTTAACGATTTTAATAAAATGAAAAGATAATGTAAATTCCAAGGCTTAAACTTGTCCAAAGACTATTGTATTGGTATATTTCGAACCCTTATCACCGTATACACGAATTATATAAGTGTGGGACCTTTAGAATCCGAAAATCATTGTGTAATAATGTAACATTTCAATCTTTCCAAAAGAGCCCCTCCTCTTCACTTATAAAAGGCCCCCACCTCTCCCACCTTATTCACACCATCAAGCCATTTGGCTCGTCCAACCTCTGCCCAAATACTCTCCAAACTTACCCATCTTACTCCTAGAATCCTCACTTTGGGCATAACTCTTCCCAAGTAAGCCTTTGGCTCAAATCAAAAAGAGTTACCCGATTTTGAGGTAATGTCTTCTCTAATGTTATTTTGTTTTATTTTTCTTCTCCAACCCCCTAAACTCTTTTTATTAATTTCTTTTGTAACAACACCAGTATCCCCAATATACTAGGATGTTGTTATAAGAAGGATTCGAGATACACTTACACACACCTACATCTAATGGTTAAAGAACATACGGTTTCTATGGATGGCGAATTTCTGCCTCACGAAACGATGATTGTTCAACACTCATATAACACCTTCAAAGGTGGCCATTAAGATGTCACTATATTTATATATGATATATAATGTGTTTAGGATTTACTTATGCTTCTGTATTTCTCATTTATGGCATACATTATGATTTCCATTATGGGTAAAACGCGATAATTTCATTTTAGGAAGTGCGGACTACCGCCCCTCAAAGTGATTTGAATCGTTAATGACATATGTGGGATGTATAAAGGATGGATTAAATGGTATTATACACTATATTATACTGTAATTATATTATAAATTTATATCATTATGATTCCATTCCATTAAATACGAAATAGAAATGAAAGTAGCGTTCATGCGTACATACGACTTACCGTCTCCATGAACGGTGCATTTCATTTCTTACCTATAAATGTTACGTGACATTATGAATGAATGTATATACTGGATATATATCATATATATGATATCTAAATCATGAATATAATTCTGTATATAATGGATATTTCACCGCATGAACAACTTGAAATTATAGGAAGTTTATTTTTGACTCTAGTACCAAAGATCGACAAAACAACCGTTATTAACTTAAATAATTACATAATGTTCATAACATGGTAATAAGGGATATAAAAGGAATAATGAACATGAAAAAGGTTCTTAATTAAATAGGAATTAACTCTATTTTATTATTCAGGAGGTTAAAGAACGGTCGAGTCAGGACAGGACGCAAGGTAAGGGAACTTCTTAACCCAATATCTATTCTTTGGGTTAATCTCCTACTTTCAAATTATGTCATGATATTATTATGTCATATCTTGTATTTTTACATTATTTATGTGTAATTATAGTGAATACACATTATAGATGTACTTTATTTAAAAAATGATCTTTTTAAGGACTTCGTCTCAATCCCCTTTCATTGAGGCATATTTGGTTTTATACACAACTTTCTTTTATACGGTGTATAAACCCCTTTGACTTTTACGTTTATTCAAAAGGAATCTTTTTTATACGAAGCGTTTTGCTAAAAGACAAAAGGGAATGCTTTTCTTTCCATACTTATGCGGTGACAACGACTTCTCCGCCGTCGTGACCATTATTTGAGTTTCGGATTCCTCTACAAGCCATCATTTTTTTAATGAAAAATAAATACAAAGTTTTAACTTTCTTTTATTTTGGTATTGAAAATGGTTTTGAAAGCATTTTTATTATATCAATGTGTTGTATTGATATCTTGTGATTGAAATGTGGAAATGTTATGTTTCCTTTATGCATGTTTTATGAGATACGATTATGTTATGGTTTATGATATGTTTAAACCTATTCATATGAGGAATGTATTGGACTTAATAAGTGATGGGTGGAGCCCACTATAGCTCCTAGATGCATCGGTAGGTCTCATGAGACAACTAGACGTGGAATTGGCCAAGGCCCTTTCCCAATTTGATTTATGGTTTTGGCCGAGGCCTTAATCATTTTAGACGTCTTGGCCAAGGCCTTGAAAAAATGTTTCAGAATGTCCGGCATTATACATTCCCTCATTATGAAAGTGGTTATTGATATTGAATGTGATTATTCGACCAGTAGAATATCCATGTGAAGAAGTGAATGGCGTTATCTCATTTTACTTTTACCATATTATGTTGAAGTTCAAGTTTAAAAGGCTTTTGTTTTAGTTATACATTGCCTTAAATGTTAATGTTTATTTATGAAAGCTTCCGCTATATTGTTAACCTTACTGAGCATCCGAGCTCACCCCTTTCAATGTTTTAATATTTTCCAGGATGTGAAGAATTATTTTATGAATGACCTACAGGGATAGTCCGAAGAGGATAGAAGTGTGGACTATGGAGACTATGTTATTATAGTTTTTCACTTTGTGATGTAATGTAACATTTATGAATGTATCTAGTGTTTCCAAGGCTACTAAACTAATCGGTCTTTCGAGACTTGATCTTTTGAGATCATGCCAATGTTACGAAGTAATGCACCGGCTCTGGGTAGCTGGGGTCGGGGCGTTACACCTATATATACAATGTGTTTTCTAAAATTTAGATGAGGTTTCTTGAAACGTGTTTAGGATTAAAATCATTTTTTAAAACCATGAAATGATATTATATGATATTTTTCATGTTTTTAAATGAATTATTGGTAATAATTTCATTATTAATATTATTTAATTTTTTTCTTTGAGGTACTCTTATTTTTTATCTATGTGGCTCTTGTTTATGATGTTAACTATGTTTTATTATTATTTTATGATCATGGGGATATATTATATACTAGATGTGTTGGATTATAACAAGGTTTTATACTAATTTAAGATATATTTATTACTGATATGTGAATTTAAAATTTGTTTTCAAAAGGAATTTAAAGTTACTTATTACTAGTTTAAAAGAAATATATTATTTATAAACCTATATAAAATATTTCTCATGCAATAAGTTTTACCCTTGTTATTAGCCCCATTATATTCGGTTTTATATTATATTGTTAATATTAAGGGTTTTATATGATTTTTTTGATGTTTCTAGAATTATAAAATGGGCTCTTCATTAAATTGGTGTGTATAATGGTGGGATATTAACTTCTATTGTGATTATTTTAATCAAGATCTATTATTTATATTTAATTTATATAAAATAAATGGTTCTTCACATTAATTAACTAAAATCATAAAAACCATAGGTATCTATGAGGGAAATTAAGAGATGGTCATTATACTAGTTATGATTTTGATATAACTAGGCTTCCTTAGAGAATGATGCAACTATATATATTTGGAGTACTATATTATTATGATAGATAGAACAAGATGGAAGGTTGTATTTTAAGAACTTCATCAATAGGTTTCTATATGATTCCACCCAAATACATCACATATAATTTCACTAGAACATTGTGATTTTCCTATGAATATATAAGACTTTACATAGTTTTTCTTTTTTCTAAAGTTTAATTATTAGTTCATTCCACTTTATTTTTCTAAATTACAATGTTATTTGTTATAGAACATTATATGCTTATATTTTCTGACATAAATGATATCATTCTTTTAGTGTTTCTTAATGAGACATAATATTGTTATATGGATTCAATTTATATTTGAAACACTTGTTTAATTATATCCAGGACAATAACATTCATGGTTTTTTATATTGATTTTTTATTTAGTTAATTTATGGTTTTATCATATAGTTTTATAAATTATTTTAAAAAAATTGTTTTTGAGAAATATTTTAGATGCCTAACTTCATCAAGGGAATAATGTAATTTAATCATTTTTGGAAAAGGGTGATTCTTAAAAACGGATTCCTTTAAATTATTAAATGCCATAATTTTAAAACAACATCTTTTGTTTTGAAATGTTAATAAAGTTGTGACTATAATATTCTCTCTATAAATGTTTAAAATATTAATTTTTATTATTTTATTTCAAATGTTCATTTATGTAATGTTATATGAAAAAAAAATTGGGGAATATTATCTTAATGGTAGTCTACTTAGAAGTTTTTACCCCAAAATAACTTATACCACATAGAGTTTGTAGACACAATGTCTTTCTGTCATTTTAAGTTCTTAGTTTTTAGGAATCTACTTCCTTTAGATTATTCATCTGGTTACTCAAGGAGTAAAAAGATATGATGATATTGAATAGTGTAATTTTATCATTTATATATTTTTAATTGACTATTTTTGGATCATTAGTTTAGTTTTTATTGTGTATCATCCACTTTGTCCTTTATGTATTTTTGGAATATTAATTTACTCTTTTTTATCTCATTTATGATATATAAAATGTTTATTCGTTTCATTATTTATTTTCTTTAATTATTCCTTATTTGGTTTGCATTATTTTTGAAAACATCTAATTTGATTATTCATTGAACTCTAATTTATAGAACCTTTATATTGGAATCTTAGTAATAATTATATTGTGTATTTTTTATTATTTATTAGTGAAAACCATTCCCTTGAGTGTTTCCTTAATTCTTAGAAACTAGTTACTAGCCCATGCATATCAGGAATGTCTTTTAGGCCATGCAACCAGTCAGCTCAGATATTAGGTTGTGGTATCCAAGGTTAGTTCATGATATTTTGAGAGCTTAAAATATAATATTAACCTCTAATTCTACCAAAGAGGGATGTGTGGATTCATAGGAAAAAAATTAATACTTATGGGAAGTTAGGTTTATCATGTATGTCTTAGTGGTACAACACTTTAGGCATGGGAGGGCTAGTAAGTAGTATTGGATTTGTGAGACCAATAAATAAGATATAAGTCATTATCTAACATTATGATATAGATCAGATAACATTTATGATTATTGAGATGGTTCCTTTACCCATTTTATGTTCTTTTTTACATTATATTTTTCTCAGTAGTGATAAACCCTTCACTTTATGATATGACCATGTTTTTCGTGATATTTTATTCACCATCTTCATTGAATTAAAACCCATTAATTATTAAGTGGTTTTGTCTCTTTGAAGTTTCATTCACATTTTTTGTGTTATATGATGCTGATTGGTATGTCACCCATTTTAATCTTATGTTAATAACTCATTCAGCCATTTTTTGGTAGAGTGGTGATAGTATGTTTATTATCACTCTTTATTGGTATGGTGGTAGCTTGTACACCTTGTTATTACTACATTTGTAGAATGTGAAACTATATCCTGACCTATTGGTTACTATCTATTCACATTATATAGGAATTTTATTTATAACACATTCACCAATGGTATATGATTGGTGATGTTTCATTCTCTCATACTCCCAATGATAGTGGTAGCATGTTCACCTTATCGTGATGGTGATATCTCATTAACCTTAATGTAATCGTGATAGAATATTTACTATATTTTGATTGTAATAAACCATTAACCTTATTATGTTCATGGTGATAGCATATTCATTTATTGATGAATTATAGTGATATCCCGTCCACTTAGTAAAATGTTATTTGAGGTGATTTCCTATTCGCCTATAGTCATTAACAATGGTGGTAAACTATTCACTTATAATATTGAGGATGGTGTTTATAACCCATCAATATGTCGTATTGATATTGATATCCTCTTCACTTATTATTCTGATTTTAGGTAATATAGTAATTCATTCCCTACGTGGTTTTTGAAAATAGGTACACCATTCCAATTTGGTACTGGTCGACATAGGTATGATCATTCATGTCAGTTCCTATTAGTACCCTAAGTTGTGATGGTTTATATGCTATAATTTATTTACTATCATATAATATTGTGTATTAATCCAAATGTATTTGCTAATTTATTCATGTTTATATTGGTGGTGGCTTACTATGTTTTACTCACAGCCTGTATAGACATCCTAGTGTGTGTGTAGATTTCATGATCAAATTTTAGGTAAATTAAAGGGCCAAATATTCGACGGTTATTCATCAGATATATAGGATATATAGGAATATGGTATTGTGAAAAGTCTCATAAACAATTCTATAGTGTATCAATTATTTTTTACATTCTGAAAATTTTTACACATCAACAGCCCATAATTGTATTACAATTGTTAACATGTGTCTTTTATGATGTTTCATTAAGTTTAATTTTGTTTAAGAATGTGATTATATTTATTATGGGTATAATTTAATGGTAATGTATATATGATGATACTGATGTGGATAATGATTTCTCATTGTTCCACTATTATTTATGATTTTCTAGAGAGGTTATAGTCTCCATGTGAGTGGTTTGTCAAACCTTTCTACAAGTTAGTAGCATTTAGAATATATATTTGGGAATTTTAGGTTACATGGATCCTTGACTTGGTACTATTCAGAGACCAGGCTGGCCAGATTCTATAATGTGGTACCTGAGACTTTCTTTTTCTTTTTAAACAATTTCATATATAGTAAACATATATATGATACTATCAAAATAGGGATAAACTTTGTGTTTGGGTGTATCCCATCCAAATATATGGAATATCCAAGTTACATGGGATAAGGATAATTTTATTCATTTAGGATTAGATATTTCAAGGGATATAATGTGTGATTATTGATTTATTATTTTACTCTTAGATCCAGGTAGAAAGATAGAATGAATTCATGAATCATATTTATCATGTTTGATTTAAATGATATATATGTTCTTATATGATATTTATGAACTAATTATGTGATGGGATTTGTTTTCAATGTGTTAGAAAAAAAATTATATAGGCTTTTATTATATAACATGTTTATGTAATTATTATTTAATTAACAATGGTGACTATTTCTTATTGTCATATGATGATTGGTTATATGAATCTATATGTATTTTATTTATGGATTGAATTTGGATAGGTTGGGATATATTCATGTCCAATATATTTGAGAAATATATTGTTTTGGGTGTGTATATAGAGTAATAGGTCTATTTCTTATTAATATTTTTATTAAAATTTGATATCAAGAACTATGATATACATTTTTTGACCTTTGGTTTTAGAATTTAATATTATTCCAACTTAAGGGGGTCCCATTGATCACTAGGAGGGTGATGATGAGTATGCCACATCGATAATTGATTCAGGACCCCATTTTGTGTTAGTGCATTATATGTATGAGTAGATACTCGAAATATTTATAGTGGTATTGATTTATATAGTATATGGTTGGTCGATATATGGATCATCCAAGATATAATTTACTATAGAGTTCAATATAAATCACCCACCACTCATTATTTGTGGGAGTGGTACAAATGTCATATATTCCAATATCGAGTTATTGTAAATGATTTTCAATAAGATTGAGGTACCCCTACTATTTTGGGTGAAATTTTCCATGTATATGTTTGAGTACCAATAGATTACTTGTGGGGTGTGTTAGTTTAGGAAGATCAATATGTGGGTATATAATAGAAGAAATATCCAACTAGTTTCATCATGAAATTAATTATCAGTACTAAAATCATGGGAAAGTCATGAGATTTTATACATATTTTTCAAGGGGGAATTTTAGGGGTATAATTGCTAATTGTTTTATTGTTCTTCATGATTTTACACCCATTTTGGCTGGTCATGACACCATCGGGGTTAGTGAATCGAATAATGTATTATATAATTTGATAATAACTCTAGTAAATATCACTCATATGAAATATTTTCTAGAGGTTTTGAACAAGGTCCATATCAATGAAAACAATGAGGTCCTGGTTACCAAGGAAAAGGTAAAACATCAATATAGGGACACTCTTCATAGGATTTAGGTGATAGGATCCCTAGGATAGAGTTGGGTTTTAATTTATGTGATTGAGTAGACACCTTTTATTATAGAGAGTGTACTTTTATAATCACATATATAATCATTATAACATTTAACTTGTATTTTTTTCATTGATATGAGTGTATAGAAATTGTATACTTTTTCCCATTTGGTTGGTGTTTCAGGGTTAGTTATGTAATACAATATTTGTGTTATATCTATTGATACAACCATAGGGTTGTGTTTAACTGTGTTCAGATGTGATTGAGAGAAACTATCAAGATATATAAGTAATGCATTCTCTAGTGTTTATTTATTTTAAAGATAAAAAACATTGATTTTATCCTTGGGATGGACTGAGTAACTCACTATTAAGAACATATCGACTATTATGATACAAAGTCATCATTCATGTCTATTAGGAGTTATTATTAAACCATTGTCAGAGAGTGTTATTTAGAGACATGATTGTTCGTCGGTAGATATGTATTTTAAGTCATAAATTTCGTGTTTTTTTATGATATGTGTATGATATGAAATATTATTTCCTTACATTTAACATCCAGATATTTTATAATACATTTCTCTTTAAATAAATTTTCTTCGTTGTCATGTGATACACATGACGCAGAGTCTAAATGAAATGTAATATAGTAAATCATTATAAAAAATCTATTAAATTGTTAGAGAATATTGAAATAACTTCATTTAAAAAAATATTTACTATTTTTTAGATAAATCAAATATATAAGTACTAATATTTTAGAAAATCTATTATATGCTTTAAAAAAATATTTTCCTCAAAATGGTTTTATTACATTATATGAAAATAAAATAATTATTTTATACCTTTTTTGGAAAATTAAGTTGGTAAAAGGAACTTAATTTTTAAAATAAACTTGTAATAATTATCTTAAAGTGATTTTTTTATAACTCGCAAAAAAGATTTACTTTTCAATGAATATTTAAAAATATTGATTTTTATATAAAAACCAACATTTCATTTAAAACATTTAAAAACTATCAAATTGATTTAAAATGGCTTTAAAAGTAACATTAATTAATTTATATTATTAATAATCAAATTAATGTCATTTTAATTAATATTAATATATATTTTAGCATAAAAACTTTTTATACATTAAAAAGAATTTCTAGAAAACTAATTTCCATTTTGTTTTGTGGGTGTAATTTTTAATTATATATTTTCACTAATGTAAATTGAATCATGAAAAAAGTGATTCCATGTTTAGAATAATGAAGTTAAAATTTGGTATATATTTCCCTTTAATTTTTTTAGAGTTAATAGTAACAGTGGTAAATAATTGTCACCTCGGTAAGGGTAAAATGGGTAAATTAAGGTTAAAACCATGATATACGGAGTAAAAATCCACCCAAAACATTACTTTATTTCATTATATGGGATATATTAAGTTATATCCATCCTAAATTCAAGTATATGGAATTTTGGTTCCATTTTCCTTTGATATTTACATTTATATTATTTTAAGTAATGAAAATTAAAAAATGTCAATCTCTTGACTTTAATATCTCTATAAATTTTTCATAAGGATAAAAGAGGTTATGTCTGGCCATAAATATTTATTTTAAATATTAAATAATTTTTTTATCAAGATAATTATTTTTTTGGAAAGAAATAATTATCTTAAATGATTACACAATGCGGACATAGTTCTTATGAAAGAACATGGAAAAAACCATGTAAATGATTTTAAAAACACTAAAATTAATATCTTTTGGATGGGTTATAGTTCCCCATGAATTTTATAAATGTATAAAACATATTATTTATTTTTTGGAAGATATATATTTGATTAATATTACTATAATGATTTCATTAATATAGAATTTAATGAATAGCGTAAAAAATGACATTATGGAAACATTATAATAAATAATATTTTGTTAAATTATTTAATAATTATTAAAATATTTAATGTAGAAAATTATGATTATAAATGATCTAAAATTTTATCCCATGGATATTTATTATCCAATTTTTAACTTATAAGTGAAATAATAACCCTTTAAGATTAAAATATTTGTAACCACGACCATAGTTAAAATTGGTTAAAAAAGGGGTAAAATCAAAAGATGTGGTTTAAAATGAATCCTAAACATATCTAATATTCACATTCTGATTATATTGATACCATAGACTCTTTTTAATTAAATTAATGGATAATTGGAATAATTTTACTTGAAAAATACATTATTTATAATTAAATATTATTAAAACTAGCCGTTATGAATAGTAATAACCACTTTTTGAAACTCTTTAAATCTTATTTTCCAAAATGAACTTCATTTTTGGATTCGGAGTATCCAATTTAGCCTAAGGTGAAATTTTGGTACTTTTCGGATAACTTTCATATTCTGATGAATAGTGAAAATTACTAAATTATAATTAAAAACAACTTTTTTAATCGAAATAATTAATACTGATAAATTATTAATTTGAGTGGTTTTAAAGTGTATTTAGAATATATTTTTACAATTTAATACAATGTTGGTCATTGGATGTAATTATCACATTTAAACCAGACATAATCAAGTGTCAATCTTTTGATAGATATTGTTTCTTAAAAACACGCTATTTGTTTTAACAGCGGGATTTAATTATAAAATTAATTAATTCAAATTCTATGATATGAATTTGGTAAAATAGACTTCATTTTTGAATTTGTAATATGAAATATAGCTTAGGATGAAATTTTGGCATTGTTCTGAAAAACATCAATTTTTGATGAATAGTGAAACTACTAAGTGGTAGTTAAAAAAATTAATTTCTTCATAAATCTTAATTTTACCGCTTCTGTGAATGGAATTTCAAAAATCCGAGAGACACGGTTGATGTCAGTAAGTAAAATGTGGTTCAATGAGATGAAAATAATTTTTGGTGAATAGTAACTTTTTACTTTTTTTTTACCACAGTTAATAGTAAATAGGGTAACTAAGGGTAAATATGATATTACTATTACCCTAACACATGTCCTAATTCTATTGGATAAGTGTAATTAGACCAAAAACAACCTTATGAATATAATATGACCATTTAGGTCCACTTGGATTAGATTATGACATTTAATATTATATTATTTAATGAATAGTTAAAATAGTTAAAATCAAAGTTTAATAAGTAAATCATTTTTAATATGGGGTTATACATTAGATAAATTCGATTGTAAATATTCATTAGAAATCTAAAATTATTTCCTACATGATGTTATTTTATTTGTAATTTTTAGACATCAAATAATATAATTTATTTATGACACAAAGATGATGCAGTAATTATCTTATTAATGAAATATTGACATAATTGATAATATAAATACCAAAATAAATGTAATTTAAGACTTTTTATGAATTCCACTAATTTTATAGGTTACTATGATATATTAATGTTGATTTAATTAACTTTGTTCGAACATATAATTCTGTTATGACTTTCACAAAAATCATATATCAAATAGTGTCAAAATTGACACAAAATAGTTTTTAAATCAAATATTATATTATTAATTGTTATTTTATTCCTAAAAATCTAAGGTTCGGCCAAATTACTTAGATAAGGATATATATATTAATAATAAACAATTTTGGGTTCGTTTGGCATGTTATAGTAAGTGTATTAACCATATAGTGAAAGAAAACAAAAAGACACGGTAAAAGTTAAATTATTTAACTTAGAGTTAAATCTAATTGATATGGTTAAAATAATAACCTAAACTTGTCTAAATCCTATTGGTTGATAGGATTTCGACCCATCCCCACTTTATCTTCGAAATAAGACCCTTTGGAACCATTATAAACCGATTTTTACTTTAATATAAAATAATATTTTGAGATATTCCTAAGGTGCCCCTCTCCTCCCTTATAAAAGGGCACCTCCTCCCCCTCCTCCTCACACCAATTTGAGCACTCAAGCTCGGCCAACCCCTGCCAAAATCTCTTCTCCACTTCCCTAGCAACATCCTAGATGTTCTGGTCTTCCTCAGAGACCAATTTTAGTTCCCTAAGAGGAGGTCTCCAAAAGGAGCTTCAAAGAAGAGGTAATTACCGTTACCAATTCTTTCATCTTTATTTCTTCTTCCACTTCTTCTTCTTAGGTTGTTTCATTATGAAGTAATAACATCAGTATCACTAATATACTGATATGTTATTATAAGTATGAAACAACCCTATTTCACCATCTATCTATCCTACGGAAAAAGAAATCACCGCGCGTGCGTACGTACGGAATACCGTCTCCACGCCGTGGTGTAATCTATTTTCCACCACCACCTTACATGGATGGGTATAATGGTGTAAAGAATAACTATACATAGTTATTAAAACATCATATTGATTCTGATATATTGTATAATCCACTCCAATTCAATTCAATATTTATGGAAATGATATCATCGCTCGTGCGTACGTACGGACTACCGTCTCCACGACACGATGAGATTCATTCTCCATGTTAACCATTTAAGAATGATTATAAAGTATATATAAGAAATAATAATGAAATATATGACATTATAAAGCTACTGGATTTATGTATATATATATATGTATGTCATCTACTTACTTCCATTCAAGACAATAGGGAAAGGAAAATAGCGTTCATGCGTACGTACGGACTACCGTCTCCATGAACGGTGTTTTTCATTTCATTTATCTATCTATTATATATATATATATATATACTGAATATATATGATATATAAATCATATTTTATATTCTGGAAGTAAGTAAATCATGATATAAGTAATAATAATGTCAATAACAACAAGTCAAAACACCTACGATAAAAGAAACGATTTTACCCAAAACGCTTCTTTAACATGGAATTTACAAAAGAACGGGTAATATAATGTCATAAGTGAACCATATATGATATCATAACAATGAATATGATTCTTTAATTAGTCAATGACATTATTTAAACCATTATACAGGAGATTCGGACACGTACAAAGCAAATCGGACCTAAGGTAAGGGAAATATCACAATCTCATTTTTATCCGAGATTGTTTATTCGTAAGTATTTACTGGGGTGTATTTTATCATCCACATCCATGTTTCATCAATATGTAATATTAAATCCATCCACCTACAATTGTTTAAATCAATTTTTACCTTCGGTGAGTTTTTAGTAAAAGATATGAAAGGAATCTTTTGTCATTTTTCATACGAGGTACTTTTTGACTTTTCCGACAAAAGTACGAGAAGAATGTTTTTTTTAACTTATATGGCACGAATGGATTTTTACGATTTTATAAAGCCTTATTTTCATGAACCTTACTCCAAAATATTTCATGACTATTTTCAATAAAATCTCTTTCTTTTAAAATTGCATGATGTTTTGTGAAAAGGAATTGTTTTTGAAGAAGAAATGATATTTTCATCAAGAATTCAATTCAAGTGTTTTATCAAAATTATTTTCCATCTAAGATAATAAAGGGTTATGTTTCTATCCATATTTTTACATTGATTTGACTATGTTATGAGGGAATTATGTTTATGAATTCCTTTATCTTATATGAATGGTTTTATGATGTCACGTTGTTTAAGAATCCCATTTTTATTACATGGGTTACGCTATGATGTATGGTTTATGATTATGTGGCACACATAAGAAGTGATTCATTATGAGATGGGTGGGACCTATATCTCCCTCCAATGCATTGGGTAATGATTTTATATCTCATGAGATAGACATGGCTGGAATGGTAGGTTATACCGGTTCAGTGAAACAGGACTGAAACGAGGGTTACTCGATTCAGAAAGGGACTTTGTCCACTAAGATAGTCTTGTCAATGAGTCTTGACTAACAAGAATTGATTCTCTATGATTATGTGTGAATGCCACAAAGTTTCATGTTTTATGTTATTATTATTGTGATTACATTTCACTACCATGATTTATCCCATGTTATGAAATTATGCTCTATTTTGCAGGTTATGATTTCCAAAATGTTATGTTCTTATGAATATGATGTGATTGATATTTCTTTTGTTTACCCTTACTGAGCATTTGAGCTCACCCTTTTATGTTTTCTTTTCCCCAGGATATAAAGAAAGGTTTTAGGTAAAAAAAAGAAGATCTTTATTGGAGATATTGAAGATCTTTCACCAGGATTAGAAGATTACGTTACGAGTTTCCAAAGACACTAAACTATTACGATCCTTTAGTGTGTGTTATTGTTATGTACTAAGTATTCCGCAAATGTAATGTAATGTTCATGTAAGTCAGGCTTCGGGTCTCTAAAGTTGGTATCAGAGGAAAGGTTTAGTCAACCTTTGGAAACTAGGATGTGAGAACGTTAGTGAGATCCCTAGAGATATTTATAAGGTATGTCTAGGGATGTCCCTAATGTTAAGTATACGTATAGGTTATAGTCCTAGAATTGCGCTAACGATCATAGAATTTAACCTAATATGTTAGATATTGAGGGTGTTTTCCCTTTACTATGTTGTCTTCCCTAGCATGATTTCGCCTCTCACAAAATTCTTTTTGTGTTTTAGTTAATGGAGGGAACCAGAAGGAATTCGGTTAACATTGAATCCAATGGACAAATTGGTGACTATGAGCAACAAAATTGTGTAATACCTAGAGATAAAGATATTGTGATTATGCCGAATCAGTCATCGCGATATATGATTAACAAGGTGAAATTTAGTGGTATGACTAATTCATCAAAGAAGAGGAAGATAAACTATTATGCATGTTCGCATGTTGAGGAGCATAAAGAAAGGAAGATTGAGATTTCTAAAGAAGGGAAGAAGAACCTTGAGGAATACCTCAAATGGAGGGATCAATGTTATCTGTGTGGAGAAAAGGGTCATAGAGTGACAGATTGTTATGGAGTTCAATGTCTTATTTGTGGAGAACATGGGCATTACCCAACTCAATGCCCTGACCTAAAAAGTTACTTCTAAACCAAGGAAGGACTTACTCCAGGACAATCATTGAAGTGGATGGACAGAAGTGTGTATGTAATGGTATTCAAGAATAATGTTGTTGAGGTACTTTTATGGTTTACTGAAATATTTATGTTTTGGTCTATTGTGGTTTTCAATAATTTTATGGTACCGGTAACCATGAAAAGTGATTGAGACATTTTTGGTAAACAGATGATATGAGCATAATGAAGGGATAAGAAGATAATGAGATGTGTGATTGTATTCATGAGCTCATGATTGATATAAAGACTAAGTGATATCATGGTTTGAGTATATAGAATTTTTGGATTTTGATATGTTGAAAGAGTTAACTTTTGACAGCATTCATGTTTTCACTAAGGTTTAATTGGTATTCATTTTTCAAGAGAATACATGATTAAGGTATTCACATGATTGGAATGTGACCAACAAGACATATCTTATGATATATGGGGATCAACGATGGTGGACTGTAGTATTATGGATAAGCCTAAAAGATTAGAATGGATTATGTTGGACATAAGTTAGTATTGTTTAAGGATAGAAGATTTTCGATATTATTGATGGGATGTTATAGTAATGTAGTTTTAGAAAAAGGACAACCTGCAGGACGGGCGACAGCCCATCGCGTCGGACAAGGCTGTGGGAATCGAACCCACAACCGAAGTGCGACTGGCCTTTATCGCCTACCACTGGCCTACAAGAAGTCCTTGTTTAGTAGAAACTAGTTTTATTATATTAAGCAGTATGATATATGAAGTATAAGTCCATTTTAGGAACTATATATGATTAATCTCACTATAGATCGACTTATGTATATAATTTTTGCTAACCTTTTGTTTGAGACAGATGGAATGACCCGTCATTCTATCACATGATCTGCTAACACTTCACGAATAACAAATTCAACTTCATTTATTTAAGAGATGAAGTGGAAATTGTTCTAGGCACGAACAATAGTGAGATTGTACCAAAATAAAGAAAGTATTTATTCCAATTCAAATTTTCAACTTTAGGGAAATGATCTTGAAAACCAAAAATGTTGTCCTAGTGATCTTATACCTGATGAATCGGATGGTACCTTAGATCGTCACAAATTTATGGATTTGTGATTATTGGCTTTTCCATAGCCATGTTCTCTACCACTCTCCATCAGAACATGATGGTTAGATTTCTCTTCCATATCCATATTTTCACCTATGTGGAAACCCAATGATTAGTTTATTTGGGTAACCGTTACGTTTCATACTTTTGTTTTTAAAGATTGGTTTTGATATTCATTTTTACGATGTGGGTTTCTATAAAAGAAACTTTCAAATAGTAAACCATTTATAACCCCGACGAATTTCGAGGGCGAAATTCATTTTAAGGGGGGTAGAATGTAACAGCCCAAGATTTTATAAAAAAATATTCTTTTTAATTTTATTAATGTCTTGTGTTGTATGCTACACCAAAAGGAGCTTGCACAACACGCATCCTTGACTTTCCTTGCATTACACGCAATCACGACCTTCCTCGATAGCGTGTGTAATACGCAATACCGAGTTTCACTAAACAACGATATGCTATTAAAATATTATTAAAACTAGCCGTTATGAATAGTAATAACCACTTTTTGAAACTCTGTAAATCTTATTTTCCAAAATGAACTTCATTTTTGGATTCGGAGTATCGAATTTAGCCTAAGGTGAAATTTTGGTACTTTTCGGATAACTTTCATATTCTGATGAATAGTGAAAATTACTAAATTATAATTAAAAACAACTTTTTTAATCGAAATAATTAATAGTGATAAATTATTAATTTGAGTTGTTTTAATTTATATTTAGAATATATTTTTACAATTTAATACAATGTTGGTCATTGGATGTAATTTCACATTTAAACCAGACATAATCAAGTGTCAATCTTTTGATAGATATTGTTTCTTAAAAACACGCTATTTGTTTTAACAGCGGGATTTAATTATAAAATTAATTAATGCAAATTCTATGATATGAATTTGGTAAAATAGACTTCATTTTTGAATTCGGAATATGAAATATAGCTTAGGATGAAATTTTGGCATTGTTCTGAAAAACATCAATTTTTGATGAATAGTGAAACTACTAAGTGGTAGTTAAAAAAATTAATTTCTTCATAAATCTTAATTTTACCGCTTCTGTGAATGGAATTTCAAAAATCCGAGAGACACGGTTGATGTCAGTAAGTAAAATGTGGTTCAATGAGATGAAAATAATTTTTGGTGAATAGTAATTTTTTACTTTTTTTTTACCACGGTTAATAGTAAATAGGGTAACTAAGTGTAAATATGATATTACTATTACCCTAACACATGTCCTAATTCTATTGGATAAGTTTAATTCGACCAAAAACAACCTTATGAATATAATATGACCATTTAGGTCCACTTGGATTAGATTATGACATTTAATATTATATTATTTAATGAATAGTTAAAATAGTTAAAATCAAAGTTTAATAAGTAAACCATTTTTAATATGGGGTTATACATAAGATAAATTCGATTTTAAATATTCATTAGAAAGATAAAATGATTTCCTAAATGATGGTATTTTATTTGTAATTTTTAAACATCAAATAATATAATTTATTTATGACACAAAGATGATGCAGTAATTATCTTATTAATGAAATATTGACATAATTGATAATATAAATACCAAAATAAATGTAATTTAAGACTTTTTATGAATTCCACTAATTTTATAGGTTACTATGATATATTAATTTTGATTTAATAAACGTGTTTCGAACATACAATTCTGTTATGACTTTCACAAAAATCATATATCAAATAGTTTCAAAATTGACACAAAATAGTTTTTAAATCAAATATTATATTATTAATTGTTATTTTATTCCTAAAAATCTAAGGTTCGGCCAAATGACTTAGATAAGGATATATATATTAATAATAAACAATTTTGGGTTCGTTTGGCATGTTATAGTAAGTGTATTAACCATATAGTGAAAGAAAACAAAAAGACACGGTAAAAGTTAAATTATTTAACTTAGAGTTAAATCTAATTGATAAGGTTAAAATAATAACCTAAACTTGTCTAAATCCTATTGGTTGATAGGATTTCGACCCATCCCCACTTTATCTTCGAAATAAGACCCTTTGGAACCATTATAAACCGATTTTTACTTTAATATAAAATAATATTTTGAGATATTCCTAAGGTGCCCCTCTCCTCCCTTATAAAAGGGCACCTCCTCCCCCTCCTCCTCACACCAATTTGAGCACTCAAGCTCGGCCAACCCCTGCCAAAATCTCTTCTCAACTTCCCTAGAAACATCCTAGAGGTTCTGGTCTTCCTCAAAGACCAATTTTAGTTCCCTAAGAGGAGGTCTCCAAAATGAGCTTCAAAGAAGAGGTAATTACCGTTACCAATTCTTTCATCTTTATTTCTTCTTCCACTTCTTCTTCTTAGGTTGTTTCATTATGAAGTAATAAAATCAGTATCAATCATATACTGATATGTTATTATAAGTATGAAACAACCCTATTGCACCATCTATCTATCCTACGGAAAAAGAAATCACCGCGCGTGCGTACGTACGGAATACCGTCTCCACGCCGTGGTGTAATCTATTTTCCACCACCACCTTACATGGATGGGTATAATGGTGTAAAGAATAACTATACATAGTTATTAAAAAATCATATTGATTCTGATATATTGTATAATCCACTCCAATTCAATTCAATATTTATGGAAATGATATCATCGCTCGTGCGTACGTACGGACTATCGTCTCCACGACACGATGAGATTCATTCTCCATGTTAACCATTTAAGAATGATTATAAAGTATATATAAGAAATAATAATGAAATATATGACATTATAAAGCTACTGTATTTATGTATATATATATATGTATGTCATCTACTTACTTCCATTCAAGACAATAGGGAAAGGAAAACAGCGTTCATGCGTACGTACGGACTACCGTCTCCATGAACGGTGTTTTTCATTTCATTTATCTATATATTATATATATATATATATACTGAATATATATGATAAATAAATCATATTTTATATTCTGGAAGTAAGTAAATCATGATATAAGTAATAATAATGTCAATAACAACAAGTCAAAACACCTACGATAAAAGAAACGATTTTACCCAAAACGCTTCTTTAACATGGAATTTACAAAAGAACGGGTAATATAATGTCATAAGTGAACCATATATGATATCATAACAATGAATATGATTCTTTAATAAGTCAATGACATTATTTAAACCATTATACAGGAGATTCGGACACGTACAAAGCAAATCGGACCTAAGGTAAGGGAAATATCACAATCTCATTTTTATCCGAGATTGTTTATTCGTAAGTATTTACTGGGGTGTATTTTATCATCCACGTCCATGTTTCATCAATATGTAATATTACTTCCATCCACCTACAATTTTTTAAATCAATTTTTACCTTCGGTGAGTTTTTAGTAAAAGATATGAAAGGAATCTTTTGTCATTTTTCATACGAGGTACTTTTTGACTTTTCCGACAAAAGTACGAGAAGAATGTTTTTTTTAACTTATATGGCACGAATGGATTTTTACGATTTTATAAAGCCTTATTTTCATGAACCTTCCTCCAAAATATTTCATGACTATTTTCAATAAAATCTCTTTCTTTTAAAATTTCATGATGTTTTGTGAAAATGAATTGTTTTTGAAGAAGAAAGGATATTTTCCTCAAGAATTCAATTCAAGTGTTTTATCAAAATTATTTTCCATCTAAGATAATAAAGGGTTCTGTTTCTATCCATATTTTTACATCGATTTGACTATGTTATGATGGAATTATGTTTATGAATTCCTTTATCTTATATGAATGGTTTTATGATGTCACGTTGTTTAAGAATCCCATTTTTATTACATGGGTTACGCTATGATGTATGGTTTATGATTATGTGGCACACATAAGAAAGGATTCATTATGAGATGGGTGGGACCTATATCTCCCTCCAATGCATTGGGTAATGATTTTATATCTCATGAGATAGACATGGCTGGAATGGTAGGTTATACCGGTTCAGTGAAACAGGACTGAAACGAGGGTTACTCGATTCAGAAAGGGACTTTGTCCACTAAGATAGTCTTGGCAATGAGTCTTGACTAACAAGAAATGATTCTCTATGATTATGTGTGAATGCCACAAAGTTTCATGTTTTATGTTATGATTATTGTGATTACATTTCACTACCATGATTTATCCCATGTTATGAAATTATGCTCTCTTTTGCAGGTTATGATTTCCAAAATGTTATCTTCTTATGAATATGATGTGATTGATATTTCTTTTGTTTACCCTTACTGAGCATTTGAGCTCACCCTTTTATGTTTTCTTTTCCCCAGGATATAAAGAAAGGTTTTAGGTAAAAAAAAGAAGATCTTTATGGGAGATATTGAAGATCTTTCACCAGGATTAGAAGATTACGTTCCGAGTTTCCAAAGACACTAAACTATTACGATCCTTTAGTGTGTGTTATTGTTATGTACTAAGTATTCCGCAAATGTAATGTAATGTTCATGTAAGTCAGGCTTCGGGTCTCTACAGTATTGACCTATCCTATGATTTTATATGTGACTTGGTCGCTAATCAATTCATTTATGAAGTATGAATTTGGAATTGTGGATAAATGCCACCAAAATGACCTCCAGCTATACACCAATATGGTAGTGATAACCATACTCTAAAGGTGGTGGGTCAGGGGATACTAGTAGATCCTCCAATAGTGCATGTTACAGAACTATTTGTTGTACCAGATGTAGGTGATGATTCCCAAATCTCCTTGGGTTTTCTATGATTTATACATACCTTTCAGGGAACCCTATAGACTACAATGATTATGGAAGAGTTGACACATGTGTTCCAATAGAAGCAGCACTCAATATTTTGCAGGGATAGAGGTTCACAGGCAGCTAAGATGTGTCTTCATTATAACACCACATGATTTTATAAGATATATTTGTTTAAATTTATTTCATATCTTCTATTGTATTCTACACCAAGACTATCTTGCGCTATACGCAACACCGTATTAGCTTGCAGTATACGAAACACTAATCTTTGATCGTGTTCAACACAATTTCAAGATTGTTTGATAGTAATTATTCAACACAACAGTGAATGTATATATACATATATATTCAATGTATAAATGAAATATGGTTGGATTTTGTTATAAAAAAACAACAAAGGAGTCTTGTACTACACGCAACCCTGACATGGCTTGCATTACACGCAATCATGACCTTCCTTGATAGCGTGTGTTGTACGCAATACTGAGTTTCACTAAACAATGATATATAGTTATAATATTATTATGGACTAGCCGTTATGAATAATATTAACTAAATTTTGAATTTTATAACATAATTATTCATCTTACACATTTTCTAGAACATGCTATGAGAACAAGATAAATTTTTCATGTAAAATAAGTATTTTTCAAAAAAATGTATTTTTTCCGCCTTTTGATGGCGCACCCACTTTAAATATATTCTTTGAAATGTTTATAAGTTCAATTTTAAAAAATACAATTATTCTTTGGATTAAGGATATAAAAATTTACTTTGGATAAATTTTTCATATTATTCTGATAACTTTCATATTTTAATGAATAGTAAAAACACACAATATTTTAATTAAAAACAACTTTATTCATCGTAATAATTTATATGGTCAAATTATAATATATTATTGGTTTTAATGTATAAATAGAATATATTTTTACCATTTAATATAATTTATGTAATTAGCATTGATTTTACATTGAATTCATAGGTAAAATCATTTCAATCTTTTGCAATGTTTTAACTTTTAAACTCGTTTTCTTAACAACAAGATTAATTCTATATTAATTTCTGCTACATATGTGATTTGAATGTGGAAAAATTGATTCCATATTTGTAATCAGTAAGTCTAAATTATGTTAATAAGATACTTTTTATTTTTAGTCATTATGAATAGTAACTACGGTAAATTTTATTTACCATAGTTAAAGGTAAATCGGGCAATTAAGGGTAAATATAATATTATAAAAATACCCTAACACATGTCCAAATATAATTGGATGATTATATTTTACCCAAAATCATACTTGTGTCTAAATGGAATCCATTTGAACCTAGTTGGATATGATTAAGACCTTTAATTTATTTTATTTAAAAGAAAGTGAAAGATGTCTCACTCAAACTGTAATAATTAAACTTTTTTAATATAATATTATGCAGAATATAAATTCGGTTATAAATACTCATTTTAAATATAAAATATTTTTCTTTATCAGGTAATTTATTTGTAATTTTTAAGAATTATTTATTTACCTTATTATCTTATACATTAATAATGTAGAAATTATTTATTTAGTAAAAAATCAATAATATAGTTTTTATTGAAATGATAATACACATAAAAGGCCCAAAAACCCTGAACTAGACTTATTGGTAGTGTATATATAAACCCTGATCATCCAATGGCCGAATTGGTGACCATATAGATCCTTATAAATAAGACTATGACACATATATTATTTTATTTAAAATGATTCCGAAGTTGTCACCTTCATAATTTAATAAGTATAACAATTTACATGTTGTGATTTTATGATGATAAATTTGAGTAAAAGTATTATTATAAAATCTATGAGATTTATCTTCATCATATGATTTTATTTTTAATTTTTATGCAACAAATAAATATATTAAATAACTATAAAAAATGAGGTCTTAATTATTTTATTTAGATATATACCAAATAAATGGTTTTAAAAATATTAAAATAAATATTATATGAACTATTTAATAAGATCCACGAATTTTCTAGAAATATATGAAATGTTATGAATCTATTAAATATTTTATTTTTAACATATCTTCTTTTTGGATTTTATTTAAATTCAAATAAATAAATAATGTCAAAATTGACACTATTGTTATTTTATAAAAATAACATATTATAAAATTGTTTAAAAATCACAAAAATATTTAAAAATTATAAATTGAAATTTATATGGTCTAAAAGGTCATAAATTATCTAATTATGGACAATTCATAACACAAAATTAATTATTTATAACAATTCAAAAATGATAATCTTATTACCACAAATAAAATTAAATTGATTAAATAAGGATAAATCAATTTGATAATGTTCAAAAAAAATTCCCAACATGTCTAAATTTTATTGGTTGATGCGATTACAACCCTATATCATTTAATATTATGAGTTCAGTAATTTCTGGAGGATTTTATGTGAAGTTCAATTTATTATAAATTAATATTTTCTATGTTACCAAAGGTGCCCATCTCCTCCCTTATAAAAAGGTCCCCCTTCCCTCTTCTCCTTACACCCTTTTGAGCCTTGAAGCTCGGCCAAACTCTAAAAATTCCTCTTCTCAACCTCACTAGTTATATCATAGAGGTTCTTTTATTCTCAAAAGACCAACTCTAGTGCCCTAAGAATAAGTTTAAAGGAGGTGCGTCGAAGAAGAGGTAATCTCTTCTACCGATTCTTTCAAGTTTCTTTCTTCTTCAACTTCTTATTCTTTAGTTGTTTCATTATAAAGTAATAACATCAGTATTAATTATATACTGATATGTTATTATAAATATGAAACAACCCTATTTCACTATCTATCCATCCTATGGAAAATGAAATCACCGTGTGTGCATACGTACGAAATATTGTCTCCATGCCGTGGTGTAATCTGTTTTTCCACCACTGCCTTAGTTGGATGGGTATAATAGTGTAAAGAATAACTATATATGGATATTATAACATCATAATTATTCTAATATATTATATCATCCACTACAATTCTATTCAGAAAATATGGGAACGATATTATCGCTCGTGCATATGTACGGATTATCGTCTCCATTACGCGATGAGATTCATTTTCTATGTTAACAATTCAAGAATGATTATAAACTATATATAATAAGTAATCATGAAATATACGACATAATAATGCTACTAGATTTATATATATATATATATATATATGTATGTATGTCATCTACTTAATTCCATTCAATTCAATAAGGAAACGAAAACAGTGTTCATGTGTACGTACGACCTACCGTCTCCATGACCAGTGTATTTCATTCCATTTATTGATCTATTATATATATGAATATTCTGAATATTTATTATATATAAATCATGTTTTATATTCTGTAATTAATTAATCATGATCTATATAATCATATTAATAATTACAAGTCAAAACACGGACGATAAATGAAACTATTTTATCTGAAATGCTACTTTAACATGAATTTACAAAAGAACAGGTAATATAAAGTCATAAGAGAACCATATATGATATCATAACAATGAATATGATTATGTAATAATTCAATGAAATTATTTAAATCATTATACAGTAGGTTCAGATACGTAGGAAGCATATCGGACCTAAGGTAAGGGATAATTATTCCAATCTCATTCTTATACGAGATTATTTATTCGTAAGTATTTACTGGGGTTATATTTATTATCCATGTCAATATATTCTCAAAATGTTTTCATAAAATGATTAATTTTCTTCCGTGTATCTTTAAAGAAATTTTTACCCTTTTTTACTTTTACCACATCGTATGGAAGATATCTTTCTTTTGTTTACCATACGAGGTACTTTTTGACTTTTCCAACAAAAGTACGAGGAGAATGTTTTTTTAACTTATAAGACATGAACAGATTATTACAGTTTCATAACACCTTATTTCTATGAAGCTTCATGTACAGGATTTCATGATTATTTTTAATAAAATCCTTTCTTTTAAAATTGCATGTCATTTTGTGAAAAGAAAATGATTTTGAAGATGAAATGATATTTTCCTCAAGAATGTAGTCAAGTGTTTTGTCAAAACTATTTTACATCTAAGATGAAATTATTTCATATGTGTATGCTTCAAGTATAATATCACTATGATTTACATGGCTTCACTTTTCTTATGATGAAACGATATCCATTTGTTTTATATGGATTATGTTATGATGGGATGATGTTTATGAAACCCATTTTTATTCGTTGGGTTATGATGAATGATTTATGTTTATATTGTGGAACAAGTAAGAATGATTTCATTAAGAGATGGGTAAGACCTATATCTCCCTCCAATTAATTGGGTAATGATTTATATGTCATGATATATACATGGCTGGAATGGTAAGTTAATCTGGTTCAGTGTTACAGGAATGAAATGAGGAGTGAACTCGATTTAGAAAGGGACTTTGTCCACTAAGATGGTCTTGGGAGCAATGCCTTGGCTACTATGGAAATCATATCATGTGATTAATGTTTTTCTACAATTAAAAGTTTTATTTCCAAGATATTTTATCATGATTGATGTTCCATTATGATCTATGCCTTACGTACTGCCATGTTTTATGTCATTTCTCAAGATTTTGATGTTTAAATATTATGTTCATGTTCTGAAGTTCAAATGTATACAGTTTGTTTTATTTTCTCCATGCTTACCCTTACTGAGAATTTTATCTCACCCTTTATATATTTTCTTTTCCCCATGATATAAAGTAAGGTTTTAGGTATGAAAAAAAAGGAAGATCTTTATGGGAGATGTTTAAGATCTTTCACCAAGATTAGAAGATTATATTCCGAGTTTCCAAAGACACTAAACTATTACGATCCTTGAGTGTCTATTTTTGTTCTTTATTAATTATTTCTCAAAATTAATTTAATTTCCATGTAGGTCATGCTTTGTACCTCTACAGTTGGTATTAGAGGAAAGGTTTAGTCAACCTTTAGAATCTAGGATGCAAAAACTTTAGCGAAATCCCTAGAGATATTTCTAAGGTATGACTAGGGATGTCTCTAACGTTAATTATAAGTATAGGTTATAGTCTAAGAATTAAAGTAACAATATTAGAATTAAACCTATGATTTTATATATTTAAGGTACTCCCCCTTGATTTTCATTTTTACCTCTCACGCTATTTTTTGGGTTTTTTGAAAATGGTTGGAAACTGGAAGATTCATGATAATGGAGGATATGATGGACAATGGCATGATATTCTCCATGAGAAACCAAATGAAATTGGATCTGGAGGTCCACATGTCGTTATTATGCCTAATCATCAATCTCATAATATGATCAATAATCTCAACTTTGGTATGTTTCCCGATTCAACTAATAAGAGAATGATGGTGTTTCATTATGATCATAGAGGAAAGAAAGTTCAATTTCCCCCTGTAAATCTTGTGGGAAGAGGCATCATGGAGAATGTTTCAAAGGAACTGGAAGATGATTTGGATATGGAAAATAAGGACACAAATCCAGTAATTGTAAAGGAAAAGGTTCAGTTAACACCATGGACAAGGATAATGGTATTTCTAAGACATCAACAATGGTTAAATGTCTTAAATGTGGAAAGTACGGGCATTATGAAAACCAATGACCTAAGGGAAAGTCTCAGGAAGAGAATCAGCATGGTCGTATGGGTAGTATTTATGTTGATGATGATGAAGAGACTACAAATGATATGTGAGATTAAAGAATTGTTCAAGTTCGTTCAATGGTTTAAGAATGTAGTGGAATGATTAAATATTTATCAATAGTAATGTTGTATAAGTAATCTCATGGTACTATGGAATAAAGATACATCTAAGGATTTTTACACTATTTTTTTCATTATGTTTTTGAAAGTATATGTTGAATGGTACTGGTAACCAAGAAAGGTTATTGAGATTTTTTGGGAAAGCACCTAATATGAGCATAAATAAGGGATAAAGAAATAATGAAATGTTTGATAGTATTAATGAGATCATGACTGATATAAGGACAAAGTGATATCATGGTTTGAGTATATAGAATTTTTGGGATTTTGGTATGTGGAAAGAGTTACATATTTATAGCATTCATGATTTCACTATGGTTCTATGATAATTTATGTTCCAAGAGAATACATTATTAAGGTATTCACATGTTTGGAATGTGATCAAAAAGATATATCTTATGATATATGCGGGATAAATGATGGTATTCACATGCTTGTTATGTGACATTTCAAGTAATCGTTTTCTTTATACTATGAGATTGGACAGATGTATTTTGAATAAGCCTAAATATTGGAATGAATTAAATTAGACACAAGATAGTATTGTTTAAGTCTAGATCTTTTTTCGATATTATTGATGGAATTTTATAATAGTGTAGTTTAAGAAAAGGGAAAACATGCAGAACAGGTGACAACCCATCGCGTCAGACGTGGCTATGAGAATTGAACCCACAACCGAAGTGTGACATGCCTTTATCACCTACCATTGGCCTTCAGGAAGTTCCTGATTAGTATAAATTTGTTTTAATTAATTATGTGGTATGATATATGAAGTATAAGTCCATTTTAGGAACCATATACGATTAATCTCAATATAGATAGACTTATGTATATTTAATAACTTTTTCTATCCTTTTGTTTGAGACAAATGGAATGACCTATCATTCTATCGTATGATCCGTTAAAACTTCACAGAAGACAAATTCAAATTCATTTATTTAAGAGAGGAAGTGTAAATTGTTCAAGGAGCGAACAACAATAAGATTTTACCAAAATCATGTAAGTATTTATTTTAATTCAAAAATTCTTCAACATTAGGGAAATGGTCTTGAAAACCAAAAATGTTGTCCTAGTGCGCTCATATCTGATGAATCAGATGGTAGCTTATATCATCACAAATTTATGGCTTTGTGACTGTTGGCTTTATCATAGCCATGTCCTCTACCACGCTCCATCATAACTTGATGGTTAGATTTCTCTTCCATATCCATACTTTCACCTATGTTATCCTATGTGGAAAACCAGTGATTAGTTAATTTGGGTAACTGATACGTTTCATTTTAAGGGGGGTAAAATGTAACACCCCGAGATTTTATAAGATATATTCATTCTAATTTCATTCATATCTTATACTGTATGATACACCAAGATTATCTTGCACTATACACAACACCGTATTAGCTTGCAGTATACGCAACACTAATCTTGGATCGTGTAAAACATAATTTCAAGTTTGTTTGATAGTAATTATTTCACGCAACATTGAATATATATATACATATATATTCAATGTATAAATGAAAAATGGTTGTATTTTTTTATATGCAGCAACAAAGTATTCTTGCACTACACGCAACCCTGACTTGGCTTGCATTACACGCAATCGCGACCTCCCTCAATAGTGTGTGTTGTACGCAATACCGGGTTTCACTAAACAACGATATATAGTTATAATATTATTATGGACTAGCCGTTATGAATATTATTAACTAAATTTTTAATTTTATAACATTATTATTCATCTTACATATTTTCTAGAACATGGTATGAGAACAAGATAAATGTTTCAGTTAAAATTAGTATTTTTAAAAAAATGTAGTTTTGACGCCTTTTGATGGCGCACCAACTTTAAATCTAGCTTTTGACATGTTTATAAGTTTAATTTGACAAAATAAAATTCTTCTTTCAAATCAGGATATAAAAATTTACTTTGGATAAATTGTTCATATTATTCTAATGACTTTCATATTTTAATGACTAGTAAAAGCACGCTATATTTTAAAAAAAACAACTTTTTCCATCATAATACTTTATATGGTTAAATTATAATATTGATTGGTTTTAAAGTATAAATAGAACATATTTATACCATTTAATATAATTTATGTCATTAGCATTGATTTTACATTGAATTCATAGGTAATATCATTTCAATCTTTTGCAATGTTTTAACTTTTAAAACTCGTTTTCTTAACAATGGGATTAATTTTAAATTATTTTCTGCAGCTTCTATAATTTTAATTTGGAAAAATAGATTCTATATTTGGAATCAGTAGGTCCAAATTATGTTAATAAGATACTTTTTATTTTTAGTCATTATGAATAGTAACAATGGTAAATTTTATTTACCATAGTTAAAGGTAAATTGAGAAATTAAGGGTAAATATAATATTATAAAATTACCCTAACACGTGTCCTAATATAATTGGATGATTATATTTTACCCTAAATCATAATTGGGTTGAGATGGAATCCATTGGAACCCACTTGGATATGATTAAGACCTTTAATTTATTTTATTTAAAAGAATGTGAAATATGTCTCACTCAAACTTTAATAATTAAACTATTTTTAATATAAGGTTATACATAATATAAATTCTGTTTTAAATACTCGTTTTTAATCTAAAATATTTTTATTTATCATGGTAATTTATTTTTAATTTTTAAGAATTATTTTTTACCATATTATCTTATACATTAATGATGCAGAAATTATTTATTTAGAGAAAAATAAATAATATAGTTTTTATTGAAATAATAATACACATCCAAAGGCCCAAAAAACCTTACCAAGACATATTGGTAGTTTATATATAAACCCTGATCATACAATGGCCGAATTTGTGACCATTTGGATCCTTATAATGAAGAATATGACACATATATTATTTTATTTAAAATGATTCCAAAGTTGTCACCTTCATAATTTAATAAGTATAAAAATTTACATGTTGTGATTTTAAGATGATAAATTCTAGTAAAAGTATTATTATAAAATCTATGAGATTTATATTTATCATAGGATTTTAATTTTAATTTTTATGCAACAAATAAGTATATTGAATAATTATACAAAAATGTTGTACTAATTATTTTATTAAGAGATATACCAAATAAATGGTTTTAAAAATAATAAAATAAATATTATATGAACTATTTAATGTGCTCCACTAATTATATAGATAAATATGACATGATATTAATCTATTTAATATTTTATTTTGAACATATATTTTTTCTGGATTTTATTTAAATTCAAATAAATAAATAAAGTCATAATTGACACTATTGTTATTTTATAAAAATAACATATTATAAAATTGTTTAAAAATCACAAAAATATTTAAAAATTATAAATTTATATTTATATTGTCTAAAATGACATTAATTATCCAATTATGGACAATTCACAGCATATAAGTAATTATTTATAACAATTCAAAAATTCGAATCTTATTACCACAAATAAAATTAAATAGATTAAATAAGGATAAATCAAGTTGATAATGTTTAAAATAAATTCCCAACATGGCTAAATTTTATTTTTGATGATATTACAACCCTATACCATTTAATATTCGTATTTGATTCATTTTTTAATGTTTTTAAGTGAGGTTGAATTTATTATAAATTAATATTTCTTATTTTACCAAAGCTGCCCCTCTCTTCACTTATAAAAACAGCACCCCTTCCCTCTTATCCTCATACCCTTTTGAGACTGGAATCTCATCCAAACCCTACCAATTCCTCTTCTCAACCTCTCAAGTTATATCATAGAGGTTCGGGTCTTCTTAAAAGACCAACTCTAGTGCCCTAATAAAAAGTTTAAAAGAGGTGCGTTGAAGAAGAGGTAATCTCTTCTACCGATTCTTTCAAGTTTCTTTCTTCTTCAACTTCATATTATTTAGTTGTTTCATTATATAGTAATAACATCAGTATTAATTATATACTGATATGTTATTATAAATATGAAACAACCCTATTTCACCTTCTATCCATCCTACGGAAAATGAAAACACCGCGCGTGCATACGTACGGAATATCATCTCCATGTCGTGGTGTAATCTGTTTTTCCACCACCACCTTACTTGGAAGGGTATAATGGTGTAAATAATAACTATATATGGTTATTATAACATCATACTGATTCTAAGATATTATATCGTCCACTTCAATACCATTCAAAAAATATGGGAAAGATATTATCGCTCGTGCATACGTACGGATTATCGTGTCCACGACGCGATGAGATTCATTTTCCATGTTAAAAATTCAAGAATGATTATAAAGTATATATTAAAAGTAATCATGAAATACATGAAATAATAATCCTACTTTATTTATGTATATATATATATATATGTCATCTTCTTAATTCCATTCAATTCAATAAGGAAACGAAAACAGCGTTCATGCATACGTACGGCCTACCGTCTCCATGAACGGTGTATTACATTCCATTTATCGATCTATTATATATATATATATATTCTGAATATATATTATATATAAATCATGTTTTATATTCTGTAATTAAGTAATCATGATCTAAGTAATCATATTAATAATTACAAGTCAAAACATGGATGATAAATGAAACAATTTTACCCAAAACGCTACTTTAACATGAATTTAAAAAAGAACGGGTAATATAAAGTCATAAGTGAACCATATATGATATAATAACAGTGAATATGATTCTATAATAATTCATACCTAAGGTAAGGGATAATTATTCCAATCTCATTCTTATCCGAGATTGTTTATTCGTAAGTATTTACTGGGGTTATGTTTATTATCCATGTCCATATGTTCTTAAAATGTTTTCATAAAATGTTTACTTTTATTCCATGTATGTTTAAAGACATTTTTACCCTTTTTTACTTTTACCAAATCGTATGGAAGTAATCTTTCTTTTTTTACCATACGAGGAACTTTTTGACTTTTCTGACAAAAGTACGAGGAGAATTTTTCTTTAACTTATACGGCATGATCAGATTCTTACGGTTTCATAGAGCCTTATTTACATGAAGCTTCCTGTACAGGATTTCATGATTATTTTCAAAAAAATCATTTCTTTTAAAATTTCATGTCATTTTGTGAAAATAAAATGATTTTGAATAAGAAATTATATTTTCCTCAAGAATGGAGTTCAAGTGTTTTGTCAAAACTATTTTACATCTAAGATGAAATTATTTCATATGTGTATGTTTCAAGTATAATATCTCTATGATTTACATGGTTTCACTTTTCTTATGATGAAATGATTTCCATTTGTTTTATATGGATTATTTTATGATGGGATGATGTTTATGAAACCCATTTTTAGTCTTTGGGTTATGATGAATGATTTATATTTATGTTGTGGAACAAGTTAGAATGATTTCATTATGAGATGGGTGAGACCTATATCTCCCTCCAATGCATTGGGTAATGATTTATATCTCATCAAATAGACATTTATGGAATGGTAAGTTAATCCGGTTCAGTGTTACAGGACTGAAACATGGAGAGAACTCGATTCAGAAAGGGACTTTGTCCACTAAGATGGTCTTGGCAGTAATGCCTTGGCTACTATGGAAATCATATCATGTGCTTAATGTTTTTCCACAATTACAAGTTTTATTTCCAAGCTATTTTATCATGATTGATGTTCCATTATGATCTATGCCTTACGTACTTCCATGTTTTATGTCATTGCTCAAGATTTTTATGTTTAAATATTATGTTCGTGTTTTGAAGTTCAAATTTATATGGTTTGTTTTATTTTCTCCATGCTTACCCTTACTAAGAATTTGAGATCACCCATTATATGTTTTCTTTTCCCCATGATATAAATATAGATTTTAGGTAAGAAAATATATGAAGATCTTTATGGGAGATGTTGAAAATCAGTCACCAAGATTAGAAGATTATAATCTTAGTATCCAAAGACACTAAACTATTATGATCCTTGAGTGTCTTTTTTTGTTATATATTAAGTATTCCATAAAAGTAATGTAATTTACATGTACGTCAAGATTTGGGCCTCTACATTCATACTACTTTATTGATTTTTGAGAAAATCCAGATGCCTCCTAAGAGGATAGTGAAGCACATGAAATATATGATTCATAGAGAAGCTAAGAGCCAATGGTATATTTTGAACCTGGTTGATACTCTTCAAGATTTAGTTTGGAGGAATTTCCAATCTAGGTTTTATGATTACTATTTTCTTGGGAACCTGAGAGATAAAATGGATTGTGAGTTTATTCATATACATTAGGTTGTGATTACTATTATAAATTATTTTTCACTCTTCACAATACTTTATCATTTTGTGTTGATTTATATTTTTGATGTTCTATTGAGGGAGAGAGTCTTTGAGGAAGGTAATTTTCATGTCATTCAATCATAGTTCAACACATTTTAATTGAATATTGTTATAGAGATAGTGAATCATGTTCTTATTATAGGGAATAATCTGACCAAATTTGGGGGTGTAGAAAAGGGAATTTCGGCCTCTCAACCAATTCGTTTAACATCCAATAGCATGAAGCACCATTTTTTGGATTCTTATAAGGGTAATACCAGCTAGAGTGCTAGTGTTTGTAGTTAATTCTTCTTTCTTCTATATGGGAGACGAAGACATATAAGGAGTTAGTGAAATAGAGTCCCAGTAATGGGTCGAGCATGTGGTTGGATGGTCCATGTATATTTTTTCTATTGGAAATTCCCTCCAACAGTCGTTGGAAGGGGAAAGACTCTATCTATAGGTTCTAGAGAGATATTCACAGCTCTGAATCAGGCTTGGAGATAGAGTAGTTTCAATCATTCATGTCATGGTGGTATTCATTACTAACAAACCTAGCCACTAGTTGTACCCAGATAAAAGATTCAACCTACCACGAGTAGTGAGGTTGTTTCATTGGGATTCGGTTCAGACCAGATATATTTCATATAGCCTATATCTAAGGAGAAAAGCATTGGGTTGTCTACTGTGATTGGTATGATCTTAGTATCACCTGATTTACTATGAACTCTTTTTGTTATTGTTTATTCTCATATATTCATATATGTACCTAATTTTGATTGACTTGGGATCATTGTTCAGTTTCTAATGGTGTTATTACACTATATACTTGATTGTGCATCCAAACATAGGGTAAACACTAGTAAAGTGAGTTCCCCCTTGAGGTTGGTGAGTGTCACATCGTATGGGATCCTTTTTCCCTTGAGATGGATTGGTTTGAAATTATAATTGGAATATATTACAAGATTCTTATCACGCCTACATCAACTTCTATAACTAAAGGTATACCTTAACCCTGCTGGTGGGAAGATTATTTTTTCAGAAGAGTGAATGGGATGTCCAGGAATGTTGAGCTAGACTAGATCATCATGGGTTAGGAAGGATGAAATCCCAAATTTATTGCATATATCTAGATAATTAGGGAACTAGTTGGGAAGACATTCCTCTGGTGGTTTATTTTTTTATGGATTTTTTCTTGGATAACATTTATGGTTTACCTTCTAAGAGAGAGGTGGAGTTCTTTATCAATTTATTGCTATGTTTTGAACTGGTATCCTTTCCTCCTTAGAGTATGTCTACTATAGAGTTATAGGATCTCTAGAAAAATATAGAGGACTGAGTGACAATGTTCTTTATAAAAACTAGTGCTTCTATATGGGTTTCTCAACTCCATTTATAAAAAAGTGAATTGTAACCTTATGCTATGTGTGGATTATCAAAACATGAACATGTTGACAGATAAGATCTAGTATCACTTTCTACATAGAGATTATCTATTCGACCTGCTATGAGGATCTTGGGTGTCCTCAAAGATTTATTTGATTCCAAGATATCATTAGGTGTATGTTCGACTTGTATACGTACCTCGTATATATTTTCATAGTAGGTGTGGCCTATACAAGTATTTGTTTATGTTGTTTGGACTCATGAAAGTGCCAACGGGTTTTATGGTTCTAATTAACTGATTTTTCCATCCTTATCTAGATTCTTTTATGGTGGTATTTTTTGATGATATATTAGTGTATCCTCATAATCAAAACAACCATGCCAAACATCTTGAGATCATTTTAGATACACTGAGGGAGCACTAATTATATGATAATATCAAGAGGTTCCACTTTTGGATGGATATGATTTACTTCTTGAGTCAGATTATCTTAGATACATGAGTACAAATTATCTCAGATAAGGTAAGAGATGTATTTTCCTGTGAATATCCCAAGAACATATTTTATATATGAAGTTTATTAGGGATATATAGATATTATAGGAGTTTCATACAGGATTTATCATTCTTGGTTTCACCTTTTATGGGATTGACTATGAAGGGTGTGATGTTTTTTTGGTCATATATATGTGAGATAGCCTTTCGGGAGATGAAAGGGAGACTGACTCCAATATCCTTCCGGATTCTTTCAGATTCTGGTAGGAACTACACTATGTATTGTGATGCGTCATTTACCAGGATAAGAGTAGTTCTGATACTATGAGAATGATCCATGTTGTACGGTTCTCATCAATTGAGTCCACATGAGAGGAATAACCCAACGCAAGATCTTGAATTAGCTATTGTTCTACTTGTCTTCTATTTTTGGATTCATTATTTACTAGGAGATATTTTTGTGGTGTAAAAGAACAAAAAAAACTCAAGTACATATTGATATTGGAAGAATTGAATCTAAGGTAACCAAAATGGGTTGAATACCTATACTCTTTCAACATTGAACTTGATTATACACTTAGGAGGAAAATGTTGTTGTTGATGCACTGAGCTGGAGGACTCGGATACAGGTTGTTTAGGAGGCAATCTATGAGTGGAAACTTATGGTCTTATTTTATAAGAAACACATGGAGGTGATATATAGTCTCAATCAAAATTTTCTTTAATCCTTTTATTTGACTTCCACACTTTTTGAAAGAGTGTAGATGAGATAGTTATCTTATTTTGAAGGCCTAGTATTATGGGAGAGTGTTATAGTTGAGGACCCTCCTCCTGGTAGTACCATTGTTGAGGATAAAATTCTATGTGATCATGGTCACATTTGGGTTCTAGAATACATATGTAAGGATAATATGTTGGAGAATATATGGAATCCCATCTTGTTATTAGATAAATTTTCATTTCATTTTAAAACATAGGATATTTAAATTATAGTGTCTCTTAAATAAGGTACACAATACAAGAAAGATCCTATTTTTTTAACCTCGGGACATACATCAAAGGAATGTGTGAGCGTTAGGCCTAGTAAGGGAAAATAGGGGAAGTAGTTTACATTTGAACTTGAGAGATATCAACAGGAACATGAGGAATTTCATAAAGACCTAAGAAATAGTAATATAATAATAACAAAAACTTGAATCATAACATGAAATTTTGGAAAAAATATTTAATTTAGACATTCATAATCAAATCAACAAGTTATATCCCCAAGGTGTCATAAAAATTACCAAGGATATTTACCAAGGTATCGTAAAACTTTTCATCTCTAGAGATTAAATTCTATACACAATACATTAGAGAAATATCAGGGTGAACCATTAATATTAATTTATTTTCATGTGATCCACATAGATAATAATCATAAATTTCATAAATAACCAATAGAGAACAAAATAAATGGGTTTCATAACAAAATCCTGGCATTTTAAAAAGCACTTAAAAACATGATCATTGTGTCAATTATAACCCACATAAATGGAATGAGGGTTTTATGTATGTTAATTATAGAATAATATAAATAATTTTTATATCGTTATGAATACCCCAATAAATGGAATAGGTTTGGTCATTCATGTAATTAAAATAAAATAATTTCTTGAGAAAAGGACAGAGAATTTGGGACAAAAATTTTGCGGCATAACTAGTATGAAACGTGGTTTTATAAAATATTAAAAATAGGGGAAATAAGGTATCCCATTAATAATGAATCATAATAAAGTATAGAGACAGAATAAAATGTAAATATTAATATGATTTTGAAATTTTAAATACATAACTCATAAAAAATAACTTCATAGGAAAAGAGAAGTTGAGAATTCCATTACGAAATTTCGGTAGCCTAACGGCTCAGTTAAAAATTTATAAAATCATGTCATGATATAAAATGGGGTGTATCATCATTTTTACATAATATGGAATGTAAGGGGGATATGTAATGACATATCCCAACATAATAAAATAGAAATTAAAACTGAAAAATATAAAAGGAGTTTTTAAAAAAGAGAAGGGTGGTAGATTCCCTTACCTTGAATAGTGACTGGTAAAAATTGAAGATCAGGACCATGGGTTCTTGTGGACACATTTTTAGGACTCTTTTGGATGTGGTAATATCATATATTTTAGATTAATGAACTTTTAATGAAAGTAAATAAAGGAATGGATGTGTATTTATAGTAAAATAATGGGAGTTTTTTTATCAATTTCTTAGGACACCGCATTATTGGTATTTGAAATACCAAGGGATTTCCCATGATATTGGACCCTTGGGAAAACTCATATAACATTCTAATGTGAACTAGTATAACATACTTATTACATAATTATTAGATCATTATTACATCATTAATAATGTCATTAAACACACCGAAAACTCAAAACTGTATCTTTATTATTCATCGAAAAATAAAATATTTTATAAAATTCTCAAAAATTCATCCTAACCTAATATTAATGTTAGGAATTCAAAACTGAAATTTATTTTACCATAATAATTCTCCAAATATGAGAAATTGAACTTTTAACTACTGATGTACTAAACTATTAAAAATAATACTGGACAGAAAATGTAGAGTAAAATGAACAGTAAAATTGGGGACACTTGAAAAAAAATTATTTTATAATTATTAATTAAAAAGGAGTGTTTTTATAACACAATTTAATCATAATAAAAAATTTCAATAAAAACATAATTGATTTTAATAATTTATCTCTCCAAAAAGTAAAACTCTTACCTAAAAAATCAATTTATCAGATTTCATCTCAATTTTTAAGGAAAACTATTCTTAAAAAAGAAATGATGAAATAACAATATTATTTATAATTTCTTAGGTGAGGATAATATTCCATTGGTCATATTAATATTCATAAGGTTAACATTACTATTCCAAAGGGTCAAGTTACTATTCACTAAAAAAATTAAGTTGATCATATCAGACTCTAAATATCATATTATTCACAATTATGTATGTCTGTTTTTTGAAAATAATTTCACATAATCCAATATTTCATGTATAATGATTATTTAAATTAAAACTTTATTATTTTTTACTACTCATTAAAAATTTGAAACTTATTAGAACAATATAGAAAATTTCCTTCAATTAATTTTAACATTAAAAATTAAAAATTATGTTCTCTTGAAATAAATTATCATTCTATGTGCTTGTATTATAGAAAATAATAAAACATTATTGGGATTAAAGATATCCATAAAAAAAAGAAGTTCGTTTTTTGGTTCATTATAGTTTCATTCCTCACTTTTCGTGGTATATCTCGATGAAACCAAGATGTATCATGACTTGTGTCATCAATACTGGTGGTCGAGGATGAAATGTGAGGGAGATGGTTTTTTCAAAAGGTGTTCCACATATCAAGAAGTGAAGGTATAAAACCAGTGACTAACTATCCTATTACTATTGTTATCCATTCCTGAGTGTAAATTGGATGATTTTGTTATGAATATCATGATCAGGTTTTTGAGGCCTCCTCGAGGTAGTGATGACGTATGGGTTGTTGTGGATAGGCTCAAAAATGTCTCTCATTTCCTACTAATCAGGGAGACCTTATTAGTAAATGATCCTGGGATATTATATATCTGTGAGATTTTTAACCTTCCTGGGGTCCTCATACCATTGTATCATATATGGGAACCCAGTTTACATATCATTTTTGGAAGATCCTGTTAAGGGAATTGGGTACACATGTTATAATGAGCACAACATACCACCCTCAGACTTATGGCCATTCAGATTGAACTATATAGGTTATATAGTATATTCTAATAGAATGTATCCTTGATTTTGGGGGTTCTTGGGAGTGGTATTGACCCCTGGTTTAGTTTCCTACAATAATATCTATCATTTTTTCATACATGTGGATAATTTTGAGGATTTATATGGTATGTCATTTCAATTTCATATGTGATGGTTAGATTCAAGAGAGGAGTTTTTATTGGACCATATCTCATTCAGGAGAATTCAAAATAGGTATAGTTGATCTGAAATCAAATGGATACTATATAGTCAAGATAAAAATCCTATATTGATCGCTGTCAACGACCACGAGAGTTTTTGGTAAGGGATTAGGTCTTTTTCTGAATCTCACCATGGCTAGTAAACAGACATATTTGGATATAGGGTAATCCTTCACCATGATATATTAGGTTATTTGAGATTCTAGAGGGAGTCGAGCTGGTATCATATATCTTTCAATTACCTCATAGGTACTGAGACATGCATGATATATTCCATGAATCTCAATTGTTCCATTGTCACATCGAATAATCTCATAATGTTCATTTTTATGAGTTTGAGTTACAAGTTGATGCGTACATTGGGGATCAACCTATTTATATCATTGACATGAGCATGAAGGATATCTAAGGTAGATCAGTTCCTCTAGTATGGGGGATTTGGAAGTACGATCATTTACAGGATGAGACATGGAAGCAAAAGGTTTATGTGCATGTTTAGTGGTCGAAGTTATTCTCATGCATTTCTTGACCACTTTTTAAAGGGAAATTCCAGGATAAATTTATTTAAGGGGGAAATATTTTATGATCCCTTGATTTTTATGAGGTATGACTCTTTTTTGTTTCTATTTACACTCTTATTTAGCTTCTCTTTTTAGATAAGACCCTTATGTTTGAACCCAAGGAAGATTGTATTTTTTTATAAGGGAAGAGGTATGAGGGTTTTAGGTTGTCTACATCATAATTACATGATGTGTATTTGGTTTAAAAAAACCTATTATTCAATACATGGTGTGAAATGTAATGCATAAGATAATTCACTACATGTAAAGGGTGTTTCCAAGGGGAAAGACCCTAATCATTACATAACATGTAAATCATTCACAAGTCACGTAAATTCTCGAGGAGAGATTTTTAAAATAACAAGTAGGGACACTATTTTTGATAGAATACCCTCCCTCGTTTTATTTCCCCTCACACATAGGAGATCAACAAAAGGATCTCCTCCTCTGAGCCTAACCTATGATTTGGTGTTATTTCATCATCTATACTTTGATTCGTCCTTTGACAGTCTCATTGGATCTACACCGGTGAGTTCTTCATTCAACCTATACCTTTATCTATTTTCTTTTATATCAATGAATTTATTTTGGTGAAATATAATATTATTTATTTCTAGGATTTTTTTCATTCTTCATTTCCCCTGGTCTGGACTGAGTCTGAGGACAATACTGGATGACTGTTCTACCAAGGGTATAAGTTATGTCATCTATAACTTTTCCTTTAATTTTTTTTATTTTATATATTTTCACAAATGTTTCATATTTTCGACCTCTTGGAATTACCCCAAAAATTATTTAATTCCTTGAATAAATTTTTGGAACCTAATTAGGTTTATCACTCAGTGAGTTTTAATAAGTAGAGCTTGTTATCCAAAACCTAGGCCACTAATGGGGTGTTAACTTGTATTTGTGCTATGCTACACCACCAAATTGTGTGTCTGTAAGACTTCCACTAGTTTTTGGGATCCTTATTGAGTTAAATTAGAATTAAATGAATGATAGTAAGAGGTATTATTCCACCATTAATGTCACGACCCGCCCTCGGGGTCCGTGCCGTGACTACCCCAAGCCTGCCTTCCATAGGCCAGGGGCTGGCGACTAGCACCAAGGCGTAAATCCCAGTAAATTGGGAAGGCATTGCCTTTGAAAAGTAAACATCACCACAGAGTAAGCAAGCGGAAAGTAAACACTAAACAAAAGCAGAGTACAACTGAAAGTGCGGAAAAGTAAATGGGCCAGTATACAAACCCAAACTGAAAGTAAAGTACAACTCGAAAGGGAAAACAGCAACTGAAAAGTAAAAGCCGCTACTCCGAGCTGTCCACTGGAAATCCCACCTGAAGGGTGAGTACAGATAGCTCCTCTGCTCCACGGGTCCCGCCGTCTGCTCCGTGCACGTCCCGCCCAGTGGTCCACCTCCGGGTACCGTCCCGCTGTGCAAGCCTCAGCTAAGGTCAACGATGTCCGTCGTCTGCAACCAACACAACGTAGTGCGGGCAAAGCCCGTGCAGGGGTGAGTATAAGCTACTCAGTAGGGACCCCGAGACCCCTGAAAGTCTCTCAAAATCCACAAAGGATAAACCACGAAGAAAGGTACAATCACGAAGTAACAACCGACACTGCTTAGGTATATGCCCATACATATACCTAAGTCATCAGTTAAAAATACACTCCAACCTCCGAGCCCAAGTACAACTCAGTCCACGCAGGAAAGTATACGTATTCCACATAGGAAAGCAAAACATAATCCACACAGGATTGCACAACACAATCCACACAGGAAAGCAACAGGATTCAGCTCACACAGGTATACTTCTTCAAGGACGATAAAGATGATCACTGATCCATCTAAGTCGTCGGACCCACGAAGGATCGATAGGTAACTAACCCCCGCAATGACCCACACAGGATCGGGCCCACACAGGACCTGTAGCACTGATCCACGTAGGATCGCTGAGTGCTGAAGTCGTCGTCGTCGAATCCACACAGGATCTCTGTACTGTCGTCGTCGAATCCACACAGGATCTCTGTACTGTTGTCGTCGCAGTCACAGTAGCAGTCGTAGCAGTAGAACAGTCGCAGCCAGCACTAGGGTTCCCGCACACAGCTAGCTCGTTCGGAGGGTCCGCTCCACGAGCCGAGATGCTGATACATCAACTGTCACAAAGACCAGAGTTGATGTATCCAAAAGTTCCGTATCGACAAAAGGAACTCAACGCAACAGACGGCGCGTCGATCGGACGCCTGGTCTGAGAGTTATTGGCATTTTCGTCTCCGGGGCCCGGTTGGTTTTTAAGGCTAAACCAACCCGACCGTACTCCACCTGCGTCGAAACCTCGGGCGGAGTATGCCAAAAGATCCGTCTCACTAAGTGGAACACAACGCGACTGACGGCGCATCAATCGGACGTTCGTAGCTCAAGATATGAGCGTTTCCGCTCCGAAAGCCCGGTTGGTTTCGTGAACGAACCAACCCGGCCAAACTCAAAGTAATCCGAAACCTTGAGTGCGATATACCGAAACGACCGTCTCGATCCAGGGATCGCGTTGCCGCTGACGGTTCGTCGATCGGAGGTCCGAGGCTCAAGTTATGGGCCAAAAACCAAATCTGGTTCGAAACAGGGGGGTCCGGGTCCGGGCCGACCCGGCCCGACCCCCCCCCCCCCCCTGGGGCGGCGCGGCGGCGCGGGGTGCCGCGGCGGCTCGGGGTGCCGCGAGGGGCCGCACACGGTCGGCACGCGGGGGGCAAGCCCCGCTGTTTTGGGAAGCGGCGCGGCCTTTGTGCCGCGCCTTTTCAACAAACGGCCCCCACGTGGGGGCCGGTTTAATTAAAAGAACCGGGGGGCTGTTGCCCCCCTTTCATGGAACCGCCCCCCCTCTTAAAGAGGGGGGTTTTACAGGCTGGCCGGGGGATTAATTCCCCCGGTTTAATGCCTTCCGGCCGGCCAGCTGGCCGGCCGGTTTTCTCCAACGGGACCGGTAATTCCGGTCCCCCCTTCGGCTTCCGACGCCAGCGGCCCGGCCGCCGGTCTTCTCTTCCGCCGCGGCCCGGAACCGGCCGCGGTCTCCTCGTCCCGCCGCGGCCCGGAACCGGCCGCGGTGTTCTTCGTCCGGCGCGGTGCGACGGCACCGCGCCCCTTCTCCGTGTCATGATTCCTTTCAACGCGGCGCGACGGCGTCGCGTTCTTGAAGATTCTATCTCGGCATGGCGCGACGGCGCCGTGTAAAATATAAGCACGATCATCCGCGTGGTGCGACGGCACCACGCTACTTGCTTCCACCCGCATGAATAAAAAAGAACGATGGAGGGGGGTTCGGCCTTGTTCGTGCAGTCCGGCCCCCCCTCGCGTTAACAATAACACTTATATAAAATATTCAAAAGCCTCACGTAGACATGCGATCCACGAGCAAGAAATGGAATAATTAAAGAATAAAACAACAACCCCTACCTCGGGTATAAGGTTCGAGGATTGTCAAGGTTCTGCGGAAGACGACGTCGCGGAGGTCGGGCGTCGCGGAAGCCGTTCGTCAAATCCGATGACGAAGGGATGCGTTCGAAGAGACACGTCGTTGGCGAAACTTGTACGCCGACGAAGATTGTCCGAGGAAGAAGTGGCGTCCCCTTTTGTTGACACGGTAAACGAAGAAGAGCGGAGCGACGTTCTTTGTCGGAAATTGAGCGTTCCTCGTCAATTCTTGAGGAAAGTCAAATAATAAAGAAAAAAACGAACTCAAGAACCTCTACCTCGTTAGTCGCACGTTGACGTAGTCGTGGAATATCGGTGTCGATTCCTTTGACGTCGGAGGAAGAGTCGTTGTCGATGGCGTTCGTCGCGGAAAACCGTCGCAGAAGAGATGACGCGGAAGAAGTATGTCGCGTCGCGGATACGGCGTCGCGGATGGACCGTGTTCTTCGGCGGAGAAGTTCTTCGTTGAAGAACGACGTTCTTCGCGTTCTTCGTTGAGTTTGAAGAAGAAGAAGAGCTCTCCACCTCTCAAGAAGACAAAAAAATAACCCAAAATAAAATAAGCTACACCTTATTTTATTTTCACTTTGCCAACCTTTCAAAATTCAAAACTTGAATTCAATACATTAATTAAATCTAGAGTTGACAAAATTAAGTGAAGAGATAGGTTGGCAAGAATTAAATTAGGGAAGAGTTACATAATTAAGAGGGGGTTTAGAGGGGTTAGGGAATTTGAAAAGAATTAGGGGTTCGTGTGGGCCCCACCACACTTAATCCTTCCAAGGGAGGTTAAGTGGGTGTGGGTCCCACTTCCAACCTCCTTTGATAGGTTTTAAGAAGTTATAATAAAATTTGTTCTACACAAATTTTATTTAACTCAACTAAAAACCCCAAAAATTAACTTTCAACCCGCAACAAACGCAACTCCCGAAAAGGTCTCTTTAAGCGAATATCGGCGCTGCGAGTTCATCGGTGCCCTCGGATTTCAATTCCGAGCACCGGATCAAAAGTTAGGAATTCCCGCTCGTTCGTTCACTGAACGTACCCGAGCCAAACTTCGGAAATTAATTCCGGGCACTCCGGGCCTCGGAATCAGGTGCCGTCTGAAACCGAACTCTTGTAAAATTCTAAAGAAAATTAAGAAAAAATTTCCCTTGAATTTTACGGGTCTTTACATTACTCCCACCCCAGGGCTTTACGTCCCCGTAAAGATACAACAAAAACTAGGGAAACAAATGAGGGTACTGAGCACGCATCTGAGCCTCCCGCTCCCATGTGCTCTCCTGGAGATTCCCGTGCTGCCATCTGATGCGCACAAGAGGAATCGATCGCCCACGCAGGACCCGCTCCTGTCGATCCTCTATCTCCACTGGGACCTCCGTAAAAGTCGCCCCATCGTCAACGTCAAGCTCCCCATGATCAATGATGTGCGTCGGGTCGTGCACGTATCTCCTCAGCTGAGATACGTGGAAGACGTCGTGCACCCGGTGCAACTGAGGTGGTAGAGCCAGGAGATAAGCCACCTCACCAATCCTGCGGAGAATCTGTAAGGGTCCGATGAAGCGCGGAGATAACTTGTCGCCTCGGCCAAATCTCCGAATACCACGTCGAGGTGAGACCCGCAAGAAGACGTGGTCGCCATCCTCGAACTCTAGTGGCCTCCGCCTCCTGTCAGCATATGACTTCTGTCGGCTCTGAGCTATCCTCATCCGCTCCTGGATGACCCGGACCTTCTCTGTCGTGGCCTGGACCATCTCCAGTCCCACCAGTGCTGACTCCCCAGGGTCTGTCCAGCACAAAGGAGATCTACATGGTTGGCCGTACAACGCCTCGTACGGTGCCATCCCGATGGTGGAGTGGTAGCTGTTGTTCTACGCGAACTCCACCAAGGGTAGGTGGTCCTCCCAGCTACGACCAAAGTCGAGGACACATGCACGGAGCATGTCCTCGAGAGTCTGAATGGTCCTCTCTGTCTGACCATCCGTCTGAGGGTGAAAAGCTGTGCTAAGACGTAGCTGCGTACCGAACGCCTCCTGTAACCCCTTCCAAAGCCGGGAAGTAAAGCGGGCATCTCGATCGGAAATGATAGATGATGGCACGCCGTGGAGCCGCACAATCTCCTGAACGTAGAGACGTCCCAAGCTCTCCACTGAGCCCTGCTCTCTGATGGGTAAGAAGTGTGCCGACTTGGTGAGTCGGTCAACAATCACCCAGATGGAGTCGTGACCTCTGGAAGTGCGTGGAAGTCCAGTCACGAAGTCCATAGATATGCCGTCCCACTTCCACTCCGGAACCTCCAAGGGTTGTACCAAGCCTGCTGGTACCTGATGCTCTGCCTTTACCTGCTGACAGGTGAGGCATCGAGATACGAACTCTGCTACTGCCTTCTTCATGCCCGGCCAACAGTGCTGTCGTCTGAGGTCCTGGTACATCTTCTCCACTCCAGGATGTACCGCTAAAGGAGAAGTGTGAAACTCTATCAGTACTTCCTCTCGCAGAGCGACAGGCACCATGGTACGTCCTCTGAAAAGGATGTCGTGCTCTACTCCAAGGGAGAAACCATCAGGTGCCTGTCCCGAGGATATCTGTGCACGCCGTGTCTCATAGTCAGCATCCCCGCGCTGTGCCTCTCTGACTCGCTGCAGTAGTGGAGGAGTGACTGTGAGAGACTGAAGAAAGACTGCTCCATCTCTATCCACGAAGGATATCTGCAAAGAGGCTAGATGCTCCGTCGCCTCCTCAAGTAGCTGAATTCCCATCCTCCTGCTGAGGGCATCGGCTACTACGTTCCCCTTCCCAGGAGTATAGACTATCTCAAAGTCATAGTCCTGGAGGAACTCGAGCCATCGACGCTGTCTCAGGTTCAGGTCCTTCTGCGAGAAGATATACCTGAGACTCTGATGATCGGAAAAGACTGTAAAGCGCTCGCCCATCAGATAGTGTCGCCATGTCTTCAGAGCGAAGACCACTGCTGCTAACTCCAGGTCATGGGTAGCGTAGTTCTGCTCATGCGGCCTCAACTGACGTGATCCATAGGCGATCACTGCCCGCTCCTGCATCAGAACACATCCGAGTCTGGTCCCTGATGCATCGCAGTAGACTACGTACCTTACTCCCTCCTCAGGCAACCTCAAGATAGGTGCGCTAGTCAATCTCTGTCTCAGCTCCTGGAAGCTCTGCTGACAACTGTCTGACCACACGAAGGGTTTCCCCTTCTTCATCAAAGCTGTGAGTGATGCCGCAACTCTGGAGAAGTCTGGCACGAATCTCCGATAATATCCAGCTAGTCCCAAGAAACTCCGAACCTCAGTCACGCTCCTGGGTGGCTCCCATGCTAACACAGCCTCAATCTTCGCGGGATCCACTGCAACTCCCGCCTCAGAGATAACGTGTCCCAAAAAGTGGACCTCACGTATCCAGAACTGGCACTTCGAGAGCTTACCATAAAGCTGGTGCTCTCGGAGTGTGTCAAGGACAACTCGCAATTGATAGGCGTGCTCCTCCTCTGTCGTAGAGTAAATCAGAATGTCGTCGATGAAGACTACAACAAACCGATCGAGGTATGGCTGAAAGATCCTGTTCATGAGAGCCATGAACACTGCTGGAGCATTGGTTACACCGAAAGGCATAACCAAGAACTCATAGTGGTCATACCGACATCTGAAGGCCGTCTTCTGCACATCCTCGTCTCTGACTCTGAGCTGATGATAGCCTGACCTGAGGTCTATCTTCGAGAACCACCGTGCTCCCTTGAGTTGATCAAAGAGGTCATCAATCCTCGGTAGCGGATACTTGTTCCTCACTGTCACCTGGTTCAGGCGACGATAGTCAACACAAAGTCGCAAGCTCCCGTCCGCCTTCTTGGCGAACAATATCGGGGAAGCCCAGGGTGAAACACTGGGTCGGATGAACCCCTTGCCCTGCAAGTCCTCCAACTGTACCCGTAGCTCTCGAAGCTCGGCGGGGGCCATCCGATATGCTGGAGTGGATATCGGGGCTGTCCCGGGGTACAAGTCAATATAAAAGTCTACCTCCCTGCGAGGAGGTAGCCCTGGAACGTCGTCGGGAAAAACGTCCGCAAACTGATCCACCACTGCAGGAAAACCAGGACTTCGCACGTCAACTGCTCCAAGGATAAGGCTAGCCAACTGATGAGTGATGGGCTGTCCTCTCCTCCGCGGAAGTCCATCCTGTGCTGCTAAGGCTCCCTTCTCGCCGGTGAAGGTGAACCTGCTCCCGTCGGTGCGTAAACATCGCACCTTGCGCCTAAAACAGTCAATCTGTGCATGGACCGTAGACAGCCAATCCATGCCCAAGATGACGTCGTAAGGCCTCGACGCTGCTACAAGAAGATCCCAGCCGAAGCTCTCGCCTCCTAGAGTAAGCTCACACTGCCGGCACCAGTGCGTAATCATCGAGTCTGCTCTCGTAGGAGTCTCTAGCCATAAGGATCGAGCCAACGGCTCTGTCGGAATCTCCGAGCTCCGAACAAGGGCAGCGGCTATGAAAGAATGACTTGCTCCTGTGTCTATAAGAACTGCAGCAAGGGTGGAATAGACACAGATAGTACCTCGAATCATCTCGGGTGCGCCGTGGTCATAGGCCTCTGCTGCCTGGAGCTGTGCCTGTCGCTGCCCGCCAGCTCCCTGTGGTCGGGGTGGACCTCCTGGTGGTGGTGGTGGTAGAGCCTCAAAGCGTCGGCCACCACCGGCTGCTCGACCAGCTCCTCTGCCTCGTCCGCCTCCTCCCTGCGGACCGCCACGGTCGACCCTCTGCCTCTGCCTCGGTGGTCCATCAACCTTCTGCTGCTCCTCGGCACGGCGGGTCGGGCAGTCACGTGCCATGTGGCCATGCCCGCCGCACGAGTAGCATTGTCTGCCTCTCGTAAGACTGGCTCCGCGCTGTGTGCCCCGCACTGCTGAGCCAGTGCCCTGAGGTCGTCTGCCTGAAGGTCTGGTCTACCTGGACCCCTGAGTCATCCGTCGACTGCCTGCTGCAGATGACTCTGCCACGTGCCGCCCTGCGGTGGGTCGCTGTGCTGGTGAAGACTCAGCAAGGAAGCTCTCGATCAGAAGGGCCCGCTCCAGTACTCCTGTCTGAGTCGGTATGCTGAGGGAGATCAGCGATGCCCTGATCTCGTGTCTCAAACCCTGCTCGAAGGTCCGGGCCCGGAAGAATGGGTCCCGTACCATGTCGGTCGAGTAGCGCGAGAGATCGGTAAATCTCGCCGAGTACTGAGCGACCGTCATGCTGCCCTGCCGCAGCTGTAGAAGCTCCTGGATACGCACCGCACGAAGGGTGGCTGGGACGAACTCCGAGCGGAAGAGGCTCTCGAAGTCCGTCCAGAGCAAGGATGCCTCATCGTGAACCTGGAGCATCAAGCTCCACCATCGTCCTGCTGCTGCGTGTAGTAGGCTCGCAGCGAGGATCACCATGAGGTCTGCTGCTGTCCTCACTAGCCTAAACACTCGAACCACTGCCTCCAGCCAGTCCTCTGCTGCCTGGGGATCCGTCTCCCCGCGAAACCTGGGTGGTCGCTGGCGCTGAAACTCATGCAGTGCACTGAGGCGACGTGCATCGTCAGCGGCTGCTGCTGGAAGCATCGGGGGCTCGGCGGGTAAAGCTACCACCGGTGCCACTACTGAAAAAGGGCCCTGTACCGAGGCCTCGTCGCTCGGTGGGCTGTCGTCTCGCTCGACTCTCGGAACCCTAGCTGGCAGCCGTCGTGGGGCCATCCTGAAAATGAAACAGGTGCGCCACGGTTAGAACAGTATACCTGGTGAGCTGATATAAGTAATCACAAAGAAAACTTTGAAACACACACGCAATCAATGTTTTCGTGCATTAAGTCGGAAATCAGAAGTCAGGGTCCTGGTGTACGGATACGTCGGCCGCCGCACCAACACTGGACTCCCTGGACTGATAACCACACTCAATACACTAAACATTATTGCTTCACATAGAAAAGATCAGAGTTCGCGGTAGAACCGAACTCCTTTGATACCAATTTGTCACGACCCGCCCTCGGGGTCCGTGCCGTGACTACCCCAAGCCCGCCTTCCATAGGCCAGGGGCTGGCGACTAGCACCAAGGCGTAAATCCCAGTAAATTGGGAAGGCATTGCCTTTGAAAAGTAAACATCACCACAGAGTAAGCAAGCGGAAAGTAAACACTAAACAAAAGCAGAGTACAACTGAAAGTGCGGAAAAGTAAATGGGCCAGTATACAAACCCAAACTGAAAGTAAAGTACAACTCGAAAGGGAAAACAGCAACTGAAAAGTAAAAGCCGCTACTCCGAGCTGTCTACTGGAAATCCCACCTGAAGGGTGAGTACAGATAGCTCCTCTGCTCCACGGGTCCCGCCGTCTGCTCCGTGCACGTCCCGACCAGTGGTCCACCTCCGGGTACCGTCCCGCTGTGCAAGCCTCAGCTAAGGTCAACGCTGTCCGTCGTCTGCAACCAACACAACGTAGTGCGGGCAAAGCCCGTGCTGGGGTGAGTATAAGCTACTCAGTAGGGACCCCGAGACCCCTGAAGGTCTCTCAAAATCCACAAAAGATAAACCACGAAGAAAGGTACAATCACGAAGTAACAACCGACACTGCTTAGGTATATGCCCATACATATACCTAAGTCATCAATTAAAAATACGCTCCAACCTCTGAGCCCAAGTACAACTCAGTCCACGCAGGAAAGTATACGTATTCCACATAGGAAAACAAAACATAATCCACACAGGATTGCACAACACAATCCACACAGGAAAGCAACAGGATTCAGCTCACACAGGTATACTTCTTCAAGGACGATAAAGATGATCACTGATCCATCTAAGTCGTCGGACCCACGAAGGATCGATAGGTAACTAACCCCCGCAATGACCCACACAGGATCGGGCCCACACAGGACCTGTAGGCGCTGGCTCACACAGAACCGCTGAGCGCAAGGACCCACACAGGATCGGGCCCACACAGGACCTGTAGCACTGATCCATGTAGGATCGCTGAGTGCTGAAGTCGTCGTCGTCGAATCCACACAGGATCTCTGTACTGTCGTCGTCGAATCCACACAGGATCTCTGTACTGTTGTCGTCGCAGTCACAGTAGCAGTCGTAGCAGTAGAATAGTCGCAGCCAGCACTAGGGTTCCCGCACACAGCTAGCTCGTTCGGAGGGTCCGCTCCACGAGCCGAGAGGCTGATACATCAACTGTCACAAAGACCAGAGTTGATGTATCCAAAAGTTCCGTATCGACAAAAGGAACTCAACGCAACAGACGGCGCGTCGATCGGACGCCTGGTCTGAGAGTTATTGGCATTTTCGTCTCCGGGGCCCGGTTGGTTTTTAAGGCTAAACCAACCCGACCGTACTCCACCTGCGTCGAAACCTCGGGCGGAGTATGCCAAAAGATCCGTCTCACTAAGAGGAACACAACGCGACTGACGGCGCGTCAATCGGACGTTCGTAGCTCAAGATATGAGCGTTTCCGCTCCGAAAGCCCGGTTGGTTTCGTGAACGAACCAACCCGACCAAACTCAAAGTAATCCGAAACCTTGAGTGCGATATACCGAAACGACCGTCTCGATCCAGGGATCGCGTTGCCGCTGACGGTTCGTCGATCGGAGGTCCGAGGCTCATGTTATAGGACAAAAACCAAATCTGGTTCGAAACGGGGGGGTCCGGGTCCGGGCCGACCCGGCCCGACCCCCCCCCCCCCCTGGGGCGGCGCGGCGGCGCGGGGTGCCGCGGCGGCTCGGGGTGCCGCGAGGGGCCGCACACGGTCGGCACGCGGGGGGCAAGCCCCGCTGTTTTGGGAAGCGGCGCGGCCTTTGTGCCGCGCCTTTGCAACAAACAGCCCCCACGTGGGGGCCGGTTTAATTAAAAGAACCGGGGGGCTGTTGCCCCCCTTTCATGGAACCGCCCCCCCTCTTAAAGAGGGGGGTTTTACAGGCTGGCCGGGGGATTAATTCCCCCGGTTTAATGCCTTCCGGCCGGCCAGCTGGCCGGCCGGTTTTCTCCCACGGGACCGGTAATTCCGGTCCTCCCTTCGGCTTCCGACGCCGGCGGCCCGGCCGCCTGTCTTCTCTTCCGCCGCGGCCCGGAACCGGCCGCGGTCTCCTCGTCCCGCCGCGGCCCGGAACCGGCCGCGGTGTTCGTCGTCCGGCACGGTGCGACGGCACCGCGCCCCTTCGCCGTGTCTTGATTCCTTTCAACGCGGCGCGACGGCGTCGCGTTCTTGAAGATTCTATCTCGGCATGGCGCGACGGCGCCGTGTAAAATATAAGCACGATCATCCGCGTGGTGCGACGGCACCACGCTACTTGCTTCCACCCGCATGAATAAACAAGAACGATGGAGGGGGGTTCGGCCGTGTTCGTGCAGTCCGGCCCCCCCTCGCGTTAACAATAACACTTATATAAAATATTCAAAAGCCTCACGTAGACATGCGATCCACGAGCAAGAAATGGAATAATTAAAGAATAAAACAACAACCCCTACCTCGGGTATAAGGTTCGAGGATTGTCAAGGTTCTGCGGAAGACGACGTCGCGGAGGTCGGGCGTCGCGGAAGCCGTTCGTCAAATCCGATGACGAAGGGATGCGTTCGAAGAGACACGTCGTTGGAGAAACTTGTACGCCGACGAAGATTGTCCGAGGAAGAAGTGGCGTCCCCTTTCGTTGACACGGTAAACGAAGAAGAGCGGAACGGCGTTCTTCGCCGGAAATTGAGCGTTCCTCGTCAAGTCTTGAGGAAAGTCAAATAATAAATAAAACAACGAACTCAAGAACGTCTACCTCGTTAGTCGCAGGTTGACGTAGTCGTGGAATATCGGTGTCGATTCCTTTGACGTCGGAGGAAGAGTCGTTGTCGATGGCGTTCGTCGCGGAAAACCGTCACGGAAGAGATGACGCGGAAGAAGTACGTCGTGTCGCGGATTCGGCGTCGCGGATGGACCGTGTTCTTCGGCGGAGAAGTTCTTCGTTGAAGAACGACGTTCTTCGCGTTCTTCGTTGAGTTTAAAGAAGAAGAAGAGCTCTCCACCTCTCAAGAAGACAAACAAATAACCCAAAATAAAATAAGCTACACCTTATTTTATTTTCACTTTGCCAACCTTTCAAAATTCAAAAGTTGAATTCAATACATTAATTAAATCTAGATTTGACAAAATTAAGTGAAGAGATAGGTTGGCAAGAATTAAAGTAGGGAAGAGTTACATAATTAAGAGGGGGTTTAGAGGGGTTAGGGAATTTGAAAAGAATTAGGGTTCGTGTGGGCCCCACCACACTTAATCCTCCCAAGGGAGGTTAAGTGGGTGTGGGTCCCACTTCCAACCTCCTTTGATAGGTTTTAAGAAGTTATAATAAAATTTGTTCTACACAAATTTTATTTAACTCAACTAAAAACCCCAAAAATTAACTTTCAACCCGCAACAAACGCAACTCCCGAAAAGGTCTCTTTAAGCGAATATCGGCGCTGCGAGTTCATCGGTGCCCTCGGATTTCAATTCCGAGCACCGGATCAAATGTTAGGAATTCCCGCTTGTTCGTTCACTGAACGTACCCGAGCCAAACTTCGGAAATTAATTCCGGGCACTCCGGGCCTCGGAATCAGGTGCCGTCTGAAACCGCGCTCTTGTAAAATTCTAAAGAAAATTAAGAAAAAATTTCCCTTGAATTTTACGGGTCTTTACAATTAAAATGTTAAAACAACTAGTTTAAATGGTTTACTTTTTTAAATGGAAAATATTGAAATAGTTTTGGTGAACTCATGACTTTTGAATGATGATGAAATGGATTAGGAATTGAATGATGAATTGATAATGGTTGTGGATTCCCTGGATGAGTGCCTTGGAACCTGATTCCATTAGAATACATGGAAATTTCTACTCCATGGATCTTGATAATGCTATTTGATTCCTTGGATGAGTTCTTTGAATCCTACACTACTACAAAATACACTTTTAACAGTGCTAGAATTGACCTTTTTCAGTTATAGAAAAGTGTTGACTACCTTAGGGTGGATAAAATTCCATGTATTTTATCATCACTAAAAAGGAACTGATAAAAGGTAGATTTATCAGTGCAAATAAAATATTTTTTAAATGAACCAATTTATCATTGATTTTATTTAGAGTTGATAAATATACCCTTTATCAGTGCTTTTATTTACACTAATAAAAGTGGTATTTATTAGTTCTTTCTAATGTTCTGATAAATCATACTTTTATTAGTGCATTTATTATCACTGATAAATGTGAAAACTACAGTATGATGCTGCAGCACACTACAACACCATAAACAGGTGCATTGTGATGCAACAATACACTAAATTAGCAGAAACAGCAACAAAAACTACCAAAAAAAGAGATAGATACTATTTTTAAATTTAATAAAATTTCAAAAAAAATACAAGAAAAATAAAACACTATTATAGAGTCTGTAAGTTGTTTTCTTACTAAAATTAATGTAGATTTTAATAAAAAGGTTCACTTTGAGTCATACCGGTCACACCATGATTCTAATTGAGGTGTGACTGATTTCTACATGTCAAAAATGACTTATGGATTCTTTTCCTAAAGTAAAAAACCAATTGGAATGCATTTCTTTGGTTTTGAGTATGTCATTTCATTTTGTTTATTAAAATTAATTCCAGTTTTGAATAAAAAGATGAAATTTATGTCATATCAGTCACACCATACATCAGATTGAGGTGAATCTGATTCCTACACATCTCAAGTGGTGAATGGATCATTTTCTTAATGTACCAAAAAATTATGAATGCGTTTTATCAGTTTTGAGTATGTGAGTTGTTTTTCCCTAAAATTAATTTCAATTTCAAATAAAAATATGCACTATAACTCATAACGGTCACACCATGCATCCGATTGAGGCGTGGCTACATGATACACATCAGAAATGACTCATGGATCATTTTCATAAATTATCAAAATAATCAGAATGCATTTCCCTGGTTTGGAGAATGCTATGTTTTTTTACTAAATTGTCATTTTAAATTAGAAACATGCACTTTGATTTATATAGGTGGAATCATGTGTGGGTTTGACATAATACTAATTCATACACATCAAAAATAAATTATGAATCGTTTTCCCAAATTATCAAGACAAACCGAGCATGTCTTCTCAGTTTTTAGTGAGTGACACTTTTTTGTATTAAAATATCAATTTAAAAATGATAACGGACACCTAGAGTTATACCGGCCAAACCATGCATTGGATTGAGGTGTGAATGAACCATGAACAACAAAACTGATGTATGGATTGTTTTTCTAAATTAAAAAGACAATCTAAATGATGTTTTTTGGTTTTTAGTATGTCAGTTGTTTTTTGATTAAAGTTAATGTCATATTTGAATAAAAATGCGCCCATGAAGTCATACTGGACACAACGTGCATCAGATTGAAGTAAAACTGATCCTTATATGTCACAAGTGATGTATGGTCATTTAACTAAATTACAAAAACAATAAGAATGTGTTTGATCAGTTTTGAGTATTCCACATGTGTTTTTTTCAAAAAATGTCATTTTAAATTGGAATCACTCACTTTGAGTCATACAGGTGTCATCATGTTTCAGTTTGACCTGAGATTGATTCAAAAACATAAAAAATTAATTTTGATTCATTTTCACTAATTATCAAGGAAATAAGATCACATTTACTTATTTTTTAATGGGTGACAATTTTTTGTATTAAAATGCCTATTATAAACTGATAACAAACACTTGAAGTCATATCGGTCACATTGTGTATCAGATTAAGGTGTGGATGATCCATACATGTCCCAAATAACATATGGATCATTGTTCTAAAGAACCAAAATAGTTTCAATTTCTTTTCTTAGTTATGAGTGTGCCACATATAATTTTTTTGCTAAAATGTCATTTTAATCTATAAAGACACACAATGATTCTTATCTTAAGTGACAAGTGTCATGTTCACTTTCAAACCATTATTCTCGAACAAAATCATGGTACGATCCTTATTCTCTTTCATATCCCAAAAAAATTATTGTTTTCAAGTGTAACACCCCAAGATTTCATAGTATGATTCTCTTTGAATAATACAATAGCTTGCGATGTATGCAACTTCGAGTTCTAGCACACCACGACCAATCAAACTAGTCATTATGAATAGTAATACAAACATTTTAAAATTTTATAAATTTTATTTTCCAAAATGGATTCGTTTTTTGGATTGGGAATATCAAAATTATGTTAGGGTGTATTTTTCGTATTTTTCTAAAAACATTAAATTTTTGATGAATAGTGAAAAACATTGTTATTGTTTAAAACCTAATTTTTTTTAAAAAAAATATTTATTTTATTTAAATTTATTTTATTTAAATATAGATACATAATTTCTATATAATTTCGATTTAATTCATTATAGTCATTTTATAGTAATTATAGTCATTATATTCATTATAGTCATTATAGTCATTTTATAATAAAATTAGATGTATAAAATTATATTGAACATTTTAACATCTTTTAGCCACCTTCTAGGCACATTTGCAAATTTTCATAAAATATAATTTTACTGCTTCTATGAATTGAATTTTAAAAATATGAATGAAACGGTTGAAATAAGTAAGTAAAATTTGGTACAATTGGATGAAAATAATTTTCGAGGAATAGTAACTTTTGAATTTTATTTACCACGGTTAAAAGTAAATAGGGTAGTTAATGGTAAAAATAATATTATAATTACCTTAAAACATTCCCTAATTATATTGAATAAGTTTATTTCGACCAAAATAAACCATAAAAATAAATATGAACCTTTTGGTCCACTTGGATTAGATTAGGAAATTTGTTATTATTTTATTTTAAGAAGAGTTAAAAGTGTTAAATTCAAAGATTAATATCTAAAACATTTTTAATGTAGCTTTATACATAAAATAATTCGACTATAAATATTCATTGGAAATTTAAAAATATTTACTAAATCATGGTATTTTATTTATAATTTATAGTCACTACATAATTAAATTTATTTATGACAAAATGGTGATGCATTAATTACCTTATTATTGAAAGATTAAAATAATTGATATTATAAATATCAAAAAAATGTAAATTGAGAATTTTGATTAATTACACTAATTTTATAGGTTAATATGATATGTTAGGGTTGATTAAATATATTTTTTTCAATGTCATAAAGTTTTTATGACTTTCAGAAAAACAAAATTTTAAATAGTATCAAAATTGAAAAAATATGAGTTTTTAAAAAACAAATATATTATTAAATGATATAATATTCCAAAAAATATAAGGATCGACCAAAGGAATTATATAATGTTATATTTGTCATTAATGAACCACCTTAGGTTTTCTTATCATTTTATAGTAATTTTATTAACCATTTATTATAATAATTCAAAAATGCATGGTAAAAGTTAAACTATTTAAATAAGAGTTAAATCTAAAAGATATGGTTAATTTGGTGACCTAAACCTATCTAAAACTTATTGATTGAGATTTTATCAACCCGGCCCCACCTTAGCCTCAATATAAATCCTTTTGGAGCCATTATAAACTGAATATGATTGTATAATAAAATAATATTTCAAGCTTTCCCTAAAGTGACCCTAAACACTATTATAAAAGGGTACTTCCCCTTCTCTTAAAATCACACCTCCAAATCCATTTTCCAGGACAAAACCTACTCAAATATCCTCCCAAATACCCTCAATTCAACCTAGAGTCCATAATTTGATCAGAATCCATCCTAGGGATCCCTTTCGATCAAATCCAAAGGAAGCACCCAAATAAGAGGTAATAATTTCATCACCTCTTGCAAAGTTATTTTCTTCTTCCACTTCCTCATTCTTTATTTCTTCCACACCAAAATAATAAATACAGTACCTTATACAAACTATATTGTTATTCTAAATATGTTACAACCATATTTATTATTCTATCCATCCTATGAATGAAAAATTCACCATATGTGTGTATGTACAGCTTAATATCTCCACGTCGCGGTGTAGTTTGTTATTCAACACTTCATCATTTGGATGGGTATAATAATGAGTATAATTGATGTAAATAATAAATATAATATGTTAATTATTATTTATATATGATATACCATCCAATTACATATGATTTCACCATCAATAGAATGGTATTGTCGCTCGTGCGTATGTACGGATTACCGTCTCCATGAACGCGATAAGATTCATTTACCCATTGTAACCATTCCAAAATATTTTTAATTTTATGATTAAAAATAATGTTTAATAACTTCATATCCTTATGGATATAAATCAAATACATCATATCCATAACAAAAATTACTTACATAATAAAACATTTAAAGGAAAACGAATCAGTTAACACCCGAAATAATGATACTACTTAAATATTATTAACAAATAAATATTAGAAGACCATATATGATATCGTATTTATGTATGTGGTTCTCGAATAATTTAATAAAAATTATTTAACTTTTATACATGAGGTTAACATACCCTTGATCAAGTAAAAGTACAAGGTAGGTGTTAATTCTATAATCTCTTCATTATCTAAGGTTGTTTATATGTGAGTATCTATTAGGACCTCTTTATCATCCACATATGTGTTTCTTAAAAATGTATTTAAAAACATTTTTTACTATTTCCTAGACTATGGGTTAAAGTCATTTATTCCCTTATTTTACTTTTTATCGAATTTTTTTAAATGAATCTTTCTGTTGTTTTCCAAACAAGGTCTTTTACATCCTTTTCGACAAAATTAAGGAAAGAATGTTTTTTAACATAAATGGAAAGTGAATATATTTTCCACCATTATAACACCTTCAATGATTTCCTTAAAATATTTTAAAAATATTTTTAATATAATTTTTTTCTTTTATAATTATGTGTCTTTTAAATGATTTCGAAATAGAAAGAAATATTTCTATCAAATAGTTTTGATGTCATCTACGTCAACATCCTTTGATGGATTTTACACTTGTTTGAAGCTGGTTTATTATGATGGAATATTCCATATTGTATTGAAGGTTTTGTGATATATTTGATTGTGGATGTTTTATTTTTATACCATTCATGGTTTATTTTTCACGTATTAACATTTTGTATGCTAGTTTTAATAAAAAAATCATGTTATGTTTCAAAATTATCATATGGGGAATGCATTGGACTTAGTAAGTGATGGGTGGTGCCCGTTATAGTTCCTCGATGCATCGGTAGGTCACATGAGATAAACTAGTTTCATTACACAAGGCCTTGAAAAAATCTTATTTTTTGTCTTGGCACGAGGCCTTGACTATGTGGTTATGATATCTGACATTATACATTCCATCATTATGAAATAGAAAATTGATATTAAATGTGATTATTCGACAAGTAGAATATCCATGTGAATAAGTAAATGGAATTATTTGATTTAACTTTTCCATATTATGCTGAAGTTTATATTTAAAAGGCATTTTTTTTAGTCCTATACATTTCTGTAAATGTTTATGCTTATTTATGATAGTTTATATTATATTGTTATCCTTACTAAGAATCTAAGCACACCCCATTCGATGTTTTATTTTTCCTAGGATGAGAAGAAGTATATTATGACTGACCTGCATGGATAGTCTAAAGGATATGAATTTGTTAAATGGATTCACTATGCTGTTGTTTTTCATTTCATAATATAATTTAAAACATATGTATGTATCTAGTACTTACAAGGATACTAAACTGATCGGTCTTTCTGGATTTTATCCCTTGTGATCATGCCAATGTTTTTTAATATTGCACTGACTCTGGGTAACTAGGATTGGGGAATTGTATTTGGTATCCTAGGAAGTTTAGTACAAACCTTAGAAGCTAGATTTAGGAAAACATTGAATAGAAAACACTACCCTAATAAAGACTTTAAGTATTAGTATAGAAGAACATCCAAAAACATTGGTAGTGTAAATATTATTTGGGTTTTTCAAGAAAATACATCTTTGTATGGTTATGATCCGGTAGAGGTGACTCTAGCACAGATGTACCTAGGATTGAAAACTCCGACAAGGAGTTTGGATCTTTACCTGGGGTATCCTGGTACATGATAATGGGCACTACATCACTCTTGGTTATGATACTCCCAGGGGATATTCTTAGGATAATTCAAATTTTCTGTACAAACCATTATGAAGGATTTATGAGTAAATACTTCTCAAAGAAAACATTTTTTTATGATTATGGATTATATAGACAAACTGTTCAATTTATGTTAGGTATTTTACTAGTTTGGACTTATGTATTGTGATTCATAAAATAATCTATTATATTCCACTATTTAAAAATGGAGCCTAGTGGAAGGAATGGAAACTATATCAAGACATGTAATCCATATAGGGATTACCCTCCTACTCAAGATAATTATAGTGGAGCTGGTTATGGAACCGGTCCTGAACCACTTATAACCATACTAGGACAACTCGCCCAGGTTATGAATAATATTTTTTCTTGTATGGAGCACCCCGATCCACAATGCGGAGGATCAGTTTTAGATCTCTTCATGAGGAAACAACCTCCAAGATTCAATGGGACTACAAATCCATTTGTAGTTGATCAATGGATAAGTTCCTTTGAGAAAATATTTCATACTTTGAAGAGTAGCAAAAGAGAGAAAGTTTTTATTGGAGTTTATCGCCTCACGGGAGATACAGATCAATGGTGGCCATTAATTAAAAACACGAATAAGGATGAAGAACTATAAAATATGAAATTAAGGGGGTTTAAATAACTTTTTTTAGAAAAATACTTTCCTCGTGACCATCGAGAAGATATGGAAACACAATTTCTAAGTCTAAGGAAAAAGAAGGATGAGAATGTCGTAATGTATGAGGCTAACTTTAAAAGTTTAGAAAGGCATGTGGGAGATTATATACATAATAAAAGGAGTAAGATTGATCTATTATTTGATGTGTTAAAACCATTTCTCCATCAAGAATTAGTCTCACAATCCTTCTCATAGTACGAAGACATTGCCTCATGTAATATCAAGAGAGAAATGAATTCTCTATGTCTTATGACTTTAAAGAAAAGAAAGAAAATACAAGATCTATTGAACACATAGGAAATGTAAATAAGGGGAAGAAGAGAAAAGTTGAATATCCATCCGATAGTAAATATGGGAATAAGCACCCTAGTACTTTCTTGAAGGGAATGGGAGATTGTTACAAGTATGGTGAAAAAGGCCACCAAGCTCATTATTACAAGGGAAAGAAAAAGGATATCAATGTTGAATGCTAAAATTATAGATAAATGGGGAATTATGAAAATCAATGTCCTATCATACAAGGAAACTTACCCCAGAAAATAATAAGGGAGTAATGATAAGCTAATGTGATCACTACTGATGAGTTTGAAGCACTGAATGATGTGGTGGCAGATAATTTAATGGTTTCCTCAAATTTTTCCAATGCTTTATTTGATTCTAGATTATCTCATAGTTTCATATCTTTCCAATTTTCTAATAAAATTAGATATTTCTAATTTTATTTACCGAATGAATTTTCAGTCAAAACTCCAAAGGGAAGTATCATTGTAACAAGGGTTTGTGAATTAGATTATATTATGGCATATAAATGTGCTTTGTCTACTGATCTCATCATTATACCCATGATTGAATTTGATATAATCCTTGGTATGGATTGGTTTTTGGACCATGGTGAGAAAATTTATTGAAAGAAGAACGAGGTTAAAATTTTTTATGATGATGAAGAGTACCTTATCTTTATAGAAGAAACGTCACCATATCATTCTTATCTAGATCCACCCCCAGTATCCCTACTAAATTAAATTATTGGGGAGGAAAAGAGTGAAATAAAAATGGGTGGGGAATGTGATGGTCAAATAGAGGATGTACCTATTCTGTGAGAATATGTTGATGTGTTTCCAGATGATTTACTTGGACATCCTCTAGAATGAGAAATTGAGTTTTACATTGATTTAATTCTAGGTTCAAGGATCATATTAAAGTCCCATTATAGAATGGCCATTGTGGAATTATTGAAACGAAATAAACAACTAAAATAATTGAGTAATAAAAGATTTATTCTCCCTAGTGATTCTCCATGTGGAGCCCTTGTTCTTTTTGTTAAGAAGAAATATGGATCTATGAGGTAATGAATTGACTACAGGGAGATCGATGTTATAACAATAAATAACAAGTATCCCCTACCTTCCATCGATAATCTATTAGATCAAATTCATGGATCACAGTATTTTTCAAAGATTGACCTTTAATCTGGATATCATTAGTTCTGTGTGAAGAAGGAATATATTTCAAAAATAGAATTTCGAACCAGGTACAGGCACTACGAGTTTACAGTAGTGCCTTTTAGAATGACTAATGCACTTTATGTCTTCATGGATCTAATGAATATTGTTTTCAAGAAATATATTAATGAAATTTTAGTGGTATTTATTGATGATATCTTGGTTTACTCCAAAAGCTACGAAGATCATGAAAATCTCTTGCGCACTATTCTGAAAATCCTCAGAAGAAATGAATTATATAAGAAGTTTACTAAGTGTGAATTCTGGCTTTAAGAAATTTCTTTTCCTGGTCATATTGTCTCTAAGGATGGAATATCTATTGATCCTTCTAAGATAAGAGAAATACAAGAATGGCCAGCACTGAAGAGTATCACTGAGGTACGCATTTTTTTTAGTTTAGCAGGTTATTATCGGTGTTTTGACCAAGATTTTTCCCGATTGGCTAACCCATTAACCACGGTCACACATAAATGGGTTAAATTAATTTGGAAAAATAGAGTGTGAAGAATGTTTTGAATATCTAAAGATAATATTATTCATTGATCCTATCTTGACTCTTCCATCGGGGAATGATGAGTTTTTTATTTATAGTGATGATTCAAAGAAAGGACTTGGTTTTTTCCTTATGCATAATGATAGAGTTATTTCCTATGCATCACGGTAGCTAAAAATTCCTGAACAAAACTATCCTACTCATGATCTAGAGTTGGAAGCTGTAATATTTACTTTGAAGATATGGAGACACTATCTTTATGGGGGAAAATGTGACATATATACTAATCATAATAGTTTGAAGTATATTTTATCAAAGAAAGAATTCAACATGAGGAAAAGAAGAAGGCTTGAACTACTCAAGGATTATGATTGAATTATACACTACCACCTAGGTAGAAAATGCTTTGATAAGAAAGGATCATGGAGTTTCGAACAATATGAGAGTTTAAAGGTATCCTATGTTCATGTATCTAGTAAAGATGGATATGGGAATAATCATGGAAGTTGAAACATCAATAATTTTTCAAATGTTTTCCAAACCATCTTTATTAGAAAGGATAAAAATTTCTCAATCTAAGGATGAGAAGATTCAAAATAAAATTAAAGCTATGAATGATGGGAGATTTATTTACTTCATATATGAAGATGGAATTTTAAAATTTGGGAAGACATTTTGTGTTCCTGACATACCCGATCTAAATATGGAATTTTTGGATAATGATCATAGCTTCAATTTCTCTATACACCATGGTAGCACTAAAATGTATAAATATTTGAAAGAATATTTTTTGTGGGACAACATGAATAGGGAGACAACTAATTATGTGTCAAGATGAATGGTGTTTCAACAGGTGAAGGCCGGAAGAAAACATCCTAGAAGATTCATGCAACCTCTTCCCATCCCTGAGTGGAAATGGGATGATATTATCATGGACTTTTCATGGGGATACCAAAGACTCCTAGAAGATATTATGTAATATGGGTCATTATTGATCGTCTTACCATGTCATCACATTTTATTTATATAAAAGAATATTTACCTCTTGAACATTTGGAAAGGCTATATATTAATTAAGTTTTAAGACTTAATGGTGTACCCCTATAAATTATTTCTCAATGTGATCCCTATTTTACATCAAGATTCTGGAAAAGTCTTCTGAAGGCCCTTGATACTGAACATCATTTGAGCACTGCCTACCACCCTCAAACTGGTGGACAGTCAGAATGGAATATTCAAACCTTAGAAGACATGTTGAGATCTTTTTCACTTGAATTTCAAGGTATTTGGGATCAATATTTACCTCTGGTATAATTTTCGTATAAAAATATCTTCTACTCCAGTATTTAGATGGCACCATATGAAGAATTATATGGAAATATATGTTGCACACAAACTTGTGGGGATGATGTTTGTGAATGAAAACTCGTAGGCCCAGAACTTCTTGAGTAAAAAATGGAAAAGGTGAATATTATCCAAACCCACATCAAAGAAGCTCAATGTAGGAAAAAGAGAGATGCTGATAACTGAAGGAAAGATTTAGAATTCCAAGTAGGAGATCATGTTTTCTTGAAGTTATCTCCATGGAAGGGTGTTCTACGATTCGCTAAGAAGGGTAAATTAAGTCCCAAGTACATCGAACCTTTCGAAATTCTTGAATGAATTGGATTTGTAGCTTACCATTTGGAAATGTGGCCAAGTATCTCCAAATCTCATGATGTGTTCCACATATCACTGTTGAGAAAATACATGCTTGACCCAAAGCATGTACTCACCTATAAAGAAATAGATCTGGAACTTGATCTATCTTATTTTAAAGAGTCTTTCTAGATTATTGATACCAGAGAACAAGTGTTGAGAAACTGGATGACTCGCCTGGTAAAAGTTCTCTAGTGAAACCATAAAATAGAAGAGGCAACGTGGGAACCCGAGAAACATATAATGAAGAACCACCTGAATATTTTTATGTAGTAGTATTCTAGAAATTTCAAGAAAAACGTTATTTTGAGGGAAGAATTTAACACCCTAAGCTTCCACGGTACATTTCTCATTGAATAGTACAATAGCATGCATTGTACGCAACTTCAAGTTCTAGAACACCATGACCAATAAAACTAGATGTTATGAATAGTAATACCCAGCTTTTAGAAATTTTATAAATTTCATTTTTCAAAATGGACTTCATTTTTGGATTTGGAATATCAAAATTAGCATAGGGTGTATTTTTGGTATTTTTCTGAAAACATTAAATTTCTGATGAATAGTGAAAAACATTGCTTTATTGTTTAAAACCTACTTTTTATTTAAATAATTATATAATTTAATTAAATTTATTTTATATTAAAATATATACAAAATACCTATATAATTTCAATTTAATTAATTGGAGTCATTTTATAATAAAATTAGATGTATACAACTTTATTAAACATTTTAACGTCTTTTACCCACCTTCTAGGAACATTTGCAAATTTTCATAAAACGTAATTTTACCACTGTTGTGAATTTAATTTTAATAATCCGAGATACGTAGATGACATCAGTAAGTAAAATGTGGTTTAATAGGATGAAAATAATTTTTGGTGAATAGTAACTTTTGAATTTTATTTACCATGGTTAAAAGTAAATAAGGTGATTAAATGTAAAAATGATATTATAATTACCCTAAAACATGTCCTAATTATATTGGTTAAGTGTATTTCGACCGAAATAAACATTAGTAATACAATATTATCATTTTGGTCCACTTGGATTAGATTTGGAAATTTATTATTATTTTATTTAAAGACGAGTTAAAAGTGTTAAATTCAAAGTTTAATAACTCAAACATATTTAATATTAGGTTATACATAAAATAAATTTGACTATAAATTTTAATTAGAAAGGTAAAAATATTTCATACATCATGTTATTTTATTTATAATTTTTAGACATTATATAATTAAATTTATTTATGACACAATGATGATGAAGTAATTACCTTATTAATGAAAGCTTAAAATAATTGATATTATAAATATCAAAATAAATGTAAATTGAGACTATTGATTAATTCCACGAATTTTATAGGTAAATATGACATGTTAGGGTTGAATAAATAAATTGTTTTCTAAGTGATAACATTTTTATTACTTTCGAAAAAACCAAATTCTAAATAATGTCAAAATTGACATAAATGAGTTTTTAAAAATATATATAATATTATTAAATGATATAATATTCGTAAAAATAGAAGGTTAGGCCAAAATCATTATATAATGATATATATTTCATTAATGAACCACTTGAGGTTCTCTTGGAATTTTATAGTATGTTTATTAACCATTTATTATAATAATACAAGAATACATAGTAAAAGTTAAACTATTTAACTGAGAGTGAAATATAAGAGATAAGGTTAATATGGTGACCTAAACCAGTCTAAAACCTATTGGTTGAGACCTTTTGGACCCATCCCCACCTTATCCTTGAATTAAATTCTTTTAGAGCCATTATAAACAGAATATTATTATATAATAAAATAATATTTTAAGCTTTTTCTAAAGTGACCCTCACCTCTCTTATAAATGAGTACTTACCCTTATCTAAAAATCACACATCCAAAGACATTTGTATCAGACAAAACCTAATCAAATATCCTCCCATCTACCCTCACATAAAATTATTGGCCTTGCTTTTATCATAATAAAACCTAAGGATCCCTTTTGATCAAATCAAAAAGAAACACCCGAAAAAGAGGTAATAATTTCATTACCTCTTTCATAGTTTTTTTCTTCTTCCACTTCCTCTTTCTTTGTTGTTTACATACCAAAATAATAACTCTATTACCTTATACATACTATGATTTTATTAAAAATATGGTACAACCATATTTATTATTCTATCCATACTATGAATGAAAAAGTCACCATACGTACGTATGTATGGCTTACCATCTCCACGTCGTGGTGTAGTTTTTTATCCAACACTTCATCATTTGGATGGGTATAATAATTAGTATAATTGATGTAAATAATAAATATATAATTTTAAAGATTATTTATATATCAAATATCATCCAATTACATATGATTTCACAATTAATAGAATGGTATTATTTCTCGTGCGTATATACGGATTACCATCTCCACGAACGCGATAAGATTCATTTCCCCATATTAACCATTCATGAATAATTTTTATTTTATGATTAAAAATAATTTTTAAGAACTTAATATCATTATTTATATGAATATATTACATACTATCCATACAAAACATGACTTACGAAACAAAAAATATAAAATAAAACAAATCAATTAACACCTGAAACAATTATACTACTGAAATGTTATTAACAAAGAAATATTAGAACATCATATATGATATAATATTTATGTATGTGGTTCTTGTATAATTTAATAACAATGATTTAACTATTATATAGGAATTTAACGTACCCTTGATCAAGAAAAAGTACAAGTTAAGATTTAATTTAACATTCACTTCATTATCAAAGGTTGTTTATATGTGAGTATCTAGTGGGACCCCTATATCATCCACATCTGTGTTTCTTAAAGTTGTATTTCAAAAAAATTACAATTTTATAGACTATGGGTTAAAGTCATTTATACCCTTTTTTAATTTTTATATAATTTTTATCATGTAATATTTCCGTCATTTTCCAAACAAGGTCCTTTACGGCCTTTTCAACAAAATTAAAGAAAGATTTTTTTTAACATATAATGCGAGTGAAGCTATTTTCCTCCATTGTAACACCTTCAAAGTATTCCTAAAAATCTTATAATAATATTTTCAAAAATAAATGTTTTATTTTAAAATTATGTGAATTTTAAATGTTTTCAAAATAGAAAGATATATTTCTCTCAAATACGTTTGATTTCATCTATGTCAACATCCTTTGATGGATTTTACATTTGTCTGAAGTTGATTTATTATGATGCAATCTTCCATATTGCGTTGAAGGTTTTTTGATATGTTTGAATGTGGATGTGTTATTTTTATACCATTCATGGTTTATGGTTCATGTATTAACATTTTGTATGGTAGTTTTAATATGAATGTTTATGTTATGTTTCAACCTTTTAATATGAGGAATGCATTGGACTTAGTAAGTGATGGGTGGATCCCACTATAGCTCCTCAATGCATCAGTATGTCTCATAAGAAAAACTAGTGTCTTGACACAAGGCCTTAACAAAATCTTATTTTTAGTCTTGGCATGAGGCCTTGACTATGTAGTTATGATGTCCGGCATTATGAATTCCATCACTATGAAATTGGATATTGATATTACATGTGATTATTCGACTTGTAGGATATTCATGTGAATTAGTAAATGGAATTATTTGATTTATATTTTCTATATTATGCTAATGTTTTTGTTTAAAAAGCTTGTGTTTTTGTCTTATACATTTAAATAAATGTTTATGCTTATTTATGATAGTTTCCTCTATATTATTATCCTTACTGAGCATTTGGGCTTACCTCTTTCTATGTTTTATTTTTCCCTGAATGCGAAAAAGTATATTTTGACTGACCTGCATGGGATAGTCTAAGGGATATGAATGTTTTTAAAGGAGACACTATGTTGTTGTTTTTTATTTCATAATATAATGTAAAACTTATGTATGTATCTAGTAATTCCAGGCCTACTAAACTGATCAGTCTTTCAGGATTTAATCCCTTGTGATCATACCAATGTTATGTAATATTACATTGACTCTGGGTAACTAGGGTCGGGGTGTTACCGCAAGGCAGTACTTCTTATCCTCCTCCACCTCGATCTTCGCCTCTGTCTCATGCTCCATGTTAGTCTCTAGCCTTGAATCTACCTCTGCCTTCACATACACCTATTCCTTTTCCTCGAGCTACACCTATCCAATTGCCTGAAACTTTTATTGTTTGTAGGTTAGTTCTTCTAAACAAATTGATTTTTCTATTATTATTCTTCTTGAGAAAGAGATCAAAAATAATATATATGCATGCTAAAACTTATGATTCACACATAAAATATCTTTCAAAGGTCATAACTCATACTAGATAAAAAACATAGCAAGTAATCACCTTAATTTGTTATTAACATACATTCAGACAAAAAGTATGTTTCCCGCTCATCTCTAAACAAATTGATTTCTTCTTTTGAGTAACTTCATTATTTTCAATATTGATAGTAATAAGAAAAAAATAGGTGAACAAATGATTATGAAATATATTTAATGAAATTTTAATTACATTCATAAATTACTAGTTACGGGATTCTGATATTTTCATACATTATGATTTATTTCATGAATTTTCCAACATAATATCCACAATCGATATCATTATATTGTTTTGAAGACTGTAGAAACATTGACCAAAATAAGTAAAAGTTTTTGAAATTTTTTGAGAGTATAATTCTTTATATATATACCTTTATTTTTTTTCTAGTTTTAGTAATCCACAAGCTTTATCTTTTTAGACACTCACTTAATTCCATGATAAAGCCAGTATTGAGTGATCACCCTATAATAACAAAATTATTATTAATAAATATACAGAACATGTAGTTCAAATATTATCTATAAAATATTTATTTTTTCATTTTAAATATTCAAAATACACATCATGTGTGATCAGTTGGTTGTAAATCCATACATTGAATCCAAAAAAATAAATATTTAGGGATTATATGTTGAAAACAATCAGTATCCAGTGTTGCCTAAAAAGACAATTCAGTAATGAAAAAGTTAAAAATAAATTTTTTGTGATTAGATAATAATGTTTTACCTCTACATTATAGGTATCAAAAAGATTTTTTCATCTGATGCCTTTTTATTAAATTCATTGAGTAACATGTCTTTTTTCTTCTCTATTTCATCCTTATCCAAAGTAATTTTTTGGAATATATATGATACAGGGATTAATGAATCCAAATCATTCTCCGCATAATCATCATATTTTATTGCTGTAATATAAACGCCTGTACAAAATGTGAATAGTTATTAACTTCAAAAGACAAATTTAGATCACTACTTGGCCAGATGTATTATGAAAATGTACCTTATATATGTTTTCACAACTAAGACGTATATCCATTCAATCTTGAGAATTTCATTTAGAGTCTCAAGACCAATTACTTCTATTAAATATTATCTATATGTATTTTTTTCATATTCTATGTAAGAAATAGTTTTATTGTTAAATTTGGTCTCTGTATGGAGTTTTAAGGGTAATAAATATAACTTTTGAACTAGTGGGGAGAAGGTACTCTTGGAAGGTCATTTTTTCTTGGTTGATTCACTATATTTTCTTGATTTTACCATTCGTTTCTCCATCCCTTTATTCATTTATAATATCAAACCTCACTTTAGACCTTTTATCATAAATTATTACATGTTTTTCATATGAATTTATTTTTAAATACATACCTCATTTATATTTATAAGATTATATGTCTAAGATAAGAAAGCTGTAATAGCAGCTTCAACCTTTGTAATATCTGGACCATCGAGTGGAACATGAAACTCAGTAGTCAGCTCATAAGATACCTCAATCCCTACTCTCATGTGATATTTTGGGAGGGGATGATTGTGCAGATAGTCTCCTTGTATATTATTTCACCCATCACAACATGGTGGTATGTGTGTATTTATAGATAGAAAACACATACAACTGTACCATATAGAATTTTAGTAATATAAATTTATCAAAAGATTTTTGATTCACATTTCGGAGAAAGTGTAATTAAAAATGTGATTACCTTGCGTAAGGTATGCGGTTGGGGGTAATGACTAGCCTCTAAATTAGTGAGATCATTTAGTTCATGTGCGGATCTTTTCTCTACCGTTGGTTTTCTTCAGTCCTTTCTTATACATTGGTCTACCAAACTAGACCACAAAATTAATTCTTATAGTGAGTCTATTTTTTCTTTTATTCATCTCACCATATTATATTTATCTTCTTATGGTTTTTTCTTATCCAAATATGTTTGAGGAGAGACTCCAAAACCTAATCCTCTTACATGACCAAATTATTCAGGCAAAGTCAAAGCTACTGAAAGTCTTTTTTCTTCTGGTATAGATGTTGGAAATTCTTATTTCTGAACCATATAAAAGAATACGAACATATTTATTTTAATGTAATATCATTATAAATTATAACGAATTAAAATTATGTCATACATACACATTATTACCATACTATTTGGTATTTTTATAAACTGATATATGATCCTTATTCACACAAGCCTTCTAATATAGCACATGACGTGGGATGGAAGTGGCTTCATATTTTGATTCATCAATCTGTATATAAACAAAGGAACATATATTTTTCCAAATCACATAATTAAATTTTATAGTTTATTTAAAATACATACCTATTTATTATCTAATAAAATCTACCCCATCCTTCCGCTGCGATAGGTGTTTGTTGGTTTTGATGCACATTATTTATTTTCAGTACTCTTTTACTATTTCATAAATTAAAATTTTTGAATCAAGTTAGTTAAAATAAGTAATGTAAAATAATATATTATCGACCGAAATGCACCTAGAATGATATCTCATTACAATTATTACATAAAGTTGCCCATGTTTCCAGCATTATAATGTGTGCATAACTAAGTGGTGGGTGAGGAATTATTTTCCCCTCGGCATCCCTAAGATGTAACTTAATAAAATGATCCCAGATGGCTATATGGTATTTTCTATCATCCATTAAGACAACTTTATTATGGAAATATTTTAAAATAAAATAAGTCTATGAGGAATAATGAAAACTAAATCAACATTTCATTATATATTTTTTTATAAAATTGAGAAATTATATTGTAACATTATCATTATATCTTTCCAATGGATTTCCTTCATTGTAGGTTGGATGCGGAACCAGGATTAAATATCAATCGGAACATTCATCTTCATTGTGAATCAAAGATAAATAATGAATTTAGACTTTTTGGGGTCAATATTTTTTCCATGTTGATTATAACCTACATTAAATTGTATACCCTAACTTCTTTCCTTCATAATTTTATTCAAAAATTTAATGATGAATCATTCTTGTTTATCTCATTTTTTTTCATCAACATGTTGTTACTCCCCTAATAATTTCATAGTTTCATCATCAACTGTCTATTATTTATCAGGATTCGAAACATCATCATGTTCAGAGGACATTTTCTACATGAGTAGTCAAACATTTATTTTTTCTTGAATAACAACAATAAAATACACTCCATGCATAAAAGACCATAACTGCATCAATCTTGAATGAAAAGTTTTACTATCTTGAATAGAGATATAATACTTTAATATTATAGTACAACTTACCTTCACTACCTTTATTTAATCTATCCTTAGATGCTTTATTGCCTTCCATCTCTTGATAATGGGAGGAAGGATAGTTTGAAAGAGGGATTCCAATCCATCATCAAGATATGGAATACAATCATGCATCTAAGGAATAAAGTAACCTAGCAACCTACTCTAATGGAATAACTCAAAACATATCCTTAATTGAAGGGGAATTGGATTACCTTCACTTTAATGGTCTTAAAGAAATGAATCTCACCCAACCTACATTTCACATCACTTCTTTCTACTCAAGGATTCCTCACCTTCCAATTTTGGATATTTTTTAATCCACCATAACATCCCTCCAACAAAATACACCCCTTTAAAGGGTGATTGTTTCAACTTATGATCATTTTTTATCTTGAAGATTTTTAATCTTATAAATGAAATTATTATATTTAATGAAATACTAAATTTATTATTATGATATATTACCATAAAATCTTTGAGGAACCATAGATACTTTTTGTAATTGAGAATTATACATCATAGATTAAAGTAGATCTAAAATTACCTCTTGGAATGTCCTACTTTACGACTGATAATGATATTATCAGTTGTAAAATATAATATTGGAGAGATGTATTCACACAAATCAATCATATTCTATGATAAAACATTAATCATACACCATGAATTCTCTCACAAAATATGATATGAGATATCGTATTTCTTTTATTATATTTAACAATTGAGGTGATATTTTATTTGTTCTTTGTATCCTCTATTTTCACATAAACAATGGATAGAGTCATATTTTATGATATCATATATTTTATGGTAAAACCTAGTTCAAAACCTTATATTTTATATATATCATACCATATGATATATAATAAACATATTTTATGGTTTAATAAATAAATAATTCATATCAAAATATATGATATTGACATAATACAATATGAAATTTATTCATTCGAAAAAATAATATATTAATACATTGTTACCTTGAGGAACAATTATCTGATACCACTTATGAGTTTTAAGGTATCATCCTATGATCACTGAAGGAGTGTTATCACCTTATCCTAGTAATAAACAATGATCAAATAAGAAGAGATGTTTGGATATGGAATTAAACAAAGGGATCATTACAATAGGGTGGTAGTATCTCTATTTTGTGCATTTTGGATGTAGATAAAAAATTACATGACTTATAGGACATAAATATCAAAACCATAAAAAGTACATTTTAATCAATTTTTGTGCTCTTTAAAGTTATTCACCATGTTAGATGGATTTGGAAATTATTTTCTTATACTATTTATTATTTATATCATTCTATTTTTATTAGTAAATATTTTAATAAAACACATCTAATAGTTTTCTTGATCAATTATCAAACCATAGAAAACTCACTTTATTTTGGAAAATACACTCTTTATATGTTGTTGTGCATATTTAAGTCCAATTATCCAATGATTTCTCAACACTATCCAATCTAGGAAATTGGTAAAAAAAAATTGAGCATACTTCTCTCACCAAATAAATTCTCTATAAATCATTGTAACCCATTATTAGATTTTAATAATAATCATAATTTTATTAAATAAAAAAACTCTGAAAATGTGATTCTCAAAAATAATTTTTGGAACATAACTAATTAATTCAATATTTTTTTAAATTCAATAAAACATTATTCATCAAAATTATAAATCTAATTAACTCATTTCATGGTTTAACAATTTACATGAAAAAACAAAATCCACAAAACATGTTTTAATGACTTTTACACTTAGCTTGGTCCATATATGTTCATCACCCATAAATGAGGGCAATAACATAGTATCCCCCAATCCTTAAAACCCATTATAATTAAGCCTTTAGAATATATAATCTAGTATATAAGATGAATTAAATTTGAGAAAATACATAGATTTTGGAAGCCTATATTATTCAAGTAAAGAGAAAACTGAGTGGGCATGAGAGGTTTACATGTTAATGTCGAGAGTAAAGTAAACCATATATGTGTGTATCTAGGGATAAATGGGATGGACAATCAAATACATATGAAAGGAGAAGAAGAAATAGAACTACACTCATTTTATTTCAGTAATTATGAGAATAGATATAGGGTTCTTCCTGTTTAAGAACTGCACAAAAACGCAAAATGTGGAACCCAAAGCATTAAACAATGATAGAAGAAGAGTAAAAAAATAACATTATTTGGATTCATGCCTTGATTAATATAAGTAAACATAGTGGAGTTACGCCAACATCATAGGAATTTTGTAAGAGCTTCATAATTGAGAGTGACTCAGTCGTGGTCAGTTTTTTTTAAATAGATCGAGGACACTTTTAACAGCACTTTTAGAAAAGTGCTAATAAAGATCCCTTTTATTATTGTTAGATTTATAAGAACTAATAAAAGGAGTATTTATCAGTTATTTTTTAGAACCGAAAAATCTCAATCTTTATAGGTGCTAAAAACACTGATAAAATACCTATTTATCAGCACTAGTATTTTAGAGTTGATAAATATATCTTTTAACGGTGATTTTTAGCACTGATTAGTATTGATTTATTAGCAATAAAAAAGAAATTATAAAAGTTTGATAAATATAATTATTTAAATTACATTATTATAATTTTATAGTTATTTAAATAAATTTATTATAATTTTATAATTATTTAAATATATATAATTATTTATTTTTAATTATATAAATACTTATTTAAAAAGTAAAAAAAATTATAATAATTATTTTTTTATAGTAATTATAAATATAGTAAATATACAATTATTGATATATTTTTTAATAACTATTTATTTACAAATATATTTTTAACATTATTGATGGATATATAATCTTAAATACTTGTATTTTAAAAATGTGTGAAATTCAATAATTCAAAATTAGTACAGTTTAAAAATATTCAAAAAATATATAAGTTTTATTAATTAAATGTAATTTAATAAAAAAAATATTTATATATGTTTATATATATGTATTGAAGTGGGTGAATTCATATTGAAAACAGTAAAACATATAAATATATATATAATATAAAATGATCAAATTAAAAAATAAAATAAAATAAAATTAGAAATGAAATTGATGTATTAAAACCAAATAAATAAAATTTACTAATTAAAAACTCAATATATATTAAATGTATCATGTTATAATGAAATTCTAAATTTTTTTAATAAATTACATAAATATTTTTTGTATGTGTTTCTATAGATTGTGTAAATATATTTTTGTGTGCATTAGTATAAAAAATCATTAACATGTATATATACATCGAAGAAATGAAAAATAATCCTTTTGATATAGGTTAAATTGAAAAATCAAACAACATTAAATATGAATAATACATTAATATGTTCTTATTTATAATTATGTATATATTATAATTATTCATTGTATATATATATATATATATTTAATATATACTATTTATTAATATTTATAATATATATATATTAAATTTATTCATTTTTATAAATAATTTTTTAATTAATAAAATGTTTCATGTTTTTCTTAATTTACTAGTTTTCTTTTTATGTATTAATTATTCATTTTATTCGAGACCATTATTAGCGATAACAAACACTAATAAAGGGAAACATTTATTAGTGCTAAAAACACACTGATAAATATTTCCTTCATCAATACCAAAATAAATTGTTAGTAAAGGTTTCCTTTTTCCGCGCTAAAAAGGTTCTGATAAATGGTGCCCTTTACAATTTCTTTTTTTAGCGCTGATAAAGGGATTATTTTATCAATTCTTAGTTTAGCACTGATAAATATAAACTTTATCAATGAATTTTTTACTGGAACTGATAAATGATAGTGTTATTAAACGTGTGTTTTTTAGTTGTGTTGATTCTATATGATTCCATGGACATTTCTACTCCATGGATATAGATTATGGTAGTATATTTCTTGTATATTTATACTCTTTAGATCCTCAATCTATAGGATTCGAATGGCTTCTTTACACCTTGAATCTAGATTTCATGGAATCTCATTGAACATGCTAAGTGGACATGTTCCTTGGACACCGCTGAAGTCATTACCATGTTTCTACAAAGATGCTCCATGGAATCATTAAGGATTACTTGGTATTCTATACCTTAGATTCATACCTTGAAGGTCTGACACTTGATTAAATGGAATGGAACTTGTGGATATTATTCTCATCTTTAAATATTTCCCTGGTATGGGTATTGGATTATAGCTGTTAGACTAGACTTTATCACACCTTCTTTATTTAGGATTTATAGTTTCCTTGTTTATGGGATCTTGACCATTGTTCATAGGGACCCCTGATTGACTGGATAGGATTACATATTCATTATATATTTTAAATTCATTACTTTCATACTTATTATATATTTTACACTATTTATTTTTATATTATACATAATGGACTTTTAATAGGTCACTCCCAGTTTTTTGTTTTCATCCCCTATTTTGGTTTGTCTTTTGGAATTTGTTTTTTGGCTCGAGTTTTAGGTGTGATAGGTTTAAAAATTTGGTTTTGGAATATTTTTCCATAATTTTATCGTATGTTAATTGTTAGAATAAATCATGCAATATCCTATAGCAAACTTTGTGGCTTAGGGTTAGTTGTAGTGGCATGGTGCACGGCTTGCACTTAGTTTGTCAAACTATGGGGAAATTGTGACAGAAGGCTCTGTGTTTCGATAGAAACATTTCACATGGTTGTATCATATTCTCTAAACCATGTATCCAAACCATAGGTATTTCCTTGTTTGTTTATTAAGGGTTGAATGTGTTTCACAATGTTTAGTAAAAAGTCCAATAAAACCCTATGTGGTGCCCATGTCTTAAAAATTGTGAAATTATATTTTAAAACTTTTTTAATTTTAAACCCAAAACACTTCCCCCTTCCTTCTCCTAGTTCATACTACCCTAGTGGATCCCATCCCTTTCTCTCCAAGCCACCACTCTTCTCCCTTGGTGTGTATCTTGGGTTTCTTCAAGGTTTTTTGGCTTGATTTATCAAGGTATTGTCCTCTCCTCTTCTCTCCCTTCCTTATCCTTCCATTTTCATTAGATTTCGTCATATCCTATGGTCTCTTGGACCTAGGGTTCATGTCTCCTCTTGGTTTATGTTGGGTTTTTTTTCTTGTTTATGGTTTCTATTGGTAATTATTGAATCTTGGATCCTTTTTCATGGTTGTTTCAAGTGTGCGTTGTTAAAGCATCATGAGTTTGAGGTAGGTTTACATTTTAAATTTAAAAATCAATATTATCATGCTTCCCACACCTCTTTTATATGTTAACTATTTATGTGTGATGCTTGTAATTACTTTTTGATGTGAAATGAGGTGGTTTTCAGGATTATTTTTTAGTATATTCCATTTTTTATTAGGTGATACACACCAAGTGTTTTATAAAATGCTTCGTAGTATTTTGTGAGTATTTTTTAGGTATAAAGAATGGATTGGTTTTGAAAATATATTTTACAAATTTATATGGTTCTTTTTGGTCAACCAAATGGTTTTAAAAATGGTTCAAACTTGAAATTAGTGTGAATATGTTTCCTTGAAAATAAAATGGCATGTGGTGATGATTTAATGCCAGAATAGCACTTTGAAAAAAATGGTTTTGGTTTGAACATGTGGTCTGAGTACTTAAATGATAATTTTATAAATGAATTTAAAATGTAAATTGGCATGTTTTCACCTTTTGGAAATGTGTTTTTGATTCTATTTAAAAAGGTATTCCTGATGACTATTTGACACTTTGGTGAAATTGATGAAAAGGATATACTTGAAAATTATCCTTTGGTAATTATCTTTCCATGTTTATATTAAATAGATATTATTTCCTCACCATGGAATCCTATGATCCTTTTATGGGAATGGGTGGGATATTCTCACTATGGAATCCTCATGAAAAATTTACTTTGAGTGTAATAAGAGATCCTCGGCATAAACTCCTTTTGAGATCTATTTTGTGTGGTAAGATATTTACCCTTAAGGTGACTCAGGGTGGTGCTTATTGTGTGGATTATTATTTTTGATATATGTTTTCATGGGATTGGACACTCAATTGGTATCAGTTGACTCACCACTATTATACTATTGACATGGATACCTATTATAGGTAGAAACTTTTCTAAGAATAATTGCTTCACTAACAAGGATTATGCTCTGGTTAGTGTCCCATAATAAGGGGATATATTTTGTTATTATTCATATGGGATGGTTACCCTCAGTTAGACCATTTAGAGTGTTATTTAGTATGTGGGAAAATATTTATGTCATCGAGTCAGGCATGTGTTCCTAGAAGAGTCATGATCTATAGAATGTTCTACATTCTTCATGAGCTACTAGTTTCTCCCATGTCTAGTGAAACATAGGTGTCTATAGTAGATGATTATGATATCGTGTGGGTCCATTATTCTTTTTTGATTATTTTTTCCATTTCCCTTCTTATGTGATCATTGTTATGCCTTTATTAAATAGTGTACCTCTTGGGTACATGTTGTGTGTTATCTTGCAAAGTTTTATGGAAAATTACTTTCACACTTTTTATTCCATTTTAAAATGAAAAAATCATCTTTTATCTTTAGAATTTCATTGGTTCCCAATTTGGGAAGAGTTTGTGATTTTAAATGAGAAAATGGGGAATGGATTGTGTTTTTCATTAAATAAAAATGGCTAGAAAAGATTACTTCTCAATATTTTATTTCAATCCTAAAGTTGATTTTTCTTTAATTTAAAGTAAACGCATCGAGAATACAATTTTTTTCAGAACACCTATTAAGTTTTAATACTTATACATATAGTTCTTCCTTTTTTTTTATCATGTGTTGATGGTTTCAAATTAGTTTTTATCTCCATGAGAGATATTTGGTTTGAAATCAAAGAGCGACCTTCAGGTCATATTGAGATATTTTTATCATCATGTTTAATTTTGTTTTTTTTTTGTTTTTTGTTTTTTGTATTTTTAGATCTTCTATAAAGGATGTTCATATCTGAATTTATTAACAAATATAATGGCCTTCTCACTTTGCTTCCACTACATTATTTTATTATATTGGGTTAAATATTTTCCTTTTGTTTCTCTTTTGATCCTTGGAACTAGTTTTTAGCCTGTGTGGATTGGGAAAGCCCTTCGGGAATTACCATGGATTGACTTGGGCTACCAGTTTGGTGTTAACTCAGTTTGGTTCATGAAAAAATGGTATCAAAGTATGCCAAGCTCTTTAGAGGAACTATCTTTCAGAGCATCCTATGTTATTTAGGATCTCAAGGTTGATGGAGTAGGATTTTTAGAACCATGGGGTGTAGGTATGGAGTATTTTCTAGAAAACACTTTATATACCAAGACTTGGGATTTCCATGGTAATATGGGTTTTATTTGGTGTTTTTGGATACCATGAATTTTTTGGTGTATAATAAATGAAGGTGGATTTAAGCCAGTGGTCTCCGTGAGGTTGCAGGACATTATAAGCCATGTGGATCCATATACATGGTTCTAAAATACTTAATGTAGTGATGGTATGATTGGCATATTGTCACCAACCATATGTTCATGTCACCCATCGACACTAGTTTCCCCTAGTGAGTTTTTTTTTATCTTCTATGGTTCTATTTTTTTTAAATACCATTATTTGAATTGTGAAATATGACTTTGAGAGTTGTAGTGGTTGTGTTTTGGGAAGATGGAATATGACTTTTCAGATATTCTTGAAGAAATATTTATGAATATGGATCTTTGGTAAACTGATTTTTAGGTAAAGAAAAGATGTGTATAACAAGATTAGATTTATATAATAAAATCACTGGATTTATTGAGATTATTATTTTGAAAATGGATGCTTTTTTGGGAATTTGTTTTAAATAATAAGGAGTGGGTTTTTAATCAAATTATTTTTAATGGAATGATATTTTTGAATGGGTGAAAATATTTTAATGAAATAAAATTGATCAAAGTGAGAGTTTGAAAATCGTTTTTGATTAGTGGCTATTGGTATTTTGAAAAAGGTTTTGTGAAATTTGAAAGGGAAAGTGGATTGATAGTGTGAAAAAAATTGGTGGAATTTTTTTTTTTAGAAAATGGAAATGTTTTTTTGACCATTGGTATTTCCATAGGTTCTCACGTGCATGTATAAGTGTCGAAAAGTGTATGGATGACAGTATGGGAGAATGAGTTTCTGGATTGGTATTATTTTATTAGTTCCTGGGGTGGCCTGAGAATTTGAATGTTTTAGGCTCCTTGAAATACCATTGGTGAGTGTAAAACAGACCAAGTTTTGTTTTTTTATGTATTTTCAAGATGAATATTTTTATGTATGATATCATGTGGTTGTGTGGCTTGTTTTTCATATGTTTTTGAAATGTTTCCTATGTGGTGTTTGAGTTTGATAACTCTTGTGGATGATTTGGTTCTGGTTGAGAATTTGGTTTTCTTACCCCTAAGTGTGTTCCACCACATAATTTCGAGGGATATTTGAAGGGTGGCCATGGGTGGTACACTATTGGAAAAAACTTCCAGTCAATTAACCTAAGGATTTCCTTCTGTAGTTTCAAAAGTTAAATCCATCTCCCTTTTATAATCAAGTGTTTCCTCTTGAAGCGGAAGAGTGGATGTAAAAAATAGAAAGGATCTTTTGTCTCCTTGAGTTGATTGATTCATTGAAGTTTAAGTTTGATAACATTATTCTCAAAGAACCAAAATGGAAGTGGTTGAAATTAGACTCTTGAAACAAGTCTTTGGAAGATCTCTCATGGGAGTTCTTTAAGGGTTCATTCATCCGTCAGTATTTCTTTGATCTAGAAATGGTGAGAAAGGTGATAGAGATGTGTGATCTATTTGAAGGTGATAGAATAGAGTTCGAGTTTTATGGTTGTTTTTGGGACCTAGTTCCTTTCCATCCGGTGTACACTATAGTAACCCGACCACATATAGCCCAACATCAGTGTCTACTTCTAAATAAATTGTCATGATTACATGTAATAACATATTAAAGGACCGAGATATTATTTGTCTTGTTAAACTAGATAAAAACATGAGAAAAAATTTACCAATTATAAAATATTGTCTTATTCTTTCTAAATTAATAGTATCATGGATAACTATAATATATCTATAAAATCCTGTCATATATCTCATAGTACCTTTACAAGATTCCAGGATAATGATACATAATATGGATGATATCGAATGCTCAGTAAGTGAATAATATTACAAAATTAATAATGAATCAATGAGAATAATAATTATGACATGGTGAGTAACTGAACTCACATGACATATAATCAATAAACTAATTAGGAAGTGAATAATAAATATATAAAAGTAATAAATATAAACACATTCAATTCAAATAACTATATATGTAAAAAATCACATGGCATGGTAAGAAACTGAAACACATGCCATATAAATAATGGAAAATGTAATGTATCCATGGATATATTGATGAAAAATATCATGGATGAATAATAACTAAAACAAAATGAGAGGAATGCTTTCTTAATGGACATTATGTCTCAGGAACATAAAAACCTATATTTTAAAGAAAATTTATAATATGGATTAACTTTTTAAATTCTCACAACTAATTTTCTCATGAAATCATTTCAATGCATCAAGGAGCTCTATAAATTCTAGGCTCCTCTATTCATTTCCAATCTAAAACATTCCTCATATCAAATACTGAAAATAAATAATATGCCTTATCAAATATATGTATTGAATAAAGAATATAGAATTATCAATACTTCCCTAAATAATCAAATAACTATCAAAGTAGACACCATATGTAAAATGGTATATGGTTTAGGAAATAAAAATATCCATGATAAATGAAATCGATAATTAATGATAAATTAAATGCTCAATGATCATATGATATTGAATATTTCATGGGGAGTAAAAAATGATTCAAGGATGTGAATGTGAGAAGTATTCATGGACAAATCAATAATTAACCATCCAAAGGAAGAATAAAGATGTTATCAACACAATAAATCCCAATTGGAGTAAAAATAAGGGGTTATTGTGGCTAATGAATATAAATACTATAAAATGATATTAAAAAACATTATTGAGAATATTATCTTTTTATTATGAAAAACCTTTTCTTTGAAAATTACTTTTGAAAAAAAATTAATTGGAAATAATTCTTTTAGATATTAAAAAGGAAGCTTAAAATAAATGACTATGGGTAAATCCATATAATCTATACGATGTAAAAACAATATTCCATTTGCATGGTTATAGGTTTGAAAGATGCCTTATCTAGAAAGCAAAAATAATTTTCAATTGAAAATTATGGTAAAAGAAAAAAAGGGTAAAAATTTATTTACCAAATCATTTTGAAAACATTATTGAAAACATTTAAACAAAATATGGTTTTTAGAGAAATATATGTTCTCTGACTAAACAGAAATAAAATGTCGAGTTTTTTGAAAACATTTCCTAAAAACTTTTGAGTACCAAAGTGTGGGAAAATGGTATAAATACTTGAAAATGGTTATGAATAAATATAAGAGATAAAATTAAATGTTTTATTTGACTACTTTCATATAATTTCCTTGAATGGAAATACCATTAACAGGTCATTAAATTTATTGTTGAGGAAACTAATCTTTAAAATTCCAAACTGTCTCACACCACTTTAAAAAAAAATTAAATCATAAGCCTCATGAAGGAATAAAATTAATTGATAGTTAAAATATCATGATATTAATTATATTCATAGTATATCATGTTAAACGGCAGTATATACACCAAATAAATGGAACTAGGTTCTTAATAATAAATAAATCTCACTGGAATATAATTTGAGACAAAATCCCTTACATTGAGTTTCATTTCAAGAGAACGTCCGTTAACATCATGTATAAAATAGTTATGTTATTTTTATACTTTATTGAGAAAAATTTTCATTTTTATCATTAATTTTATTTCAATTTTTACAATGTTTTATACAACTATATAAATAGTTCTTTTAATGTTGGGTGTTTTGAAAAAATTCAGTTTATGTGTAAAAAAATAACTTTGTTAGGTCAACTATGCTCAAATAATTCAATATATAACATATCCAGAATAAAAATCACGAAACAATAACCATATTTATAAATAAATTATTATTTTAAAAACAATTATTAAAAAGGAATATGAAAAATGAACCAACATTAAACTCATGGAGATGGTAGGTTGTACGTACGTATGAGCAACGTTCCCATTTTTCAATGATCATTATGGAAAGAAGGTAAGTAAAACTAAATATTTTCAAAATGATCATTATATCATAAATACCACATTATCTTATAATATATAATTATATATATAATTCTTGTGATGTAAATGGAATCACATCTTGTTGAGGAGGCAGTAGTCCACACGTCCATGACCAACATTGTCACTTTTTAGTGTGTGAAAGGATAATAACGAAAATGGTATATATAAATGGTATATTTATAGAAAAGTAATTATTTCATAAATATCGTATATTTTGTTTATGTAACATATTTTTATTTGAATCCATATTTTATATATTTCATTATAGTGTGAATGAATCACATCACTTTGAGGGGGTGGTATCCCACACTTTCTAAAACGATGTTATTGTTTAAACGTAAAAAGGAAAGTATGAATGGTACGTGTAATAAAATGATTAAAGAAGTATAAATAAATAATAAATTTCATATATATCATATATAAACATAGTTTCCATCATAATCTCCATCCATGAAAGTTTGTAAAGAAAAAATTAACAACCATCATTTCGTGAGGCAGTAGTTCACCGTACATAGAAATAGTATGTTCGTTACCTATTAGATATAAGTGTGTATTTGTGTAGGTATAAAACATAGTATAAAAAAAATTTATTTATTATACTGGTTTTTGATATAATAAAATAATAATAAGATATTAGGGTTTGTATAATGGAAATAAAATTAAAAATCTTCAGAGAAGATGATACCTCTTAATTGGGTAAGTACTTTTGGTATGTACCGAAATCATTCCTTGGAAAAATTTATAACCGAAGGGGGGATTAAAGATATTGGAGAGGGATTTTTTTAAGCAATATGGACATATATTATCCTATCATATGTGTTTTTAGGGGCTTTACTAATGGGGATAAGTGGTGGCCTTTTATAAGGAAGTAAAAAGGACTCACATGGATTTTTTGAAATGAAGTTCGGTGCACAGATGTTCTTACCTAAAAAACGTCATAAAAAACCAAATCAAAATCAATAATATAAGTTTAATGGAATAATTATTTCCAAATAGTGGGTGTTGGATAATTTTATAGGTCATTTGGGATCTTAAGATAAAGGTTTAGTCCATTATTAAGCTTAATTTTACCTTAATAATTATAATTAATATTAATCACTTTAACTAATATTTTTTATAAAAAATAAAGTTTGTATAATTAGACATTATAAATTATGATAAATATAAATCTTTAATCCATTATTTCAAATTATATTAACATAAGTTGTAGAAATTAAGTAAAATTTAATCCCAGAGACAGAATGACAATGCAAGTTTTAATGTAAAAATGTTCAAAAGCTTTCTCTGTGTTTAAGGTCAATTTCAACGTGAAATTTATCCCAATGAAATAAATTTTATTAATTGGTAAAAATATTTTATAATTAAAAATTAAAAATTATTAAAAATATAATTTAACCTTATAAATATATTTTATGAAAAAGTGCTTTTGAACTAAAATTCTGTATTTATAGCTTTTCATTAAAAAATGAAATGTTTCAGAAAATTATCAAAAAATAACCCCAACACAATTAATATGTTGAAAATTAAAATATGAAGTTTATACTTTGAAATTAAATAAATAAAAGTGTCAAAATTCATATTTAAACTTGGTTCACCATTAAAATGTAGTAAAATTACCATTATAAAAATATAGGTTTTTATGTGTAGAATAGAGTTTTTTCTTATCTTATATATATCAAACCTAAATGATTAATATAAAAAATTATTGATATAATATATTTATATATATTACATTAACATTACTCAATAACTATAATTAATTTAATATATTATCAAAAAACAACTTTTTTCATAAAAATAATTTTTTATAAAAATATTAACTATATATTCAATTACTTCATATATTTATTTTTAATTAATTTTTAACCAATTAATTCATTCTATGTTTTTATAAACCATAATATCATATGTTATTTATTAGTATTCATAACAACTAATTTAACAGCTACTTTATATCACATGGTATTTTAATAATATATTATTGTTCGAGAAAACTCGGTCTTGCGTGTAACACAAGCCATTGAAGAAGGTATATCTTGCTTGTAATGCACTCTAAATATATGTTTTGTGCATTGAAATATATAAAATATATTTGAAATATTTAATATATTATAAATTATTTGGATATTATATTTCCTAATGTGCTTGTTTTTGTGTTCCATGCATGCTATCGAATACAAGGTATTTACTTTCGATTTTCAGGGTATCACACTCTCTCCACTTTATTTAAATTGTGTCCCTATAATTTAAACTTGATAATGGTAATATATTATTTTATACTTCTTATGTTTTAAATCCCACATCATTATAATCTTACATAGGATATCCACTATAAAAGAGGGAATGGAAATTACAAATTTCAAATGGACTATTAATTAAATAGGTCTCTAAGTATGAGAAAATTAGTAGGAGATGCGTACATAGAGGAAAAGAATAAATATTTATAGGGAATGAATGAGGTCATCAATAAAAAACAAGTTAATGGTTAATGGAATGTTGATGGCCTCAAATTTATAAATTTTAAATTATTTAAGAGACTATCGGTTCAATAGAAATTAAGGTATTTGGACAAAAAATTTTAAAATATACCTTCCCTAATGTTTAGGAATTATTTTACTTTCTCGAAATATAAGAAAATATATTTAATTTATAATTTTACATTTAATATGATAAATCCTAGTTTTTTTCTTCGATCAAATTATAATTCATTCATAAATTAATATTGATGTATGAAGCACCAAAATACATTTCTAAAGGATCTTAACACCCATAAATGAGTGAAAAGTCTAAATATGTGTCCTTAACTATCTTTAAAAACTAATATGGTTAATATATTAATCTATAATCCTAAAAATTTATATTATTGGTTAATCGTTAAAATATATTCATTAAATTTTGTAACTAAAAAATGTAAAATTAACCAGGACATTGTGTAGTTGAACGGTTGTTATGAAACCATTACCATCCTTTGGTCATTGGTTCCAGACCTGCATCATTGAAATATTTGATTGGTTCCCACCTGACTTAATTTTTTTACTTTTCTAAAACCATATTAATATAATTTTAAAAATTAATATGATGGAAATCCTTGAAATAAGCTTAATCAGTACACATATTTTTTAACAATTGTTTTCAATAAAAAACTAATACATAAATACATCGTCCATTTATTTTCATATAGGTCCTTCCTTGGTCTAGGGTGCATCCATAATATCATTCATAGGATTTAAATATCATGACACCTTATATCAAATCTAAAATAACTTAGGCTTAAACTTGGTAATTTGTTGTCAATGTCCTTTATAGTGGTTTTTATTGATAATGTCAATTGTTCTATTAATATCCCCCATAAGTGTCAAACCAGGTTCGTAGTAAGGCTCGTTGTTGTGTACGAGGTTACCTTGAGTCAGGCCTGGGGAACCTTGTTAGAGTAATGAATACTAGGTACATCTGTGCTAAAACCAAGTCCACTTGTAGTATCTATACATGGATTTATTTTGAGGAATATTAACATAATCTCTATGTTACCAAAATTATAGGATGTTATTCTATAATTATCCTGAAATTCTTCCTTAGGGTTATGTTCTCTCACCAATAGTTTCTTAATTCTAGTTCCTAATGTTGTTAAACTTCATCTAATTCCAAATGTAGATACTTCTCCCTAGATAGCCCAAATCTAGTGTTTGATACTAGTTACATTGGCATAATTACAAAGAATATAATCCTGATGAAGCAATAGTTTTTATTTCTTGGTAAACCAGATACATAAATGAGAAAAGAACGCACTAAATAAAACATGTATTTTTTATTCTTTATAAATAAATAGATTTGTGGATATATCTAATCCATCTAGTAAATCCCTACATATCTTTCATTGTACGCATCTTGTATTCCTAGGGAAAGAAACAGAATAAGGGTAAGCTCAAATTCTCAATAAGGGAAAAATATAAAAGATTAAATAATAAATCAATGATAATAATAATTATAAAATGTTGTGTAACTGAACTCACATTCCATATAATCAATAATAATATAAGGAAGTTCATAAAAAATATTGAAATTTAATAACTGGAAACACATGCCATTCAAATAACTATATTGGGAAAAATAAATATTTCTTGGTAAGAAACTGAAATAAATTCCATATAAATAATAGAAAATGAAATGTATCCATAGACTTTTTGATGCAAAATATCATGGATGAATAATAAATAAAACTGAATGAGGGAAATACTTTTGTTAATGTGTAACATGCCTTAGGCATAAGAAAACCAATACCGTCAAGAACTTTCACCAAATATTTTAAACTATTCTGATTTGTGCAATGAATTTTTCTTAAGAGAACCTATTGAAGCATTGAGGAGATATATAAAGTCTGAGATCCTACCATCGTTGTCTATCCAAAGCATTCCTTATATAAAATAATTGAAATTAATAATTTGAATTATAAAATATCCATACTGAATAAAGAATATGAAATTATCAATATTTCCAAAAATAATAAAATAACTATCAAATTAGACACAATATATAAAATGGTATATGATTTATGCAATAGTAAAATCCATGATAAATGAATTTGATAATTGATTTTAAATTCAATGTTAAATGATCATAAGAGATTTAATATTTTAAGGGGAATAAAAAATAATTAAAGGGGTGATTTTGAATACTGTCCTTGTCCAAATAAATAATAAACCATACAGAGGAATACTAAATATAGTATCAATAAAAAAATCCCAAGTGGAGTAAAAATAAATGGGTTTTGTTTTTGATGAATAGAAATACTATAAAACGGTATTTTAGAAACACTCTTTAGGAAAATATTTTTTTTATTAGGAAAAAACATCTGAACATTTTTAAAAAAATAAACAATTTTGAAAACATTTTAATTAAAATTATCCTTTTAGAATCGAAATGGAAACTTCAAATAAATTAAGGTGGGTAAATCCATACAAGTCATACATGGTAAAAAAACATTCCTTTTGAATGGATAAAAGTTATAAATTTTCCTTGTTCATAAAGAAAAAAGAGGATTCCGTTGAAAACATTCATAAAAGAAAAATGGGTAAAACTTTATCTACCAAATACTTTAAAAAAAATTAAAACATTTTAAGAAAAGGTGGTTTTTAATAGAAAATAGGTTCTCCGGCTAAATAGAGATACAATATTGGGTTTTTTGAAAAAAAATTATATAAAACATTTTGAGTACCAAAGAGTGGAAAATTAGTACTACTACTTGAAAATAGTCATTAATAAAAAGAGGAGAAAAAATTAAAGGTTTTATTGAAAAATGATCATATAATTTTCTCGAATGGAAACACAATTGAAATATCCTTAAATTTATTGTTGATTAAAATAATATTTAATCATTTTAAAGTGTCCCATACCACTTTAAAACATTTTAAATCATAAGACTCATTAAGTAATGAAATTAAATGAAATTTATAATAACATGACAGTATGTGTATTAATTATATATCATGTAAAAGTGAAGTATATACACCTTATAAAAAAACTAGGTGCATAACAATAAATAAGTCTAAATTGAATTTAAATTTAGATGAAATAATTTACCTTGAGTTTATTTTTAGGTGAACATCCTTTAAATTAATGTATAATTAAATTATGTTAATTTTATACTTTCTTGAGAAATAATTTCACATTTATAATTACTTTTATTTCACTTTTTACTATGTTTTATACAACTAATTAATCAATTATGTTTATGTTAGGTGTTTTAACCAAATTCAGTTTATGTGTCAATAATAACATTAATAAGTCAACTATGGTCAAATAATTCATTATATAACATCTATATAATAATAATCATAAAATAATAATCTTATTTATACATAAATTATAATTTTAAACCCAATAATTAAATATTTTTATGAAAAATGAACCCACATTACACTCATGGAGAATGTAGACTCTACGTACGCATGAGTAATTTTCCAATTTATCAATGATCATTATGGAAAGAAGTTATGTGATACTATATCTTTCCAAAATAATAATTATATCATAAATACCATATTATTTAATAATTTATACTGATATGTATAATTACTGTGATGAAAAATGAATCACATTGTGTTGAGGAGGTGGTAGTCCACACATGCATGACCGACATTATCACTTTTTACTGTGCGAAAAGATGATAAATAAAATGGTGTATATATAAAGTAAATTTACATCAATGTAATTATTTAATAAATATCATATATAGTTTTTTATTTTACATGTTTTTAATTGAATCCATATTTTATATGTTACATGTATAGTGGGAATGAATCACATCGCTTTGAGGGGGCGATAGTCTACATTTCCTTAAACGATGTTATCATATTAATGTAAAACAGAATGTATTAATGGTATGTGTAGTAAAATGATTATTGAAGTATAATGAAATAATAAATATCATATATATATTATATAAACATAGTTTCTATTATAATTTCAAATCATGGAAGTTGGTAATGAAAAAATTAATAATCATCATTTCATGAGGCAGTTGTTCACCGTACATAGAAACAATAAGTTCTTTACCCATTAGATAGAAGTGTGGGTAATTGTATCTCTATACCTTAATATAAAAAGTTCGTAGTATATTTATGATACTTTTTTTATAAAATATTATAATTATATAATATTATGGGTTGGATAATGGAAATAAAAATAAAAATCTTGAGGGAAGACTTTACGTCTTAATTAGGTAACTACTTTAGGCTTGTACCAAAAGGATACCTTAGAATGCTATCTAAAAAAAGGAGGATTCAAGGTTTAAGGGATGTATTTTTAGAGTCAATATGGTTATATATTATTCAAAAAGAAGTAGTTTGAGAGTTTTGAGGAACGGGGAGATGTGTTGGCCTTTTATAAGGAAGGAAAAGGATGCAGTTGGATTTTTTTGAAAAGAAGTTAATTATACACATTTTCTTATCTAAAAAGTCTTAAAAACCAAAAAAATCTCAATAATTTAAGTTTTATGGAATAAATATTGCCACCTAATGGGTGGTGGACAATTGGATAAGGCATTTGGTCCCATAAGTTAAAGGTTTAGCCCTTAATTAATCATAATTTTACCTTAATAATTTTAATTAATTTTAATCAAATTCACTAATCATTTTTGTTAAAATATTGATATTATTAGACATTATAAGTTATTCTTATTCCAAATATGTAAAAAAATTCAAATTCCAATCACAGTAGTGGGAGAAATTAATTTAAATTTAATCCCATGGATGGGATGACAATTCGGGTTCTAAGGTAAACATGTCCAAAATTTTTCTATGTTTTTATCGTAAATTTCAAAGTTAAATTGATCCCAATGACATAAATTGTATTAATTGATAAAAATATTATTTAATTAACATTTAAAATTAAATAAAAATATAATTTAACCTTATAAATATATTAGACAAAAAAGTGGTTTTGAACTAAAATTCGGTATTTTTAACTATTCATTAAAAATGAAATGTTTCAGAAATATATCAAAAAATTACCCAAACTTAATTATTATGTTTCTATTTCAAATCTAAAGTTTTTTTTTGACATATTTAATCAATTAAAGTATCAAAATTCATATTTAAAATGGTCTCTTCGTTAAAAGGTGGTAAAATTTACATTATAAAAATACATTTTTTTATGTAAAATAGAGGTGGTTCATATGTTATATCTATCAAACCTAATGGATGAAGATAAAAAAATTATTGAATATAATATATATAATATATATATATATATATTACATCAATATAACTAACTAATTGTAATTAATTTAATCTATTATCATAAAATAATATTTTTAGAATAAAAATAGTTTTCTATAAAAATATTCACTTTATATTCAATTACTTATTATATTAATTTATAATTTTTTTTACCAATTAATTAATTATACATTTTTATAAACCAAAATTTTTGTAATTTAGTTATTAATATTCATAATTACAAATTTAACAGCTAGTTTATATTTAATTATATTTTACTAATATAATATTGTTTGATAAAACTCAATCTTGTGTATAACTCAATCCATTGAAGAAGTTCACTCTTGAATGTAATGCACACTAACTTGGTGTCTCATGCATTGAAATATATAAAATATATTTTAAATAGTAAATATATTATAAATATCTATATATTATATTACCTTACGTGCTTGGTGTTGTGTGTCATACACACTATCGAATACAATCTTCTTACTTTATATTTTAGAGGCATCACATACACCGAAGATGATTCCATAGAAACATGGAATTTTGAGTTTGGGCTTCATCCTGATCTAAATTCGAAGGTGTTGGAGTTTAATCTAACCTATTTTATTGATTTTGTGAGAAAAGATATTTGGGTTGAATCTGTGTTAGTAGGAGTGCATGAGGTAGTCCTCCCTCCTTCAATTCCTCAAAGTGGATAGGGTAATTATAGTAAGGAAGTAGAGAGGTAGCCTAAATATGTTGATGGTGGTCATGGAATCAAAAGTCATCTGGATCATTCATCATCTTCTTCTATGCATGATATTTTGGTATTTCATCACTGTTACAAGTTAGTTCATAATAATTCTTTGTGTTTGAGTACGACAAAGACCTATAATTATTATGGATGCCTAAGAAAATTGCAACAATCCTTTAATTGTGTTTCTAGGAAGCGATGTGGAGACACTATGCATATTTATAGCTCTAATAGAGACTCATATTAAGTCTCTTTTTTGTATTATTATTTGTTTTAAGGTTTTTTCTACTAGTGTTATCAAATGTTATAGTTTTCTTTTATTTGAAAAATTAGAAGTTGTGGATCTCCTAAAAACATATGTTATAATGGAATCGTGTTTTCTTTTGGATATTCTGAAATCTTTCCATTATTATTGGTGGGGAATCCCATTGATTTTCTTATTTATTTTATTTCTCATCTGATGTGAATAAGGATTTTGTGTGTGTATCTTATGGATCCATGTTTTTGTGCAAAGGAGTAGGTTTAGCTAGGGGTTTTCAATTTCTATTTGTGAGGAAGTATATGCTTCAAGTAATCAGGGATCCATCCATAGAACCATGAGTGAAGCTATCATACAGTCAGAAATTGTGGTTGTGTGAGTAACCTTGGACTAGTTTGGTCTTCATTGTGTGAATGGAGACATTTGAAGGTTCTCTATTGTATATTTTTCATCTGGTAAGGTCTTGTTTTTTGAAAAAGGCTATAAAGACCTAATTTTTTAATTGTGGTACATGTGGTTTGAAATTTCCTCCTTGAATTTAAGAAGGTGTGGTGGTATAGGTTTTTTAAAACTCTTATGGTGGTGAATTTTCATATGTGAACCTATATTAGGTTTCTCTTGTGTGGTTTCATCTAGTGTGTTAGTTTTGGTTCTGCTTTAGCCTATTACATGGGTTGGAGTTTCTTTCATCAAGTTTTTCTCCCTTATAGTGGAGGTTTTGTTGGCCTGTGTGGAGAGTCCCAGGTTCTCCCATATCAAGATTCATGTTCTAGTCTAATACTATGTGTTCATTAATGGTGGGGAGACCCACCATGTGTCTTGTTGATTTTTCTTCCATACTTGACCTGTGATAGTTATTTTCTGAGGGTGAGGAGTCTGTTCTGGCCTCCCATGTTTAGAGTGCGGTTTGGTTTAAAATGTTGGTTTGGTCAAAGTGACATTATTTTGAGGTTATTTTTTTGAGTTTCTTCTAATTTGGGGAAAATTTTGGGATTATTCGACGTGTTCCCAATCACCATTTTTGATGCAAGGTTGTGGAGGTTACAGCTCGAGTTCCTTTAGCTTCTCAAGAAGTTTTTTTGGTTTTTTGGTTTTTTTCATGTAACAAGTTTATGTTTTTTTATTGTTGTTTAGGTGTTCTTAGTTTTATAGATTGGATCATGTGGCTATGGAAATTATTTTGTATTGATCGATCAACTATAAAATGTTTTGGTTTTCTTGGGGAATAAAGCATAATTTTGGGGAGAATTATCACACCAAGATTTATGTTTTCTTCCCCAATTTTAGTTGGTCTTTTTGACATAGGTTTTAGGATTGATTTTCAGCTGTGATGGGTTTAAGTTTTTGGTTCTAGAGTTTTTTCCCTAGTTTCATGGTTAGAGTATGAAATTGTGTGGCTTAAGGGTTGGTCTTAGTGCCATCATTCATGACTTTTTCACAATTTTTTCAACCATGCGAAAAGAGTGTGGGAATGCTCTATGTCGAGACAGAACCATTTTGTATGGTTGGCGCATATTCTTTAATCTATATGGCCAAATCGTGTAGGGTTCCTTGTGTGTCTAGTAAGGGGTGCACAACCAGTGCACGATTTCGTAAACCGTGTGGGAAAACCGTGTGTGGTGACCAAATCATAATAATTGTGAAATTCTATTTCTCCCCTCTCATTATTTTAACCCCAAAACACATCCTTGTTTCTTTTCCATGTTCTTACAGACCTAGTGTAGCCCCTCCCTTTATCTCCAAGCCTCCACCCCTCTCCCTTTCTATCGATCTAGGGTTTCATAACAGTTTTGGGATATATTTCTCAAGGTAATATCCTATCCTCTTATCACACTTCCTTCTCCATACATTTTTCTTTAAGTAATTCTTGTTGAGTCAATAAGTTTTCCTTATTCCTTTTCCATTTCTATATGTTTTGAAAATCACAAACACATTATCTTTATGAAAATTATCTTACCCTAAGGACTATTTTCTTAAGGAAAACGTCCATTCTCTATGGAAATTTTTATCCTTACCTTTTTTTTATTGTCTCATTTTTTAATTACTCATAATGAAACTCATTTTATTAATAAGTCAAAAATTAGAATTCATATCTAAAACCTCGGATTATTATAGTTTCCAAGATATTGACTGTTCTGTTTTCAGACATTGAAATGCTTGAAATTCATACCTTGAATTCTCTGAAATTCAGATTCCAAATTCTCTAAAATTCAGACTCAAAATTCAATTAAAATCAGACTCCAAATTCATTATATTTCATACTCTAAATTTCTTATAATTCAGACTTTGAATTCCTTAAAATTTCAAATCTTAATTCCTTCTAATTCCTCAGTTTTTAGATTCTAAATTCATTGGAATACAGACTCCTAAATCTTTAGATTTCAAATTCTGAATTCTTTGTAAAACAGAATCTGAATATCTGTGTATTATAGATTTTGATTATTTATATGATTAGATTCTAAATACTATTTTCCCTTAGACTCCATAAATTCAAATTTGGTTAAACTAATTCATTTTCCTTACACATGTTATTATTCTGAAACGATATCATACAACTTGGTTCTAACTAACTGTTGGTTGAGAAACACGTGTACAGGTCCATCCGAGATTCAAGGAAAAATATAACCATTTGAGGAGGGATCCGACCATTGTAGTTTTTCTAATAAATAAAAGCTCATTTGAATGAGCTCATTATTGTTCCATCAATCTAGAGATTACATGTTGTGAAGTGATTTCTAGAGAGATATACTCTCAAGATTTTTGTGCTCTGAACACCTTATTCAACTTGCTTTGTGCGACTCTGATTGTTCCTGAATAGAATTGAGGGATTCTAGGGATAAGAAGATAGTGGTGCAGACAACCTTAAAGTTTGAGGACTTCTGAGAATTAGAAGACAGAGGTGCAGACTACATTAAAGATTGTGGTCTTGCGGGAATGGAAACACATATTCTGATATTCTTATCATATTCTTACCTTGGTGTGGGTGAGACAGACTTTCTTGAAAGTATAAATCAAGGGACCTTTATCGAAGGTTATTGGATACCCTACTCTTTGGGTGAAAATATTTCATACTTGTTTATCATTTTTTTCATGATTTATTTCCACTGTATTTTAATAAAGGAAGAAAGTATTAATTTCTTATACTTTCTTATAATTTTATTTACTCTGATAACTAATATTCTATACAATTTATTCTAGAATATTTTCATACATAAATGTTTTTTAAGTTTCCTTTCTAAAACAATATTTTGGGATCCTAATAAAGTTTTTCTCATATAACTATTTTAGGTTTTGTGAATTTACCTTGTTTTACTTTGTTAAACATATTTTCCCTTACGGTTAAAAAAGAATATTTTTAAACTCAAAATTCACCTCCCTCCCCATCTTGTAATTGAGCATCTACATATATTATTTAGATCCTACAATTGGTATCAGAGGATGTCTCTGACATACTGCTACTCACATATAAGTTTTCTTGCTCATGTTTTCCTTGCTCTAAATTTTCTTTCTTAACTTTTCTTGTTCATGTTTTTCTTAGATATTTTTATCTTTTTTTATAAACATTTTATATTAACATGTTTTGTTAGAAATTATTTTCTTATAGAATGGAATGAATGGATATCGGTTCCATTGATAATCTAAATATTAACAGCCCAGATATTTTTTATGGTAATGATTATGAGCACTAGAGAGATAAAATGAAAACTTTTGTTATCAACTCTAGAGTAGATAATTTTCTTATGCTTACTGGTGACTATATAATTCCAGCAAAGGAAGTCAAAACCTTCACCAACCAAAAAAACAAAATATCAACTAAATTACAAGGTACGAAATACTTTGTTTCTTTCTATTTCCAAAAACATATATAGTCAAGTAACTTCTTGTGAAACTGCCAACTATATTTGGAAGAAACATAAAGTTACACATTTTAGAACTTATAAAGTGATAGAGACTAGAAGATCTATGTTGAGAGTTGAATATCATGGATTCTTATTTCCTTATGGATAACCTGTTTTCAAATTACAACAAAGACTTATGACCATTGTCAATAGTCTTCAATCTATGGGAGTGAAAGTTCTTGATGATGAAGCTCTTGTGGATAAGATAATTGATATTATACCTAATGATTTGGAATCAAAAGGGGCAGTTATATAAAAGAATATGAAAGTATCTCAAATTACTCTTGATGAGATATTTGGATCTCTTCTTCAGTAGGAAACCATAATGAAATGATATGATGATATGAATAAGAAGAACAATGGCAATGGAAGTGTAGTTTTCACTACTACATCTAAATACAATACTCCAAAAAGGGTTACAATATCTAAGTATAAGAATGTCATTGTTCTATCTGAGTCTAGAAAAAGTGAACATTTTAAAAATGAATTAGCTATTCCTCCTCGAAGTATGAACAATATAGTGGGAAAGAAATACTTAAATTTTAGATATAAAAAGAAATAAATAAAATACAAGAATGACTCGGAAGTCACTTACTATGAATGTAAAAGGGCTTGACACATCAGGCCATGTAGTCCCATTCTTAAAAGAAAATATATAAAAAATAATAATTCTGAGAGGAATAGAAAGAATTATTACAAGTCTAAGGCTAAGAATTTCTTGAAGGATAGTAATACATTGAGTTAAAGTGGTGGTGAATCATCTGATGAATCTTCAGAATATGAAACTTCCAGTAAGAAAAATCTTGGTCTACTAGCCAAACTACCCATTGAAAATCACTGTCTAATGGCCAAGGTACACAATGTCGAAGCTATCACTAATGTATCTATGAATTAAAATTATATTGATGATAAATATTATAAGTCTTCAGATGAAGAATATTCTTCTGATGAAGATAACTTTTTACCTTCTTATGAAAAATGTGTCTAGGTTTTCCAAACATGTTAAAAATGAGAATTCTAAACACAAGAAAAAAACATGATAAGGAAATTCTAGAATTTTTGTTTTAAATAAAGAAGTATTAGATATTTCTATGGATCTTGATCAAAAAAATTATTTTGAAAGTGTTTCTAAAAACCTTAAGGAAATTAATTATGAGAAGGAAAAACTTTCTAAGGAACTTGAAAATGTTATTTCTAAGAAAAATATTTTAAAGGCTAACTCTAGTTATAGTTCAAATAACTTTGAGGATAAAAATTTAGTCATTATACCAAAATCAAAACAAAATTTCCTTAAAGAAACTTTTGTCAAATTTTACCTCAGGAAGGAAATAATATGATAAAATGTATTTTCAAATTAATCCTCTAATAAATAGTTTATAAATTGGTTATAATCATTCAAAACCAGTTTTTAGTAATATTTATTTTGTTCCCCAAAGTGATCCATTCTGTACTAAATCTCAATGTGGTGGATATTGGGAAAGAAATTATTCTTTATTTAAAACCCAATCATTAGGTTTTCATAAAAATTATTTTTCTAAGAAACTATGGATTCCTAAAATATTACTTTCTGAAATTTACAAGGTTTCATAAATCTTATTTTTCTAAGAAAATGTGGATTCCTAAAATCTTAAATTTTGAAATTTCTGAATCCAATAATTTTTGGATTCCGAATGTCTAACTCTTTTATTTTTAGGAAAATAAATAAAGTGCCAAAAAAATACATGGTACATGGATAGTGGATATTCCCAGCATATGACTAGTAACAAAAACTTCTTTGAAAAGATTATCAAGATTAAAGGAGGAAAATTAACTTTTATAGATAATTCTCAAGGAGAAATTTTTGTTATATGTAACATTGTTCTTATTGGAAAAACTTTAATTTAAAATGTTTTATTTGTTAAAGGTCATAAGAATATTCTCATTAGCATAAGTCAACTATGAGATGAAGGTTACTTTGTGAATTTTATTAATGATAAATTCTTAGTAAACAATTAAAAATAAGAGTTTAGTCTTTCTGCCCTTAGTCATGAGAATGTATACACACTAAAATTAAAAGACCTTAGGATCCAATATCTACCTTTCCTTACTGAAATGGAAGATCAATCATTGTTATGGAATATAAGGTTAAGACACTGTAACCTTAGAAACCTATGGGAATTCTCCAAGAAAAGACTTGTTAAGGATCTACTAGAGCATAGATTTGATTCTTCAAAAGTTTGTAATTGTTTTCAATATGGTAAGAAACATAAATCAACTATTAAATCAATCAGTGGAGTCTCAACTTATGATGCATTATAGTTAGTGCATATGGATCTTTTTGGTCCAACACAAACTGGGAGTATAAGAGGAAAATATTATGTATTTGTCTTAGTTGACGATTACACAAGATTTATGTGGGTATATTTTTTAGAAAATAAATCTGAAGCTTTTTCCTATTTCAAAACATTTAGATCCCAAGTTAAAAATGAGAAAAACATTTCATTAATAACTTTTCATAGTGATCATGGAAGATAATTTCAAAATAAAAATTTTGAAACTTTTTGTAATAAGAAATGCATTACTCATAACTTCTCAGCTCCAAGAACTCCTCAACAGAATGGTGTTGTTGAATAAAAAAATTGAATTCTTTAAGATATAAATAGAACCATTTTGAGTGAATGTTATATTACTAAACACTTTTGGGTTGAAGCTGTTGTTACTTCTTGTTATACTATAAATAGTGTTTTAATCAAATATTTTCTTAACAAAACACCTTATGAATTGTGTTCTGGTAGAAAACCTAGGTTTTCTTACTTCAAATTATTTGGTTCCAAAATATTCATCTTGAATACTAAAGATAACTTACATAAATTTTCACCCAAATATGATGAAGGAATTTTCCTTTGCCACTCTACTACTTCTAAGGGTTATAGAGATTTTAATAAAAAATACTTGTACTATTGAAGAAATAGTGCATGTTAAATTTGACTAAACTAGTCCTATTATTCTTAAACAACCTCAACCTACATCTTCATATGTGTTTTCAAAAACTAATTATTAATCCTTAATAGATGATATTTCTAATAAGGAAAATTCCCAAGAAATTATTTATGAATCATTTACCGCAGAATATTTCCTACCATATGTTGATGAATAGGTTTTACAAAAACTAAATCAGCTATTTCTTAAGAATCATCCTAGTGATAGAATCATTGGTGATGTAAATCAACCTAAAAGGACTAGAGTTGCCTTAAGAAATTAAGTAGAACATCTATCATTTCTTTCCCAATTATAAATGAAAAGAACTGATGAAGCATTAGGTGATGATGATTGGATTAAATCCATGCAAGATGAGCTAAATGAATTCTAAAAAAACAAATTATGGACCTTGGTTGAAATACCTAAGTAAACTTCTGTAATTTGATTGAAATGGGTCTTTAGAAATAATTGTGATGAAAATGGAATCATAGTTAGAAATAAATATAGATTAGTTGATAAAGGATATAATCAACAAGAAGGAATAGACTATGAAGAAACCAATACTCTTGTAGCTAGACTTGAATATATTTTCATTTTACTTGTATTTGCAACATTATTTATGAAACACACAGTCATAGACTATGGCACGAGTTTTACCAGAACACAGATATTGTGTGATAACACTAGTACTATTGCTCTATGAAAAAACCCTACACATCACTCCCACGAAAAACACATAAATATTAGCCATCACTTTCTTATGGATCACATAGTTAAAGGAGATATCACTCTTTAATTTATTAGAACGCAAGATCAACTTGTTGATATTTTTAAAAAATATTTACCATTCAATAGATTTGAAAACATTAAAAATGTTAGGAATGATAACCATAAGGTAATCCTTTATATTAACGTTTTTTTGAAACCTCTCTCCTTACATTAACTAACTTCTTCTCATAGTGGGAGTACATTTTCTTGTTAAACAAACAAAATTTCTCTTAATCAAATTTTTTTCGAAATCAAATTGTTCGGAACTCTGAGTTCTGGAAACTAATTTTTATTTTCCTTTACATGATAAAATTTTCTGAATTCAAAAAATTTATTTCCTTAATAAAATTTTCCAAGATCTAAAGTTATTTAAGAATAATTTTCTCTATCACTGAAAATTTTCCTAGAAATCTAGAAGGTGTTTTTCCTTACATTAGTTTTCATTATTTAATTTTTTACTTGTTTGTATTTTTATCTTGTTTTAAGGATTTTTTTTTCAAATTCATTTTTCCTTAAATCCATGTTTTTAACTTAAAAACCTAAAAAGATCATAACCTACCAAATCCTTATTCGGATTTCATCTCAACATTCAGATCATATCGTGCTTGTTTCAATCAATGGATCAATTTAAGAATTTGAACTATCGCTTCAACAACTATATAAAGGCCACAATATTCTTTTTAACACATCTCTATACAATATTTTTCATGGTAAAGCTCTACCGCTCTTCAAAAATCCCAGTCTACTATTCTGAGTTATCTTAGACTATGAATATCTTTGAAAGCCTCTCCACAGAAGAAGATGTCTTCAGCTAAGAAAATAACCGAATATAAAATATATAGAGAGATGTTAGTTCATTTGAGATTCATCAATAATTATACTTCCCTAATTTCATAAAATATTAAACTGAATGGATGGGAGAGCCTCTATGTAGCTAAACTAAAAAGTCATGATCCATTGTATCTAAAGATTCTTATTGAATTTTATAAGACAGTAAGTTTTTTTAATGAAGATGGAAGAGGTAATTGTTTGTTCAAGAGTTATGGGAAAACATATTCCCTTTATTTTAACATGTCAGCAAGTATCATTAGAGTACCATGTGAAGGAGAACCAATTTTCTACACCCATAAGCTGCCAGATCAGTTAGGAGTCTTTGAGAAGGAAAATGAAATATAGTGCCTTGGACTAAAAGGATTAAAAACACCAAAGATCAACCATCTATAAAAAAATTTCAAGATTCAAGATTTATGGTTACATGGTTTTATACTTCCTAGAAATAGAGACAAGGACTCCATAAATAAAAGTTACATCCACATTCTGGATTTTCTGGTCAACTTGAGGAAGATAAACTTGGTGAAGAATATCTTACTAAAAATTACCAATATCAAGAATGGAACTCTTAAATCATAAATCATTATGTATCCATCAATTTTATCTATAATCATAGTGTTATTCCTAGATTCATTCAAAATCCCATGTATCTTTGAGCCAAGAACCTTTAAGATTCGGTTACTAAGTGATGACACTTTGAGGAGGATGAAAGTTGGTTTCAATAGAAAATTTGGATAATTTTAGGATCTACTAGAATGTGAAATTGAAGCATTATAAAAGTAGGCAGAAGTAGAATATAATTCCAAGAAAACATAGAAGAATAGAAAAAAGAAGAAACCAGAAATAAAAGAGAACCCTACAATTCATGAAATTCATTCAGCACCACCAAAACCAAAGAATCTAAAAACTTTTCCAAATGAATTTTTAGATAAGTAGAGGGAACATAAGAAAAATAAGAAGTAATGAGATCCTTGTTTTAGGCTAGATTTTTGAAAGGTAAAGGCATTGAAAATTCAGGCTGGTGAGGAATTTGAATGGAAATAAAATTAAAATAAGCGAAAGATTAAATTGTCAGAGGAATAAATTGTTCAAGATCTTGTCAAGGATATTGAGAAAGCTTATGAACATATTTAGGTACCAGAATCTTCACTGTAAGAATCAGTACCAGTGACTCATGAAAGATTATTTTAGTTTTAGAACTCAAATTAGAAGAAGAGATATTTCGGGAAGACGAAGTAGAAGAGGAAGAGAAAGAAGTATATGAGATTTATTATGTGATAAGGAAAGTTGAAGAATGTTATGAGAAGGAAAGCCCTTCTGAAAATCTTTCGATCTGGACTTCCCAGGATGAATCAATGAAACATTCTTCTCAAGGAAAATATTATTAGGGTTAGGAAGAGGTTAATAAACCTTCTTATGATGAAAGCATCAATCATGTCTTCATTCAACCTCATGATCTTGAGGGAGATTCTTAGAAGGAAAGGTTGATGAAGATAAAATCATCTAAGTCTCAGATAGTGAGCATAAATATCCAAAGGTTGTGAAGATGATTTTTTAAATAGATACAGAAAAACAATTGATATTTTATACACCTATGAAAATTTTCATTGTTAAGAAGGATGTTGGTGGTTCATCAAAGAGGAAGGCTGCTGAGATTGAAAAATAATCTTCTCAAACAAGAAAATCAGATTCAGAATCATTCTCTATAGATCAGGAATTTTTGGTAGAGTCTCTAAATAAATTAGTAGACATCATAACCTTGTATTGTATTATTGACATGAGGTGTCAGATGCTTCAATATTAATTAAATCACAAATCATATTTATTTAGCATGTTCATGGAAAAATTCATCAATCATGTGGATAATTTCCAAACCTTTCATATTGGTTATGATGCTTATAGAAGATCATGTAAGGAAATTAAAAAATGGTCTAAAATAAAAATTAAAGACTTCGTAATTCATTATGACTTCCAATATTTAGTGAAAGATGACTTTGATAAGTTGGATGATAGGATAAAAAATATTAAAATAAGTTTCACAGAGAAGATAAGCCTTGAGAAAGTATCCCAAAAGAAAGAAGACAAAGATCTGAATGGAAAGATGAATTCAGTTTCCTTAAACCTGAAGAGAGACATGGATCTCAGAATAGAGTTTGAAGAAATGATCAATCAGCAAGAATAGTTACAGAAGTCTCAGGAAGAAATACTTAAGTCTCAAGATGAAAAGATCAAGGCTCTGGAAATGAAATATTAGGATCCGAAATAGTTGCTCAAGGGGTTCGGGGAAGAATATAAGGAGATCAAGAAATTGAATAATATCATGAAGAAGATCATGCTGAAGGAAAAATAATGTTGAATATTTTTTTCCTTTCAATTCTGGTCCTTTTTTTGTATTTAGTCCTTGTATTAATTTTTCCAATATTAATGAAAAATTTTATTGCTCTTCATTTGTCTTGTGTGTATCTCTAATCTTTCTATTTCCATATTATTTTATTCACTATATTCCTTTTTGAAAATCACCAAGGGGAAGAAGGTAATGATAAAAATAATACTAATTATAAAGAAGAGAATGCCCTAAGTAAGGGGTATCTTAGGAAAGGGGGAGTTTACTTAAAAAGTTAAATTCGTTCTCTAGGGAAGTTAAGAATATGATCCTTGGGGATTTCAATTCCTAAGCGGGAGTTAGGAATATTCATCATGATTCACAAGTAAAGGGATATGAGTTTTACTTTTAAATTTCATAAAAAATTTCTTATTCCTTATATTCTTTTTCTTGGAGTTTTTTGTGCATTCCAAAAAGGGGGATATTGTTGAGTCAATAAATATTCCTTATAACTTTTCCATTTCTCTATGTTTTGAAAATTAAAAACACTTTATCTTAAGAAAAATTATCTTTCCTTAAGGAATTTTTTCTTAAGGAATTTTTCCCTTCTCTAAGGAAATTATTACCCTTACCTTTATCTTCATTGTCTCATTTTATAATTTCTTATAAACAAACTCATTTTATTACTTAGTCAAAAATTAGGATTCATATCTAAAACCACTAAATCTTATAGTTTAATGGATATAGAGTGTTCTTTTTTCATACTCCGAATTCTCTGAAATTCACACTCTAAATTCTCTAAAATTCAGACTCTAAATTCATTGAAATTCAGACATCAAAGTCCTGAAAATTTGTACTACAAATTATTCAGAATTCAGACTCTGAATTCCTTAGTTTTTAGATTCTGAATTCATTGGAATACATATTCAAGAATATTTAGATTTTAGATTCTGAATTCCTTGTAAAATATAATCTGAATATTTATGTCTTATAGATTCTAATTGTTTATATGATTAGACTCTGAATTTCATTTTTCCTTAGACTCTGGAAATTTATATTTGGTTAAACTACTTCATTTTCCTTACACGTGTTATTATTCTGAAATGATTTCATACAATCTGGTTCTAACTAACCATTGGTTGAGTGATGCATGTACAGGTCCCTCCAAGATTCAAGAAAAAATATGATTCTTGGATGAGGGAACTGACCATTAGAGTTTTTATTATAAATAGGTTATCGTTTTAATGAGCTCATTACCATTTCATCAATCTAGATATTACATGCTATGAAGTGATTTATAGAGAGAGAAACTCAAAATCTATGTGCGGTCTGAACACCTTGTTCATATTGCTTCGTGCGACTCTGATTATTGTTGAGTACAATCGAGGGCTTACAGGGATAGGAAGATAGAGGTTCTAACTACCTTAGAGTTTAAGGACTTATGGGGATAGAAAGATATAGGTTCATACTAACTTAAAGATTGAGGTCTTGTGGGAATAGCAAGACATATTTTATATTCTTATTGAGGGCATACCCAGGTGTGGGTAAGATATACATTCATGAAAGTATAAATCAAGGGGCCATTATCCAAGGTTGTTGCATACCCTACTCTTTTGGGTGAAAATATTTTTTACTTGTTACTTTTTTTATTTCACGTTTTATTTCCGCTGTATTTTTATAAAGGAATAAAGTATAAATTTCTTATACTTTCTTATACTTTTATTTACTCTAATAAGTATGATTCTATATTCTTTATAGTAAGAATCTTTTCCAAAGTAAACTTTTCTTATGTTTCACTTCTATAACCATAATTCTGAAACCTAATAAATTTTGTCTTATAAATAAATTTTAGGGTTTTTGAATTTACCATATTTAAATATGTTAAAAATAGTTTTCTTTAAGGTTAAAAACGAATGTTATTAAACTTACAATTAACCCCCCCCCCCCCCTCTTGTAATTGAGAATATAAATATACTATTTAGATCATATGATTCTTCTCATACGGTATCGTATACCTAAGGTTGATGTATACCGTTGGTTTAGGTCAGGGTTTTTTCTTGTTTAAGGTTTCTCTTGGTCGTTCTTGGATCTTAGATCCATCACGAGGTTATTTCGGGTATGCATTATTGAAGCATCATGAGTTTGATATAAGTTTCCCTTTGTACTTGTCCTTAAAATTTATGAATTGTTGGTTTTATGTTTTTCAAATCTCAATTACATGTTAAATATTGATATGTGACACTTGGAATAATTGTTTGATGTGATATGAGGTGGTTTTCATGATTATTTTGAAGTATATTCCATTGTTTTGTTATGTGGTGCACACCAAGTGTTTGATAAAATACCAAGGTGGATTTTGTGACTATTTTTTGATGTTTAAAGAATGGAATGAATTTTAAAATATATTTGTGACAACGAAGTGGGGGTTTTGGTTCCTAAAATGGTTTTATAAATGGTTTGAACTTGAAAGTGGTGTTTTTTGTTTCTTTGAAAATGAAATGGCATGTGATGAGGATGTAAGGCATGACTTGAACATTGAAAAAAAAATTATACATGTTGTGCAAGTACTTAAATGAGACTTTTTAAATGCTTTTGAAATATAAATAGGTGTGTTTTTACCTTTTGATTAGGTGTTTTTTATTCAATTTAAAAAGAGATTCTTGAGGATCATTTCACACTTTGGTGAAATTGGTTAAAAGGATTTAATTGAAATTTATACTTGGATAATTATCTTTCCTTGTTTATACTAAATTGATGGGATTTACTCACTTTGGAATTTTCATGATCCATTTATGTGAATGGGTGGGATGACATTTCTGTGGAATCCTCATGACCCATTTACTTTTAACAGAATAGGAGATCCTCGGTGTGGAATCACTTTGAGATCTATTATTTGTGGCAAGAGATTGACCCTTGGGGTAACTCGGGGTGGTGCCTATTGTGTGGGTTATTATTTTTGATATATGTGTACAATTGATTGGATGCTTGGTTGGAATCAGTTGTCACACTCCATTTATACTCTTAACATGGAGACCTGTCATAGTGAGTGAATTTTATGAGACATATTGATTCACTAGCTACGATTATGCTCTAGTTAGTGGCTCATGGAAGAGGATATATTTTTTTATCGTTACTATGGGATAGTACCCCTTGGTCAGACCATTTAGGGTGAGATTGAGAGTGTTGATGAAATTTTATTTCATCGTGTGTGGCATGATGTATAGTATCTTTTCAATTCTTCATGATCTCCTATGTTTCTCCTATTTTTATTGAAACTTATTTGTCTATAGTAGATGATTGAGATATGTTGTTGGTTACTTATTATTGTGTGTGTATTTTTTCATTTTCCTTTTTATGTAATCATTTATATAGATTTCTTGCATGGTGTTCCTCTTGGGTACATGTTGTGCATTGGCTTGAAAAGGTTTTTGGAAAATGATTTTGACAATGATTCTCAAACTTTGTCTTCCTTTTTAAAATTAAAACATCTTCCTTTCTCTTTTAAATTCCAATAGTTCACACTTTGGGAAGTGTGTGTGATTTTAAATGGAAAAATTTAAATGGATCATGTTTTTCCTTGAAGAGAAATGTGTGAAAAAGAGTACTTATATATATTTTATTTTCAATATAAATTTGATATTTCCTTTATTTAGAGGAACTGCATTGCGAATAGATTTTTTCAGAAAATTCTATTTATTTTTAATACTCAATCCTATAGATATTTTTTTATTTGCAGCTTTTGGTGATGGTTTCATTTTTTTATCTTCGTGGGCGATGGTTGGTTTGGTATCGGAGAGTGACCTTCCAGTCATATGAAGATATTGTGGTTATCATTTTTAGTTTGGTTTTTTGTTAATTTTGTTGTATTTTCATCTCTTATGTAATGGATTTTAATACTTTAATTTATTAATATATATATATATATTGGGATTCTCTATTTTTTTCTTCATTTTTATTTACTTATATTTGGAAAAATCATTCACTATTATTTCGATGATGATGCTTGGCACTAGTTTCCAGCCCATGGGGATCGGGGATGCCTTTCGAGCCCTTCAATGGATTGAATCAAGTGACTATTTTGGGTCAAATCAGGTTGGTTCAGGACATTATATACATCATTGGAGGTGGCATACTGAGTGTTATCTCACACCCTATTCAGGTCACTATTGGGTACCCACATTGACTTCATGGATGTCATTAGGGACTATAAAGAGATCCCACATTATAATTATTTATTTTATCATATTTTAGGGGAAAATGTGAATAAGAATGAGTTATTCTCATCATTCTACATGGACATAGTGCATTTTTTGTATTTTTTTCTTTTGATACATGTATTGTATGAGATGCATGATACCATGTATTGCCTTCTATTTTTTATAGAGATATGAGATGATCATCATATTTTAAATGAATTATTTGGAATATTAATTATTATTTTATTCTATATGTTTATATTCTGTTACTGATCTACATTATTCTTTTTCTATTAATCGATATGTTTACATTGTTGTGTTACACTCTGTCTTGAGGGTATAGTCTCCCCAAAGGCAGCATAGTCCCTCGCTGCTAGTCTGAATCCTATGGCGTATAGTGAGGTACACTTGATTTCATTTTACCCACCATATAAGGGCACCATTTAGTGTATATTGGTTCGGGACATCAAATATTCCATCAAATAAGAAGTGAAATTATCACTCATGCGTATGTGTACACTACTACCTCCCTGTAGTGATATAATTCAATTTCAATCACCATATTTAATGGATGGATATTGTGATGGATTAAATGTATATATATGATATTTATAATATAATAATTTTTTAATTATAATTTCATATCGACTTTCTTATCTTACCATCCGTTGGAAATTGATAACATCGCTTGTGGTTACGTGTAGACTACCACCTCCACAGAGCGATGTTAATCATTTTCATTTCTGGTTAACATGGACTTCAATAAGGATACATTTATTGAATATGTATGATATATATGATATAATAATGATTCTATAAATTTTAATAATTAGTTATCTTTCTTTTTTTCAATCCAATGAATAATGAAAATAATGTTCATGTTTATATACGTCCTACCATCTCTATAAATGGTGTAAATAATTTTTCTAAATCTAAACGGTATGGATGAATCAATATATATTTATATATAATGAATATATATTATATTTATATCATGATTTTCATTATGAAGATAATGTAACCATGATCGAAGTTCGAGAATTGGTATTGTCGAACTGAAACATGTATGAGATACCAACCTATTATAACCTAAAATAGTGATTTTAATAACAAATTGTTAATAAAATGGTCATAAGATTTAATAATTAAATCATATATGTTATGAAATATATGACTTATATTTCCTAAAACATTGATAATAAATCAATATTTATTTTACTGGAGGTTTGAATGAATATGAAGAAAACTAGACTTGAGGTAAGGTAATATATCTCAATCCCATTTTAATTAGAATTGTTTGTTCTTGAATTTTAATTAAAGAAATTATATGATATCAATTGTATAAATTCATAAAAAATTCATAATATATATTCATTTATTATATTTTTAATTTTTAGTACCATTTTCCTCTCTATGGAACTCAAAATGGTATAGAAAATGTTTTAAAAAAAACAAGCCTTATTTCGGTTGAAAAATTTGTTCATCCAAATATATATTTTCTTAAATGTTTTTAATAGTGGTTGCTTTATAGTTCTGTAACGTTTTAAATTATTTTTTACCCATGTTTTAATTTCTATAAAAATGTTTTGAAAGAATCTTCTTTTCATTTTCTGAATATAGTACTTTTTACCAAAAGTGAGAATGAAATTTTTATTTTAACATATAGGGAATGAATAGGATTTACCACTATCATAAAATTCCTACTTTTTTGAATATTAATTAAAAAACATACATGGTTATTTTCAAATAAATTTTTTATATAAAATTTTATAAATATTTTATAAATATTTTAAATTTCAATAATTCATATGATATTGAAAAGCGTATTTTCCTCAAAAAAATATTTGAGTTATCTTTTAAAGGAATTTTTATCTATTATAACATACTTTGATTTTAATTATGCTTTACTATTGATATTATCAAATGATACCATCATTTTTATTTCCCTTTATGTTTTATGATTATTATTGTGAGATGATCACAAAAATTGTTTATTTTCCATGCGTTATGTGATGATGAATTTGCAAAATTTTTATAAAACTCATTTTCATTTCATGGGTTATGATATGATAATATGATGAATGTTTTAGGATCATATGTCAAACATATGTATGGTTTTCATTATGTGATGGGTGGACCAATAATTATATATCCCTATAATAAATTGGGTAAAATATTATATCTAATGAGATAAGTATGGGAAACAAGTTTATGTACTTAATCCACTATGGGAAATAGGTACAGATGCTTGATCCACTCTGGGAAATAGCTGATGATACATAAGATATTATGATATATGAAATGAGTGTTGTTACCTAATCAACTATGATTTTAATTTCTTGATAATCAATAAAAACATATAAAATAGTTCTATACAAATGATGGTGACACACTAATATGATGTGTTTTTAGGCTTATGATCTAAAAATATGCATAAAGATTTATTTATTATGATTAATCACTCCTATAATCCATGTATTTTTATATAATAATTTTTTTCACATATCTTATGTTTATAATTTATGAAATACTGGTTATAGACTTTGTGAGTCAAGGTTATGGTCTCATGCACTTTTACTTGTCTTCCGTTTTCTTACGATAATTTTTTGATATCTATTATTTTTACACTTGCTAAGATTCCATCAATCACTTTATTTTTGTCCCTAGTTTATGAATGAATAATTTAATTAGTGTATGTTAAGAATGGTATAAAGTGAAAATAAATTTATGATATATGATGAAGAATTTACCAAAATAATATATTTATATATCAAGTCTCCAAAGACACTAATCCTTTAATTTTATGGTGAGGACTATATGAATTAAATATTTATATGAAAATAATTAATATTTATGTATGGAAATTTTGGGTCACCTTAGTTGGTATCAGGGTGGGGGTTAGTTAATCATTATAGACTAGGGTTAGAAAACTTTCATTAAAATCTTGGGGATAATTTTAAGTATTATATAACATCATAATGTTTTGGTAATATAGAGATCATGTGGTTTCCCACTGTTATTATTGTTTCTCCAACAATGTTTTATTAAGTTAATGAATGATACCTTAAAGAACTGTGTTATTGTTTAATATGAATTAAAATTCAATGATTATTCTCCTAAGAAACCACAATGTTATGGGATAAGGAATAAAAAATCTAATTTTTATTATTATTTAACTTTCTCAAGACATGAATCATAAAAACATTCTAAACAATAAAAGAAGGTAAAAATGTTATATTGAGTCCTTAATAAGGAAATACCCACATTATTTTAGTGGTTCTAATGATCCACTAGTTTCTAAGAAATGAATTAGTATTATTGAGAAAAATATTTCTCCAGTGATCCGAATTGAAAAAACAATTCATAATCATTCTTCATTTGGAAGGAGGATTAGATCAATAGGAGGGAAGGGGAAGAAAGATACTCTATAGATTGGGATGAGTTTAAGAGGATATTTTTTAGTATGTAATTACCTCATATTATATATATAAAAATGGGGAAAATTATTTGAGCTTATGTATTAGAATTATTAATCTATTGAACCAATAAGGAAAATTTTAAAATAATCGCAAGGTATGATTTTGTTTTATTCATCAGTACTAAAAGAACAATTGACTGATCCATTGGTGGAAAAAAAAATCTCATAGAGGTGTTAGCTATAATTAAATTTAGTATCTATGAATAAATAATTAGATATGCACAAAATATAGAAATGTAAATTCGTGATTCCCAACATTCCCTCGGTTTTGATAAGGAAGGATATATGGAATTCAAAGAAAATTATAAAAACCATGGAGTGAAGAAGATGATATTTCATTTATTCTTAAACTCAAAAGGAAAAATTGTGAAAATTTTATTAAGGTAACTACAAATGTTTTATGTTTGTAAAGGGATTTTACCAGGAAATTGAATGATGATATCATACGAATAAGAAGTTAACAAATGATATTGAGAAATAACTATAGAATACACAACCACACTTTATTTTTTGAAATTCAAGCAGTATGGTAATTATGATAAAAAATTCTCAAATTTAAATATTAATGATAATGATTGACATCATCAATTTCTTAATCCTTTAGAAAAAGGGAATAATGATGTGATAATTATTTATGATGTGGTTTTTGGTAATAATGTGGTGAAATGTACACATACCATTCACTCAAGAACATCTAATCACATTTTTTATTCTATGTCTATCAACTTTTTTATATTGAAAGGATTTTATAAGGGAATTTAATTACCACCTAAATGATTATATGTTGATTTAGCAATGAAAACTCAAAACAGTACAATTGTCTCATTTCATTTATTTAGTTCCTCTTTAATTGAAGATTATAGGAATGTGCTTCCAAAATATCTTATGATTCTACATTTTGTAAAATTTTATATCATTGTAATCATGGATTATATTTCTTTATATATAACCAATATCAATTGTTGAGGAACGGAATTCAAATTTCATATTATGGATAAAACGATTATCATTTATTATTGTGATGACGAATATAAAATTCCATTGAAAATTACTTCAATTTTATGGGTCTTAATTCCTATCCAAGAAGGGTATCCATGTTATATGGTTAGGGAAAAACTAAATATTGAGGATATTCATATTATATATGATTTTATTGATTTATTTATAGAATATTTTCATAGTATTAATCTAAATATTGAATTTAAGTTTTCAATAGAACTCATACCTAGTGTTACACTTATTTAAAATAATTCTAATAGAATAAACTCAACTGAGTTGTAAGAATAAAAGAATAAAATCTAGTAGAATCATGATAGGGATTCATATTACATAGATCTATTACATGAATTATGGGTTAATTAATATTTATAATGATTATTGGTAACTTACCAAGATCATTATCAATAACATGTATCATCTACCCTGTATTTGATAAATTATAAAGAGGTAAATACTTTTCCAAGATTGACCTTCATTCTAAATAGCTATTATTGAGAGTAAAAATAGAGGATATACCCAAGAAAACATTCAATATTTGGTATAGGAATTAAGAATTTTTTTTGATTTCATTTTTTCATAATATTTCCCTTACTAACGTTATGTATTTAATGAATATAAAATCTACATATTACCTTGATTAGTTTTTTGTATTCTTTATAGGTGATATTCTTATATATTAAAAGTTCATAGAATAGAATAAAAATCATTAGAGGATTGTTTTAAATACCATAAGGAGGAGTTTTGTGAAAAATTATCCAAGTGTGAATTTTGGATTTATAAAGTTTCATTCATGGTTCATATAATATCAAGTTACTGAATATCAGTGGATCCCAAAAAAATGGAAGAAATTGGGAAATGGACAACGACTACCATTGTAACTGAAATCTTTATTTTTCTTGGGTTAACTTGCTAATTATTTTATTTTTTAAAATATTTCTCAAAACTATCTAATCCACTCACTATGATGACTTGGAAGTGGGTACATTTCTTATAGAAATATTAATAGAAAGAAAATTTCAAGGATCTGAAGTGAGGTTGGTCAAGGAACATGTGCTCACAATAAATTATAGTGTATAAGTATTTATGATCTATATTGATACATAAAATAAGGTTCTGGGATGTCTACTATTTCATAATGATATGGTGATATCATATTGCTCAATCCAATTTAAAATACATGAGAAACAATTACCTGGCTCGTGATTCAGAGTTCATAGTGGTAATTGTTTTGTTAAAGAAATGGATGCATTATATTTATGGTGAAGGGTATGAAATATATATAGATCATAAAATATTTAATTATATATTAACATAGAAAGATTTTAATATGTTCCAAGTAATATGGTTTAAATTTATTTAAGAATATGACTACTAAATACATTACCACCCTAGGAAGGTGAACAAGCTGGTTGATTCTCTAAGTAAGAAGAAAAATTATATTTTTTTACTTCATCAGGATCAAAAGAGATCCAATAATTATGGACTTATATAAAATGTAACTTTAATTCTCAAGAAATGGGGAATATACTAGAATTATTAGGCGAATTTTCAACCATATATCCTTTTACGGATTAAAAATTCAAAGAAGGAATATGTACAACTGTAGAACAAAGTGAGAAGTATTCTAGGTTTTGACTATGATTGTGATGGAATGATAAGGTTTGGTAACAAAGTATGTGTCTTATCAATAATAGACATGAAGAAAGAGATAATTTATTAATCTCATAGTTCATGATTATCTATTCATCCTGGAAGTACAATTATATTAGAGATTTGAAATAGTATTTCTAAGGGACAATATTAAAAGTGATATTATTGGCTATGTATCGCAATATCTGGTATGGTAGAAATTTAATGTTGAGAGACATAATTCTAAGAGGATGTTAAAACCATTACCCATACTTGAAAGGAAATGAGAAAACATTACAATTGATTTCATCATTATACTCCCCAAAAAATATAAAGGGAATAATGTTATTTGGGTTATAGTATGCTACCTTATTGTAACACCCCAAGATTTCATAGTGTGTTATTTCTTCAAAATAATTCAATAACATGCACTACACACAACACCGAGTTCAAGCACACCATGAATTACCAAACAAGCCATTAAAAAGAGGTTATGAATAGTATTAACTAAATTTTAAACTTTATAAAATCCTTATAATTTTATAATCCATATTATGAGTTTGTTAGACATAATGTAAAAACAAATTGATTTTCAGTATTGCACTTTTACCAACTTTTAATAGTGAACCCTTTTTAAATAGAATATTTTAAACTTTTTGACTAAATGAGGACATCAAAAATTTAAAATGAAACATCTCAAGCTTCCACGATACGCTTTCCTTTGAATAATATAGTAGCGTGTGTTGTACGCAACTTCGAGTTCTAACACACACCACAACCAATCAAATTAGCCGTTATGAAAAGTAATACATAATTTTTGAAATTATATATATTTTATATTTCAAAATGGACTTCATTTTTGGATTCGTAATATCTAAATTATCCTAGGGTGAAATTTTGGTACTTTTCGGATAACTTTCATATTTTGAGTAATAGTGAAAATTACTAAATTCTAATTAAAAACAACTTTTTTAATCAAAATAATTAATATTGATAAATTATGAATTTGAGTGGTTTTAAAGTATATTTAGAATATATTTTTACCATTTAAAAAAATGTTGTTCATTGGACATAATTTCACAATTAAACCGAACATAAACAAGTATCAATCTTTTGACAGTTATTATATCTTAAAAACACGATTTTTGTTTTGACAGTGGGAATTAATTTTAAATTAATTTCTTCTACTTCTGTGTTTTGAATTTGGAAAAATGTATTCCATATTTTGAATCAGTATGTTCAAATTTTGTAAATAGGTAACTTTTATTTTTAGACATTTTGAATAATTACTTCGGTAAATATTTTATTTTCCATGGTTAAAGGGTAAATCCAGTAAATAAGGGTTAGAAAATAATATTATAATAATAAATAAATACCCTAAAACGTGTCCTAAACTTATTTATTGATACAAGTTCGACCATAGGTATCTTTGGGTCGATTTTGGGAACCCATGGTGCCACTTGTAAGTGATAGGGACACTATATTTTAATTAAGTTAAAATGAATACAAAAATGAAACAAGCATATATCTTTTAGAAAAAAAAATTTATATAGGGTTATATATGTTGGATTTTACACTATAAATATTAATTAGAAAGATAAAACTATTTCCTACATAATGGGAATTTATTTATAATTTTTAGACATTTATTATTTTAAATTATATATGACACAATGATGATGCAGTAATTACCATAATAGTGAAAAATTAAAATTATTGATATTATAAATACCTAAATAAATATAATTTGAGACTTTTAATGAATTAAACTAATTTTATAAGATAATATGACATATCAGTATTGATTTAATTGACTTTTTTTGAAGTAATCATTCTGTTATAAGTTTCAAAAAAACAAACTATTGAATAGTGTCAAAATTGACATAAAAGAGTTTTTAAAACAAATATTATATTATTAATTGATATTAAATTCCAAAAAATCTAAGTTATGGAAAAGAGACTTATATCATGATATTTGTATCATTAATGTACCACTTGGGGGTCCCTTGGATGTATATAGTAATTTTATTAACTATATAATATAAAAATACAAAGTGACATGGTAAATGTCAAACTAATTAACTAAGAGATAAAACTAAATGATAAGGTTAATATAATAACCCAAACCTATCTAAATTATATTGGTTGAATGTTTTTTGACCTATACCCACCTTAAACTTTGAATAATAAACTTTTGATCCATTATAAACCGAATATGAATTTATTATAAATTAATATTTCTAGCTTTTCCAACGGTGCCCCTCACCCCTCTTATAAAAGGGCACCCCCCCCCCTTCTCATTACATCACACCTTAAAAGCCTTTTGGATCGGAAAAACTCTGCCCAAATACTCTCTAAACTTCCCTCAATACAACCTAGAGTCCTTAGTTTTATCATAAAGACATCCTAAAGATCCCTTTTGATCAAATCAAAAGGAAGAACCCGAAGATGGGGTAATGTTTTCACCACCCTTTTCCAAATTCATTTCTTCTTCCACTTCTTCTTTCTTTGTTATTACCATTATAAAATAATAACTCCAGTATATTATATATACTATGATGTTATTATAAATATGGTACAACCATATTCATTATTCTATCCACCCTTTGAATAACATGTCACCATACGTGCGTACGTACGACTTACTGTCTCCACGTTGTGGTGTAATTGTTATTCAATATATTATTATTTGGATGGGTATAAAAATGATGTGTAACTCATGTATATAATAAATATAACATGATAATTATTCTGTATATATGATATAATATCCAATTATATATTATTTTAATATCAAAATAATGATATTGTCGCTCGTGCATACCTACGGACTACCGTCTCCATGAACGCAATGAGATTCATTCTCCATCGTATCCATTCAAGTATAATTATCATTTTATGATTTAAAAATAATGTTTAAGGACTTGATATAATTATGGATATGAATAATATACAAACTATCCATGAAAAACATGGCTTACGTAACAAAACATATAAAAGAAAACGAGTAAGTTAACACCCGAAACGACGATAATACTAAGATATTATTAACAAAGAAATTTTAAAAGATCATATATGATATCATATTAATATATATGATTCTTGTATAATTTAATAACAATTATTTCACCAGTATATAGGAGGTTAACCTACCCTCAACCAAGGAAAAGTACAAAGTAAGGGTTTATTTCTCAATCTCTTCATTATCCGAGGTTGTTTATACGTAATGATTTACTGGGATTTCTTTATCATCCACAACCATGTTTCTTCAAAATGTATTTCAAAAAAAATTTACCATTTAAAAGAATATGGGTTAAATTCATTTATACCCTTATGTTTTTTTAAAGGAATCTTTCAATCGTTTTCCAAACAAGGCACTTTTTACCCTTCGACAAATTTAAGGTAAGAATGTTTTTTTAACTTATACGGTGGGTGCGGCTATTTACCGCCGTTATAAAATCGTCAAAGCTTCCCTTACAAGATTTTAAGAATATTTTCAAAGTAAATGTTTTATTTTATAATTATGTTACTTTTAAATGATTTCAGAATGAATATTTTAAAAAAAATTAAAGGTAATCTTTATCAAGATCATAATTTAAATGTTTTAAAATTTATCTTTCTAAATATTTTTAATTAATGTCCATGTTTTCAAAATGATTTTAAGGATTTATTTATATGGACATGAAGTTTTTAAAATGATATTTCTTTTCAAAAGTTTCAAAGTGGTATGGGACACTTTGATTCAAAAATCTCTTTTAAATTACTTCCTTTATAAATGTGTGACTTTTCAATGATTTCGAGAAAAGAGATATTTCTCTCAAATAGTTTTGATTTCATCTATGTCAACATTCTTTGATGGATTTTAAGATTATTTGAAGTTGATTTATTATGATACAAAACTTCTATATTGTATTCAAGGTTTTGTGATATGTTTGACTGTGGATGTGATATTTTTATACCATTCATGGTTTATGGTGAAAATATTGACATTTCGTATGCTAGTTTTAATACGAATGTTTATGTTATGTTTAAACCTTTTCATATGGGAATGCATTGGACTTAATATGTGATGGGTGGAGCCCGCTATAGCTCCTTGATGTATCGGTAGGTCTCATGAGACAAAATAGTGTCTTGGCACAAGGCCTTGACAAAATCTTATTTGTAGTCTTGGCATGAGGCCTTGGCTATGTGGTTATGATAGTCTAGAATTATGCATTCCATCATTATGAATGTGGTTATTGATATTTCATGTGATTATTCAATTAGTAGAATATCCATGTGAATAAGTAAATGGAATTATTTCATTTTACTTTTTCTATACTATGTTGAAGTTCAAGTTGAAAAGGATTTTGTTTTAGTTAGACACTGTGTTAAATGTTTATTCTTATTTATGAGAGTTTCTGCTATATTGTTATCCTTACTGGGCATTTCATCTCACCCCTTTTCTATGTTTTATTTTTCCCAGGATGTGAAAAAGTAAATTATGAATGACCTACAGGGTTATTATGAGGGGATAATAGTGTGGACTATGCAGACAATATGTTGTTGTAGCAGTTTTTCACTTTATGATGTAATGTAAAACATTATGAATATATCTAGTGTTTCCAAGGCTACAAAACCAATCGGTCTTTCGAGATTTGATCTTTCTTGTGATCATTCCAATGTTATGTAATAATGCATCGACTCTAGGTAACTGGGTTCGGGGCGTTGCAGTTGGTATCAGAGAAAGTTTAGTACAAACCTTGGAAGGTAGATTTAGATAAACTCTGATTACAGCACGTAGACCTATGATGAACTTTGAGGATTAGTATAGAAGAACTTCCTAGAATTTTGTTATTGTAGAGATTTTGTGAGTTTTCCGAGCAATACATCCCTGTCTGGATACGAGCAGGTAGAGGTGGCTCTGGCACAGATGTACCTAGGGGTAAAACATGAAAACACCGCTTTGAGCTGGACTCAAACGGGAACTGGTGCATGAAAACGGGCCTTACTGCACTCTTGGTTACGACACTGCCAAGGGATATGCTTAGGATAATTCTCATTTTCTTTACAAACCATTATGAGGGGTTTATGAGTATATAATTACTCAAAGGAGAAATTTTTATGATTATGGATTATATCCATAAACTATTTAATTTACGTTATGTGTCTTACAAGTTTGGGATTAGGTATTGTTATTCATAAACTAATCTAGTGTATGCCATTGTTTAGAAATGGCACCCAGTAGAAGGAATGAGAACTCCAGCAATGCACATGATCCAAAGAGAAAGAAGGATCATATCTTTCATGGCCTTAAGCCTGAATTTATAATAGAAATAGTCTCCCATGTATTATCATCATATGAAGAAATAATATCACGTGTTGATAAGATAAGTAAAGATTTTACTGATTCCTATGGCTTTGAAGGGAATCAAGAGAAGAAAATGATGGAAGAGAGAAAGATGGATAAAGGGAAGATGGAAAAGAAGAATTTTCCCATATGTGATAACTGTGGGAAGAAACACCCTAGAACTTGCCTGAAAGGAATGGGAGTTTGTTATAAGTGTGGAGGAAAAGGGAACAAAGTACGTGACTGCAAGGGTAAGAAAATGGTTTCAAATGTACAATGATTCATTTTCAAGGATTTTGGACACTACGCGAACCTATGTCCCAATCATCAGACTATGCCGCAAATGATTCTATTAGATAATAATCAAGTTATGATACTACCACATGTGAAAATGAATGATTAGAGTTCATATGTTGATTATGTCATTTGATTTTTGTATCAACAATTTACTTGTTATAATAATTATGGAGTATATAAGGATTGTACTACAGTACTATTTTATTAAGGACTTGAGATTGTGTGGAACAAAGAAAAGAGACTCAATAGCAGGATAAATTTTTGGAAAATATATGGTTGAGAGAATGATAAACCATAATATAGTTCTGATGCAGAGGTAGTGATTTTGGATTAATACATGATTGATTTGGATAAATTATATTGTATATTCTTGACTACCTTGAAACTGATTAATGATATGTATATTCCATCATTGTTGGGGTTTAAAAATTTTTTGGATTGATGGAGTATATATATTATTCTTTAAGGAATAAGGGATCATGAATGTAATAAATAAGGTATTATGGTAATTCATGATGTTGCAGTGTTTTAAAATAATACATGATGAAGATGTTCACATGTTATTACGCAGAAAAAAAGATCTTTATTGTGTTTACCTTTCTTATAAATTTTGGACTAAATATTTTGGATAGTTCTAGTTTGGATTATTTTGGATTGCCATAAAAGGACAACCTGGAGGTTGGGTGGAAACCCATCACGTCTGGCATGGCCGCGAGACATGAACCCACAACCGAAGGGAGATAAGGTTGTATCACCTACCACTGACCCACGTGATGTTCGGGATTAAATAATGTTGTTTTTTTAAAAGATCTGGTAGATTAATTATAATTTCGTTTTTTTTTTCGAACCCTATATGAATAGGATAAATAGAATATTTTTTTCGTTCTATTATCTTTTAGAGTGAAAGATTAGTTTGTGGTAGAAATTAGTTAAAGGATGGAACTATACTTGTCAAGAATATATTTTTATTCTTCTCTTATTCTATGAAGAAATTAATTCTTATAGTTTATTTAAGGAATTCTAAACCCAAAAATGTGTTATCCTAATACCCTATGTTTTGTTGAACCGATGGTACTTCAAATCATCATAGATTGATGAATTTAAGGACCTCAATTTTACACTTTTTTGTGATTTATGACCTCAATCACTACCTATAAATATTTACGTTTTTCCTCCAATTATATGTCTCTAATTGCCACCAATGTTCTCCTAATCGAGATCATAATTTGGTGGTGACCCTTTCATTTCTTTTTTCCTCATATTAAGACTAAATTTTAGTAACCCAATTTTCGATATGGGTTTTCCCACAATGATATTTTCTATTATAAACATTTTATTTTCAAAGAACAATTTCAAATTTCGAGGACGCAATTTATTGAAGGAGGGGAGAATGTAACACCCCTAGATTTCATAGTGTGTTATTTCATCAAAATAATTCAATAACTTGCAATACACGCAACACCGAGTTCAAGCACACAATGACATACCAAACAAGCCATTCAAAAGAGGTTATGAACAGTATTAACTAAATTTTAAACTTTATATAATCCTTATAATTTTAGAATCCATATTATGAGTTTCTTAGACATAATGTAAGAACAAATCCATTTTTAGTATTGCACTTTTACCAACTTTTAATAGTGAACCCTTTTTAAATACAATTTTTTAAAATTTTTGACTAAATGAGGACATCAAAAATTTAAAATTAATCATCCCAAGATTCCACAGTATGCTTTCCTTTAAATAATATAGTAGCGTGTGTTGTACACAACTTCGAGTTCTAACACACACCACAACCAATCAAACTAGCCGTTATGAATAATAATACCTAATTTTTGAAATTATATATATTTTATATTTCAAAATGGACTTCATTTTTGGATTTGGAATATCAAAATTATCCTAGGGTGAAATTTTGGTACTTTTCGTATAACTTTCTTATTTTGATGAATAGTGAAAATTACTAAATTTTAATTAAAAACAACTTTTTTAATCAAAATAATTACTATTGATAAATTATGAATTTGAGTGGTTTAAAGTATATTTAGAATATATTTTTACCATTTAATACAATTTTGGTCATTGTACATAATTTCACAATTAAACCGAACATAAACAAGTATCAATCTTTTGACAGTTATTATATCTTAAAAACACGCTTTTTGTTTTGACAGCGGGAATTAATTTTAAATTAATTTCTGCCACTTCTGTGTTTTGAATTTGTAAAAATGGATTCCATATTTGGAATCAGTATGCTCAAATTGTGTAAATAGGTAACTTTTATTTTTAGACATTTTGAATAATTACTTCGGTAAATATTTTATTTACCATGGTTAAATGGTAAATCCGGTAAATAAGGGTTATAAAATAATATTATAATAAAAAAAAATTACCCTAAAACGTGTCCTAACCTTATTGTTTGATACAAGTTCGACCATAGGAATCTTTCGGTCTATTTTGGGACCCCATGGTGCCCCTTGTAACTGATAGGGACACTTTATTTTAATTAAGTTAAAATGAATACAAAAATGACACAAGCATATATCTTTTAGAAAAACAATTTTTACATAGGGTTATATATGTTGTATTTTCAAATATAAATATTCATTAGAAATATGCAAATATTTCCTACATAATGATAATTTATTTATAATTTTTAGACATTAAATAATTTAATTTATTTATGACACAATGATGATGCAGTAATTACCATAATAGTAAAAAATTAAAATAATTGATATTATAAATACCCAAATAAGTATAATTTGAGACTTTTAATGAATTAAAGTAATTTTCTAGTATAATATGACATATTAGGATTGATGTAATTTACTTTTTTAGAAGTAATCATTCTGTTATAAGTTTCATAAAAATCAACTATTGAATAGTGTCAAAATTCACATAAAAGAGTTTTTAAAACAACTATTATATTATTAATTGATATTAAATTCCTAAAAATCTAAGGTTCGCCAAAGATACTTATATCATGATATTTGTATCATTAATGGACCACTTTGGGGTCGCTTGGATGTATATATTACGTTTATTAACTATATAATATAAAAATACAAAGTGACATGGTAAATGTCAAACTAATTAACTAAGAGTTAAAACTAAAAGATAAGGTTAATATAGTAACCCAAACCTGTCTAAATTCTCTTGGTTGAATGGTTTATGACCTATAACCACCTTAAACTTTGAATAATAAACATTGGAGACATTAAAAACCGAATATGAATTTATTATAAATTAATATTTCTAGCTTTTCCAAAGGTGCCCCTCACCCCTCTTATAAAAGGAAACTCACCCTTCTCATTACTTCACACCTTCAAAGCCTTTTGGTTCGGCCAAACTCTGCCCAAATACTCTCTCAACTTCTCTCACTACAACCTAGAGGCCTTATTTGCATCAGAAATACAACCTAAAGATCCCTTTTGATCAAATCAAAAGGAAGAACCCGAAGAAGAGGTAATGTTTTCACCACCCTTTTTCAAATTCATTTTTTCTTCCACCTCTTCTTTCTTTTTTATTACCATTATAAAATAATAACTCCAGTATCTTATATATACTGTTATGTTATTATAAATATGGTACAAAAATATTCAGTATTCTATCCACCCTTTGAATAACATGTCACCATACGTGCGTACGTACGGCTTACCGTCTCCACGTTGTGGTGTAATTGTTATTCAATATATTTTTATTTGGATGGGTATTAAAATGAATTGTAACTCATGTAAATGATAAATATAACATGATAATGATTATTTATATATGATATAATATCCAATTATATATTATTTTAATATCAAAATAATGATATTGTCGCTCGTGCGTACGTACGGACTACCGTCTCCACGAACGCGATGAGATTCATTCTCCATCATATCCATTCAAGTATATTTATCATTTTATGATTTAAAAATTTTGTTTAAGGACTTGATATCATTCTGGATATGAATAAGATACAACCAATCCATGAAAAACATGGCTTACGTAACAAAACATATAAAAGAAAACGAGTAAGTTCACACCCGAAACGACGATAATACTAAGATATTATTAATAAAGCAATGTTTAAAGATCATATAGGATATCATATTAATATATATGATTCTTGTATAATTTAATAACAATTATTTCACAATTATACAAAAGGTTAACCTACCCTCAACCAAGGAAAAGTACAAGTTAAGGGTTTATTTCGCAATCTCTTCATTATTCGAGGTTGTTTATACGTAATAATCTACTGGGATTTCTTTATCATCCACATCCATGTTTCTTCTAAATGTATTTAAAAACATTTATACTATTTACAATGAATATGGGTAAAATTCATTTATACCCTTATGTGTTTTTAAAGGAATTATTCCATCGTTTTCCAAACAAAGCACTTTTTACCTTTTGACAAATTTAAGGTAAGAATGTTTTTTTAACTTATACGGCGGGTGCGGATATTTACCGCCGTTATAAAATCGTCAAAGCATCCCTTACAAGCTTATAAAAATATTTTCAAAGTAAATGTTTTATTTTATAATTATGTGACTTTTAAATAATTTAAAAATGAATATTTTAATAATTTTTGTAAGGTACTCTTTATCAAGAACATAATTTTAAATGTTTTAAAGATTTATCATTCTAAATATTTTTAATTAATGTCCATTTTTTCAAAATTATTTTAAGGATTTATTTATATGGACATGAAGGTTTTGAAATGATATTTCTTTTCAAAAGTTTCAAAGTGGTATGGGACACTTTGATTCAAAAATATCATTTAAATTACTTCCTTTATAAATGTGAGACTTTTCAATGATTTCGAGAAAAGAGATATTTCTGTCAAATAGTGTTGATTTCATCTATTTCAACATCCTTTAAGGGATTTTAAGATTATATGAAGTTGACTTATTATGATACAAAACTTCTATATTGTATTGAAGGTTTTGTGATATGTTTGACTGTGGATGTGATATTTTTATACCATTCATGGTTTATGGTGAAAATATTGACATTTCATATGCTAGTTTTAATATGAATTTTTATGTTATGTTTAAACCTTTTCATATGGGAATGCATTGGACTTAATATGTGACGGGTGGAGCCCACTATATCTCCTTGATGCATCGGTAGGTCTCATGAGACAAACTAGTGTCTTGCCGCAAGGCCTTAACCAAATCTTATTTGTAGTCTTGGCACGAGGCCTTGGCTATGTGGTTATGATAGTCTGGCATTATGCATTCCATCATTATGAAAGTGGTTATTGATATTGCATGTGATTATTCGATTAGTAGAATATCCATGTGAATAAGTAAATGTAATTATTTCATTTTACATTTTCCATTCTATGTTGAAGTTCATGTTTAAAAGGCTTTTGTTTTAGTTATACACTGCCTTAAATGTTTATTCTTATTTATGAAAGTTTCTGCTATATTTTTATCCTTACTGGGAATTTGAGCTCACCCATTTTCTATGTTTTATTTTTCCCAGGATTTGAAGAAGTAAATTATGAATGACCTGAAGGGTTATTATGAGGGGAAAATAGTGTGGACTATGGAGACAATATGTTTTTGTAGTAGTTTTTTACTTTATGATGTAATGTAAACCTTTATGAATATATCTAGTGTTTCCAATGCTACTAAACCAATCGGTCTTTTGAGATTTGATCTTTCTTGTGATCATGTTAATGTTATGTAATAATGCACCGACTCTAGGTAACTGGGGTCGGGGCGTTACACTTATGATGTCATAAAATTTTATTTCCATCAGAGAAGATCTATATCTTCATTATCCTTCGAGGATTTTAATAAAGTAAGTTGTGAGATTGTATGGAGTACCACTCTAAATTTTTTCGGATAAGGATCCAAGGATTACCTTGAAGTTCTGTAGAAGTTTTTAGTGGTCTATGGGTACAATGTAGTGTTTTAGTACTACATGTCATCCATAGATAGGTGGTCAGTATGTTATTATTAATTAAACATAAAAATTCATGTGTAGGTATTTATCTATATATTTCAATGGTGGTTTGTGTCAATAATATAAATTGGTGTCATTTTCTTATAATAACATCTTTCACTCAAACATTCGGATGGCTACTTATGAAGCCCTCTATGGAAAGAAGTATAAAACATCAATGTGTTATAATGAAGTTTGAGAAAGAAAGTATATGGGACCTAATCTAGAAAAATATATGATAGAGAAGTTTAGATCCATTCAGTAGCAAATAAGAGCATCTCAAAGATGATAGAAAATAATTATTGACAATCTTTAGCAAGATTGGGGGTTCAATGTTGGTTGAAATGTATTCCTATGATTATATTTGTAACACACCAATATTTTATGATATTTCTTTTCAAATTAAACTTTTTAGATAGATTGTTTCATACACAACACAGATTTTATCCTATGTTAAATGAAACAACTAGTTTCTTCTATAGTGTGCAAGACACACAACACCGAGCTTCAGCGAATCATCAAATGATAATATTCTAAATATGGCCATTATATCCCAATTGTTAAATAGGTGAGTATGAATAGTAATAACTATTTTTGGAAAATTACATATAAATTTATTACTCAATAAAAATTTAGTTTTATGTTCTTATAAATAATCAACTAGTTTTTAGTAAATTAATAATATTTATCCGAAATATGCTTTTAAAAAAATGGATTTTATTGATTTTTATGATAAAATATAATAAATAATTTGTACTGGTTTTAGAAAATATATTTAAAAAAATTAACTTAATTTCATTAACCATAAAATTGAAATTAACTTATAGATATGTTTTTAGGATTTTTCAGAAAATATTGATTTTCCAGGGAAAAGTGAAAATACCAATTTTATAAGAACTATCATTTATTTTCAATAAATTGATAAATTTATTCCTAATTATGTTTTAAGTCATTATAATTATTATTTATGTATATTTCATTCACTTAATTACCTTTTAATAAAATTTATATTGGAATTTAGTATAAGTTTATTTTTGTGTTTAAAAAAATGGGTTTTTTCTTAAAACATTTTTAAAGTGCATAACATTTATCTATTTTAATTAATTTAAATAAAAATTAATGGTGAAATTTTTAAATATAATATATATATATCTATCTATCTATGTTATATCAGTAAATTTTACTTGATATTAACACAATTATTGTGATTAGACATATAGTTAATATAAAACCATATTGTGTGTAAAAAATATACTTCTTGAAATAATATCTTTTTAATAGCATATGTGGGTTTTGTTTTAAATTTAATTTTTAAAAAATATTAAAATTAATTTTAAAAAATAAATTTAATTTTTTAAATCATAATGTTTAAATTAACTTAGGGTGAATTGTTTTGATTTTTTAAATGTTTCATTTTTTGATGAAAGTGAAAATTACTAAATTTTAATTAAAACCTGCATTTTTATTTTATTTTCAAAGTTAAATTAAATTTTAAATTGTTTTTAACATTAAATTATTTTTATTATACACCCATTAATTAAATTTAGGTTATTGGAATCAATTTCATATTGAATTTTTTTATAAAAACATTGTAATATTTTGAGCATTTTCTCTTTAAAAACTTGCATTCTCATTATCCCTATGAAATTAATTTTAATTTAAAGTTTACAATTAAGTTAATGTATTTTATAAAAATGTATTCCATATTTTTAGTAATAATAATTTCTATTATCAAATAAGTTCAACTTAATTTTTTTACCACAATGAATTGTAAAAATTGTAAAAATTATTTACCCCACTTAATGTAAAATCTGGTTTATCAGGGGCTTAAACTAAAAATATAAGGGTTACAAATGTCCCAAAACATATACAAAAACCATTTGAATTAAATATTTAGATCTTATATCTTCTTGGATCTATAATGGTTCTTTAGTTAGGCCTTGTAACATGAATAAACATGGGTGTAATGATTTCTTTCAAAAAATTACAAGTCAACCACTCACCTTACTTATTAAAGGTCAATCTTTATCCTCTCCTATTCACACCATCAAACCATTTTGGTTCACCAATACCTACGAAAATCACCTCTCAAATTACCCAATAAATTCTATAATCATTATTCTAGGCATAAATCCAAACTATTAAGGATTTTTTTGCAAATCAAAGGAGGCTACCAGAAATCATGGTAACGTTCATCAACGAGAATTTTTTTATTTCTTATTCAAACTCCATGAATTATTATTATAACATGATGATATAATAATTTCATTAAACTCTAAATAACTAGATTTTTTTTACATTCATGACTTGAAACCACCTTCATTTCCATCTAATAGGATATGAAATCAATATTCGTGTGTGTAGAGGACTACCGCCTCACGAATCGATGTCATTCATTTTTCCATTACCAACTTTCAAGGATAGAAATAATGATATATTTATAATTTATATATATTATTTACAATAATATTATAATTTTATAATCATTATAACACAAATATCTTCATACTCTCCATTTTTGGGAATTGGATAACGTCGGTCGTCTATACGGTGGACTACCACCTCACAAAGCGATGTGGTTCGGTCACACATTACATGGAATGAAATAAGTTTTTTTTAATGAAAATTTTTGATATATATGAAATAAAAATTATTCTATGATTATAATATATAAATTATATTTCTTTATTTTTATCCAAAAATATTATTGAAACAATGTTCATGTTTAGGTTTAGCCTATCGTCTCCATGAACTGTGTATTTCATTTTCTATCACTAAATTTTATGGATAAATATAAATACAAATATAAAAAATATATATTATAATAATATATTTTTAAAAATTATATAGATTATGGAACCATGGTCAATGTAATAGTACCAAAAATAACCAGTCAAAACATACAAGTAGAACAAAGCGGTTATTACCTGAAATGTAAATTTAACATTGAATTGTTAGTAAATGGGAAAAAAGGTCATAAAAATTAATAATGTTATTATATATAAAAATATATTTTTTAATAATTATATAATAAATATATATTTATTATACTTGATGTTTGAATGTGTAAAGCGGATGTCAAGACTTAAGGTCAGGGATTTTTGTCTCACTTTTTGTTACCATGAGACACATGTCATATTAACCACCTATTTATTTTATGTGGTGTATATACTTCACATTAATTTATTTTATGATTAATATATTTAAAATTATGGGTATGTACATATAAATTTTATTATCTCACTTTCATGGGGATTATAGATTAAAGGATACCAATGCAGTAAGGGATTTCTTATCTCACTTTTACCTCTTTGATACATATGCCATATTCACCACTTATTTATTTTTTTGTGGTGTATATACTAAACTTTTTTGTATATTATATCATAAATTAATTTATATTCGTGTAATTTAAATATTCATTTAGAATTATTTCTTTCATGGGTCTTATTATTCATAATTTATCAAAATGGTATGGTTTTATTTCACAATCTCATCAATATTTAAGATTGTTCTTGTTTAAGTCTACCTTAGGGGGATTACATGATATTTATATTTTAAAATCAATATATTTTATTATCCTATGTTTATTTATGAAATTTTTCAAGTTATAGTAATGTTTATTCACTCTTTGATACATAAAATAATTTAGAAAAAAAATCAAAAAAATCCCAATTTATTTCTCTTTTTGGTGGGAAAAATGATTCATTCTAAAATCATGTTAATAAGAATGTTTTAAAAAGGTTTTATTATTATATTATTATTTTTAGAACACATTTTTACCCATGTTTTTGGATCTTACCAAAAATATTAAAGGGGTCATTGTTTTAACATGTACGGTATGAACAAAACTTCATTTTTTCATGTACATTATTTTCATTGAAACTTCCTTTATATTTTTTCAAGATTATTTTCAAATAAAATGATTATAAATATTTTTTATATTTTAAAAAAAATCAATGTGTAAAGGTTATTTTCCTTATAAAATTGAGTAAATGATTCTTAAATCTTCATTTATAAGTTTTAAAGGGTACTTTCAAAGGGAATGATTTTCAAAATATTTTTAGTTTTAAAATTTTGTTATCAAATAAATGTTATTTTCCTCAAGAAACATTCCAATTTATTTTTTCATAAAAGTAATTATCCATATAATATGACATCCTTTGAGGTTTCTTATGCTTTACTAGGGATATTATCCAAGGATACCATTATTATTCTTTATCTGAATGGTTTATGATATAATGATGTTTATGAAAAAAAATTAATCCATGTATTCTACCATGATATAATTCTTATGAAACAAAATTATTTCCCATTATTTATGCTATGAAGAAATGATGAAAATATTATGAGACCTATCTCTTTTCTATAGTTTATGATATGATGAAATGTTTATAAAACCCATTTCAATTCATGGTTTATGATATGATGAATGTTTTATGATATATTTGCACACATAATTATGATTTTAATTGTGATATGGATGGGAAGTATATCTCCCTATAATACATTGGGTAACGATTAATATTATATGACCTCAAAAGTTACATAATATGTTATCCTTAGCTCAAAAGAGGGAACACAGGAGGCCATCCCAAGCCCAAAGTTGTTGTATGGGTCATTATCCCAAGACTAACATGCTATGAATTTCTTGGTGGGTATCATTGACATGAGATTTTTTTATATATATGTCTACTCATTAATTTTAGGTCTTATGAAAATGTTATTCTCTCATGTATCATGTGATTTGATTATTATTTGATTCATTCCAAATGAACTTCCAATATTTATGCCATGACACAAGATTATGATGTTTGATAAAAAGGTTTTGGTTTTCAAATGTTATGCTCATGTTCTTATACCCTTATGTCCATATTATTCTTACATATCTCCTTTTTTACCCTTACTAATGATCTGAGCTCACTGTTTCTAAGGATTCCTTTCCCTGGGTTATGAAGAATTTTTCTAATTAGGGTATGTTTGTAAATAGTAATAAAGAGAAAGATCATTATTGGATATATTGAATATCATTCATGAATTCAAGAGATCGTGTTACAAGTTTCCGAATAAACCTAACTATTATGGCCATTTAGTGTTTGTTTTATAATGTAATGAATATTCATATAAAAATATGTAACATCCATGTATGGGAATCCTGGTTTGACACTCCTAAGGGATATTCTTTGAAAATTCAAAAAAACTTTACAAACCATCATCAATGATTTAAATAGATAGAGACTTTGAATAGCAATGGATAAACCTAAGGTGTCATAGATTTAAAAAAAGTATTTCAATATTTAGATAATCTATAAGTTATATTTCATGATTATGTGGTTCCCCATTATAATTATTATAACTCACACTATGCTTTTGAGTTTTATAAAATGGATTTAACCAGAAAGAATCATGTTAACATTGAATATATTGGAAAATTTAGTTATTATGATAAACAAAATTGGAAGATTACTAGAAAGAAATATATTATGATTATTCCTAATCATAAATTGTGATATAATATTAAAAATTTAAACTTCGATGAGATACCTATCCAATATAATAAGTAGAATATGGAATTTTATGAAAGTTAATTTGGTAATAAACACATAGAAAAGAAAATTTGACTTCCTATATGTCAATAGGTGGGAATGAAAACCTGTAAAAATATAAAAAATGGTGGATATGATATTATCTATTTTTGAAATAAGTTCACAAAGCGAATAATTATTGTGGAGTTCAATGTATTATGTGTGGGAAACATGGGCATTATCCAACTCAATTCCCGAAAACAAGAATTAAATTGTAGACTAAAGAAATCCATATTCTATAAAAATAATATAAGTGGAATTATTAAAGTATTTATTTATTTGAATCAATAAATATGTTATATGAATTTTTAAATTTATAAGGATTGTTCAGTATAAGTATTTTATTATGTATTTGAATAAATATGTTGAAATATGCTGATGAAATAGAATGGTGACTTAATAGGGAGGTAATATTTTATGGGAAAATGTGTAATTAAGGTACGATAACCATTAACATATTCACAAGGTTGAAAAAATTGTGTTTAGTTTGAATAAAGAGATGATTGATATGAATAAGGTAAATTAGATATTATTGAAAACATCATAATCGGTAAAGGATTTGTTGAAAAAGTGGTTTTTGTTATTACTTATGGAGTTTATAGCATTTTTAGATATAATAAATATATCCAATAATATTTTTTTATGTAAGGAATATGGAATTATGTATTTTTTAATAAGGTTTTATGGTAATTCAATTTATTATGATGTTTCAAGAGAATACATGGTGAAGGTATTTACATGTTCGGTATGTGACATTTGGGATATGCTTTATAATATATGTGGGTTTAATATTAATTTGATATGGATATATTTAGCTACCTTATATATAAGTATTTAATTTTGGATGGGTTATAAGGATAAACATTTACGGAATAGTTTAAGTTGAATTTTGAATGAGGTTTTAGTGATTGATATATTATTTCATAATATAAATATTTATGCATAACGTGTTCTAGAAATTATCATTTGATAATAACTAGATATTTAAATAATAACTTATCATTATATTATTGATATTATGATCTATTGAATGTTAATTTTAGTTCTTTAGGAATACAAAAAATCTTCTTGTTTTTTATATTATTTTCTTGGTTTAAGTGATGAATTATAAATTTATCATAATATAAGATAAAATTGTGCTTGTAAAATAGAAATTTTTCATGATAGTATATTTCCTTAAAATATAGACCATAAAATAATTCATCAACCCTAGGAAAAGGACATTGAAAAAATATATCCTAATAAATTCATTTTTATTGAAACTATGGTCTTTCAAATCATCACAAATTTATTTTTTTAAGGCCATTAATATTCTATTAATCATTCACTTTCTTATGATCAATGATCTCTGTTACTCTCTATAACGATATATGATTTTCCTCCATGTATAAATATTCACTTCCCTTATATTTTATTCTATGTGGAATCATAGTTTTGTGTTACTTCAGATAACCTTTATGTTTTCACCATTCCCTTTTTATGAAAGTTCTATTATTTATTTTTTTATGTGTGTTTTCATGAACGAATGTTAAAATGTTAAAATTTTGATGATCGAGACAAATTTCAAGGGAGAAATTAATTATAAGGGGATAGATTGTAACATACCAAAATTTTATGTGTTTTTTTTTCAAATTAAAAAATTTTAGATATCTTTTGTTATGTTCAACACTGATTTTAGCTTGTCTTACGCACAATAATGAGTTTCTTCAATAGCATGCATGGCACAAAATAATGAGATTCGTCAAACCATGAATTATTTTTCTTTAAAATATAACTGTTATATCATATCCATTAAATAGTTACGTATGAATAGTATTTACTATATTATGAAATTTAAATCTAAATTTCTTAATTAATATAAATTTATTTATAAATCCTTATAAAATAATCAAAAAAGTAATTATATTCATCAAAAATATGTTTTCATCAAAAATGATTTTTATTTATTTTTATGAAAAATATTATAATTAATTTATAAATATTTCATAAGATTTATATGATAAAATAAAATTAATTTTTGGAATCATCATTTCAAAATTAACTTAAGTTGAAATTTTGTGACTTTTTCGAAAATACAAATTTTTCAATGAATAGTGAAAAATACATAATTTTATAGAGCTATGATTTATTTTTACTAAATTAATTAATTAAAATTCTCATTATTATTAAATGTAACATAATTACAATTTATTTATATTTATTTCACTTAATTACTATTTAATCAACATTATATTGTATTTTAGTATAACTTTATTTTTTTGTTTACAAAACATCTTTTTTTCGGAAAATTGTTTTAATGTGAAAATTTATTATCTGTTTTAATTAATTAAGATAATCCATAATGATGAATGTTTTTAATTTAATAAAAATATTATATGTTAATAAATTTTAATCCATATTCACACAATTATTATTATTATTATTATATATATATTTAATATAAAATCATATTATACATGAAAAATACACTTCTCAAAAACCCGGTTATTCATTACGTTTGTGGGTTTTGTTTGAAAAATAATTTATCCCAATTTATTAGAATTTATTTGAAAAAAAAAATATTTTCTTACATCATGATTTCAAAATTATGTCTGTGCGAATTATTGGTATTTTTTTAAAACGTTTCTTTTTTCATTAATAGTGAAAAAATACTAAATTTTAATTAATAACTACCTTTTCATTTATTTTATTTATAAAGTTAAATTAAATTTGGATTTTTTTAAAGTAAAATTCGTTCAATTATAAATCTGTTAATACAATTTTGGTCATTTAAGTAAATTTAATATTGAATTTTGATATTAAAACTTTGTAATGTTTTGAAATTTTCTCTTTAAAAACAAGTTCTCTCCTCATGCATATGGGATTAATTTTAAATTATAATTTATCACTTATATGAATGGAATTTTGGAAAATAGATTGTCTATTTTTTATAATAAAATTATCTATTATATTATAAGTTCAACTTTATTTTTTACCCTAGTAAATTGTAAAAATAGTAAAAATTATTTACTATTTTTAAGGTATAAATGGGTTTACCAGGGTTAAACTAAAAATATAAGGCTTCAAAATGACCAAATACTTTTCCAAAACCACCTAGATGAAAAAAGTTTTACCTTATATATTATAGGATTTATAATGTTCCATTATTGGAGCCTTTTGACATGAAAAATGTGGGTGGAATTATCTCTTTAAAAATTTTACAAGTGTGCCACTCACCTCACTTATTAAAGGCCACCCTTATCTTCTCCACTTCTGTAACGACCCGATGTTTTGTCAATAAAAATTACATTCTTATAATTATATAATAATCACATAATATTACTTATATAAGACAATACAATCCTTATAAATAAATAATTAGTGAAATAAAAGGTATCTCTAGAATTCAAGGAACACATACCGATGAAATGGTAACATGGCCTTTAGAATAGTAATTTGACCCTTATGAAAAGTAAACAGCCCAATTGAATAGTAACTTCACTAATTAAAGAATAATTAAAATTTATCCATCTTATAAGTGACAATATGAGATAATTATATCATAGTAAAAGTATGTAAATATTTTTAAAATTATTAATGAAGGGTTGGTATTTTTGTAAGTCATATATATTTAATTACAAAATTATGATTAATATAATAAATTTAAAGAAATATTATTTTCAAAAAATCATTTCAAATTTTTTTATTTTTATGTATTATGATCATAATATAATTTTATGAGACCTTAATTAATTTTTCAAAGTGTTAGAAAATTTGTTTTAATTTTAAAATTTTTATTTTTCAAGTAAATTAATATTTTAATTTAAATTAAATTTCACATATTTAGAAAATTATTTTCATAAAATGGAGTTCATTTTTTTAATTCTACATTTCAAAAAATGTTTAGGTTTAATTTCTTTATTTTTCTAAAATACATGAATTTTTGGTGAATTGTAAAATACGATAATTTACAATAATTGCTAAATGAATGAATTTTTGCATCGTACATGAGTAATGGATGATGTAAATGGAGTTTGGTTAAAACTAAAAATCAATATTTACTATTTTTTGTCAAAATAATCATTACTGTTCATATCCTTAAGAAAAATATATTAAACTTGTGATTAAAATAATGGGAAACCCCTCATCTCCTCCACTGTAAATACCACCCCTCTTTACCTCCTCTATTCACTTCTATCAAGTTTTTTTTATTCCAAATTATGCTAAAATATCTCCACATACCCCTCTCTAACGTCCAACATCCTCTGGTCTCTTAAAAAGACTAAATCATCTCCCTAAATATGTTCTCAAGGAAGTTATATTCAAGAGGAAAACTCATATTTTCATTTCTTTTATTTTATTGGAAGTTCCTTTCTTTATTTTTCTTTCCTCATCTTCTATAGTCCAAATATTAGATAACTCCAGTACCTTACATGTACTTGAATGTTATTATGATAATGTAATAATTAATCATCATCTCTCATTTACCCTCCTTTTATACTAGAAATGAAAACACCATTTGAGATGTGTTAATTTATCGCATTCAAGGACGATGGGTTTTCAATTTCTTTTACCTTATTCAATTATGGCCATGAAACCATTTTGATGGTTGAACCAGACTATAATATATTTATTATTTATAATTTAATTTTTTGAAATATTTTGTACACATGATCTAAATTTATAACGTAAAATGTGTTTAATGTGATCAACAACTGTTATTTAATCAAAACAGTTATCATTAAAGTTTTATATAATGATTCATCTTCATTGCAAATAATCACATGAATTTTATGACCATATAATCTTCTATATTTTAACTAATAACATAAAACATCAATTCTTTATAACCATTCCCATCATACATTTTTATCCTTACATGTATATATGTAAACTAATCATGAAAACAAAGGAAAAAATTGCTCCCAAATAATGAAATTAATCTTTTTAACCCATCAAAAAGACCATGAATGAACTTAATAAGGTTAAAATAAATAAATTAAATTAATAGTAGGTTTTTTATATATTAATTAATGAATATAATTTGGTTATCCAAGACATTAAGATCAAGTGAAGGACATAATCAGAGTTTAGCTAAGGGATTCTACCAGAACCTCCATTATTCCTTCAAGTTGCTATATCTTTTTTTACCCAAATGAAGCTATCTATTATTTTTATTTACATATTATAAATTATATTTAAATTCATAAAAATCATTTATCAAGGTCCATTAATCAATCTATTTCATGGATAATCATTTTTCAAGTGGTTCCCTCCACAATTCTTCCCACTAAGAAAACATGTTTAAAGGGAACTTCTCAAATTCGTACCCAATTTCAAGTTCACAATAACATCTATTTTAATCCACCACTGCTTTTATAAAAAAATCATTTTAGTATTGAAAACTTTTATTTCCATTCTGGTTTTATATAAAATATTATCCCCTTTTCTATTTTAAATTCTCCTTAGTATTTTCCTTAAAACTGCTCTAAAACATTTTAATTCTAAAATTTCTTAAATACTCTTATTACATGTTGTAACTTATGTTTGACATCAATAACCATGATATATACTTATTTTACCTTATGAATTTCCAATTACTTTTTAATTCCTTTATTTCATGGATACTTTTATGATACACCCATTCATTATTTTTTATGACATGATTATGATACTCATTTCATTCAGTGGGTACCCTTATATTTATGTATGATTGATTATGTATGATTTTATATGTGGAAATCATATTCATGAACATGTAATGATGGGTGTACCTAGATAGTGCTCCGATTCATTAGGTAAAGTTGAGTCTCATGATATGTTATGTGCAATGGTCTTGGCGGTTAGCCTTGACTCATGGTACCATGTGCAATGGTCTTGGTGGTTAACATTGACTTGTGATCTTCTATGTGAAACGATCCTTGAATAATGATAAAGTCATGTTTTATGTTTCTTTTACATTATTATGACTCCATTTTTAGATTATTCCATGTTATATGTTATGATTTCATATGTTTCATTCCTTTTTATATCATTATGCCATGCCTTCAAATCCATGTGATAATGTTTTATTATTATGCTTATTCCCTTACAATTATTTTAGCTCATCCCTTAGTTCATGTTATCCATAGGTTATCCTAGGAACATTTATGATCAAAATGGATATTAGGATCTATTTATGAAGATTAAATAAATAAATGCTTTATTTAGTCCCATATTTTCAGTTCTATGTACCTAGTCTTCCAAGACACTAGACTTAATGATTTGTGGCTTGTAATATGAGGTTTTATTATGCTTAAAATCATGTAATGATATGTGTAAAAGGCTTGGGTCACTATATATGGTATCATAGGATGGTCTAGTTATTTTTGGTGATTAGTAATAGATCTCTTTAGTAAGAACCATATGGATGAGACTAAGTTTAAGAAATAATCCCTAAATTATGGTAAGTATAGATTAAGTGGTTTACTAAGAAAATACATTCATGTCTGGATATGAACAAGTGGATGTGGCTCTAGCACAAATGTATCTAGGGTTAAATCCCAAAAACACCTTTTTGAGCTAGACTTGAATGGGAACTAGTGCACTACAACGGGCCTTGCTGCACTCCTGGTTTGACACTCCTGGGGGATATGCTTTGGAAAATTCATAAGATAATTATGAACCATTATTAAGGGAATAAAATTACCAATATCCCATATGAATATAAGTTATGAAACAAATCAAGGATAACCTAATTTGAAACCAATAGAAACAAAAGTTAGGATATACTTTTCCTTTAATATTTTATCCTTTTATGGTTAAATTTTACATTTTTATACTAATTAGCTAAGTATTCAAGAACCCTTATTGTATGTAATTTTTCATAGTTAATAGCGGGAAATAAAATAACATGTGACAAAAACAAATGTGATAGGAAATGTGAGGATTTCCCTAATTATATGACTGATATAATGGGAATGGATTCTCAAATCATTATAACAGTACTCGCTCAGCTGGCTCATGTTATGAATAATAACTTGAATCATGTGGAATGCCCTCCTCCTCCAAGTAAAGAGCATGTTTTAATTTAATCCTTCATACAAAAAAGGTCTCCCATGTTTTTTAGATATTTTGATCCCCTCCTCGCAGAACAGTGTAATAACTCCACTGAAAAGATATTTTCTATACTCTAGTGCACAAATGAAGATAAATTCTTACTAGTGTTCTATTGTTTTGATGGGGCAGCTGATCAGTGGTGGACACTGATGAATAATATGAAGTCCCAAGAGGAAATTCATTCCATGTATTGGGAGGAATTCAAGAAAAAAATTCAATAAATATTATCCCCAAACCCTCAACCTCAATATAGAAAGTGAGTTCCTCATAATCATTTAGAATGAAGATTATTCCATCGGGGTGTATAAAGAAAACATCACAAGTATTTCAAGATATTCCTCCGGCTTTATCGTGAACATTGAAATCAAGGTGGATCGCTTCATTAGCAGACTAAAGTTGAGCCTATGAAAAGTGTTGGATATTTGTGACTTTAAAAGTTATGAGGGTATTGTCTGTTGTGACCTTAAGGTTGAAATGGAGATCTTATACTCTCAATGGGCTCATGGGCCTAGTAAAAAAAAGAGGAAAATGGATTATAAAATTGGTGGATTGGAAAAAAAATCCCATGATCGAATTAAGATCAAACATCCCACGTGTCAAAATTGAAGGAAGAAGCATACTATGAACCATCTAAAGGGAACTAGGAATTGCTTCAAATGTGGAAGAATGGGACATTTGGATAAAACTAATAATGGGATATAAATAATCACATTAATGTGGAAGAAGAAAGGAAGGTTTAGATTAACACTCATCCAATAGTGAAGTGTTCCAAATACAAGGAACATGGGCATTATGCGAACAATTTCCCTAAACAATCAACAAAAACCTCCAAAGTAACAAGGGAGGTCTTATTCTATCACTACTACTGAGGTGGAGCTGGAAAATGATGTGTTTAAAGGTACACTAGTTATTCATTCAATAATAGAAAACATACTATTTTATTATGGTTCTATGAATTCTTTCATATCTTTCAAGTTTAGTATAACTATTAAAACACCACCTCAAAATTTTGAGGTTTAGTTATCTCTGAGAATATAAAATGGGGAAATAATTGCATAACTCCTCCATGGTTGACGTTTGTGTATTGAACCTCCCAAAAAATATCATGAAACCTTCTTTACTGGAGTTCGATGCTATTTTTGGCATGGATTGGCTATCTTTATACAAATCCAATGTTAACTGTTAGGAAAGATAGATCACTATTCACATCAAATAGTATCCTCCAATCCTTTATGAGTGTTAGTAGGAAGATGATCCTTATATAGAATAATTTCCTCAAGTGTGGATATTATTATCTAATGAGAAATCATATCTAGCTCATATGACGAAGACAAATGATAGAATCATGCTCGATGACATGACCATTGTAAGGGATTGCACTGATATATTTACTAACGAATTTTATGGTCTTCCTCTTGATTGAGAGTTTCGTTTCTCAATTTAACTTATTCTTGGATATCTTATGATATCAAATACACCTTATAGAGTGGTCATCATTGATCTTGAAGAGCTAAAGAAGTAGTTATATGAGAATCTGAAGAAGGGTTTTATACGCCCAAGTGCTTCACCTGGAGGATCACCCGTCCTCTTTTTCAAGAAGAAGGATGGTTCAATGCTCCTCTTTGTTGATTATCATGATCTCAATGAAATCATGATAAAGAAAAAGTATCCCTTACCATAGATATATTAATTTTTCGATCATCTTTGTGGGGCTAGTTATTTCTATAAGGTGAACCTTTGGTCGGGATATCACCTATTAAAGTTGAGGAAGGAAGGAATTCAAAAAACTACCTTTATAACAATGTATGAACACTATGAGTACATAGTGATTCCCTTCAGACTCACTAGTACTCCAGTAATATTCATGGATTTAATGAATATATTATTTAGAGATTACCTCGAAAAATTTGCGGTAGTCTTTATCGATGATATTCTCATATACTCCAAGCGAAAAGAGGATCATGAGGAGTATTTGAATACTAAACTAAAGTCATTGTAAAGGGGGAACCTATGTTCAAATTATCATAAATGTGGGTTCTATATAAAGGAATTATCATCCTTGGGGTATGTTATCACCAGCAAAGGGATATCTATCGACCCCTCAAAGACAACGGAAATTGAAGAGTGGCCCATACCAACATATGAAATAGAGATCTGCATCTTTTTTTGTCTAATTGGGTATTAATGATGATTTTTGAAGAACTTCTCATGGTTTAAAAACCCAATGACCATGATGACATGGAAGGGAGTAATGTTTTTCTATGCTAAATAATGTGAGGAAAACATTATGGAGATCAAAAAGAGGCTTATCACTGTGTCAGTAATCAAACTCCCAATAAGTGGACAACTATTTGTGGTGTACAGTGATGCTTAGAAGAGGGGAATAGGATGTGTTCTGATGAAAAATGATAAATTGATAGTCTAATCTTGAAGGTAGCTAAAAATAAATGATAAAAACTGTCTCATTCATGAACTAGAGTTGGAGGTTGTAATCTTTGCGTTGAAAATATGGAGGCATTATCTCTATGGGGAAAATTGTGGGATATATATTGATCACAAGAGTCTAAAATATATATTCACATAGAAAAAGATTAATATGCTCTAGAAAAGATGGTTAGAGCTCATCAAGGATTATGACTTTTCAATCCACTACTATCCTAGTAAGGAAAATAAGGTGGCAGATGCTCTATGTATAAATGATCTAGCATCTTTATCAATGATAAGAATTTAAAAGGATCCAATATTCATGGATTTGAAGAGGATGGACATGAGAATAATTAAGGGAGTAACATCATCTATCCTTTCTCAAATGATTTATCAACCATACCTCATGGAGAAAATAAATGATTCTCAAAGAAAATATATGGAAATTATAAAAAGGGTGTAATCTGTTAGAAATGGTAAATCCTATGAGTTCAAGATTGATGAGGAAATATTTTTATGATTTGGGTCATGATTATGTGTACCATCCGATCCAGAGAAAAGAAATTATCTTTTGAATGATAGTATAACCTTATCTATTCACCCATGGAGCATAAAGATGTATTAAGAACTCTGAGAGAACTGTTGGTGGGGCAATATAATGAAGGATATTGTTGAATATAGATAAAAGTTCCTAGTATGTCAACAAGTGGAGCCTAAAATAAATAATTATTAGGGGATGATGCAACCATTATCCATACTAACATGAAAGTGGGAGAATATCACTATGGACTTTTTCACTAGAATTCCAAGGAAATCCAGAGGAAACAATCTTATATGGGTCATTATTGATCATCTTACAAACACAACTCACATTATCACAATTTGAGAGGATTTCTCATTGGATAAACTTGCACAAATATATATCAAAGAGGTGGAAATTCTACATGGAGTACCAATATCTATTGTATCTAATACATATCCCATATTTACCTCAAAGTTCTGTAAAAGTCTCCAACAAACTCTAAACACTGATTTGAACATCAGTATGTCATATCATCCTCAAACTAGCCAATCTTAAGGAACTATTTAGAAATTGAAAGACATTTTGAGAGCATGTTCTATGGACTTCAAAGGAGGATAATACCAATATCTTCTACTGTTAAAGTCCTCTTACAATAGTAGTTTCCACTCTAGCATCCAACACTACTACAGAAATGGTCAAGGGAAGCGCCACCTTTTATTAGTACTAAGAAAAAAGCATTGATAAAGTTAAATCTTTATCAGTGCTAATAAAGGGTCACTTTAAAGTGCTTTTCTAGAATTGATAAATATTTACCTTTATCATCACTTTTCGAGCACTGATAAAGGGTCATTTTATCAATGCTTTTGTAGCGTTGATAAAGAATTTATCAGTGCTAAAAAAGTGTTGATAAAGGCACCATTTATCAGTTCTAAAATTTTAGGGTCGATAAAGGGATCCTTTATTGGCACTTTTCTAGCACTGATGAAACCATAGTCCCATTTTTTAAAATAGGGTGCACAGTGCTCTCTTTTAATCGCACCCTGAAGCTATCGCAAGATTGTTCCCCTACCACTCCTTCGTCGCTGCCACTTCGCCGCTGCTTCCCTACTCTGCCGCCTCTAGCCGTACTCATTATCCTCCCCCCCAAACCGCATCCACAGATCCTACTCCCCGTAAACCCTACTTATCCTCCTCCACACTAGACCCTACTCCACGCGAACCCTACTTCAACAGTTTCAGATTCTTCTCGATGAGGTTAGATTATTAGCTTCCCATCTTTTATCTTTGGTGATTTCTCCGCTCATCCCCATACATTTTCATTTGTTCTTAAGCTAATATTCATTATGGTGTAGTTTTATTTGGTCAGATGGTCATGTTTTAGTTGATAAAATTTTGGAATGTGGTGAGTTGGGTTTGAGAGTCTATGCATGATTATGTCTTGATTTATTGACTGCATCCCTTTATTAACCAATACCCTCTTTCAATTAATACTAAAAAATCAGTTGAATTATTTTCAATGGAATTATTTATCTTCGTTTACCTTCAAATAATTGTGAAAATATTAATTTTATTGAGTTGGTTAATGTGTTTGTCCAAATTTAATTATTCATAAGGAAAAAAGGAAGCATGTTTCTATTTTACCTAAACGAATGGGAATTTTTCTAATCTAAATGTCATTTTTTGGGAAATAATTTATTTATGGTAGTTGTTAAAATTATGGAAGGTATTAATAGTTAGTGATAGGATGTTTGATTTTTTGATAGGGATGGTCGATGTGGTCCTTCTCCCTCATGTGTGAGTTTTTTAACACTAAGGTATTGTTGTTTATCCCTTTGTATGGGAATGTTCTTTTTTATAGAATGGATGTAAGACGTGTCTTTGGATATTAGTTACCAGTTTAGGGAAGGTTATGGAGACTTATTGCATATCCTTTAGATGTTCATGATAGAATTTATGGTCAACAACCTCAATTTTATATTTCTTATGTTAATTTGGGTAACAAAACCTATGATATTCCATAGTTATTTTAGATAAACCTAGGTTATTTGTCTCCCCTGTGAACTCCTTTGTGGTTGAAAATGTATCTACTATATTTTTTTCTCATCAAAATTGTATCCTTGTTTTCTTTTTATTTGAGTTTGGCCACTAGTTTTGGGCTATTTAATGTGATTATTTTTTTTATGAATGAGGTGTCTAATAAGGGTGGTTAAAAGGTTGTTTAGTGTTTTTATGCATGGGTGGTGGGTGCTAGAACTATTGGTAAGGGGGATGGAATGTGTGTTGATTTTGATGGGGGGTCTATCTTGGTTCTTCTAATTTCCAAATCTTTATTGGAAATGGTTAGGCTCTATTAATATCTATTTTTATAAGTGGTTCTATTCTACTATATTTGGAAGTCTTTTTTGTGTATTTGAATCATAAATAATAATATTTTATATTCAAATAGGATAGAGATGAATAAAGATTGGATGGATGTTAATCGTTTGACAATAGAGTATGGGAATGGAGTGAAAGAGTTCATCATGTTTTCAAATGATCATGGAAATGATCCTTCAATAATCTTTTTTCCATGTTTAAATTGATATTATTCTAGACTAATTACTCCAGAGGAGTTGGAAAAACATTTGATGTGTCGCAGAATAGATCGGAGTTATAAATTTTGGAATAAACATGGAGAAAACGAGAATATAGCTACTGGAAGGGATAAAACTGTGTTTTATGGATCACCAATGATTATAAATATGGATAATAAAGAAGACCATATAGAGGATATGATTACAAATGTTAATGATGACGAAGATCATATTGAGGAAATTAAAAGGAAAGTTGATGATGAACACCGTGATTTCTGAAAATTGTTTGAGAAGTTAAAAAGTTGTGCAAAGATGTCATTGTATGCTAGTTGCAATAAATATACAGCATTGTCAGCTGTACTAAAGTTGTATAAATTGAAATTAGGAAGTAGATGGAGTGATTTCAGTTTTACAGAACTACTTTTTCTCTTGAATGACATTCTCTCAGAATATAATGAGCTCACAAGCCGGACATATGAAGTTAAACGAATGCTACGCTCTATGGGTGTGATTTCTAAAAGAATACATGCTGGACCGAAAGACTGTATATTGTTTTTTAAGAAGAAAAAATCACTTACATAATTACCAATATGTGGTTATTCCGAATATAAGAAAGATAAATCTTGTCCTATGAAAGTTGTATGGTACTTTCCAATCATTTCAAGGTTTAGGCATCTATATGGAAGTGAAGAAACTGCAAGACAATTGAAGTGGCATATAGTGAAAATAAATAAATATGGGAAATTACATCACATGGCTTACTCTCCTCAATGGAAGAGAATTGATCATGAGTATCCTAAATTTGGAATTGAGTCGAGAAACCTTCATCTTGCGGTATCTACAGATAGAGTGAATCCCTTAGGTTTTCAAACCATCACTCATAGTATATGGCCTCTAATGTTGGTAAATTATAACTTGCAACCCTAGTTATGCATGAAATGGAAATTCATCATGTTATCTATGCTTATATTAGGGGAAAAACCAGGTAATTATATTGATGTTTATTTGGATCCTTTGATCGAGGATTTGAAGTAATTGTTGGCTTCGGGTGTTATGTTGCATGATGATTAAAATAGTGAATACTTCACGTTGAGAGCGATGTTGTACGGGATGATAAATGATTTTCATGATAATGGAAATTTGTCAGGATATAGCATTAAAGGAACTCAAGGGTGTCCCATGTGCAATGATGATATGTAATCCGTTAGGTTAAAACATTCATCGAAATAAATGTTTCAAGGACATCGTAGATTTCTACCTCATCGGCATAAGTACTAATCTTAGACGACATCATTCAATAGAAGTTCAGAACAATGCACCACACTGTCTCTACTAATAAGTGATCAGCTGTTTGAGAAAGTAAAATACGTGAACACTGTTTTTGGTAAACCATTTTTGAAAAACCATACGAAAATTTGTTGGAAAAAGAGATCAGTTTTTTTAAATTACAATACTGGAATTGTATGTACGTCAGACATTTTCTTGATGTGATACATGTGGAAAAAATGTATGTTCCAGTGTTATCGGAACGTTTCTAAATACCCTTGGAAAAAAAATTTATGGAATTAATGCAGGGTTGGAAATGGTTTACATAGGAATACGAGATGTTTTGGATCCCATTAAGGGTTAAAATTGAAGGTTTCTTCTCTAGCTGCTTACACTCTTTCCGTATATGAGAGATATCAGTTTTTCAACTTCTTCAACGATGTAAAGTTTCCAGAGGAGTCTTAATCAAATATCAATAACATTCTTTCAATGAATGATTTCATGTTTAAAGGTTTGAAATCACATGAATGTAATGTTTTGAGCCATGATTTAATTCCCATAGCTTTACGTTGCATTTTTTCCAAGAATTTTCATCAAACGTTAACCAAAATTTATGTCTTTTTCATAGCTATATGCAGTAATGTTCTAGACCCAACGAAATTGATAGCTATGGAAAGATAAATTGTTATCATATTATGTGAATTAGAAATGTTCTTCCCGCTATCATTCTTTGATACGATGGTTCATTTGATGGTTCACTTGGTGAGAGAGATTCGACTTTGTGGTCCTGTGCACTATAGATATATGTACCCCATTGAATGGTATATGAATATTATGAAAGGGTATGTCAAAAATTAAAGTTAGCCAGAGGGTTGTATTATGTAGAAATATATTTTTGAGGAAGCCACTAAATTCTGTGCTGGATACTTTTCTCAGGTGGAAATCATTGGTCTCCCTTAATCTCGTCACACTGAACGCATTGAGGGTGAGGGAATTTCTGGAAGAGGTGTTGTGACAATCAATATTATAGATCCGGAGCATTCCCACCTTTATGTTTTTTATAATCGTTGGGAGGTTTCTCCATATATTGAAACCCAAAAAGAAATTCTTATGTAGTTGAATCCATCATGGGCTGAAAAATGGATATCAAATACACATAATCACTAGTTTATAGGATGGTATAGGGACCATATTTTTATGGAGTTAGCTGAAAATTTGAATTCAATTTCAGAATGACTTCAATAGATAGTCGTTGGACCAAGTGTGTATGTATTATCATACCATGGTTATGTAATTAATGGTTATACATTCTATACAGATAAACCTGATAAAGATATAACCATGAAAAATAGTGGAGTTACACTAGTGGATGAAGCGATGCATGTTTCTGGTAGTAAGGAAAGAAATCCAATTTATGCGAATATGTCGTACTTTGGCATTATCAAACAAATATGGTAGTTGCATTATACGACATTTTAATTGCCCATTTTTCAGTAAAAATGGGTTGATAACAATAGTGGTTTTTAAATAGATGAATTGGGATTTGTGAAAGTTGATTTTAGTAAAGAAGGGTACAAAGACGAACAATTTATAACGGCATCACAAGTGGTACAAGTATTTTATGTTCCAGATACCACAAACCGAAAGAGGTTGATTGTTTTGTTATCATCCAAATCTACTGAAGGTATGATGAAAATTTAGTTGAGTATGATCCTTTTAGTGGTACATTGCATTCATTTCACTGTGGTCCTAATGTAGATGATGTTTGGAATGTTAGAGGAGACCACAATAAAGGGATTTGGATAATTGATAGAGGTGTTAAATCCCTTCATCCTTTGAAAAAATAAAGAAAGTTCAATAAATAGGTTATATTTTTTTGTAATATAGATATTGTTATATCATGTTGTTATCCTATAATCACTAGATTTATGTAATCTAAATCAATTGTTCAACCGCATTTGCAGATAAAGACTTCTTCATGTTCTAGTGCTTCTAACCATCATGTTGAACAAGTCTCTTAAGCTATTGTTGTTGTTGCTACTACTGCTCACAGTGCAGAGAAACAACAAGTTTCTGAACCTTTTACTGCTCCTAGTGTTGAGGTCCAACAACCATCACCACATGCCTCGTATTCACAAGAAGGTATATATTTGTTCACAAATTATTGGTCTGCATACCTGATGGAAGATTGTTCACAAATATCATGAAGATCTGACTTGGGGACATGTACAATTGGCGGTCATTTTTTAGAGGGGTTAAGGAGATCAAAAGATGAAACATTGTTGTATATAAATGTTCATATAAACTTTTTAATTGTTATTAAATAAAACAACCTTTCTCTAATGAGTCATTTTTCCATTTTAACGGATGAAATGCACCAGCAACATGCAAGAATGATGAACCACTTTTCTTTGGGTTTTGGATAAGAAAAACCAGTAAAATATCCAAAATAACTTCATATCTAACCAAACTCATTTTTATTGTGTTCATACTTTAGAAGAACTATCCATGGGCCATGTGTGACTTGTTCGAGTCAACCCTGCCTCAATCTGAGGCATGGTGTGGCCGGTATCACTCAAAGTGTCTCTCTTCTGTTTAAAATGGGAAAAATTTTAAGTGAAAACAACAAATGACATATGAAAAAGTGACCAAATGCATTTAGATTGTGTTGATACTTTAGTATAACAATACATGGGTCATTTTGTACTTTTATTAGTTAACCTTTCCTCAATTCAAGTCACGTTGTGGCTGGTATCACTCAAAGTGTCTCTCTTTTGTTTAAAATGGGCAGAATTTTATGTGAAAACAACAACTGACATACAAAAATCCAACCAAATGCATTTAAACTATTTTGATACTTTAGGATAATGATACATGGGTCATGTATGACATTTAATATTCAACCCCGCCTTAATCCGAGTCACGTTGTGGCCATAAATACTCAATGTTTCTCTCTTTTGTTTAAAATGGTTTGAATTTTAAGTGAAAACAACAACTCATGTGCAGAAAACTGAGCAAACGCATTCATATTGTGTTGATACTTTTCTAGAACGATCCATGGGTAATTTGTGACGTTTATGAGTCAACTTACCCTCAATATGAGGCATGGTGTGGCCGGTATCACTCAAATTGTCTCTTTTGATTAAAATGAATAGAATTTTTAGTTTAAACAAAAACTGACGTACGAAAAACCAAAAAAACACATTTTTCTTGTGTTGATACTTTATTATAATGATACATGGGTCATTTGTGAGGTTTAAAAGTAAACCCCACCCCAATATGAGGCAGGGTGTGGCCGGTATTACTCAAAGTGTCTTTCTTTTGTTTAAAATAGACGGAATTTTAAGTGAAAACAACAACTGACATACAGAAATCTGAATAATGTGTTTAGATTGTGTTGATACATTAAGAGAAAGATCCATGGGTCATATGTGATGTTTAAAAGTCAACCCCTCCTCAATCCAGGTCATAGTGTGGCCGGTATCACTCAAAGTGTTTCTCTTTTGTTTAAAATAGACAGAATTTTAAGAGAAAACAACAACTGACATGTGGAAAATTGAATAAATGCATCTGAATTGTGTTGATACATTAAGAGAACAATCCATGGGTCATTTATGACATTTAAGAGTCAACCCCACCTCAGTCCTAGGCATGTTTTAGCCGGTATCACTCAAAGTTTCACTCTTTTGTTTAAAATGGACAAAATGTTAGGTGAAAACAACAACTGACATACGAAAATCCAACCAAACACATTTGGATTGTGTTGATACTTTAGGAGAATGATCCATGGGTAATGTGTGACATTTACGAGTCAACTATGCCACAATATGTGGCCCGGTGTGGTCGGTATCACTCAAAGTGTCTCTCTTTTGTTTAAAATAGATAGAATTTCAACTTAAAACAACAACTAACATAAAGAAAACTCACCAAACGCATTAGGATTGTGTTGATACTTTATGAAAACAATAAATGGGTCACATGTGATGTGTAAGATTCAAACTCTCCATAATCTGATGCATGGTGTGGTTGGTATCACTCAAACTGTCTCTATGTTGTTTAAAATGGACAGAATTTTAAGTGAAAACAACAACTAACATACAGAAAAATGACCAAACGCATTTAGATTGTGTTGATACTTTAAGATAACGATACATGGGTAATTTGACATGTTTATAAGGAAATCTCGCCTCAATCTGAGGCATGTTGTGGCTGGTATCACTCAAAGTGTCTCTCTTTTGTTTAAAATGGACAGAATTTTAAGTGAAAACAACAACTGATGTAAGATAATCCGACCAAATGCATTTGGATTGTGTTGATACTTTAGTAGAACGATCCATGTGTCATGTGAGATGTGTAAAAGTCAAAACTTCCTCAGTTTGAGGCATGGTGTGGCCAATATCACTCAAAGTGTCTCTCTTTCATTTGAAATGGATAGAATTTTAAGTGAAAACAACAACTAACGTACAAAAATCTGACCAAACACATTTGAATTGTGTTGATGCTTTAGGAGAACAATACATGGGTCATGTGTGATGTTTAAATGTCAACCACACATCAATATGAGGCATAGTGTGGCCGGTATTACACGAAGTGTCTCTCTTTTGTTTAAAATGAACAAAATTTTAAGTGAAAACAACAACAGACATACGGAAAACCCCCTTCCTACTATACACACCAAAAGCATTCATTTCTACCTTAAAAAAATACTATTGAAATAAATACTACTCCAAAACCATTTTAAAAATACCAATGATCTTAAAATCCATGAAATTCATTCCATTAAAACCATTAAATCCCGCCACCCCCCTTGACACCACCCCACCATCCCTGGACACCACCCCACACCCCTAAACACCCCCATTGACACCCCCCCCCCCTTCACCCCTCCTAGACACCACCCCGCCACCTGGACACCCCCACCCCACCCCTAGAAACCCCCCCCCCCCTCATGTACAGCCACCCCACCCCCTGGACACCACCCCACTCCCTTGGATAGCCCCCCATCCTCATGGACCCCCCTAGACACCACCCCACCCCCTAGACACCCCCACCCCCGGGACTCCCCCCACCCCCTAGAAATCCCCCAACACCCTGGACACCCTCCCCTCGGACACCACCATGGATACCCCCCCCCCAACCACCACCCTAGACAGCCCCCCCCCCCACCCCCCTGGACACCCCCATCCCCCCGGACACCCCCACCCACCTGGACACCCCCTACCCCCCCTTGAACAGCCACCCCAACACCCTGAGCAACCCCCCCCCCCCAAACCAATGAATTCTGAATTGAATTATTTATGTATTTAATTAACTTATGAATTTTTTGTTAATGGTGTATGGGTATACTTGTTTTATGGGTATACCTTTTGTATGTGTATACTTGTTGTATGTGTATACTTTTTGTAATTACCTTATGAATTATGTGTTAATTTTGTATGGGTATACTTATTGATATGCTTATTTTTTTAGATCTTATTTGGGTGTGCTGCTACAGAATTTTATGTTATAGCAGGCAGGGCATTTATCAACACTTGTTTAGCGCTGATAAAAAATCCTTTATAAGCACTTTTTTAGCACTGATAAAGGATCCCTTTATCAGCGCATTTTTAGTGCTGATAAAGGATACCATTATCAGTGATTTTTTGGCACTGATAAATTCTACATTTATCTGTGCAGATAATGGTGACCCCCCTTTATTAGCACTAAGCTTTAAAGTGCTTTTTAGCATTGTTAAATCCCGTTTTGAGCACTTATAAATCCCATTTTTTGTAGTAGTGAAAATAAAAGAAAATGAGTCTTTTCATGGAAAAGGTGCTGCACACTAGCATGTTTGGATGAATTTAGTGATCGTAAGTTGGGAGGACCATAAATAGTCGAATAAATAGTGGAGAAGGTGAAACCCATTTAGCAGCACATCAAGGTACCCAAAGTTGATAGAAGAGTTATGCATATAATCATCAATGAGAAGATTATTTCAAATTTTGAGACATGATATTCCTCCATATATCTTCATGGAATAAGGTCATGAGGTTTGAGTAGTAAGGAAATCTAAGTCCCAGTTATATCTGCCCCTTAGAGATTCATGATCATATTGGAGTTGTGGCTTATCGACTAGCACTTCCACCTACCATGTATAAATTACATGACTTCTTCCTTGTATCCCTCTTAAGGAAGTGCATACCATATCCTTCACATGTACTATCTTTAGAGGTGGTACAGTTAGAGAAGATCTTTCTTATAAGGATCATCCAGTGAAGATCTTGGATTATAGAGATAAAGTTCAATGAAAAAAAGACTACTCATCTAGTAAAAGTACTATGGAGGAACTATAAGTACGAAGAGGCAATATGGGAACTAGAGGAGGAAATGAAGGAAAATCACCCACACCTATTTACGGCTTAGAATGTAAAATAAAATTTCATAAGGGGGAAGAATGTAATGACCCAATTTTTTATCAATAAAAATTCCATTCTAAAAATTATATAATAATCAAAAAATATTACCTATATAAGACAACACAAACCTTATAAATGAATAATGATTAAAATAAAAGGTATCTCAATATGTTAAGAAATTCATATCGATGAAATAGTAACTTTACCATTGGAATCGTAATGTGACCCTTATGAAAAGTAAACCCGCCAATTGAATAGTAACCTCACTAATTAAATTATAAATAATATTTTTCCACAATATAACTAAAAATATGATATAATTATATCATAGTAAAAGTAATTAAATATTTAAAAATTATAAATTATTTGTTGGTATTTTTGTAAGTTATGTATATTTAATTTACATTTTATGATTAATTTAATAAATTAAAATGAAATTTATTTTAATAAAATTAATTCTTAAATTATTATTTTACCTTATGATCAAAAGATAATTTTATGAGACCTTAATTAATTTTTCAAAGTGTTAGAAAAAAAAGTTTAATTTTAAAATTTTTTTTTCATGTAAATTATGATTTTAAATAAAAATTAAATTTCAGATATTTAGAAAATAATTTTCCTATAATGTAGTTTATTTTTTAATTCTACATTTCGAAAAATGGATAGAGTTATTTTTTGGTATTTTTCTAAAATACTTGAATTTTTTGTGAATAGTAAAATATGATAATTTACAATAAATGCTAAATAAATGAATTTATGCATCATGCTTGAGTCATGGATGATATAAATGGACTGTGGTTCCAACTCACATGAACCCTTTACTATTTTTAGTCACAATAATTAATAATATTCATATTATTGAGCAATAACATTAACCTAATTATTTAAATAATGGGAAACCCCTCCACTCCTCCACTATAAATACCACCCCCCTTTACCTCCTCTCTTCACTAATATCAAGCCTTGTACCTAGTCAAAATTATATTCCAATATATCCATAATCCCCCCTCCAACATCCATCAGCCCTTATTATCTTCAAAAGAACAAAACCTCTACCGAAATAGGTTCTCAAGGAAGTTATATTCAAGAGGTAAATTCCCCTTTTCATTTCATTTATTTTTTTTCATGTTCCTTTATTTATTTTTCTTAACTCATCTCATTTTTTCAAAATGATATGATAACTCCATTACCTTACATATATTTGAATTTTATTATGATAATGTAATAATTATTCATCATCTCTCCTTTCCCCTCATTTTATACAAGAAATGAAAACACCATCTGAGATGTGTTAATTTATTACATTCAAGGACGATGGGTTCTCAATTTCATTTACTATCTTTAATTTTGGTCATGAAACCATTTTTATGGATGAACTTGAATATAATATATGTATTATTTCTAATTTAATTTTATGTAATATTTGGTACACATGATCGTAATTTATAAATCAAAATGTGTTCAGTGTGATCAAAAACCTCCATTTAACAAAAACATTTATCATTAAATTTTATATAATGATTCATATTCACTCCAAATAACCAAATGAATTTTATGAACACATAATCTTATGTATTTTCACTAATAACATACAAATTAAATTATTTAAAACCATTATCATCATATATTTTTATCCTTACATATATATATGCAAACCAATCATTAAAACCAAGGAAACAAACGATCCCAAATAATGAAATTGAACCTCTTAATCCATCAAAAATACCATGAATGAACATAATAAGATTGTAATAAATAAATAATATGAATAATATGTTCTTTAAATTTTATTTAATGAATTTAATTTCATTATTCATGACATTAAGATCAAGTGAAGGACACCATCAGACTTAAGGTATGGGATTATACCTGAACCTCCATTATTTCTTTAGGTTACTATATCCACCTTTTTACCCAAATAAAGTTATCTATTATTTTTATTTATACCTTATAAATGATGTTTAAATTCTCCAAATGCATTTATCAAGGTCCATTCATCATTATCTTTTGGGTATACAGATGTTTTTATTTGGTTCCCTCTTCAATTCTTCCTGATAAGAAAACATGTTTTAAGGGAACTTACCAAATTCTTACCCAATTTCAAGTGCACTCTATAATTTTTTTAAGACACCATTTTTTTATAATATTAGTACTTTTAGTTTGAATAAATTCTTGGTTCACTTATGGTTTTATATAAAATATCATTACCTTTTCTATTTTAAATGTTATTTAGTATTTTCCTTAAAACCATGCTAAAATGTTTTAATATTGAAATTTATTAAATACTATTCTTACATGTAGTCACTTATATTTGACATAACTTACAATGACATATTCTTATTTTCCCTTATGAATTTACTTGTATTTTTTAATTCATTTCTTTCATGGGAACTGTTATGATACCCTCATTCATTATCCTTTATGACATGATTATGATACCCATTTATTTCCATGGGTACCTTTATGTTTATATATGATTGATTATGTATGATTCTATATTTGGAAACCATATTCATGAACATTTTATGATTGGTTCACATAGATAGTGCTCAAATTCATTTTTAAAATTTGAGTCTCATGAGACATTATGTGAAATGGTCTTGGTGGTTAGCCTTCACTTGTGATACCATGTACAAAGGTCTTGGTGGTTAACCCTGACATGTGCTTCTCTATGTGAAAAGAGCCTTAAATCATTCTAAAGTAATGTTTTATATTGCTACCACATTATTATGACTCCATGTTTATATGATCTCATGTTTATATGATCTCATGTTTATATGTTATGATTTCATATGTTCCATGCCTTTTTATATCATTATTCCATGCTTTCTAACCCATGTTCCAAAGCTTCATTATTATGATTATTCCCTTACTAGGATTTTTTTCTCATCCCTTTGTTCATATTATCACAGGTTTATCCTATGAATATGTATGAGAAAAATGGAATTTATGAGATCTTTATGAATATTAAATAAATAAATTTTTTATTTAGCCTCTTGTTTTTAGTTCTATCTACCGAGTCTTCCAGGACACTAGACTTCATGATCCTTGGCTTGTAATATGATGTTGTATTTTGCTTAAAAGAATATAATGATATATGTAAAAGGTTTGTGTCACTATAAATTCCCTCATTATAAAATATTTGGCAGGACTATACCTACCAAAATCAATTCAAAACTTACATCATCACTTCTGGGAATCCTTATTTTGGAAGGAAATCCAACCTAGTAAGGCTTTTGGTAAAAACCTAAAAAGGATACTCGAATAATAAGTAAATTAATAAGAAATTTTTAATTTCTTTATCCACCTACTTAAATTGTTATTATACCATTATGATATAATAAACTCATTATATTCCATATACATAGATTTTTTTATGTTATGTTCATAACCCGCAACCATATCCACTTCCATCAAATGGGTTACGAAGTCGTTATTTGTGTGTACGGAGGACTACTTCCTCATGAACAGATGTAATACAATTTTTCATTACCGCCTCTCAAGGATGTAAATAATGATGGATTTATTATTTATGTATTATATTTATGATATTATTATACTTAAGGAATTATTATATCACACATACCTTCATACTCTCCATTTTGTGGGAATAAGATAATGTTTTTCGTGTGTACGGTGGACCACCGCCTCATAAAGTGATGTGTTTCACTCACACATTTAATGTAAGGTGATAAAAATGGGTTTAACAAAAATATTAGATATATACTACATAAAAATTACATTTAAATGATAATATATCATTTACCTTTATTTATTTCAATCTTATAAGAAATTGGAAACAACGTCTGTGCGTATGTACAACCTACCCTCTCCATGAATGGTGTATTTCATTTTCTATCACTAGATTTTATGGATTTATATAAATACATATATATTGAAAATATATGATATTTATATCTTGGTTAATATTATGGATATTTTTTAACCATTATCAAATTAAGAGGATAAAAAATAACCAATCAAAACATACATGAAGAGAAAATCGTTTATTACCCGAAACATAACTTTAACATGGAAATATTAATAGATATGTAGGAAATTATCTTAATAAAATCACATATAGTATGATATATATAAATATTGTTCTATAATATATGGATAATAAACTTATATTTATTATACTAGAGGTTTGAATGTGTAAAACAGAATTCAATACTTAAGGTAAGGGATTTCCATCTCACTTTTTACTTCTATTAGACACATGCCATATTAACCACATTTTTCTTTTATATGGTGTATATAATACCCATTCATGTATTTTATGATTCATATAATTAAAATTATGGGTATTTACATATCCATTTTAAGATTTATCTTTCATGGGGTTTATAGTTGAAAAGTTACCAAAACGCTTAGGGATTTCTCATCTCACTTTTACTTATCTGAGACAAACATTATATTCACTACATATTTCTTTTTCATGGGGTATATATTGTAACTTTATTTATGTTATATAATTAATTAATTATTATTCATTTAATTTAATGTTTCATTTAAAATTATTTCTCTCATGGGTCTTATGATTCAAAAGTTACCAAAGTGGTATGGGTTTTTTCACAATCTCATCAACATTATGGATTGTTTTTTACATATACCATGAAATAATTATATTATATTTATATTTTAAAATAAATATATTTTATAATATTATAGTTATTCATTAAATTTTTCAAGTCATAGTACCATTTTTTCGATATTTATTACTTAAAATTAATGAGAAAAATGTTTATAATAAAATCTATCTTTATTTATCTCTTCAGTCAGAGGTTTTATTTCTTCCAAAACCATGTTTTCAAAAATATTGTTTTAAAAAATGTTTTATTATTTTTACTATTATTTTTAAAACACATTCTTTAATATGTTTGAGCTTTGTTATAATATTTTTTGGAAAGGAATATTTATTTTGTTTTCCCAAAAATGCACCTTTGGATCTTATCAAAAATATGAAAGGGGCCATTGTTTTAATATATATGTCATGAAAAAAACACATGCCATCATTCCCATTATTTACTTTTAAGACTACTTTATATGGTTTCATGTTTATTTTCAAATAAAATTATTTTCAATTTTTTTATGTTCATATTTTTTTTCAAAGTAGAAAGGATATTTTACTTAAGAACTTTTTAAAATTATTTTTAAGGATCCCTTTATAATATTTCAATGTTACATTCATAGAAAAGGGTTTTCAAAATGATTTTATTTTTATAAATTTATTATGAATGAAATTTTATTTTCCTCAAGAAATTTTCCAAGTGATTTTTATCTCAAAATCATTTTCCATACAATATGACATCCTTTGAGGTTACTTATGATTTACTGGGGATTTGATCTATAGATACCATTCTTATAGTTTATCTGAATTTTTTATGACGTCATGATGTTTATGAAATCCATTTTTATCCATTGATTTATTTCATGGTAGAATTATTTTGAGACATGTTAATTTACCATTAGTTATACTATGTTGAACTGGTGAAATTATTATGGTACCTGTTGTTTTTCCAAATGTCATGGTATACTGAAATGTTTATGAAACCCATATCATTTTTTTGGGATATGATACAATGAATGTTTTATGATCTTGAATCACACATAATTATGGTTTTTATTATGATATGGGTGGTACCTATATCTCTCTCTAATGAATTGCATAATGATTAATGTTATATAATATAAAGGGGTAAACAATAGGTTATCCTATACTTGAAAGAGGGTACACGAGATGTCATTTCATGCCCGAAGAGGGTATATGGGTGGTTATCCTAATCCTAATATATTATGAATGTATTGGTGGGTATACCTGACATAAATGTCTCTATAATTTTGTGTACACCACAAATCAATGTAATATACAAGTGTTATTCTCTCATTTCTCATGTTAATTTATTACCATATGATTCATGTCATGTAAACATTCAATATTTATTCCATAACACAATACTATGATCTTTAATATATAGGGTATGGCTTTAAAATATTATTAATATTCTCACACCCTTATGTTCATCTTATGCATGTGTATCTTCTTTGATTACCCTTACTAAACGTCTATGATCACCCTTTCTTGTGTTTCTTTTCCATAGGTTATGAAAAAATACTTCAAGTAGGGTATGTTTATGAGGAGTTATAAATGGGAAGATATTTATGGGATACATTGATTTTATTTCATGAAATATCATGATTTTTTTCCACGTTTCCAAATTCACTAAACTATTATTGCCCTCAAGCATGTTTTTGTGTATTGTATTGAATATACTTCTAAAAATATGTAATATCCATGAATGAGAAAAATGGATCACTATAATATCCATGTAATATGGTTATTATATTTTGAAATAATGGAAAATATATCCCTATATATATAAGTCCTTTTCAGATTATAGATCGCATTGGTACGATATCTTATCATTTGGAGTTTCCATTAAATCTCTATCAGGTTCATGATGTCCTCTAAATATAACTCTTGAGGAATCACATTCCTAATACTTAACATATACTGAACTAATAGGTCTTACCATTGTAGTATGATATCTCATTTTAGGAGCAACCAGATGAGTTTTTTAATCATTGTTATAAATTATACAAAAAAAGACCAATCACTTGGTCAAATATTCGTGGGGAAACCATGATTTAATATAGGCTACTAGGGAACCTAAAGATGTGATAAAGTATATATAACCTCATTTTTTAAAATATTAACAATGTGATGTTTAGGGTGGAAATAATTTTAATGGGTATATAATGTAACACCCTAATGCTTTATGATATATATATTTTTATATAAAATTTTATTTGATATCTTGCAATACATGCAACCTGAGTCTAAATGAACCATAATATAGTAAATTTTCATAACATAGCCATTAAATTGGGGGAGTAAAGGAATAACCACCTCTTTAAAAACAAATATGTATAAAGGTTTGAGATAAATTATATATATAATTACTCAATTTTTAGAAAAGTCATTATATTTTTTAAAAACACATTTTCACCCAAAATGGTTTTCATTAATATTTGAGCATATGATATATTTAATTTCTTTTTATTTTAGAAAAATTATTAAACAAACGAAACTTGATTTTTTAAAATAATATGTCAATTTCATCTTAGAGTATTGTTTAGAGAATATTCTGAAAAGATTTTTTTTTTGTTCAATAGTGAAAAATATAGATTTTTATTGAAAATGTATTTTCATTTCAAGAATTTAAAAGGTAAGATTTTTTTAAAATGATTTTAAAATAAAAAATATTACATTTATATTATTGATAATCCAATTAAGGTCATTTTAATTAGTTTTATGATGAATTTTCGTATAAAATAATTTTATACTTTAGGAAACAATTATTATGGAAAAATAATTTTGTAGAATTTTGAAGGATTAGTTTTAAATTAGATAATTCCAATTATTTAAATTTAATATTAAAAAATGGATTCCATTTTTTTAATCATTAGTTTCAAATTTATCAAATATTCCTCTTTTATTATTTGTTATTATGAATAGTAATCATGGTAAATATATGTCACCTCGATAAGGGTAAAATGGGTAAACCCCAGTTAAGACCATGGGATAAGGTCTCAAAATCAACACAACATTTGAATTTATTTCATTGGATAGTATATATCTTTCTATAACTTTCCCAAATTCAAATATATGTAATTTGGGTGACATTTTCCCTTTATAATTCCATTTATATTATTTTCAGTAATGAAAATTTCAAAAAGTTCCTCACTTGCCTTTAATATATATAAATTTTTTACATTAGAATAAAAAGGGGATAATTTCATTTAAAAATATTTATCTTAAATATGAAATATTTTTTTATCATTTTAATTTATTTTTTATTTTTATTAATGGAATAATTACATTAAATTCTTACACAACATAGACATAGAGCTTGTGCAAACAGTGGAGAAAAATCATGTAAATTATTTTAAGAAATGAAAAACTAATATTGTTTGGGATATTTATAATTACCCACAAATTTTATACATTAATGAAACATATTTGGTATGTTTGAAAGATTTATATTCTAATTACATTATTATCTTAATGTTTTTAATGTCAAATTATTTTAATTGTTTCAAAATTGACATTAATGATATTTTTTGAATAATAGCATTATTATTAAATTATTTAAAAGTTATTATAAATTATTAAATAGGAAATTTATTATGATAAATAGACTTAAATTTTAATAATTTACTATTTATGATTCCATTTTTAACTTATAAGTAAAATTATAACCCTTTATAATTGAAAAATAAATTACCATAGTTAAATATAAAATTGGTTGATGAGGGGGAAAACCAAAAGATAAGATTCAAAATAACTCCAAAACCTATATAAATATTCTTTATTTTTAAGTATATTTTATAAATATCCACTTTTAAAAACTCATGGCTATTTGGAATCATTCCACTTAATAAAATCATTAATAATATTAAAATATTTTAAGTAATTTCAAGTGTATCATTTCCCTCCCTTATAAAAGGATACACCTTATCTATATTCATTACACCTACCTAAGAAAAAAATATCATCCAAAATCTAATAATTTATCATATTAACTAACTAATCCATATAATATAGTTTATTTACTTCTTAAAATAATATTATAATTTTCCTTAAGAAGGTATCTAAATGAGGCCTACTGAAGAAGATCTGATCATCTTACCCATACTATTTTAATTTATTTCTTCTTCCACCTCCCCAAAATATATGTTTTTCATTATAATATAACCAATTCAGTAACCTAAATATACTAAAAAATTATTATTATTATAGTAACACTAATATCCACCCTACATTCTATCAAATAGAAAGTGAAATTATCACTCATGCGTAGGTGTGGACTATCTCCTCTACACAACGATAAAATCTATTTTACATCAATGTATTTTATGGTTGGTTATTATGATGGGTTAAATTTTTATATATAATTTATATAATATAATTATATAATATAATTATTCTTTTAAAATAATAATATCATATATACCTTCTTACCTTCCCATCGTTTAGGAAATGATAACATATTTTGTTTGTGCGTGTGGACTACCACCTCCACAAAGTGGTGTGATTCATTTTCATTTTATTCCTTCCATGAATGGTAATATGGATAAATTTAATGAATATATATAACATATATTATATAATTATTACTCTATGAATTTAAATTATTATTTAATTATATTTTATCTCATCTATTAAAAAGTGAAAACATTGTTCATGCGTCCGTACGACCTACCATCTCTCTGAATGATGTATTACAATTTTTAACCTATAACTTTTATAGATGTCTATAAATATATATATAATGAATATATATTATATTTATATCATTAATATCCTTTTTATTATGATTCTATCATGTTCAAACTAAAATAACCATCACTTCCAAACTATCACAAGCATGAGAAACAAAGAAATAATAACCAGAAATAATGATTTTAAAAATAATTTGTTAATTTTTTTTTGATAAGATGTTATAAGTAAATCACATATGGTATGATATATATATATGAATAAGTTTCATTAATAAATATATAATAAATTTATATTTATTTTATATTATATTTAGATGAATATTAATAATGACGGTACTTAAGGTAAGGGATTTATTTCTCAATCCTATTTTTACCAGGATTATTCTTGATTGAATTTTCATTGAGTAAATTATATTATTATTATTATTAGATAAATTACATTAATTATTATTATAACCTATTTATTTCATATATTTTTTATGTTTTAGTACCATTTTCCTCTCTTTGGAAGATAAAATGGTTTAGAAAATGTTTTTAAGAAGAGTTAGACTTATTTAACCTCTTTTGGTCAAATAACCATTTTCTTCCATATTAATATTATTTTAAAATGTTTAAAATAATTTTTTTACTATTATTTATTTATTTTTTAAAATTAATTTTACCTATGTTTTACTTTTTATAAAATTAATATCAAAGGAATATTCCTATAATTTTCTTAATGATGTAATTTTTACCAAAATTGATAATTAAATTTTTTTTAATTTATATGACATGAATAAAATATACTATCATCATGACTGGTCGATGTTTTGAAGAATCTCTTAAAATATTCCATGATTTTTTTCAGAAAAATCCATAATATTTGATAAATATTCATATTTTAATTAAGTGATTTCAAAATGAAAGTGGTATTTTTTCTAAGAAATATTTTATTGATCTTTTAGAATCATTTTCATATATGATAACATTCATTGATTTTAATTAAGATTTGATGGAAATATGATCCAATTATACCATACTTATTCTTTCTTTGTATTTTTTATGATTATGAGGATGATATTTTTAAAAGACCCTTATATTTGACATGGGTTATGTTATTATAAATTTTTGAAATGTTTATAAACATTTTTTCTTTACATGGGTTATAATATGATAATATGATGAAAATTTTATGATACTTTGGAACACATATGTATGATTTTTATTATATGATAGTTGTTCCTATAATATTATATTTATCTAATGAATTGGTTAATGTTTTATATCTCATGATATAATTATGTGAAAAAATTTGATGTTCTTGATCCACTATGGGAAATAGGTAGAGACGCTAGATCCACTTTGTGAAACAGATGATGATGTATATTCCATTATGATATGGGAAATAGGTTTTGATTCCTTGTATGATATTATTTTATGGTCTCATTAGTTAAACATAACATATTATATTTTTTCTATACCTATGATGGTTCCACACTCTTATTACATATTTTTATGCTTATGATCTAAGAATGTGGTTCATGGTCTATTTATGATGATTCCTCACTCTTATGATTCTTATATTTAAATTTGACAAAGTTTTATACAAAATATCAGGTTTATGATCTATGAAAAATTAGTTATGATATGTAAAACCATATTATTTTATAAAATATCTCTCTTTTAATAATTTTATTTCATTGATAGCTTTTGTTACACGCAACACTGAGGTTAAATAAATTATGATATATTATTAAAATATTTTTATGTGAAAATTATCACCTAGTTTTTGGATTGGAGTTCATGAATAATACTAACTAAATTATAAAAAACATGTGGTTTCATTTTTATAAAATTAATTCATTACAATCAATAATAAAACTAAATTGAAAATAAAGAACATGTTTTTCTGAAAAACTATTTTTTATGCATACATCAAATTTTTGTCTTCATAAATTAAATTATTCATTATTATTGAATTAATTTAATGAAATTTATATATTATATATTCTTTCAAATGTTTTAACTTTATTCTAAAATTTTTACCATGAATGGGATAAGAATAAATCTATTTTTATACTTAACAACTATGCTTTATAAAAGTATAATTCATCTCATTTTTTGCACTTATATTAGGTTTAATTTATGCTAGTTATAGTTATTAAATTAGATAAAATTTATTTCATATTTTTAAATAGTACATAAAAATTTGATAAATATTATCCTTTTATTTTAGGTCAATATGAATAATAACAATGGAAAAACTTATCACCTTGGTGAATATTAAGTCAGATTAATAAAGTTTATAAGTAAGTTATAAGCCCATAATGATACATATAAATTATTATTTAATGAATTTAATTCAACATTATCACCTGAGTCTTGGAATCTATTTGTCAAATAGATTTTTTTCCATAGAAGTGGCCTATATAATATTTTATGCAATTAAAAATAAATAATTTCACTCCCTTGCTTTTAAATATATATGTTTTGTTCATATAGGAATAAAAGAAAATGGTAAATAAATATAAATGGAAATATTTTTTAAAACAAAATAATCTTCATATATGTATAATAAATCTATATTTATTATATTTGAGGTTTGAACACGTATGATGGAATTTGGACCTAAGATAAGGGATTTTCATATCACTTTTATTTCTTTGAGACGCATGTCATATTCAACACTTTTTTCTTTTATGTAGTGTATATACTACCCATTAATGTATTTAAAATTTATTATTATAAAATTTATGGGCATTTACGAATCCATATAACTTTATTTATTTCCAAGGGATTATGATATAAATTTTACCAAATTGGTAAGGGTTTTGGGTTACATTCTCGTTGCTTATCAGAAATATTTATGATTATATTTCCGATGACAAGTTTTTATGATCTACCACTAAAAAGACTAATGAATTTTATTCTCCTATAATTTTTCCTTAAGATTAAATGTTTCACTTTAATTTTCCTCTGATTATTCTCTTAGGATATAGGAGGAATATTTTTAAGGAAAATCAACTTTATTTCTCTCTTCGGTCAAAAAATAATTTTCATCCGTATCCATTTTTTATAAAGAAAATTTATTAAAGAGGGTTTTTACTATTATACTATGATTTTATAGAATCATTATTTTTCCATATTTCGATTTCTATAAAATGATATAAAAGGAAACCTCTAGTAATTTTAGGAATGAGGTTTTTTAAATTTTTATAAAAATGAGAAAGGAATGTTTTCTTTTAACTTCTATGGAATGAGTGGAATTTACCACCATCATGACCATTCACTACTATAAATATTCCATTATTAGTTTCTATGGTCATTTTAAAAGAAATTAATTTTCATAATATCATGTAAATGTTTATTTTTAAAAAAGTTATTTTTGATGTGGAAGGTTTATTTTACTCAATAATGTTATAATGATCTTATAATGGTATTTGAATTCATCAAAGATGAAAAATGTGACTCCACTGATGATTTACTAGGGAAATAGACCAATAATACCATCCTAATTTATTTTCTATATGCTTTATATTTATGATGTTAGTATTTTTATGAAACTCGTTCTTTTTCCATGGGTTATGTTACAATAAAATAAAGAAATGTTTATAAAACTCTCTTCTTTTCTATAGGTTATTATATGATGGAATTTTTGTACAACACATTTATTTTCATGAGTTCTAATATGAATAATTTTTTTATGATCTTATGGGAAACATATGTATGATTTTTATTATGTGATGGGTGGGATAGAAATTATATATCATTCCAATGTATTGGGTAAATACTGATATCTCATGAGATTAATTTTACTACAATGAGGAGTGAACCCAATTCAGTAAGGTACTATTTCCACTATGATTGTATTGGGATTAAACCCTAACTACTTTGGTGGTTTTGGGAGTGAACCCAATCAACTATGATAGTCTTGGTAGTAAGACTATAATACTAAGGAAAATATTTTCTATGCTTCTGTGTATGCCACAAATTTATGTCTTATGAAAACTTTATGTTCTTGTGGCCTAGGTTCTTTTATTTCTATATGATTCATGTCTTATGAACTACCAATAATTATTTCATGACTCAATATTAGGATCTATGATGTGTAGGTCATGGTTTATAAAATTTTATACCCATTTTATCATATATATATATGTGTGTGTGTGTGTGTGTGTGATCATGTTATATTGATATCTCCCATGTCTACCCTTACTGGGAATCTGATCTCACCCTTACTTATGTTTCCTTTTCCCCAGGTTATGAAGAAAGGTATTAAGTATGATATGTATAAGAAGTGTTCTAGTTATGAATCTTTTATTGGAATTTTATTTAGTACACATATGGACCAGTTGTTTATGTATCCATGTTTCTGAAGATTATATACATATATGATTCATGAATATATTTTTATGTAATGTAATGAATATTATTTTAATAATATGTAATATATATGTATGAAAAATTCTGATCTTTCTAGATAGTATCATAGGAATGTTTAGATAAAATTTGGAAACTGGGATGAGAAAATATAAGGAAAAACCCTAGTAATAAGTTTATGTATAGGATAATGCCATAAAGTTTTGGTAATGATCATTTATAGATTAGTTTAAACTTGAGGTGTCATAGATTGAAAAGAAGGTGTCTTAATTTTGACACACAATAAATTTTTTTTCATGATTACGTGGTATCCTGCTATGATTACTTTCCCTCACACTATGAATTTTAGTTTTATTCAATGGATGGAACCCAAATGAATCATGTTAATATTGAATGAATTGTACAATGAAATGATTTCCATCATGATAAAACAAATGTTATGGTATATGGAATGAAAAATATGGTTGTTATTGTTATGTAACTTTATCAAGCTATTAATCATTATGAACTACCAAAAAAGAAGGTATCAATGTTCAACCGATTACTTCATGAGGAAACACCCCTTTACTTTTTCTTCCGATCTAATAGTATATGAGTAATGGATTATTACCACACAAAAAATGTATTTTAAATTTTCCAGTGTTTAGAACATTAAAAATTTATTTTGGTTATCAATAATTTATAAGGTAACTAATATAAATGGTGAAATCTTATCAAAAACATGAGGCATATAGAATACATTGACTCCATGATGTGATATGAGTTGATGATCTTATTTATTAATAAGTTTTTTCCTTGTATTCTTCTTATGAAAATAGTGAAGTAAATACTTGATATAATGTAGAAGGATGATGAATCTATTTTAACCTAGGAGGAAAATTTTATAAAACCTTAGAAAAAAGATTGTGGTATTATTATAAAACTTAAAAGTAAGGTTTATCGATTATTTAGTGGCTTAAAACCAAGTCTCTAGATGGATTTTTCCATAAGATACATTATTAGGTGTAAATAAATTGTTTTATATGCAATTATAGTGGAAATAGATATTTTTGTTACCTTGAAATCTCATAGTTTTGATAAGAAAAGAAAGATTCAATTCAAAGGGAATTATAAAAATCATTGAAATAAGAAGTTGATATTTCATTTATAAACTCAGTTTAGAAGGAAACATGGTGGAAAATGTCTTAAGGGGACTAGAAAATATTTCTAGTTATAAATAGATGTTTATTGAGAAATTGAATGTTGAAGTGTTGTGAAGAGACCATTCAATGAAAGTAATAATGAAAAGGTGTCATAGAATAAACCACCCACACATCAGTGTTTCAAATTCAAGAAGTATATGAATTATAAAAACTAGTTCTCAAACTCTAAGGTTAATGAAGATGGTAAAGATCAGTAACCTATTAATCTTTGAGAAAAAGTGAAATATCATGTGATCACTATTTTCGATGGGTAGTATTTTAATGAAGTCGTGAAAGGTATAGTTACTATCCACTATAGAATAGCTAAATTATTATTGGATTATAGATCTATACAATATTTTATATTTGAATAATTAGGTATGGGTATCACAATATCTCCTCAATGACTAGATTTTCAATTTTTAGTGAAAAAACCTAATCGTATGATGATCGCATCACAAGTCTATAATTCATATACAATTTATATTTATGGGATTGGGATTCCATTAAATATCTTTATTTTCCATATAATTGAAAGTGATGTTATCTTGGCCATGAATTATATTTATTTACATGAATCCTATATTAATTTACAAATAAGGGAAGTTATGTTTGATATTCCAAACCAACCAATGTGCATTTATCAATGTGATGAAAAATATAAACTTCTATTGTAAATTGAATCAGCTTTATATTTTATGATTCCTATTAAAATGGGGTGTTTATATAATATGTTTGGGAATAATCTCAACAATGAAGATATACCTATTTGAGTTATTTTGTTGATGTATTTCTAGAATCATTTTCTAGTCTTCCATCAAATCATGAAGTGGAATTTTCAATAGAACTCATACCTAGTGAAATACATATTTCATATACTTCATGTAGAATTTCCTCAATTGATTTTTGAGAATTGAATAATAAACTCCAATATAATCTTGAAAAGTGATTCATTTAGCCAAGTGTGTTATCATGGAGTTCACCAGTTCTTTGTGTAAAACAATATGCATGAATGTCACTCTACATTGATTATCAAGAACATAAAAAATTACTATCAAGAACAAGTACCCTCTTCCCTATATTAATAGCTATCTAATCAAATTTACAGAGATAAATAAATTTATAGGATTGACCATTATTATGGATGTCATAAATTGAGGGTTAAGAAGTAGGATATACTAAAGAAATCATTTTTTAATAGGAATAGACACTATCAATTTATAGTCATTCAATTTAGTTTCCTAATTTCATTATTATCTTCATGTATTTAATTAATAGAGTATTTATATTTTACCTTGGTTAATTTTTTGAGGTAGTTATAGAAAATATTCATATATATTCAAAGATAAAGTAAGAGAATGGAGATCATTTGAGCACTTTTCTAAGGTCCCTAAGGAAGGATAATCTATATGTAAAATTTAACATGTGTCAATTTTTTCTTTAGAATATATTTTTCTTAGGTTATATAATCTCAAGTAGTAATATATGGGTTGATCCATCAAAGAATGAAGTTATTGAACATTGGAGCAGACCAACCAATGTTACTAATTTCCATAGTCTTCTTAGTTTTGATGGATATTAATGAGGTTTTATGGAGAATTCTCATGGATTTATAATATAATGACCATGTTAACTCATAAGGGACCCAAGTTACATTAGATATATGAATGCAAATAAAAATTTATGGAACTTAAGAGAAGTATAGTAAGTGAACCTTTTCTTACTTTAACCTATATTAGAGAAGGGCTTGTAATTTAAAGGGATTCATGGAAGAAGGTAATGTTTTGCATTCTCATGAAGAATTGTTTGGTGATATCTTATGCATCATCAAATTGAAGTTTCACAAGAAAAATTACCCAACTCATGAATTTGAGTTTGATGATGTAATTTTTTCATTGAATATATGAAGGAATTATCCTTATATATAATGTGGTGATATATACACTAATAATAAAATTTTAATGAATATATTCACTAAGAAATAGTTCAATATGTGATTGATAATATGGATGGATTTGATTAAGAATTATGAATTTTCAATACATTACCACCTTGGGAAAGTGAACAAGGTGATAGACTCTCTAAGTCAAAATGATATTACTAACTTATCTATGATGAGGATCACAAACTATCCAATATTTTGGGATTTGAAAAGGATGGATTTGGGAATCAAGAATAAAGGGGAGAAATATTATCATTCTCAAATGAGTATTCAATAATCTATCCATGTAAGGATTAAAGAGTTGAAAAATGAAGATGGAGAACTATGGATGAATGTCAGAGATGTTCTTAATTTCAACCTTGATTATTATAGAATTATAAAGTTTAAGAACCATTTATATCCCCATAAATAAAAATGTTAATAGGGAGATGTTGGATGAGGCTCATAATTCATCATTCTCTATTCATCCTTGAAGTACAAAGATGTATAGAGACTTGAAATATTATATCTGCTGGGATAACATGAAGATATAGATTATATAATATATATCTCAGTTATTCGTATGAAAAAAAATTTAATATAATACATTAATGTTAAAAAAGATGTTGCAAACATTACCCATAAAATAATAGAAATAGGAAAACATCATCATGAATTTTTTTATTAGAATCCCCAAAACATTTAAAGTCCATAATCTTATTTGGGTTATTATAGACCACCATAGGAAATATAAAAACATTATTACCATTAGATAATATTTCTCCCTTGATCATATTTTTGGGATATTCATTAAATAAGTGGTAAGGTTTAATGTAGTATCAAACTCTATTGTATTTTATCGGTATCTGAGGTTTTTCTCTACGTTTTGGAAAGGTATTTAGATGTATCTAAATAGAGATTTATGTTTAAAAACTTCCTTCAATCCCCATAAAAATGGTTTTTATTATAGAACCATTCAAACAGTAGAGGATATGGTGATATCTTTTTCGATGTCATTAAAATTTGGTCAGAATCAACACATTTCTTTAGTTGATTTTTCTAATAATAATAGCTTTTATTTGAGCATTCAGATAAATCCTTGGGAATCCATTTATGGAAAGAAGTTTATAACTATAATTTAGTGGGATGAAGTTACAAAACGAAATCTATTAGTGATAAACCTAGATTAAGAAATGGTAAAGAAAGTCAGAGTCATTCAATGTCACATCAAGGCAGCTCATAGTTCATAGAAAAGTTATAGTGAAAATAATTGGTTGAATCTATAATTAAAATATGGTTAGAACATGTTTATGTGAGTTTATAAATGGAAATAAGGTTATAATATTTATAAATAATGTAACGATGACACATAGTTATATTGGCCCATTTCAGATTCTTCATTGAGTAGGGATGGTATATTTTTTCTTGTCACTTCCATTGAACATATATTAAGTTCATAAAGTATTCCATGTATCTATCCCGAGTAAATACATACCTAATACATCACATATACTGAACTCCTAGGTTTTACCACTAGATAATAATCATTACTACAAATAAAAATAGGTGGATATATTGGATCATATAGATAAAGTGATACGGAACAATACTACTATACTCGTAAAAGTTCTATAGAGGGTTCAGAAATTATAAGAAGCCATGTGGGAACCAAGGGGTGTAATAAAATAGATATATCCTCATTTTTTATATCATATTTAAGACTTTAAATAATATATTTCATTTTAATTTGGTATTATGTAACATCCTGAGATTTTAACAAATACTTCTCATTAAATAACTTGATTTTTATGATAGCATAGATCAAATGAAACAAAAAGTATAAACAAACTGTGATATACTATTAACATATTATTATCTATACATTATTTCCTAGTTATTCAATTAGGTTTTATGAATAGGATTAAATAAATTATTAAAAAAAATTGGTTATATATGTATAAAATGAATTCATTTTTTCAATAAATTAAAATAAAAATATGTTGGAAAATAAAAATAGAAGGTGTTATGAAAAACTATTTTTTATTCATAAAATGTGTCTTTATTTTAATATATTAAATTAATAAATATTAATGAATTATGTTAATGAAATTTAAATATTATATATTCAATCAAATGTTTTAATATTCATGTATTATATTTTACTATGATTGTGATAAGAATAAATCCATTTTTATTCTTAAAAACAATATTTTTCTAAAAGAGGTTATTGTTGTCATTTTATACACATTTTAAAATTAATTCCCTTCACTTATATGTATTTAATTTCATAAGATTGATTCCATATTCTTAATATATAGGTTAAAATGTGATAAATAGTACCCTTTTATTTTTTGGTTAATAGAAATAGTAACTGTGGTAAAATTTATCATCTCAATAAAGAATAAATCGGGTTAATGGAGGTTAAAACCAAGTGATACAACCATAATTTTTCATATTAATTATGATTTTATAAATTTAATTCTATCCTTATCACACTACGCTAAAAGTATATTTTCTAATGGGAAATTTCTTAGGGAAATAACATGTATGATATTTAAATAAAATAAAAATACAAAATGTCACACACTTACCTTTAAATATCTTTTATGTGTTAAAATAAGTACAAAAGAAAGTGGTGAATGAGTATATATGGAATTATTTTTAAAATAAAATTATATTCATTATGGTAATTTCTTTCTATATTTTAGGAAATATATAATAAACTTAAATTCTTATGAAGCACTAATGTAATATTTATTCAATTAATGAAAAATATAATAAATGATATTACAAGTATTAAAATTAAAATAATTTAAATTATCTATAGATTCCTATGAATTTTAAAGATAACTATAACATATTATTGTTTTTTAAAAGTATTATATTCAACTTAAAACATTCTATTTATGTATTTTAAGTCAAACTAAATGAATATTGTCAAAGTTGATATTGAAAATGTTTTACCAAAATTTTCTTTTATTAAATAATTTAAAAATACTAAAAATATTAAAGTAGGAAAAGGTGGAAAATTTATGGTCTAAAATTTAATATATTTCCCATTTATGATCCAATTGTTACCTTACATAAAAAATTATAACCATTTAATAGTGAAAAAGATGTTACTGCAGTTAATGTAAAAATGGATTAACTATGGGGTTAAACTAAAATATTATGTTCAAAACACACCATAAACCTATATAAGATTTATTTTTTTAATGGATTTTAGACCAAATATTATCGTATATTATAATTCCTCTAATTTTTAAATCATTTTTCTTTTGAACGACTTATTTATATTTGAATCTTCTAAGAAATTGCAAAAGTGATCCTCACCTAAATTATAAATGGGAACAAACTCCCTTCACTTATTCAAAACATTTTTACTTATATTTATACCATTTCATGATTAAATACCTTCTAAACATCATTATACACATTATATGGGTTCTATTTTTCTAAAAACTAAATCATAGGGCCGATAATTGAAGATCTGAAGCACTTGTTTAAAAGAAGATGTAATCGCCTTGTTCGATCACTTTCTTTTTTATTGTTCTTTCACCTCATATAAATATATAATATTCCTTTAAATTTAATAAATTAAGTATCCTAAATATATAAAAATATTTTTATGTTTATGAAACAACCTTCATTTACCCTTTTCTTATCAAATGGGATACGAAAGTATTGCTAATGCATACATACAACTTATTGTATCCATGTAGTGATACAATTCATTTTCCGCTATCATATTTTATGGATGGTTTTTATGATGATTTTAGTATTTCTATATGATAATTATTAAAAAAATATTAAATAATTATAATATCACTTTTAACTTCTTACCTTCCAAACTGTTGGAAAACAATAACGTCGCTCGTACATATGTGTGGACTACCACCTCCACGAAGTAATGTGATTTGTTTTTTATTTATTTTTTATCTTGATGGTATTAGAGATATATTTAATTAATATATAATATATATAATAATGATAATTTAAAGGTGATTTACTATTTTCCTTTCTTTCATTCAATCTGTCAAAAAAAATAGTGTTCATGCGTACGTACAGCCTACCATCTCCATGAGCAGGGTGATTTATTTTTCTATATCTATATGTTATGAATGACTATAAATATTTTTATAATATATATATATATATGATATTCATATCATTATTAAAATTATATAGATTATGTAACCATGATTAATGTTAAGGACTGAAACAACTGAACCAAAACATAACTGAAAAATAAAGCAGATATCCCCCAGAACAATGATTTTAATAAAAAATTATTAATAAAATGGTGATAAAAGGTAACAAGTAAATAATATATGGTATGATATAAATGTTTATGATAATGTAATAGATTTATAATAAATATATATTTATTATATAGTAGTTTCAAACACATATGAGGCAAGCTGGTTCTAAGATAATGGGTTTTCGTCTCACTTTCATTTCTATAAGACACATTCCATATTCACCACTTATTTATTTTATGTGGTGTGTATACTTCCCATGAATTTATATTATTATTATTATTATAAAATTTATGTGTATTTACATATCTATATAAGGTTATTTATTTCATGGTGATTAAAATGAAAATGTTACCAAAGTGGTAAGGGTTTTATGTTAATATCTCAGTATTTATCATGATTATTTATGACAAAAAATTTTATCCAGAATTATTATGATATAACACTTAATAAACTCATAACTTTTTTAATACTCCAGTTATTTCATGAAATTAAAATTTTCCATTTCATTCTTCTCTCTTTAATTTATCAAGATATCAAAATAATGTTGTTAAGGAATATTTTTTTTATTTCTATCTTTGGTTAGAAAAAAAATTTATTCCATATAAATTTTTTATCAAAATGTTATAAATATGTTATTTACTATTATTCTATTATTTTTTACTATAATTTATATATTCATTTGAAATTTTATAAAAAATCATATAAATCTACTCTTCATTTTTTGAATGAGGAACTTTTTAACTTTTTTGAACGAAATTAAAGGAATTGTTTACTTTAACATATATAGAATAAACATAATTTCTCACTATCATGACCACATTATGTTGTAAATATTACTTTATAATTTTAAAATTATATTTTTATAGAAAATAATTTTCAGAACATTTGATGAATTATTATTTTAGAAACTTTTTTTTCAAAGTGAAAATGTTGTTTTCCCCAAGAATATTTTAAAGATCTTGTAATGGTATTTCAATTCATTAAGGACAAAAACAATTGGTTTCACTAATGATTTATTGAGGAAATGATACAAGGATACTATCCTTATTCATTATTTGGATGAATTGTGTTTATGATGACAATATGGTTATGAAACCTTTTCCTTTTCTTTGGGTTATGCTATGATGAAATTATGAAATGTTTATGAAACCTATTTCTTATCCATAGGGTTATTCTATGATGAAATGTTTATAAAACTCATTTATTTTTATGGTTTCTCGTGTGATTAATGTTTTATGATCTTTTTTAACACATATGTATTAATTTCATTATGTGATGGGTGTGACCGAAATTATATATCTGCCCAATTCATTGGGTATATGTTTATTTCTCATGAGATAAGTAGGAATGAAATGGGGAGTGAACCTAGTCATTAAGAGTATCTATCCACTGTGATTTTCTAGGGGTTAAATCTTTACTAGTATAATGGTTTTCAGAGTGAACCCAATACAATATTGTAATCTTATAAGTATCCCCTTACTAATAAGGAAATGATTTTTAATTCTTATGTGTATGACCAAAACTTATATCTTATGCCAAATTTTATACTCTCGTGGCTTGTGTTCTTTTATTCCCTTATGATTTATGTATTATGAACTACCAAGATCTATTCCATTACTCAAGATTATGATATATGATTTTTAGGTTATGGTTTTTCAAATTTTATGCTCAAGTTTTCATAACTTTATTCTCATGTTATACTGATATTTCTCTTAATTACCCTTACTATGAATAATAGATCACCCTTTCTTACCTTTCCTTTTCACAAGATTATAAATAAAGGTATTAAGTACAATATTTATAAGAACGGTTATCATTTTAAATTTTTTTAGTATAATATGTTTTAGTGCACTTATAAAATAAATATTTATAGGGCCATGTTTCTAAAGATACATGATATATAAGATTCCATCATGGATCGTTATGTTATTAAATGAATATTCATATAATCAGATGTAATATAAATTCATGAAAATTATGGGTTTCTATATGAAATTTTTGAGTTATGGACATGATTATATACCCTTATGTTTGAAATATTTTTTTCGAATGATGATCAATCGATATCCCTCATGTATACCCTTACTGAGAATCTATGCTTACCCTTTCTTATCTTTTCTTTCCCAAGTTAATGAGGAAAGTTATTTATTATGGAAATTCAATAAGGTTACAAAGTGATCAAAAAATTGTGATAGATGATGTAGAATGTACCTAAATTTTATTTTTATGTATATAGTATCCAAAAAAACTAAAAAATTATGGTTGTACATGGATCCTAATGTTATATATTCAATGTTATCCTAAAAAGGTAGAATATTTATGTATGAAAATTTTGGGTTGACTCGGTTGGTGTAGTGCCCCAACTCAGTTTTCCACTTTATATGTTCTATGGGTTGGTTATCCACCAGGCCTAAGGTGCACCTACCCATATGACAAATCTACTTACTTGCACCGAGGGTCTGATTAAGTGATAGTGGGGAGACTATAACCTCAGTAGGTTATAATAATAATGGTCTATATGTATATAACACAATAGAATAATGACCATAATATTAAAATCAACAATAAAACTCAATAAAAGAATAATAAACATCTGTATTATTTTCGACGATGCTAAATTTATAATTCCATAAGCATATAGACAGAAATTTCATAGAATTTCATACAAAATAGATAAGCAAGGTCACCCATGGATGTCCATATAATAACATATATATAAATACAACAAAGGTCAATCTCGATGCATGCTAATTCAGTACATCCCTAATCACTAAGGTCCGGCTCCAAAGATTGATCCCTTACCTAATCTCAAGACCAAAAATTCTAGAAACATCCCTAAAAGATCATGTAGTCTATGAGTGTGAACTTGTTATGAAACCACCAATATGTGTCAATATTACATCCATAATTATACAAGTGTATCAAATAAATAATAAAATAGAAAAAGTACACACATTTAGTAATTTTACCTGCTTCCCTTATGATCAATAGACATAAGGAAGCATTAACCTACTTCATCCAACACTTGTATAACTCTGAATATGTTCACCAAAAATATATATTTGACATAAAATACACTCTTATAAATATATATTTTCAATGGAAAGGACCCATGGATTAATTATCATGTCTCCCCTGAAGAATATCATATATGGTGAACCCTCATGTTCCACCAATAAACATATCACCCATCACCATGTTATATCTGATATCACCTTTATTATATATCCGAAAAGTAATGTAATTCAATCATCATGCACAAAAAATATGTTCCAAGTCACTCAGACATCAACGTAAATAGTATCATCGACTCAATATCCCAACATCCTGAGGTACGATGATATATTCCTTCCCATATATAAGAAATCAATGTCATCTCAACATCCTTATGTCCTACAGCATGCCGATTTATTTACTCCTATAATCCCAGCCAAGTGGCCACAAATATAATGGCGAGCCACATACCATAACCAATTTTATCAACGCCATAACTCAATGGTCTATCACTATCAACCATAGATTTCTATGGTGAGAACCTCCTCCATAACTGATGTTCAACACCATCCCCTAATCCATAATATCTACAGAGGCCTCCACCCATAATGAGTTGTCAACACCGCCTCAAATGAGTCTTATATGTGTGCACACAACTCCAAAAGGGAATAAACCAACAATGGTGAGAAGAAATCACCAATATTTCCTAAATTTCACCATCTAGTAACCACATTGCCACATGAAACCATGTTGGCCAAGTCCCAATGGTGAATAGCATCTCATGTCCCATGGGCCATGTCCTCAACTTGATTACCTCATCCTCAATACCGATGAACTATGTCACACTAACCTAGTGATCATCATCACCATATATATATCAGGCTATTCCCTTAGCCTAATGACCATGTTGCCGATGTTTTAATGATCCAAATCACCTCGAAACCTTAGGATATGATCATCAGGTTCCCATGGAATGATAACAGTCATATAAAAATTTAATTAATTAAAATTACACCACTATCTTAACCTTCCCATTCGGTCAAGATCCCCTTACATGGCATAGTATATATGAAATAGGCTAATTCTGTCACGACCCGTCCTCGGGGCCCGTGTCATGACTACCCCAAGCCCGCCTTCCATAGGCCAGGGGCTGGTGACTAGCACCAAGGTGTAAATCCCGGTAAAAATGGAAGGCATTGCCTTTGTAAAGTAAACAATCACACAGAGTACAAGCGGAAGAAGTAAAAACTAAGTAAAAACTGAGTACAAAAGTAAGTGCGGAAATTAAAAAGGGGCCGGAAATACAAGCCCAACTGTAAAGTACAACTCGTAGGGAAAACAACAACTGAAAAGTAAAGCTGCTACGCCGAGCTGTCCACTGGAAATCCCACCTGAAGGGTGGGTACAGATAGCTCCTCTGCTCCTCGGGTCCCGCCGTCCGCTCCGAGTATGTCCGCCCAGTGGTCCACCTTCGGGCACCACCTCGTCGTCACGTCCACCTCTGGGTACCGTCTCATCGTGAGGTCCTCCTCCAGGTACCATCTCGTCGTATAGTCCACCTCCAGGTACCGTCCAGTCCTCAAACACTCGGCCTCTGTCAGCACTGCCCGTCGTCTGCAACCAACACAACGAAGTGCGGGCAAAGCCCGTACAGGGTTGAGTATAACGATACTCAGTAGGGACCCTGAGACCTTTAAGGTCTCACTAAACCAACAAGGATAACCACAAAGAAGATCTCAACAGATAACCTCTACTTAGGTATATGCTCATACATATACCTAAGTTATCAAGTTACCCATCTCAATCATGAGGAAACACAAGGATTGTGAAATCAATGGATAACCACTACCCAGGTATATGCCCATACATATACCTAAGTTAGCAAGTGACCCATCTCAATCATGAGGTAAACACAAGGTCAAAAGTCTCAGCTCAAACCAGGATTTTCATTATCGAAACCGTAACTGCTGAAGAGCTCCGTCTCTGGAGTGTACAGTGGTCCTGTCACGACTCCGAGGTACTTCTCACTAACCCAGGACTGCTGAAGAACTCCACCCATCGAGTACTGCGGGCCAGCTGCTACAACCCAGCGCTCCCATGTGCCGCTACAACCAAGCGCACCTCTGTCGTGGGTCTGCCGCTACAACCAAGCGCTCCCATGTGCCGCTACAACCAAGCGCACCTCTGTCGTGGGTCTGCCGCTACAACCAAGCGCTCCCATGTGCCGCTACAACCAAACGCACCTGTGTCGTGGGTCTGCCGCTACAACCAAGCGCTCCCATGTGTCGCTACAACCAAGCGCACCTCTGTAACCCACCGAGTCGTTCGATCAGCAGTCGTCGGGTCTCAGCCAGCTACACAGTCTCCGTACTCCGCACGCTCGTCACTGGGAGGGTCCGCTCCACAAGCTATAGGTCGATACTGCAAGTATCTCAAAGTCCCACGAAAAAGTATCTCAAAGGACCGTCGCGTCATAGGGGTCTCAACGCAACAGACGGCGCGTCAATCGGACGCCCGGTCTGTGAGTTATTAGCATTTTCGTCCCAGGGGCCCGGTTGGTTTCGTGAGCGAACCAAACCCGGCCGTATCTCAACTATACCCCGAACTCTCATAGGGTAAACTCATAGGGACCGTTTCTCAACGCGATCACTAACGCGATCACCAAAGCCGCTGACGGTTCGTCAAACTGACGTTCTGTCAGAATGATATCAGCTTTTCGGTTCCAGGGTCCCGGTTGGATTTCGGTGCGATCCAACCCGGCCACTATCCATCTGCATCCAAAACTCGGGCGGAGGATGCCAAAAGTTCCGTATCGTCAATAGGAACGCAACGCAACAGACGGCGTATTAATCGGACGCCTGGTCTGGAAGTTATTGGCTTTTCCGTCTCACACCCACCCTGGGAAACTTCCCAGGAGGTCACCCATCTTGATCACTACTCTAGGCCAAGCACGCTTAACTATGGAGTTTTAACCACGTAGCCTCCCGAAAAGAAAGATGTACCTTGAGTATAGTATACCAAAACGACCGTCTCGATCCAAGGATCGCGTTGCCGTTGACGGCGAGTCGTTTGGAGGCTCGTAGCCCAAGATACGGGCATTTGACCAAAAGTTGTCCGAAACTGGGGGTCTGGGCCCGGGCCGACCCGGCCCGACCCCCCTGGTCCGACCCAAACCGGGTCGGCCCGAACTGGGTCGACCCGACCCGGTCTGGCTGGACCCAGCCCGGCCGGCGGCGCGACCCGGCCGGCGGTGCGGCCAGCGCGTCGTTCGGGTGCCGCGCGCGGGGGGCAAAGCCCCCCCCCCTTTGTGAAACCGCGGCCCCTTAATTGGGGCCGCTTGAAGACCCGGTCGTGGGAATTAATTCTCCCGGTCTCCACTGCCCGGCCGGCCCGCACTGGCCGGCCGGTTTCGCCACCAAGGACCGGCGACGACCGGTCCTTCCTTCGCCGACACCGGCGGCCCGGTGCCGGCCGCCGGTCATCTTGCTCCGCCGCGGCCCGGAACCGGCCGTGGCCTATGCCATTCGGCGCGATGCGACGGCATCGCTTCCCTCCGCCGCGGCCCCTCTCCGGCCGCGACGCCTTTGACTTTCTTCGACGCGACGCGACGGCATCGCGTTCTTGGATTTCTTTCCACGGCGCGGCGCGACGGCGCTGCGCGTATCTTCCGCAATAAATCTTGTGGTGCAACGGCACCACGTTTTCTCGTATCATCCTCAAGATACCATCACGAAAAACAAAGGAGGCGGGTCGGCCGTGTTTGTGCGGTCCGACCCCCTCGCGTTATTCAATAACAAAAAGGGTTTTAATCCACGATTATCACCAAGTTTGTATTCACGAACAATTAAATAAATAAACCCCTACCTCGATTCAGATACGGTGCACGTCAACAACCCGCGGAAGACGAGCGTCGCGGAGGTCGGGCGTCGCGGGGAAAGAACGTCGACTCCGTTGTCGTCGAGGTGCGTTCGAAGGGGAAACGTCGTTGGAAGAAGACGTCGCATTCTTCGGTGGAGATGTTCTTCGTTGGAGGTGTTCTTCGCGTTCTTCGTCGATGTTGAAGAAGAAGTAGACTTAACCTTTTCTCTCCCAAGTCTCCACCACAAGAACATCTAACCCCAAAATAAAATAATCCTCCCACTTATTTTATTAACCCAATATAGGTTTTGAATTTCAAGAGTTTGAAAATTCAAAACCCATATTTAACTCACTTAAGTTATTAACATAAGATGTTATAAAATTAAGGAGGTGTTAAGTTATCAAAACTTAAATGGGGGGTTTAGAGGGGTTAGGAAAGTTAAGGAATTTGAAGAGGTGGGGAGGGGTTTGTGTGGGCCCCACCCTTTCAAATATCCACACATGGGAAGTTGGATGGATGTGGGCCCACCACCAACTTCCCATGGGAGAAGTTAACAACTTAACATGAAATAAAATTGATTTAACAATTTTATTCACTTTTTTAATAAAACCCCAAAAAATTAACTTCTTCTCCCGCACAAACGCAACTACGGTAAAGGTTCCCTTAAGCGATTACCGACGTTGCGAGTTCATCGGTGCAATCGGATTTCAATTCCGAGCACCGGTTTAAAAGATAGAAATTCCCGCTCGCTCGTTCACTGAACGTACCCGAGCCAAACTTCGGAAATTAATTCCGGGCACACCGGGCCTCGGAATCAGGCGCCGTCAGAAACTGTGTTCTTGTAAAATTCCAAAGAAAATTAAGAAAAAATATTTCCTTGAAATTTCCAGGTATTTACATTACTCCCACCTCAGGGCTTTACTTCCCCGTAAAGCTTCAATACAAACTAGGGTCACAAAAGCGGTACAGAGCACGCATCTGAGCCTTCCGCTCCCATGTGCTTACCTGGAGGTTCCGTACTGCCAAAGAAAGTGCACCCGAGGAATCGATCATCCTCGTAGGATCTGCTCCTGTCGATCCTCGATCCCCACTGGAACCTCCGTGAGAGACACCCCATCGCCATCGTCTAGCTCCTCATGGTCGATGATATGTGCAGGGTCGAGCACGTATATCCTCAGTTGAGATACGTGGAATTCATCGTGCACCTGGTGCAACTGCGGTGAATGGGTCAAGCAGTAAACCACCCCGCCTACCCAGATGGGGACCTAAGAAGGTCCGCTGAACCCTGGAGATAACTTGCCGCCTTGGCCACATCTCCGTAAACCTTGTCGAGGTGAGACCCGTATAAGAACGTGGTCGCCATCCTCAAACTCCAGATGTTTCCAATTCCTGTTAGAACTGGAACTCAAACGACTGCTGCCACGAGGGTGAGGTTGGCCGATTCAAGAGTGATCGGTCGCACCCTCCCGTGAAAGAGTTTATCCCGTGCTGCCTGGGGTTTCCTTTTCACCGACCAAGGAAAACCCATCCCGACGTTTGCCTAAAATCGTCAATTTGAGAATGAACAGTTATTTCCCATTCCATACTCAAACTAACATCGTAAGGCCTCGACGCTGTCACCAAAAGATTCCAACCGAAACTCTCGCCTCGAGGGTCTGACCACACCGTCGGCGTAAGTGTAATTATCAAGTCTCCTACCAAGGTATCTCCAGACGTGAGGGTCAAGTCCACGGCTTACCAAAAACTCTAGGTCTGGAACAAGATTTGGGAAAGCAAGAAATGATTCACATTGACGTCCGTTACTAAAACATCTAGTAGTGGACACAGACTGTCCCTTGAATCATTTCTAGAGCCATTGGGTCACACTCCTTGACCGCATGTAGGTGCACTCTTCCTCCGTCCTCCATCTCCCTGTGCCTGGCAGGAATAACTAAGGCGGGTGGTTGTACCATGTTAGGATGTACACCACCTCATGCTGCTCTCCTAGCTCTGCCTCCACGTCTACTGCTTCGTAGACTCATCTCTCCTTTAAGCTTCCTCTTCTTAACACGCCCGAGTCTCTATGACTGGCACCGGTTTCCTGTTTTTTTTTACTGCACTGAGCAGTCTTCATCCTCTCTTGGATGTCCTGGACCTCCTTTAGTCTCACAAGAGCTGCTATTATTTCTTATTTTCTGATAAGAGAAACCCGGTCTCATCCCCTGGATGAACCACATTCGTTGCCTAATACAGTCAATCCTGACATGAATGATGCATTCATGCCATGGATGACGTCGTAAGGCCTCGACGTATCTACTAAGAGATCCAACTGTCACTCTCGCCTCCAAGGGTCGAGTCACACTTTCGGCATCAGTGTGAGGTCACTGGGTCCCCTCCAGTAGAAATCTCGAGAGTGAGGGTCAAGTCAACAGTTTAACCGGGACCACTCAGTATCAACCAAACAAAAGGACAGGAAAGCAACAAAGATAAGTTTCTTTTTATTATTGTAGCTCATAGTACAAAGACACGAATACAAAGCAACATGGAACTAGAAGTACAAAGGACATATCCACTAGTTCCTCTCCTGCACACCTGCTCTCAGAGCTCTACTGCCTTGTCCACTGCTCGGCTGTTACTCAAGCACTCGCTGCTGCTTCTGTCTCGGTGGCTCCTCCAACACCCGCTGATCAATCGTACGAGGAGTCGGACAGTCACGTGCCAGGTGACACTTTCCGCCGCAGGAGTAACATTGTCCGTTTCTGGAACGCCTGGCTCTGACCCCACCTCGGGTGCCCCGCACCACCGGTCCTAAACCCCGAGATCGTCCAACTGCTAGTCCGGTCCTCCTGGACGTCTGCATCATCTGTCTACTTCCCACAGATGACTCGGATACTGATCGAAAAGCACGCGGCAAAGGCAGAATCTCCTGTACACGCTCGGGGGTAGAGATACTGGCACAAACTCCACCCTGAAGAAGGTCTCGAAGTCTTCCCATGCGAAGTTCATCTCATTGCAAAACTGGAACAAGTGGCTCCACCACCTGCCTGCTGCTGCCTGAAGGAGGCTGGTAGCAAAGATCACCATGAAGTCTGCCGGTGTCCCCACTAGCCTGAAGACTCTCACCACAGCCTCCAGCCAAACCTCAGCCGCCTGCGGGTCCGTCTCTCCCCGGAACCTGGGTGGCCTCTGGCACTGGAACTCGTGCAGCGCGCTCAAGCGTCGTGCATCGCCTAATGCTGGGGCTGGTGGCATCGGTGGCCCAACGGGTAGCAGTACCGCTGGTGCCTCAACTGGGATAGGGCCCTGTACTGAGGCCTCGTTGCTCGGCGGGCTGTCAGTACGTACCACTCTCGGGGCTCTAGCTGGTCGTCCGTGAAAAGGCATTCTGAAAGAAACATTGTGACACGGAAAAACTTTTATACCTGGTGAGCTGACCTGGTTTGAGATGTTTTAAGGGAAAACCTTTGAAAACACACACGCAATTAGTGTTTTCGTGCACAAAGTCAGAAATCAGTTGTCAGGGTCCTGGTGTATGGATACGTCGGCCGCCCGCACCAACACTGGACTCCTTGAACTGAAAACCACACTCGGTACTCTCAACACTATTGCTTCACAGAAAGAAACATCAGAGTTATAAGTTCTGCGGTAGAACCGAACCCTCTGATACCAATTTGTCACGACCCGTCCTCGGGGCCCGTGTCATGACTACCCCAAGCCCGCCTTCCATAGGCCAGGGGCTGGCGACTAGCACCAAGGCGTAAATCCCGGTAAAAAGGGAAGGCATTGTCTTTGTAAAGTAAACAATCACACAGAGTATAAGCGGAAGAAGTAAACACTAAGTAAAAACTGAGTACAACAGTAAGTGCGGAAAGTAAAAAGGGGCCGGAAATACATGCCCAACTGTAAAGTACAACTCGAAGGGAAAACAACAACTGAAAAGTAAAGCTGCTACGCCGAGCTGTCCACTGGAAATCCCACCTGAAGGGTGGGTACAGATAGCTCCTCTGCTCCTCGGGTCCCGCCGTCCGCTCCGAGTATGTCCGCCCAGTGGTCCACCTTCGGGCACCGCCTCGTCATCACGTCCACCTCTGGGTATCGTCTCGTCGTGAGGTCATCCTCCAGGTACCATCTCGTCGTATAGTCCACCTCCAGGTACCGTCCAGTCCTCGAACACTCGGCCTCTGTCAGCACTGCCCGTCGTCTGCTACCAACACAACGAAGTGCGGGCAAAGCCCGTGCATGGGTGAGTATAACGATACTCAGTAGGGACCCCGAAACCTTTAAGGTCTCACTAAACCAACAAGGATAACCACAAAGAAGATCTCAACAGATAACCTCTACTTAGGTATATGCCCATACATATACCTAAGTTATCAAGTAACCTATCTCAATCATGAGGAAACACAAGGATTGTGAAATCAATGGATAACCACTACCCGGGTATATGCCCATACATATACCTAAGTTAGCAAGTGACCCATCTCAATCATGAGGTAAAAACAAGGTCAAAAGTCTCAGCTCAAACCAGGATTTTCATTATCGAAACCGTAACTGCTGAAGAGCTCCGTCTCTGGAGTGTACAGTGGTCCTGTCACGACTCCGAGGTATTGCTCACTATCCCAGGACTGCTGAAGAACTCCACCCATCGAGTACTGCGGGTCAGCTGCTACAACCAAGCGCTCCCATGTGCCACTACAACCAAGCGCACCTCTGTCGTGGGTCTGCCGCTACAACCAAGCGCTCCCATGTGCCGCTACAACCAAGCGCACCTCTGTCGTGGGTCTGCCGCTACAACCAAGCACTCCCATGTGCCGCTACAACCAAGCGCACCTCTGTCGTGGGTCTGCCGCTACAACCAAACGCTCCCATGTGCCGCTACAACCAAGCGCACCTGTGTCGTGGGTCTGCCGCTACAACCAAGCGCTCCCATGTGCCGCTACAACCAAGCGCACCTCTGTAACACACCGAGTCGTTCGATCAGCAGTCGTCGGGTCTCAGCCAGCTACACGGTCTCCGTACTCCGCACGCTCGTCACTGGGAGGGTCCGCTCCACGAGCTATAGGTCGATACTGCAAGTATCTCAAAGTCCCACGAAAAATTATCTCAAAGGACAGCCGCGTCATAGGGGTCTCAACGCAACAGACGGCGCGTCAATCGGACGCCCGGTCTGTGAGTTATTAGCCTTTTCGTCCCAGGGGCCCGGTTGGTTTCGTGAGCGAACCAAACCCGGCCGTATCTCAACTATACCCCGAACTCTCATAGGGTAAACTCATAGGGACCGTTTCTCAACGCGATCACCAACGCGATCACCAACGCCGCTGACGGTTCGTCAAACGGACGTTCTGTCAGAATGATATCAGCTTTTCTGTTCTAGGGTCCCGATTGGATTTCGGTGCGATCCAACCCGGGCACTATCCATCTGCATCCAAAACTCGGGCGGAGGATGCCAAAAGTTCCGTATCGTCAATAGGAACGCAACGCAACAGATAGCGCATCAATCAGACGCCTGGTCTGGAAGTTATTGGCTTTTCCGTCTCACACCCACCCTGGGAAACTTCCCAGGAGGTCACCCATCCTGATCACTACTCTAGGCCAAGCACGCTTAACTATGGAGTTTTAACCACGTAGCCTCCCGAAAAGGAAGATGTACCTTAAGTATAGTATACTGAAACGACCGTCTCGATCCAAGGATCGCGTTGCCGCTGACGGCGAGTCGTTTGGAGGCCCGTAGCCCAAGATACGGGCATTTGACCAAAAGTTGTCCGAAACTGGGGGTCTGGGCCCTGGCCGACCCGGCCCGACCCCCCTGGTCCGACCCAAACCGGGTCGGCCCGAACTGGGTCGACCCGACCCGGTCCGGCTGGACCCAGCCCGGCCGGCGGCGCGGCCCGGCCGGCGGCGCGACCCGGCCGGCGGTGCGGCCAGCGCGTCGTTCGGGTGCCGCGCACGGGGGGCAAAGCCCCTCCCCCCCCCCCCCTTTGTGAAACCAAGACCCCTTAATTGGGGCCACTTGAAGACCCGGCCGTGGGAATTAATTCCCCCGGTCTCCACTGCCTGGCCGGCCCGCACTGGCCGGCCGGTTTCGCCACCAAGGACCGGTGACGACCGGTCCTTCCTTCGCCGACACCGGCGGCCAGGTGCCGGCTGCCGGTCATCTTGCTCTGCCGCGGCCCGGAACCGGCCGTGGCCTATGCCATTCGGCGCGATGCGACGGCATCGCTTCCCTCCGCCGCGGCCCCGCTCCGGCCGCGGCGCCTTTGACTTTCTTCGACGCGACGTGACGGCATCGCGTTCTTGGATTTCTTTCCACGGCGCGGCGCGACGGCGCCGCGCGTATCTTCCGTAATAAATCTTGTGGTGCAACGGCACCACGTTTTCTCGTATCATCCTCAAGATACCATCACGAAAAACAAAGGAGGAGGGTCGGCCGTGTTTGTGCGGTCCGACCCCCTCGCGTTATTCAATAACAAAAAGGGTTTTAATCCACGATTATCACCAAGTTTGTATTCACGAACAATTAAATAAATAAACCCCTACCTCGATTCAGATACGGTGCATGTCAACAACCCGCGGAAGACGAGCATCGCGGAGGTCGGGCGTCGCGGGGAAAGAACGTCGACTCCGTTGTCGTCGAGGTGCGTTCGAAGGGGAAACGTCGTTGGAAGAAGACGTCGCGTTCTTCGGTGGAGATGTTCTTCGTTGGAGGTGTTCTTCGCGTTCTTCGTCGATGTTGAAGAAGAAGAAGACTTAACCTTTTCTCTCCCAAGTCTCCACCACAAGAACATCTAACCCCAAAATAAAATAATCCTCCCACTTATTTTATTAACCCAATATAGGTTTTGAATTTCAAGAGTTTGAAAATTCAAAACCCATATTTAACTCACTTAAGTTATTAACATAAGATGTTATAAAATTAAGGAGGTGTTAAGTTATCAAAACTTAAATGGGGGGTTTAGAGGGGTTAGGAAAGTTAAGGAATTTGAAGAGGTGGGGAGGGGTTTGTGTGGGCCCCACCCTTTCAAATATCCACACATGGGAAGTTGGATGGATGTGGGCCCACCACCAACTTCCCATGGGAGAAGTTAACAACTTAACATGAAATAAAATTGATTTAACAATTTTATTCACTTTTTTAATAAAACCCCAAAAAATTAACTTCTTCTCCCGCACAAACGCAACTACGGTAAAGGTTCTCTTAAGCGATTACCGGCGTTGCGAATTCATCGGTGCAATCGGATTTCAATTCCGAGCACCGGTTTAAAAGATAGAAATTCCCGCTCGCTCGTTCACTGAACGTACCCGAGCCAAACTTCGGAAATTAATTCCGGGCACACCGGGCCTCGGAATCAGGCGCCGTCAGAAACTGCGTTCTTGTAAAATTCCAAAGAAAATTAAGAAAAAAGATTTCCTTGAAATTTCCGGGTCTTTACAAATTCATTCTCAAAATCATCCCATAATATCATTTTAATCATTTTAAAATAAAGAATTTATTTATTTAGTGTCTCACCTAGTCAACCAAATGTTCACATTAAATCATGCACCCAAAATAATTATAAAATATAGAAGAAATCTAGTAACCACCTACTTTATGTTCGTAGGTGCTCACTCAATGAATATTGGCCTCTAACTCGAGCTGAGATGAGAGAAATTGGGATTTTATAAAAAAACACCCTTAATATAGGTCCAAGGAGCTTACATGGATTTATCATTTCGTATGTTGAGATTAATGTGGAAAAGAAGACAATGGATTTAATGCCTTACTACTAATCTTCAATCACACCAAATGGTGTTCAATTCATATCTCTGATAGAGGAGTTACAAAAGAACCTATTGGAGGTGGAAAAATGGAGATCTCTATTTTTTTGTGTGTGAGTGAGGAGGAGAAGGAGGAGAAAAAGATAAAATAAACACTCACTATCAAAAGGTTCATCACTTTAAAATAAGTCATATTGTTTGGATGCACTGTTTGGACACACCATGTTCCAACCATGTTCATGTACTACCAAAGGAGATCTAAGTGTGTGGGATAGGATGAATGGTTTGAAAAACCATTCACATACCATGCGCACCCTCTGAGAAGAGCCACAAAACCCTATACGGTTTCCCCTTGGAGGCCCCACGGTTAGATCTAACAGCGTCCATATGCTTGCACCTCCTGGGTAATGGTTTTTCATGCCCTGACATACCCTAACCCCGTATGAACCCCTAATGAACTTGAATATCCTTAAATCACATCTAAAAATAGTTCCTTGAATAATCAAACTCTCATTATTATGTCCTAAAGCTTAATAATAAATTTGGTTCACTCTCCAAACTCAAAAAATCAAATAGATTTAGAATTTTGTCCTTATCAAAAACCTAGGATGTTGTAGTCTCTTCACCTTATAATATCTTATCCATTATCTATAATTTCTCACACTGAGATGGTACCAAACATACCTATCTCACAAACATCACCCTATTATACCTTGGTTATTAACCTTTAGTCTATTTCCCCTTGTGGTGATCTCTACCTTATAAATTACCTACTCGGTCACTTCCAAACCCAACCATAAACCATTATGATAGTTCCATCAACCATCCCTAGAAAATCAAGTCCTCTCATGAAATATTTTCATTCTTGATCCTCGTTTGGTTATCAATTATACTCATGTCATACAAGACACTCATCAAGTCCTATATCTCGCCATGTTCTCATATCATACTTGTGCCACACATGACACCCATGAATCTCGCCTCCCATAATATTCCCATAAGGCCTATATCTCAAAATATGATAAAAATAATCCTATTTCATATATATATATATATATATATATATATATTCCCATCATAGTATTGATTCTTACTCACCACATACATATCACACATCATATCTGATTCCCAGAAACTAACCAGTACATGATTATTCCAAATACAACAAGAGAACCTCAAACACCAAAACTGGCCATGAAAAAAACTATAAGGTCACACCATGATCAAGGAATACCATTAACCACTTTTGGTTCACCAACCAACTCTAAGCCTACAAGATCAATAGCATGCACCATGCCTAAATCTTCACTACCCGAGGTTTGACCTCCTTGTAGAGCTGCACCAGCTACTGGACATTGGCCCCACTAATGGGCCTCTCTATCCATTCCATGACATATGTGTAAATAAGAATACTAGATACCCTCTCTTGGAACCACTCCCAGTACTACCTAGGATCCCCAAGTCTAAGCATGTACTTTTATCCATGTTGTCTGAGAAGACTTCCTACAGAACCTCTCCAGATGCCCTATCTGACCACATGTCTGACACTCCTTTGGATCCTGTTCACACTGAGTCTAAACATTCCATGTCTTACCATGAAATAATAACACCATTGAAGAACCACTCCTAAATGGCCTACTTCAGTCTCTAGGTTGACTTCCTTACTGAGACACCTCATATCCCCGCTTTTGGATACCTAAATCATCACCTCTAAGATAACCTAACATCATCACTCAAGTTGAATATGAATAACTCATCAATTTGCCCTCATCTATTAGTTCCAGACTCACCACCTATGAGAAATAGGTTAGTGTGAATATATTCACCTAAACCTTGAGGGAATTCCATAATCCATCCTCAAATCACCTCACCCGAGCAATATCATTTCCCACTATATAAGTTGTAAATCGATAAATGTATGCTAATTTGGACACATAATCCATTAAAATGTATCTCCTGACTGTATATTCATGAATCCTCTGGATATATCCACCATAAACATCTACAGAAATAAATTTTTGATGAACCAGATCTTGATATCCTTCTATTCTAGTCTCTCATGTCTTCCATCCTACACTTGTATGTCCCAATAACGTTTTTCTAGTCCTATGAGAATATAATTAGATGGATTCATCATCTAACCTAGTGGTGTCTCAAACTAATTTAAAACCATCTATATAGACTTGATCCAGTTTGATATATCATATGTTCCACCCTAACCCTGATATAGAGGTTGGTGCTGAGACTAGAACTCATGAGTCAAATAATCCACAGATGGATCAGCTCCCCGATCTCTCCAATCAATACCTTATATGAATCACACCATTCTCACCCTAAGAAAATCATCTATACATGGCCTAAAATCTTCCATCTTATATGGCTACACTGTCTATATTGCAACCTATACTTATGGATAATGATCATCCTGACCCTCAAGGGCCTCATCCCAACCCTTCGGGGCCTCATCCCATATATGCTCATGGGACACCATATTTCTACCCTCCTGAAAATCCACTAAAATCGGTCTAGGTGGAATACTACTAAAGACTAAATACTATGGTCAAACAGGCATAATAAGAATATATATATCATAGATTGGGAAATTTGTAATAGGTAGTGCATCTCACCAACCTAGAACTCCACTATTGCACCCATGTCACATGACATCCAAACTCATGGACCCTTACCTACCCATATTGAGGTTAGGTATCACATATCTTCTGGATTCATGGCCCCATTCCTATCCATAACAAAGTTAGGCATCACATATCACATATATCAAGATCCATCAATCTGAGGAGGATGATTATAATTCCACCAAAATGATATATAAGAAAACACAATTTAGATTTTTTGTTTTCATTTTAAATGGATTGCACACATTCCATTGTTCTATACCAACATACTCATAATAGATTCTAGACCATATTTTATATTCATATATAATCACATACAAGTCTCACAAAAAAGCACATTCCTAGGTTGGATGAGTACAATTCCACCAAAATACCTAATAAGAAAAACTTTTTTTATATTTTTATTGATACTTTAAACATACCAAACCCTCATAGGATATTCCATGTTCTATGAAATTATTTACAGGAACATACATATATCATGTCACCCTATGAGACTACCATGATGCATAAAAAATCCTCCCTTTCCATAATGGACTAAGTAAAAACTATATAATCTAATAACATCACACCCAAGTGAACCACTCAAGGAGAAAGTCAATCAATTGTAAAATAGGAAAGCATAAAATCAATTTCCAACCCCTAGAAACATGGTCTTTTCCCCGTGCATGGGGATGTAGGCACCCATGCACAAGCTTGTTACATAGTTTTGATTACATCTTGGTTTATGGTTCTCCATATCCCAAATAGTAATTCCAAAAAGGAAAAGAAACTCCTTTTATACTATTCATATCTCCACAACACAATTTTCCACTTTATCTGACCTATGTTCTAGTTTTCCACTAGTCCACAGGAATGCCTCTCCATATGCTAAATCCTATCTACTAGTTGTGAGGGTATGATGAGGTGATAGTGGGGAGACTATACCCTCTGGTGCTGATAATAATAATGGTCCACATGTATAAAACCTAGTGTAAGAAAATCCATAATAGTTGAAGCAAAAAATAAAACTCAATGGAATCATAAATAATAGAAGTAGTAATATCAACAATCCCAAAGGTATAATACCATAAGAATATAGATAGAAATTTTATATCATGTCATAAATAAGAGATAATCAATGCCTCTCTTGGTGGGACATATTATTATATATATATATATAAATCTAATATGAGGTCCATATCAATCTATAGAAACCCCCTAGTCCACTTACATCCATCTTATGATGAAGCAGTACATCCCTAATCATTAAGGTCCATCTCATGAGCCTGATACCTTACCTGATCTCAAAACCAGAAAGTCTTCACACTTCCTAAAGGGCCCATGTAGGGTGTGAGTATGAACTCAGTAGTCCACTACCAACGAGTTCTTTTCTTACATCCATAATTATACAAGTGTATGAAAAATATAATAAAATGGAAAAAGTAAATACATTTAATAATTTAACCAACTTCCCTTGTGCTCAACAGCCATAAGGAAGCACTTAACTACTTTGTCCAACTCCAGTATGCTAATAAATATAATTCCCCAAATATATTCTTAGCATGAAATGCATGTTTGAAAATTTATATTTTTAGTGGTGAGGACCCATGGATTAATGCCTAGGAATCCCATAAAGAATATCATATCCATTGAACCCTCTTGTTCCACCCATAAACATGTTACTAAACACATTGTTCCATATGATACCACATGTACCATATATCAGAAAAGTAACAACATCTAATCTATGTGCCCAACCAATATGTCCCTCATACTTCCTCACAAAGATCACTATTGTCTCAATATCCTTACATTTTAGTGCATAGAGATATCTATAGACCCATGTATAATAAAACACTATTGGAACAACGTCTTGACATACTTGTCAATGGTGATATTCAACCTCCTATAATCTCAAACTAGTAGCCTAAAATATAATATAGAGTTATAACCATCAATAAATGCTCTCACAACCGTATCTTAGTCATCAATCACTATCCATATTGGATTTCTAGGTTAAGAACATCTTCCATAACTGATGGTCAACACCATCCCCTATGCCATAATATTTACAGAGTCCTCTACACACAATGAGTGGTCTACACCTCCTCAACTAAGTCCTAAAATTGTGAACACGACTCCAATGTAATTTCAGCCAACAATGGTGAGTGGTAATCACCAACATTTCTTAATAAACACTATATAGAACCTCATTTATACATGTGAACATGTCACTCAAGTCTCGATAGTCAACACCATATCATGTCCCATTGGCCATTCCCTCAACTTGATGACATCATCAACTCAATCCCGATGAAATATGTCTTCTCAACCTCGTGATCATCATCACCCCATATATCTCAAGCCACACCCTTAGCCTAACTTCTATTTCACCTCAATCTAGGTGATTAAAATCACCTCAAAACATTGGGACATTCTCGTCGTGTTTCTATGCAACCATAGCAATCATATAAATAATTTAATTAATTAAAATTACATGAACGGACTAAAAAATATAGTTTTTCAAAATCCCTTTACCCAAATTAGCATATATGAAATATGATAGGGAATTCTCAATGACATCCCATAATATCAAATTAATAAATTTAAAATAAATAGTTAATTTATTTGTGGTCTCACCCATTCAACCCAATGTGTTTATTAAATAATTCACCGTAAATAGCCATATAATTAAAGAGAAATATAGGAACCAACTACATTATACTCATTGGTGCTTGCCCATTGAATATTTGAATCTAACGTGATCCAAAATGATATAAATCATTCTTTTATACAAACACCGTTAAAATAGGGGAAAATAGCTCTCATGGATTTAGCATTTCGTATATTGAGATAAACGATTAAAGGAATATATATGGTTAAATACCTTTCCCATATGGTTCTAACGCACCCAACAACGTTCAATTAGAAACTCGAATAGAGGAGTTATAAAGGAACCTAGATAAGGACGAAAATTGGGGAGCTCCCATAATATGAGTGTGAGGGAGGAGGGGAAAGAGGAGAAAAATATATAAGGAATGAGGGAAAATAAGAAAATTTCACACTTATTAATGAGTTTAATGATTCATTCACATGGTTTGGATAACTTTGGACTGTCCATGGGCACTCATTATCCAAATGTTCACCCCTTTAAAATAGGTTACATGTTTTGGCTACACAGTTTTGTTAGACCATGCACCAACTATGCTCACCTTCTGCCTAAGTTGCATTAAGCGTGCAGGAAAGGCCATTCAGTTTGATAAATTATGTATAAGCCATGAACACTCTCTAATAATATTTGTAACACCCCATATTGTTTCCCCTTGGAGGTTTCATAGTTAGATATAATTTTGTGCTTATACCTACAAATTTTGAAAAAGAGGTTTTTGGGCCTTGATGTTCCGAAAACTCATCCAAACCCCTAAATAACTTGACAAGCCTTAATACACATCTAAAAATATTCCTTGAAGTATTAAAACTCTCATAATTGGGTTACGATGCTTAAGATTAACGTTTTTTCTCACCAAACTCAGAGATTCAAAAAGGTTGAGAATTTTTACCCACTCAGAAATCAAAGACATTACAATTGGTATTAGAGCGTCATTTAATTAATATTTTTAGATTGGGTTTAGAAATTGCTTTTAACTCTATGGATATTTATAAGTAAAATATAACAAAAAAATATTTTCATAAGATGGAAATTATTTGGTTTTCCACTATGAATATAATTTATAACAATATTCCTTTTGAATTTAGTCAATTGGTTTAACCCAATGGAATCATGTTAATGATAAATGTGATAGTAAATGAAATTATTTTCCTCCTAAGAACCCAAATTTTATTGGAACATTAATGAAAAATATCATTAACTTTCTCACACAACATCTCAAGACATGAATTATACTAAGCTTACAAATGAGAAAAGGAGAGAAAACATTCTATTGATTCCTTTGGAAGGTAATATCCACCTTCTTTAGTGGGTTTTTTATTCCACTAGTTGATGAGATATTCATTGGTACAACTAAAAAAAATATATTCTCTAGTTCTTGGAATTGTAATAAGTTTTTATATATGTTTATTATTTAGATGGTGAAGTAGATAAATAGTGAAATCTTATTAAGAGTATGAGGAAAGAGAAATAAATTGGATATATATGATGGTATGAGTATAAGAATTTATTTTTCAGTTCATTATTTCCTCATATTATACATATAAAACTAGAAGAGGAATTCCATTATCTTAAATTAAAGGATGATAAATCCATTCATAACTATGAGAAAAAGTTTAGAATACTTGTAAGGTATGATTTTAGTTTAATTGTCAGCCCTAAAAGAAAAATTGATCAATTATTTTGTGGATTAAAACCAATTCTCTTAATTTTAGTTGTTGTATAAAACATCAGTAGCTATATTATTCAATTTTAAATCAAGGTAGAAATGGAAATTCTAGATTCCCACCATTGCATGGTTTTGATAAGAGAAGAAATATGGAATTAATAGAAAATTCAAAAACCATAGAGATAATAAGATTATATTTCCCTTATGATCAAAGTGTAGAAGGAAACATGGAGGAAATCATTTTAAGGTTATTGGTAAGTGTTTTAAGTGTGTAAATAAATATTATCATGAAATCAAATGTCAATGTGATGGGAAGAATATGTTAGCTAAGAATGGGGAAAAATCACCACAGAATGAACCACCCACACTCCAGTGTTTCAAATGCATGTTTAGTAGGTATTAATATAACTAATGATAAAATATTAAGGTTAATGATGATTTTTGAGCTCAATATCAACATAATCCAAGAGGAAAATGGGAATATCATTTGATCCCTATCATCAATGTGGGGAATTATAATGAAGTGGTGAAAGGTAAACAAAACATCTGCTCTAGAATAGGTAATTACTTATTTCATTCTTCCTCTAACAAATATTTTATATCTATATAATTTTTTATGTGTATAGAATTTCTAACTCAACATATAGATATTTATTTAGTGGTGAAAACTTCTACTGGTATAATGGTCACAACTCAAGTTTATTGTTTCTCTCTGAATAAATTCTGTAGGAATAAGCCTCTTTTAAATATTTTGATTATAAATTTAGTTGAATTTGAGGTGATTCTAAGCATGGATTTCATTTATTTATAAAGTTCCTATATGAATTTATAAGGAAGGGAAGTCCAATTATTTTTTCCAAATAAACCTATGATCATCTATTAGTGCAAGTATGAAAACAAACTTCTAATAGAAATTACTTCTATCTTGTGGGTATTAATTCTTATACATAAAGTAATATATCTCATATGGTTGGGAAAAAATTATTATCAAGGATATTCCTATTTTATGGGAGTTTTTTATTTCTTTCTAGAAGAGTTTCCCAATCATCTTTCAAATCATAAAGTTGAGTTCGGAATAGACCTCATACCTAGTGCTACCCCTATTTCAAATAATCCTTATAGAATGGAACCAACTAAGTTATATTAATTGAAGAATAAAATCTTGGATAATATTGATAATGGATTCATATTCCCTATCACATCACCATGAAGTGCACCTATTATTTTTTGTAATGGTAAGAATGGGTTAATGCCTGTTTTAATTTATTATTAGGAACTAAAACAGATAACTATCTATAACAAGTATCTTCTTCCCTATATTGATTATTTTTCTGATCAATTATAAGGATCTCAATACTTTTCCAAGATTGACCTTCATTATGGATATCATTAATCAAGAGTTAATAAGTATGATGTATCCAAGAAAACATTCTATATGAGTTATAGGCATTATGAATTTTTCATTTGGACTTACTAAGGCCACTTTTATCTTCCTATATTTAATTAATAAAGTTATTAGATATTCCTATGATATGTTTTTGGAATTCATTATCAATGATATTCTTATATACTCAAATTGAAAGGTAGATCATAAATATTATTTAATAATTCATCTAAAAACACTAAGTAAGGATATTTTTTATTCAAAATTTACCAAGATTGGATTTTATCTTCAAAAAGATCCATTATTAGATCATATAATCATAATTCAAGGTATATGAGTGGATCCTAAAAAGAGGAATGTTATTGAGAAATATCCTAGACCAACCATGATAACTAAAATATACAGCTTTCTTTTGCTATCTTGATAATAATTTTTTTTTAATATTTATGAAAAATAACTAATCCACTCACAAAGTTGACTCAGGTTAGGGTTAAGTTCTTGTGGAAAGATAAATGTGAAGAAAATTTAATGGAGTTAATGAGAAGTTTGGTAAGTACACATGGGATCTCACTACCCTATAGTAGAGAAGGTTTTATGATATATAAATAGGATGTGTACTCATGAAGACTAATATGGTGATGGAATATGCCTCACACCAATTGAAAATAAAAGATTAGAATTACCTAACTCGTGATTTAGAGTTAGCAATGGTAGTTTTTACAATAAAAATATGGAAGAATTATCTTTATGGTTAATCGTGTGATATATATACGGATCATAAAATATTAAATTATATATCCACATAGAAATTTTTGAATGTGAACCAATTAAAATGGATGTAATTGATTAATGTTTATGACTATTAATTACATTACCACCTTGGGAAGGAGAACAATGTGGTTGATGCATTAGGTCCAAAGGATCATGCTATTTTATCCATGATGAGGATCTAAAGAGATCCAATTATTATGGATTTGAAGAAGATGAAACATTAAATCCTAAGGAAAGGATGCATATCTTATCTTTCTCATATGAGTGTTCAACCATCTAACCATGTGAGGATTAAGGAGGTATAGATGGAAGATGTGTAACTTTATATGAAAGGGAAGAGTGTTCCAAAGTTCAACTAGGACTGTGATGTAATGATACTGTTTAAGAACCAAGTATGTTTCCTATTAATACTAGACATGAAGAAGGATCTGTTCGATGAATCTCATAGTTAATCATTAATTATTCATTCATGAAGTAAAAATATCCATAGAGGTGAGAAAATCTGATGGGAAAACATGAAAAGGTATAATGTGGAGTATGTATCTTGATGCCTTGTTTGTTATCCAGTTAAAGTGGGGAGATAGAATTATATGGGAATGTTATAACCATTACCCATATTAGAATGGGAATGGGAAAACATGACCACATATTTCATTATCAAACTCCCCAAAACATCTAAAAGATGAAATGGAAATTTCATTATATTTAACCACCTTATACATCCATCACGTTTCATTTTAATCATAGAATCTTTATCTCTTGATTAGTTTTCTAGGAAATAAATTAAGTAAGTGGTGAGATTACATGAAGTACCACTCTCAATTTTATATAATCTAGATCCAAGGTTTACCTTGATGTTTTGGATATGTATTTAGTAGAGTTTTGATACGAAATCAATTTTTAGTAATGCATATCATTCCCAGTATGATGGTTTGTCTAAGTGGACTACTCAGAATTTATAATTCATTTTTATATTAGTATTTATATATATATCAAAGGTGGTTGGGATCAACACCTTCTATTGGTGGGAGTTTCTTACAATAATAGATTCCAATAAAGCATTTATATGAAAACTTATGAATCCATATATGGAAAAAAACTATATAACTCTATCTTTCAAGGATAAATATAGAGAAATAAAGATATTAGGAACTGATCTAGCTGAATAAATGGTAGAAAATTCTATATCTATTCATAAGAAGATTAAAGAAGCTCACATATTATAGAAATGATATTCTTTTAATCATCAATGAGATCTATAGTTTGAAATTGGTGAAAGGGTATTACTATGAATATCTCCATATAATAAGGTTATGGTATTTTCAAATAAGGTAAAACCAATACTTAGATATATCATTCTTTTTTAGATTCTTGATCACATTGGGATGGTATCTTATCATTTGGAAGTTCCACTGAATCTCTCTCAAGTTCATAATTTATTCTATATACCTCTCTTAAGGAATTATATACATGATATTTCATATATACTAAACTCAAAGGCCATACCATTTGAGAAGTATCTCTCTTATGAGTAAGAACTTGTGGATATTTTTTGATCATAGAGAAAAAATTCTATGAATTAAGACCACCAATATATCAAAAGTTTTGTGGAATACCATAAATTAGAGGAATCCACATGAGAACTGGTTTTTGTGATAAAATGTAAATATCCTCATTTATTTGTATCTAAGTAATGTAATTTTGAGGTTTATATTCATTTTATGGTGTTAGAATGTAACACCCCTAGAATATATGATATATTTCTATTCAAATAAAATTACATTAATAGCTTTCTATACACACAACCCCGAGCCTAAATAAATTGTAATATCGTTTATCATTATAATATTTCTATTAAATTCTTAGAGTTAATAATAACAACCAAATTAAAAAAACATTTAGAATTAATAAAAATATATAATTACTAATTTTTTTGAAAATACATTATATTCTTTAAAAATGTATTTTTACTCAAAAATGATATTTATTTATTTTTGTGAGAATATAATATAATTTATTTATGAAACTTTTATAAATTTTATTTTAAAAAATAAACTTCATTTTTGAAATATTAATTTCAAAATTAGATTGTAGTGAATTTTTATGAATTCTCTAAAAAAGATGATTTTTCAATAAATAGTGAAAATACTAATATTTATTGGAAACTATCCTTTCATTTCAAGAATTTGAAGAGATATATTTTCATTAAATTTATTTTAAAATATAAATATGTTCTTTTATTTTTTTTAATAATCTAATTACGGTCATTGTAATTAATTTTATGTTTTATTATTGTATAAAACCTTTTTATACTTCATAAAACATCTTTTCAAGATAACTACATTTTTTCATGTTTTGAAGGTTTATTTTCAAATTATACTCTACCACTTATATTTATTTAATAATGAAAATTATATTCCATATTTGGAATTGGGAGGTTCAAATATGGAAAATATAACCCTTTTATTTTTGTTTATTATAAATAGTAACAGTGGTAAATATAATTTCACCTCGGTAAGGGTAAAATGGGTAAAACATCATTAAAACCATGATTTAAGGTATCAAAGAAAATCCAGCACTTTTACATATTTAGTTTTTTGGTATATATTATACCATAAACCATAAAAGTTAAATACATGAAATTTTAGAGACCTTTTACCTTGATAATGACACTTATATATTTTAAATATAGAAAATTTTAAAATGACACTCTCTTATATTTAATAACTATAAAAATTTTATATAAGAATAATGAAAAGATAATTTTGGTCCTAAATATTTATATGAAATATAAATTATTTTTCTTATTATGGTAATTTATTTTAAATTTCTAGTGATAGAATAATTACATTAAATGCTTACACAATGCTAACATAGTTCTTGTGGAAATAGTAGAGAAAAATCTTGTAAATGATTTTAAATAATCTAAAAGTAATATTTTTTGGGTCAGTTGTAGTTCCTCATAAATTATATAGATAAATAAATATATTATTAGTGTTTTATTGTTTTATATTTTAATTACATTACTTTCTTGATTTATTTAAATCCTAATTAAGTGAGTAGTTCCAAAAAAATAATGATATTTTATGTGTCATGACCCATCTCAATGGGGCCCACGTCGTGACTACCCCAAGCCCATCTATGATATAACATAGTCTAAAAACTATAACCAAGTAGGCACATCCCTCAAATGAGAGGCATTTGCCTAGGTACCTATATGCACGCACACATCTCCAAGCCCACAAATGTTGAAATGTAAAAATTCTAAGTAAACCATGCATGAAAATCAATAGATATAAACCAAAAATAGAGTGTAACATGAAATTAAATTATAAGGAGTTGAACTAGGCTGGAATACAATCCCACCAAAAGAAATATAGAAAAGAAGTGAAATCACAAGCTCTTGAAACTCATTCGCATGAAACCCTACCTGAAAGGTAGGTGAAGGGCAGGTGCTTGAAGCTATAAAAGTACACATCGTTTGTCTGATCTCAATGGGAACCACCTAGTCTTGGTCTACCCTAGACTCTGTCAAAGCGTTGATCTTCTACAAAAGACAGGACATGTGCTGGAAAAGCTCATGCAGGTGTGAGTAAAACAATACTCAGTAACAGAGGAAAAATCACAAAGGAGTGCACGGTCATCTCTACATATGTATATGCCTATAAAAATATACTAAGAATATCTGGATATACTCATTACCATCCTCAAGGTAAATAAGGTAAGTCACACCCAATCAACAGTTATAGATTCTTCTAGAGGCATGCTTGTCTCAGGAGAACTCTTACAAAGAGGTCTTACTAATTTGGGCCCTCCCAAAGAGGATACATTGGTCAAAGGTCAAGGTATACATAGAGGGGATATTTCCATGAGGATACTGAAAACCTAATTTTTATTTACCCACAATTTAGGATATCTTTCTTAGGGGATACTGACAACCCTACCAATGTGACTCATAACGTATGGGATCCTTCTCTGAGGATACGGACAACCCTACTGATACGACCCACTAGATGAAGAATTAACAACTTTTTCTCAGTGGTCATGTCAATTCCCACAAAACACTATCAAGGGTCATATAGGATCACTTTAGTCCCAAGGAGGGATACCACAACTCTATAAAGGACTCAGCCTCAATAGGGGATTACAATCCAATGATGCGGATGTAAATCTGTAAGGAACCCTCGAGGAAAGAACCAAGGGGAACTCATCTCCTACACTAGTCCATACTAAAAATCTACCATGTCATCTCAAAAGGACTGACTCATCAAAAGTGTCCCAACACCATAGAAGTATCATCAAACTGAACTCCCGTTTGAATGTTATGGCCAATTTAGTGAAATGAGTCCAGATCGGCCCGGGTTAGACCCAACCTATCTCGGCCGACCCAACCCAAAACGTTCAGTCTAGTCTGGATAGAACTGGTCTAGCCATTTAATTCATAGGTCTGCATGGTTCAACCCACTAGATTTTTGGGTCATGTTCGGCTGGACCGATGGACACAGCCCGTCGGGCCGCTAGAGCGGCCCGATCCGTTCAGCCCATCTTGTCGCATGCGGGTCAGCCCTTATCTCCCGCCAAACATGGCCCTCTTGGTTTCTTCCCTCCTGGGTCCATGTGTTCATCCGACCACATGGATCTACCTCATGCCCTCCCATGGCTAGCAACCACGGGCCCTCTGTTCAAGTCAGAAATCCCCATGATGTGGTCGTCAAGCTGTGCTCCTCCACCACCACGGCCTCCTGTTACGGCCTCCCGGTCACCGCCTGTGGCTACTACCGGCATGGGATTCCATATTTCTCTATCAAAATAGTGGCCTTGTCTTCTTTCTCATATGGTCTACCCTCCATGGTACCACCTGGACTATGGTTCATCGCCCGTGGCGGCCATCCTGCCGGGTCCTCCTGGCCTAGCCGCACTACTATGTTGATAGTTCTTATGCCTCTGGCCGCCTCTCTGATGGTCTTACCTCATCATGATTTTCATGGAACGGCCATATCCTCCATCTCTATCCTCCTCCTTATACCACATCTTCCATATGTCATTACTATTTCAAATCATTGTCTCAAATTGAGCAATGAAGAATGTGGAAAAAGGGAATGCCATAAGAACAACCAAATGGATGGATATAGGCCTTGTTTGTGTCATCCCCAATCTATCCATGATAGAATTGAATAACATAGTGTGAACAAAACAATTCTAAACATGGAACATCCTAGAAACAATACCCCCAATGAAAACCTTCCAACCCACATAACGCACGATTTGTGGATTAGCTTGTTTGTTGACTAATCCACATTCATCCTGGGAGTAAAGAATGGGGAAGTAAAATAAAAAATAAACTCACACCCTAAATTAGGTTTTGATTTATCGTTGAATAACATTCTTTTTCGTCGGGGATCTATCCATGAGTGATCACAATCCATTTTCTCATCGTCATTCATTGTTCTCCATCAAGAGGTTTTTAAAATTATTTTCTTCTCCAGCGCTTCCAAGGAATTTCTCCAGGATTGTGAACCTAATATTGTATCCCTACCAACTTGTTAATTGAGGGAAATGTGTTTCAGTGTTTCCATGATATTGTTTTTCAGCAGTTCAACACTGTTTCATTTAGGAAAGAAAATGTTATGCCCCGTCATGGAGTCGCAGCATTGCTGAAAAATTTCAAAAATAAATAAAATAAAAAATTTAAGTTTAATTTATTCTCCTTTTTAAATGTCTAAAAATTATATATTACTTTCGAACCACACCATTCAAGGTTAGGCCCCTCATAATGTGAATTCATTTTTCTGAACACAATGGTGCCCTCATATTTCTGATCTGAGACCTGGTATAGAAGTTACTAATGTCCAAATTTAGTCATCTGTGCCTTTTTAAATAAAAAATTAAAGATTATTAAATGATTATTTTTAGGCACACAGATCCTTATAATATCTTTCCATCTCAGTTCTTGGTCTCATAATTTTCCCAATTAATTTATAATAAATCAGGAGAAAATTATCTGTTAGTATATTATCTTTACCTTTTGGATTTACATCCTTGAAATCTAAAACAAGGGATAATCAATAAAAATATGAGGTTAGTGGTAAAAAATATAATCCTCTTTCTCCCAAGTGCTCTCCTAGATATTCGTGTGCTACCGCCAAATGCGCGCCAAAGGAATCGATCACCCATGAAGAATCATCTCCTATCAATCCTCGATCTCCACCGGGTACTCTGTAAACATCAACCCATCGTCAATTTCTAGATCACCCTAGTTGATAACATGAAATGGATCACACAAATACCTCCTCAATTATGACACATGAAAAAAATCATGCACTTGATGCATTTGTGGGGGTAGAGTTTGGCGATACGCCACCTCACTGACTCTACTCAGAATCTGAAAAGAGCCGATATATCTCAGAGATAACTTGTTGCCTAGGCCAAATCTCTGCAATCCTCATCTAGGTGAGACCCGAAGGAAAACATGGTATCTCTCCTCTAACTCAAAGTGCCTCTATCTCCTATCATAAAATGATATCTTTCTACTTTGTGCAGTCCTAATCCACTCTTGGATGATCTTATCCTTCTTGGTGGTAACCTGCACCAACTCTAGGCCCATGAGTACTGACTCCCCTGGGTCTGTCCAACATAGTGGTGACTGACATGGTCACCCGTATAGGTCCTTGAATGGTTCCATAACTATGGTGGATTGGTAGATGTTGTTTTACGCAAACTCCACTAGGGGTAGGTGATCCTCTTAACTACGGAAAAAGTCTAGGATGAAAGCATGTAGCATGAACTCTAGAACCAAGATGGTCCTCTCTAACTATCCATATGCTTGGGGATGAAATGTCATGATCAAATGAAAATGAGTCTTGAATTCCTGTTACAGTCCCTTCTATAGTCAAGATGTGAAATGAACATCATGGTCTGAAACAATTATCTAGGGTGCCCTGTGAAGTTGAAATATCTTCTGAATGTAGAGGCGTCTCAAGACCTATACTGATCTCTTCTCCTGGATAGGTAGGATGTGGGATGACTTTGTGAGTTAGTAAATGATCACCAAAATGGTATCATGTCCCTTGAATTTTCAGGGTAAACTTTTCATGAAGTCCATTGATATCTCATCCCACTTCCACTCCAGAACCTCGAGTGGCTGAGTCAAGACTGCTGGAACCTGATGATTTTCCTTCACTTTTTGACAAGTGAGGCACTAATAAATGAACTTTTCTACCTAATTATTTATCCCTAGCCACCATAACTGAATTTGGAGATCCTATTACATCTTTTCCACACCTAGATTTACCAAAAAAGGGATATGGTGAACTCCCTCAGGATCTCCTCTCAGAATGCCACTAGAACAATTGTGTTCCCACTAAAGATAACGAGGTGCTCCCCACCTATCGAATATCCATCAGGGGCCTAACTTGTCAAAAAATAAGAATATCTGGTCTTGCAGTTGATGTCCCCAATCTGTGGCTCCATGTCTCACTACAAGAGTATTGGGGTGAAAACCATCGACTAAAGGTAAGATGCTCATTTTCCATCCATAAGGATATCTGTAGTTTGTCCAAATTATCTAATGTATCACTTAGAAACAACAAGTTGGATCTATTACGGAGAGCTTCCAACACCATATTCCCCTTTCCAAGAGTATAGAAAATTTCAATTTCATAGTCCTATAGGAACTCTAGACATCACCTATGTCTCAAGTTTAGCTCCATCTGAGAAAATATATAGTTGAGGATCTTATGGTTAGAGTAAACGACAAACCACTCCCCATCAAGAAAAGTATCCAAATATCCAATGCGAAGACTAGTCCTACTAGATCAAGATCATGGGTCGCGTAGTTATGCTCATGATTTCTCAACTATCACAAACCGTAGGCAATAAACACTTTCCCCTACATCAGGACAAAACCTAGTGTGGTTCCTGATGCATTGAAAACACTACATACTCTACAAACTCTTCTGGTAGTCTCAAGATGGGAGCACTCATCAACCTATTCTTCACCTCTTGAAAACTCTTCTAGAACTTCTCTACCCATACAAAGGTTTGTCCCTTCCATGCCAAAGAAGTAAAGGGTACTTCTACCCTAGAAACTTCAGGCACAAACCTATGATAGTACCCAACCAAAACCAAGAAACTCCTCACATCGTTCACACTCCTAGGTGGATCCCAAGAAAGAACCTCCTCAATATTCACCGATTCCACTACTAATCTAGCCTTAGAAATGTTGTGTCCTAGAAATTGAATCTTTTAAATCCATAACTGACACTTAGAGAAATTCCCATAAAGTTGGTTCTCTTGAAGTGTTTCTATGGCCATCCTCAAGTGTATCGCATGCTCCTCCTCAGATGCAAAGTAAACCAGGATTCCATCAATAAAGATCATAACGATCCATTCTATATAGGGAGGGACGATCCTATTCATGAGTCACATGAACATGTTGGGGTGTTGGTTACCCTCAACGACATCACAAAGTACTCATACTGGTTGTACTGACATCTGAAGGTCGTCTCCGGTAAATTCTCATCCTGTACACAAATATAATGACAGCCAAACCTGAGGTTTATCTTCAAGAACCACCTAGATCCCTTAATGTGATCAAAGAGGTCATCAATTATCAACATATGATATTGCTTCTTCACAATCGCATGATTCAGACACTAGAAGTACACACATATCCTCAAGCTTCTATCTACCTTCTTTCCAAAAAAAACTGGGGCTACCCAGGTTGAAAAACTAGGCCTCACGAATCCATTTCTTTCCAGGTCCTCCACCTATACCCATAACTCTTGAAGCTTAATGGGAGACATCTTATATGTAGGTGTAGATATTGGAACCGTATTAGGGTATAGATCAATGTAAAAGTCATCCTACCTATGGGGAGGAAATCCAGGGACATCCTCAAGAAATACACCCTCATACTCTACCACCACTGTAAGAAACTAAGGACTCCCATTATCTATTAAAACAAGGTCGATCCTAGCAAACTGGTGAGTAATCAGTTGCACCCTCCACTAAGAAAGTTCATCTTGCACTGCGTGCGTCTCCTTTTCACCGAAAAAGGAAAACTCAATCCCATATCTGTGGACACAACACACTCTACGCCTAAAATAGTCAATATGAGCATGGACTATGGATAAATAGTTCATACACAGAATGAATTCATAAGGCCTCGAAGCTAGTACTAGGATATCATAAACAAAGCTCTCACCTCAAAAAGTAAGGTCATATTTTCGGCACTAGTTTTTTATCATTAAATCCCCTCCTGTATGAGTCTCCAAACATAAGGGTTGAGCAAAGGCTCCACCGGAATCTACAAGACCCAAACAAGGTTCGTTGAAAGAAAAGAGTGATTGTAACCTATTTCTATCAGAACTGGACCAAGGGTGGAAAAGACATAGACCATACCATCAATATTCTCTGGAGCACTGGGGTTATAAGCCTCTATCTCCTAATGTTGGCCTCATCCATATCCACAATCTCCCTAAACTCGTGGGGACCACCTATGGGTGGTGGTTGTAGTATCCAGAACCTCCACACACCACCTGCTAATCTACCTACTCCCTTTTCACGTCTGCCACCCTGTGGACCACCCAACTTAAACCTCTACTTATATCTTAGCAGTCCCTCAACCGTCCCCCGGTTAGTTGTATGTCAGGTTGGTAAATATCACGCCAGATGTCATTGGTCATTGTATGAGTAACATTATCTATCTTTGAGTATACTTGATCCACCCTAGGTGCCCCTCACAGCTGACCTAGTATCTTGGGGTCACCTCCAGAAGCAGCTAGGATACCGGGGCCCCTGCGACTATCGCCGACTACCTACTACTAAAGACTCACATATCTGATGCCTACTGGTAGATCCCACAGCTGGTGTTTTCTCTGTTAGAAATCTCTCCATATGTAGAGCTCTCTCCAGTACCCCAGCATAAGTTATAATGCTAAGGGATATCATCGACACCATGATCAATTGACGTATCCCATTATCAAAGGTCTAAGCCCTAAAGAATGGGTTCTTCACCACTTCTATGGAGTAACGAGATAGGTCAGTGAAACTCACTGAGTAATCTGCTACCTTTTGACTGCCCTGCTATATATACAGAAGCTTCTAGATGTGCAGTGACTACAAAGTGGCTAGAAATAACTCCTCCCTAAAGAGACACTCAAAGCACGCCTAAGAGAGAGTTTCCTCATCATGTGTCTGGGTCACTAATCTCCACCATCACCCCACTGATCCATGGATAAGGCTCGTGTCTTGGTCATCTATCTGGTTAGAAGGTATCCTCGCAAGGAGGAAGACATGAGTGACTACCCCCAGCCAATCATTAGCTACCTAGGGGTCTGTATCTCACCTTTGGGAGGTTTCTACCCTTGGAACTCATGAAACTCACTCATCCTATGTGAATCCTCTACCATGAGTGGTGGCAGTAACTGTTGCTCAGCGGATGGGTGTATCCCCTATGAACCACCCGGATGTGATGTTTCTAGTGCAAGGACTATCTATGGTACATTCCCCTATACTTACACATCATCACTAGGTGTACCATCCTCATGGTCATGTAATTGAATCATGGTTGGTTGTCTGCATAGAGGCATCTTTAATCAAAATAAGATGAACCACAGTCAATAGTGTATATCTAGAGAGATAAATCAAGAAAAACATGGAAAACACACTCCATTCCTATATGATGCATTTACCATTCATTTTTTACCTAAAACTAGTGTTTTCATATACCGAGTATAAATATTATAAATTAGGGTCTTGGTGTATGGATATGTCGGTCGTCACACCAACACTGGAGTCCCTGTCATGAAAGTTGAACTCAAAACATTTAACACTATTTCCCCAAACTAAAACACATAGAGCCTTGGTCCTTAATATAGAACTGACCTATTTTTATACTACTTTATCCTGACCCGTCCAAGTGGGGCATGCATCATGACTACCCCAAACCCTCCTTCTATAGGCCAGGATCTAGAGACTAGCACTGAGTAAGAATATCCCTAAAATTGGACGCATTTTCCTAGGTACATGTACACCTGCACACATCTCCCATCCCAAAAATGCTGAAATGTAAAAATGCTAAGTAAACCATGAATGGAAGACACTAGATATAAACCACAACCAGAGTGAAATAGGAATGTAAAGTATAAGAAGGTGAACCAGCCTAGAATACAATGAAAGGTTGAAAACAAGTGAAAGAACAAGCTCTGGAAACTCATCTGCAGGTAACTATACCTGAAGGGTAGCTGAAGGGTGGCTGCATGTAACCATAGGAGTATGCCTCTTCTGTCTGATCTCACAAGGAACCACCTGGTCTTGGTCCACCCGAGACTTTTTCAAAGTGACGATCGTTTGTGCAAGACAAGACATGTGTAAGAAAAGTATGTGTAGGTTTGAGTAAAACAATACTCAGTAGGACACCCCGAAACTAAAGAGTAAAAAACCAAAAAGGAATGAATGGTCTGCTCTATATAGGTATATACCTATGACATATAAACCATGTATATTTAGATATACTCATTACCATCCAAAAGGTAATGAAGGTATGTCACACCCAATCATCAGCCACAAATTCATCTTGAGGCATGCTCGTCCTATGAGAACTTCTACATAGAGGTCCCGCTAATTTGGGTCCCACCCAAAGAGGATACATTAGTCAAAGGTCAAGGTATACAGAGAGGGGATCCTTCCAACATGATATCAACAACCCAATCTATATTACCCCACAACATAGGTGATTATTATCAAAGGATACAGACAACCCTATCGATGCGACTCATAACGTAGGGGATCCTTCTCAGAGGATACCGACAACTCTACCGATACGGCCCACTGGATGTAGGATTAACGACCTGTGCTCGGAGGTCCCATAAATTCCCACAAAACACTATCAATGGTGATAGAGGATCACTCTAGTACCATGTGGGGATTCCACACCTCTATTTGGGACTTGTCCTTTAGAGGGAACTACAATACAGTGATGTAAACATAATTTTTACTAAACCCTCGAGGAAAGAACCAAAGAGAACTCTGCTACTGTACTGTTCTATAATAAAAAAAACATTAAGCCATCTCAATAGTACTGCCTCATTACAAGGGTCCCAACATTGTATATTTCTTTTCAAATGGACCTCCCATTTGAACGTTATGTAGGACCCCGGGACACCCTGAGAGGGGAGGGGTGAATCAGGGTGGCAACTTTTTCTTCTTTAAGTTGTGGATCTTGTTCCCACATTGGTAGGAACTACTTAAACCTGTATGATGGATATGAACAACAATTAAACATTCACATACAGAGAGATGACACAGCTATTTTTACTTGGTTCACCACTAAGCGCTACGTCCAAGGAGCATACGCCGACAGGTTGTCGGTCGTACCTAAATCCACTATGCTTCAGTAGCTGTAGATTACAATGGTTCGGGTACAGACACTCTGTCCCAGGCTCACTGCCTTTACAATTGTTCAAGTATAGCTCACTGCATCCCTCGGGTCACTCCTGTTGACTCCCCCTGGCTCACTGCTGTTGGTGAAGTCCCACTCAGTTTATAGACGTGAAGGTCTCTTCAATAGGTGTGCATTGAAGTTCTTCGTCTCCTGTTCAGTATGGGACATTGCTTGCATCAGGGTTCAGATTTGATGATCCTTTTAGTTCAATCCTTCTTCTTTAGTGCAATGAATGAATTCACTAGATCCCCTTATCTTCGTTTTCCTGAATCACAACCACTGATGTGATTTCTTACTTAATGAAGCTCAGCTTACTCGGCGTTGTCAGAATCAGTTCTCCATGTATGCATGAGATCATGCATGTATCATTTAGATTTCTTCTTCAATCTCACTTTGCACCTGAAGTATCAGGCAATTTTTCAGCTCTTGTGCAGCTCCAGAAAGGCGGGCGTGCTTTAATAATATTTGGCTCTTCTTTTCAAGCCCGGCGCGCAAGTCTCCCCTAGCGCGCAAGTCTTAGGCACGCAAGTATAACCTGGCGCGCAAGTGTCTCCAAAGCACCTGTACGACTTTGCCTTCTTGAACTTCAAACCTGCGCGACTTACTTCCTTCCTTGCCCAAATAACCTAGGGCGCTCAACCATCAGTTGGCGCGCAACCTCTACTTGCGTGACCAAACTACCACTTGCGCGGCTCAACCACCTGCGCGACGAGATCTCGAACAATCTCAAAGTCTTGATCTCTGTGAGAAATGAGGAGGGGTGGTCCAGTATTTATAGGCAAACTGGACCCCCTGCACGGCGGCGCGCAAGTCATCCATCGGCGTGCAAGTCTCGGCCCCTGCTAGGCACTTCCGCGATCAACATCCAAACATGCGTGAACATCTTGCCTTTGCCAAATTTGGATCGTCTGATCTCGAAAAACCACAGGCGCGCAAGTTATAATGCATTCAAGGTGTCAGCGTGCAAGTCTCTTCCCGTCACATAATTCACCTGTGCGACATCATTAAAACTTGCGCGACCCTCATCCCTTTGCCATATTTTGATGCTCTGATCTTCAAAAACATATGGCGCGCAAGTTTCCTATCCTCCAAGAGTATGGCGCGCAAGTCCCTTTTCCAGAATCACTCTTCTTCATTTGTTGATTTTGACGCCCTGAAATTTGGAAAACACTGGAAAACGACGCCACCTTGTATCTGCTCTTTTTGTACCGCCTCCAGATCATCCATTCCTCTGTCGATGTTCTTGAATCAAACATAGATCGTTGACCACAACTCTTGAACTCGACATGTCACGATGGAATCTCCTTTGTCAACAAATTTTTATGTCGTTTGTTTGCTTTGTCGACAAGCACGATCACCTCAACATCACTTCTTCTCGGTGATCTTTATCCTTCAGCAACTCTTTTTTTTTATCACAAACTCCACTATTGTGATATGTATTCTTTGAAGGAACAGCTTTAGTACCATCATCTTCTATGACAATGTGATGTGCATGGCCATTTCATAAGTCAACTCATTGGCACATTTCCTCCTTCATAAACCGTCATGATCAACTTCATGCAAACCATGTTATTCAATCCTTCAAGAAGTCTCTAGAATGGTTCTCACGCAATCATGAGTAATTGCATGGTTTTCATCAAAACCCATTGTTCTCATGCAATAATGAGGAATTTCATGGTCTTCATCAAAGCCCATGGTTCTTATGCAATAAGGAGGAATTGCATGGTCTTCATCCAAAAACACCATCCTGCTTTAATCATCCTTGGATGGATTACTCCTCACATTCTTCATTGTTGTAAACAATGTATCACCTTTGACATGTGTTCTTTGAACTTACGATCAGCACAACAATCATCTGAATCACTACTCCTCTACTTCATCAGAGTACTTCGTGATCTCCTTCATTTTGATATTCCATTGACAACTATTGGCAACAAATACAAACCTATACACAAGGTGGTTCCAACAATCTCCCCCTTTGTATTTTGTTGTCAATACTATATACATCTTATGAAATGAATTTGTCAATGTCAAAATGAGAATCTTCTATTCATCAACTTTTCTTTTCAAACATTCATTTCACTTTCTCTCCCCCTTATTGACAAGAAATACAAAGCACATGGTAGGGAGGGTATCAATCCACACTTAAGAAATGTTTCATTAATCATTTCACTCTAAGTCTACTTGAGCAATGCTCGATGTAGAAAACAAGAGGATTTTATTAATTCAACAAGGCTGTCCATTATCCATAGATCATGATACCAACATGAGATGATAACTCATGTATCTTGTCTTCAAGGGTTTACCACTTTAATTCCAGGTAGAAGAAGATCAACTATGATAGGGAATAATCAACCTGAAACTCCTGCACTCACATCATCAAATAGATCAAAAACATTCAAGTGAAATCGGCAGGATAAGTGACCTTGGGGCACTTCCATTCTCTTTATGTCACTGATCAATTCAGTTACTCCCCCTTCGTAAAATAATCTTTGATCTGAGTAACCAAGGGATAGTGATTGAGAAATGACATACCTTCTCCATTGACGTGTTCTTCAAGAGATTCACAGAGTAACTGCTTTTGAGTCCAGTTGGAGTTGATATTGATTGAAACTGTGATTATGGATGTTTCTTCATTCTTCTCCCCCTCAAGGGAAACACTCCTCATCATCTTCATCAAGAGTGATCCTTCATCATCATACTCTTTGAATATCAATTGAAGAATCTACTAAGGATGTAAACTTCTTCAGCTTGGCTATCAAGAGTTGACAGCATTCACTACTTCTCAGGTTCTCCCCCTGAGAGCATGCTTCACCTTCAATTCCCTGCATTATTAGCACAAATACAATACAAAAATTATTACGGGAATAAGGTGGTTCTTTCTTGATTCGTCAAGAAGACTTGCTTGGTTGAGGTTATTTTCTCAACCAAGTTCCTCTGTTCACTCCAGTCTTCATGCCTACACATTTGAACATATGTTCTGACATCTGTCGGTGTGGCATGGCTCTGTTCACATTCTCTTTCGCTTTGTGTGGAGAATTGTTCTGCTTAGCAGCCATCATGAATGATACATTCTTACTCCTCTTAAGGACTGCTTCTTGCTCTGGTATTAAGGTTAGGCAACCTTTGGCAATGTGACCAGATTTCTTGCATCTCTCACACAGAACTTCTTTGACACGTGTGTTTCTCTTTGTTTGCAAACTCTCCTGCACTGTGTCTTCATCATGTGAAAGTTTTCCTTTTCCTTTGTCACCAGCCTTGGCCTTCTCATCTTCAAGTTTCCTTATTCTTTTCAAATATTCTGGCCAGATGACCAATATGTCATTTGGTAACTATTTAGCTGTTTTAGGTCTTCCACATGGGTTCATCCGAGATTCATCCCACTTAGTGTTTCTTTTTGATGAATGACCCTTCAATTTCATGGATCTAAAATCCTGGGTCTTCTCAGCTTCCCTACTTGAGATCTTCTTGGGGAAATGTGTGTTCACAACATTCATCTGATTTCTCCCCAAGGTAGCTGCTTTATTCTTTGATGGCATCAGAGGTCTTCTTTTCCGTTCAACAGTGAAAGCATGTTGATATGGACATGAGCCTGCATTGTGACCGATGTCGTTTCATACATCACAGATGTTATCAAGAATTCCAAATCTATTTGTAGTAAACAGATGCTTCTGGACCTGCTGATGTTGCTTCTTTTTATCTGGCTTCCTTCTCTTTGATATAGGCATTTCCTGTGATTTTCCATGTAAGGTATTATAAAGAAAATCCACTGCACAGTGCCCAAATCTGTTGCAGCACCAACATTGACCCACAAATCTTTTCTTCTTTGTGTCTTCTGTATTAAGTTATTGGGACATCTGCTTAATCTTTTGTGCTCTATTTGAGGAACCCACTTCCTCTTTTTTCTTCCCATCCACCCTAGCCATGGTGATAGGTTTCTTCTTCTCACCTTTCCTCATCCATAATTGTTTAGAACTTTTCTTCCCACCTGCACTGATTGTAGGAGTGTATTTAGAAATATGAGTACAAGATGGTTTGGATGGTACCTTCACTTTCTCAGTTGCTTGTGATAGATCAAAGAGTGAAGTCATAATCTTCTTATCACATGTTGGAGGTCTTTTGAAAATAGAATCCTCCAGTGAACATTGAGTACCAGTAGCAACTGATTCTTGATGTGGATAATCATGAGTTGTCATAATCTTCTTATCACATGTTGGAGGCATTTCAGCTTTAGACTCCTCCAACGAACATTGAGTGAAAGCATCTCTCATTTCATTCTTTTGTGAAGTTTCAATATGTGTGTTCTCAATCTTGGTCAACTGAGCTTCCAATTTTTGACCCACAATATTGAGGATGATCTTCTGATCTTCAATCGTGATCATCTTCTCTTCACAAGTCTTCTTCAACCTTTCAACCTCATCTTCATGCATATTAAATTTGTTTTGTAACAAAGAGTCAAGTTCCCTGAATATAATGGAAGTTTCTTCCAAACAAAAATTCTTGACTTCATTGCTCTCTTTCAGCTCACCTTCAAGTGCATGGATCCTTTATTTTAATGTCTTATTGACTTCCTCTTCTTCTTCAAAGACTTTCACCCATTTTATGAGCTTCATACTTTCCATAACTTTTCTTTCCAACCCCTTTTCCATATTGCCAGCTTCCCTTTCTAATCGATTGATCTCAACCTGCATAGATTGAAATAGGCTACAAATAATAGAATCCCTTTCTTTAGGAATATCATGCAGATATGTTTTGAGTTTTTCTTGAAAGCCTGACTTAAGGGTGTCATCCTTTCCTATGGAAGAATTTTGAGTCACCTGCTCGATACTTTCCATGCCTGATGTTTCTTCATTTTTGGAATGGCATGGAGAACAAGACACTGCATCTTCTTTGGATATGATGGACTTCTTTAGCTGCTTCTTCTCTTTCTTTTTCCTGTTTGTCATGGTCTTGCTAGATATAGACGTCTACTCAGAAACTTCATCAAGAATTCTCTTCATTGTTGACTTTAGGAAAGAAACTCAAATCCTCCTCTCAATAGAATTACTGGAGAATATCCAATATACGTTAACCTTTCGCTCTGATACCACTTGTAGGACCCCGGGACACCCTGAGAGGGGAGGGGTGAATCAGGGTGGCAACTTTTTCTTCTTTAAGTTGTGGATCTTGTTCCCACATTGGTAGGAACTACATAAACCTGTATGATTGATATGAACAGCAATTAAACATTCACATACAGAGAGATGACACAACTATTTTTACTTGGTTCACCACTAAGGGCTACGTCCAAGGAGCATACGCCGACAGGTTTTCGGTCGTACCTAAATCCACAATGCTTCACTAGCTGTAGATTACAATGGTTCGGGTACAGACACTCTGTCCCAGGCTCACTGCCTTTACAATTGTTCAGGGATAGCTCACTGCGTCCCTCGGGTCACTCCCGTTGACTCCCCCTAGCTCACTGCCGTTGGTGAAGTCCCACTCAGTTTATAGATGTGAAGGTCTCCTAAATAGGTGTGCATTGAATTTCTTCGTCTCCTGTTCAGCATGAGACATTTCTTGCGTCAGGGTTCAGATTTGATGCTCCTTTTAGTTCAATCCTTCTTCTTTAGTGCAATGAATGGATGCACTAGATCCCCTTGTCTTCGTTTGCCTAAATCACAATCACTGATGTGATTGCTTACTTAATGAAGCTCAGCTTACTCGGTGTTGTCAGAATCAGTTCTCCATGTATGCATGAGATCATGCATGTATCATTTATATTTCTTCTTCAATCTCACTTTGCACCAGAAGTATCAGGCAATGTTTCAGCACTTGTGCTGCTCCAGAAAGGCGGGCGTGCTTTAATAATATTTGGATCTTCTTTTCATGCCTGGCGCGCAAGTCTCCCCTGGCGCACAAGTCTTAGGCGCGCAAGTATAACCTAGCGCGCAAGTGTCTCCAAAGCACCTGCGTGACTCTGCCTTCTTGAACTTCAAACCTGCGCAACATATTTCCTTCCTTTCCCAAATCACCTGGGGCGCTCAACCATCAGTTGGCGTGCAACCTCTACTTGCGCGACCAAACTACCACTTGTGCGGCTCAACCACCTGCATGACGAGAGCTCGAACAATCTCAAAGTCTTGAGCTCCGTGAGAAATGAGGAGGGGTGGTCCAGTATTTATAGGCAAACTGGACCCCCTGCGCGGCGGCGCACAAGTCATCTATTGGATCTGAATCTACGGATTACACACAAGAGGGGGGTGAATTGTGTCTTTTCAAAATTATTACAATCTCTTCAATTTAGACAAATTCTGTCCACTATGCTTTAGCACGATTAAATATGCAGCGGAAAAAGTAAAAGCATGAACACACGGATGTATAGTGGTTCGGGGAACAGAAGGCCCCTAGTCCACTCCACCAATGCTCAAATCCACGAGCTTGGCGATTTTCACTATCTGGTCCTCGTTTCCACAGACCTGTTCACAACTGAGTACAGGCAGTTGACACCTTTACAAGTTTCAGGCAAACACAGCCTTCCTGGTTCAAACACGAACCCACACAGCTTAGAACGAGAAGCTGATCACTCAAAAATAATAAGGGTTTCAATAAAGAAAACACTTCTCCAGTTGTTCTTCACAATTGCAACAGAATGCAATTGACAGTAGATAGATCGTCGTCTTCAGAAAATAAAGATCTGTAATCAAAACAGTTCTGAGTCGATCCAGTTGCAATAGATATTACAAGAAACTTCACAACTTCAGCAGCAGTAGATTCACAACAGATAGTCGATGTAGAACACGTGAATCTGCTATCAAGATCTTCCTTCGGTAATAAAGGTTTTACACTTCTTCTCGATCACCAGAAAAGAACACCTTCACACAGTCTCTGTTTCTTGCTCGTTAAAAGATCAATCTGTATATTTCATACACTTTCCTGTGTATATATATATCCGAAGTTTCCAAGATAGAACATATATTTTCAAATCTGAGAAAATCTTCCGCATAAATAGATCCATGAAAATCTCCTTTAGATTCGCGATATTAAATGAAATAACAGAGCCGTTGTAACTCCCCTGAAGAATCGGCATAAAAAGCTCCATTTAAATCAATCATTAATCCGTTGAAAATCGTCTTTGATTCAGTCAAAGTCGTACTTAAGAATCGGCTCGAAATCCGCTTAATAATCCGCTTTCTCTTCAGCATTCAAACGTAGGGTTGATCATCCATACTTTGTCTTGCTTCAACTCTCCAAAGAACGTACGGTTGATTATAAAAGTAAGGTTGATGATCCATACTTTTGAGAAACAAAATCAACACTGAAAACTAACGTACGGTTTCTATTCCATACTTGTCCAACAACAAAAACGTAAGGTTCCTTCCAAACGTAATGTTCTTCTTCCATACTTTTCAACAACGTAAGGTTCATTAACCATACGTTTCAAAATAACGTAAGGTTCCTTAACCATACGTTTCTTTTAACATAAAAAGTAAACTTTTCATCCATACGTTACGTTCATCAACGTAGGGTATGAACAGTGATTCCAGTACGCGCTAAAACTGATCTCGCGCTACAGTGATTCCAGAACGCGCTAAAATTGATCTCGCGCTATAGTGATTCCAGAACGCGCTAAAATTGATCTCGCGCTACAGTGATTCCAGAACACGCTAAAATTGATCTCGGAATAAAATGAAGTATGAAATCTCGTTGTATGAATAAATAAATAAAATAAATTCCTGCAAAATACTCAACGAAATAATTAGTAAATAATTAAGGGTATTTGTGAGCATCAAAATCATCATAAAGAGACAGAGTATTATTTAAAATAATCTCCCCCTTTAAAAAAACATTATTTTGAATTGTTTAAAACAATACATTGCTAAACAATCTCCCCCTTTTTGATGATCACAAAACCCATAAAATAATAGAACTAATTTAATTGCAATCTTTATTGAAAAATTAGTTTTATAAAATTTTAGAATTTTGAAAGGATTAAAACAATATTTAACTATAATAAAATTTCTCCCCCATAAAAATAAATTTTCAGCTAAAAATAGATAAAAGATAAATGTCGTATATATCCAAATTCTCTCATATATCCAAATTTCTTCATAGGAAAGAAATGAATTTAAATGTTGTGTTTATCCAAATTCTCCCCCTTTTTGTGATATAAAAAAGAATGAAAAATTACGAATTTGAACACATTCAATATTGCACTGAACTATAAGTAAATGCTATAATTAACTGTGTATGAATAAGTGAATTTGTTATAATGGCTAACTCAATCATAAATCAATAAACAACAAAACAAAAAAGAAGTAAGAAAAGAATTTTCATTCACAAGCTGTTATATATAAACGATTGTGATATACAGAGGAATCAAGGTTCATAGATAAGACAGGGAAAAAGGTGTCTATCTCCTTTGAATCGCGGTCTTTATCTCTGTAAACTGTTCTCTGAGCCTCTTCATCATCCCATCTCATAACTTGATGATAAGATCTCTGTTCTCTTGAGTCATATGAATATCTTCAATCAAATTAACTCTGAAAAACGCATGCATTCTTTCTTCTTTTTCAACAAAAAGTGCCCGTTTTTCTGATAACTGATTCAAAAGAATCCTAATCGGTTGCTCTCCAGATGTCAACTGATCCACTAAAAATCTCTGATTATCTAGAAAAACTGACAAAGGGGCACTATTACACTGAAGATCATGTAATCTGTCACTCATATTGCTCATTGCTGCAGTAATTGCTTGAAATTTCCGAATCAAATCAGGTGAAGAGCCTGATCCACTCACAGCACTGTTTGCAACAGACACAAATTTATTCTCCATGTAAATCTTCAACTCGGACAAATCATCTTTCTTTACCATCTCTGATTTTAACTGATCAACAGCATGCAGCATATCAGTCTTAAACAAATCTACTTCCTGTATTGAAACAGTACATTCTTTCAGCTTCTGAAACTTCAACTGCTCTAAGTTCAGAGAATTTCTGAGACTAACATTCTCAGATTCTAACTGAGAGATACGCTTGTACAACTCAACAACTTCTTCTTTTCTCGAATCAGGGGCACCCTGTGCTCGATTCTCATGTCCAGAATTAGGTTGATGAAGCAGGGCAAGTGGTAAGGAATCTGCATCTGACTGTTCTTTGTCCTTGTCCTGACAAGGTTGATCCACTGAACTATCTTTTGAAGCCTGAAACTCTTCCATTGAAAAATCTTCCTGAAGTACCTCTGTATTAGCTTCAGAAGTATGTTCATCATGAACAGTAGTCTCTCTGACTTCTACTGATTGGTTAAGAACAATATTTTCATGTAGATCTTGAGGTCGGGCTACTTCTTCACCAGGCACTGCCTCCATAAGTTGTTCTTGTTGAATTACTTTTTCAACAGCCACAGCAGCAGATTGAGGTTCTTTTTGAGTTTCTGTTTGAGCTGCTGGTTCCTCTATCGGTGCAGTCTGCTCAACAACAACTTCTCTCACAAATGAATAAGAAAATAACGGTTCAGAGGATTTCAAGGCAGGAGAGATAATTTCTTCATCAATTGACCTCTTCCTTCTAGATTGAAGTCGTTCTTGACTTCTCTCTTCTTCAACTTCCTCCATCTCAAAACAATTTCTCTTTGCCACTGTACTAACTCTTGATTCTGCTTGTCCCTCCTTGGACTTAGCCGGTTGAGCCTGAGCACTCTCCGAGTCTTCCTCAGCTCCAACAGGTAAGAGTTTTTCTTTAATTGTGCTCCAGAAGTATCCTACTTTCCTCAAAGTTCCAGCATTAAAAACATTACTGTGGTGACATTTCACCCCAGCATCTACCAATCTGATCATTCCTCTTTTAAACAAAAACAAAGAAATGAACCTTCCATAAGGGAAAAAGGTCATTCTTGCTTCACTCTGACAGCAGTAACTCAGATATCTTATCATAAACCGAGGAAAATTAAACTTAATATCACACATCAAGAGATACATTATGTACATGTCTGGGTATAGGATTTTCTCCATCTCAGCCATTCTTGGTGCTAAACCAGTCTGAACAAATTTTACCAAAATTTTCTGATCGGGCTCCAAATCCTTAATAAACATCTTCTTTATCACTCTGGTTCCAAACAGAAAAGACATAATGTCTTCAGACTTATGTACAGAATCTCCAATATTCCGTAAATCAAAATGAAAAACTCCTTCATGAGGGAAGTTAAGAATTTGACTTATCTCTACAGATGATATTGAAAAGTCCTTATCCTCTATTTGAGCCAATAAACTATCCTCTGTATCTCCAAGGCTAAACTGAACAGTTCTAAAGAAATGTCTCATTATTGCCTCATATAGAAACTCAGAATTTTCACTATTAAAAGCTTGCTCAAGGCTTTGAAACGACAACGCTTGCTTCAACAGTAAATTAGTTTCAAACAGCCACTCTAAATCTATGACTTTACCTTGCAGTATTTTCCGACCAACTACCTTAGGTTTCTTTGCAGCACTGCTCTCGGCTTCATCTGGACGCTTAGTCTTTTCCATTCCAACAACGATTTCTGAAGGTTCGTAAGTTTAGGGTTTGAAGATTCAGAAAAGGGTTTTGGAGAAGATGTGCAGTTTTAGGTTTTCGAAAGGGTTTCCGAAAAAGGTGAAGCAGTTTAGAAGGTGAAACGGTTCTGACAGCCTTGATTCCCGTGTAATCACTAATCATTACTTTTATTTAAAACAAAATAAAATTACTTATAGCGGGAAACAGAAATTAAGCAGAATTCTAAAACAGAATAAGATTTAAAAAAACTATTTAAAATTAAATAAACCTAACTCCCCCTTAATAAATTCAAACCCTGCCGTGGGAAGTGGTTTAGTAAAAATATCTGCTAATTGATTTTCTGTATTTATAAATTCTAAAAATATATCCTTTTTAAACACATGATCTCTTAAAAAGTGATGTCTTATATCAATGTGCTTAGTTCTAGAATGACTAATAGGATTTTTTGAAATATTAATTGCACTAGTATTATCACATAAAATAGGTGTATTATTGAAATTTAATCCAAAGTCCATAAGAGTGTTTTTCATCCACAACACCTGTGCACAGTAACTACCTGCAGACACATATTCTGCCTCGGCTGTTGACAGGGCAACTGAGTGTTGTTTCTTACTAGACCATGATAATAAAGACTTCCCTAAAAAGTGACATGTTCCTGAAGTACTCTTCCTATCTAATCTACAGCTTCCAAAGTCAGCATCTGAATATGAAATTAAATTAAAATCAGAGGTTTTTGGATAAAGCAGAGATTGATAAATAGTACCTTTTAAATATCTAAAAATTCTTTTAACAGCAATTAAATGGGATTCTTTGGGATTTGATTGAAATCGAGCACAAAGACATACTGAATACATTATATCTGGTCTACTAGCAGTAAGATATAACAAACTACCAATCATACCTCTATATAACTTGTTGTCCACTGATTTTCCAGTTTCATTCAAATCAAGTTTTATATTAGTACACATAGGAGTTGTAAATGGCTTTCTGTTTTCAAGTCCAAATTTCTTAAGTAAATCAGTAATGTATTTGCATTGATTTAAAACATTTCCAAAATCTTTTTGAAATATTTGAAGACCCAAAAAGAAATTTAATTCTCCCATCATACTCATTTCAAATTCTTTTTGAATTAATTCTGAAAATTCATGACAAAGAATTTTATTGGTTGATCCAAAAATTACATCATCAACATAAATTTGAACCAACAAAAAATTATTTTTCACAGTTTTCTTATAGAGTGTTGGATCTGCCAGTCCAACAGTAAAATCATTTTTCAAAAGAAAAGAACTTAGTCTTTCATACCAAGCTCTAGGTGCTTGTTTAAGGCCATAAAGAGCTTTAGTAAGTTTGAAAACAGAATCTGGTTTTTGAGAATTTTCAAAACCAGGAAGTTGCTCAACATAAACTTCCTCCATTAAATAACCATTTAAAAAGGCAGATTTAACATCCATCTGAAATAATTTAAAATTCATATAAGATGCATAGGCTAAAAGGATTCTAATGGATTCTAACCTGGCTACAGGTGCAAAGGTCTCATCATAATCTATTCCTTCTTCTTGATTATATCCTTTAGCTACTAATCTTGCTTTATTTCTAGTTATTATCCCTTGATCATCCTGTTTATTCCTAAAGACCCATTTAGTTCCTATTACTGGATAATCATGTGGTCTTTCAACTAACTCCCAAACCTTATTTCTCTTGAACTGGTTCAATTCATCCTGCAATGCTATTACCCACCTCTCATCATCTAAGGCTTCTTCTATGGTCTTAGGTTCTTGTTGGGATAGGAAAGAAGAGAATTCAACTATGTTTCCAAGGTTTCTCCTAGTTTGAATACCAGTCTCTAAGTCACCTATCACAGATTCTAAAAGGTGATTCTTTAAGGTTCTAGACTGTCTAGGCATTACATTCAAAGGTTCTTCAGTGTCATGTTCTTCTGAACTGGACTGAATTTCTTTTATATCATTTTCAAAATCATTCTTTAAATTCTCAAGTCTCATGTTTTCATTAGAATCAGGTTCATCTATTTATTCTATCCTTTTCTCAAATGGATCAGATTCATCAAATTTCACATGAACTGATTCTTCAACAATCCTTGACTTTTTATTATAGACTCTATAAGCTTTGGAGGTTGCAGAATATCCTAAGAAAATACCTTTATCAGATTTTGGATCAAATTTACCAAGATTATCTTTGGTATTCAAGATGTAAACCTTGCATCCAAAAACTTTAAAGTAATTTACTTTAGGTTTTCTGTTATTCCATAGTTCATAGGGTGTCTTTTTCAAAATAGGTCTTATTAAAATTCTATTCATTATATAACAAGCTGTATTAACAGCTTCTGCCCAGAAATATATAGGTAGGCTATATTCATTTAACATAGTTCTAGCCATTTCTTGAATAGTTCTATTTCTTCTTTCTACAATCCCATTCTGTTGAGGTGTTCTTGGAGCAGAGAAGGTGTGTTTAATACCCATGTTTGAGCAAAAGGAATTAAATTCCTGGTTCTCAAATTCTCCACCATGATCACTTCTCAATGAGATTATATTAAAACCTTTTTCATTTTGAATAGATTTACAAAAACCTTCAAATAAACTAAAAGCTTCACTTTTAAATTTCAAAAAGGAAATCCAAGTAAATCTAGAATAATCATCAACTAATACATAAACATATAATTTACCAGCTAAACTTGCTACTCTTGAAGGTCCAAACAAATCCATATGGATAAGTTCTAGAGGTTTAGTTGTAGCAACTTTATTAACAGATTTGAATGATGATTTGTGTTGCTTGCCAAGCTGACATGCATCACAGAATATGTCATTTTCAAATTTGAGACTAGGCAAATCAGAAACTAGATGTTTCTTAGATAATTTATGTAAATCATATATATTGCAATGACCAAGTCTTCTATGCCAGATCCAGGATTCACTTATATTAGCAGTTAAGCAGTTTACTTGTTGTTTACACAAGGAATACAAATCCAAAGTATAAACATTATCAGTTCTGGGTGCTCTAAACTTAAACAGTTTATCTTTAGAAACAGTACAACTATTGTTAGTAAAATCAACAGTGTATCCATCATCACAGAGTTGAGAGATACTTATCAGATTGTGTTTTAACCCTTGTACATAAAGTACTTTGTTGATTGAGACTGTCTTTGGATCTCCAACTGTTCCAATACCAATAATCTTTCCTTTGGCATTGTCACCAAAGGTGACAAGTCCTCCTTCCTTTCGAGTAAGAGAAGAGAAATTAGCTGAAGTTCCTCTCATGTGTCTTGAGCAGCCACTGTCCATATACCATATTTCTTTCTTTCTTTGGTGACCTGCTACCTGCAAAGACATTCAAACAAATTGCTTTGGTACCCATATTTTGTTGGGTCCAGGAGTGTTAGCAAGCAGTGATCTGGGTATCCAGATTTGCTTTGTTTTCTTAAAATTGATTGAATCATATAAATCATTGGAAATATAAGCTTTCTTAATTCCAAATATTTGAGGTTGTCTTAGAAAATAGTTTTTAGCTATATGACCTTTTGTTCCATAGAAGTTACAAATAACCTGTTTAGTGCTAGGAACAAAATAATTTTTGTATAACTTAGGTTTTTCTCCTTTACTTCCAATTCCAAACCTTTCCTTTTTAATTACAGTTTTTCCAAGTATCTCATTTAAGGTGTTTTCTCCTTTTGTAAAAAGTAATGCAGCCTTTTTATAAGATTCTACTTCATCCTGTAGAGTTTTTATTTTTGATTCAAAATTAATTTTATTTGAGTCAGCAGAGTTGTATTTGTCAATTAATTCCTTAGGTTGTTTTAGAAAAGTATTTCTCTCATCTGAAATAGCTTTATGCAAGTTCTTTATAGATTTATATTTTTTAAATAATGATTCATACCTTTCTTCAAGCATATTGCAGTAAGCTACAAGTTTTTTATTTGAGAAGCTTGTTTCAGAGTTTGATTCATTATTTGAGTCAGAGGAGTAGTATGAGTGTACCTCATCAGTTTCAGCCATGAAACACATATTTGCTTTTAAATTGGCTTCCTCCTTCTCTGAGCTTGATTCAGAAGAATTACTTGAGTCTTCAGAAACACTCCAAGTAGCTTTCATAGCTTTCTTGTCTTTTTGCTCATAATCATCTCTTTTGAAGAATTTCTTCTTCTTTGCATCTTTCAATTTTGGGCAATCCGGTCTGATATGTCCCATCTTTTTGCATTCATAACATCTCACTTCCTTGCTATCCTTCTTGAAGGATTTCTTGAAGTCTTTCTTCTTACTGAAGAACTTTCTGAATTTTCTGGCTATCTGAGCCAGTTCTTCATCCGAATTTGAAGAATCAGAGCTTTCTGATTTAGCACTTACTTCTCTGTTCTTCATCTTTCTATCCTTTTGTTGAGAAGTCACTTTCAAAGCAGTATTTTCCCTTTTTATGTAGACTTTATGCTCATTTACCTCATCTTGCATTTCAGCCTCGTACATCATCAATGTACCAATCAGCTCTCTCATAGTTAGATCTTTAACAGAAGTTGATTGTCTGATTGCTGCAGAGATTCCATTCCATCGAGTAGGAAGTACTCTCAGTACCTTTAACGCTTGATCAGCCTGCTTGATTGGTTCTCCTAGAGCTGTTATATTATTGACAATTTCTATCAATCTTCCATTCATCTGAGTGATGATCTCTCCTTCAATCATTCTGAAAGTATCGAATTTTAATTTAGCAGTTGCATATCACATCTGTCTTACATTATCTGTTCCTTCATAAGCAACAGCTATTGTTTGACACATTTCATATGCAGTCAGGCATTGAGATACTCTGTTAAATTCATCCGGTCCTAGACCACAGATGATTGCATTCATAGCTTTTGTATTCATTTCATACTCAGCCTCTGTAGCAGCACTCCATGTATCGGGATTTTCAGGAATTTCATAGGGAGTCAGAATCTTTGAATAGACTTTGTAACCAAGATTTTTCAGATAAATAATCATACGTGATTTCCAGCAGCCATAATTATCTCCATTAAAGTAAGGTGCTCTGACCATTGACATTCCCTCTCTCGTATCAGCCATGATACACTATGTATAATCTTTAAATACTTCTAGCTTGACAAGACTTTAAAAATAAGAAGCTCACCCTTTGATACCAATTGTTGGATCTGAATCTACGGATTACACACAAGAGGGGGGGGGGGTGAATTGTGTCTTTTCAAAATTATTACAATCTCTTCAATTTAGACAAATTCTGTCCACTATGCTTTAGCACGATTAAATATGCAGCGGAAAAAGTAAAAGCATGAACACACGGATGTATAGTGGTTCGGGGAATAGAAGGCCCCTAGTCCACTCCACCAACGCTCAAATCCACGAGCTTGGCGATTTTCACTATCTGGTCCTCGTTTCCACAGACCTGTTCACAACTGAGTACAGGCAGTTGACACCTTTACATGTTTCAGGCAAACACAGCGTTCTTGGTTCAAACACGAACCCACACAGCTTAGAACGAGAATCTGATCACTCAAAAATAAAAAGGGTTTTGATAAAGAAAACACTTCTCCAGTTGTTCTTCACAATTGCAACAGAATGCAATTGACAGTAGATAGATCGTCGTCTTCAGAAAATAAAGATCTGTAATCAAAACAGTTCTGAGTCGATCCAGTTGCAATAGATATTACAAGAAACTTCACAACTTCAGCAGCAGTAGATTCACAACAGATAGTCGATGTAGAACACGTGAATCTGCTATCAAGATCTTCCTTCGGTAATAAAGGTTTTACACTTCTTCTCGATCACCAAAAAAGTACTCCTTCACACAGTCTCTGTTTCTTGCTCGTTAAAAGATCAATCTGTATATTTCATACACTTTCCTGTGTATATATATATCCGAAGTTTCCAAGATAGAACATATATTTTCAAATCTGAGAAAATCTTCTGCATAAATAGATCCATGAAAATCTTCTTTAGATTCGCGATATTAAATGAAATAACAGAGCCGTTGTAACTCCCCTGAAGAATCGGCATAAAAAGCTCCGTTTAAATCAATCATTAATCCGTTGAAAATCGTCTTCGATTCAGTCAAAGTCGTACTTAAGAATCAGCTCGAAATCCGCTTAATAATCCGATTTCTCTTCAGCATTCAAACGTAGGGTTGATCATCCATACTTTGTCTTGCTTCAACTCTCCAAAGAACGTACGGTTGATTATAAAAGTAAGGTTGATGATCCATACTTTTGAGAAACAAACTCAACACTGAAAACTAACGTACGGTTTCTCTTCCATACTTGTCCAAAAACAAAAACGTAAGGTTCCTTCCAAACGTAATGTTCTTCTTCCATACTTTTCAACAACGTAAGGTTCATTAACCATACGTTTCAAAATAACGTAAGGTTCCTTAACCATAGGTTTCTTTTAACATAAAAAGTAAAATTTTCATCCATACGTTACGTTCATCAACGTAGGGTATGAACAGTGATTCCAGTACGCGCTAAAACTGATCTCGCGCTACAGTGATTCCAGAACGCGCTAAAATTGATCTCGCGCTACAGTGATTACAGAACGCGCAAAAAATGATCTCGCGCTACAGTGATTCCAGAACACGCTAAAATTGATCTCGGAATAAAATGAAGTATGAAATCTCGTTGTATGAAATAAATAAATAAAATAAATTCCTGCAAAATACTCAACGAAATAATTAGTAAATAATTAAGGGTATTTGTGAGCATCAAAATCATCATAAAGAGACAGAGTATTATTTAAAATAATCTCCCCCTTTAAAAAAACATTATTTTGAATTGTTTGAAAACAATACATTGCTCAACATCATCCATCGGCGCGCAAGTCTCGGCCCCTGGTAGGCACTTGCGCGATCAACATCCAAACATGCATGAACATCTTGCCTTTTCCAAATTTGGATCTTCTGATCTCGAAAAACCACAGGCGCGCAAGTTATAATGTATTCAAGGTGTCGGTGCGCAAGTCTCTTCCCGTCACATAATTCACCTGCACGACATCATCAAAACTTGCGCGACCCTTATCCCTTTGCCATATTTTGATGCTCTGATCTTCAAAAACATATGGCGCGCAAGTTTCCTATCCTCCAAGAGTATGGAGCGCAAGTCCCTTTTCCAGAATGACTCTTCTTCATTTGTTGATTTTGAGGCCTTGAAATTTGGCAAACACTAGAAAACGATGCCACCTTGTATCTGCTCTTTTTGTACCACCTCCAGATCATCCATTCCTCTGTCGATGTTCTTGAATCAAACATAGATCGTTGACCACAACTCTTGAACTCGACATTTCACCATGGAATCTCCTTTGTCAACAAATTTGTATTTCGTTTGTTTGCTTTGTCAACAAGCACGATCACCTCAACATCACTTCTTCTCGGTGATCTGTATCCTTCAGCAACTCTTTTGTTTTTATCACAAACTCCACTATTGTGATATGTATTCTTTGAAGGAACAGCTTTAATACCATCATCTTCTATGACAATGTGATTTGCATGGCCATTTCATAAGTCAAATCATTGGCACATTTCCTCCTTCATCAACTGTCATGATCAACTTCATGCAAACCATGTGATTCAATCCGTCAAGAAGTCTCTAGCATGGTTCTAACGCAATCATGAGTAATTTCATGGTTTTCATCAAAACCCATTGTTCTCATGCAATAATGAGGAATTGCATGGTCTTCATCAAATCCCATGGTTCTTATGCAATAAGGAGGAATTGCATGGTCTTCATCCAAAAACACCATCCTGCTTTAATCATCCTTGGATGGATTACTCCTGAAATTCTTCATTGTTGTAAACAATGTATCACCTTTGACATGTGTTCTTTGAACTTACGATCATCACAACAATCATCTGAATCACTACTCCTCTACTTCATCAGAGTACTTCGTGATCTCCTTCATTTTGATATTCCATTGACAACTATTGGCAACAAATACAAACCTATACACAAGGTGGTTCCAACACGTTATGGAAAATTTAGTGAAAAAATTCCATACCCGTCATGTTCCAACCCAACCTAGCCCAGGCCGATTTGGCTGAACCAGCCCAACCCAATCAGTCTGGGCTAGACCAAACTGTTTTGTCCTATTGAGCCACGTGGTCCATCACACTAGATTTCTAGGATGCGGCCCAGTCTCTCTAGCCTGGCCTTCTTGGCTGCACCCCTCCTATGTCTACAATGTCATCAAACCATGTGGTTCCAACTCATACCAACCCTTAGTGAACCACTGTTGGCCCTCCAGTCAATGCGACAAGCCACGTGTTGGGGTTGCCACACCTCTCCAATACAACTCCATTGAGTCATGTTCTTCCACTTTCATGGCCTCCCGGTCACTGCCCGCAACCACTGTTGTTGTGGGGTCCCACCATCGGTTTTCTATCCAGTAGCCTTGTTTTTCACCTCTTGTAACCTGCCTGTCATGGGCCATCCTACCATCACGGTCCCACTCAGTTCGTGGGTTGCCTTCACCACCGGTTGTCAAGCCATCAGCTGTCTTGGCAGGTCCAACTACCTCGGTCATGCTGTCGTGGCCACTAATAGTCTCTCCTCACCACGTTCAGTCTGGAATGGCCAGATCCTCCATCTATGACCTTCACCTTGTGCTTCTGCTTCCATATGTTGTTCTGATTTCAAATCATCATCTCGAATCGAGAAATGAAGAACATCGAAAAAGGTAAAGTCACAAGAACACCCAAATGGATTAATCTAGGCCTTGTTCATATCATCCCCAATCCATCCATGTTATAATTGAAGAACATAGGATGGATAAAACAATTATAAACATGGATCATCCTTGAAACAATCCCCACAAAGAAAATAGATGAACCCGCATAACAAACGATCTGTGGATTAGCTTATTGAGTTACTAATCCACATTAATCATGGGAATAGCAAATGGGGAAGGAAAATCAAACAATACTCACACCCTACCTATGGTTTGGATCGATCAGTGAAGAACTCTCATTGTAGTCAGGGATACTTCCATGCGAGATCTCGATCTTTTGTCTCGTCTTCGTTCGTCATTCGCTAAAGAGATGTTTTTCCAACGCTTTTCTTCTCCAAATCATCAAGAGAATTTCTCCAGGATTTTGAATCTAATCGCATGTCACTTCTAATATATTATGATAAGGAAACATGTTTTTGAATTGCTGTGTGGCAATGTCTCCACACTATTTTATTTATATAGGAAAACAGGTTGCCTCGTCATGGCGTTGCCGCATCGCAGCGTTGCTATGAAATGTGAAAAGGATATAAAATAAAGTTTTATATTTATTTTATTCTTTTTTTAAATGTAAAAAAATTAACTTTCACCTTCTTCCCACACTGGTCACGGTTAGGCCCTTATTGTGGTAAATTCGTTGTTCTAAATGTAACAGTACCCTCAAATTTCTGATCCGAGACCGATTTAGATGTCATTAAAGATAAAAGTTAGCTGCCTAAGAAATTTTAATTAAAAACGTAACTTTATTCATAGATTTTTTCTAGGAACATCCGGCCTTGGAATCTTATTCCATATCAATTACTTGTATCAAACTTTTCTCAATTAATTTATAAAAAGAACCAGAGAAAAATCGCAGTCATTTCATTATAATAAATATATTTTATTAAATTATTTTAAAATCATAAAAATATTTAGATTGGATAAATATGATTATAAGTTTTCTAAAATATCATCCCTTCTACATTTATAATCAAATTTTTACCTTATAAGTATAATTATAACCCTTTAAGATTAAAAAATTCTTTAATGCGGTGAAGATTAAAGTTGGTTAATAAAGGTGTTAAAGAAAGATAAAGTTTAAAATAATACCAAAACCTATATAACTTTCATTGTATGGTGATATTTTTGGAATATAACCTTTTTATTTGAATTCATTGATATTTTTTATCATTATAATTTATTAATACATTAATTATATATAAATATTTTATGTAATTCCAGTTGTATCATTTCACTCCTTTATAAATGGACACCCTAGGTCTCTTTAATCATGACTACCTGAGCCGTCTAACTCAATAAAAAATACTGATTTATCTTATAAACTCCCTTATACACTATGTAGATTATTTTTCTTCTTAAAATACCATTCCAATTATCCTTAATAAGGGATATAATGGAGGCTTACTGAAGAAGAGGTCGTCATCTAACCCAACCTCATACAATTTATTTATTATTATAACTTATTGAGGTCTATGTTATTCGTCATGTAATAATAAATATGGTAAGATAATATACATAAAAAAATTATATTATTTAACCACAAATATATACCCTCTATTCCATCGACATGGAAGTGAAAGTATTACTTGTGCATACATGTGGACTACCACCCCTACGTAGGGATACAATTAATTTTCCATTACCATAATTTATGGAATGTTATGTGACTAGTTAAATATTTATAAATGATATTTTTAATATGATTATTCTTATATAATTATAATACCATATCTACGTTCTTACCTTCCAATCCATTAGAAAATGATAATGTTGCTTGTGTGTAAGTGTGGACTACCACCTCTATAAAGTGATGTGATTCATTTTCCATTTAATATTTAAATGGATGGTAATAAAAATATATTTAATGAGTATATATGATATATATGATATAATTATGATTCCATAAAGGTGAACTATTATCGACATTTCTTTTTTATTTATCCATCAAAAGGTGAAAATAGTGTCCATGCATATGTACAACATACCGTCTCCATGAACGGTGTAATTCATTTTTCTATCTCTACATTGTATGGATGACTCTAAATATATATATGAAGAATATATATTATATTTATATCATGATTAAATTTTTTAATATGATTGAACCATGACCAATTTATAATAATAGAAACTACCAAACCGAAATAAGCATGAAAAATGAAGAAATTATAACCTACAATAGTAATTTTAATAGGAAATTATTAATAAACAGGTGATAAGATGTTATAATTAAATAATATATCGTATGATATATATATGAATATGATTATTGAATAATTTTATAATAAATCTATATTTATTATACATGAGGTTTAAACACGTATAAATAAATATGTGACTTGAGGTAAGGGATTAATGTCAATCCCATTTTAATCAACATTATTTATGATTGAATTTCCATTAAGGAAATTATATGATAATTATATGATAAATTAATTTTATTTCTATTATCCTATGTTAATTTATGTAATTCATAACTTTTAGTACCATTTTTCACTCTTTTGAACTCAAAATGGTTTATAATTTTGTTTTAATAAAGTTTGTCCTTATTTCACCTCTTTAGGTCAGGAAACATTTTCTCTAAATCCATATTTTCTAAAAAGTTTTAAATAAATTTATTTTTGAATATTATCCAATTATGTTTCTTAAAAAATATTTTTACTCATGTTTTAATTTATATAACAATTATTCAAATGAATCTTCTTATCATTTTTTGAATATGGTGTTGTTTATCAAAAGTGATAATGGAATATATTTCTTTACATACATGGATAGAATAGAATCTCCCACCTTCATGAATAGTAATGTTTTGAATATTCATTTATAATATTCCTTGTTTATTTTAAAAGAATATGTTTTCCTTGGTATTCTAGAAATATTTTTTTTAAATATGGAATTTGAAAATAAAATAGGTATTTTCTTCAAGAAATATTCTAGTGATCTTTTCAAGGAATTTTTATTTATGGTAATATAATTTGATATAAATTATGATTTACTATGGATGTGATATAATTACAACATCCTTATTATTTTCCTGGATGATTTATGATTATGATGACGGTATGTTAATCAATATCATTTATTATCCATGGGTAATACTATGAAGAATTTATGAAATGTTTATAAAAATCATTTTATTTACATGTATTGTGGTATAATAATATGTTAGATGTATTATGATATTATATCACACATATGTATGGTATACATTATGTTACAGGTGGTCCCAAAATTATATATTCCTCCAATTCATTGGGAAATGTTTTATATCTCATGAGATAATTATGAGAAACAAGTTTATGTACTTGACACACTACAAAAAATAGGTAGGGATGTATAATCCACTATAGGAACCATGTGGTTATTTATGATATATTATGATATGGGAATAGTGGTTGATTTCTAGTCCACTATGATTTTAAGGTCTCTATAATTAACTTTTAAATATGAAACATCTTTAATAACTATTATGGTTCCATACTCTTATGAAATGTTTTCATTCTTATGATCTGAAATTATGGTTTATGATTGATTAATGATGATTCCTCATTATTATGATTCATGTATTTTTAAATGATATTTTTTTATCTCATGTCTCCTGTTTTTTATCTGTTATAGATTGGGTATGATTATTGTGAGTTATAGTTATGATCTAATACCCCTATTCTTGTCTTATGTTTTTATATGGTCATCGATTTATATCTCCCATGTTTACCCTTAATGTTTATTTCAGCTCCCCCTTCCTTATTTTTTCTTTACACAGATTACGAAGAAAGGTTTTAATTTGGGGTTTTTAAGAAGAGTAAAAATTGATAATAACATTATGATAGATGATAAAGAATGTACCAAAATAAAATGTTTATATATATAGTCTCGAAATACACTAAACCTTTATAGTTATGGCCTAGATCATAATTTTATGTATTGATTATTAATCTAAAAAGATTTAATATTTTTGAATGAAACATTTAGGTTTCCTCATTCCACCTATTGTTGACCATATTTAGGAATTTTTCCATAATAATATTTTTGGATGTATGCTCAAGAGAGAGGTCTAATTCATGATCATTATGATTCAAATTGTGATTCCTTTATCCATTCCAATTTATAGGTTTGATACTATTGAGATTAGATATATGAAGTTTCATCCAATGGACCTTGAGGTGAAGGGATTTATTCACCCAAAGGAATTACCTTGGGGTGATCCAATTTGATATTCCTATAATTTTTATTGTTTGTGGTTATTAAGTATAGATTATAAACGGTTAAACCAAAAAAAATGATCAATACAGTGTATTCTATCACATATATAGATGATCTATTCAATTAGATAAGGGGATCCAAGTGATTGCTCAAAATTTTCTTGTTTTGATGATATAATTAATTGTAGATGAGTCTAACAAATATTCCTTATACTACTTTCAGATGATTATATGTCCAATATAAGTTTCTCAAGACTCAATATGGGTTGAAAATAGATTGGTTGAATTTATATCCATGATAAATAGGGGTTTCCATCCTTTATTGGAATAATTAATGGTTTTACTCATCTTTGAAAATGTTTTATACTCATAAGCATTGGAAGAACACTCCTGACATCTTGAGATTTTCATGAGCACATTGAGAGATAATTTGTTTTATACCAATATATCAAAGAATCATTTCTAGATTAGAGTGGTTTTCTTCTTTGGGAATTTGATATCATATGATTTTATATCAGTGTACCTTGATAAGGTCAAATACATGGTTTATTATGATTTACCCATCATTTTTTTAATATACATATCCTCCTAATATTAAAAAGATACTAATAAAGGTTTACTCGTGTTTTCTCTATATTGGTAATGTTGATTATTACCTTGATAAAGAAGGGTGATATGTTTGTGCGGTATGGTTATTATAAGATATCCACCCATGAGATGAAAGGGTGGTTAAAGTCAGTTAGAATCCTATAATTACTAGAAATATGTAAGGATTATTACTTTTCTTTTAATTAATTTGGAGTTGTTTAGAGAATTTATGGTACAGGATGAAGGTGTGGACACATAAAAGTCTAGGTAATAGGGAGTACATAAATGGAACAAACATATGATTTAGTTTTATAAATGACTATGTGATAGTCCAAAGGGAATCTCTATATTTATATAGGTAAACAAAAATTTATATATTTATAAAAAATAAACTAAAACTTACTACACAAATGAAGTAATTGGTAAGTTAAAGTGTTGATCCCACAAGGATGGTTGGTATTCTCTACATTAATTTTAGGAATTTTAAACTCAATTGATTTACTATATGCAGAGATATATAGAGAGTGAAAATAAAATTGACTTGGATTGTGAATCAATATGTGATTCATGCTAGGTTTAATTATTTACAGGTTCATGTTCTTAGGGGTTTAATTAATTACATGTTTATTTGTATTTTTTTCAAAATTGCGTATTTAGGTATCCTTTTTATAGGTACCCTTCACTAATCCAATAATGATACCATTTTAATGGTTAGATACAAGGTTTGATTATTTTTTTAGGAAACCCATAACCTTATTTAAAATTAATCATACAATATTTCATAAAGGTCATGTGAAACCCAAGTCAATTAGTTGGTGAAGAAATAAGTTATTATTCAAATCACATAAAACTGATCATGAAACAAAAAAATAATGAGATGAATAATTGATAAAAAATAATTGAAACAACCCAAACATGAATAGAAAAATATAGATAATCCCTATGCACCATTCCCTTATAATCTTGTTACCCAATACGATGGAACTACTAGCTCATGATAATCATTAAGAGTAATAGTTACACGGTTTCTTGAAGAAGAATTACAAAAAACAATTAGGGTTCCATGGTAGAATGTGATCCTTCCTTCTAGCCTCTCCATGGTTCCGGTCTCTGATGTAATCTTTTGTGGCAATAAGGCTTCCAATTTATGAGGTTTTTCTGAAGAATACTGTAACACCCCGAGCTTCCACGATACGCTTCTCATTCAATAATGCAATAGCTTGCAATGTACGCAACTTCGAGTTCTAAAACACCGCGACTAATCAAAGTAGCCGTTATGAATAGTAATAAACACTTCTTAAAATTATAGAAATTTTATATTTCAAAATGGACTTCATTTTCGTATTCGTAATATCGAAATTATCCTAAGTTGAATTTTTTGTAACTTTCTGAGAACTTCCAATTTTTTATGAATAGTGAAAAATACTTAAAACAACTTTTTTAATCAAAATAATTTATTGTGATAAATTATACTATTTAGTGGTTTTAAAGTATAATTAGAATATATTTTTACCATTTTATCCAATGGTGGTCATTATAATTAATTTAACATTGAAATTGGACATAAACAATTGCCAATCTTTTGATATAAATTGTTTCTTAAAAACACGCTATTTGTTGTGACAGCGGGAATTGGTTATAAAATTAATTAACGCAACTTATATGTTTGGAATTTTGTAAAATAGACATCATTTTTGAATTCGGAATATCAATTATAGATTAGGGTGAAATTTTGGCATTGTTCTGAAAAACTTCAATTTTTGATGAATAGTGAAACCACTAAGTGGTAGTTAAATAACTGATTTTTCGTTTAAATGAAATATTACCACTTCTGTGATTTGATTTTCAAAAATCCGACATACATGGTTGTCATTAAGAAGTAAAATGTGGTTCAATGAGATTAAAATAATTTTTTGGTGAATAGTAACTTTTAAGTTCTTAATCGCGATTAGAGGTAATTAGTTTAGTTTAAGGTAAAAATAATGTTTTAATAATATGATATGAGCTTGACACTTGTCCTAATCCTATTGGATGAGTCATGGCCGACCAAGACAACCCATGGGTCAACTTGGGGACCCCATGGAGCCACTTTAGTTGGAAAATTACATTAATATATATTTATTTAATGTTAAAATTAAATTGACACAAACATGAGATGTTTTACTAAAAGAGATTTTAAGTGGGGTTAAACAAGTCCAAATTTTGACTATAAATATTCATTATAAAGATAAAAATATTTCCTACATCATAGTATTTTTTTTATAATTTTTAGACATTAAATAAATTAAATTATTTATGGAATCATTATGATGCAGCGATGACCTCATTATTTAACGATTTAAATAAAATAAGAAGATAATGCAACATCTAAGGATTAAACTTGTACAAAGCCTATTGAATGAGTATATTTAGAACCCTTATCACCTTATCCACGAATTATATATGTGCGTGACCTTTAGAATCCGAAAATCATTGTATAATAACGTAACATTTCAATCTTTCCAAAAGAGCCCCTCCTCTCCTCTTATAAAAGGCCCCCACCTCTACCACCTTATTCACACTTTCAAGCCATTTTTATCAGCCAAACTCTGCCCAAATACTCTCCCAACTTCCCCCTCTTACTCCTAGAAGCCTCACTTTGGGCAGAACTCTTCTCAAAGAAGCCTTTGGCTCAAATCAAAAAGAGTTACCCGATTTTGAGGTAATGTCTTATCTAATGTTGTTTTGTTTTATTTTTATTCTCCACCCCCCTAAACCCTTTTTATTAATTTCTTTTGTAACAAAACCACTATCCTCAATATACTAGGATGTTTTTATAATAAGGATTCTATCTACACTTACACACACCTACATCTAATGGGTAAAGAACATACGGTTTCTGTGGATGGCGAATTTCTGCCTCACAAAACGATGATTGTTCAACACTCATATAACACCTTCAAAGGTGGCCATTAATATGTCACTATATTTATATATGATATATAATGTGTTTATGTTTTACTTATTCTTCTGTATTTCTCATTTATGGCATACTTTATGATTTCCATTATGGGTAAAACGCGATAATTTCATTTTAGGAAGTGTGGACTACCGCCCCCTCAAAGTGATTTGAATCGTTAATGCCATATGTGGGATGTATAAAGGATGGATTAAATGGTATTATACAATATATTATACTGTAATTATATTATAAATTTATATCATTATGATTATGTTCTATTAAATACGAAATAGAAATGAAAGTAGCTTTCATGCGTACGTACGGCTTACCGTCTCCATGAACGGTGCATTTCATTTCTAACCTCTAAATGTTACGTAATATTATAAATGAATGTATATACTGGATATATAAGATATATATGACATCTAAATCATGAATATAATTCTGGAGATAATGGATATTCTACCACATAAACAACTTGTAATTATAAGAGGTTTATTGTTGACTCAAGTACCAAAGATCGACAAAACGACCGTTATTAACTTAAATAATTACATAATGTTCATAACATTGCAATAAGTGATATAAAAAGGATAATGAAATTGAAAATGGTTCTTAATAAGGTATATATTAACTCTAGTTTATTATTCAGGAGGTTAAATAACGGTTGAGTCAAGTCGGACACAAGGTAAGGGAACTTCTTAACCCAACTTCCATTCTTTTGGTTAATCTCCTACTTTCAAATTATGTCATGATATTATTATGTCTTATTTTGTATTTTTACTTTCTTTATGTGTACCTATAGTGAATACACATAACATATCTATTTTATTTTAAAAATGATCTTTGTAAGGACTTCGTCTCAATCTCCTTTCATTGAGGCATATTTGGTTTTATACACAAATTTCTTTTATACGGTGTATAAACCACTTTGACTTTTACGTTTATTCAAAAGGAATCTTTTTATACGAAGTGTTTACTAAACGACAAAATAGAATGTTTTTGTCGTACGTATACGGAGACAACGACTTCTCCGCCGCCGTGACCACTATTTGAGTTTCGGCTTCCTCTACAAGCCATCATTTTTTTAAATGAAAAATAAATACAAAGTTTTAACTTTCTTTTATTTTGGTATTGAAAATGGTTTTGAAAGCGTTTTTATTATATCAATGTGTTGTATTGATATCTTGTGATTGAAATGAGGAAATGTTATGTTTCCTTTATGCATGTTTTATGTGATACGATTATGTTATGGTTTATGATATGTTTAAACCTATTCATATGAGGAATGCATTGGACTTAATAAGTGACGAGTGGAGCCCGCTACAGCTCCTCGATGCATCGGCAGGTCTCATGAGACAAACTAGTGTCTTGGCATGAGGCCTTGACAAAATCTTATTTGTGGTCTTGGCACGAGGCCTTGACTACGTGGTTATGATAGTCTGGCATTATGCATTCCATCATTATGAAAGTGGTTATTGATATTTCATGTGATTATTAGACCAGTAGTATATCCATGTGAAGAAGTAAATGGAATTATCTCATTTTACTTTTGCCATATTATGTTGATGTTTAAGTTTAAAAGGCTTTTGTTTTAGTCATACATTGCCTTAAATGTTTATGTTTATTTATGAAAGCTTCTGCAATATTGTTATCCTTACTGAGCATCTGAGCTCACCCCTTTCAATGTTTTAATATTTTCCAGGATATGAAGAAGTATATTATGAATGACCTGCAGGGATTGTCAGAAGGGGATATGAGTGTGGACTATGGAGACTTTGTTATTGTAGTTTTTCACTTTATGATGTAATGTAACATTTGCGAATGTATCTAGTGTTTCCAAGGCTACTAAATTAATCGTTCTTTCGAGACTTGATCTTTTGTGATCATGCCAATGTTACGAAGTAATGCACCGACTCTGGGTAGCTGGGGTCGGGGCGTTACAGTTGGTATCAGAGGCAATTTAGTACTAACCTTGGAAGCTAGATTTAGATAAACTCTGATTAGAGCACATAGACCAAAGATAGACTTTGAGGATTAGTATAGATAAGCTTCCTAGAATTTTGGTATTATATAGATGTTGTGAGTTTTCCGAGCAATACATCCATGTCTGGATACGAGCAGGTAGAGGCGGCTCTGGCACAGATGTACCTAGGGGTAAAACCCAAAAACACCGCTTTGAGCTAGACTCAAACGGGAACTGGTGCACGACAACGGGCCTTGCTGCACTCCTGGTTACGACACTCTCGGGGGATTTGCTTAGGATAATTCTCATTTTCTTTACAAACCAATATGTAGGGTTTATGAGTATATACTTTCTCAAAGGAAGCATTCTTATGATTATGGATTATATCCATAAACCGTTCAATTTACTTTAAGTATTTTAAAAGTTTGGAATTATTCATTATAATTCATAAACTAACCTAGTTTATGCCATTGTATAGAAATGGCGCCCAGTAGAAGGAATGTGAACTCCAGCAGTACGTATGATCCAAAGAGTAGCAGGATAGTATCTTTCACGGTATTAAGCCAACATTTCGAAGGGAAATAGTCTCCCATGTGTTCTCAACATATGAAGAAATAGTATCATGTGTTAATAAGATAAGTAAAGAATTCTCTGAGTCCTATGGATTTGAAGCGAAGCAAGAGACGAAAGGGATGGAAGAGAGAATGATGGATAAAGGGATGAGGGGAAAGAAGAATTTTCCAATATGTGGTAATTGTGGGAAGAAACATCATGGAACTTGCCTAAAGGGAATGGGAGTTTGTTATAAGTGTAGAGAAAAAGGACACAAAGTGCGTGACTGCAAGGGTAAGAAAATGGTTTCAAATGTACAATGCTTCTTCTGCAAGGATTGGGGACACTACGCAAACCAATGTCCAAATCATCAGAGTATGCCCCAAATGATGTTATTGGATAATAATAAAGTTATGATACTACCACAGATGAGGAGTAATGATTAGAGTTCATATGTTGTTATTAAAGAATTTTGTAATTTGAGTGTTGTATCAATGATGTACTGGTTATAATAATTATGGAGTATATAAGGATTGTACTGCAGTACTATTTCATCAAGGACTTGAGATTGTGTGGAACCAAGAAAAGTGACTCCACAGTAGGTTAAATTTTTGGAAAATATATGGATGAGAGAAAGATAAACCATAATATGGTTCTGATACTGAGATTGTGATTTTGGAATAAGACGTGATTGATTTGGATAAATTATATTGGATATACTTAACTTCCTTGAAACTGATTGATGTTTTGTATACATTTTTGGATAGAAGGAGTATATCAAGTATTATATAAGGAATAAGGGATCATGGTAATTCAGTATGTTTAAAAAGAATACATGATGAAGGTGTTCACATGTTGTTACATGGGAAAAAGGATCTTCATTATGTTTACCTTCCTTATAAAATTTGGACTGTGAGTTGGACAGAAGTATTTTGGATAACTATAATGGTTGGAATGGATTAAGTTGATCTTTGGATAGTATTGTTTAAGGTTAAAGAATTTTTGAAGATTATTTTTGGAATATTATAATACTATAGTTTTAGGAAAAGGACAACCTGCAGGGTGGGGCATAACCCGTCGCGTTGGACAAAGATGCAAGAATCGAACCCACAATCATAGTGAGACAGGCCTTTATTTCCTACCACTAGCCTTCAAGAAGTCCCTGGTTATTAAAAAATAATTTTACTAATCTAAATGGTATGTGTTAACATTTGGAACCTTATACAATTAGGATAAGTATAATATTTTTGAGTTCTATTATCTTTTTGAGTGAAAGATGAGTTGAAGGTTGAAACTCTAATTGTCAACCATAAATATATTTATACCTATCTCTTATTCAATGAATAAATTAATTCCTAAACTTTATTAAAGGGATATTAAAACAAAAAAATGTGTTATCCTAATACCTTATGTCTTGTTGAACTGATGATATTTTAAATCCACATAGATTGAAGGCTTTAAGGCCCTCAATTTGACAGTTGATTGTGATTGATGACCTCAATCACTCCCTACAAATATTTACGTTTTTCCTACAATTATATGTCTCTAATTGCCACCAATGTTCTCCTAATCGAGATCATAATTGGGTGGTGACTTTTTCATTTCCCTTCCCTCTTATTAAGGCTAAATTTTATTAATCTTATTTCCGATGTGGGTTTTCCTCAAAGGTATTTTCTCTTTTCAACCTTTTACTTTCAAAGAAAAATATCAAATTGCGAGGACGCAATTTATTGAAGGAGGGGAGAATGTAACACCCCGAGCTTCCACGATACGCTTCTCATTCAATATTGCAATAGCTTGCATTGTACGCAACTTCGAGTTCTAAAACACCGCAACTAATCAAAGTAGCCGTTATGAATAGTAATAACCACTTTTTAAAATTATAGAAATTTTATATTTCAAAATGGACTTAATTTTCGTATTCGTAATATCGAAATTATCCTAAGTTGAATTTTTTGTAACTTTCTGAGAACTTCCAATTTTTCATGAATAGTGAAAAATACTTAAAACAACTTTTTTAATCAAAATAATTTATTGTGATAAATTATACTATTTATTGGTTTTAAAGCATAATTAGAATATATTTTTACCATTTTATCCAATGGTGGTCATTATAATTAATTTAACATTGAAATTGGACATAAACAATTGCCAATCTTTTGATATAAATTGTTTCTTAAAAACACGCTATTTGTTGTGACAGCGGGAATTAATTATAAAATTAATTAATGCAACTTATATGTTTGGAATTTTGTAAAATAGAAATCATTTTTGAATTCGGAATATCAATTGTAGCTTAGGGTGAAATTTTGGCATTGTTCTGAAAAACTTCAATTTTTGATGAATAGTGAAACCACTAAGTGGTAGTTAAATAACTGATTTTTCGTTTAAATGAAATATTACCACTTCTGTGATTTGATTTTCAAAAATCCGACATACATGGTTGTCATTAAGAAGTAAAATGTGGTTCATTGAGATTAAAATAATTTTTTGGTGAATAGTAACTTTTATGTTCTTAATCGCGATTAGAGGTAATTAGTGTAGTTTAAGGTAAAAATAATGTTTTAATAATATGATATGATCTTGACACTTGTCCTAATCCTATTGGATGAGTCATGGCCGACCAAGACAACCCATGGGTCAACTTGTGGACCCCATGGAGCCACTTTAGTTGGAAAATAACATTAATATATATTTATTTAATGTTAAAATGAAATTGAAACAAACATGGGATGTTTTACTAAAACAGTTTTTAATTGGGGTTACAGAAGTCCAAATTTTGACTATAAATATTAATTAGAAAGATAAAAAGATTTACTACATCATAGTATTTTTTTTATAATTTTTAGACATTAAATAAATTAAATTATTTATGGCATCATTATGATGCAGCGATGACCTCATTATTTAACGATTTAAATAAAATAAGAAGATAATGCAACATCCAAGGCTTACAGTTGTACAAAGGCTATTGGATGAGTATATTTCTAACCCTTATCACCTTAGCCTAGAATTATATAAGTTTGGGACCTTTAGAATCCGAAAATCATTGTATAATAATGTAACATTTCAATCTTTCCAAAAGAGCCCCTCCTCTCCTCTTATAAAAGGCCCCCACCTCTACCACCTTATTAACACTTTCAAGCCATTTTGCTCGGCCAAAATCTGCCCAAATACTCTCCCAACTTTCTCCTCTTACTCCTAGAAGCCTCACTTTGGGCAGAACTCTTCTCAAAGAAGCCTTTTTCTCAAATAAAAAAGAGTTACCCGATTTTGAGGTAATGTCTTCTCTAATGTTGTTTTGTTTTATTTTTCTTCTCCAACCCCCTAAACTCTTTTTATTCATTTATTTTGTAACAACACCAGTATCCTCAATATACTAGGATGTTTTTATAAGAAGTATTCGATCTACACTTACACACAAATACATCTAATGGTTAAAGAACATACGGTTTCTGTGGATGGCGAATTTATGCCTCACAAAACGATGATTGTTCAACACTCATATAACACCTTCAAAGGTGGCAATTAAGATGTCACTATATTTATATATGATATATAATGTGTTTATGTTTTACTTATGCTTCTGTATTTCTCATATATGGCATACTTTATGATTTCCATTATGGGTAAAACGCGATAATTTCATTTTAGGAAGGGCGGACTACCGCCCCCTCAAAGTGATTTGAATCGTTAATGCCATATGTGGGATGTATAAAGAATGGATTAAATGGTATTATACACTATATTATACTTTAATTATATTATAAATTTATATCATTATGATTCCGTTCCATTAAATACGAAATAGAAATGAAAGTAGCGTTCATGCGTACGTACGGCTTACCGTCTCCATGAACGGTGCATTTCATTTCTTACCTCTAAATGTTACGTAATATTATAAATGAATGTATATACTGGATATATAAGATAAATATGACATCTAAATCATGAATATAATTCTAGAGATAATGGATATTCTACCACATAAACAACTTGTAATTATAAGAAGTTTATTGTTGACTCAAGTACCAAAGATCGACAAAACGACCGTTATTAACTTAAATAATTACATAATGTTCATAACATTGTAATAAGTGATATAAAAAGGATAATGAAATTAAAAATGGTTCTTAATAAAGTATATATTAACTCTAGTTTATTATTCAGGAGGTTAAAGAACGGTTGAGTCAAGTCGGACACAATGTAAGGGAACTTCTTAACCCAACTTCCATTCTTTGGGTTAATCTCCTACTTTCAAATTATGTCATGATATTATTATGTCTTATTTTGTATTTTTACTTTCTTTATGTGTACCTATAGTGAATACACATAACATATCTATTTTATTTTAAAAATGATCTTTGTAAGGACTTCTTCTCAATCTCCTTTCATTGAGGCATATTTGGTTTTATACACAAATTTCTTTTATACGGTGTATAAACCACTTTGACTTTTACGTTTATTCAAAAATAATCTTTTTATACGAAGCATTTACTAAACGACAAAAGGGAATGTTTTTGTCGTACGTATACGGCGACAACGACTTCTCCGCCGCCGTGACCACTATTTGAGTTTCGGCTTCCTCTACAAGCCATCATTTTTTTTAAATGAAAAATAAATACAAAGTTTTAACTTTCTTTTATTTTGGTATTGAAAATGGTTTTGAAAGCGTTTTTATTATATCAATGTGTTGTATTGATATCTTGTGATTGAAAGGTGGAAATGTTATGTTTCCTTTATGCATTTTTTATGTGATACGATTATGTTATGGTTTATGATATGTTTAAACCTATTCATATAAGGAATGCATTGGACTTAATAAGTGACGGGTGGAGCCCGCTACAGCTCCTCGATGCATCGGCAGGTCTCATGAGACAAACTAGTGTCTTGGCACGAGGCCTTGACAAAATCTTATTTGTGGTCTTGGCACGAGGCCTTGACTACGTGGTTATGATAGTCTGGCATTATGCATTCCATCATTATGAAAGTGGTTATTGATATTGCATGTGATTATTCGACCAGTAGAATATCCATGTGAAGAAGTAAATGGCATTATCTCATTTTACTTTTTCCATATTATGTTGATGTTCAAGTTTAAAAGGCTTTTGTTTTAGTCATACATTGCCTTAAATGGTTATGTTTATTTATGAAAGCTTCCGCAATATTGTTATCCTTACTGAGCATCTGAGCTCACCCCTTTCAATGTTTTAATATTTTCCAGGATGTGAAGAAGTATATTATGAATGACCTGCAGGGATTGTCAGAAGGGGATATGAGTGTGGACTATGGAGACTTTGTTATTGTAGTTTTTCACTTTATGATATAATGTAACGTTTGCGAATGTATCTAGTGTTTCCAAGGCTACTAAACTAATCGGTCTTTCGAGACTTGATCTTTTTTGATCATGCCAATGTAACGAAGTAATGCACCGACTCTGGGTAGCTGTGGTCGGGGCGTTACAAATACCTTGCATCGGCACATTAAAATCAATCTTGACTATAGAACTATAACATAGATCTGTATTTTACATCATGAATTTTTTGTCCTATCTCTTAAATCTACTCTTGATGAACTTACACTATAAGTATGGATTTTATAGCATAATGTTTTATAGTATCCTCTTCTACATAGACAATATTATGGCATAAATGAATTTTATTCCATAAGTCCTTTTCTTGATGTTACTTGTATTATATCATAAGTTTTACCATAGATAATATTATGGTATAAATTAATCTCATGACATAAATAAATCTCTATAAAGAATCTGTAATTATACTCTATCTCCATTATTCCTTCAAAATTATGGTTTCACATTGAGGGACATCATGGCACTATATGAAGTGTCTTTTAGCTCCTTAAAATCTTCTATTTTCATTCATTTTCTAAATATTTTTCAATTCCTACCATAAATCATGAAAAAAAAACCCAAATATCAGTTAAAATATAAGTTATACTTCATTTTTCAGTGTATTAAAATACCATAAAATGTGTGTAAGAAATTTATGTATCAAATACCCCTATATTTGAATTCATACTAGATCTAAAAGTTGAAATCCAAACATAAAAAAAGGATTCTCACCATTCATCCATCAAACTCAATGTAGATAAAATAAATTAATAAAATAGTAAATTAAATGTTTCAACATAACATAAGAAAATTCATAAACACCTCACTTTTTAAAGAAATAAATCAACCAAGTATTTTACTTTTCTTCTGTTGAAATATCCAAGAATTTTCATTCATCCATTTGTATTTTTCAATTCATTGTTATTATGCATTCCATTTACAATTTACATCACTTTGAATTTTTTTCATTCATCATCACGGTATAATTTTAAGTACATTTATGCATGTACCTCAAGAACATGCCTCATAACATATGATTTCAAGGTATATATCATCTCTACTATGTAAATTCGAAGATAAATCATAATAATATAGGATTTAAATAAAAATAAATATTTATGAGTCCTAAGGTTAGGTGGATAAATGATTTGAAAACAAATACATCTCAAAAATAAGGTTTTACTCTAAAGAAAAATGAAAGATATCCAAAAGATAATGTCAATAAAAATATTCCCTTACAATCATGTCATATCTCTCTTCCCCCTAAAATTCTCATGGTGGGAACATGATAAAAGTTTGAATAATGAATATATATCCAACCCTTGCTCTATTTTTTTGTTTCTTTTTTCAATTTTTAAAATTTATTCTTTGAGAAAAATATCGCATCCATCACATAAACACATATAATCAAAATATAGTCAGTCTAGAAATTTTTATTTTTGATCCTCCCGAGAGTGATTTTGTTTAAATTAATTTTCACTAACTTTCCTCTTTTATCTCAGGTGAAATATTATTATAAAGATTACAACTAATAGAGGTCCATAAATAGTCTCAACTATGACCTTTCCATATAGGTGGCCCTTCTTACTTATTATAAAAATATCATAACTCGTCCTTGGGGTAATATTTTCCTAATAAACATCAGGCCTATTCAACAATACTTTTTTAGATTATAAAATCCATGCTTCAGGTCATGCACCATCCAAACTTACTGGAATTTTTCAAAGTATAATGAAGCTAACTCTCCATTATTAGTTATCTTATCCTTTCCACTTTTCATATCAAATTTAACAATACATACCTCATGTTATTTCTCTAAAAATGACACATCTTCACCTTTATACCTTTAATATTCTTTTAATTCGTCATCCTTCATATCATAGTTATTTATTGCTCTGTTTATGTTCAAAATGACTTACTCACTACCCACTCATAGATATAGCTCATCAATTTTCACATCAATCATTTCTCTTAGAGTTTCTAAAAAAATTCTTCCTAGAATAAGAGGTTTATACTCATCTTAAATATAAAGTACTAAAAATTACACAAGGAAAATGATCTTTTCTACTTCAATTCAAATGGATTCGATCAGTTCACACCAGAATTTCACAATTGAATCAACAAATTAAAGTGAAACTCTTGCGTGATCTAGGCCCTCCAGTCCCAACTATTTGAAGGTGGATTGTGACATGATATTAATTATCATACCTAAATAAAATAATTATTTTCATATTTTATTATTTCCAATAAATATGGGGATTACAAAACTACCTGATTATTGTTACTTCTTGGTAAGGTCATTTGACACCATAAATGATCATTCTCTCATGAGTAAAATTATTCTGATACCCTTAATATTTCTTTATATTTACATCATCTCTTTCATAAATGTTGATTATATTGGAATATTTCTTAGGGAATCTAAAAAAGTAAAACTAATTTGAAATTTTTTAAATTGTATTATAAATTTAACTATTTTCATATCCAACTTTTCTTACTTCATCCTGTATTGAAATGGTAGATACGGGTTGAATGGTGGTGGTTATTTTATTTATTTTCCTTCTTCATATTTATCCTTTCTCTTCTTTTATAACTCTTCAACTTTGTTCTCATCCAATTTTTCTTATTCTCTCATACTTGTTTAAGGTTTTTCTTCTGTGATTTTCCACTTCATAAAGTTATAACTTTCACATCTACTCATGGGTGTGATTCTAGATTATGTGGTAAAACTACTCCCAAACCTTCTCTAATATTCTCAATAATATAAACTACTTGATTTTCTTGATTTCATAGTATATTTATTTTGATCATTGATTAATCCTTTATTTCCATTACTATGTCCCTAATCGTGGTCATGATAGTGGAAAATATTTCCTCAAAAGTGTGTAACTAGTCTGTAAGTGAAGGAACCTATGGTGTTTGCTGCTGAAATACCTATGGCCTTTGTAAATACCCTTGAAATTTTCGTTTGTGTTTCTTATACCCTTAAAATTTATTTTTTCTATTATAGTCAATATAATTAAAAAGATTTGTGTACATACCTTTTAGAATATCTAGAGTCATCATTTTTTCAATATTTCTCATTATGGAATCCATCTCAGACATGATCCAGTAATTTTCCACCATGTTCAACCCTCTCCTTTAGTTTTTTTTCATTATCACTAAAATTTATTGTTGGACATCTCCTCCATGATAATGTATCTTTCCTCAGGAGATATCCTCATCAATGGTCCTCCAACTATAGCATCTAAAATACACATATTCTCCTATGACATACCCTTATAAAATGTTGTATTAGCATACATATTTTTATACCATGATTATGGTATTCTCAAGTTAAATATTTAAAACTTTCCAAATCACTGTAAAGGGACTTGACCTAGAACTAATTAAAATTTATAATTTCTACCCTAATATTCATTGATTTTGATGGTGGTAAAAATAGTGTAAGAAAATTTCTCACCAACTCTTACCATGAATTAATAGAATGTGAATGGGGGATTTGGATCAATTCCCTTTATTTTTATTTTAAAGAAAATTTAAAGAACCTAATTCAAACTGCATCAGTGGAAACATTATTAAATTCAAAAATGTCTTTCAGTTTAAGAAGTCTCTCTATATGGATGCTAGGATCCTCCTATGACATCCTATAAAATTGGATTGAGTTTGATATCGTCTAGATTATTGATGAATTTATCTAGAATAAGGTTTAGTGACTAGTGGTTCTATAATATTAGAATGAATTCCCAATCCTGAGGGTATTTCATAATTCGTGATCATGCGAATCATAGATGGTTGTTGTGGTTCTCTTACAACAATTATGTATTAATCCTATACAACCATATATAATTATTTTTCCTTTATTTTCTAAAATAATTTCGTATATATATCATGTTCATATTCATTATTATCTATTTTTCCATCCCATGGGTATAGTAGTTGTGTAATAGATTATTACCTAAAACTAAAACATGACAAGACCATGAGTAAAATAGTGAATTAAAAAAATTATCACAATTCCTAATTAACTTAAGCATAAGAAAAATTGTTCCTTGAAATAAAGAAAAAAATTAATTGCCTAATGGGTTTCATTATATTCCTACGAGTATACTCAAATTTAAATATCTTTAAACACTCAGACAACCTAACTACACAAATTAAGTAATTTGTAAGTCTAATTATTGGACCCAAAAGTATGGATGGTATGCTCTACATTAATTATAGGAATTTAAAATGAAATTGATTGATTTTTTTAATAGAGATAAATAAATAAAATAAAATTTATTTGGATTGTTAATCCATATTTGAGGCATTCCAGGTTCAATTATTTTCATGTTCGTCTACATTGGGACATGATTAATTATGTTTTCACTCATTTTTTTGTAAGAATTAGGTCTTTGGGGATCCTTGGTATGGGTACTATATAATAATACAATAACCAAACCACTTTAATGGTACACTAATTGGTTTAATTTCTAGGTTAGGAGACCCAAAATATTATTTTAACATAGTGGAACAACATTTCATAATGGTCATACGTAACCTAAGGAAATTAGTTAATGTATAAATATGGTACTCTTCAAGTCACATGGCAATGATCATGAAATTAAATAACAGTGAGATAAATAATTGAAAAAAAATTGTAAAACCAAAACATTAATAGAAAAATATAGATAATCCCTATGAAACACTCCCTCTATAATCACAATACCTAGAAATATAGAACTACTAACTCTTGATAATCATTAGATGTATGAGTGGCAGGGTTACCCAAAGAATAATTTCTACATCAAAAGGGCGCTAAGATGGTGTGCACTCTTATCTTCTAACCTTTCCCTGCATCTGGTCTCCAATTTTATCTTATCCATAAATAGCATTTTCAATTTATAAGGTTGTTATCAAAAATCCCTCACATCGATGCATCCAAATCACTAATGACACTGGACTTATGAGGTAAATCGTGATTTTATATTGTGAAATGTATGGTCTAAATCTTAAATCTACTCATCCAAATGAAATTATGTTGTAATTATGGATTTTACAACATAAGTTTGTGTGGTCACTTATTCTTCCTATACAATATTACATTGTAAATGAATTGTATTCTATAAGTCCTTCTTTTCATGAGGGAACTGGAATTCTAGTGTAATTTCTCCCTTATCCCATCATATGAAATAAATTCCACTTATGACATAAATATTCCTCTATACAGAATCTAAAATTCTTCTCCATATTAATCCAACATCATTTTGGATTCAAAATTCTAGTGTTGCACCATAATATCATCTCTTTTTGTTAATTTTCAAAATACTTTTTAATTCCTATGATAAATCAAAAAACAAGTTAAGTAGGATAAATATTTTTAAGAATATCAATTTTATTTCATGAATCAGTGTATTAAAATACCATAAAATGTATGCATGAAAAGTACATATCATTGTTAATTCACTAGGATATTAAAATCATTATCTTTTGGGTTATATGTTTAAGGTTTATACCAACCAAAATAGTCTCTTGTATATCTTTTCATAGAATGAAAAAAACCTTCAATAGATAAGGTGGATCACGTACCTATAGACCTTTAACTTTGATATGGCATGTACCCATTGAAATGATAATTTCATGACCCACATATTAAGAAGGAATACTCATTCATTGGTAGGTTGTGAGTCTAGTGGTGAGTGGAAGATGATAGACCTATCTTCTGAGATACACCTAGTTGAATAGGTGTATTAAGAATGATCCTACCATATAAATTCGACAATTATCTCCCCAATTATTCATAAAGTAAATGAGAGACAGTTGTTTGAATTAGACTACTGAATTATGAGAGGAAATATATATCATGTGTACCCTCTACCTGATTAGTCCCTTTTTGATGATTTGTTCATTTATGTGTGGTGTAATGTTATGGTCCCAATGAGTATGTTAAGTTCCCCTTTTAAATGTTGAAGGTTTTATTTTTCTTAAACTAAATTAAAAGAAACATTGGAAGCTATTGAGGCTGATATTTATGTTTTTGGATATCTTTGAAGTGTTTTTTAGAAGGTTATATATGTTTTAAGATTTATTTAAAATGGTTCTGCACTAATTTCATGAAGTTTATATTTCTTTTATTTGAATCTTTAAAATGGATTAGTTTTAGTGTGTATGACTTGGAAATGTAATTTTTATGACTTAGAGGATATTTCATATATATATTCCATTTTCTAAATCCATAATAAATTTTTATAAGACTTCATAAGATTTCATGTGACTTTGAGGAAAAAATGTATTCCCTTGAGAGGCTATTTATATTACATAAAAAACTTTTATAATACTTCATAAGACCTTTTAACTTATAGTTTTTTCAATAACTGACAGGGTCATGAAAAATTTAGTACTTTGAAACTCCTATGAAACTTGTCCTACTAAAAACCATTAAATTTTATCACCTTGTGAAAAATAAAAAAAGTACTGGATAAAGTATTTTAAAAATGTTTAAACTATATTGTTCAATATATTTTCCTTGGGGATAAAAACATCACATTTAGGTTGTGATTCAATATATATAAATATTTTGTGATCCCCAAATCATGAAGATTAAAATTTTAAACTTCTACAGTTGAATAAAGGATATCTCAATGAATTTGAAGTGAATTTATTATATTTTAATGAATGGTGTTGATTATTAAATGGGATAATACTTTACTATTCTCTATTTTCTAAATAAAATTATAAACAAGATTTTATGCATCCTAAGTGTGATCTAAAATATGATTGTCTTAGATGAATATGAAGGTGCATATGATCTCTGTGATATCATTAATTTCATGAGTGATGTTGAGTATTATTTTTATGCACAATGAGCTAAAAGATAACTCTTATTAAGTCCATATTTCTAAAAATTTAAGCAAGTCTCAATTGGTTTGGTTAATAGTTGAATAAGAAGAGGTCAATTCTTTAAACTATCAATATTTAACATTAATTATTAGAGATTGTCATATGTGATAATATTGGTATGTAATTCATGAAAATTTATGATTGATGAAAATGGGTATTTGATAATTCTTATTTTTTAATGTAGGCTAAAGAAATTTTTATTTTACTACTTCTGTAATGTGAATATAATATGGGAAATTAATGATCCAACTATATAAAGAAGTTTTTTAGTATATAAAATAATTTTTTGATATATTTTTGAGGTTGTTGAATATTAAGTGTGATTAAAAATAAAATATTCTTATTGTTGTATAAGAATATTAAATATGATACTAAGAAGAAGAAAAATAGAATAAATGAGTACCTATAACTGAGGGAGACTTCCTCTAAAGATATATTTTTCCTAATTTTGTGATGTTGAGTTTTATAGAAAAAGAGAATAAAAAAATAAAGTGGTCTATGTTTCGTGAGTTGAGTAGTCAAATATATTAAAAGTTAAATCACCTATTACATTCTAAAGTATTTATTTTTTTAATAGGTTTAGTTGTGTTATATGGATTTTATCTTGTTATCTCAAAGAGAAGTCTTACACATCATTTTCAAAAGAAAAACTACATTCAAAAGAATACCTCAGTCACATATGGTTCTTCTTATCTTTCATTGGACCCGTTAGATGATAGTATAACCTATAGAAGTGGAGTATATGATAGTAATCATGGGCTCATAATAATAATGGAACCAAACCACCAGTATTTATAATATTATATTTTTGGAAAATCAATAGCCAAGGATATTAACCCGCTTCAATCAGGTGTAGGTTCACGCATTTTGTATAGAACTTATAAAAAAAAATCTTTTCTATTATTTATAGTCATATTATTTTTTTGAGGTTGTTCTCAAAATACTATATAGGGTTAATAAATAATTAGAAATCAATATTTATATCTAAGAAATAAATTTTATAAAAAAGATCAACATTGATTCACCCCTCCCCTCTGAATGTATCCAGTTGGTCAATAGGGACTTTCAAGTGCTATTATATCTAAATATACCAACATTTAGACTTTCTATATATATAATAGAAATATTAAACTCTATAAATAGTATAATTGTGTCCATATTGGATAGAAATAAATTAAATTGTTGGAAAAATATATTACAACAATTTTTTTGACATAGTTACTTTAATATATTAATGTAGATACAATGGGGTTCCAACCTATTAAAATATGTGATAAGATTAAATTTAGTGATAAAAGGTAACTTTAGGTTAATAGAAAATCCATAAATTCCATTTTTAGTCCACTCTCTAAGAAGTTGTTTACAAAATTGATGGGGAAACAAAGTACTAAAGAGATTATGGATAAACATGAAAGAAGTTTTTAAGGAAATGAAAAATTTGAAGAAGTAAATATATAAATTTAAATAAGAATGGTTGAAGAAATAAAAAATAAAAAATAAAAATACATCAATGATTACTTCACAAGACTCAATGAGATTTTCAGTAACCTGATAGGATTTGATGAAAAACTAGATGACTCCATTATTATAAAGAAACTAATGAGAATATTACTTTAAATATTTGGTCCAAAAAATATCCCCTAAGTAGAGGGATGATCTTTATCTGAATATTTTACACAATATACTCCTTTCCATTGAAATGATAAAGATACATGCCTTTAGGAATAAAGGTAAATATGATTTGGATTTTGAAGTAATGATAAAGTTAAATTTCAAAGAAGAATAACTTGAACCTTTTGTTGAATATGATGATGATTATGATGATAATGATGATATAGATAATAACACCAATATAATTATGTCTTCTATCTATATAAATTTCAAAAAATTAAAGGGAAAATATATATTGAAATTTTCCTTGAAATGAATCACATGTGAGGCATTGGAAACATTGTAATAAATTGTACAAAGAATAAAATATATGAGTTTTATGTTGATTAAAAAGATGAAAAACCTCAAAATATAAAATGGTAAAAGGGTATAAATCATTTAATATGATAATTGAAAATAAGAAAATATTTACATGAAGAATCAAAATAAATTTTGATGAATAAATGGGAAGATAAATACACTTTTTCTAGAAGATAATATGAAGATGGGTCACCTAAAAAGGTTAAAAAAATTATGACTCGGGTGGATGAAAAAAAAATCCTAAAGTAGTAACGATGAAGGTGGGGAAGAGTATTACATGGATGATGTTATAATATCTATATTAGATGCTTTTTCTTAAGAAATATACAAAGTTTAAGAAGGAAATTAAAATATTGATGAAATATAATGGAAATAAAGTTCAAAAAAATGAATAATAACCCAAAATAGAGACTAAAATCAATGAAGAGCTCAATAAATTCAAGTTAAAAGAAGTTGAGCATGAAATTATCAATAATGATCCTAAATAGAAACAAAAGTTAAAATTAAAAAAAATGGGAAATCTAGAATAAGAAATTTGTATACATAAAAAAGTTAGAAAGTATGAAACATGACTTTAAGAAATATGGTGAACTAATGGATAAAACATATAAAATAACTAATATTACCAATTCATTAATTCAAGTTAAATATATGCATGAATCTACACACAAAAAATTTAAAAAAAATTCAAGATGTTGTATAAACTATTTCAAAATAAATAAACGTATTGGGTACAAAATATGATGATAAACTCTCTTCTATATTTAGTGAAGAAATATTAATCAAATAAAAATAAACTTTCATGAATAATAATAAAAATTAGTCAATATTTGGATATAAAAGACAAAATATAGAAAGTAATTTTTTGGAAAATAATGTGGTCTTATCATAAGATTTATATTTTGTGGTTATTGTTGGTGTTATGGTGTTTTTCCCACAAGTCTTACATGTTCTATTAAAATGTATCCTTACTTTGAAAAATAAATGAATCTGGTAGGATTATCTATAAATTCAAAATAATTAGTCTTTGAAGGATAAGGCTATGAATAAAATATCAACAATTAAAACTATTAAAAAAAGGTTTGAAATTATGAAAGAAGTGAGAGGAATATATGAGATACCATAATATTTTTTTGATAAGTGTATGAAAAATATCCCTAGATATTTCCCCTACAATGAAAGGGGTGAAAATAAAATCCAAGATAAAATCATTTATAGTTGAATTGGCATTGAATTCAAGATATTGTGGAAGGTTATGGATCTGTGATAGTGTGTGTTCCTCACCCATGACTAGAGACACCAAAATCATGAAAGATATTATATATTAATATAGAGGATAAATTCCATTTTAAAACTATTGATCCATAAAAATTAAATGTCTTTTAAATATAGATAATAAGTTAAAAAGACTTAAATCCAAAATGTATTATTTATGGAAGGTCTAAAAAACATTATTAGTGTTAGAAAATTTTCTGATGAATAAAATTAGGATTTATTTTCAAAATAACCCATATATTATCAATATTGTAAATGATTTAAGATTCAACATATGAGGTGAAAGAATAAATTGTAAAATTTATCAAATTGGGGACCCATTCAATTATTTTTTATGGGTTCCACATATGAGAACGAATTATGGAATAGAATAATTATCCATCTTCACCAGAAAACGTGAACAATAGTTCCAAACATGAGTCATAAATTGACCTTCCTAATATTAAAATTTATAGAGAATTAATTTTTTATACATGCCTATGGGAAGATGGCTCATGGGACACATGAGAAAGTAGATATTCAATCCACTAGACCATAGAGACTTGTATATATTGATGTGTATAGTCATATAAGGAACAAGTCAACCTAGGGTGATCTCTATTTCATTACATTAATTGATTAATTCAACCATATGACTAATGTTCCCTTTATCAATCACAAATTAGAGGCTCTTTAGATGTTAAAAATTTTCAAAATACTATTTGAGAATGAACATGGTTTCTTTGTTAAAAAAGTGAGGAATGACAATAGAAAGGATTATAAATCAAATTTTATTGAGACATATCTTGAAACAAATTCAATAAATAAATAATATATCATATCATACACTTTTTAATGAAATATTGTGGATGAGAGAAAGAACTGAATCATTGTGGGCCTGGGAAGAACCATGTTGTTCAAAAAAATATTTTATATATATTTTTGGGAGATTTTGTGTGAATTATTGTGTATATTAAGAATAGGTTTTTAGTGTGACATAATACATAGAATAATCCCTATGATATTTTTTACCACAAAAATTTAAATATAAAATACTTAAAGGTATATGGAATTCATTATTACATGAAGATAAAAGACAAAAAATTTTGAAATTTTGAGGAAAGATTTAATATATGTATATTTATGGAATATTTATACAATATAGGTGAATAGAAATGTTAGATAAAATATCAACACCAAATACTAGAGTCTTCAGATTTCATAGTTATTAAAAATAATCTCACAAAAGATGAGTTTATTAAGGCTAAATATGAATCTATAAAAGATTGAAACATGTAGATTGTAGAAAAATAGGTTGTGGAAGAAGCTAGAAATAAGAATTTTGTGACTTATATTGATTCAAAAGTGACCAGTGAAGAAGAATAAGTTGGGTACTAGATTCATATACACCAAATGATAAAGAAACATATTGATTCAAATATCATTATTTTCTAACAACTTTCACCAGTAAAAACAACAATAACATTGTAGTTAGAAAAAAAAGAATCTCTTATTTAACAAATAGAAACTCAAAATTTTTATGAGGTTATCGAGAATGAATAATGGATTTATACTTTTAATGAAGAACTTGGTCAAATAAATAAAAACATCACTTGGTAGATGGTATAAATTCCTGAGGAAAAAACATCATTAGAACTAAGTAGGTCTTCAAGAACATAATTTCTAATAAAATTGAAGTTATAAGAACAATTAAAACTATTTTATGAGGGAAATTTTAATATGCAATGTGTTTAATTTGAGAAAAAAATTACAGAAGTATAGAGTCCTTAGACCATTTTGATTTTCTTGGATATGGATGCTCAAAAAAGTTAAATAATGTATCCAATAGATGTAAAATCTACCTTCATAAATAGTGATCCTAGACAAGAGGTCCACATTAATAAACCTAATGGTTTTCTTCTTGATAAATATGGGATCATACTATGAAAGCTCAATAAGTCCTTATATAGATTAAATAATTCCCTCAAAACCGGGTATGTTAGGCTTGATATATGCTTGAGAGGCATGAATTTTTTCATTTTCAAATTTGATAGTGATATCTTTGTGAAGAATTTTTTCTTATGCACTATTCTTATCATATTATATGTATAAAACATTATTTATACAGGTGACAAAGAGCATTTATATGAGTAGTTTTCAAAATAACTGAAAAGGTATTCTGGGATGTCAACATTAAGTAAGATGTTATATTTTCTAGGGTTTCAAATCATTCAATGTCCTGATAATATTTTTATATCCTTGTAAAAAAACATATAGAATTGTTTATTAGGTTTAGAATGAATGAATGAAATGGGATTTTTTATCCAATAGTGGTTGGGACTAAGTTGATAAATGATGAGTTTGGACCTACTGTGAATTAAAGGGACATATATTAGAATAATTCTCTACTTAAAAACTCGCATACCTAAAAAATATTATGGTGTATCATTGTTTTATCAATTTCAATGTGTCCTCATGGAATCCCACATGTTATAATCCCATATAATTTTGAGATACATCAAGAATACATTGAGTTATGACCTACTGTATATATCCAACACTGACTTAACCTTACAGGGATTTACCAATGTCAATTGGGATTGAGAATGTGTTGAATAAAAGTTCACTTTAAGTAGGATAGTCATTATTAGGGAGATTTGTGTGGCATTAAATAACAATATTAAAGGCTTTGTGTCATTAAGAACAGATGATATTGAGTACATCAAAGCCACATGAGTTTTCATTTAGATGAAATTGATACAAGTTAAATAAATTGACTTTAGAGTTAATGTTAAGAAGCCACTGTACATTTATTATGAAAACCAAAGTGTTATAGATCTCTTTAATAATCTTGTTTAACCCTCTAAATTAAATCACATTGATCTTAGATATCATTTTATTAAGTATAATTTTGAATAAGGTGACATGAAACTTATATTTTTTTCACTAAATAACATATTGAAAATATTTTAAACAAATTGTTTATAAAGGAAATGTTTTTAAATATAATTCTTAATCATATTGTTTATTCTTCCCCTATTAGTTATGTATGTGTTGAAATAGCCACCCACACAAGGATTTAGATTTTATTGTCATAATGGGTGAGAAAAATATCAAAAATCATAATATCCTTTAAAAGGGGAAGAATATTTTCAATGGATTCTGAACTTATTTTGGTCATCCATTATTTTGGTTATTGAAAGAGATGAAAGTTTTTCAGATGGGATAAAGAAGAAAGTCATTTGAGTCACTTGGCTAAAAAAATTCATAGAGACATGGAAATTCTATCAAAAACACAAAATTATCTTATAGTGTGGTGTCAAGATACATATCACTCGAAATAAGCTATGATTTAATGATTCTTGAGTGAGTATTTCTAATATCTTTGATATCATTGAGTAAATTGATAAATATTTGGCATAGGGTTACCCAAAAACTCAATGGTGTAGATTGATGTTCCCATTAGATTATTAAAGGTTGTACTTATTATCAAAAGAAATTCAAATAATCATTTAAATATTTTGAGGCTGGTCTTTAGGTATCTGGATATATTGAAATTATTTTTAGAAGGTTTTAAAAGTACAATTATTAAATTAAAAAGGTTCAGTTCTTATTTCATGAATTTTGGATTTCTTGTTTTCAAAGATAAAAATGGATAATTCTAAGTTGGTATGACTTTGAAGTAGATTTCATATGACATAGAGGGTATTTCGTATGGATTTATAGATTTGTAAGACTTAATTCATTTTTATAAGAAAACATTTTATTTTTTATGAATATGAGGAAAAACATATGACTTCACAAGGATTTCCATATGACACCAAGATTTTTATAAGTCTTCATAAGTCCTATAAAAACCATTTTTCCTTAAAACTGATAAAGGCATGAAAATTGTAGCACCCAAAAAGTATTATAAAGTGTTTCTATCAAAAATCATCAAACTTCATCACTTTCTAAAAAAATATAAAAATATATTGGATGAATTACTTTGAGAAAATCTAAACCAATAGATATAAGAGTTGTTACTCAATGACCAAAATGACACATTTATAATGTGATTCAAGATATATGAAGAATCTGGGATCCCTGTATAATGGATATAAAAAATCTCAACATTTAAAAAAAAATTGGGAGATCTTAATGAAATTAAAATGCATTTATTTAATTTTAAAAAATAATACAGATATTTAAATGGGTTGATGCTTTGTTATTCTCTAGTTCCTAAATCGCATGACAAAAAAGTTGTTTTGAAAGATGGGTGTGATCTGAAATATGAGATGTTTTTAATTTGGTTTGGAATGTACATTTTATTCATGAGATATCCATTGAAATGTCCTATGTTTTTGGAGTGGGTTTATTTCTCAACCCATTTGAATTTTCACAGTTTGGTGGTGGTGCCAACTTCTTTCTTGATATTTGAAACCTAATTCTAAGAGATATTTTTACCTAATGACTTATTTTTATATTATTTTTAATCATTGGAAATTTCATCATGTTTTCGATTGGGTTTCAGGTGCATCGGAGGACAAAAACCCAAACTTTCTGGGGTTTGCAGACAAGGATGCATGGTTTGGAATCAACTGTAGGACTCCCTGGGGAAATTGTACATCCCTAATTATCCAATGGACATAATTTTAAAAGCCATGTGGGTTAGGGTGAATGGTTATGCATCCAACACTTCAGTTTTTAGTAGAGTCTCACACAAAGTCTTTGCACGGTTTGGAACACCATGTGGGACAACCGTGTAAGGTAACCCCTTGGATAGTGGGTGTCACGCGACTAGTGCATGGTTAACCAAAATATGTGATCCAACCATGAACCTCATTAAAAAGGGAATAATTTAAATTTTTTCATCTTTCCTTTTATATTTATTCCCTCCTTTCTACTCTAAACCATGTGCACATTAGAGGGGAGTGCTCCATTTATTCCTCCCCTAGGTATTGAGAAAACTTCATCATCTAAGCTTCTAGTCAAGCTTAATCTATGGAATTGGATGCATATCAGTAAGGATCTAAATCCCCTAGATTCCATTTTTCTATTCTCTCTTCAGATGGTGCATTGAATCCATAATATATGATTTACTTTGATTTCATGGCATTCATCTAAAAAAATTAATTCTTTCAAATCAGTTTGAGTTAGAGGCTAAGATCATACATGCAAGAATATACCAGGATGAGGTGGTTGGTTATTATCTTCCTCCATGACATTTTGGGAATTTTGGGGGTTTGTCTTGAGCACAACATAAGGTAGTCCGAGCGAGACACTATAAATTTAATTTTTTTTCATTTAATTAATTAAATTGACCTTGTTGTATGTCTTTGGGAATTTTTTCCATATCTATATATGGTTTTAGCCTAGTGAGAAGCTTTGGAACTTGGGCCACATAGGCTGGGGTAGTTTTTCTTTATTAATTTGACTTGAATTATATAAATTGTTTATGATGGTTCCATGAGAATGTGATAGTAACAACAAAAGGATTAAGATGGTTTTGACCATTTTAGCTTGAGGTGATATCGGTCATCAGATTTTAATTGGCCAAAGTTACTTGGTTGATGTTGATCACTGGTTGGCTAACATGGTCATTGGGATGAGGTGATAATGTCATTAGTCTATGGGAATGACCCTGTGATATTGGATAGTGTTGACCATCAGATTGGTTGATATAGTCGCAGGGGAATGTGGTTTCCAAATGATGTGGCGTAGGTACATTGTTGGTGATTTTCACTCACTGTGACTAGATGATGCACCATTGGAGTTGTGTGAACACAAATAGCACTCAGCTGATGAGTTGTTTTTGAACACTCATGTGGGTAGAGTACTCAATTAGAAATATCTTTGGGTGTTGTTTTCCATTAGTGTGGTTGGAGTTTATTTCCATAGAAATCTATATGGATGGTGATGAGACATTACTTGATGATTTTGAGACCGTCGGTTGGGAGTTGAGGCTCATCATATGTATGAGATCATTGGGATAAGATTATATGGGAGGGTAAACATCACTGCTCCTCGGGATTTTAGCTATTGAGTTGATGGTGTTATTATTTGGAGTATTGGAATCGTTGTACCACATATGTTGGGATTTGAGCTAATGGGTACTCTTCTATGCTGAGGGTTGTGGGCGTAAGTACTCAATTAGTCATGCCTTTGGGATGTCAGTTAATTGATAGAGGGTACAAGGTGCTTTGGTTTGACTTAGAGGTGGAACATTAGGGCTCACCTGGGATGTAATTTCATATGGGGATGCCTTGGGATTTAAGATACGGATCCTCTATTCTACAGTTATTCCATTGATGGATGAAGTAAATGATTGTTTCCATTTGGTTGTTGAGCACAAGGGAATAAGGTTATATATATATATATATATGATGGTTGAGCATTGATTATTTATTTTAGTTCACACCTACTTTATCACATATATAAGTTAGGCACATATTGGCGGTCTCCTACTAATATTATTCTCACACCCTACATGGGTCCTTCTGAACACATGTAGATTTCATGATCTTGCAATAAGGTAAAGGTTCAGGCTCATGGGTTGTACCTTATTGATATTGTCATAACTTTTTCATGGGATGGATGGTAGGGTACCTTGAAGGATCATACATTAGTTGGATTTACTTTCTCATTCATTTTGTATTAGCATGCTTATATGTATATACTGATGGTTGGCCACAAGTGACCCTTTTTCTGATTACATTCTTATATGACCAAAATGTTATGAATGCTCAGTTACCAATGGTATCATTACATTTTAGTTCCAAAATTGGTGTGTTTGGATTATTTATATTCCTGCTACTATCTGATATTTCTTCTATTATTACATTTTATTACTTCCTCTATAGTGGGTTACTAGTCCTCTAATCATATGATCTTTCTTTCCCAGAACTTTATTTATACATATATCATTATTATTATCATCACCATATGGTATATTATCCCCACTATATCCTCTTTAGGCCATTATTTCTAGTCTCAAACTTTTGCGTATGTGGAGGCACACCTAAGGCCCAGTGGTAAACCGGTCTTGATCATTGTTCAAGTGGAAAATGATACGGGGTGGTACAAATGGTATTAAATAATTTCCTCGAATAAGAATTATTGGTAGTATTTGGCTGAAAACTAATTATATCAATGATTTTTATCTTCAATTGTTCTTACTATTTGTTTTATGGTAGACCAAAGATTATTATTTTATCAAAACATGGTTATGAGCTCATGTGTGGGTGCCTACAACCCCATGCACGGGGGGAAAGACCAAGTTTCTCATCGTGGTAATTTTTATTCTTCTTTTTGCTTATTACATTTGATATGATTTCCACCATGAGTGGTGGAATTGGGTTTGATTATTATATGTTATAAAATGTGACCCTTGTCCAAGATTTTCAAGGGAGGTGGTTTGGACCCTTGCCATGACATGTCAAGGGAGTTCTGTTTATGCTTTCCTGATAGGAACATAAGATGATTTGTTTTATATACATATACTATGATAAATTTTTTGTTATTTTTATTGGGAACCTAAATTGTGTTATTAGGGGTTGTTCTATATAAAGTGTCGAAAAATAAAGCTGAGAAGTGTTTTCTTGCCTAACATTTATTTCGTGGAATTCTACTCATCCAACCAAGGCATGGGTTTTTAATGAAATCTGGATGTGATGTGTGATATTTATATGAATATAGGTCTATATATGATATTATTGGGTAGGGATGATGATATAGGGTTATTTTGATCACTAAGTTTGGGTGAATTGGTTGTTGGATTAAGGCTCAATGGTTCCTTAGGATGGTAATGGCCAGAGGCACTTGGGGGTGATCTGTTTAAAATATATATAGTGGAAGCTAAGTAGTGTTTTCCAACCTATCCTTATTTGGGGGAATTTTACTCAGATGCCTCAGATTGATATGTGATGTCTGAATCTAATGTGGATGGGTGAGTGGCCTTGAAACTGGATTTATATGTGATACATGGCTCTAATATGGCCAGGTATGGGGACAAGAGTCCAGATGTTATGAGACATGGTTATGGTGGGGGAGATTAAGGGTAGTGAGATTTTGCTTCCTGTTACTACTTTCCTTATATTCATTATATATTTGTTATATTGGTTGTTTTACCATGTTATTGGTATTTAGAGAGTTTCCACCTAGACAGATTTGGATGGAGCATTAGATGAGAAATGATATGGTATCTTAGTAGCATGCATAGATTGAGACCCCTAAGGGTCGAGATAAGGCCCTAGAGGGTCAGTTAGATCATGAAATATAGGTACAAGATCCAATGTAGAAGGGGAATCCATCAGATTTTACATGTTTTTGGTAATGTCTTGATGATCAGATTAGAGTGATCCCGGTATGTGATATAAAAGGCATTGGAAAGGGAGCTAAGGGAGAAAATCCTTTGATGGTGTACTTAACCTCCATGTTCTAATCATAGAACCCATCAATATTTTAAGGTGAGGAAGGACCAAATGGGGTTGAGAAATAGATAGATTATATGCATACCATTTTGGATCACCTTGAGACACCCCTAGGTAATAGGGTGAAGCTTGTGACCTAAAATCTCAGAGGACCAGAGAAGTGTTACTGGGACATACAGTATAGCATCCCACCTTTTTATCACATAAACTTTAATTACATTTTACAAAACCGAGGATCTTTAAGGTTTTGTGTCTTGGAAACCAGGAACTTAAAACATGAAAACAACATAAAGAATTCTTCTTAAACACTTGAAAGGCTTATCCTCATGTTCACCCTAGGCTCATTACTGAATCTCATAACCTGGGGACATACATCAAAAGAAAGGGTGAGAAGAAGGCCCAGCAAGGGAAACAAGTGAAACATTTTACATATGAACTTGGGATACATCAATAAAGTCATGAAAAGAACTTTAAGGAATGAAAATGAAATCATGAGGCATATCATAATAAAAATAAAACTTTTTCATAACTTTAAGATGTGGCTGCAACATTTAATATTGGAAATCATTTCGTTTCACCAAGGTCCATCCCCAAGGTGTCGTTAAAAAAATTACCAAGGTTATTCACCAAGGCGTCGTTAAAATGGTCATCTCTAGAGATTAAGTCTTTACCCAATGCATTGGAGTGCTATCAGGGCACACCCTTAAATTTGCCTTTATTATCATGTGAGCCACATATATCATCATCAAACATTTCGGAAATAACCCATATAGCATAAAATAAATGGGTTTCATTTCATAATCATAACATTTTAAAAACTGCTTTAATGACATGATCTTTACGGCACTTTAAACCCACGGAAAGGGAAGCGGTTCTCATGTATGTAAATCACAGAATTTAAAATGGAACATTTTGATATATATGTGAATACCCTTGTAGAAATAAGAGCTTTTAGTATTCACTTTATAACATAAAATAATTTTTGAGAAAAGAGAGAGGCATCTTGAGGGGAAAATTCTGCAGCATAACAGCTATGTTACAAGGTTTTAGAAAACATTGAGAAATGAGGGGACATGGGTCAAACATTCATAAATGACCCATCATACAGTATAGGGAAAAAATATAAGGTATTTATGAACATGGTAATGAAATTTGAAAATATACCATATGAAATGAAGAACATGAAAGGAAGAAAACAAAACAAGATTTCTCTTGTGAAAATTCGGCAGCCTAACGGCATCACTTAAACTTCAACAAAATTGAATTGACAAGGTCAAATAGGGTCTCTCATCATATGAACATAAGAGTCCAGTATGATAGATATAGAGATCATACCCCAACATAATATAAAGGAATTTGAAAGAATTGACATGAAAGTAGAACTTCAAAACGAGAAGGGTGAAGAACCACTTAAAAATTCGGCAGCCTAACGGCGCCACTTAAGACATCAAAATACTGAATTGAAGAGATCAAATGGGGTCTCTCATCATTTGATCATAAAATACCAGTATGATAAATATAGAGATCATACCCCAACATAATAAAAATTAACTTGAAAGACTTGACATGAAAGTAGAACTTTGAAAAAGAGAGAGGTGAATGAATCCCTTGAAAATTCGGCAGCCTAACGGCGCCACTTACACTTTCTTAAAACGAAATGATGAGAGTAAGAGGGGGTATTTCATCATATGAACATAAAAAGGTCAGTAAGAGGAGTATAAAAGAACATCCTCCAAAATAAGAACATGGAGCATAAAAGGAATGACATAAAAGAGATCACTTGAAAAGAAAGAGAGGGGTCGGATCCCTTACCTTAAAATGTAACTCTTATACCTCAAAGGTTGGGACCTTGAGGGCATGGGGGCACCTTGGGAGGACTCCTTGGGAGGTAATGAGACCAGAACTTCGTTGGGGAAGAGTGGTGAGTCGAATGGATGAGAGGATGGCTTGGTATTTATAGGGAAAGTGAGGGGACAAGGCATTAATGACAAAGGGACACCTCATTAGTGGTTTTGGCAAAACCATGGGCTTGCCCATGGTATTTGCCCATGGTATTGGCCACTTGGGACACCTCATACCTTATCTCACTATTCATAATTCGAACATATTGATTACAAACTTAATACATCATTTAATGATGTCATTAAACACCCGTAACTTAAAAACTGTATTTTCACTATTCATCAAAAATTCAACTTTCTCAGAATAATCCCAAAATTTCACCTTAACCAAATATCAACGCTCTGATTACAAATATGAACTCCATTTTATAAAAATAATTTTCTAAATATTTTTAATTTAATTTTTAAATAAAAACACTATTCATCGAAAATTCATTTTTTTCAGAAAAAACCCCAAAAATTACCATAACATAATATCGATGCTCTGAGTTCAAAAATAAAGTCATTTTTATAAAAATAATTTTCTAATTATTTTTAATTAAATTTTTAATTAAAAAACACTATTCACCCGAAAAAACTAATACTTGAATAATAATTAATGAAACCGTTATTTAACAATTTTATTGAATCACATTACTTAATCAAGGTGCCTAGATTATTTTAAAACTTTCTTTAAGTGAGATTACTAATCCATTTGGTCATATTACTAATCCTAATCATAAAATCACTATTCATAATTTACTATTCATCAAAAATCAAGTTGATCTTATTAGACTCTAAATTTCGTACTGAACATAATTGTAGAAGACCATTTTTCGAAAATCATTACACATTTTTAATTATTTAAGGTTTACACAACCATTTTTAAAATATCCTTTTTCTAAAATTCATCAAAAATATGCATACAATATTTATCCGGTCATTTGAAAATTCATAAACATCATCATAAGAAGAAATCCAACTTTTTATTAAAAAAAAGATTACACAAGGCAATTACGGTCTCGTTACATAACCCCTTATAATACCAGCATAGGACCTAAGAGTAAGGTGTGCTAGGGTGATAGAATTTTGGGGTGGCTCAGTCAACATTGCCCGAGTAGTAATTTCTATCAGTTTGAACTTCTCGCGAAGGCGATTCCATTCTAGCTTCACACGATGAAGTTCGGCTTGGATTTGGTCCAGAGCAAAGCCCAATGGTGCTACCTCCTTCCCAATCTCTGTTAGATGGGCTTCGATCGGCCCAAGGCTACTAGGTGAGGCCATCAAATCTTCTTTCTATAATAATTAACCAAGATTACTTAAATTTAGAGACAATAATCAAAACATTTTGTTCACGGTGGTCATATTGACCGATGGGCATATAACACTCAAAAACCAATGGTATCATTTTATTTATAATCATGTTTATCAAATAAAACATTTTTTTTGAGTATAAAAAATAACACATGAAATTAGGAAACAAGATTTATTCAAAATTTTGGGTCGTTACAATCTTCCCCCCTTAAGAAATTGCGTCCTCGCAATTTTTTTAAATTGGGTTTTGAAATTTCATTGAAAGTCCCACATCGGAAAAAGAGTCAGTAACACCATTACTTTAAAAGAAAGAAAAGGAAGTACAAAGGCCACCCGAGTTAACCCACACTCGGGTTCCATGTAGGAAAACATGGACATGGAGGAAAAAACAAAGGGTCAGTTCTGAGAGAGAGTGAGAGAGAACATGATTAGGAGAAAGTTAACCATGAGAAAATCCCAAACTTATGATGTGGGTAAACGGTCTTTGATTACCAAGTAGGAAACGTAAACCAACAACATTTTTTTTTACGTTTCTTTTCATAATTTTGAGGATTTCATTTACTACATAGAACAAAAACATAAGAAAATATACCTACCTTCAAGTAGAGTTTCGTCCTTTAACAAGTCCCTACCAACTCTAATCTTTTCGCCAAATGATGAGAATTCAAAAACACTTGGTCTCATAAAAGCACAAGAATCATCTTCTATAGAATCATATAATCTACAAAAGATTAACTATCTATTTCTTCTATCTTTAAACATTATCCCAAAAACAGAAAGGTTAAGGTAAAACAACTCTTCAAAAAGAAAGAATCCCATATGAATAGAACCTACTTTTAAATCTTCAAAGTTCCATGGTACTACCCAACGTTCATCATAGACCACTCCATAAATAACGGTCCTTAAAATTCCTCAAAATAAACCAAACTAAGATTGAAACCCAAATACAAGAAGGATTTGATAACATAGTCTTCCAAAACAACTTCATTGTTCATCTCCAGACAACATCAACCACTCCTAACATCTTATAACAAAAGTAGCTAACCTAAACATATTTTACCCAAGATAGGTTAATAATTCCCAAAAGTAACCTAAATTACTATAAGTCCACCTTAAATTCATCAATTCTTCAAAATATAAGTCAACCTTACTCCTCAATGAAAATACTATAGTAATCTATTTACCTCGATCATATAGGGTCCCCAAAATAGTGAACGCCTTCCAAAATAATAATCATCTTTTAATCCCCAAATCATCTCTGACATATTAATACGGAAATTGTCGCATTTCCTATCACATTGGTTGTTGGGACACGTTATTCCATTTCCCACCATTAACTAAGAAGATAAAGTATAATTAGAGGCTTAAATACTTAACCAATAATCATGAAAAGGAACTTAAAGCATATAAGGATAACTTGTAGAAGAAAAGTATACCCTAACTTGTGATCCCCTAGGTTCCCATCTAGGTTATCCATGATCATATATTCTTATTTGAATCTTTATTTTATTTTATCTTTGTTCCTTTAATAATGGTTCATACCAAGCTTATGAATTTACCAAAGCATATCCCCCGGGAGTGTCGTAACCAAGAGTGCAGCAAGGCCCGTTGTCATGTACCAGTTCTCGTTCGAGTCTAGCTCAAAGTGGTGTTTTCGGGTTTTACCCCTATGTACATCTGTGCCAGAGCCACCTCTACCAGCTCGTATCCAGACAGGGATGTATTTGCTTGGCAACCCCTTACTCAATACTCACCAAAATACCAGGAAGATTTCCTATATTAAACTTTTCTATAGGATTCCTCCTAGAGTTTTCATATCCTAATTTCCACAAATAACTAAACCATCCTTTGATACCAACTATAGCATCCCACCTTTTTATCACATAAACTTTAATTACATTTTACAAAACCGAGGATCTTTAAGGTTTAGTGTCTTGGAAACCAGGAACTTAAAACATGAAAACAACATAAAGAATTATTCTTAAACACTTGAAAGGCTTCTCCTCATGTTCACCCTAGGCTCATTACTGAATCTCATAACCTGGGGACATACATCAAAAGAAAGGGTGAGCAGAAGGCCCAGCAAGGGAAACAAGTGAAACATTTTACATATGAACTTGGGATACATCAATAAAGTCATGAAAAGAACTTTAAGGCATGAAAATGAAATCATGAGGCATATCATAATAAAAATAAAACTTTTTCATAACTTGAAGATGTGGCTGCAACATTTAATATTTGCAATCATTTCGTTTCACCAAGGTCCATCCCCAAGGTGTCGTTAAAAAAATTACCAAGGTTATTCACCAAGGCGTCGTTAAAATGGTCATCTCTAGAGATTAAGTCTTTACCAAATGCATTGGAGTGCTATCAGGGCACACCCTTAAATTTTCCTTTATTATCATGTGAGCCACATATATCATCATCAAACATTTCATAAATAACCCATATAGCATAAAATAAATGGGTTTCATTTCATAATCATAACATTTTAAAAACTGCTTTAATGACATGATCTTTACGGCACTTTAAACCCACGGAAAGGGAAGCGGGTCTCATGTATGTAAATCCCAGAATTTAAAATGGAACATTTTGATATATATGTGAATACCCTTGTAGAAATAAGAGCTTTGAGTATTCACTTTATAACATAAAATAATTTTTGAGAAAAGAGAGAGGCATCTTGAGGGGAAAATTCTGCAGCATAACGGCTATGTTACAAGGTTTTAGAAAACATTGAGAAATGAGGGGACATGGGTAAAACATTCATAAATGACCCATAATACAGTATAGGGAAAAAATATAAGGTATTTATGAACATGGTAATGAAATTTGAAAATATACCATATGAAATGAAGAACATGAAAGGAAGAAAACAAAACAAGATTTCTCTTGTGAAAATTCGGCAGCCTAACGGCATCACTTAAACTTCAACAAAATTGAATTGACAAGGTCAAATAGGGTCTCTCATCATATTAACATAAGAGTCCAGTATGATAGATATAGAGATCATACCCCAACATAATATAAAGGAATTTGAATGAATTGACATGAAAGTAGAACTTCAAAACGAGAAGGGTGAAGAACCACTTAAAAATTCGGCAGCCTAACGGCGCCACTTAAGACATCAAAATACTGAATTGAAGAGATCAATTGGGGTCTCTCATCATGTGATCATAAAAGACCAGTATGATAAATATAGAGATCATACCCCAACATAATAAAAATGAACTTGAAAGACTTGACATGAAAGTAGAACTTTGAAAAAGAGGGAGGTGAATGAATCCCTTGAAAATTCGGCAGCCTAACGGCGCCACTTAAACTTTCTTAAAACGAAATGATGAGAGTAAGAGGGGGTCTTTCATCATATGAACATAAAAAGGTCAGTAAGAGGAGTATAAAAGAACATCCTCCAAAATAAGAACATGGAGCATAAAAGGAATGACATAAAAGAGATCACTTGAAAAGAAAGAGAGGGGTCGGATCCCTTACCTTAAAATGTAACTCTTAAACCTCAAAGGTTGGGACCTTGAGGGAATGGGGGCACCTTGGGAGGACTCCTTGGGAGGTAATGAGACCAGAACTTCGTTGGGGAAGAGTGGGGAGTCGAATGGATGAGAGGATGGCTTGGTATTTATAGGGAAAGTGAGGGGACAAGGCATTAATGACAAAGGGACACCTCATTAGTGGTTTTGGCAAAACCATGGGCTTGCCCATGGTATTTGCCCATGGTATTGGCCACTTGGGACACCTCATACCTTATCTCACTATTCATAATTCGAACATATTGATTACAAACTTAATACATCATTTAATGATGTCATTAAACACCCGTAACTTAAAAACTGTATTTTCACTATTCATCAAAAATTCAACTTTCTCAGAATAATCCCAAAATAACACCTTAACCAAATATCAACGCTCTGATTACAAATATGAACTCCATTTTATAAAAATAATTTTCTAAATATTTTTAATTTAATTTTTAAATAAAAACACTATTCATCGAAAATTCATTTTTTTCAGAAAAAACCCCAAAAATTACCATAACATAATATCGATGCTCTGAGTTCAAAAATAAAGTCATTTTTATAAAAATAATTTTCTAATTATTTTTAATTAAATTTTTAATTAAAAAACACTATTCACCTGAAAAAACTAATACTTGAATAATAATTAATGAAACCGTTATTTAACTATTTTATTGAATCACATTACTTAATCAAGGTGCCTAGATTATTTTAAAACTTTCTTTAAGTGAGATTACTAATCCATTTGGTCATATTACTAATCCTAATCATAAAATCACTATTCATAATTTACTATTCATCAAAAATCAAGTTAATCTTATTAGACTCTAAATTTCGTACTGAACATAATTGTAGAAGACCATTTTTCGAAAATCATTACACATTTTTAATTATTTAAGGTTTACACAACCATTTTTAAAATATCCGTTTTCTAAAATTCATCAAAAATATGCATACAATATTTATCCGGTCATTTGAAAATTCATAAACATCATCATAAGAAGAAATCCAACTTTTTATTAAAAAAAAGATTACACAAGGCAATTACGGTCTCGTTACATAACCCCTTATAATACCAGCATAGGACCTAAGAGTAAGGTGTGCTAGGGTGATAGAATTTTGGGGCGGCTCAGTCAACATTGCCCGAGTAGTAATTTCTATCAGTTTGAACTTCTTGCGAAGGCGATTCCGTTCTAGCTTCACATGATGAAGTTCGGCTTGGATTTGGTCCAGAGCAAAGCCCAATGGTGCTACCTCCTTCCCAATCTCTATTAGATGGGCTTCGATCGGCCCAAGGCTACTAGGTGAGGCCATCAAATCTTCTTTCTATAATAATTCACCAACATTACTTAAATTTAGAGACAATAATCAAAACATTTTGTTCACGGTGTTCATATTGACCGATGGTCATATAACACTCAAAAACCAATGGTCTCATTTTATTTATAATCATGTTTATCAAATAAAACATTTTTTTTGAGTATAGAAAATAACACATGAAATTATGAAACAAGATTTATTAAAAGTTTCGGTTCGTTACATACAGGTTAAGGAAGGAAGGCATGATTGACTAGCCTTCAGTGTTATTGAGGCCAGATTATTTGAGTAATTCTTCACTGAGATTCTAATGGTAGAGAGATCTTGGGATTTATTGAGCCTACATCAGGGTGATATGTCTTTCATGGACTATGATACTACCTTCACATAGTTTTTTTCTCATTAATCATGGTATGGTGGGTGATGAAACCTTGAGGGTGAGGTGTTTCGAGGATAGTTTATGTTATGTCATTCAGGTGCCGATAAAAATCTTCAAGTTCACCTCATTATCAGAGGCTATAAATTAGGTGTTGATAGATGAGTAAAATTTAATGGGATAGTCATATTTGACCCAGGTGAAGGCTTCAGGTTATTATATATGTGATTATTTAGATGGTAGGAAGCTAGGTCATGAGGAGTCATAGCTAGATATTCAGGACAAAGACTAGAGCAGACCACCAAGGAGTGGGTCTTAGACAGTGTGATTTAAGTGTGGGAATTCAGCATATGTGTGGACATAGTGATATTAGGCATCAAAGGAGTTCTGATCATGTGGATAGGTTGGTCATCTCAAGAGGTTTTGTGGGAATCCTTCTTGGACAGCCGTTAGTCAGCAATTGGGGTAGACTTAGGGTTATGAGGTCGAACCATGAGTGGTACAAGGAGATGGTAACTAAGATTCAGCTACATATGAGGTCATGGAAGAGAGAGTGGGACCCATTAGTTGGGTATCTGGTTGGCAGGTAGTGAAGCTCATATGGGAGGTTAGGCTCCATGCAGTGGGGCTTTAGGCTAGGTGCATGCCATTGAGCTACCAGGGTTAGAGAAAACTAGTGATCCGATGATAGTTATAGGTATGTCATGGGAATTATTGAGTTTCCTTATTATTTTGGAATGGCCCTTTTTGTAGGCATGTCCATTTTTCATGAATGAGGTGAATGGGATTTAATTTTAGACTAACCTAATATTGGTTAGTATGATGGCATCATCTTATATGTGTTATATATATATGAGTTGTGTGGCACTAGGATTATCTATGGGCATTAAGGAGATGTTGGATTACTTGAGATTTATTGGAATCTAGGCCTCAATGCGATGTAGACTATATGGTGATTAAACCTTCAGGTGGGGGATGATCATTTCCATATTGTTTGAGGCTATTGGGATAGGATTATACGGGAGGATGGACATCACTGATCTTTAGGACATTAGCTATTAAGATGATAGTGTTGTTATTTGGAGGGTAGGTATCAATATTCCTTGAACATAGAGCTTCGATCTCATGGGTAATTTATTTGCTAAGGGTTGTGGGCCTAGGTACATGATTGGGTGTGCTTTAAGGACATTGGTTACTTGATAGAGGGCATTGAGGTATTAGGTAATGACTTAGAGGTGGAAATTGAGGGTTCACATGGGATGTAATTGTTTGTGCATGTGCATGTATTTATTTATTTTCTGTTTGATTACATATTATTTTATGTTTTTAAATATCTTAAAACCCTTTTATTATTTTATATGAAAACTATTTTTAAAACCTCTCTATATTTTAATTATAACATGAGTTATAATGATTATAATTTTATAATTTTTATTAATTTTTGAAATATAAAAAGTTAATCGAACTTTTATTAATCAAAAAATGTCTAAATATTTCTCTATCATGTTCTCATTTGATACAGAACATGAATCATGTTTTTTTCTCAATAAATTTTTCTCAATATAAATTATTTATAGTTTTTTTGTATTTATTTTATAAATTATTATATTCTGATTGGATTACTTAGAAACATATCCCTTTTGAAAGAAAAGTAATTTTTCTTAATTTCATTACTTCAAACAAAACTCTATTTATATTGGTTATTTAGTGCAATATTTATCTAAATATCTTACAAAAATTTTGAAAATATGGATTTTCCATAATTGAAAACATTTTTTTCATTGATATATTTTCTATTTCTAATTATAATCACTCATATTTTATTGCCTTATAAATATTATAAGATAATATTCATTTCAGTAAAATACATAAAACTTAAAAAAACTATTTTTCATAACTTAAAAAATGGATGAATATTAGCATTTTCATTTGAGTTTCTATTTTATATTTTCATTTTATTTTTATTATATCTCATTAATTACTTATATAAATGAATAGATTCGTATTTGGATGAAAATATCATGAAATTATCTTAAAATAATTCTGCTAGACCAATTTCTAATTCAGTTTTTTAGATGGCTTAAGAATTCACCAAAGTTTTTGTGTTTCGTGTGTACATGAAATGATGCACTATTCACCAATTAATTTTTTTAAACCATCAATTAATTTTTAATTTTAAAATAATAAATTATTTTTTTACTTTTAAACCACTAATTAATTTTTTATTTTAAAACCACCAATTAATTTTTTACTTTGAAACCATCATTTAATTTTTTTTTAAAGTCATCAATAAATTTTTTACTTTAAAACCATCATTTAATTTTTTTTACTTTAAAACTATCAATTAATATTTTCTATCTTAAAACCATAAATATTTTTTTTAAACCATCACTTTTTTTTAAACCATCACTTTTTTTAAAACATCAATTAAATTTTTTATTATAATGGTCAATTAATCTTTTATCGCACTCGTGAATTGATTTTTTATTGTACTAATCAATTTTTATTTTCTTGTAATGGTGAATTAATTTTTTATTATAATGGTGAATTAATTTTTTATTATACTAATGAATGGATTTTTTATTATTCTGGTGAATTAAATGTTTATTGTATGAGTGAATTAAATTTTTATTGTACTAGTGAATTACTTTTTTATTGTACTGGTGAATTGGTTTTTTATTGTAATGGTGAATTAATTATTTAATCTAACGGTGAATTAATTTTTATTCTATCAATCAATTAATTTTTTAATAATGGAGAATTATTTTTTTTTTCTGATAGTAAATAATTTTTTTTTAATGATGGATAAATTTTTTATTTCAACATTTGCAGATGCATGATTCCGATGGTTAAAATTTTTTTGTTCTGAAAAAAATTTAAGTGCACTGTTTTCCATCATTTTTTTATAAACATCATACTTATAATAATTCTTTTAAGTATTTTATTGATTTTAAAAATTAATATATTATATATAAGTCATGTGAATCATTTTTAGAAATATTTTAATCTATTTTAAAATGTTATTGAATTTTATTCTTTATCAATGTGTACACCTGTAACATATTTTTAAAATATCTTGATTTGATTTTTTAATTTATTTCTTTTCTAAATAATTATTTTATAACAACGAATTTATTCCAAAAAATATGATTTTAAAGTAGTATAATTAGTTTTCAATTTACATTGTGCATCAAATTAAAATATATTTAATATTTGAATTTAAATATTCAAATTAACTTTTGATTTTTATGGGATTACATTTGACTTATTATTATTATCATTTTATGGGTTATTTAAATTAGTTTGAATTTGTCTGTACTTTTTTAATTCAAATCATTATTGTCATGATGATTATACATTGTTATTCTCTCTCCTGCATAATAGTTACATGAATTTGAATTGTTTTACTTATGTAACATGTTTGTTAGTCTTTTTAGATATCAATTTAAAAGGGTAGTTGAGCATCCTTGAAAAGATGATTCGATCACTGAAGTGCTACACAAACTGAAGCCCTGTGTGGTACCCTTTTCCATCACTTGGACATTCTCTCAAGGGTAAAATTTCTTCTACTTTAACTACTACTACCTTGACGAGATGAGTCAATCCAATACTCAAGAACTAGTACTTGTGCTTTAATTATTTATCTTCTCATTCATCTGGTTTCTCAATCTGTAACACTATTTCTCATCTCTCACATGAACACAATTTCATTGATTATGATTTTACACACAAAAACATCATTTCTTCTTCTTTTCCTTAGGTTTTGACTCCCAGATTCTAAAGTTAATATATAAGGGTTTTGAATCCCGGAATCTAATGTTAGGACTATTCGGGTTGTGACTCCTAGTGTCTAAAATTAGGTTGTAATGGTTGTGACTCCCTATACAAAAGTCAGTTCCATGGTTATACCACCACTAGAAAAGGATTCTGTAATTGGGTTATGATTCCACCTCAAAAAATAATCTTTAGTGCACACATATCTCTCACTGAGTAGAGATGTATAAGAGTATAGTAAGCCTATATTTGAATAGACTACTATAAAAACACCCTTCAATTATATACTTTTTCCGTTAAAAATTAACGTTAATAATTAACTTTGATAATTAATTTAATTAATCGATTCATTTGATTAAATTTTTTAATCTATTATATTTACCCCCTCCCCTTTACACTATATGTCATATCCCTATCACAAACTAACAATTTGTTTCAAATCCTAATCCTTTTTATAATTGATTCGATCAGTTATACTCTTTTCTAATTCATTTAAATCTCTAAAAAGGTTTCAATTTTTTGACTAGGTCAATACCTTTTTAGAGACTTCTTTTATTTTATATGTGCTAAAATATTCCTAGAACTCATAGTATAATGACAAAGATATTTAAGATGGTATGATCGAACCCAAATGATGCTTGGATTCTTCTAAAGACACCACACTTTGATGGTAACGATTATGGAAATTGGAGATCCCGAATGGAGGCATACCTCAAATATTTGGGCATTTAGTAGTGGTCCATCATTGAAAAATCATACATACTACACGAATCTGACTTGGATACAATTATTGGAAACGATGATACTATATATTTTTTAAATTATAAAGATTTTATTATTTTATATTTTTCTACTAACAAAAGTTTTTTATTCATGTGTGTGCTTGTAAGACAACTCTTGATATTTGGAATATTATACAAGTTTCTCACCTTGGATATTAATATTTTATCTGAACCAAGCATCTAATGATTCGAGTAGAGTACCAAGACTTCAAGATGGGAATGTATGAAACATTAATCCAAATGTTCAACTAATTCACAATTATTGTTAATGGAATTAATCAACTTAGATAAGCACTGGAAGACATTAAACCAAATGTTCCACTAATCTAAAGAATACCTAAAACAAAGGCATGTCTTAAATTGTAATTGGATTTTAAAACTAATGAAAAAAAAGGATTCAAGAACCGATTTAGAAGAATCCAACAAAAAGTAAAATATAAGGGAGATAAGAAATGTGGTACAAATTATAATGCTTCAGATGTAACCTACTATGAGTGCAAGAAGAAAGGTCATATCAAGACCAATTTTCCAAAACCTAATAATAATGAAAAATACATAAATAATGACAAAAATTCATTCGCTAATAGTTATAGATGTATAGAAGAATATGATTCTAGAAACAAATATTGAAATGAAAAAGAATATTTTAACTTGTGTTACTTGGAATCACTGGAGAAGGTTAATAATTCTGGTTTTTTTTCAGGATGTTCTGATTTTGACTATGATTCTAAAAACCCAAATGTTTTTTGATTAAATAAAAAAAATTGAAAGATTAAGGAAATATATTTTCAAAGCTATTGATTTATATAATAAGATTAAGGAAAATAATGGGAAACTTATTTCTAAAGATAATGTAATTTTACAAGAAAATGAGAAATTATGAAATACTTCTTCTACATATCATTCCATTGTTTATGAAAATTTGAAAATTGTTCAAGATATGAATGAAAATTTAAAAAATTAATTTGAATGTCTTAAACAAAGTTTGTCTTCTTTTATTCAAGGTTGTGAAAAATATCATAATGTGATGTCTTTGACTAAAACTGGTAAAAATAAATACGGTTTTGGTTATGATATAATATTACCTTAAATGTTTAAAACACATTTTTTTTAAAGTGAAAATGGTTGTACTTCCACTGTTACCTGTATTAAATGTGGCATGCAAGGTCATTATGAAAATAATTATTCCCTTAGATTTAATTAATCTTTGGTATTTAAAAAAATAATATTTCTAAATCCTTATTATCTAGTGTACCTTGCAATACATTTTTAAATTCTATAAGGGTACTTAAAAATATTATTATTAATCCTATTAGACCCAGTATCTTGGGTAATAGAAATGTAAAGTAATTTATTTTTGTAGGAAAAATGCCTTCGATGCTCGAGAAAAACATATGGTACATGGAAAGTAGATTCTCTAGGAATACAACCTGACAACCATTAATGTTTACCACTTACAACACTTGTGATAGAGCTACTCTTACTTTTGGTTACAATTATAAAGGCAAGGTAATTTTTTTGGTAAAGTTGGTATTTTAAATTATACTTTTATTTATAAAGTTTTATATGTTGAAAGTTTGAAACATAATTTAATTATTATATCACAATTTTGTGATAATGTATTATAAGTTAAATTTAAAAATGATAAATGTTTATTTTTTAAATATGATTCTTTATTATTTTATTCTAATGGAAAATAAAATAGTTGTACTAATAACTTTGTTGAACTAACTGTTCGACATGTTAATTGTTTGAATACTGTAAAAAATGATAGCATCCTTTGGAATATAAGTTTAGTCCATGTTATTTTTATAATGTTATATAATCTCTCAAAATATAAGAATCCATTACAACTACCTTCCTTGAATAAAGAAGAACTTCATATCTGTGAAGCTTGGATGAAAATAAAGCAACACAAAATATCTTTTATACCCATCAATCAGATAAGTACTAATATACCTTTACAAATATTAAATATTTATTAATTTGGCCCCTAAATTTTTTTTAATATTTGGGGAAGGAAATATAATTTTGTTATTACTAATGATTATAGTATAGTTACATGGGTATACTTTATTACTCATAAAAATGATAATTTATCAAGATTTAATACTTTTTGTAATTTACTTCAAAATGAAAATGGTTGTATGATTATATCTATTCATACAGATAAAGGAGGTGAATTTAATAATTTATATTTTAGAAAAGTTTGTGGATATAATGGTTATTTTTAAAATTTCCCTCCTTATAGAACACCTCAAAAAAATGGTGTTGTAGAACAGAAAAATAAAATTCTTAAAGAAATAGATCGAACAATGTTAAGTCAATATAATTTCCTATATATTTTTGGGATGAGGGGGTTTTTTTCATGTTATATTTCAAAGACAATTATTATTATACCTGTATTAAATAAAAATCTATATGAGTTATTTAAAAACAAAAAACCTAAAGTTTGTTATTTTATATTTTTTGGTTATAAAGTTTTTGTTTTAAATTAATTTGATAATTTAGATAAATTTGATGTTAAAAGTGATGAATTTATTTTTATTAGTTATTCTAATAATAGTAAAGCTTATAAATTTTATAATAAAGGAACTATGGTTATTTAAGAAACTGTTAATGTTATGTTTGATGAAAATAATGTTAAATTAAATTATGGTTTTAATATTTTTGATGATGAGTTTAGAGGTTTTAATTTTGGTGAAGAAAAAATTAGGATAAAGATGAATCAATTGAGGGGAATCCTTCTCCTTCTCAACCAGATCTAATTTCATGTAAGATTCATAATGATCATCCCATTGAAAATGTAACTAGAAAAATTGATTCTGGTGTTCAAACTATAAATTCCATTTTAAATTTTTGTGTTAATTCTACTTTTATTTCAGATTTTATTCCTAATAATATTAATGATTATTTAAATTATTATAAATGTATTTTTTATGATAAATAATATCTTAATCATGTTTAGTGTTTGTTTATATGCTACGATTCAAGAAGGTCCTAAAGAAAGTCATATTAAATATTTATAAAAGAATAATTGGATGTGTTAAAGGAATTGTTGATTATTGTGTATTTTAACACAAATATAACTGTTTTGATTTAATATCTTATTCTGACTATAATTATGGTGGTTTTAAAATTGACAGAAAAACCAAATCAGGTATGTGTCATTTTCAAAGAAATTTTTAAATTTCTAAGTCTTCAAAGAATTAATTATCTATTTCTTTATCTACTACAGAAGTTAAGTATATCTCTACTACTATTAATTATGCTAAAATTTTATGGATTAGGAAAACATAATGTGATTTTAGTATTTATCTTGATATATTTTTTACATATCATGATATCACTTCTGCGATTTCCTTTTCTAAAAATGCCTTGAAATATTCAAGAAAAAAACATATTGATCTTAGATTTCATTTTATTAGAGATCATGTGAATAAAGGTGATATTGTTTTATAATTTATTCCCACTGAAAGTGAACAAGAAGAAAAATTTACTAAGACTTTAGACTATGCTCAATTTGAATAAATTAAAGTTGAACTTGGTATGAAAGAAATTTAATTATTTTATTACTATTTTTGTTTGTGGGAAGTTTATGTTTTCTCTTTTTATTTATTTACAGAAAGGGGGAGAAATTTGGTTTAAATTTTTTTCATTTTGTAATAAAAAAAAGTGCGATATTTTTTGGGAATGTGAATGTTTTTATTGATTCTTTTTTTACATATTATTTTATAAATTTAAATATCTCAGTACCATTTTGTTATTTTATTTGGAAAAACTATTTTTAAAACCTATAAATATTTTAATTATAACTTGAGTTGTAATGATCATAATTTTTGAATTCTTATTTTGTTTTAAATATAACAAATTTATAGAACGTTTATTAAATTAAAATAATGTTTAAATATTACTCTAGTATGTTCTCATTTAATCTCTAACTTGAATCATGTTTTTTATCTCAAGAAATGTTTTCATTATAAACTATTTTAATGTTTTTCTGTATTTATTTATAAAATATTCTATTCTAATCATATTCTTTTGAAAAATATCATGTTTGAAAGACAACTAAATTATCTTCATTTAATTAGTTTAAACATAAGTCTAATTATATTTTTAAGGGGTGCTCCATTTATTTGAATATCTTATAACAATTCTAAAATTGTGGATTTTCTATAATTAAAAATCTTTTTAGTTTCTATGATATCTCAATCATTTCTAATCAGAATCACTCAAATTTTTTTGAGTTGGAATTATAAGAATATTATCTTCATTTAATTAAACTACATGAAACTCTAAAATTGTATTTTACTTAACTTAAAAAATGTTTGAATATTAGAGTTTTTATTTGAGTTTATATTTCATTTTTTCGTAGTATTTTAGTTATATCTCATTAATTACTTATCATAATTAATAGATTATTATTTCATTAAAACTGTCATGAAATTATATTCAGATAAGTATTCTGGACCAATTACTAATTTAGTTTTTTAGATGGCTTCAAAATTCACCAATGTTTGTGTGTTTAACAAACTTGAAATGTTTCACTATTCATCAATTATTTTTTAAAACAATCAATTAATTTTTTATTTAAAAAATATATATTAGTTTTCTACTCTAAATCTATTAATTAATTTTTTATTTTTAAACCATCAATTAATTTTTTACATTAAAATGATCAATTAATTTTTTTAATTCAAAACCATCAATTAATTTTTTTACTTTAAAAACATCAATTAATTTTTTATTTTAAAACAATTAATTAATTTTTTGTTTAAAGCCTTCAATTATGTTTTTAAAACAACAAATTAATTTTTTTATTCTCATGGTTAATTAATTTTTTATTATACTGGTGAATTAATTTTTTATTGTATCGGTCAATTAACTTTTTATTGTACTGGTAAATTAATTTTTTATTATACTAGTGAATTAATTTTTTATTGTATAGGTGAATTAATTTTTTATTGTACTGATGAACTAATTGTGTATTGCTTCATTGAATTAATTTTTTATAATACTGCTGAATTGTTTTTTTATTCTAATAGTGAATTCATTTTTATTCTAACAGTCAATTAATTTTTTATTCTAACAGCGAATTACTTTCTTTATAATGGTCATTTAATTTCTTTTGATGGTGGATCAATTTTTTATTTCAATGTTTATAGAAGTGTGATACCGCTAGTTTAAAGTTTATAATTCTGAAAAAAAAATTAAGCACTCTATTTTTCTTCATTTTTTATGAACTACGTACTTATATTAGTTGTTTTAATTATTTTATTGATTTTAAAATTAATATATTATATAAAAGTCATGTGAATCATTTTGAGAAATATTTAAATTAGTTTGAAAATGTTACTGAATTTTATTCATTATCAATGTGTACAATTATAACAAGTTTTTAAAATATTTATATTTTAATATTTTGTGTTAATTTTTTAATTTATTTATTTTCTAAATAAATATATAATAATGAATTTGTTTAAAAACTTTTTATAATTTTTAATGTAGTATAATTAATTTTTAATTAACATGTTGCATTAAATTAAAATCTATTTAATAATTATATTTAAACATTTAAATTAACTTACGCTTTTTATGTGATTACCTTTGACTTATTATTATTATTATCATTAACATGTTATTTAAATCAGTTTGAATTATTATTTAATTTATGGATATTATTATTCTCTCTCTGGAATAATTTTTATTTAAATTTGAATTTTTTACCCACGGAAGGTGTTTGTTATTCTTTATAGATATCGATTTAAAGGGGTTGCCAAGTAGCCTTGAAACATATTAAACACACTAGTTCACATATTCGACTCTATTTTTTCACAAGAAAAAACTATTAACGTCTCAAGTGGTACTCAAACTAAATCCATGTACGGTACCCTATTTTATCACCTGTACATTCTCTCAAGGGTCAAATTTATTCTGATTCAACTTCTACTACTTTGTTAAGAAGATATGATCCAATACCCAAGAACTAGTATGAGTATTTTAATTATTTATATTATTCTTCATATAGTTTCTTTGTCTATAATACTATTTCTCATCTCCCACCAACACTCAATTTTTCTTTTTATGCTTTTACAAACAAAAGAATTATTTCTTTTTCGCTTCCTCAGGTTGTGACTCCCAGATTCTAAATTCAGGATCTAAGGGGTGTGACTCCCTATATCTAAATTTAGGATTGTTCAGGTTGTGAATCCTAGTTTTAAATTCAGGTTGTAAGGGTTGTGACTCCACATACAAAAGTCAGTTTCATGGTAATCCCTTCACTAGAAAAGGATTTTGTAATTGGGTTATAATTCCATCTCAAAAAATCATTTTTTGGGCACATGTATCTCTTTCAAAGTAAAGAGGTATAAAAGTATATTAGGCTCGCATTGGACCGAACAACTATAAAAATATCCTTGAGTTATTTACTTTTTTCTGTTAATTAACCTTAATAGTTAACTTTGATAATTAATTTAATTATTCAATTCATTTGATTAAAATTTTTAATATGGTCTATCCACCCCTCTATACTGTATTCCATATCCCTATTGGGACCTAATAGTACTTTCTTTATGGGATGAATTGGGTGTTAAGCTAAGAATCATCTCCTCTGCAGTTATACTGGTGATGTCCAAACTAGGTGATTGCTTCCCTATAACTGTTGAGTATAAGGGAACTAGGTTATATATATATATGATATATGTGTGATGTTTATTTATTTTATCACACACCTTCTTTATGACATATGTATGTTATGAACACGTTGGTGGTGGCCTACTGAGATTATTCTCACACCTTACATGGGACATTCAGGATATGTGCAGACATCATGCTCTTGTGATCAGGTTAAGGTTCGGGGTCGGGAGATGGACCTTAGTGGTCTTGTTGGACCTTTTTTATGGGATGGATTAGAGGGGACCATGGAGGTTCCAACATCATCTGGAGTTACTTTTTCCTTTCTTTCGTATCAACATGATTATATGTATATACTAATGGTCATCCATGGGAAAACCATTTTCTGCTTACTATCTTATATGATCATACTTCTATTAATTCTTAGTTATAGATGGTATCATGTGATGTTAGTTCTATATTTCTTGTGTCGAAATTATTTATCTTTTCAATTGTATCTAATATTTCTTTCACTATTTCATGTTAGTGCTTTATCTATGGTGGGTTAATGGTCTAATTGTTGTATGGTATTTCTTTTCTTCTTCTTTATTATACATAGAACATTATTATTATCACCATAAAAGGTTACAGTTTCCCCACTATTACCTCTCTATACCCTCACTACTAGTCGGAAGCCTTTGGCATAAGGGGAGGCGTGCCTATGTCCCAGTGGTCAATCGGCCCTATTCACTGTTCGGGTGGAAAAAAGGTTGGTCGCTACATAATTAATGTTTTTATTTCTATTTAATATTATTATTATACATAATGAAAAACATGATGATTATTTTTGAGTCTTTCTTGTTGAAAATCAAATCTGATAAGTCTTGATTTATAATGTACCAACCTGGGATCCACTTATCTTGTGCCCCAATCTGGTGGGTCACACGGCCTTAATCATGCCTCCTCATATTCCAGAAGATTATAACTAGTACCTATAGTCTATGAGGGTATAGTTAAAAAACTATACCCTCTTATCATAGTGGAACAATGGATGTGATAGAGAAACAGACAACAGTAGAAGAAAATATAAGAAGATATAATAATGACTCTACCAGTAACATGTCATAGAAGAACCAAAATACACTAGATATAACAAACAACTATAGAATCTTAATAACCAAGAAACTATAATAATATCAAATTTAATGAAGGCTGAGTCATATACATGATTATTTCATTGCATACTGATATAAAAAAGGGGAAATAGGGGACATACATAGACAAACTTCTATACAAAAATAAAAAAAATTCAAAAGACCACTCCACTAGCATATCTAGAATATTCTTTGTCCTCTTCTCCCATGATCCATACTATGAGTAAAATGAATCAAACATCTAAAGCAGGGAACTTAACCTTATTCATACCTACAGAAAAGTAATTTACTTGAGTACCAAAGGCATGTTGAGTAGGTTGTGTGATAAAATCTCAGTAGGCCACCAAAAATGATGACTAGAAATAATCCATCTTTTGTAAAAAGTAACAACATATTGTAGGTAATACGAATAATAAAAAATGATGAATATATAAATAGAAGCATGCTCAGGTTCTCATCGAACACTTGGTGGGCTCTACTGGATTCGTTATAGGCCGAAGTTAGCATCATATCAGAAAATATGAATATAATAAATAAATATATATATATATAATTATATATTGTATCCACCTATATTCACTAATTACATAAGGACATAAGTATTTATATACCAATATATAAGGCTCTGGTTGGAAATGTGGTGTAACACAGGCATCCATAACCAGTCAAATGGTCTATAGTCTCCAACAAATGGTGCATGCCCTAAAGATCATCATGAATGTGATACATCATACTTAACACTCGATATAGGTGGGTGATATTTCATACAAAACACCCTGAATAGAGGAACATGAAATTCCTTGACCATCTCCCAGATAATAGTATAACGGTGAGACACGTCATGGTTCTCACTCATTTTAAGGTAAAGTGAATTGTCCTGCTCAAAAAATCCCTTAATCGTCACCTCGTACCCAATCTCAATGGAATAATCATAATAATAATAATATCATATCATATCACTACTTTTAATAATTTTCAGCAATTCCAATATATATAAATAGGTGTCACAGTTCATAAAATTCATATAATAAGTGTGAATTGATTAGAGTGCCCTTACCACCCTTTAGAATTTATTCAATTAGTATATTTAGTTAATTTAATACATGTATATTTCCTTAAATAAATACATTCAAAATTTACATGCCTTTCAAGTGATCAAGACATTGGAATTCCAATTCCATCAATTCATTCAATCCATTTAATATAAGTAGGTAATTCAATACAATCACAAGGTTCAACAAATCACTTAGAAGATGCTACAATCAGATTGAAAAATATCTACAAGGAGGAAATTCCATTTAGAACCCAAAATGAATTCGTAGAATTAATTGGTTCATTTAAACAATTAGATATAAAGGGTTATTTCAGGATGGGTAACCCAAGGGGTGGGTATGAATGAGGTTGACATCCACTAACACTTAAAAATTATCCATGGGAGTATAATAACCTGAAAAACAATTATTTAAAACCAAAGAACTCATTTATAGGAAACCTAATCCAATTAATGATATAAATCACTATGGATAAGCTATGAAACAACTCGACTTTGAAGGAAAAAAACTAAACCACCTACCTAAGGGTCTCAAATGACTCCTCATCCAATATTGGATTCATATTTTAAGTATATCATAATAAAAACGAATAAAATATTAATGCCATGAAAATAGGATGAATGAGATCACATCAAAATAGTGAAATAGATATGCAGATAAATGATGAAAGGAAGAAAGATGATTGGATATCTTACCAATGTAGATCAAATGTGACTAATGTATCTTGATTTTTTGTTCATATTGGAGATTAATCTCAATACCTATGAGAGGAGGAGAAAAATTCCTTTAGGGAAATAAGAGGGTTTCTCATCCTCTGAAAAATAAGAGGAGAAAAAAGGGTGATTTGTTTAAAAAAATTATGAGCAATTTTTGAAATTTTAGCCACACAAACACGGGAATAGAGTTTGGAAGCATGGTTGGATGAACCATGTGCTAAAAATTCACTACTCGACTGCCCAAGGAAGACCCTACATGGGATAAGTGCATAGTTTGGCTAACCATGTGCAAGCCATGCAGAAGTCCTCTATCCCAAACCGTCTGAAATATGCATGGGCTTGCACCTAAGAATTCATAGTTGCAAAAAAAACACACAAAATTATACTATCCACTAAGTTCCCTACATGGTTATCTCTCACAGTTAATATTATCCATGCGCATACCATGTGGACCACTCTATTTTCCCATTTCTTAGAGCTACGACCTCTAAATAATCCCTGAAAGCTCCTACATACTTCCATAGGCCACAAGGAATGTCTAACAAGATAAAAAAGGATTTAAACTGAAAAATAAATGCTCATACCATTTATAAAATATAGTTAGTTAAAACCTCTCCTCCTTAAAGAAATTGTTCCCTAAGCTGCCCTTCTAACGTTAAAGAGGTATCATCTAAAAATATCTTCGGCCCCTAAGCTAATAAAATCCAAAGATTTTATGGAATATATTCCTTCAAAATAATTTAAACTCTTTAATTGATTTTTTACACAAAATACATAGTTTATATTTCGTGATAAGAAACAACAAGTTTATCTTTCATTGCACGTAACATAGAATTCCTTTGATGACATATGCTACACATAAGATCGAGTTTTACAGAATAATAATATAATATTAATATTTAATTTGATAGTTATTACCTAAAAGTTAGTATAGTGAGAATGAATGATATTAAAAAAATTATTAGACTATATTTTAAACATTTTTATAAAATTAATTCTTTCCAGTTGATTAGAAATTAAAATAATAACCAATTGAATATAAAGAATGAGTTTTTATGAAAAACTATTTTATGACCAGAATTGAATTTTATCTTAATAAATAAAATTAATAAGTATTTATGAAGGAATTTAATGAAACATAAATTTTATATATTCAATAAAATATTTTTCAATTCATCTGATAAGTTTTATAGGTATATAATAAGAATAAATCCAATTTTATGCATAAAAACTATATTTTTTTAAAAGATAGTTTTTCCATAATTTAATGGAATACTTGTTTTAAAACAAAATTTTGACACTTTTATAAATTATATTCAAAAAATAAAAAAAAATATTTTGAAATATTAATATGAAAATTTACTTTGGTTGAATGTATTGTATTTTTCTGATAACCTTCATGTTTTGAGGAATAGTGAAAAATAATGAATTTTAATTGAAAACCGATTTTTCATCTAAATAATTTATTTTGATAAATTATATTTTAGATTTATTTTATGGAATAATTTTATTCATTTTATATCATTTAATTAAATTTAGTTAATTTTAATAAATTTCATATTGAAATTAGATATAAAAACATTTCAAACATTTTGGAATTTTTTACTTTAAAAACTATCTTTCTTATTGTGCCAATGGGATTATTTTTAAATTAAATTCAGCCACTTATTTGATTATAATAAAAGAAAATGGAATCCATATTTCAAATTAGAATAATTTATTATTTCTATTAATTTCAACTTATTTTTTGACCAATAATATAAGTGAAATAAATTTAAATTAATTATTGTAATTGAAGTAAAAAAATGTGTTTAGCTAGTGGTTAAACTTTAATCTTAAGGGGATAAATGACCTAGAAACTTTTCCAAAACCCATTAGATTACCATATTTAGACCATATCCCAAATTTTATATAATTAAGTTCATTATTGAAGGCATGTGATGTAAGGGAGGCCTCCTAATAGTGTTCACCTTTTTTATTTATAAGAATGTCACTCCCCATCCACTATAAAAAGACACTCACCATCCTCACTTATTGACACCACTAAATCCATTTGGATCATCATAAACCATAACAAATAAGCTCCCAACATACCTAATATCATCATATATGACTTAATTTTAGTATGAATAATACCGTGGAAGTCATTTGGTGAAAACCAAAAGGAGTTACCAGAAGAAGAGGTAATATTCTTCAACGAGCACTTTTGATTTATTTATTTTTCCACCCCTTTAATTATTATTATTACATGATTATATAATAAGATTGTTATCACCAATATACTGATACGTTATTATGCTAGTTTTTCTATATACACCTATGCACACTTCCATCATATGTGTAACCAAATCCTCAGTCCTTTGTGCAGTAAACTACCGCCTCACCAAATGATGTCTATCATTGTTCCTTTACCATCTATTATGGTTGGGAATTATGATGGTAATACTGTTTTTATATGATATATATTACATTTATAATTTATTCATACTACTCGGATTATTATATAACATATGCATTCATTCATTCCATTTTATGGGAATGTGATAACATCGTTTGTGGATGTATGAACTACCGCCTCCTCAAAGCATTATGATACGTTCAAACATTAAATTGAATGTATTAAGAATGGGTTTAAAGAGAAATATATTATATAAATGAATTATTTGTGATATTAATTACATAATTATCTATCTATAAATATAACATATCATTTCTTTCTTTCAATTTCACATTATGGAAAGGTGATAACGTCATTTGTGAACGTGTGAACTATCGCATCCCCGAAGTGATGTGATTCTTATTTTTCATTACCATGTAATAATAATGATATATATCAGTATATTTAATTAAATAATATGGTATTTATGATATAATATTCATTATGAAAATATAAATGTCACTTACCTTCTTTCCATAATTACCATTGAAAAATGGGAACATTACCCATGCATACGTATGAATTTCCATCTCCATGATCATAACATTGGTATATTTTTCATAACCATATTTAATGTTTTATTTTAAAAGTATAATTGATGTAGAAATATGATATTAATGAAATTTTAATTATTCTTTATATGTATAAATAATTACCTCATTGACCATATTCGACCTATCAAAGTTAGTTATGACAGATGAGCCGAAGATGGTCAAAACATCCGACTTAAATGTTATTGATTAAGTAATTGCATATAATTTTTTTATAAGTGAAATAAAAGTAATAAGAAACTTTTAAACGGTTTTTATTTAATTAAATAGTTAAAATAACTTTATTATTTAGTATGATAGAGTACAATCATGACAATTTGGACTCGAGGTAAGGGATTTTCACAACACTTTTTACTTCAATGAGACACATGTTAGTTTCACCACCAATTTCTTTTATGTGGTGTATATACTTACCATGAATATATTGTATGATTATTATACATATTTTTATGAGATTTTAAATATTAATTTTAGGATATCTCTTTCGTGAGTTTTAAATTTTCAATGTTACTAAAGTGGTAATATATTTTTGTCACAATTTTCCTTCTTTGAGATGTTTATTATATTATACACCGATCTTATATTATGAGCTATATATAATACTAATTTTACATGTTATATCATGAATATCCTTATTATCATTATATTATATGTTTTATTTAATTTTATTCCTTCATTGGGATTATTATTCAAATGTTTCAAAGTGGTATAGGACACTTTGAATGTTTCATGATTATTTTCCTCAAAAGTGTTTTTAATGATCTTTTAAGGGAATTTACATTCATCAATGTAAATAAACCTTTTTTTTACACATCCTCCAATGGTGATATTTGGAATTGATACCATCATCATTATTTCTACAGATTGATAAGGATTGTTTCAAGGAGATTTTTTTGGAACCCATTGATTTTCCATAGGTTAATCATGTATTGAAGAGATTATTATGGAACATGTTTATTTTCAATGGGTTAAACATTTTTCAAAGAGATTTTTATAGAACCCATTTATTTTCTATCAGTTAGTCATATATAAAATATATTTTTATGAAACCCATTTCTTTTTAATGGTTTAACTATGTTTCAAAGAGATTGTTATGGAACTCATTTCTTTTCCATGTGTTAGTCATGTATTAAAGAGATTGTTATGGAACCTATTTCTTTTCCTTGGGTTAACATTGGTTGAAATATATTGTTATGGAAAACTTTTAATTTTCATAAGTTAATAATGTTTGGGAAATAATAATGTCTATTTCAAGAAATTTTGTTTAATTATCTATGTATTTAGTTCATAGACATTATAAATGATGGGTGTTCCCAAATAGCACTAGGTGATCTTGTTATAACTTGTATGATGGGTGTTCCCAGATAACGTTCTGATGTACTAGGTACTCTGGAGATGGAATTTGGATATATTTTTTATTAAATTTTTATGGGTTCTGTAAGTGTTCTATAATAGTTCTATGAGATGATGTTCCAAGATACCAATATGTTTTATATATTCTTTTTATGGTTTTATGATATTTCCTTTCATCGTTATTGATATCACATGGATCATGATTATTGATTCTTATGACTATTTTATTTCTTAAATATTTATTCCATGTTTTCTTATTTGATTATCTCGGTATTGATGGAATTGAATATTCTTATACTATACTCATGCACTTTTATTATTTTTTCATACTCTTATACTATTCTTCTTGTCACTGATGAAATTCCTTTGTTAATGCTTATATTTTCCCTTATTGAGAATTTGAGCTCACCTTTATTTTTTTTATTTTCCCTAGGTTATAAATAATTTTTTTGAATGATTTATATTGATATTGGATTTCACAAGCATGATGTATATGTCCTAATGTGAAATAATAAAATCTATTTTAAATGGGAGAATTTTTCATTGGACGACTTGTGAATTGTTTGTGTATGAGTTTTTCCTAATTCTATAAAACTCTAAACCTAAAAGGTTTTAGAGAATCTAAGTGTTCTAAATTTTCTATTTATGTCGTAAGGTTTGGATGGAAAACATTTGGGTCCCAAATATTGGCATCATAGACAAAAATGTAATGTTATGGACTTCAGTATAGGATTTGGGAGTGAGAGTTCGAGGCTATAAGAGTTGGTTTTAAAGGACATTCTAGGTAACTTTGAAGATTATGATATTTTCATATGAGGTTATATTAAGAGTTATATATACCATAATATCAATATAAGTTTAAGGTCAATCAAAATTTTAAAGTCTTGATACACCCCATTTGAGGTTTTTAAGTAGTGAAAGTTTTCACTACTACAAAATTGGCCATTAGCAGCACTAAAAATAGTATTTATCAGTGATGGAGAAGCACTGACTACCAGACAGAGATTAAAATCCTTAATCCTTTATAAATGATAAAAAGATCTTATAAAGGGGTATTTTATCAATTATTTTCAAATCATCGATACAGGACAACATTTATCACTGCTTTTATTTAGCACCGATAAAGTAAACCATTATCATCACTTCTATAAGTGCAAATAAAGGTTACCTTTATCAGTCCTACTAGACGCACTGATAGAGGGGAATGTGGTAGTGTGGTATAGTATCACACTATATTACCAAAAACATAAAAAAATGAATAAAACCAAGCACCAATAGAGAATTTAAATAAAATAAAATTTACAACCCAAATACAAGAAAAAAACACTATAGTATAGACATTTCAAACATTGGTTTATACAATTACATAAGTACAAATTATTACATATATTAAAAAACATCAAAGTTCCTTTGACTTTTTATCCAAACCCCTGATCAAGAAAAAAATGAACCTATATATGAAAAAATATATGTTATAAATTTAAAAAAAATTAACTGAAAATGTTGATTTTAAAATAAACATTGATTCATACTAGGAAAACTATGTATCATAATAAGTTGTGGTTGATTCTTTCACGTCACACCATTTCTAATTAATATTCAAGAATTATCTCTAGAAAAAATAATTAAATTAGTATAAGATAAAAATGATAAGTAAATTAAATAAGTAATAGCATATAGAATAATGAGAAAACAATATAGGCTTGTTATCTCAGTTTTATCGATGTGATGCATGTTTTACTATAAAATGACACTTATATATTGAAAATATGTACTTAGAGTCATTCTAGTCACACCATGAATTATATTTTGGTACAGATGATTCCTATAAATCTCAAATGAATTACAGATCCTTTTCCAAAATTATCAAAACAATACAAATGGGTTTTCTTGTTTTTGAGTACATCACTTTCCTTTTTTTACAAAAATATCATTTTAAACTAGAAAAACACAATTTAACTCATATAAATCACATCATGTTTCAAATTGATGTGATAAAAATTACTACATATCAAAAATTACTTAATAATTGAGGTCCTAAATTAACATTAAAATACGAGCATGTTTTCTTGGTTTTCAGTGAGTGAAAATTTTTGAACTAAAATGTAGGTTTTAAACTGATAACTGACACATTGAGTCATACCAGTCACACCATGTGTCATATTTAGGTGTGAATAATTCCTACATTTCCCAAATTACATCTGGAAAATTTTCTTAAGTTATCAAAATATTTTGAATGCTTTAGCTCAGTTTTGAGTAGGTCAGTTGTCCTTTTTACTAAAATTGATGTCAATTTTAAATAAAAAGATGTACTTTGAGTCATACCAGTCACACCATGATTCATATTGAGGTTTTGATTATTCTTAAACATCCCAAATGACTTATGGATTATTTTCATAAAGTATCAAAACAATTTGAATGTGTTTTTTGGGTTTTGATAACATCACTTTTCTTTTTTTTTCTTAAAATGTCATTTTAAACTCGAAACATGCACTTTGACTCATATCGATCACATTGTGTATCAGTTTGAAATGAGACTGATTCCAAAATTTTATAAATGGTTTATGAATAAATTTCAAAAAAATCAAGAAAATATTAGTGTGTTTTCTTAGTTTTTAGTGAGTGACACTTTTTGAACTAAAATAACATTTTTAAAATGATAACAGACACTTAGAGTCATACTGGTCATACCGGGCATAATATTGAGGTGTGGTTTATTTCTATGCATACCAAATGACTTAGGGATAATTTTACTAAAGTATAAAAATAATATAAATTCTTTTTCTCATTTTTGAGTAGGTCGGTTGTTCTTTATACAAAAAATGATGTCAATTTTATATAAAAATACGCACTTGGAGTCATATTGGTGAAACCGTGAATCAGATTGAGGTGCAGCTAATTTCTACACATCTCAGATAATTTATAGATCATTTTATTAAATTATTGAAACAATTTTAATGAATTTTCTTGGTTTTTAATATGTCACTTGTCTTTTTTACAAAAAAATTATTTTAAATTGGAAACACACACTTTGACTCATGTCGATCACATTGTGTGTTAGTTTGATTTGAGACCAATTATTAAATATCTCAAATGATTTATGAATTTATTTCCTAAATTATAAATAAAATATGATCATGTTTTCTCATTTTTCAATTAGTGACACTTTTTGAACTAAAATGTCATTTTTTAACTGATAAAGAACACATTGAGTCATACCGGTCACACCATACATTGGATTGATGTTTGGATAATTCCTATATGTCCCAAATGACTAATAGATCATTTTCCTAAAGTAAAATAAAATAAAAATTATTTTTCTTGATTTTGTGTTGGTCATTTATCCTTTTTACTAAAATTGATGTTTATTTTAAATAAAAACACACACTTTGAGTCACATTGGTTACACCGCGTGTTATATTGAGGTTTTTCTGATTAAAAAATGTATAAAATGAATTATTGGTCATTTTAATAAAGTATAAAAACAATATGAATGTGTTTTCTTAATTTTGAGTATGTCATTTGTCATTTTTACTAAAATGTCTTTTTAAACTATAAACACACACTTTGACTCATATTGATCACATCATGTGTTATTTTGACATGAGTATAATTCCTACACATAAAAATGACTATTGAATTGATGTTATAAATTATCAATACAATCCGACCACATTTTCTCAGTTTTCAGTAACAAACACTTTTTGAACTAAAATGTTAGTTTTAAATAGATAACGGTTCATTGAGTCATACCAACCACATAGTGTATCATATTAAGGTATGGATGGTTCCTACACATCACAAAAAACTTAAATATTCATTCCATAAATTATAAAACAATATTAATGTGTTTGGTTGGTTTTTAGTAGGTCATATTTCTTTTTTATTAAAATTGATGACAATTTTAAATAAAAAAGACGTATTTAGAGTCATACTAGTCACACCGTGCATTGGATTGAAGTGAAATTGTTTCTTACACATCCCAGATTACTTATGGATCACTTTATTAATGTGTCAAAACAATCTGAATGTGTTGTATTAGTTTTAAGTATGTCACTTGTCTTTTTTAATAAAATATAATTATTCACTTTGACTCTTATCAATCACATCGTGTATCTGTTTAATATCAGACCAATTCCTACACATAAAAAATAATTTATGAGACTATTTTCTAAATTATCAAAAAAATTAAAGTGAATTTTCTTATTTTTAAATGAGTGACACTTTTTGAACTAAAATGTTAATTTTTACCTGATAACATACACATTGATTCATTTTGGGAACATCATGTATTAGATTAAGGTGAGAATAATTCCTACACATCACAAATGAATTATAGATCATTTTATTAAAGTATAAAAATAATCAGAATATTTGTTCTTAGTTTTGAGTATTTTAGTTGTCTTTTTAACTAAAATAGATTTTAATTTTAAATAAAAAGATGCACTTTCAGTCATATTGGTCACACCAAATATTAGATTGAGGTGTGGATGATTCATACACATACCAATGTCTCAAAAAAAATCCTAAATTACAATGTCAGCATGATTTTCATATCTTTTATTTTTAAAACTACCAAAACTTCATATTGACTCGATGTTCTTACCCAAAAAAACATTCACATTGTTGAAAACTAGAGTGGAATAGGAAAATCATATGTATATTATATTATGATAATTCCCCAAAATGGGCACATGATCTTTATATACTCTTATGGATTTCAACATTGAGAAATGTTTTTTAGGTAAGAACATATAATCAATATGTAGTGTTGAAGGTTTGAAAATGAAAGGTTATGGAAATTGTGGTAACATTGGAAGAAAAGAATAATTTATCTCTTTTGGGGACTGTTGCAGATAGTTGAAATAAAAATACAACTTTCAAAAAGATCTATGAAAAAAATATTAGATAAAAATGATAAGGAAATTAACTTCAAAATAATAGATATAATTAAGACAAAATTAATTAAATAAGTTGTAGTAAAACACATTTTCATGACAGTTGTATGCATTCTTCATACATTTTCTTATTTTTATAGTCTTAGTTGTAGGCTTGTACAAAATAATCTACCTATAAAAGAAAACAATTCTTATGCATGTAATAGTAAATATAAGTAAATTAAACATAAATAAAAAGAAATATAATAATTATATAGAAATACTTAATTTAAAAGGTTGTGGTCGAAGCCTCAATTTATTATTTGAATCAAAGACCTCTTCAGATGGGGTAGAGGGAGACCCTTTACATAGCCCGAAGGCCCAAGCCCAAGTGGCCTGAATACAAGGCTTGAAAGCCCATTATTTGTCCCAAAGGACCCCACGGTGAACAGTACTGCTATAGTACCCACGCAGGTACAGTACCTACTACAGTATAGCTGCTGCTATAGTACCTTCTACAGCCTTCCACCACTACAGTATCGCTGCTGCTACATTTTCACTGCTGCTACAGTACCTAAAAATTCGCCCCTTCCCGGATTTGATCCTGGGTATTTTGGATGCCAAGTAGGAGCATGTACCACTAGGGTACAGGCTCGTGGGATAATTATATAGAAAAATATTTTACTATGAAAACATCAATATTACCACTATGATTAATAAGTGGAGGGAACGTGAAGTAAAGTGATAAATTCAAAAACATTAGGGATGAAAAGGTTTTTAGGGAGATGATGTTTGTGGATGTTTTGGTGCAGAAAGGCTTGAAAGATGGAAAGACCACCCCAACTCAAAAAAAGAATCCACCTATACAAGAAAACAATTCTTATGTGAGTAATACTAAACAAAAATAAATTAAACATAAATATGAAACAATAAATTAATTATATTGAAAATGATTTTACTATGAAAGAATAAAGATTGATTCTATGATTGAGAAGTGGAGTGAACTTGAAGGAAAGTGATAAATATCAATACTATAGAGGTGAAAAGGTTTTGTGTGAGAATAATTCTATGCATTTTTTGGTGTATAAAGGCATGAAATATAGACAGAACACCCCAACTCATACAAAATAATACACCTGTATAGGAAACAATTATTACGTGTGTAGTACTAAAAATAAATAAATAAAACATAATTATGAAACAATAAATTAGTTATGTGGAAAATGATTTTATTGTGAAAACATCAAGATTACCTTTGTGATTGAGAAAGGGTAGTGTCGTTTCTCTTCCTACAAAGGTAGTAGAGGGAACATAAAGGAAAGTGATAAATGAAACATTGTAGGGGTGAAAAAGTTTTAAGGGAGAAAAAGTCTATGAATGTTTTAGAGTAGAAAGGCATGAAATATGCAGAAAAATTTTCTAAAATAAAAAAACCCTGCAATGAATAATGAAAATTAAATAAAAATTTCATTATATAATTTTTTTGGAAAAATAGAGAATTTTTATCATGAAATTAGATTTTCATCTTCCCAAAGGGTTTCCTTCATTATATTTTGTTCTTATGAGGGATTGGTAACATCATCATGTGTAGAATACATTGTTTTCATGAGTAGTCAAACATTTAATTTAGATTATGCTAATGCAGTAGATAATATATAATATTATGAGGAAAAATATAATATATTAAAAAACTTTTTACCTTTTCATTGAAATCTCTTTATTTTTTTAGGTTTTAGGGATTTGGTTACTCTATAAATAATCCAAACACCCTATTTGTGGTCCCCTATAATATACAATACATTGTCTACATTGGGTTTGGTATGAACTAATTGTGATCTCCCAGTGAAAGGGTTATCCTCAATTGAATTTTCGTCAGAACTGACATTTGATTTAGTCTCCAATAGGAAAATAGACCAATTCATTTTTTTGGATTTGAGACATAATATACTTTCATTTCTTGTGATTCCATTGTGAAAGGCTCATATTTTTACCCTCACACACTAAAATCCACCATCACAAAGCCCATTTCAACAACTTTCACTTCACTTATATTATGAACCAATTTTCAAGGAAAAATCATCACTTCAAATTTTTTATAATCCAGCTCATATATCTATTTGATAAAGCCAAAATATGACATACTTTCAAAAATTGTATTTTTATCCTTGGAACTAGATATGTGAATCACTTCCACCATAATAATAACACTATTGTTTTTCATCGTACTATAGTCACCATGTTCTTTTGTATAGAATGTATAACCATTTATTAAAAAACCAAAGTAAGATATACCATTTTCATTTGATCCCTTGGATAGCTGTTGAAGTCATTCGGTAATTGAATTCTAGTTTTCATATAAATCCTTAACAATTTGATCTCAGAACCATCATATAAATTTTTTATTATGTGTATTTGATATTCATCCTTCTGCCTTTAATGGATTAAAATCTCAACGAATTTATTTTCAGGATTCAATGTATGTATCAACATTTTTACTATTATGCAAAATGTAATGGTGCACTTCTTCATACTCTATCAAGGTAATTTTAATAACACCTATTTTAGAAATCTCTTCACCTGTATGGTGTCCACTGTGACAAGTCTTTTGGAAACTGGTGTTTTCAATATCTTACTGGTAATCGATACTCAATTCAATAGCTTCTTTAACAATATATCATTATTCAATAGATACTTTTGTCTGATTTTGATTCTTGACTTGACCTTTCAAAATTTTCATATACCATTCGATGGGATACATCCATCTATAATGGATATGGCCATATAGTTGAACCTCTCTAACAAAGTGAACCATAAGGTGGACCATTATATCAAAGAATTATGGTGGTAAGAACGTATTTAATTCACACAATATGACTGAAAACTCATTATTCGTGATTGAAAACTTCATCAAGTCTATAAATTTACTGCATATTTCTTCGAAAAAATAAGTAGAGTCAGGTTAATGTATGTGTACATTTTGAGGAAGAATGCAATAGAAAGAAATATGCATCAAATATTTCATTAAAAAAATGAAATTCATGTTATTTTAGTCCTTGTAACATCAAATTTGTCATTAACATGACATTCTTGATATTTTATTAATACCCTTATGGAACCTTTATACTATTAATGAAAAGAAAAAATTGAAATTTTTAAATTCTAGATAAAGTGTAAGCTGTCAGAGAAAGAAAATTCATATGTTTACCCTTCACCAGTGCCAACTCTTCCCTTATCCCCATGTCAATCAAGTCCAACCAAGCCTTGAATCCATCTTTAATTTTCCTATGAATATTTATTAATGTTCCAATAACACTTTCAAATATATTTTTTCTATATGCATGACATCAAGAAGATGTCTGACAAACATAGAATTTCAATACAATAATTTAATCAAAATGATCTCTTCTTCCACCCTAATTTTGTAAGGTTTTTAAAAATGGTTTATTAATAACATTTTCAATATATTTTACTTTATCAAATAGTTTATCACCTTTTATTAGAGACAGTGTTGTACATTGTTTGATATTACCATCAAATTTTATCATATAAGATCGGTATTTATGTCATCGAGGTAAAAATTTACGATGTCCTAAAAACATAATCTTTGAGGAATGTTTCAACCAAACTAACTATGTGTCTTCTCCACAAATAGTAAATCCTAATATTCCTTTAATGTTATAGCCTGATAAATTTTCATAAGTGCGGAAGCCATTTATCGTACTATAAAATATGGACATCAATGTAAATTCTTCACTTCTAGGAGTATCATACATTGTAACACCTATATCCCACATCAATTTCATATCATTGATAAATGGATCTAAATAGATATAAATATCATTACTAGGTTGATTTGGTCCAAATATAAATAGAGATGACATAATTTATTTATGCTTCATGCATAATTATGGTGGAAAGTTACAATTTACCAACATGATGGGATATGTATTGTAAGTACTACTTTTTACCCAAAAATGATTTTTTCCATCTATAGATAATGAAAGATAAAAGTTTCTCATCTCATTTCCAAATTCATTATACTTGTAATCAATTTTATTCTGCTGAAGTAAATAATATGGATGATATAGGTTCCCATATTTGATTATTTTATTTTCATTCCATGTCAATTATCTTATAGTTTCTTGAAATCCATATAGTCTTCTAATTAGTTGAATGATCAAAAACTTCCATATAGAATTTGAAGTACTTGATTAAATTTTCTTGTAACGATATACACCAAAATTATGGAATTTTATGATTGATTCATTGTCCTTTTGAAATAATATAAAATAATTTGGAAAAGAATTTATTTTTTTAGAGATAATTCCCATTGAACATAGAATTCGTTCAGTTTCATATGTTCGACATGGTAGTTTATTATCTTATGGTATCATATCATTCAAGAGACCAAGTAGTTTTGTAAAGTTGGTATCACTCCATCCGCTATCAGCTTTAAAATTATATAACTTCAATATATCTGAAAATGTTTTTTATTTAGTACATTCGGTATACAATGGTCTCTTATCACAACTATTTAACTTCCCAAATAACTTTGGATAATTCTGATGGTCATCTTAAATTTCAATTTTAATTTATTCCATGTGATATCTATAATAATTTACACTAATATTCATATTAAATTATTCATAAAACATATTATCATCCTAATAGGTGTGTGTGTTTAGTTTTTCCCCATGTTTAGTCCAACATTTACAGATCTAATCTATTTCATGATAAATCAAATGTTCTTCCAAATATTCCAAACTAATTTTTCTTGAATAAAAAAATGTAAACATGGAAAAAGGATTTGAGAAGGGTCTTATTCATCCTCTATTACAATCTTGATAAATTCTTTAACTACATCTTAATACTATTTTGTCAAAGGATTAGCGTGCATCTATTTTCAATTCATACTCATCCTATTGGGTTCATAAAATTTTCATTTTGTATAATAAATAAATAAAGACACATAAGATATTCATTATTAAAGGTGAAAGTTATAGAAAATTATAATAATGGAAACCCAATATTTAATTATTTCAAAGAATTTCATTATGATTTGAAGAAAAATTGAAATTTAATTTAAGAAAATAAATACTCTACTATAGTAGGTTTTATCCTCTAAATTCATTGAAAGATGAAAGTTATAAACAACTCTCATCCTCGTAATCTCATCTTCTGAATAGTTATCATTAAATTTTGTTGTTTTTAACTCATCCTCGATCTATTCTGAACATGAACATATGTTGCTTGAAATACTCAAAGAATTATTCATCCATAGAATCACTACTACTTAGAGTAGTAAAATGAATATAAAAGAGATAGGGTATGAGTTACAAGAAATAAATTGGAATAATAATTTCTTGGGAGATGAAACTGATGATTATTATAGTTTTAATCCGTTGTGTTATCTAAAAGCTGTAATGACTCACATTTGTGAGAATTACATGGATGGTAATTAGAGATTCCTAAGGGTGGAAAAAAAATGAAATGTTAAATAATGATCTATTTATGTATGGATAAAATTAAAACATACATAGTGTTTATTAGATGTGTGATAAAATAAATGAAGGGATGTTTAAGAATTATTAATGATTTGGTTATCATTTTAAAGATGGATATATTTTAAAAAATGAATGGAAAACTAGTTGAACGATTCTTTGATTTGGGGTCAATAAAAATTTATGGTAATTTTTTTAAAATAGGAAATTGATTTATGGTAGTGAAAATTTGATCACATTAGAAAATTAGACAATTAAATACTAACTTAAAAGGGTGGGTTGAAATGTTTTTATGATGAAAATATAAAATTGATAGATATTTTTTACTAATTATAATGGTTATGTTGTTAAAAATTAAAATAATGATGAAACATTAGAGGAAATTGATGTTGAATTGGGTTTTATAGGGGGAGAACATAGTTCTATGGTAGAATCAAAATGAGACATTAATAGTGATGAAAATAAAGAAGGATTGTCAACTACAAGAAATACGAGGAGGGCTGAAATAAATGAATAAAATTTCATTAGTGACTGGAAAGTTTTGGTAAAAACTCGGAGGAGTAAAACTCAGAAAAAACATCATTTTTCAATTAGAGCCTAATTAATTTGGAGAGTCTAAGAAGGATGATAATTGGATCAAATCTAGGAATAATGATCTTGATATTAATAAGAACAATGTGACATGGAAAATTGTTCAAAGGATGGAAAATAAAAATATTATTAGAACCAAGTGGGTGTTCTGTATTAAACTAATTGACTATAGAAAATTGGATCAAAATATCGAATTAATAGTGACAAAGGTGAATTACTATATCAAAGGAATATATATTTATGATAATTTTACTCCCATAGACCGGTTAAGAACTATTTGGATTTTCTTGGAAATTTTAGTGAAAATGTAATTAAAATTATACTAAATGGATGTCAAATCTATGTTACTAAATTGAATTATTAATGGGGGATATACATTGAGAAACTGGATGGGTTTCTTTTGGATGAAAATGAGAGAATGGTGTTCCAGTTAAATAATTCTTTGTATAAGATAATGAAATTACTAAAGACCTGGTATTTAAGGTTGGATCAATGCCTATAAATCATTGTTTTTAGTGAGGTAGAGTTGATCATAGCCTCAACATAGATAAGGATACTGATCAAAGGATGTTGGTACTCATATATGTTGAAGACATAATATTTGAGGATTGGACAACGAACAATGAAATTTATTTTTTGGATCATATGAGTTATGATATTGAGATGTCTCTAATTAGTGAGTTAAACATTATTCTTGGTTTATAGGTGAATCAATGAAATACTAGCACATTAATTTATGAATCAAAATATGAAAAAACAATTCCCAAGTGATTTAATATGGGATATTCCAAACCAATGACAACATTGACCGCCATATGGATGAATTTTTCAAAAGTTGACGATTGCAAAGAGGTAGATATCATGGAATATACGTATTGGGAGCCTATCATACATCAAAACAACATGACCCAACATTGGTTTTGATATATTTAAAGTCGAACAGTACCAATTTCGTACCAAGGAGATCCACATACAATCAAGGAAGACGGTGATTAAATATATATATATATATATAAATAGTGACTTTTGGACTATTTTATTATTGGATTGTGAAATTGGGGTTGTTGGGATACACAGATGTTGGCTGCTAAGGTTTAGTGGATAACTGAGGGAACGTAGAGAAATAAAAAATTTGGATATCATTTGAGCCTTGGTTTCATTCAACTCTTGAATCGTTCAATCCTTGGATTTGAGCCTTGGAATAGTTGGAGCCTTGATTCTGGCCCAAATTTGAGTTTAGATTGAATAAGGAGAAACATCGGCTACAGGTATCTTTTGTGGAGATTTTCGGATATTACAAACGGTTTCATGATAGATATGGGTCATAAAATAGATTGGGATACTTTTTTCAGCACTTCCAAAAAAGAAAAAATAAAGATCTCTATTATCAGTTCTAAGTTAATAAGAACTGATAAAATGAATCTTTATCAATGCTTTTTTAGTGCTCGTAAAGATTTCTTTTATCAGTACTTTTTTAGTGTTGATAAATCTCTTCCTTTATTAATGCTAAAAAAGTTTTGATAATGATTCCTTTTATTAGCACTTATTACTTATGTACTGATAAAGTATTTATAATTATAATTATAAATAAAAAATTAAATATATTTATATAATAATATATGTATAATAAATATATATAATATAGTAAATATATTATTTATTTATATATATTTAATATAATTTTATAGTTATTTGAATATATAAATATTTATTTATAATTATATAAATACTTTTCAAAAAATAATATTAACATCATTATATATATATATAATTATATATATATAATAAATATATATAATTATAATTATAGTAATTAAATTTATTATTTAAATAATTGTTTTTGTAATTTTATAGTTATTTAAATATATATAATTATTTATTTATAATTATATAAGTAAATTTAAAAAAAATTATTTATTTAAAATTATAAATGTATAAATATAGTAAATATAAATTTATAAATATATTTATTTATAAATATTTATTTACACGTATATTTTAAACATTATTATTGAATATTTAATCTTGAGTGAATGCACGTTAAAAATTAGTGAAATTGAATAACTAAAAATGAGTAAACTGTCACAATATTGAAAAAATGGATAGGTTTTTTTAATTAGATATAAATTATTAAAATAATATAGATATATATTGAAATGAAGAGGAGTTCATATTGAAAATATTATAACATGGTAAATATATATATATATAATAAATAATAGAAATTGGATTAATTCCCAAAAAAATTAAAAATAAAAAATTAATCATATTTAAAATGAATATATCGGTGTGGCGACGTGTTGTGGCGACTGTCCAAGCGAATGAGGTTGTGGCCTTAGCCACGAGTTTGACTCGGTCCCATGGCTCAAAGTCGCGGGCGTGCAGATCTAGAGGTCAGCAATGGCCGGTCTCATTTCACGAAGGGGGACGTAGCGGCGGTTGTCGCATCCTAAGCATGCACCATCAGCCTGCTCCGATGCGGGCCGGGCTGAAGCCTGGGGGCCGATCCCAGTCATTGCGTAAACATTTTTGATTGTACATTGTATATAAAAAATTCATTAATTGCGTATATGTGTGTGGAATAAATATAACACATGTTTTATCTATGTCAGATTCAAAAACCAAACGACATTCAATTTTGTCCATTACTCAATGTAATTAGTCAATATTTCAAATTCATATTAATTTTTGTTTATAAAACATTTTTCAGTAAATATATTAATCTTTAATGTAAAAGCTTAAATTTTTTATATTATATAAATCATATTTATATACATTAATATATATATATATATTTAATATATATTACTTATTAACATTATCAATAATTATTTAATTAATAAAATGTTTAATATTTTTCTCAATTTACTTATTTTTAATTTTTATTTGTTTAATTTTCATTTTACATATATCTATATATTTAAAAAATAGTATTTTTTATTTTTTATAATTTATATATGGTATAATCAGTTTATTCATTTTTATCAATAATTATTTAATTAATAAAAAATATAATATATTTTTTTAAAAGATCATTTTCGTATTTATTTATTTATATAGTCATTTAATTTATTGGACCTTTATCAGCACTAAAATTTTTTTTGATAAATAATCTCTTTATGGGTGCTAAAAATAAAGCACTGATAAAGTGTATAATTTATCAATACTAAAAATAAAGCACTAATAAAGTAACCCTTTATCAGTACTAAAAATAAAGTGCTCATAAATGGTACTGATTATCATTTCTAAAATAAATAACTGATAAAGGGTTCCTTTTATTAGTGCTAAAAAAATCACTGATAAATGGTACTATATATCAACTCTTGTTTTGGTGGTGATAAAGAGAACTTTTATTGTCTCTTTTTTCTAGCACTAATAAAGGTCAGCATTGTTAAAGGCATGTTTTGTAGTAGTGTTTTAGGTTATCGATGACATTTTAGGAGATATTTTATTGGGTTGAAGTATATGAAAAAAAATTAATGTAAAGTATTCCTTTAATTTTTTCAAAAATAAGTTTTAAGGAATTGATAACCTTTACAAGATTATTATCGCATAGATAACCACATGATTAAAATTGATTTTTTGACTAAGACATTAATGTTACTTTAAAATAAGATCTCTAACTTTTTTGGTTTTAAATATAGAAGATATGAGATAACCATTGGTGTTAAATCACTCTTTAATTTTGTGGTTATTTATGATATAGGGTTATGGAATGATTTATTTTTATATTTGGGAATTACTTTAGAATTTCGAATATTATTTTATAAAAGTTTATTCATTTTGGAAATTATCTAACAATGTGCTAACCATATTGGGTTTAGTTAATGTTTAATGACAGGAGAAATATCTTATTATCCATTTTATGATTATTTGGTCTTTAAAATTTGACTTTAGTGCATCAGATGTGAAAAATAATTCCATTATCAATACTCATAATTTGGAGAAAAATATGATATTTTGGTAAAGGATGAAATTCACTTTTCAAGTAAGTATATTTCCTTATTCTATTAGTGTAGATGGTGAAATAATACTTCAAATTTAGGAAAAGGAACATGAAATAAAATTTTATCCTATTACTATATTTTCTGATGATATCAATGACGTTTTCTACACCTATTTATCTTGTGTTTTTTGTCATTAGATTCCTATTGACCACATTCCTTATTACTCTCTATTAGTCCATCAGAATTAGATCTCCCTTTCAAATATATCTTTTAATTTCACACTAATGTTATACCTATGTAAAATCATAGTTATGCGTAACTTTTGGTGGCATTTATGTTTCCCAATTTTCCTTTTTAATAGGATGTTTTAATAACCCTTTTTCACTTTGGGTTTCAAGAAATAAATTCTAAAAATGAAAATCCTTTGATAACCAAGATAAATTTCTAGGGAGAAATTCATTTTAAGGGCGGTAGGATTTAACATCCCAATATTTTAATGACTTTATTAATTCAAAATAATTTAAACTCTTTAATAAATTATATTACACGTAATATATATTTTATCTTACATCACACAAAACACCAATTTTATCTTCTGTTTCACCAAACATCATCTTCCTTTGATGACTTATGTTTCACATAGGACTGAGTTTTATAAAACTATAATACATTATTAATATTTAATATGATACTTATCACATATCCATTGGAATGGAGATAGTTAATGATTTTAAAAATATTATGATAATATATTTTACACATGTTTATAAAATTAATTGTTTATAATTAATTAGAAATAAAAATAAAAACTATTTGAATATAAATGATGTGTTTTTATGAAAAAACTATTTTTATGACCAAAATAGAATATTATCTAAATAAAGAAAATTAATAAAATTTGTGAAAGTTATCAATTAAATTTATATTTTATATATTCATTCAAATATTTTTCAATTCATTAAATAAGTTTTATAAGAATAAATAATAATAAATCCAATTTTAAGCATAAAAAGCGGTATTTTTCAAAAAGGTGTTTTTCCACCTTTTAATGGAAGGCTTGTTTTTAAAAATAAATTTTAAAAATTTATAAATTTTATTTAAAAATATAAATTTTATTTTTGAACGTGGAATATAAAATTTTTTTTGGTGAGGTTTTGTTATTTTTCTATGAACTTTCATGTTTTGATTAATAGTGAAAAATACTGGATTTTAATTGAAAATAGGTATTTAGTATAAATAAATTGTAGTGTTAAATTATTTTTTAATTTTTTTAAAGTAAATTTATATCAATGTTTTATCATTTAATCCATTTTATTTCATTATTATTAGTTTCACACTAAAATTAGAGATAAATACATTTCAAAATTAAGAACTTTTTACTTTAAAACCTCATTTTCTCATTGCATCAATGGGATTAGTTTTAAATTAAATTCTTCCAATTTTGTGATTTGAATTTGTAAAAATGGATTCCATGTTTTAAATAATAAAAAATTAAATTTTATTGTGGGTTCCACATAGTTTTTTACCAAAAATACTAGTGGAAGCAGTTAAAATTATTTACAGTGATTAAGGTAAAAATGAGTTTACTTAGTAATTAGACTTTAATCTTAAGGATCCAAATGACCTAGAATCTTCTCCAAATCCCAATTTATGGCCATATATAGACCATATTTACACATTTATTTAATATTTTCTGTTATTATAGTAACATTATGAAAGGGAGACCTCCAAATAGTGTTTACCATTTTATATTTACAATAATGACACTCCCCCCCACACTATAAAAAGGCAGTCACCCTCCTCACTTTTTTACACCACTCAAGACCATTTTCATGTCCCAAATCAGAAAAAATAATCTGATAAAATCAAAAATATCATCATTGAATCGTCTCCTTTATCATAAATCAATCGAAGTAAGTCCATTTCCACAAACCAAAAGGAGTTACCCAAAGAAGAGGTAACATTATTCAATGAGAAATTTTCTGTTATTTATTTATCCACCACTTAAATCCTTATTATTTCATGATTATATAAAAACCTTAGTATCATATATATACTTATATTTTTTATATTAAGGGTTTGAACTATACCTAAACACACTTCGATAAAATGGGTAACGAAATCACCATTCGTGTGTAGAAAGAACTACTACCCCGTGAAATGATGTCATTTTTTTCCTTTACCACCAATTATAGTTGGGTATTATGATGTACATACTATATTTATATGATATATATTATATTAAAAATTTATTGAAACTTATTTATTTATTATACAACACATACCTTCATTATTTTCATTTTATGGGATATAATAACATCATTTGTGGATGTGTGGACTACCGCCTCATCAAAGAGATATGATAAGTTCACACATTACATGGAATGCATTAAGGATGGGTTTAAAAAGAATTATATTATATAAATGAAATATTTATGATATTAATGACATAATTATATATAAATATATGTAACATATCATTTTATTCCTTCCATTTCACACACTGAAATTGTAATAACACCATTCATGGATGTGTAGACTATCGCCTCCTCAAAGCGATGTGATTCTTCCTTCTTCATAACCACATCATGAAATGATATATATAATTATATATAATTAAATAATATCTTATTTATGATATAATCTTAATTATTTTATAATAAATATTTCTTTCTTTATTTTCCATAATATTCATTGAAAAATGTTAATGTTATTAATGCGTACGTACGACCTACCATCTCTGTGATCATAACATTGGTTAATTTTTCATAACCATATTTCCTATTTGATTTTAAAAGTATAATTAATGTAAAAATTTTATAATTATATCATGGTTATTATTCTTGATATGTTTAAATAATGACCTCAATGACCATAGTCGACCAATCAATGTTAATTATGACACATAAGCTGAATATAGTCAAAACATCCAACTTAAACATTATTTATTAAGAAATTTTATTTAACTATTTTATAATTGAAATAAATTTATTAATAAACTTGGAAAAGGTTCTGGAGAAAATAATTAATTAATATAAGTTTATTATTTATGAAGATAGAGTAAAATCATGATAATTTGGACTTGAGGTCTGGGATTTCTGTCTCACTTTTTACTTCTTTGAGGCACATGCCATTTTCACCACATATTTATTTTATATGGTGTATATAATGACCATGCATGTATTTTATGATTATTATACATAACATAATGATATTTTATATATCCATTTGAGGATATAATTTTCATGAGGTTTACTATTTCAAAGCTACTAAAGCCGTAATTTATTTTTTCACAATTTTCCTTCTTTGAGATGTTTTTTATGTTATACACCTATCATATTTTATAAGGTGTATATACTACTCCTTTTAAATGTCATATCATGAATCTAATTATTCTCATAATATTATAATGTTCATTTAATGTGACTAGTTCATGGGTATTATGATTTAAACATTTTAATGTTGTGTGGGACACTTTGAATGTTTAAAGATTATTTTCATTGTGAAGGTTTTTAATGATATTTTAAGGGAATCTCCATTCATCAACATCAAAAACAGTTGTTGTTACTTATCCTCCACTGTGGCTATTTTTTATTGATATTATACTCACTCTTTCTTTGGTTTTTATCGTTATTGTTTCAAAAATATTTTTATAGAACACATTTATTTTAATTTGGTTAATCATGTATCGAAGAGATTTTTATGGAACGTATTTCTTTTCCATAAGTTAACCTTGTTTTATAGATAATTTTTTGGAACACATTTCATTTCCTTGATTTAATCATGTTTCAAAGATATTTTTATGCAAACCTTTTATTTTCCATTGGTTAACAATGTTTCAAACATATTATTTTTGGAATACATTTTTTCCATGGGTTAATCATGTATCAAGAAGATTGTTATGGGCCCTGTTTCTTTTCCACAGTTTAACCATGATTCAAATAGATTGTTATAGAGAATGTTTCATTTCCATGGGTTAATCATGTTCTAAAAAGAATAAATGTTGATTGAATGATTTTTGTTGAATTTTCTATGTATTTGGTTCCTAGACATTATAAATTATGGGTGCACCTAGATAGCATTGGGTGATCCCGTTATAGCTTATATGATGGGTATGACTAGATAGTGCCCTAATGTATTGGGTAATATGGAGATGGAAGTCAACTGTATTGGTTATTACAATTTTAACAGTTCTATAATAGTTATGTAAGGGTTCTATGAGATTATTTTCCAAGATACCAACATGTTTTATATATTATTTATATGGGTTTACAATGTTTATTTTGATTAGTATTGATATAACAAGGCTCATGATTATTGATTCTTAAGAAAATTTCCCTTATTAAAGACTTATACTGTATTTTTATTTGTGATGATGGAGTTATTTATGGGAATGAATATTCTTATGTTATACTCATGAACTTTGATTATGTCATCATACTCTTAAGTTCTTCTTATTCTCACTGATGATATTCATTTTTTAATGCTTACATTTTCCCTTATTGTGTATTTCATCTCACCCTTCTTATATTTTATTTTCCCCAAATTATAAAGAATGATGTTGAAAAGTTTATTTATATAAAGGATTCCACAAGGATGATGTTGATGACCTAATGTGTAATAAGAAAGGCTCGGTTAAATTGGAGAAATGATCATTTGATGACTCATTAATTTTTAATTTAAGAGTTTTTCATAATTCTCTAAAACTCTAAACCTAAAAGGACTGGAGAGATGTAAGTGTTCCAAGATTTTATTTTAATTATTTAAGGTTTGGATGGAAAAAATTTGTCTCACAAATATCGGTATTATAGCCAGAAATTTCAAGTTATGGATTTCAGCATAGGATTTGGGAGTGCAGGTTTTGGGTTGTTATAGAGATCATATATCAGCTTCCCACTACTAGGTCTCATCCTATACTTGGTTGTAATTCCATAGAACCCATATCAAAGCAACAAACCTTCCTCAAAGTGTATTCACACTCCGATCAACAATACACACTGGATAATCCTTGAAGGAAGCATCCTCTTCTAGCTCAACCTCATCAGGATGGAATACATTCAATGAGTGTAGATAATACTAGATAAGTTGAGATATCTGGAATTCATCATGCATGGACCCTTATCATTGCTGAATTGAAATATAAAAATACATTTTTCTGGTCTATTTCAAAACTTAAAAGTTTCTAATTAATCTTGGAAAAAGATTACCTTGCCTCTAAATATGTCAATGGCCCAACATGGGAAGGATTCACAAGAAACCCCAATCTCTAAACACAAACTCAAGAGGCTATCAATTTTGGTTAGCATATGAATGTTGTCTAGACTGGGCCACCATCATTCACTTTCTAATCAGCTAAACCTACTCTGTAGTATCCTAAATGAAATATAGTCCAAGAAAAGCTTCCTCCCCTACCTTTAACTAGTAAAAAGTTTATCGGAAAGGCCTACCATAGAAGGAATCATAAGGTTCCATCTCAATGGTAGCCTAAAAACTATTATTTTAAAGAAACTGAACAAGGGGTATGTGTTTTTCTAAGAACCTCCAAAGTCCAGGACACATTCATGGAGCATATTGTCTAATACCTAAATCATATGCTCTGTCTACCCATCGTTCTGATGTTGATAGTTCGTGATCAGAAGAACCAATATACCCAAGACCTTATACAACCCCTAACAGAACTGATATATGAATCGAGTGTATCTATCATAAATGATAGAACTATGATCTCCATGAAGACATAAAACCTCACTGATGTATATCCTTCCTATCTCATCAATCGATATAGTCTCCTAAATCAGTAAATAGTGTGTGACCTTCATCAAGAGATCAATGGCTTCCCAAACTATTTCATTTCTATGTGGTGTTCTAGGAAAACAAATCAAAAAATCTATATAAACATCATCCCATTTCCATTAAGTAATGGAAAATGACTAGAAAATCTCTACCAGTCACTGATATTATACCTTCACCTGCTGACATGTGGAACACCGAGTAATAAATCTGAAAATATCATGTTTCATTGTAATCCACTAATTATAGCAAAAAGTAATTTTTGACATATCTTGGTGAAACTAGGATGTATTTCCCAAATTGATGAATAGAATTCCCACATCAGATCCTCTCTGATGTCAGCTTGAACCAAAACATGTTTATGAAATCATAAGGTCGCATCATCATCTATGGTCCAACAAAAAGATGAATCATCGTCCGATATTCTTTCCCTTAGGAATACCCTTTAAGGATCCTAAGGTTTCCTCATTATCAATTGTTCTAGAAGAGTAGGGGTCACTAATAATGATGAGATGATTGTCTGACCATGATCCTCCTAAACCTCAACATTCATATCAGAAAATAAAATACATGAGCTTCTGATCAACACTAGCTTTCTGAACCACATATTTCTAAGTCTTCTGGATCAGAGCATCAGCTACATCATTTCCTTTCCTAGGTGTATAAGCCATATCAAAATCAAAGAATTGAATGTACTCAACCTGTCTACACTACCTCATATTCGAATTACGTTGTGTAAATATGTACTTAAGTATTTTTTTATCTATGAATACCCAAAAACTATTTCCTTGTAAATATTATCTCCAAAAACATAGATCATGAACTAAAATAGCTATATTGAGTTCATGTGTTGAGTACTTCCACTCATGAGGCCTCTACTAATGAGAATTGTATGTGACAACTCACTCACCCTGCATCAAGATAGGTCCCAACTTGATACCGGATGCATCATACTAAACATTATAGATTCATCCTAGATCCAGCAGAATTAGGATTGGTGAAAAAGTAAATCAGCCCCTCAACTCTTGAAAGGATACTTTACAATCTTTTTACTAAAAAAATTTCATACCCTTTTTATTCAAAACATTAAGAGGAACTACAGGGTGTGACAAATCCTAGATAAAACATTTGTAATGTCTATCTATCTACAATATACTTTATATTTCAATGATTTTCCTGGGATGCTCCCAAGAAACTATAGCTCTCACTTACCATTGGTTTACTGAAACTCCTGACTCCAAGATGACATGACCCAGGATGTGAAATTTGTTGATCCAGAGGTGGAATTTCTTAATCTTATCATAAATCTGATGTTTCCTAAATTTATTTTTCATGATATCAACATAGTTATCAATGTCATGTCAAGAGAATGAATACACTAATATTTCTTCAGCAACGACTTCCACAAATGAGTCTAGATATGAGTAGAAAACCCTATTCATTAGATCCATGATGATTTTAGTTGCATTCATGATACTGAATGGAATGAACAGGTACTCATATAGAACATAACTATTCTTGAATACTATGTGAGGTATATCTGATGTCCTAATACATGCTTAATGCTAACCCAACCTCAAATAAATTTTTGAAAACACTATTTCTCCTTTGATATTATCAAATAGAATTTCTATTCTAGGAAGTAGATATTAGTTCTTTACCATGAGTTGTCTCAAACTTTTTAAATTTACAAAAATCTTGAGGTTATTGTCCTCTTTCTTGGTAAGTATTGGGGAGTATAAATCCTATAGCCTCTAGATCCTCTAATTGTTTCAGGAGTTCTATAAGCTCTATAGATTTTATATTATAAGTAGGAATGGCAATTTGTGCTACTCTTGGAACTAGCTCAATAGTGGACTCTACCTCTTTCACTTGAAGTAGCCCAGAAAAGTTTTCAGGGAAGTTGTCCCTGAAATAATCCACTACAGGAGTGAAATAGTGGGTTCTAACCCTAGATCATCTAAAATATGACTATAAATTTTCATTTTCCCTCTTCCCAGCCCGTAATTCTTAGGTCCTGATCATATAACTTGGATATCACATTTTCATTTATGCACACACCTACTTCCCTCTAATAATGTAAACTTCACCCTCTGATTATAACAGTAAATACAGAATTGATGGGGAACTCACCATTCCATCTTGATAATTACATCAAACCCTTTTATGTCCAGGATAAACTAATTCCATAATAAAATACATCCACCTATCTCAAGGTGAAAATCCTTACAATAGACAAGTCTCTTGGATCAAATTCCTAATGGGGTATTGAGTGTCATTATGCCACATAAATGTTCTATATTGAGGCTGATACTCTCCATGGTTTCCACATATATAAAAAATGTGATTCACCTATGTCAAATGAAGAAAACAGCAAAGTGGAGGCTACTAGAATAGTACCTTATATAGTAGAAGTTATGATTCTCTACTACTATGGAATATGTTTTACTATATGTAAATGGAATGCACCATGGCCCTGATTCATAGCATGATTACCTTGAGAAAGACTGATATGCTCTCACTGATAATCCTTAGTATGATTAACATTGCCTCAAACGGCACGTCAACCTGAATGGCCAATCATATTCTAGCTACCTGCCTAGTGTGATACTATTTTCCCCACTCAAGAATGTGGTTTAGGTGTAGATCCCCTCTCTCTAGGCACTAATTTAAAGTCTTACATAGGTGTTGGATATGAACCATCTTTTCATAGCCTCTACATTCCACTAGATACCATAAACATAGGGTTTTTTTATTTCCCATCTTCCTAGACTGGTGTAATATAATAAATCTATCAACCCAAATTTCCTCACTACTTATACCCCCATGAGAAACCTCAAATTAACACTTTCATCCTCTTGAAGAACCACTGGTAATCCTAGGTGTTGAACCACCGTAACTCCTACCATCATTCTCCATCAAATTCCTCTCTATAATAATAGACTAGTTAAATATCTCATAAATAGTATTCAATCGGAATACATTAACCTATGATTGAATGGAATATACCATCACATCCTAAAATTTCCTATAATTTATAAGATCATAACCGGATAGAGTCTTCAAGAACCACTATGGCTCAGTAAAGCGAGCATAATATTCTATGAAAGACATGGATCCCTATTGTAGGTTCATAAAATCTCTATCTCGATCATCCCTCGGAGTTTATGGAATGAATTAATCATAAAAATATCATCTTAAATGTTGAATATACTATATAACGATGTCAATCTGATTGGGTAATAGCATCCCACCATCGCTTGGTAGAATCATGTAGCATATAGGCTTCAAGTTTGACCATCCTCTCTGCAGACATTTCCAGATAATTCAATATAGAAATAATAGATTTGATCCAGGACTTGGGATCATCAGGTTCACCATCCCCCAAATTTTAGGGAGGATGATACTTCTAGAACTCATAATTCAACTATTCCATAGTCGGGACTGGTTGAGAGACACCTTGCATATTGTTCATTATGCAGAATAAACCCTCATGGAACTGGGTTTCAGTTCCCATATCAGGAACAACAGGTTGTTCTATAGATGACACTACAAGAGAGATCATTGGAGTATTAGGGACCACAACCTCTGGTGTATATTCACCACATCTTTCAGGGACTATAACTAGAGGACATCATGGAGGTGTGATTCTATAATGTCAAAAGCATTCCTCAAAAGGGAATTTAATAGTAGAAAAAAACACATATAGTTAAATTGTATAGGTCCATGGCCTTCATGTAAAACATATCACAACCCTATTCCTACTCTTAAAGCCTTGTATAGGTAAAGTAATAGACAATGAAAACCCATAAGAACTATAAGATACACCCTACTACCCACTACTAAGGCTAGTCTCTGGTTTTTTCACTATTTCGACATTTAATTTCATTTAATTATTTTCACAATTCTATATAAATTTTTGAATCAAATTGATTACTATTTAGAATTTATAAGCACCAATACTCCATATAAATTGAAATGATGAATCCATATAATCCAAACCATAACACTTTATAACCTCTATGACCATTAGTCTAGGGATCAACGTCCCATAATTGGATTCTTAGGGATTCTATCATAGCCTAATCAAGAAAAAAAATTTAGGTTACAATAGTAACTCTAAATAATAATCAAGTTTCTAAATCCCTATAATAAATAAAATTTAATTTCAGTATATGATAATTAGTCACTAAAAATATGTAGCAAGACAATTCACATAAAAGTAGACATGGCATAGAGAAATGTATGGAATATTAGTCTTACTATGTCTATGATGATTCATGAAATGTCACACCCTCATTTCAGCAGGATAACGTAAATTAAATCCTATTATAATAATACCAATGATAATAACATCATATTACATGGGTGACACCCAACGGTGAAGTCGTATCAACTATAATAGGTATAATCAATAACTGCAATAACCCATCCTAGGAAATTTGGGTTTCCCTTGTACATGGGTTAGCTATGCCCAGGAATAGACTCATTACCAAATTTTATAACATTATAGTCACATTTATAATTACAAAACATTAAGAAAAAGAAAAAAATAAAGCTTTGATACCACTTTGTAATGTCTCGAACCAAGATCCACTAAACTCATGCCCCATGTTGGTAGTTCACATGGCCTCAAGTGTGCCTCCATGTACACCAGAGGCTTCTGACTAGCCATGAGGGTCTTTGTTGGTACTTCGAGGAGACTATACCCTCTTATCAGAGTGGAAAAATATTTATGATAAATAAATATACAATAGTGGAATAAAATATAAGCAAGAATAATAATGATTGAACCAGTAACCCATTGTAGTAGAAGAAAAATGAAATAGAGTTAATAAAAACTGTTTAATCATAATAACCAAGAAAATGTAATAATATCAAATGAAAATAATGTTGATTCATATAAATGATTATTTCATGGAATATTAATATTTAAAAAGGGGAGACATGGGATAGGCATATACAACATGATATACAAAAATACCAAAATTCCAAAAGACTAATCCACTAGAATCTTAATCTTGTTCTCGGTACTCTTCTCTCATTCTCTATGTTATAAGTAAAATTAGCAAAACATCTGATGTAGGAAACTTTTCCTTATCCATAATAGAAAACATTTAATCTTCTCGATTACCAAAAGTGTCCCTAGTAGGGTGTTATATAAAATCTCAGTAGGCCAACACCAATGATGTCTAGAAATAGTCCAACCTGTGTGCATAGAAATGGTAGTGTGTTGGTGAAAATAATAATAAAAAATTCTGAATAAATAAATAAGATCCTACTTAAGTTCCCATAGAACACCAAGAGGGATCCAACTACTTCATCATAGACCGATGTCAGAGTATTATCAGTAACTATATATATAGTAATAATATGTATATATATATACTATAGTTATATACTATATTAACTAAGTATGTGAGTATGTAAGTAGTCATATACCTAGATACTAGGTGTTGGCTATACCTAGGGCATAACACAAGAGTTTATAACTAGTCTAACTAGTTATAGGCTCTAGTAGAGGGTACATGACCTGAATCTCATAAATAATGTGAGATTTCATGCTCAACACTCGAGATATGTGGGGTGATAGTTCAATCCCAACACCCTAAATAGAGGAATGTGTAACGTCAATCCCATCACCTAGATAATAGATTAATGGTGATAGATTTCATACTCAGCACTCGATTTAAGGAAGAGTGAAACTTCTTTCTTAATAAATCCCTTAACCATCACACCATATCCAATATTAATGGATTAATCATAATTATAATAATAATAACATGTTGGATTACCAATTTTTAATAATTTTCATCAATACCAATATATATATAGGTGTTTCTCAATTTATAAAATCCATATAATAATATTGAATCCATTTTTGTGTTATTTCCACTCTTTAGCAATTATTCAAGTAGTCTATTTAATTAATTTAAGAAAATAAAACCATCTTAAAGCAATAAGTTCAAAATTAAAAATCCTTTAAAATAATCAAGGCATGTAAATTCCATTTCTATCAATTCAATCAATCTATTTAATATATATACGAAAGGAAATACAATTATCAGGTTCAACTAAGAACTTAGAAGGTGATAATATCAATTCAGAAATTACATAAAAGGGTGAAATTCTATTTATAACCCAACCAAATTATTAGAAGTTGTTGGTTTATTTAAAAAAAATATATAAAGGAAATTTCAAGCCGACATACCCAATGGGTGGTTGTCACAAACCAAATCTGGCCGCCCCCAAACCCTACCCCAAACCCAGCCCGTGACAAGTCCCAAAGGTCATTCCCGATCCCCATGGGCTGAAACAAGTTCTTGGGTATCATATATTGAGAATTGGGAAAAATTTACCCGATTTTATAAACATTAAACCACAAACAAACTCTATAAAAGAAATATATATTTTTCAACTAAAAGATTCTTTTACAAAATTTCAAAACTGAATTACATAAGTCAAAACAATGTTTAAAGACCATTACAAAGTTACAAAACCAAATAATGACATCCCAAGAACCTCCTCATGGAAAGAGGCACCTCCCTCAATCCATCCTTATAAGACTTCACCACCAAGGACCTGCTAGAAACCCGAACCACTATCACTAAAAACAGTACCCATCCTGCGACAAAAAAAATAACCAAGTCTACTTACACCCAAGGGTGTAAGTAGGGTGTGATCCAATTCCTATTAGGATACCACCAGTAAGAGATTCCATGTGATAAAAATTTAAAGACGAAAAGCATGCAAGTTTTCAAAAACATGAAATGCTAGTTACAATTTCTAAAAGATGCAACATTAAATAAAAATAGTTTTCAGGTGGGTTAATTTTAAGAATAAACACTTTTAAAATGAATACCAAAGCTACTAAATTTTCCAGCCACTCATACCTTATGCCTAAGATAAGCACAAAATATCTATTGAGCACAAGCAATGGGAGATAACCCCTAGGAACTAGCTAGTTGTGGGTCTGAGGTACCTCGTATCTCGGTGAGAGTAACCATCACAAATATCTGTTCTCATGCACGAGCCACTAGTAGGGAACATACCCATAACATATTGGTCCCTAACCATCATAATAATCATAGTTTATTTAGAGTTTTAAGAGTCAATCTTGCTAAGTGAAACTGAGGCCTAACCACATGGATTCACTAGCATACTAGTACACATCCACCCACCTAGATACCCGGGTTTTCCCTTTGTGCTCAAACAAGTTCAAAAAGTCAATGAATATACTTTTCACATGAAAATATCTTTTCCATATCATAAATTCACCAAACAGCCCACATGTATACAACACAAGTAACAAAAGTCCACTTTTCATTCAAATTGATTTTGAAATCCGACTCACACCAAAATAGCCCACAACACTTTTCACATTTCTTTAACACTTCCACAAATCCATTAAACAATTTTATAAAACCATTAAAATATATTAAAACTCTCATAATAGCCCACTCACTTGTTATATAATACCCTTTTACCTTCAAAATAATTTTATCATCGAACTTACACGAAACATCCCACAAACAAGTTTCGCTCCAACATCACAATTTAATAAAACATTTCAGAAATTTACAAAACATTCTAAAAATGTTTGACATATTAAAACATCACTTCACCTTTCAAAACACCATAATAGGTGAACACACAAACCAAACAGTACATATGCACCCTTTTCCCACTTTGTTTAACCATCAAAAACATTTACAATTTTCATAAAAAGAACCCAAGTGTTGTAAATATGTCTTGCACACAAAACTCATTTCAAAATTCCAATTTAAGACCAAAAACTATACAAATTATTATCCAAAACATAATTCTAATCCCTAGATACATTTATAAAAACACTTTCAAGTTTTATAAAATCACCTTGAATAATATGCAAATGATCTAAATGAAAACACACATTTTCATAAAATACTCTCAAGAAGTATAACAGTGTTTTACACATAAAACCTATTCCAAAACCCTCTTTTTAGGCCCAAATGACACTAATACATTATCAAACCAGAATTGTGAGTCCAAACAATATTTAGTAAACCAATTCCATATGTTATAAAATACACCCAAATAATACTCCATGAGTTACACACGAAAACACCCAATTTCAAGTTAAAATGAAACTATAAAATTAAACACTTATCCAAATTAATCATAAACAGTTTTCACACCACACCTAAAATATGAGGAATGTGAAAAACGAATAGATACATCAAGCTAACTCATCAATAATTTTTTACACATGGAACCACCTACTGAAAGTGTCGAATCGCTCGAAACTTGGTGCGAAACATCAACCGCACCACCGCCGCACCACAAGGAAGATAAATCCATCACTAGAACACAATATTTGACCTCAAATACACCAAATAAATCCCTAGGTTCCAACCCTAACTTCTGGACATTCTATAAATTCATGAAATAGGGTGGAAACTCTATGGAGAAGGGAGGAATTGAAGAGAGAAACACTTACCTGGAACAATCTTGAAGAAACTGACCCAAATTCCACCAGTATCTGAATTTCAAAACATAGAACCATTAATGGGATGTTCGTACAAGGATTGAGATATCATTTAGAAACTGGTATGGGGGAAAAATAAAAAATATAAGGAGTTGTGAAAGGATCAATTTACCTCTCCAAATCTAGGATATTTTTAAAATCGATAGAAGTCTAGACAACTTTTTCGACTCTATTGAGATCCAAATTGTGTTAGTAGGGAATGGGGGAGCGCCTTAGGTAAGTGGTCTTGGGTGAGAGTTGGAAGCACCAAAAAAACGCAAATATTGAAGTAGATATTAAAGAATTAAAATTTATTTTTAATGCAGAAAATGGGCTCTCGGGCAGGCTCAATCCCTTAAATAAAAACCCATATCCACCATGATTACGGATTCCTAAATGGTCCGAATTAATATTTTGGTGTTAATAGGTCACGGTATGACAATTAGGAATTTGAATGGATGAAAAATGTTGAAAAATTAATGAGTTATACAGGAATAAAAAATTAATTTTAAATCTGGAATTGGGCTCATGGTTTGACCCAATTCATGAAAACTCACTCATTCCTCCATAAAAGGTTGGGAAACCCTCAAAACAAAGCATGAAGGGAAATTAAATGGAATCTACCTTTAAAATAAGTCATTTATGTGAAAATTCTCCCCACCATTAAAATTTTCTGCCCCAAAAAGTCACATCAAGTCCAATGTAACAACGAAACCCAACTGAGAAACTGAGAGGTACTCCCTTGTCAGGTTTCACCCCCAAAGGCCAAAACACCTCCGGTGATCAATTAATGAAGGATTGATCTCACAACCAAAAGTTACAAAAATTTCTTGAAATGACCAATCACATTCAACCTTTATCCCAAAATAGAACTCCTTAAACACTATCTGAACAAGACTCAAGCAATTCACCCAAACAAACAAGAACATCGAACAAGGTTACACTTACCTTGCTATAACTAAACCATTAGGCACTCTCAAATCTCAACGTTTACCCAAGGAATATATTCGTAGCTTGATAGCTCCAAATTAGGCTACCTACCAGTAATCCATGATCATGGATAAATCTGAGTTACTGGTTCGGGGGAACAAAAATAAGCTCCCAACCATAAGAGACAACCTATATTTTTTCTGAGACAGAATCAGGACACTAATAGGGGAGGCCTGAATGGAATCCCCAGTACAATGGGTATACTTCCATCAGACCATTACTAAAGAACTTATATAAGATCATAGTGGTTCCCCCCCATAAGAACCAACCATCTTAACCGACCATCATGGGCTGGTACAAAAAGGCCCCAAAATTTGAAGAGTTGGGAAGGTCACATGGTTAGTCCGCACGGTTTGGGAAACCATACACTAAAAGTGTGGATCCTTATATTCATATAGTTTTCTAGGACATGGTCACTATTAACCAAGTGAAAACCGCGTTCTGAACCAGTCTATCCAAACTTCAAACCATTCTCCAAAGACTCAATAGAAACCAAAGGAGTAGGAAATAACATTGGGCGATGACATGGGTACACGACCCTCCACCTATTTCCACCGAACATGAACAACAGAAGAAATATGATGACACCATAGGTTTAAACTCTTCCTAACTTTCTTACTGAGTACAGGACTTTGTACAAGGGTTTAAACGACCCTGTGATTTCCCTTGACTATGATCCAGCTTCTCTCTGAGACCTATGGCTGGAGCTGAAATGATTGAAGCATCTTCGGCCTCGCAGTTAGGCTTTGGAAACCCCATGAACGAGAATTCTTCTTTCAGTGCAACCGACAACTACAATGCAATCCCTGATAAGTTTTCCAAGATATAACACATTCAAAACTAACTTTACCCTAACTCGATATTTCACAGAAACAAGGGCATAGAAGATACACACACATCACACCTTGTTTGTTTGGGTGAGAAACAATAGAAGTAAAGAAAACCTATACTCACCTTCCTCTAAAATGGAATATTTTTATGTTTTTGCAAGGGAGACATTCACCCAACATAATAGAGACTCTCAGATGATTGCCCAACTCTCACATTTACTGTCAATCGAGCACAGGACATCATAAGGTATCACCGAACATGACCATTGCGACTGATATAAACAATGCATGGAGAGGGACCTTATACAACATCCCCAAACAACACACAATTCTAGAAAGTGACCACAATATCCTATCATGACCATATTTCCCACACTTTTGGTTTAACATGAACTCATTCTTCAAAGAAACTGTTAAGAACCCAGAGGCCCTCTTAGACACCATTGAGACACTCATCCCCACTAACAACCCTAGACCACTTCCAGCTTCGACGAATTAGGAAACTTAAGAAACTAAGGTCTCTTTCAACCTTCCACGAGAACTCTCCCACGATAAGAGGATCTAAAAATCAAAGATAGGAATGGGTGTAGACTCAATCAACAAATATTGATAAAATATTCCTTATATTGATCAACTGGAGGATTTTACAATGGAGAAACAATCTGGGTTGCACTTCAGTTATGCATTAACCCTTAATGGGAGCATACCTTATCCAATGAGAGAACCCAAGGACCCAACCAAGCTGGACGATTGGTCAAAAAATCCATAAACCAGATCCAAACACATAAAGGGAACCACCATAAAGGTGTCCCGAAACATATCTCAGAGGATACTAATAACCGGTCCTTCTACCCAGCTTACCGACCAAACATAAACCCAAAACACAGTTCAAATAGGAGGGGTTCTTGGACTCAAAAAATCCCACAACATCAACATTCCCCAAAAACACATAATATAAGCCAACCCAAATAATTCATCAAGATATCAAGTTTTTATTTAAAAACATTTCTTGAAAGCAAACGGTTCATCGGTTATCATATCCACCAATGGTACCCCATGGGCCTTACAAATGCATTTTTCTGTGCCACATCGGGCACCCTCCTCATATCCATCCAAAAACTCATCCAATCATTCCATAAACCATCCATCATCCCATATAACCCCATGCATGTGGTTGTTCACGGAAATACCAAAGGTTAAAAAAATCTTTCCACTTTTCAAAACCAAAACGGTAAACCAACACATCCTTTTTCTCAAAACCACTAACCACGAGATCAAAATACCAACTCACATCTTAAAAAAAGTTTTCAGAAAGACCCAACCATTTTGAAAATAACTCACTTTCAAGATATTCACATCAATTTCAAAACATATCATCCCATTAAAACACCCTTAGATTGTTTGGAAAACTCTATTGGAAACACTTTTCAAAACCAACATCAATATAGTTCCGGATTTCAAAAGAGGTGTAAGCAGACTATTATCCATTTCAAAAAAATTATGAAAATTTAGTTCCACCATTTCATTAACCAAACCATCCCCTCATTATTTGAAAATAATTTCACAAAAACTTTACGCTTCTTAAAACCAGGTCACTTTAAAACCAAAGTTCCATGATTTCAAAACTGAAGAACACATGACAATGCATGAGGAAACTAGTTTCAGTGGGTGACTTGGAAATGTGGTTGGAAACCATATTTCAATCACTTTAATATCACAAAGAGTGTTCTAGGGATGATCCCTGGCTCCACATGGCTTTCCAGGCCCTGTGAGCTCACTGAGACCATTAACCCAACTCACTTTTCATTTCCCCTAACCATCATCAAACCAAGAAAACCAAAGGACTTAGATAAATACAGACTTCCCCTGGAAACTTTAATCCTTCCACGAGTTTTGGTGATCAGGAACACTACCCATAACTATAATACCAAGTCCCTAAAATCCTAACTCCATACTATCCTAACTCTTCCTCAAATAACATGACCCAAAGAGTTAACCTGAACCTCCTCTGATACGATTTTGTCACGAACCGAATCTGGTCGCCACCAAACCCGGCCCCAAACCTAGCCTGTGACAAGGCCTGAAGGGCGTTCCTGATCGGCATGGGCTGACACAAGTGCCCGGGTATCATATAATGAGAATTGGGAATGATTTAACTGATTTTATAAACATTAAACAATAAACAAACTCAATAAAACAAATATGGATTTTTCAACTAAAACCGTCTTTTACAAAATTTCAGAATGGAATTACATAAGTTAAAACTATGTTTAAAGACCATTAAAACGTTACAAAACCAAATAAATACATCCCAAGAACCTCCATATGGTAAGAGGCACCTCCCTCAATCCATCCCCAAAATACTTCACCACCAAGGACCTGCTATAATCCCGAACCACCAGCACTAAAAACTGTACCCAACCTACGGCAAAAAAAATAACCAAGTCTACTTACACCCAAGGGTGTAAGTAGGGTGAGAGAAAATTCCCAGTAGGATACCACTACTAAGAGATTCCATGTGGTAAACATTTAAAGATGAAAAGCATGCAAGTTTTCAAAAACATGATATGCTAGTTACAATTTCTAAAAGATGCAACATTAAATAAAAACAGTTTTCAGGTGGGATAATTTAAAGAATAAACACTTTTAAAATGAATACCAAAGCTACTGAACTTTACAGCCACTCATACTGTATGTCGACAGTAAGCACAAAATATCTAGTGAGCACAAGCAATGGAAGATAACATCTAGGCACTAGCTAGTTGTGGGTCTCAGGTACCTTGTATCTCGGTGAGAGTAACCATAACAAATATTTATTCTCATGCAGGACCCACTAGTTGGGAACATACCCATAACCAAGTTTCCCCCAATAATCATCATCATCATAGTTTAGTTAGAGTTGCAAGAGTCAATCTTTCTAAGTGAAATTGAGGCCAAACCCCATGGATTCACTAGCATACTAGTATACGTCCACCCACCTAGATACCCGGGATTTCCCTTTGTGCTCAAACAAGTTCAACAAGTCAATTAATATAATTTTTACATGAAAATATCATTTTCATATCATAAATTCACCAAACAGCCCACATGTATACAACACAAATCACAGAAGTCCACTTTTCATTCAAATTGATTTTGAAATCCGACTCACACCAAAATAGCCCACAACACTTTTCATATTTCTTTAACACTTCCAAAAATCCATTAAACAATTTTATAGAACCATTAAAATATATTAAAACTCTCATAACATCCCACTAACTTGTTACATAATACCCTTTTTACCTTCAAAATCATTTTATCATCAAACTTATATGAAACATCCCACAAACAAGTTTCACTCCAACATCACAATTTAATAAAACATTTCAGAAATTTACAAAACATTCTAAATTTTTTTGACATCTTAAAACATCACTTCACATTTAAAAACACCATAATAGGTGAACACACAATCCAAACAGTAAATATGAACCCTTTTCCCACTTTGTTTAACCAACTAAAACATTTACAATTTTCATAAAAAGAACCCAAGTGTTGTAAATATGTCTTACACACAAAAAACATTTCAAAACCCGATTTTAAGACCAAAAACCATACCAATTTTTATACAAAACATAATTGGAATCCCTAGAGACATTTATAAAACCACTTTCAAGTTTTATAAAATCACCTTGAATAATACTACAAATGATCCAAATGAAAAAACACATTTTCATAAAATACTCTCAAGAAGTATAACAATGTTTTACAAATAAAACCTATTCAAAAACCTTATTTTTAGGCCCACATGAAACTAATACATTACCAAAAATTAATTTTCAGGCCAAATAATATTTAGTAAACTAATTCCATATGTTATAAAATACACCCAAATAATACCCCATGACTTACACACGAAAACACCCAATTTCAAGTTAAAATGCAACTATAAAATTAAACACTTATCCAAATTAATAAAAAATAGTTTTCACACCACACCTAATATATGAGGAATATGAAAAACTAATAAATACAGCAAGATAACTCATCAATAATTGTTTACACTTGGAAACACCTACATAAAGTGTCGAATCGCACAAAACTTGGTGTGAAACATCAACTGCACCACCGCCGCACCACAAGGAAGATAAATCCAGCCCTAAAACACAATATTTGACCAAAAATACACCAAATAAGACCCTAGGTTCAAACCCTAACTTCTGTAAATTCTATAAATTCATGAAATAGTGTGAAAACCCTAACGAGAAGGGAAGAATTGAAGAGAGAAACACTTAACTAAAACAATATTGAAGAAAATGACCCAAAATACACCTGTATCTAAATTTAAAAACATCCAACCATTCATCGGAGGTTCTAAAAAGGATTAAGAGATCATTTAGGAACTTTAATGTGGGAAAAGAGTAAAAATAGAAGAGTTTATGAAAGGATCAATTTACCTCTCCAAATCTGGGAGATTTTTGAAATCCAAAAAAGTTTCAACCACTTTTGCCACTCTATTTAGATAAAAATTGTGTTAGGAGGGAATGAGGGAGCGCCTTAGGTAAGTGTTATTGGGTGAGAGTCGTAATCACCAAAAAACACAAATATTGAAGTAGATATTAAAGAAATAAAATTTATTTTTAATGTAGAAAATTGGCTTTCGGGCAGGCCAAATCCCTTAAATAAAAACCCATATCCACCATGATTATGGATTCCTAAATGGTCCAAATTAATATGGTGGTTTTAATAGGCAAGGGTATAAAATTAGGAATTGGAATGGATGAAAAATGTTGAAAAATTAATGATTTACAAAGAAATAAAAATTTAATTTTAAATATGGAATTGGGCTCACGTTTTTTCCCAATTCATGAAAACTCACTCATTCCTCCATAAAAGCATGGGAAACCCTCAAAAAAATCTTGAATGGAAATTAAATTGAATTTAACTTTAATATAATTCATGTATGTGAAAGTTTCTATGAATGTTTTTGATATCCTTTAGAAACTTAAAATTATCCTCGGTAGTATATTAATATGTAAAACATTTATTTATAACCAAAGAACACATTTATAGTAAATGAATGGAAAATTCATGTGTGTGGAAAAATGTTGAAGCTATAAAACAACTGAGATTTGAAGGAAAACAACAATATCAACTACCTAAGGGTTTCAGGAAACTCCTCATCTAATATCGACTTTAGATTCGAAGTATATAGGAAGAAAAAGGAAGAAGGACCCAACGCCCTGAAAATAGGGTGAATGAGCTATCATAAAAGTAGGGAAATAGATCTGAAGATAAATAGTGAAATGAATTAATATAATAGGATATATTATTGAAATGGATCCAACATAAGAAATTATTCTTGATTTGTATTTCAAAACAAAGAGTTATCACAATACTTATGAGAGGAGGAGAAAAGACTTTGAGAGAAGAAGAGGGTTACTCGTTTGATGGAAAATAAGAGGAGGAAAGAAAGGGTGAGGTGTTTAAACATTTTAAGGGAAATCTTTTAATTTCACCCACATTGAAAGGGGTTCATGGTTTGGCTACTTGGTTGGACAAACTATGCACCAACTGTGTGCTACTCCACTATCCATGGTGGATGCTGCATGGGAAAGGCACACAGTTTGGCTAACTATGGGAAAGACATGTGAAAAACCTCTATCCTAAACCTTATGAAATATACATGGGAAATATTCTAGGCTCACTTGGTTGTAGAAAAACTATGTATACTCTTACAGGCCACTAAGTTCCCCAAACAACTATCTCACACAATTAGTACTAACTATTCACTAAATGTGCGACCCACTCTGTTTTCCAATTTCTCGGAGCTCCGGGCTCCAAAAAATCCCAAGACACTCTTGAATACATTCTTGGGAAGTAGGGAATGTCTTATGATATTAAAAAAATATTTAAACTAGAAAAAAACAATTCATAACTTTTAGTTAATTCAGTTTGTTACATTATTTGATTATTTATCTGTTGAAAGTAATATAGAAGTTCTAGAAATTCTCATTTTTAAAAATTAATTATTGGAGACTAACCCACATGATGATCTTGTTGAATAATGCCTGAAATGTTATAAGGGATGAAATTGGTTTTTTATAATTATGCTTTCTAGGAAAGAGCTTGAGAGAACTTTTATTATACAATTTCTGGTATATGAATATGAGAGGATAACTTAATGAGCCGACTATAAAGAAAAATTACTTTATCATAGAAAGAATTTTTAATGCTTGATTTTAGAAGTTATTAAATATTAGATGTGTAACGATCATTAAATATTATTTTCATTATACACAAAAGATATAGTTGATAAAATTTAGAACAGAAATATATGAATTGAGAGCTTTCGACTGAGGTATCTTTCATATGAAGATCTTATTTCTCTCAAGTTAGTAGTGATGAGTTTTAGAGAAGAGGATAAGAAACCCAACAAAGGGTTATATATGTTGTGAGTTGAGTAGTCTATACTCTTTCGAATTCAACCACTAGTTAGATTTTGAATAAATGATTCTTAAATAAGGTTAGTTTTGTTCTCTTGATTTTATATTTCTATCTTTAAGAGGTAGTTCGCACATTTTTATTAAACAAAACTATATTTGAAAGAATACTGCACTTATACATGGTGTTCATTATCTTAAGTTGGACCTATTGGAAGATAGTGAAACCTATGGGAGTATATTTTATGATATGAGATATGGTATTTGGATAATTATTGACCTAAAACAATTATATAGATAATAATATATTAGTGGAAAATCTATAGATATAGAAAACAACCTGTTGTGGCAAGGATTTGGATCACAAATTGTGGCCAACCCCTATAAAAATTAGTGTGTACATTTTTATACTTTACATTCACATTTTTTGGGTGGGGTTGGGATAAAACAACTAAATTGGGTCAAGTTATAATCAATAGTATATGTTTATCTCAAAAATGTAAAAATAGAGATACACGAATTCATCTATCCCCTATCGATATTTCCATTTGGCCCACTAAGGCTTTCAGTTGTGTGGGGATGTGATAATGGGTTCACATGCTTCAAGATGTGGTTTTCACCAAAGAATTTCCAAGATATATCATAACATTTACTAATATTATTTTTGGCATTATATTAATAAGGAAATTATGATGCATCACTGGTATGTCATACACCAGAGACTTTCAAGTCTTATTTAGCCTCCACCCATTCTCAAGTGGAAGTGGAAAGATGTGGTGATAGACTTCATGATAGGGCTTATGAGGCCACCTTGAGGTTGTGATATGATGTTGTTTATTATCAACTAGTTGGAAATGGTTATTCATTTATTACCAATTAGGGAGTCCCATTCTACTGATATGTTGAGAAAATTATATATTCATAAGATATTATAATTAAACAGTGTATTGGGGATTATTTTTTCTAATTGAGATTATCCATTTATGAATAAATTTTGGATATGATTATAGAATTGTTTGGATACTCTCATGCATTTGATAAATACATACCATCCCTTTACCAATAAGAAACCTAACTATACTATTTATATTTTGGAGGGAATTTTGTGATCACATGTTCTAGATTTCTATGTTTCATAATAATACATCTTTCATTGGTTGAGATCCCCAACAAAAATTGTCATAAAGAATCAATTAATATGTCACCTTTTGATGAAATATTTGTTTGGTCACATAAATAATCTTTGTATTGGATATAGGTATGGTATTCTTCAATTATTGGGTCAAGTATCACACGTTATATATCAAAGTATATTCAATTTATTCAGAAATGGTTAGTGAATTTTTAGAGAATGTTACGATCATACCCCATCTAGTGACCTAATACTATAGAGTATAAGGAAGGAGATTAGTTATTCCATATGTAATTTCCTCTATTAGGATGAAAGAGGATATAGAGAAAGTGGATATTAGAACTTATGTTCATAGGTCCCTACGAGTATATCAAGTGGGTCAGTATAATATAATAAATTACTTAGGGATATAGTGTAATGCATGATTTTTTATTTATATATCAACTCTATAGATACTTTCCCAATCATTCTCATGTACTTTGATTCAATGATGTTGATATAAAATTAGATGCATCATTCAAATAATGGTTTTTATATGCAATGGATTAAAGTGAGATGATTTATTTTGGGAAGATGGTGCCTCTAGTACTTGTGTGGTGACTCCATAATCATATCCATGACAATATATAGAAATTTATTGATGTTATTTGATTACAATGGAAAATAATTCATAGATGATTAGTAGTGATGCATCTCAAGGATGAGTTACTATATTTTTGGGATGTTATAATGACCCTTACATATTAATATTTTAAATTGTTCTAATTATTTTCAAACCATGTGTATTATAATTATTTCAGGATGTTAGAGTTGGCATAATATGGGTGTCAATAAAACAAAGAGATGGATTTGATGTATATTTTTCCAAGTCATGATAGATTTAAATAGGTACCTAATGTCCTAATAATAGGTATGTTGTGGATATATGTATTTAATGGAGGCCCCAAGATGATGAGTACCTTTTGATGGGTGACTAGGTAGCTGATGGACCCTTATTCTATACTTTTTAATAATATCAAAAATTAGTTCCATGTGTTTCAAAAACATATACAACACCCCTACTATTGATATCACAACTAAACCCCTTCCTTGTGGGTTTCACCTCCTCTAACCTTGATTCCCCAATCATTTATGGTCGAATTGAAGAAACATTTATCCTGATAGATCTTGATGTGTAAGGTTAGTATTTTTCTTTACTCTTTTTATTCTTTTCCTCACTATCATGACATTCTTTACCTAATATCCATAATTTAGTGGATTATGCAATGCATTATAATTTCTTCCAATTAAGTTTTATTCTTCAAAAAATATTCAATAATCAAGATCATATGACAATGAGGTAGTTGTTTTTTCAATTCAACCACAATTGTATATGAGTCTGCATGCTATATTATATAAAGGGGTAGAGGGTGTGTGTAAGTAACCCAGAATGGAACTAAAACCAATTTTCATTGTTCTTGAGGAGTGAGTGTGACCTATCATGTTTATTATAGGATATCTCAAATAGTTACTTCATATTTATGGTCACTCATACCCATGATTTTATGGGAGAATAATGAGTGGCATGGGAATTAAAATATATGATTAGTTCCCTTGAGTATTTCTCTAAGTGAGGAACCTTGTGAGATATCATTTAGTCTTTAATAGTAATAAAAAATAATATGTATGATTTAGTTCAATGATTATTCACCTTGATATGGAAATTTGATATAGAAAGGGACCATTTTTTAACCTATGAGGGATGATTGACTTGTTAGGATAAAGAACCTTGTCTATGACGATTTATAAATATCATGTATGTCTTAGGGGTGTGACTCTTTGGGTGTGAGTATCATAGAAAATTGTATTGGTTGAGTGAGACCAATTATTTAGAAATAAGTAATTCAATTGGTTATGATATATATATGATATCATTTAGGTTTATGATGAAGGTCCATTCACCCATGTATAATTTTGTATGAATGAGTATTATCTATTCATCTAAAATTATGTTATTTTTGGTAGTGATAACCTCTTCACATTTTCGTATTATCATGTTTGTAGTGATCTTTTATTCACTATATTTTGTTTTATCTAAAGTAATAAATCATTCACTTTTAAATGGTTATGTATTAGTGATAGGTTGTTCCCTTTTTTGTGTAATATTGAGGTGATAGACCATTTACACGTATTAAAACTATGGTGATAGCCCATTTGTATTTAGATTATAGTGGAGTAGTCATAGCCAATTAATTTATACTTTTTTTTGTTTGGTGATAGTTCCTTCCCCTTGGAATTTGTTTGGTGGTTTAACATCCATCTATATTGTAATCAATCGGTGATATCTCATTCACCTTTTTTTGGATTTGTAGTGAAATCAAATTCTCTTATAGTTGAGGAGTGGAGGTAGAACATTCACCCATAGTCATTTTGATGGTGACATCTCATTCAACTGATTGTGATGGTGATAGCTAATTCACCATATTATGAGAGTGATAACTGATGTGGTTAATTGTTGATACATTTTTTCCACATCTATTTTAAAAAATATATATTTATTTTGTGTTTAAAATGTTCTTTAAATTAAAAATTATTAATTTTTATAAATTCTCATCTAAAAGTATTATTCTTTGAATTTTTATTTTAAAATGTGTGTTTTTTTGTTAATTATGGTTATTCCATAATTCAATTTCAATATATTTTTAAAATAAGTATTTTGTGTTATTTTTTGTATAATTTTATTTGAAATATTAATTTAGTGAACTTTGATATGGTTTTAGAATTTATAACTTATTTTCCTAATATTTCATGCCATTATTTATATATGAATCATTAAAAATTATTTTTTTTAATTATAATTATTTTTTACTTTATTTCCTTTCAAGAAATTTATATAAATTTTTTTCTCTATTTTCCATATCTATATAAACAAAAATCAAAAGTTTAAACCATCAATGTAAATTATCAATTCTTTGAAGTGACATATTGGTGTGTTAGAACTAGTTTTTGTTCTATATGGGTCCTCACATTGTGAGTTTTGGAGAATTAAAATTATGAGGGATGTGTAAAAATCCATTGATGGTTTATTTTTAGGGATATGTGCAACTAACCCATCAGTATATAAAATTAATATCATGGTTGAATCTGATACATAAACTAAATATCATTGTGTAAAGTTATGTGCAAAGGACCTCCTTTATGATATTTAATAGAATCCATAAATAAAATTTTATCTACAGTTATGTAAAATTAAATGATGTAATACATGAAGGTATTTTCTGAAAGGACCCAGTGGGATTAGTATGATCATAAATATGTGGAGGGGTAAATTAGTGGCTTTCCAATTTTTAAGTTTTTCTTCTTTAGAAACCCCTTGACTACAATTAGAGATAATTTAATCATCTAAAAATTATATACAGTCATTCCCATAGGAATATAATAATTTACAAGTTTCACTACTCAATAAGATTAGCTAGTCCTTGGAATGGTTTGGAAGTAATCCATGACCACACAATAAGTAATAAATTAATCCTTTAGTGAATTATAGTATGTGAGGAATATCCATCACTTATATACCACTATAGTACTTCAACTATTCTTTTTATCCTCACATAGATATATGATAAAAAATTCATTCAAAAATTAAAGTAACCTTCTATAATATTCTTCAATTCATTGTCACCATGCTGCTCGAACTTTCTTCACAATTTCATTTTTTTAAGTTCTTCTTCATCCACATTAATTTCTTACACAACAGTTAATAAAAAATTCTCTCTAAAATTTTTATATGAACCAATCTATCTGATAACTCCTTTTTCTAAAACTTATCAATCATATATACTCCATATGTTATACCCCATCTGATACACCTTTGTCTGATACCGTATGATCGGAGATTTTCCTTCTAATACAACTTTACCTGGTATACTATATTTGATATCATATACATGGTATCCTTATTTTGATATAGTCTATATGATTTTTCTTCATTTAATAATTTGACCAAAAGGAATACACTCTCAATCCACATGGATGAAACTTCGCTTTTTCAACAAAAAACATAGTAGAAATAACATTCTCATCACATATACTACTCATTATATAGGCATAATTTCACCGAAAAATGAGGGACAATTGTAACAACCCCAAATACAGTAACCCGGAGTTGGTGTATACATCATTACATTTCCATAAGATACAGGGTGTCTATTTCTGAAGGACAAATCATATTAGTAGTAATGAAGAATAAAATATAAACATACTACCTAGTTTACATGGGAATTAATATAGAAAACATAATGAAAGTAAATATTATGCATAATTGAACTCATTTGTGAAAATAATCGGGTCATAGGTATGTATACTCTTTAGTTTTATTTATCTCTTGATACCTTATTGGATTTTCTGGGTGTTGGGGGATGAACAACTGGAGTTTTGGGAAGACACCCCAAGGAACACAGTTAGGGAATTGTTTGTCTAACTGTGCGGCTAACCATGTGAGAGTGTTTCAGGTTTATATAGAGGTATTTTCATAATATAGGGATTATTTTAAATATAAATGATCTTATAATTTTATGAATGCAATTAAAATTTTGATTAAGGTTTGAAAGCCATTTCTGTCAAAACCCGTGAATTTTTTATAAATGTTGGTATTTATTTTAAAAGTGAAAATTAACATATTTAGAAAAGTATTTAGATAAAATAAATATTATTTTTGAAATCAGAACGTCGAAATTATCCAACGGTGAAATTTTTATAATTTTCTGAGACAGTCCAATTTTTGGGTAAAAATTAAATACTGTTTAAATATATAATGTGTTTTATGACATCATAATGACCCAATGGTAATGTAATAAAATACTATAATCCTTATGTTCGGACAATATATGTTTTATCATTAAAATTATGAGATTTTGGGTTTGTTTGACTTATTTTTCAAAGCATTAATGAACCCCTCAAGACTTATTCAACACTTTGCCTTTTTAAATTAATTTCGATGGGAGTGTGACTCACCTCCACATAAGAAACCCTAATTTTTTAATAATTTAGGACCTTGGCCTTATAAAATATTGTTTTACTATTTTTCTTCCAGAAACCATGGGTAAAATCCATGGGATGGTTTGTGGTTTGAATTATTTTAATATAAGGGGTCCCAAACCTAAATAATAAAGAATTCCCTCACCTTTCCTATATAAACCCACCCAATCTCCCACTTCCTCCTCAATCAAAGCCCTTGGAGTTATCCCAACCTATGCCCTAATCTCTCTAGAATCCTCCCAAGGTGACCCAATCTCCCAAGAAGCCTCTCACAAGCCTCTCTCTAGCCTTTGGAAGCACACTTCCAAGTAAGGGTTTTTTCTTCCTTTCTCATTTTTGTCAATTTTCTTTAAGTTGTATTTCCCTTTTAATTTCAATTATGAATGTTGGGGTATGGTTTCACACCACTCCCATACTTCCCTCTTATTGTTTGAATGATGGGAGATCCCTTTCTCTCTCATTAAATTCTTCCCATGTACACCTGTTACTATGCTGAAATTCTGAAAAGAACTTCTCTCTCCTCTTTTATATTCAAGCAATACTTTTGTATCATGAATCTAAATTCCATTAAAATTGTTGGGACATGTATCTATATTACCTCCTTACTTTCCATTACATGTAAATATGATGAGGACCCCTTTCTCTCTCATCAACTTTTTTTATGAATTCTTATGCCACGTCGTTACGCTGTCGAAATCGCACCGATTTTCTAAGCCAATGTCATTGTGTAGTGAATACCATGCCCATTTCTCCATCAAGGGTATCCACATTTATGCACATTTACTTATTGATTGTAAAGTTTCATGTATGAATTCCGTATTCATTTATTGTGGAATAAATGATTATGTTTTATGAATCCGTGTTTTATGATCCATATGGCACACTTATGCATGAAATGAAATGTTTAAGAAGGGTGCGCCCTTATAGCGCTCTAATGCATTGGGTAAAGTATAGTATCATGATACTTCATGTGAAATTAGTGTTGAATCATGCTAATTCAAGTGAAACGAGGGTTTACTCGTGCTTCAAGTGAAATGAGGGTTTACTCATGCTCCATGTGCAATGAGCCTTGGCTCATGCTAATTCAATGTTAAGTGTTGTTGCCACATTTCCATGTTATGATTATCATGATTTATCATGCCTTTATGTTCATGTTTCTCTTATGCTATATTTTTATTCCAATTACCTAACATGTATTGTAATCCTCATGTTATTCCATGTGAATTCCATTACTGGGCTTTATAGCTCACCCTTTTCTTATGCATGTCCTCAGGTTATCCCATGCAATGCTAAGTACGAAGGAATGTAGTGGTCATGTAAAGGAAGTTATCAATAACGATGTTGTATTTTCATGTTTTATGTTTTTATGTAATGATCCTAAGCCCCAAATACACTAAACCTCTCGATCTTCTATGTTGTATCAAGTGAAGTTTAATGTAATAAAGCATGTTTATGTTGTAATAAAAAGCAGGGTTGTCATAGTTGGTATCAGAGGATAGGTTTAGTTATTTTTGGGATTAGGAAACCCTAGTAAAGTCTTAGATACAAGACTAAGTATAATAAAAACGTCCCTAAGTTTTGGTAAATACTAAGTAACTGGTTTATCAAACAAATACATCCATGTCTGGATACGAGCAGGTTGAGGCGGCTCTAGCACAGATGTATCCTAGGGGTAAAACCCGAAAACAACGCTTTGAGCCAGACTCGAACGGGAACCGGTGCACAACAACGTTCCTTGCTGCACTCTTGGTTACGACACTCCTAGGGGATATGCTTTGATAAATTCACAAGCTTAGTATGAACCCTTATTAAGGTAAAAATGCCCCTAATAATATATGTTAGAAGGTAGATCATGAAAAGCCTGGATTGAATCCTATAGACTCATGAGTTAAAGATATTAAAGTTTATTTATAAGTCATCAACTTTTGTCTTTGGGTTACCCTTTATGGGTTACCCCTAACTTTCCTTTTATTCCAGCCAATGGCCGGTAATAGGAGAACTCGGGCTAACAACCGTTGTGAAGATCAGTGTGATGATTGTACTAATGAGATGTCCAATCCAATGGGATCGGGAATCACGAACTTTGTCACACTTCTCTCTCAGCTAACTCAAGTTTTGAATAGAAACACGGGTCAAGAGGAATGTTCAACCCCCCCTAAGAAAGAACAAGTCGCTATCGAGAGCTTCATGAGACAAAGGCCTCCTACTTTTATTGGATCATCTGATCCCACGATCACTGACCAATGGATCAACTCCATTGAATAGATCTTCTCTATCCTTCAATGTTCTGAAAAAAAGAAGGTCCTCCTGGAGGCCTATCGTATGGAGGGTGAAGCTGATCAATGGTGGAAGTTGATCAAAAATACAAAGCCTGAGGATGAGATCGAGGATTTGGAATGGAAGGAATTCCGGAAAATGTTCTTCGATAAATATTTTCCATGCACCCTCCATCTTAAGATGGAAATGGACTTCCTTTCCCTCAAGAAAAAAGATGAAGAATCTGTGGGAGCATACGAGGAAAACTTCACAAGGCTTGCACGATACGCTTCCGGCTTTATCGTTACCCCCGAATGCAAGGTTGACCACTTCTTTGGTGGGCTGAAGCCTAGTTTGCGGAAAGCATTAGCGATCTGTGACTTCGACAGTTATGAGGAAATTGTCCGATGTGCCCTCAAGGTTGAAATGGAGATCGAAGAATCACAGGGGTATCATGGGGAAAATAAGCGTAAGGTGGACTTCAATGTTGGTGGTCCAATGGATAAATCCAACGGCGCTAAGAAGTTCCCGCACCCCACTTTCCAAAAGTGAGGAAAGAAGCACCCTAGAAATTGCCTTAGGGGGACGAGAAAATACTTTAGGTGTGGAAGAGAAGGGCACCTAGCTATTAAATGTCGGAAAGAAGGACTTGCGGCTGCGACGGAGGAGAGGAACGCTCCGTTCAAACCTAAACGCGTTGTTCAATGCTATAAATGCAAAGAACCGGGTCATTTTGCAAATCAGTGCCCTAATCCAAGGGTTATCGGAGGCAACCAACAACCTCCAAGATAGAAAGGAAGATATTTTTCCATCACTTCTGCCGAAGTGAACCCTGACAATGAAGTGGTGATAGGTACGCTAGTTATTCATTCAAGAATAGCGAATGTACTTTTTGATTCAGGTTTTATGCATTCTTTTATATCTCAAAGTTTAGTAGAAAAATCCCAGCACCACCACAAATCATGGAAGTAAAGATGTCGGTGAGTACGGAAAATGGGGAAATCATTGCATCCAATGAGTATAAGTCCTCCCCTGTTATAATCTGTGGATTTAATTTCCCGTCGAACCTCATCATACTCCCTCTGGTGGAATTTGATGCAATTCTTGGCATGGATTGGATTTCCTTATATAGATCCAACATAAATTGTCGGGAGAGGGAAATCACACTCCATATGGAGAATCGACCCCCGATTCTTTACAAGTGTCAGGAGGAATATGAATATCCTTTAGCTCCATCATCTCAAGAATGGATATTACTGCCTTATGAGCACACATATCTGGCTTAGATGATTGAGTCCAAGGAAGAAACCACCCTTGAAGAAATGCCTATTGTGAGGGAATTCGCTGAAGTATTTCCCGAGGAACTTCCTGGTCTTCCTCCAAGAAGAGATGTTGAGTTCTCAATTGAACTTATACCTGGGGCGCTACCAATATCCAATAATCCATATAGAATGGCTGTTGTGGAGCTTGAAGAGCTGAAGAAACAACTACAGGAGAATCTGGATAAAGGGTTTATACGCCCAAGTGCATCACCATGGGGTGCACCAGTCCTCTTCGTCAATAAGAAGGATGGGTCAATGCGGCTTAGCATCGATTATCGTGAACTTAACAAAATCACGATAAAGAACAAGTATCCTCTCCCAAGAATAGATGACTTGTTTGATCAGATGCATGGAGCACAATACTTCTCCAAGGTGGACTTGCGGTCGGGATATTATCAAGTAAGGGTGAAGAAGGAAGATATCCCCAAGACTGCTTTTCGTACAAGGTACGGGCACTATGAATTCATAGTAATGCCTTTCGGACTCACCAATGCTCCAGCAATATTCATGGACTTGATGAATAGATTCTTTAGAGATTACCTAGTCAAATTTTTTGTAGTCTTTATAGATGATATTCTAATATACTCCAAAACCAAGGAGGGCCATGAGGAGCATTTAAGAACAGTACTGGAGACTTTGCACAAGGAGAAGCTCTATGCCAAGTACAGTAAGTGTGAGTTCTGGTTGAAGGAGGTATAATTCTTGGGCCATATCATCACAAGTAATGGGATATCTGTGGACCCATCCAAAACATATGCAATTGAGGGATGGCTGAGGCCAACATCGGTAACTGATATCCGTAGCTTCTTGGGGTTGGCTGGATATTATCAACTATTTGTGAGAAATTTCTCACGATTGTCCAACCCTCTTACCAAGCTAACTCGAAAGGGAGTAAAGTTTTCTTGGAGTGATCAATGCGAAGAAAGCTTCAAGGAGTTGAAAAGGAGGCTTATCACTGCACCCGTGCTCACTTTACCCACAAGTGGGGAACTTTTTGTGGTATTCAGTGATGCCTCAAAGAAGGGCTTAGGATGTGTGCTAATGCAGAATGATAAAGTGATATCCTATGCCTCAAGGCAGTTGAAAATCCATGAGCGAAACTATCCAACGCATGATTTGGAGTTGGCGGTGGTGATATTTGCCTTGAAAATCTGGCGGCATTATCTCTATGGAGAGAAATGTGAGATATATACTGACCACAAGAGTCTTAAATATATATTCACACAGAAAGAGCTTAATTTGCGCCAGAGAAGATGGATAGAGCTCATCAAGGATTATGAATGTTCAATACATTACCACCCTGGGAAATCGAACAAGGTGGAAGATGCCCTAAGTACAAAGGATCTAGCGATTCTATCAATGATGAGAATTGAGAAGGATCCAATCTTCTTAGACTTGATGAAGATGGATGTGGGAATCATAAATAAGGGAACATCATCAATCCTTTCACAAATGATTGCTCAACCATCTCTTTTGGAAAGGTTAAAGGATGATCAAATGGATGATGCGGGAATTCAAGAAAAAGTGGAAGCTATCAAAAAGGGAAAATCCTTAGAGTTTAATGTTAATAAAGAAGGAATTGTGCGGTTTGGGAAAAGACTATGTGTTCCATCAAGTCCGGAGCTGAAGAAGGAACTTTTGGATGATGCACATAGTTCAAATTTCTCTGTTCACCCAGGGAGCACAAAGATGTATCGAGATCTCTGAGAAAACTTTTGGTGGGATAATATGAAGAAAGAGATCGCTGAATATACATCAAAGTGTCTGGTGTGTCAGCAAGTGAAGGCAGAGAGGCAGAAGTCTAAGGGGATGATGCAACCATTGCCCATACCATAATGGAAATGGGAGAACATCACCACGGACTTTTTCACTGGACTTTCAAGGATATCCAAACGCAACAATGCAATCTGGGTTGTTGTGGATCGTCTTACAAAGACTGAACACTTCATTGCTATTCGAGAGGATTTCTCTTTGGATCAACTGGCACGGATATATATCAGGGAAGTGGTATGGTTGCATGGAGTACCACTATCTATTGTTTCTGACCGAGATCCAAGATTCACCTCTATGTTTTGGAAGAGTCTTCAACATGCTCTGAATACTAAACTGAACTTCAGTACGGCCTAACATCCTCAAACTGATGGTCAATCCGAGTGGACTATTCAAACACTTGAGTACATGTTGAGAGCGTGCTCAATGGACTTTAAAGGAGGACGGGATCAACATCTTCCTCTGGTTGAGTTCTTTTATAATAATAGTTTCCACTCGAGCATCCAAATGGCACCATATGAAGCCCTGTATGGGAAAAGGTGTAGAACACTGGCATGTTGGGATGAGGTCAGTGAACGTAAGCTGCTTGGACCAGAAATGGTCGAAGAAATGGTGGAGAAGGTGAAAACCATTCAGCAGCATATCAAGGCAGCCCAAAGTCGACAAAAGAGTTATGCAGATAATCGTCGATGAGACCTTGAGTTTAAAGTCAGAGACATGGTGTTTTTACGCATATCTCCATGGAAGAAAGTCATGAGGTTTGGAAAGAAAGGGAAGTTAAGTCCATGGTACATCGGCCCCTTCAAGATTCTTGATCGTGTTGGGGCTATGGCCTATAAACTAGAACTTCCATCTACTATGGCCAAGGTGCATGATTTCTTTCATGTATCCCTCTTAAATAAGTACATACCAGACCCTTCACATGTACTCTCTTCCGAGGTGGTACAATTGGAAGATGATCTTTCTTATGAGGAGCAACCAGTGAAGATCTTAGATCGTAGAGAAAAAGTTCTACGAAATAAGACAATGCCCCTCGTCAAGGTGTTGTGGAGAAACCACATGTTTGAAGAAGCAACTTGGGAGTTGGAGGATTTGATGAAGCTGAGTTACCCACATTTGTTTTAGTGTGGGAAAAGGAAAATTTCGAGGGTGAAATTTCTTAAGGGGGGTATATTGTAACGACCCAAAGTTTCATTAATGGAAAATCCCTCTTGATCTAGTTAAATGTTTCATTATGAAAAATGTTTTTATAAGATGTCAACTTCTTTGGTTTTATGATAAGATTTGTGAACGTTACTATTATAGCCGTTGAACAGTGATCACATGAGTAGTATAAATTTATGGCTTTAACGAACCCAATTTTACTCAGACAAAGGAAGTGATGGTCTCATCCAGTAGAATTTCCCCGTATGAAGCCCATTTGTCGGAGCTCGTAAAAGAGGTGGCGTCTTTGGGATTCTCCCTTGACCAAGACCAAGCTGAGCTTCATTATGTTAAGCTCGAACGGGACCGTCTACGAGAAAAGTGTAAGTTGATAGAGATTACCACTCGAGCGATGTTATCCGAGCCGCCCCAAGAGTCTGTCACCATCTCACACCTTACCCTTAGGTCTTATGTGGCTATTTTAAGGGGTTATGTAACAAATAAGTAGTACCATGTTCATGTACATTATTTTTGTATATAATAATGAATATAATTTCTAGTCATTTTTGATACATTGTAAATAGTTTTAAAAGTACAAATGGTGTTTTTGGTTATTATTTAATTAAGAATTATATTTTATTAAATTAAGGGATTTTTGAATTAAATAATATTTTAATAAAATATTATTATTAATATTAAATTAATTTTTATTAAATATAAATGATCTTATAATTTTATGAATGCAATTAAAATTTTGATTGAGGTTTGAAAGCCATTTCTGTCAAAACCCGTGAATTTTTAATAAATGTCAGTTTTTATTTTAAAAGTGAAAATTCACATATTTAGAAAATTATTTAGATAAAATAAATATTATTTTTGAAATCAGAACGTCGAAATTATCCAACGGTGAAATTTTTAAAATTTTCTGAGATAGTCAAATTTTTGGGAAACAATTAAATACCGTTTAAATATATAATGTGTTTTATGACATCATAATGCCCCAATGGTGATGTAATAAAATACCATAATCCTTATGTTCGGACAATATATGTTTTATCATTAAAATAATTAGATTTTGGGTTTGTTTGACTTATTTTTCAAAGCATTAATTAACCCCTCAAGACTTATTCAACACTTTGCCTTTTTAAATTAATTTCCATGGGAGTGTGACTCACCTCCACATAAGTAAACCTAATTTTTTAATAAGTTCGGACCTTGGCCTTATAAAATATTTTTTTCCTCTTTCCTTTTCCAGAAACCATGGGCAAAAACCATGGGATGGTTTGTGGTTTGAATTATTTTAATATAAGGGGTCCCAAACCTAAATAATAAAGAATTCCCTCACCTTTCCTATATAAACCCACCCATGCTCACACTTCCTCCTCACTCAAATCCCTTGGAGTTCGTCCAACCTCTTCCCTACTCTCTCTAGAATCCTCCCAAGGTTCCCCAAGCTCCCAAGAAGCCTCTCACAAGCCTCTCTCTATCCTTTGGAAGCACACTTCCAAGTAAGGGTTTTTTCTTCCTTTCTCATTTTTGTCAATTTTCATTAAGTTGTATTTCCCTTTTAATTTCAATTATGAATGTTGGGGTATGGTTTTGCACCTCCCCCATATTGCCCTCTTATTGTTGGAATGATGGGAGATCCCTTTCTCTCTCATTAAATGCCTCCCATGTACACCTGTTACTATGCCGAAATTCCGAAAGGAACTTCTCTCTCCTCTTTTATATTCAAGAAATACTTTTGTATCATGAATCTAAATTCCATTACAATTGTTGGGACATGTATCTATATTACCTCCTTACTGTCCATTACATTTAAATATGATGAGGAACCCCTTTCTCTCTCATCAACCTTTTTTATGAATTCTTATGTCACGTCGTTACGCTGCCGAAATCGCACCGATTTTCTAAGCCATTTCATTGTGTAGTGAATACCATGCCCATTTCTCCATCAAGGGTATTCACATTTATGCACATTTACTTATTGACTATAAAGTTTCATGTATGAATTCCACATTCCTTTATCGTGGAATAAATGATTATTTTTTATGAATCCATGTTTTATGATCCATGTGGCACACTTATGCATGAAATGAAATGTTTAAGAAGGGTGTGCCCTTATAGCGCTCCAATGCATTGGGTAAAGTATAGAATCATGATACGTCATGTGAAATGAGTGTTGACTCATGATAATTCAATTGCAACGAGGGTTTACTCGTGCTTCAAGTGCAATGAGGGTTTACTCATGCTCCATGTGCAATGAGCCTTGGCTCATGCTAATTCAATGTTAAGTGTTGTTGCCACATTTCCATGTTATTATTATCATGCTTTATCATGCCTTTATATTCATGTTTCTCTTATGATCTATTGATATGCCTATTGCCTAACATGTATTGTACTCCTCATGTTATTCCATGTGTATTCCCTTACTGGGCTTTATAGCTCACCCTTTTCGTATGCATGTCCTCAGGTTATCCCATGTAATGTTAAGTACGAAGGAATGTAGTGTTCATGTAAAAGATGTTTTCAATAAAGATGTTGTATTTTCATGTTTTATGTTTTTATTTAATGATCCTAAGCCCCAAAGACACTAAACCTCTCGATCTTCTTTGTTGTATCAAGTGAAGTTTTATGTAATAAAGCATGTTTAAGTTGTAATAAAAATCAGGGTTGTCATAGAATTCCCATAATGAACCTGATATTCTGAAATTTTTTCATTGTAAATGTTTTAGAATGTTGTATTGGCTGATTGGTGATATTGATAGCACTCTAATTATCACAACCCAAGAGAATTGTTAGCTTCGCATCAACCAACATATCTTTCATCTATGTATTTATCCATACTGACTATGGTTTAACTTGAGTGGTACTTTCATAATCATATTTAGCTATTATAAGAGTCAGTAAAATTTATTTCTTTATATTCAAAATTACACATTATTCTCCCAAAAAGAATACTCCACCAGATGTAGATGTTCTGTCATCGATACAACCTACCCAATTTTATTCTATGTAACTAAACAAATAAATATTTCCTATTCTATAATATTTTAATAATAAGTAAAATGTGTTATTAATATATATTATAATTATTTTCCCAACCCCAATATGGGGATATTTTGGTGAACTTTGATACCTGGCATAAAGTGTTACAGTATATGCTTAATCTAGACTTGAATCTATGAGATATAATAGGCTTCCAATCAATTTTAAAAAATATTTAAGGTAAAATTCCATTCTATGCCCAAATTTTTTAAAACTTCATTCCCACTAAAATTGGTTTTTAAATAATCTTTGAATCTTTCATGGATTTTTTTTTTCAGAAAATATTTAGCAGGCTTCTCTTGAGAAAGAAATATGTACCATTTCTTTTGAGAGATTTGTAAGCTAAGAAAGTATTTCCTTTATCCTAAAATAGACATTTAAAATAACTTTTTCACCTCCACATAAAATTTTTCACACATTTCTTTATCACTCCCTATGAATATGATATCATCAATATGCATAATCACGATGCTAGAAACCTCTTGATTTTTATTTTATATAGAGTTTTCTTTCGACTCTTCATTTTCTGAAATTAAAATTCCTTAATAAAGAATACATTTTATAATACCAAGCTCAAGGTTCCTAATTCAACATATATACATCCTTCTTTAAGTTTAAAACATATCTTTCATCTTGAACAAGAAATATGAAACGTGTTTTATCATTAAAAATTTCTTCATCTAGATCTATAGGGATAAAAGTCAACTTGATACCCACCTAGAATATATTATATATTCATTTTGTAGTAATATAAAGAAGTATTTTTTTGGTTTGAAGTCTTTATACTGGGGAAAATTCCTCATCAAATTTTCTTCCTTAGACCTATGAGTATCCTTTACAAACCAATATTAGCTTGTTTCTTATCACTTCACCCTTTTCATAAAAAAATTTCTAGAAAATCCACTTTCTTAGAAACACATTTATATCTTATGATTTAGGTAAAAGTTAACATGTATCGTTTTTATAAATTAGACTTAATTATTAATTCATTTAATAAATTCAATATTTATTCTTCAAAACATATTCAATGTCTATTGGTTAAACCTATGAACACAAATAGAATTTTGAACAAAATACACAATGTTATTTTGTCGTGAAATTGTATCCCTTGATCACGAATGATATTTTAGATCTCCAATTGCTTCCTCATACATTGATAATATGAATTCACTTATTTATCATTACCTAAGATGGTTGAATAAACATCTTCATCTTGTACTAATTCCATATCATTACTCCTATTTGAAACTTTTTCAAGTTTCTTAAAAAAAATCATTTTCACTTTCCCTTATATATATAATTTATTATGCAATTATTATATCAAAATTTTCATGAACATTAACATTATTAGAGTCAAAAAACATTCTAGTTTACTTTTTATAACACTTGAATCCTATTTCATTAGTTAGGTCTCCAAGGAAGATGTCATCAAATCTTATTTGATCAAACTTCTCTAGATTCTCACCTTTGACTTTGATAATACAAGGATTTCCAAAAACCCTTAGGTGTTTCAAACATGGATTATCTTATCAATACATCTCCTATAGATTCGTGTCATATTTTTTCCTATTAAAACAGTGGTTTTCGATGTTCACTACAGCTCTAATAGCTTGTATCTAAAGGAATCAAGAAGTATCATTTTCAATTAGCATAATTCAAGCCATATAATCAAAACTTGTATTATTTATTTTTGAAAAACCATTTCATTATGGTGTTTATGGTGCACTCTACTCATAAAAAAATCCATTCTTTTCCAGATAATATTCAAACTTCTCATTTTTGTATTAAAAACTATTATCACTTTAAATTTTCTTTATGAAATATTTGTATTCATTCTTAGTACTTTTCCTAATACTCTCAAAAATCTTGAGATACTCTGATTTATGTTTCAAAAACATATTATATGTAATGATATTTAAATCATAAATAAAGAAAATAAATTACATATCTATATTTTTTATTTTTTTCTTATGTCTCTACAAGTGTCAGAATCTATAATCTCCAAGGGGTGAGTAGTTTGTATCTCCGCCCTCTTATGTACAAAATTTGATATCATTCCTTTCTATCATATTGAAAAAAATCTATTCTTCTTATCATTCTAGAAACATCATGAATACTTTATATAGTTATCATACTATTCAAATTCCTCTAGTACATGTGATTAATCCATTTATTCCATAACTAACATTATTCCATCGTTCCTAGATATCATTAAACCTATACATCTTCAACATAAAACAATTTCCCATTATTTCATTGTCCTCTTATTAGAACATTTCAGTATTAAATAATTTTATCAAAAAATCCATATCTTATAAAAACTAATTTTTTCCTTTATCACAAAGTTTTGAAAAACTCATAAAATTATGTTTCATTTCATCAATAAATAAAACAATTCTTGAATTAAATTCTTCTTTTTTGACAATATCAGATCTAATTTCTTGATTTTGAGTGAAAAATCATTTCCAAAAGTCATTTTCCCATCTTCATAATAATTTAATTTCTTAAAAAAATTAAATTTTATGGTCATTTCTAAAGAAAACTCACTATATAATATCCAAGTATTCTCTCTTTTTTGGGAATTGAGAGTAGTTTCAAAAAATAATTCCTTACCCATTCATTTTTCTTACTTAACATGTGCCTCTTGATATTCTTCATATAAACTATGATCTGTCAAAAAAAATTCTAAGGAGTTGAAATCTATTCTTAGTTTTCAAACTATATTTTCAAGGTTGTATTCTTTAAGTTAGTTGACTCCCCATAAAAATTTATCTGCAATACCTCATGTATTAATTTTACTATTAATTATTAAATCAGTATTAATTATTAAATCAGTATATAATTTATAGGATGTATTCATTAAGTTAGTTGAATCCCCTATATTTTCTAGGTTGTATTCTTTAAGTTAGTTGACTCCCCATAAAAATTTACCTGCAATACCTCATGTATTCATTTTAGTATTGATTATTAAATCAGTATATAATACTTTGATTCCTTAAAAATCTTGAAAATTTTGACTCTAATTCTTTTCACTACATACATGATCCTCTAGACTTACTTAATATTATAAAAAAATTTAACCTCATTATAAACCCATGATGATGATATTTTTTTTATCCATCTGAGGTTTATGCTTTTTAGAAATTTTACCAAATTCCAAAACCATGTTTTGTGGGGGGTTGATTCCTTGATCATCATCAATAAATTTCTATTTACCAAGATCAAATTCTTTCTCTTTTACTTATATATTTTCTTCAAGCATGATTTTGAGGTTTATATCTTCATCAATTATATTTTTCATATGATAAATATCTTTTAAAAAAATATATTTTTCTCCATGAACTTATTACTTATTGTTTTTTGATAGATTTTCTTTCTTCAACCTCTAATTATCTTACTTAAGTTTAACAAATTTTGAAGTAAATTATTCCAATTTTATTTCAAAAATAAACACCATCTGATATTTTCTTTATTCTTTTTAAATTTCTATACTTTCATAATTGGTATGATTCTAATTATTTAGTTTCCTAATAATAAATTTCTTATTACCATCAGCACTAGAATTTTCATCTTCCACTTCACTATCATTATATTCCTCAAACATGGCCAAAAAGTTTCTCTTTTCATTTTTATAGAACTTATTATCCATTAATTTTGAATAGGTTTTGGATTTTTCTATCCTATTCTATAAAGGTATTCTTGACTTTCTAGCTTCTTCATTAATTTTTTATCTTCCTTTAATCAAGGATAATATTCCATGAAATGCCCAATTTATGTGTAGCTAAAGCACATTAATGGTAAATTTCATTTATACGTTTATGTAATTATTTTCACTTTTTAAAAAAACAATTACATTAATTCATAAAAAAATTAATTACTTCATATTCAGTTTTAGGGTTATTGACTTCTTGTTAGGGAACTTTATGATAACTTCTATACTTAATATCTTTGAAATCGATTTCCCAATCAACGTGTTCCTTTTTCATAATAGGATTTTATTTTAACATTTCATATGTGATGAAAATACTATGGATATCATCCATAAATAGAGTTTCAATATCTAAATCATCCTAATATGATACCTTTTTATCAAATCTATCATGAGGAATTATTATAATCCTTTTATAAATTGTTGAATCTTCCAACATCTCACAAAAATTTCTTATGTTTCCAATAATATTATGAACCCTTGTAAATAGATAACCAACAATTCATTATCTACCATCTTTATATCTCCATAATTAAATATCCAATTATATAAATTTTCTATATTTACTTTCATATTTACTTCATAAATATTTTTCAACTTATCTGAGATTCCTTTAGCTATTCCAATTTCTTTTACCCATAGAAATTCAATTTTGGATGCTGAGTAAATTATAACATTTATCCTGTTCAAATCATTATTCAGATTCTTATTATCTATAGTTGTTAAGGGAGAACCCTCAGAAAAATGAGTGAAACCAACTTTAGTATATTTAATAAATTTATATTGAATGCATAAAATATAGGGAATAATGTTTTCTTTTAAGATATGATAGTTATTCTCATCAAAGATAGGAAATTAATTTTTATTAACTAAACTCTAAATATTCATGGTATTATTTATTTTCTTAAAATTTCACATATAAAATAGTAAATAAATAAACCTTCACTCTGATACCAATTGAAAGGACCCATCAGGATCTATATGATGAGTGATAGGGGGAGAGGTTGAATTAGCGGGCTTCTTATTTTAAATTTTTTCTTATTTAAAACAACCTCACCTCTGATTAATGAGAATTAAATTTCCTAAAGAATATATACAATCATATCCATAAGAATATAAGAATTTAAAATTTTTACTACTCAATAATAGTATCAAGTTATTTGGATGGTTTGGAAATCATCTAAGGACATGTATCCATTAGAAAAAAATCCTTTATAGGTTTACAAAAAGCAAGGAATATCCATAAATTAAATATAAATATAATCCTTTAATAATTAATTTCATCATCACAAATATACTATGATAAAATGATTTTTTTTCTAATGAAAAGAACCTTTGGAAACATGATTCGGTGTGTTTTTACTGTATTACATGAATTTTCTTCACACTTTCCTTTCTATAAGTTCTTCTTATTTTCTTTCAATTTCTTTCACATTAGTGAGAAAGAACTTATATCTAAACATTTTTTATGAACATATCCATCCAATAACTCCTTCATCCATCATTTTTCCATTTGATATACTCCATTCATTAAACTTTTCCCATTAAACCTATGTTTGATACCCTCCAATTAGTGTATGTCCATCAGATACCACTATATCAAGTATACTTCATCTGATTTACTATATCTAGTATCCTCCATTTTATACCCTCTATATAATGCCTCCCCATTTGAAAAATTAACCAAAATGAAAACACTCTCAAGATTTTTGGTCGGCACATCACATTTTCAACAAAAAACAAAATGGTAACAAGTTTTTCAATGCATCTGGTCCACCTTATAAAAACATTATTTTATTGAAAAATTAGGAAGTAACATAAAATTGGACATAAAATTTCCCACTGAAACATTTATTATTCAACAAGAATTATTCTTTAGTTGACCACCTTAAAACCTATGAGTAAATATGAGTCAATAAATCTCATTGAAACATCCTTGTATATCATCATCAAAGATCTCTTAAAACACTCCTCAAATCTCAGCAAGAATAAAATTATTTTGTTGTGATTATTGAGTTATTGAATATCCAACTCAACTTCATCATAATATAGAAATTTACAAAATAATTTTCAAATCTCTTCAAACCTTCATCAGATACACCTATGAAATACTTCATCTAATGACCTCATGACACTCTTGTCCATTGACTTGATAGATCTTTTTCTGATGACTTCAAAATACTCTATCCAATGAATTCATAACACTATATCTTATGACTTTATAATACTTGATCTAATGACTTCAAAAAACTATATCTAACATATGTTCTATAAAATTTCATCTGATTTCATTGGTTTTATTTATCTGTAACATCCATAGACTTTAAAATATTCAATCATCTTCTCTCAGTAAACTAGGTCCATTAAATTCAGTATGTTAGCCTCATAAACTTCATATTTATATAACTTCATGAATGCATATCTTTGAATTTAAGAAACATGGTTTGATTGATCGTATCTTTTAAATAAACTATGAATATTATCTAATAACCATTTGGTTTAACTCTAAGTTCGATTAACTCATCCTATTTTCCCAAGTCCATTCATCTCTATTAGTTAAATTCATACATATCTATCCAAAACATTATGTTTGAGAACTCTATAATTTATTTATGTGTTGAAAAAATACAACAACAAAGACAAACTCAATTTCAATAAACCATGTTCTTTTTACTCAAAGAAAAACAAACACCTCTTGGTCTCAAAACTTTAGTGTATTCATATGGATTTTATATAAGGTTCCTTAAATTTGTTTAATTCTAGATTCAACTAGTTTTTTGATGTTTTAAATACTGATTAAAATACTTTTGTATCCTTATTCTAACATCTGTGAATCAAAAAATGGTTTCTCAAAAAAAACATGAGTAATTGAAAATATTTTGAAGAAACTTTGAGTTGTTTTAAATATTATATCAAGGTTGCTGATGGATTCGGCTATAAATTGTGGGGAGATGAATCATTATTTATGTTGGCCATCAACTTCTATTCTAGTTGTTTTCTCAAGTTACTTTAAAAAGAACAATGAGTAGTGAAGGATTCTATGTGGAAGTATGGGATGAAATATGATGATTTGAGGCTATGATTAAATAGTTTTGGACCCTTTTAATTGGTATGAAGACTTAATTTTTAAGAGGATTCTGTGATTTATTATAGAGTCAGGAGTAGGTATACTTACAAAATCATAGTAATTTTTTCTTGGATTAGGATTGGTGACTTCATAGGGAGACTATATATAAGAGCTATCACAATAGATATGACTCCTATAATTATTCTTATTTCATTGTTTTTTCTTGTTTTGTGATTTAATTATTTTCAATCAGAACTAAATTGAACATGATCTTTGGATAAACCCATATGGGGATATTACATTGATTGTGATTGTTTCTTTTAAACTGAATTATTTATAATTAATGTCTTGGTTGGATCACCACTCTTCTTAATTTCTTTATTCATAAAAACTATTCTATCAATGATCAAGAATCAGTGAAAGTTTATATTGATTCATTTAAAAAAAATCAAGAACCATTTTTTAAAAAATTATTTTTACAAAAAAAAAATTGATCAAGAATAGTGGCACTTCAGGACGAGTTGACAAATCTATTTTGGAAAAGAATTATACTATTTATTTTCAATTATAACGTATTTATGGAATTTAAAACTTCATAAATAAGTCAATATATCATTCACTTATCAATATATTTGTTTAATATATTTTTTTAATAGTTAAACATCTCTAACTATTAAATTTCAAGGATATAGGAATATTTTTTTACAATATACATAAATAATAATTACCCTAGTTAAATTATTACTTACCTATTATTCTTGTAATATTTTCATTGAAATCTAGTTTGGCCTTCACTCATTTTCACTTATGTTTCAATTATAACTACATATCACACTTCCTTTTAATCATTATTTATTATGTTTACAATTCATTTATTGTTTTATTATTGGTTTTGAAATTTGATTCTTTGGTTCACACAAAATTATTTATTTTTGGAGATGATCATTCAATACTATATTATTCTGGTAGAGTTTAATGTATGTATAAAATATAATTTTTCTAGCCTTATATGATGATGTTTAGTTAAAATTATTACTATCATTGGGGATGGAAATGTGTGTCCCAAAAAATAAATCAAGAAATAGAACAACAAATTATATAAAGGAAAGAACTATAAATTAGTCGAGTTAATGGATACTTGATCAAAACATATAAATTTAAATCCTCTAATCCGTAATATAGATAATAATTTTAATAATATAAAGAACACAGAAATGGTTTAAATAGTAAATTTAAGGGGAAGACCTATGAATAATAGTGAACCAATCATTTAAGAAATCCTACAAAGTCCTTAATGAGGGAGTATCAACTGACTGTTTATTTGGGAGATCATTTATTCATAAGGTTAACCTAGATAGAAAATAATTATCTACTGAAATAGTAATATTTTTCACTACTAACATCACTAAATGGGTTTCCTAATGTGGATAGTTTATCCTTCATTATAGAATTTTTCAATGTGGTGCAAAAACTTCCAATGAAAGGGTTGATTGAGAATTATATTAAGATGAGTCATTTCTCTTGTTGTTTGAAGTTGAATGCTATAAATTAGTTCAGATTACTAGATTTTAATATTTTTGAAATATGGGAATAGGCTTATAGTTCTTTCATAATGTAATTTTATCCCAAAAGGATGAATAAGGAGCTTAGATAAAAAATCACTAGCTTATTTTAAGATCATGGAGAGGATTTTCATGAAGCGTAAGATATGATTAAGTACTTTCTATGCTATTGTCATTTAATACCTTAATATTTTAAAATAATTCTATGTTCAATAGTGTATACAACACACAACATTGAGCTTTAAAGAACCAAAAAAATTTATTATTTTATAACCATTATAACATAGTCATTGAATTGGAAATTGTGAATATAAGGAACCAATTTAATAAATATAAATAAAAATTTATTGATAAATTCTTAATAAATAAGAACTCAATTTTTAGTAAAGTCATTTTATTCTTCAATGTACGTTTTCATCAAAAATGATTTTTTTTTCTTTTTGTGAACAAATAAAATGACTAATTTCTTCCAATTTTAGAAAATTTATTTCAAATAAATAGCTTAATATTTGAAATCATCATGAATAAATTATCTTATATTTAATTTTCAATAATTTTTGGAAAATATTGATTTTTTAATGAATAGTGAAAATATTTATTTTTATTGAAAACTTTCTTTTTTATAAAGGAATGTAAAGTTAAATTTTGGTTTAAAATGGTTTTAAAAGTATAATTATATCAATTATATTATGAATAGTAAAATACAGGTCATTATATTTATTTCTATGTTGGGTTTTTTTATTAAAACTGCTTATACTTAAGAAATCCTTTATTTGGAAAACTATTTGTTGTCATGTTTTCCTTATTTAATTTAAAATTAGATTATTCCACTACTATGAGTTTAATTTCATAAATTTGATTCCATATTTTTAATTATCATAATAAAAATATATAATATATATGAATTAAATTTTGATCATTATGAATAGTGACCATTGTAAATATCCATCTCTCTAAGAAAGAGGTAGAATTTCGTTTAAACCAATGCATAAAAAATTAAAGTAACTCTAACACTTTCCTTTATCCTATTTTATGATTTTTATTCAAACAATTTTATCCCAAATGAGTTAAATATTTTATTTAAAACCATTACTTTGATTTTTTGAGCACTATATTGACTTTTGTAAAGATAATTTGTATTTTATTCAAATTAAAAACTATTTTTTGGTCTTTGCATTTAATGGAATAGTTGTTGTTAGGTCCAAAAGGGGATTAGATACCCGGAGAGGGGGGTGAATTAGGGTATGGATATTCTTTTCAATGTTCTTCCTATCCCACTATAACTTGAACTCTTTATTACAAGGGTCACTTGTTATGCTCTTTAATGTTAATTTAATTTCCAATTTTATCTGATGATGATGCACTAAAAGTAAAGTAGTTAAGAAATCACAAGGACACTGAGATTTTTACTTAGTTCACCCTTACTGGGCTATGTCTAAGGAGAATACAATGACGATGTGGTGATGTACCAAATTCACTAAGGCTCACTGCCAATAATGATTACAAGGTTCATGCTAGATATTTTATACCCAGGATCATTGATTTTACAAGGTTTAGGGTCTGCTCACTGCATTCCCAAGGGCCACTTCCTATGCCTCTTTCTCTGGATCACTGTCGGTGGAAAGGGTCTCCATCTTCCTCTTCCTTCGCTCACTACTCTTAGCATGGAATATACCCATAGTTTATGGACTTGTAGGTCCCTTGATTTACATTAAAGAATGCATCCTCAATTATAGGTAGATGCAATGTTAAAGTCTCTTTTCACCCACATATGAAATCCACCTTTTTGCGTACTGTTAGGTAACAGAAACGAATTTCGAAAACTAATTTTAAGCTTTTTCAATATTTCTTGAGTGTTCCATGAACCACCTGCTCCTCCTGTTTATTGTTTAGTGATTTTGCTACGTGGACCACCTCCTCTACATACCGCTGCCTATTCTGAGAACCGCCTCTATTTGTGTACTACCTCTATGTTACACCTCCACGGAATACCTCTACGTACCACATCTACATACCATGTCCACATATCGGCTCTGCTTCTGTGTATCACCCACTATTCTTGAACTGTTCTCTATTTTCGGACTCCCTTCAGTTCTGTATACCAAAGCTACCCCTCCACGTACTATGTTCTTATTCCATGGATGTTATTCCTTTGCAGACTACAATTCCCCGTAAAAACCTTCAGCGTAATTACTTTTGTGTGAACCAATTCCCTTCATCAAATCATCATTGTGAATCACTTCTCCCTTTGCGGGCTTCAGTACCTCGGACGAACCTTCACTAGAATTTCTTCTGCATGAACAACCTGTGGACTTCGCTGAATTCTCAGAGCAAAGAGATGTTCTATTATGATATTAATTCTCTCTCCAAATTTGTGGGATTTCTTATCATTATATAGGAAATGATATCCACTTAGTCCACTAAATAAATATTTTCTAAATCTTTGATTCAATACCTCCTTCACTACGTGTTGATCCTCTTGTTGTGAATCGTAACCCTTTCGTATACCATTTTTTCACCACAGTCTGTGTTCTGCATATCTTCCTACATTGCATCCTATTCCATGAACCTTCATTCCTTCCACGTACTGTGATCCCTTCACCATGAACCGTTCAGCTTACCATTTCCATCGCTTTGTGTACTGTTTCCACTGGCTGGTATGCGGCTGTGAACCATTCCCAGACATGGTACGCAGACCATGTTCCAATGTATGTGGTCCCCTTATTTTTCCAATTTTCTCTTCAGTTCTTTATACATTTCACTCCTATGAGTAAAACCTTCCTTTGGAAACATCAAACTCTCAATTTTGAGGCCCAAAAATTAGGCAAACACTGGGAAACAGCACCACCTTAAAAACATATCTTCGTCAAACAACAACCATGCTCATTCGTGCTCATCTGGATTTGTCAACAAACACAATCACACCAAAAAAATATCGAGAGGACACCTTGAGGAATTTTTTTCCCAATAGTTTTAATATTTCATTTAGTTTTTTCTTACTATGAAATTATAAAAAACTTCCTTATTTTATTATTTAACAAAAAAATATATGGAAATCAATTTATTACCTTGTTTCTTGGTAAAATTATTTTTACTCTAAAACTAGTTATTTTTCTAAAACTATTTTTATGTGTTTTGTGTTCTTATGTTAGAAGTTATTTTTACCACCTATAGTAATTAAATCTAATTATTTAATTCAAAATTATGAATCATCATTTATATAAAAATGATAAGTCTTCTTCTCTTTTTTGTCATAAAATTAACATCGTAAAAATTTATGTTATTCGGGTTAAGGTTAAAATGGGATTAAAGTGGTTTAACTAGAAGATAAAGATTAAAATGTATCCAAAACTTTCCAAAATGTGATTGGATGGTTTTATTTTAACCCTAAAAAATATTTAATTTTAATTTTGCATTCCTTGGTTCTATTTTTCTTTGATTATGATATTTATATTATTTTTACAAAAAATACAAATTATTACTCTCTTGACCTTAATATATCCAAAGAAATTTAAAAAGGATAAAAAGAGGAAAATTTCTGTTATAAATTATTATTTTAAATATGAATGAATTTTTTTATAGTAATTTATTTTTTATTTTTATTTATTGAATAATTACCTTGAATGCTTATAGATCACTGACATGGTATTTATTCAGTTAGTAATAAAATAAAATAAATTAGTTAAAAATATTTAAATCAACACAATTTTAGGAATTATTGTGATCCATTAATTTTATAGGAAAATATAACTTAAGTTTTATATTTTAATTTATTTTCTTTCATGTTTTTTTCAAAGTAAAATTAAATGAATATTTCCAAAAATTACACTAATGGTGTTTTATAATAAATAATATATTAGAAAATGGTTTGACATTTATAAAAATCCATACATTATCAAGTAAATAGTATTTATTTTAAAATATCAACCATGGTAAATTTAGGGGTTAATTTCCCTTTTATGATATCATTCCTAACCCTTAAAGAGTGAAAAAATTTGATATTGTAATAATTGTCCAAAGGGTTAACATGGGTTAATACTAATATATAAGGGTTAATACTTCTCTTATTTTTGTATAAATATTATTTCATGAGACTATTTAGACTTATACACATAATATATTCAAAAAATATATCAATTTGGAGTATCTTTATAATAAAAATTAATTTTTATTAATTTAATACTTTAATTAATTCCAACTGTGCTCGTCCCCTCGCTTATTAAAGCGAACATATTACCCTCTATTGTTCATGATTTTTTATCCTTATATATTAGATAATAACATCTATAATGAATTATTATAATCCTTCAATACATCCTATAGTTTTTTTTTTCTTTTCAAATTATCATATTTGGAAGGCTTAAAATGTAACCAAAGGAGGATTCTCAACGAAGAGGTATAACTCTTAATCAAGCATTTTCAATTTTATTTATTCTCATATATCATAAAAATATACAGTATAAATTATAAAATAATGAATTTTTTATCATATATATAATTAATTTTTATTATATAGGTGTAAAAATTATTATCCACCACCTTCCCACTTGTTGGAAAATGATAATTTTGCTCGTGCGTATGTTTGGACTATCATCCCCATAAAGTGTTGTGATTCAATTTTCATTTAAAATTTAAATAGTTGTTAATAATGTTATATTTAATTAATATATGTGATATATTTTATATAAAAATAAACCTTTAAATGTGAATTATTATTTACCTTTCTTTTTTCCCATCTATCAGAAAGTGTAAAAATCGTTCATGCATACGAATAGCCCACCATCTCCATGAATTGTGTAATTCATTTTTTTATATATATCATTTATTTATGACTATATATATATTTAAAATAAATATATATCATATTTTTATCATGATAATAATCCTATAGATGATGTAACCATGGTCAAATTACAAGTAATAGAACTACTGAATTGACATTCTCATGAAAAAATGAAATTGTTTAAACCCAGAAATGATAATTTTTAAAAGGAATTGTTAATAATTAGGTGTTGAAATTTTTTAAGTGGAAAATATATGATATTATAAGTATATAAATTACTCTTATATAGATTTATAATAAATTTTAATTTATTATATAGGATGTTAAAGTACTTTAGAAGAAATTCAAACTTGAGGTAAGGGGATTTCTCATCTCACATTTATTTTTGTGTGACATATGATGTATTTACCTTTTGTTTCATTTTTCTGGTGTATATAATTTCCATGAATGTATTATATGATTATTTTCAGGAAAATTATGTGGATTTAAATATACATATATTCTTCACTCTTTCATGATATTTTTATTCAGATATTACTAAAGCAATAAGTATTCTTCATCGCAATATTGTTTTGTTGAGACATGTTTTATTTTATGAATATATTTATGTTTATGAGGTGTATATAATACCCATTTGACATTTTATATCATTATTATCCTTTTTATCAATATGTTTAAAGTTTCATTTGAAGTTATTCTTTCATGGGTCTTATGATTAAAAAGTTACCAAATTTTGAGGGATTTATATTAAAATATCATTGTATATTGAGATTGTTTATGATTAAGATTATGAAGATGATATTTTATGATGTACCTCTCAAGAAACTCATTAATTTTATTCAAGTTTATTTATTTTTAAAAATTAATTTTTTTCCTTTCATTTTCCTTTCTTTATGAACATAGGATAATAACATAATTTTTTTAAGGAAAACAAACATTATTTTTATATTCGGTCAAAATTAATTTTTTTCTATATCCATGTACTACAAAAATGTTTTGAAATAATTTTTTTGATATTATCCTATAATTTTTTAAATTCATTTTTACTAGTGATTTACTTTTTATAAAATTTTTTAAAATGAAGCTTCTTATTATTTTCCAAAAGAGTTATTTTTTACTTTTTTACTAAAAATGTTAAACTACTATTTATTTTAATGTTTAGTACATGAATATAATTCCTCTCCATCATGACTAATTAATGATTTGAGTCTTCCTTTATAAGTTTCCAAGTTTATTTTCAAAAAAAATCCTTAAAATTTTGTAATGTTTTAGATTTTATAGAATTGATATCAATATAAATAGGTTGTTTTCCTCAAGAAATATTCCATATGTCTTTTAAATAAATTTTCATAAAATATGAATTTCTTTTATGTTACTTATTCTTTATTAGAAATATGATCTAATGATACCATCTACTTTTATTATTCATATTTATTATGAACATGACAATTTAAGAATGATTCTATGAAACCTATTTATTTCCCTTATGTAAATTAAGATATGAAACATGTGTCTTTTCCATGGGTTATTCAATAATGAATTGTTGAAATCTTAATGAAAATCATTTCCTTTTCATGTATTATGATATGATGAATGTTTTATGATATTTTGGAATAAATCTATATGACTTTCATTATGTGATAGGTGGGCCTGTAATTATATAGGCCTTAAATGTTTTGGGTGAAGATGGATATCTCATGAGATAATAAGGACTAGAATGGAGAGCGGACCCAATTTAGTAAGGTACTATGTCTACTATGATAGTCTTGGGAGTGTACCATGACTACAGAATAGGAAGTGAACCTGGTCTGCTATGATCTTATTATAAGTTACATTGAAAACAGAATGGGAGTGAACCCAATCCACTATGATAGTCTTGACAATGATCCTTTACTACTAAGGAAATGATTTTATATGCTTACGTGTATTCAAAAATTTTATGTTGTATGTTGATGTTAAACTCTCATGGCTCATGTTATTTTATTTCTTTATTATAAATGTGTTATGAACTACTTATCTTTATTCCATGACTCAAGATTATAATCTATGTTATGCAGGGTCTTCTTTTCAAATGTTAAGATCATGTTCTCATGCATTTATGCTCATGTTATGCTTATGTTTCATTAATATGTCCTTTGTAAACCCTTACTAAGCATCTAAGCTCACCCTTTCTTATGTTTCCTTTCCTCATTCTATTAAAAAGTTTTTAAGAATATTATTTATATGAATAATACTGTGTGGGGAGATATTTATGTGATATTTTTAATATCTTTCTTGAAACAATATGATTGTGAATATTGTCTCTAATGACACTAAACCTTTATGGTTCTTGCTTTTTTCATAATTTTATGTAATGAATATTTATTTATTAATCTATAAAATCTATGTATTAAAATTATAGGTCACCATAAGTCCACATCACCATCTCCCCTCCTGTATTTTTATGCATTCCTTCTATGAAAATATTTTACCTTCAAATTGAAATTTGTTAGATCAATCAGCTGCAGGTAATTACAATGTTTAAACAAATAAGTATTAGAGGTTCATCTATAGAACCCTTTCTCTTGAATAACATTACATGAAATCTAGAATAATAAGAGTCAATAAGGATAAGAAAATACTACTTTAAGAATGGTAATAAAGTCAAAACTAACTGAAATTAAGAACTAGATTCAATATCTAATGAATCAAAATGAAAATAAAGGTGTTAATCATGTTTCTAGTCATAACTAAAAACAATAACTTAGGGAGAAATGTTCTCACTATAGGATTTTTTTTTTGAATTTTCAATATTACTATAAAAACATTCACATGTCATCCCAACCCATAGAAAATATCAATTTTATGGGATGTGGTCCTATGTTTCAAGGTAGAAATAACCTTTTTTTAAAAGTTACAACCCTGTCTATAGGAACCACCAATACCTATCATGAAAAGAGAAAGTAATGATTAGGAAACCTACTACCATTGGTTTCCAAAATCAATTGAGGCCATAATATCAAAATAAAAAAAGTGATAAATCTTATTATTATAAAGCGAAACTATAAGAAATGGTGTAGAAATTTTTAAACAAATAGTATTTATAAAAAGGTTGACCATGATTTAAAAAGTACTAAGATAAATTTTGGGATAGAAAACCTGGAATTACAAGTGGGGGAATATGAAAGGGACTTTACTGTTAAAGAAAATGGTAAATTTACTAGTACCATTGAGATCAACCATAGGGAAAACATCATTTAAATTTCCACTGAAATAGTTTGAAAACTCAATATAATGTTAGAGATGGTCCTAGGAAAGTAAAAACTAAACTTTTATAAAAAAATAGAATTAAATAACTAGAAAATACTAAATCTGGAAATAAAGAAATAAAGGTCTAAACTAAAATAATTTAAATATCCAAAAAAATTTAAATTGAAAAAAATAAAGGGATGGAGAGAGTTGAGAATTATCTTAAGGATGAACTGACTGTTCTATGTAAATTTCCCCCTACATTCTAATTCCTTCAAAGATAAAGCTAATGAACAATAAACCTAGGAAACTAATGTTTCTTGGGTTTTTTAAAAATATTCAATTCAATATCCCATTCATTCATGATGTGTATAAAATAAAATCATACTATAAATAATAAAAAATATTTTTTCAAATAAAAGTAATTTATTAGAAATTTTTACATATAGATTTACTGAGAATTTTAGTGATATCCTTCAGAATAAATCCCCTCACAAACCACAAGATTTGGGTAGTTTTTTCATCCCTTATACATTAAAAAATAGTTTTTAGATCAATTTTTTATTACTTTTGTGAAATAAAAAATATTATTCATTTCTCATTGTTCAAAAACATGATATTAGAAGATTTATAACCATCCATATTTTGTTTATAGTTCTATAATCACTCTATTACTCATCCCACCAAGAGAGTGTATAAACTTTTGGTTGGAGTAGGTAACCTATTTTTTCATATTGGATTTCATAAACTTGATATGTAATATGATAAGAAAATCACTATAATGCTCGACAATACTTCATTAGAAACGTGGGTAGCTATGATTGATGTTTCAATATAAAATTTAATATTTAATTTTGGTGAATAAATATAAGTGTTTAATTTTTCAAAAATGATAAGGAATCTATAGGTGGTAAGAATTGCTCAAGAATTGAATTTCTAGAATTTGAGAAACCATTTGAAGAAAATAAAGATGAATTATTATGAATCAATAAAAAACATGAAAATAAACCCAAATTTCAAGATAACTTATTTGAAATTGTTTTATTAACAAAAAGGAAGCCTTGGATTCTTATGAGGGAGAGTTTATGGAATATATTGATTAGTTTTAAAAGTAAAACATTATAAACCTAGTTCTAAAATCAAAGTGTGATTTTTTTTCCATTATTATTAAAAGTGAAAAATAATAATTTTCTAGCTTACACTATTTTATTAAGAAACATATTGAGGACCTTTGGCCACCTTAGCCCAAAATCTTACCCTCTAGATAGTAAACTCATAATTTTGTTTTTAAACCATCTACATCTCATTAAAAGTATTCATTTGTGGTTAACGGATCTACACTACTTATCGTTATCTCTTTTGAGTTGAAATAAATTCAATATTAAAGGTTGTTAGTTTTCTTGAGAGAGTTTCAGAGTAAAATTGGTTGGAACATTTCTAATATTAAAGGGATTATTCCATCATTATCTATGTACAGTATCCCTATAGAGCTCAAGAGCCATCATGGAGCTAAGGAAAAAAATAATACTTAATATTAACATAAAATATATTATTTTGGATGAATATATTGTGTCTTGGGATTATATACCATGTGAAAATGTTGTGTTTGGAGGTGTATTGGGGGTTTAGAAACACAACAACGTCATTTTTATAAAAATTAACAACTTAAGTAGGTCGGGTGTTATTTTTTTATTTCTTTAAGTCTTTTTGTGTGATGATAATTTCTAAGGTAGAGAATTTATAATGTCTCATTTTTTAGATATAGCGAAATTTTCAATGGAATTTTAAATTTACCATTTGGTATATGAGAATTTTTTTCAATAAAATCTCAAAAATGTAATTAAAAGATTTTGAACACTTAAATGTGTGGTTTTTAGACATGGTTAAAGGGATAAGAGGTTGCTCAGGTGCTCCAATGAGTTTTAGGATCATCGAGCTCTAAAACTTCAAAATCTGGAGAGGTTAGAAGCGGCGCATGATTTATTTTAAACCATGAGTCCCTCTAGAAGAAACCTTATGGTTGATCTAGTAAGGCTAGGGGTATATCATGGTTTTTTCTAACTATGTGAGAGGATTTTTAGGGTATTTCACTTGTTTTAGGGTTTTTAACAGAGGATAAACACATTGTTTTTGCATGGTTTCTCAAAATGTGTGAATGAACTGTTTAAGCCCCGTGATTAGCTGTAGCCTCTGCATGGTTAGAATATGGTTTGGCCAACTATGTGACCAAACTATGAGCCTCATTTAAAGTGGTAAATTTACCCTGTTTCACCTCCATATTTTTAATTTTTCCTCCTCTCCTATCCCACTCATGTATTACATCTTCCCCTTCTAAGGATCTCTTCTTCCTCTTATTCTATGTATGGATATATATCTTCTATTTGGTGTTATAATATATTATATTTAGTCTCATTGGATGCATATCAGTGAGTTTTTCTTTACTCTCTATCCTTTTATCTTTTATCTCACCATATTTGGTTTTATATCCATGCAAGTTAATTCTCCCTATTTTCAGGTTGTGTGTTTGATTCTTCAATTTCTCTCAAATTAAATCGAATCAAGGCTTTGTTTTGGATGAGTAAAGAATACTTGGTGAAAAATAGGTGGTATATATCATTTTCCCTTAAAGTATATCCATTTTTAAATTACTCCATTGTGTCATGAATCAGTATTTTCATGTTTCTCCCTTTTAAATAGAAAATTAAACATGTAAAACCTCATGCATGATTTAATTATCCAATATTATTAAAACTGGAACCATTGAAGGATGTTCACCTTGACTTGAACCATCCCCATGAAATGTCTCAATTATATTTCTTATCATATTCTAATCAAGGTGATTAAATCACACCCTTTGGGTATTGTTAAAATATGTATGTTTATAAAAAATTGATTATGCATTAATACCTTTAAGGTGTGTTGGATTAATTATCATGAGGATGTGTTAAAATTGTGTCAAATGAGTTTTTATTCTAACCATTCCCCACTTTAAAATAAAACCACATTTTGAGGTGAAATGTCTTCTCCAATTAATAAGGGACAATTAAAGCATGATGGTTGAAATGGTTAATGGAATGCTTAAGTAAATGGACTTTGTTTTGTTATATTTGATATGATAAATGGGCATGGAAATCTTTAAGTATACACAAAATGAATAATAATATGGAATGTTTATTAACATGGCCTCTTCTATTTTTGAACCTAAATGACTATACGTTCCTCGAGTGATACTTAGGTTAGTTTTTATGGAACATTAAGGAATGGATCATAGGTTACTTGAGTTACATTATGACTGATGTGATACTTATATTACCTTGTAGGAATTACTTGTATGGACTCTTAGGTTGAGTTGTGTGTATTTTCCATGATAAATAATCAAATTCCCATGTATGAGTTCCTTAGATGGGATCATAGTCTGATTGAGATTATCATCCCTGTGAATGGTATCGATGCCATAGGAGAGATACCTAGGATGAGCTCATTGGATTGATTTTTATACCATGATATGAGTGATACTTGGTCCCCTACATGTGATACTTGGTATGGGCTCAGTGGGTTATGCCTTATACTATATCGATATTGATACTTGGGATTCCAATTTATAGATTTCCTTGGATGGACTCTTAGGGTTGTGGGTAATTATAGTGCTCCTAGTGCAATAATTAGGATTACTTTTTATAAACCACCTTGGATGGGGTGAGGATTTATTTTTATTATGAAACATAATTACTCTTGTTAAAGATATATTAAGTTCTAGTAAATCATATTAAGGGATGCATGTGCCAAGATAAAGAACATCCTTGGGTTCGGTCCATGTTTGTATGAGGCCTTTATGATAGGCCGATTATGACCCCTTTTGAGTAAACCATATAATTATATATTTATATATTTTAATTGAATAGTTTGAACCTGGTTTAGAGATATTCCATATTAGGTTGAATTAGTAATAATTTTCGAAGTGTCCTTGAGAAACTTGATACCAACTTATTTACTTTAATTTACTTTTTCCCGAGTTTATTTACTATAACTGCACACTATCGTATTTTTTATTCATGAACCAGATTATGATTTAGACACCATTGGTAGTAGCCTATTGATTTTATCTCACACCCTCTTTAGGAATCCATTGCATTATAATACTCGAACAGACCTCATAGTTGCAAGATCATGTTCATTTAATTATTCTTGTTCTATTATTATTGGACCCAAAGATGGGTGTTAGTAGTACAGGAATAATCTAGAGAATAGAATTCACATGGAGATATCCTTTGGGTTTTTTATTTTTTCTATTATACCTATAGTGTACCATCTGATGTGTGTATCATCCCTGTTTTATAGTTTCACCTTTTATATATTCATGCATAGATGTATTTGTCATTAGAAAATTTCCACTAACTTTTTTTACACTACTTATGATGGTGTTTGATTTATTTATTATCTCTTATACCATTTTGTTACTCTAATCATGAGGGTATATTCTCCCCATTGTGCTATCATTGGACCCGCTCTACTTTTTGATAGCCTATGGAATATAAGGAGGTTCTCTTGAGGCCTTGTGATATACTGGCTCAAGGCACCGTATTAATGTCTCCCATGGTGGGATGTTATAATGACTCAAGCCTCTCACTCAAGGAATAGTTCATAATCAACACAAAATCCTACTCAAGGTAAATTCCTAATTCATGTACATGGGTAATTTTTCTCACTCACAGTAATCCTTCCAGTTCTATCTCACTCATGGTGGTGCCAAACCTTAAGATCCTCGTATCCACTATGTCTGCTTCTTATCACTAGAACATGCAATAGTACAGATGGTATATTTCCTGAAACATTACTCATCAAATTGTCAATAGAGATCTAGACACTCAATTCCTAACCTCACACTATAAATCACATATCATCTTCATTATTAGGCTATTCACTGGGTTCTACTGGCCCCACATGGTCCCAGCATTTTAATACCATCTCATAAATTTCACCAATCGATGACACCACTACATGAAGGATATCATAATGATTACCTCAACTACTGGTCCAAACTCATGAAAACCCCTCATCACTCCTAGTTTCACTGCCCAGGGAACATTCTAATCCAACAAGCACTACCCAACCCAATCCTCAGCAAGCTAGTCTAATTCCTATCTAACCCCCCCCCCCCCCCGGAAAACCTAATTCCAATTACTTAATAACTATCCACAATCTATACCTTGACCTAATTTTATATATCCTAAGGGAGATATCTCATCTTGATACCCAGATTAAATCCCTCTCTATCACACACATCATGTCTAAGAGGACACATCTCACTCACCACATACACTAAGACTCTCCTCTAACCTTAGGAAGGAGTTCCAAGTCACTCATGAGATTTACATTTATCCCACCCATCACCACTTGTCCCCAAACCTCTCATGCCTACCCACTATCCCTAGGACCACAACATAGGCTATCTCATATCACACTCTCACCCTGATACCTATCCAATGCCTCAAGTTATCCCAACCAATTATCTCACCCCTTGTAGACATAGATTCCCGATGATTCCAACTCACCTAAGTGCTAAGGAGAACTTATTCAAAGTATAGTAATTCTAAACCCATATTACTCCTTCTATCCAGGGAACCCTTGGTTCCCTAATACCCATACCCAAATCTATATAATTATATATTAATTTTCATGCATGTACAAAAAAACATATGAATTTTTCTTATTGGGGACACCTACCTCGATACCAAAGCTAAACCCTCGCCAAGTCATTATACCACCTTGATTAATCCCATCTATGCCTCATCTAAGATCATACCTCCACCCAATATCTTATATAATTCTATATGAAACAAATAATTAATTATAAAAATTTATAAATAAATATTTAGTTTAAACCAAACAGGCTTATTCATCAAAAAAACTCATCAGAAAACACCACTTCATCGAAATCATACCCAACAACATGTGATCGAACTTTTGGGACATTCTATATCTAATCCACATGGAAGATCCATCATTTTAAATGATTTTTACTATAATATAGTGTAAATAATCATTAACCCTAACTAAAACTACATAAAATTAGGTCTATCCATGAAGAACCAAAAATGAAGGAGGGGAGAGAAGAAACACACTTGAAACTATCATCAGAATAAACCAAGTTGCATCCCACACCTTGTGAGATTTAAAGGAGGAATATGGGGTGATGATCCATCAAAATAGACCCCTTGTGTGTTCTAAATATAATAATAAAAAAGGAGAGGATATGACCCCTAAAGGATGGTAATACCCCTCTTTTAAGAAAAGTCCCCATGCCTCATTTATGGCACGACCAGGGGTCACGACTTGAAGGGCCTATTCACCAGATATATTCACAACACAGTTAGGGGTATTGGTGTAAATAACTAATCCCCATGGGATGAGGTACTACCAATCTATCCTTCACAGTGTGATACCTTTCACCCATTTCCCTTCATGGTGTGAAATACACCAGACATAAGGGCCTCCCTTGGCTAGGCCTCATCATGGAATGACCTTCTTGGGTGATGACATGAACTGTTATAGAGTAATGAAAATTAGTAGCTGACCACCCTATCCATGCACTAATGATTCCCTAAGCACATGAACCTAAATTAGGTTTTTTTTCTTCATCTAAAAACACCCCTTTGATCTATTCCACACTAGTGTAAAAAAACACCTTAACGTCAGTTTTTTCCTTACATTGTCAATTATAGAGAAAAAATAACACTATGGAAATATAATATTGTAAATTCAATGTCGATTTATAAAAACCGACACTAAAAACAGTTCTAAAATATGAAATATAAAAGTCTTTAAATGATTTTTCAATAAAATAGATGTTGGAAGACCTTCTAAATGATGATATATATAAGAAATTCCACATCATTTTTCATTAAAATCAATTTAAAAGGAAGTTATACTCATATTTAAATGTCATTTTTTTGTAAAACATCCATTGAAATATGATATTTAAAAAAATTTGAAAATTGAATAATTTCATACCTGTAAAAAAAAGTGACGGACTAAACAATTGTAAGAACATAACAAATAAAACACGGAGAATTAAAACTCATTAAAATCTTTCCCAATATTTTTTACAAATATAAACCTAAAAGAAACAAAATCAATAAATTGGTCATACTTAGAATATAGTATGTAAATAAATTTTGATTTTATTTTAAGTTTGATGTATATGGAGAAACATCTTCAAAAAAATATAAAATAAATTATTATGAATTTAAAAGTATAAAATATTTTTTAAAATTATATGACTTATACGGAATATAACCTTTTTAAAACATATTGTTGTTTCGGTCGAGATTATCTCATAAATTAATTATAAAACATAAAACCAAAATTCAATATTTCCGTATTGATGATGAAATTTCATTTATGAAACAATATTCTAAAAATAGAAACATAGAATTTTTAATTAAAAACTAGCATTCACTGGAATAAAACTTATCTACCAGAACTTTCACATTTTTAATTTTTTCTGATTCCACTATTTAATAGTGAGACTTTTTGAACTCAATCCATAACCTACTGTAAATTAAAATATTGACTATAAAAAATTATGTAAAATGAAAATATTAATATTAAGGTATTAAAAGAATATAATAATATTTTATTCTTTAAAAACATGTTAGATATTCTTTGAACATCACCCAATAAAGAGAATAACCAATTTTCTTTATATTCTTTTAGGATAAATATGCATAACATCCAATGTTCAATAAAATATAAAAAAATCATAATTAATAATAGTATAATTAATAGTGGTTCACAATTATATATTTATTATTATAGTCATGGAATGGAAAAAACCAACATTTCATCTGTGCGTTTTTTAATCTTTCAAATATATATTCAATTATGGCATTTTAGTTCAAGTATTACAAAACTATTGAAATGTATTCTGGATCCCTAAAACTATAAACAGAAGTGTAATAATATTTTATATAGATTATATAGATATTTGATTATAAAAGTATTTAATTTATTCAATATAACATATGTTTACATACATAAAATAAAATAATAATTGAAATTTACTTACATGGAAAAAATTTCAACACATGTATAGTTATCTCCCCACCCTTTAAAAAATACAAGATATCAATTTTTTAAATATTTAACATGTAATATCTTCAACATATAACAGTATACATCAGAAAATTATATTAATTATTTAATATAGAAAAATTATTTGTTAACATTTTTACCCCTATCAACTTCCTGAGGAGTATCTGAAGGTGTTGGAATATGAAATTGTCCTTTCCTTTACAGTGATTCCTTTGATTTCAGATAATCCTAGATAAGGTAAGTGTAATAAAATATTATAATTAATTATTAATTTAATAATAAATATAAAAATTAAGAACCAATAATACCTCATATGTAAGCTGATTTAAAATATTAGCTGGCAGAAGTAAAAAAATATCCAATACTTTGTCCAACTTTGGACACCTCCTTAGTATAAAGAAACACTAGAGTAGTTGAGTCGATAATATCATTTATAACTACTCTTACCTAAATTAACTATGTAATATGATAATATATATAATCCCATATATGATGTAGAATCACGTATGATACAATATATATATATTTGTGGATCCCCAACCTGCAACTAACAGTACATGGTCAGGTTTGAATGATGAGGTGGTGGATCTGGGTAGGTAGGTTAAGCAGGTTTTGTCTATCTCGTTACTTCTTCAAGAATAGCATATATATATGAAATAATTATATCCTTTATCGACACATTCATGTGTCACATATCAACCTTTAAATAATCTATTTATCTCTTATATTCTTCCCCCATCGATGTTACACTTGGGGCACGGATAAAAACTTATTTAAAACTGATACCCTTCCTTATACCCATTGATAGAGCTCAGGAATTCTAGATTTCCTCAAATAATGGTAAGAATACTTATCATACCCCTAGGGATAAGGGTCCCTAGTGTCATTTTTACTTGAAGGAAATCCTGAATTAATATTTTCAAATTTTATATTGATAAATTTAAAAAAATGTAATATTGAAGAAAATTAACAATTAATTTCTAACAATCTTATCAGCTAATTCATTTATTGTATCGATAATATACATCCCCTTGTTTTTCATTCTACACTTTCTCTTTCTTTTCATGATGCAGGGGACTAGATGAGGTTCATCTGGAACCTCATTAGATTAATTAGTTTACTTGGATTTAATTCACTAATTTTTTTAGTAATCATTTCCTCCTCAAATAAAGGTTACCCTCCATGTGATAATATATGGTGGTATAAATTATGTGATTTAATCTCTTTATAATTTTTCCTAGAGGCCTATTACATAATAATAAATAAATAACTTATAAATTAATTAAAATTAATTTGAACAATAAATTTTAAAAACAAAAAAAAACATACTATAAAGGCTTCCTCTGGCTTACTAGAGACAAAATTTTCTCATGTATCCATATCTATAAATCCATACATAAGGCATGGATATTTATTTTATTTACTCTTTGAAATATATAATGAATTTAAATTTGAATTAAAATATCTCCAAATGGTTTCTGTAAAGGATATACACTTTTTCTTATTTGGTTTCATCTCTTGAAAGTAAAATTTAATCTCTAATTTAATATATTAAATATTAAGAAATGTATAATATTAAAACCATTGGAAAAATAAATAAATATGTTTCAAAATTTTACTTTTATGAACACAAATAATTAATATTTCATAGACTGGTAGATGATCTACCAATCAAGGAATAAAATACTTATCCTACAATGACTCTATAGAGCTAAGTAAGTCTTAAAATACATGGCATTTGGACTAGTTGGGTGATCATTCTCATTCATGTTAATTATCAACCTTTGTTGTCCACATGTGAGTGAATTCTTTGGTAAACATATAATATCATACCTACTATCTTTAGGTATCATCATATATAGAAAACTAAATTATTTTTACATAATTTTAATAAATATATGTTCACTTTTATTATAAAATTTAATTATTATGAATGTATATTTATATGAAAAAAAGTACATGACTCAATTCCCCTACCTTTGTGTCTGACATTTAGAAATATATAAACTAATATAACAAAAGTATGTGTAGTTATATTCAATTAAAATTAAATAATTGTAATAAATAAGAAATTTATTTTTCATAATATTAAACAAAACATTGAGTTTTAGATTTTTCAACAAAAAAATGAGTAACTAAAACTAGTGAATAAATAATTAACAACAAAAAAGGAAAAAAATTATTATCATCTAAAAATGTTTACTTTTGTATACCAATATTTTATTAGAAATAAATAAATACTAAATGTAAAATTTTAATTGTTCATGATAGGAAGAAAATTTTGAATATTTTATTAAATAAAAGTCTACACCTGAAAAATAAATACTATAAATAAAATCTCAAAAGAAAATTATGAAGGAAAAATTTTCAACAGAAAAATAGATATATGAATCTGATTAATATAGAAAATATTGCCAAAATAGTATTAAATTTAAACATATATATATCAAGTATAAACAATAATGTTTTTAACTGTGCCGGTTTCAAAAAAAATAGAATCCCTGATTAATTGTGATAGTAATGGAGTGTTTTCTCATATCCCTTCTATATGATCATTTTGTCTTACATGGACAATGTATATATCACAATCATTATTATTATTTGGTAATAGTGTAATAGATGAAAAAAATAGATAAGTCTTTAGTATCATCAATATTCTTATCACCTAAATGAACTATTTTCCCTTTCAAAATAACAAACCACTGATCATTTGATAGGTCAATATCATAAAATATTTATTTTCATGGTTTACCATGATAAATGATTCTTCCTTGAAACTAAATATTTTAAAATCAATAATTTTAAATCCATATTAATAATGTTCTACACCACTATTACTATCAACCCAGTTACACTTAAATATAGGTACTTGAAGTTTATTATAATTAATCATTCATATATACTCAACAGCTACAAAAAATAAGGTTGATGTAGAAATTTGGTTTTTATATTTGGAACTCAAAAAATGTCATGTTTCAAAAACAACCAATAGTACACTATTTTGAATGGTACTCTTGTCATGATGGTTTTTTTAAATATCTAACCATTAATTCCAAAACCAGATCAGGTGATCAAATTGAAACTTGGTCCCCCTATTAACCATTTAAATGTTACTTATATGTATAAATCAGTGATGATTTTCTCATTAAACTATAATAAAATCTGTTTTTATGTTCATTTATGCACCAATTTTCATTTATTTATGGATATTGTACATTCAATCAAGAAATAGTCGATGAATATATGGTTGAACTTCACCTATGTTGTTCAAAATGTATAAATGTCCATATATCACTATATCATGTGGAATTAAATTTAGTATTAATTCATGGATCCCTTTACCCTCACTATAACACCCCGAGATTTTATAAGATATATTATTTTTAATTTCTTTCATATCTTCTATTGTACACTACACCAATATTATCTTGCGCTATATGAAACACCGTATTATCTTGTAGTATACACAACCCTGATCTTGGATCATGTTAAATACAATTTCAAGTTTGTTTGATAGTAATAATTCAACACCACATTGAATGTATATATACATATATATTCAATGTATAAATGAAATATGGTGGTATTTTGTTATACGCAACAACAAAGGAGTATTTCACTACACGCAACCCTGACTTGGCTTGCATTACACGCAATCATGACCTTCCTCGATAGCGTGTGTTGTACGCAATACTAGGTTTCACTAAACAACGATATATAGTTATAATATTATTATGGACTAGCTGTTATGAATAGTATTAACTAAATTTTGAATTTTATAACATTATTATTCATCTTACACATTTTCTATAACATGGTATGAGAACAAGATAAATTTTTCAAGTAAAATAAGTATTTTTCAAAAAATATAGTTTTGTCGCCTTTTGATGGCGCACCCACATTAAATCTAGTTTTTGACATTTTTATAAGTTAAATTTGACAAAATAAAATTATTCTTTGGAATCACGATATAAAAATTAACTTTGGATAAATTTTTTATATTATTCTGATAACTTTCACATTTTAATGAACAGTAAAAACACGCTATATTTTAATTAAATACAACTTTGTTCATCGTAATAATTTATATGGTTAAATTATAATATTGATTGGTTTTAAAGTATCAATAGCATATATTTTTACCATTTAATATAATTTATGTCATTATCATTGATTTTACATTGAATTCATAGGTAAAATCATTTCAATCTTTTGCAATGTTTTAACTTTTAAAACTCATTTTCTTAACAAAGGGATTAATTTAAAATTAATTTCGGCAACTTCTATGATTTGAATTTGGAAAAATAGATTCCATATTTGGAACTAGTAGGTTCGAATTATGTTAATAAGCTACTTTTTATTTTTAGTCATTATGAATAGTAACTATGGAAAATTTTATTTACCATAGTTAAAGGTAAATCGGGCAATTAAGGGTAAATATAATATTATAAAATTACCCTAACACTTGTCTTAATATAATTGGATGATTATATTTTACCCTAAATCATAATTGGGTCGAAATAGAATCCATTGGAATCCACTTGGATTTGATTAAGACCTTTAATTTATTTTATTTAAAAGAAAGTGAAATATGTCTCACTCAAACATTAATAATTAAACTATTTTTAATTTAAGGTTATACATAATATAAATTCGGTTATAAGTACTCATTTTAAAGATAAAATATTTTTATTTATCATCGTAATTTATTTGTAATTTTTAATAATTATTTATTTACCTTATTAGCTTATACATTAATGATGCAAAAATTATTTATTTAGTAAAAAATCAATAATATAGTTTTTATTGAAATAATAATAAACATCCAAAGGCCCGAAAAACCTGAAAAGACTTATTGGTAGTGTATATATAAACCCTGATCATCCAATGGCCGAATCGATGACCATTTTGATCCTTATATAAAAGATTATGACACATATATTATTTTATTTTAAATGATTCCAAAGTTGTCACCTTCATAATTTAATAAATATAACAATTTACAGGTTGTGATTTTAAGATTATGAGTTCGATTAAAAGTATTATTATAAAATATATGAGATTTATCTTCATCATAGGATATTATTTTTCATTTTTATGAAACAAATATTTATATTAAATAATTATTCCAAAATGTTGTACTAATTATTTTATTAAGAGATATACCTAATAAATGGTTTTAAAAATATTAAAAGAAATATTATATAAACTATTTAATGTGATACAATAATTTTATATATAAATATGTCATGTTATGAATCTATTAAATATTTTATTTTGAACATTTCTTCTTTTTGTATTTTATTTAAATTCAAATAAATGAATAATGTCAAAATTGACACTATTGTTATTTTATAAAAATAACATATTATAAAATTGTTTAAAAATCACAAAAATATTTAAAAATTATAAATTAAAATTTATATGGTCTATAATTTCAAAAGTTATCCAATTATGGACAATTCCCAACACAGAAGTAATTATTTATAACAATTCAAAAATTATAATCTTATTACCACAAATAAACTTAAATAGATTAAATAAGGATGAATCAAGTTGATAATGTTTAAAATAAATTCCAAACATGTCTAAATTTTATTGGTTGATGATATTACAACCCTATATCATCTAATATTTGGATTTGAGTCATTTTTGGAGGTTTTTATGTGAGTTTTAATTTATTATAAATTAATATTTCTTATGTTACCAAAGGTGCCCCTCTCCTCCCTTATAAAACGGGCACCCCTTCCCTATTCTCCTCACACCCTTTTGAGCCTTGAAGCTCAGAAAAAGCCAGAAAATTCCTCTTATAAACCTCTCTAGTTATATCATAGAGGTTAGGGTCTTCTCAAAAGACTAACTCTAGTTCCCTAAGAAGAAGTTTAAAGGAGGTGCGTCGAAGAAGAGGTAATCTCTTCTACCGATTCTTTCAAGTTTCTTTCTTCTTCAACTTCTTCTTCTTTATTTGTTTCATTATAAATTAATAACATCAGTATTAATTATATACTTATATGTTATTATAAATATTAAACAACCCTATTTCACATTCTATCCATCCTACAAAAAATGAAATCACCGCGCGTGCATACGTACGGAATACCGTCTCCACGCCGTGGTGTAATCTGTTTTTTCACCACCACCTTACGTGGATGGGTATAATGGTGTAAATAATAACTATATATGGTTATTATAACAACATACTGATTCTAAGATAATATATCATCCACTCCAATTACATTCAACAAATATGGTAATGATATTATCGCTCGTACGTACGTACGGATTACCGCCTCCACAACGCGACGAGATTCATTTACCATTTTAACAATTCAAGAATGATTATAAATTATATATAATAAGTAATAATGAAATATATGACATAATAATTCTACTGGATTTATGTATATATATATATATATTTCATCTACTTAATTCCATTCAATTTAATAAGGAAATGAAAACAGCGTTCATGCATACGTATGGCCTACCATCTCCATGAACGGTGTATTTCTTTCCATTTATAGATCTATTATATATATGTGTATTCCGAATATATATTATATATAAATCATGTTTTATATTCTTTAATTAATTAATCATGATTTAAGTAATCATATTAATAATTACAAGTCAAAACACGGACGATAAATGAAATGATTTTACCCAAAACGATACTTTAACATGAATTTACAAAAGAACGGGTAATATAAAGTCATAAGTGAACCATATATGAAATAATAAAAATTAATATGATTCTTTAATAATTCAATGACATTATTAAAATCATTATACAGGAGTTTTGGATACATATGAAGCATATCAGACCAAAGGTAAGGGAAAATCTCGCATTCTCATTTTTATCCGAGATTGTTTATACTTCAGAATTTACTGGGGAATATTTATCATCCACATTCATGTTTCCACAATATGTAATATTATTTATATCCTCCTTTAATTTTTTAAATACAATGTTACCCATTTTTGAGTTTTTAGTAAAAGATATGAAAGTAATCTTTTGTCGTTTTTAGTACGAGGTACTTTTTCACTTTTCCAACAAAAGTACGAGGAGAATTTTTTTTAACTTATACGGCAGGAACGGATTCTTACAGTTTCATAACTCATTATTTCCATGAAAATTCATGTACAAGATTTCATGATTATTTTCAACAAAATACTTTCTTTTTAAAATTGCATGTCATTTTGTGAAAAGAAAATGATTTTGAAGAAGAAATGATACTTTCCTCAAGAATAGAGTTCAAGTGTTTTATCAAAACTATTTTACATCTAAGATGAAATTATTTCATATGTGTATGTTTCAAGTATAATATCTCTATGATTTACATTTTTTCACTTTTATTATGATGAAACAATATCCATTTGTTTTATATGGATTATGTTATGATGGGATGATGTTTATGAAACCCATTTTTATTCTTTAGGTTATGAGGAATGATTTATGTTTATGTTGTGGCACAAGTAAGAATGATTTCATTATGAGATGGGTGGGACCTATATATCCCTCCAATAAATTGGGTAAATATTTATATCTCATGAGATAGACATGGCTGGAACGGTAAGTTAATCCGGTTCAGTGTTACAAGACTGAAACGAGGAGTGAACTGAATTCGGAAAGAGACTTTGTCCACTAAGATGGTCTTGGCAGCAATGTCTTGGCTAATATGGAAATCATATCATGTGATTAATGTTTTTCCACAATTAAAAATTTTATTTCCAATATATTTTATCATGATTGATGTTCCATTATGATCTATGCCTTACGTACTTCCATGTTTTATTTCATTGCTCAATATTTTGATGTTTAAATATTATGTTCATGTTTTGAGGTTCAAATGTATATGGTTTGTTTTTCTTTATCCATGCTTAAACTTACTGAGAATTTGAGCTCTCCCTTTATATTTTTTCTTTTCCCCAGGATATAAATAAAGGTTTTAGGTAAGAAAAAAAAGGATGATCTTTATGGGAGATATTGAAGATCTTTCACCAAGATTAGAAAATTATATTCCGTGTTTCCAAAGACACAAAACCATTACGATCCATGAGTGTATGTTTTTTGTTATGTATTAATTATTCCGTAAAAGTAATGTAATTTCCATGTACTTCAAGATTTGGGCCTCTACAGTTGGTATCAGAGAAAGGTTTAGTCAACCTTTGGAAACTAGGATGCGAAAACTTTAGTGAAATCCCTAGAGATATTTCTAAGGTATGTCTAGGGATGTCTCTAAGGTTAATTATAAGTAGTGATTATAGTCCTAGAATTATGGTAAAAATATTATAATTAAACCTAAGATTTTAGATATTGAAGGTACTCCCCCTTGATTATGATTTTTTCCTCTAACGCTATTTTTTTGGGTTTTAGAGTTGGCTGGAAATAGGAAGATTCACGATAATGGAGGATATGATGGACAATGGCATGATATTCTTCATGAGAAACCAAATGAAATTGGATCTAGAGGTCCACATATCGTTATTATGACTAATCAAAAATCTCATAATATGATCAATAATCTCAACTTTGGTAAGTTTCCCGACTCAGCTAATAAGAGAAAGATGGAGTTTCATGATGATCATAGAGGAAAGAAAGTTCAATTTCCCTCATGTAAATCATGTGGGAAGAGGAATCAGGGAGAATTTTTTAAAGGAACTGGAAGATGCTTTGGATATGGAAAATAAGGACACAAATCCAGTAATTGTAAAGGAAAGGGTTCATTTAACACCATGGACAAGGATAATGGTATTGCTAAGACATCAACAATGGTTAAATGTTTTAATTGTGGAATGTACGGGTATTATGCAAACCAATTCCCTAAGGGAAAGTCTCATGAAGAGAATCAGTATGGTCGTTTGGGTAATATTTATGTTGATGATGATGAAGAGACTACAAATGATATGTGAGATGAAAGAATTGTTTAAGATCAGTCAATGGTTTAAGAAGGTAGTGGAATGATTACATGTTTATCAAGAGTAATGTTATATAAGTAATCTCATGGTACTATGGAATAAAGAGACATCTAAGAATTGTTACACTATTGTATTTCCTTATTTTTTGAAAGTATATGTTGAATGGTACTAGTAACCATGAAAGGTTATTCGGATAATTTTAGAAAGCACCTAATATGTGCATAAATAAGGGATAAGGAAATAATGAAATGTTTGATAGTATTAATGAGCTCATGACTGATATAAGGACAAAGTGATATCATGGTTTGAGTATATAGAATTTTTGGGATTTTGGTATGTGGAAAGAGTTACCTTTTGACAGTATGCATGATTTCACTATGGTTCTATGATAATTTATGTTTCAAGAGAATACATGATTAAGTTATTCACATGTTTGTAATGTGATCAACAAGATATATCTTATAATATATGGGGTATAAATGATGGTATTCACGTGCTTTTTATGTGACATTTCAAGTAATCATTTTCTTTATACTATGATATTGGACAGATGTATTTTGAATAAGCCTAAAGATTGGAATGAATTAAGTTAGACATAAGATGGTATTGTTTAAGGCTAGAACTTTTTTCGATATTATTGATGGAATGTTATAATAGGGTAGTTTAAGAAAAGGGACAGCATGAAGAACGGGCGACAACCCATTGCATCGGACGAGGCTGTGGGAATAGAAACCACAACCAAAGTGTGACAGGCCTTTATCACCTACCACTGGACTACAGGATGTCCCTGGTTAGTATAAATTAGTTTTAATTTATTATGTGGTATGATATATGAAGTATAAGTCCATTTTAGGAACCATATACGATTAATCTCACTATATATGGACTTATGTATATTTAATAACTTTTTCTAACCTTTTGTTTGAGACAACTGGAATGACCTATCATTCTATCTCATGATCCATTAACACTTCACGGAAGGTAAATTCAACTTCATTTCATTAATATATGAAGTGAAAATTGTTCAAGGCATGAACAACAGTAAGATTGTACCAAAATAAAGTAAGTATTTCTTTTAATTCAAAAATTCTTAAATATTAGGGAAATGATCTTGAAAACCAAAAATTTGGTCCTAGCGCTTTCATATCTGATGAATCAGATGATACCTTAAATCTTCACAAATTTATGGCTTTGTGACTGTTTGATTTATCATAGCCATGTCCTCTACCACTCTCCATCAGAACTTGATGGTTAGATTTATATTCTATATCCATATTTTCATCTATGTTATCCTATGTGGAAACACAGTGATTACTTAATTTGGGTAACCGTTACATTTCATACTTTAGTTTTTAATGATAATTTTTGGTATTCCTTCTTACGATGTGGGTTTCTATGAAAGAAACTCTCATCTAATAAACCATTTATAACCATGATGAATTTCGAGGGCAAAATTCATTTTAAGGGGGGTAGAATGTAACACCCCGAGATTTTATAAGATATATTCATTTTAATTTCTTTCATATCTTCTATTGTACGCTACACAAAGAATATCTTGCACTATACGCAACATCATATTAGCTTGCAGTATACGCAACACTAATCTTGGATCGTGTTAAACACAATTTCAAGTCTGTTTGATAGTAATTATTCAACGCAATATTGAATGTATATATACATATATATTAAATGTATAAATGAAATATGGTTGTATTTTTTTATATGCAACAACAAAGGAGTCTTGCACTACACGCAACCCTGACTTGGCTTGCATTACACGCAATCGTGACATTCCTCGATAGCGTGTGTTGTACGCAATACCAGATTTCACTAAACAATGAAATATAGTTATAATATTATTATGGACTAGCCATTATGAATATTATTAAGTAAATTTTGAATTTTATAACATTATTATTCATCTTACACATTTTCTAGAACATGGTATGAGAACAAGATAAATTTTTCAGGTAAAATAAGTATTTTTCAAAAAATGATGTTTTGCCGCCTTTTGATGGAGCACCCACATTAAATCCAGTTTTTGACATGTTTATAAGTTCAATTTGACAAAATAAAATTCTTCTTCGGAATCAGGATATAAAAATTTACTTTGGAAAATTTTTCATATTATTCTGATAACTTTGATATTTTAATGAATAGTAAAAACACGCTATATTTTAATTAAAAACAACTGTGTTCATCATAATAATTTATATGGTTAAATTATAAAATTGATTGGATTTAAAGTATAAATAGAATATATTTTTACCATTTAATATAATTTATGTCATTATCATTTATTTTACATTAAATTCATAGGTAAAATCATTTCAATCTTTTGCAATGTTTTAACTTTTAAAAATCGTTTTCTTAACAACGGGGTTAATTTTAAATTAATTTATACAACTTATGTGATTTGAATTTGAAAAAATGTATTCCATATTTGGAATTAGTAGGTCCAAATTATGTTAATAAGATACTTTTTATTTTTAGTCATTATGAATAGTAACTACGGTAAATTTTATTTACCATAGTTAAAAGGGTAAATATAATATTATAAAATTATCCTAAGACTTGTCCTAAGATAATTGGATGATTATATTTTACCCTAAATAATACATGGGTATAAATGGGATCCATTGGAACCCACTTGGATATGATTAAGACCTTTAATTTATTTTATTTAAAAGAAAGTGAAATATGGCTCACTCAAACTTTATTAATTAAACTATTTTTAATATAATGTTATACAGAATATAAATTCGGTTATAAATAATCATTTGAAATCTAAAATATTTTTATTTATCATCATAATTTATTTGTAATTTTTAAGAATTATTTATTTACCTTATTAGCTTATACATTAATGATGCAGATATTATTTATTTAGTGAAATATCAATAATATAGTTTTTATTGAAATAATAATACACATAAAAAGGCACAAAAAACCTGACCAAGACTTATTGGTAGTGTATATATATACCCTGAGCATCCAATGGCCGAATTGGTGACCATTTGGATCTTTATAAAGAATATTATGACACTTGTATTATTTTATTTTAAATGATTCCAAAGTTGTCACCTTCATAATTTAATAAATATAAAAATTTACATGTTTTGATTTAAAGATGATAAATTCGAGTAAAAGTATTATTATAAAATCTATGAGATTTATCTTCATCATAGGATTTTATTTTTAATTTTTATGCAACAAATAAGTATATTAAATAAGTATACAAAAATGTTGTACTAATTATTTTATTAAGAGACATACCAAATAAATGGTTTTAAAAATATTAAAATAAAAATTATATGAACTATTTAATGTGCTCCACGAATTTTATAGATACATATAACATGTTATAAATCTATTAAATATTTTATTTTGAATATATATATATTTTTTTATTTAAATTCCAATAAATGAATAATGTCAAAACTGACACTATTTTTATTTTATAATAATAACATATTATAAAATTGTTTAAAAATAAAAAAAAAATTAAAAATTATAAATTTAAATTTATATTGTATAAAATGTCATAAATTATACATTTATGGACAATTCACAACACATAAGTAATTATTTATAACAATTAAAAAATTAGAATCTTATTACCACAAATAAAATTAAATAGATTAAATTAGGATAAATCAAGTTGATAATGTTTAAAATAAATTTCCAACATATCTAAATTTTATTTTTTGATGATATTACAACCCTATCCTATCTAATATTTGTATTTTAGTCATTTTTGGAGGTTTTTAAGTGAGGTTGAATTTATTATAAAATAATATTTCTTATGTTACCAAAGGAGCCCCTCTCCTCCATTATAAAAAGGGCACCACTTCCCTCTTCTCCTAACACCCTTTTGAGCCTTGAAGCTCGGACAAATCCTACCAATTCCTCTTCTAAACCTCTCTAGTTATATCATATAGGTTCTGGTATTCTCAAGAGACCAACTCTAGGGCCCTAAGAAGCCGTTTAAATGAGGTGCGTCGAAGAGGAGGTAATCTCTTCTACCGATTCTTTCAAGTTTCTTTCTTCTTCAACTTCTTCTTATTTAGTTGTTTCATTATAAAGTAATAACATCAGTATTACTTATATACTGATATGTTATTATAAATATGAAAAAACCCTATTTCATCTTTTATCCATCCTAAGAAAAATGAAATCACCACGCGTGCGTACGTACGGAATATCATCTCCACGCCGTGGTGTAATCTGTTTTTCCACCACCACCTTACTTGGATGGGTATATTGGTGTAAATAATAACTATATATGGTTATTATAACATCATATTGATTCTAAGATATTATATCATCCACTCCAATTCCATTCAAAAAATATGGGAATGATATTATCGCTCGTGCGTACGTACGGATTACCGTCTCCACTACGCGATGAGATTCATTTTCCATGTTAACAATTCAAGAATGATTATAAAGTATATATAATAATTAATAATGAAATATATTACATAATAATGCTAATGGATTTATGTATATATATAAGTATGTCATCTACTTAATTCCATTCAATTCAATAAGGAAACGAAAACAACGTTCATGGGTACGTACGGCCTACCGTCTCCATGAACGGTGTATTTCTTTCCATTTATTGATCTATTATATATATGTATATTCTGAATATATATTATATATAAATCATGTTTTATATTATGTAATTAATTAATCCTGATCTAAGTAATCATATTAATAATTACAAGTCAAAACACGGATGATAAATGAAACGATTTTACCCAAAACACTACTTTAACATGAATTTACATAAGAACGGGTAATATAAAGTCATAAGTGAACCATATATGATATAATAACAATGAATATTATTCCATAATAATTCAATGACATTATTTAAATCATTATATAGGAGGTTCGGATACGTACGAAGCATATCGGACCTAAGGTAAGGGATAATTATTCCAATCTCATTTTTATCCTAGATTGTTTATTCGTAAGTATTTACTGGGGTTATGTTTATTATCCATGTCCATATGTTCGCAAAATGTTTTCATAAAATGTTTAATTTTATTCCATGTATGTTTAAAGACATTTTTACCCTTTTTTACTTTTACCACATCATATGGAAGGAATCTTTCTTTTTTTTACCATACGAGGTACTTTTTGACTTTTCCGACAAAAGTATGAGGAGAATGTTTTTTTAACTTATACGGCATGAATGGATTCATATAGTTTCATAACGCCTTATTTCCATGAAGATTACTGTACAATATTTCATGATTATTTTCAACAAAATCCTTTCTTTTAAAATTGCAAGTCTTTTTGTGAAAAAAAAATGATTTTGAAGAAGAAATGATATTTTCTTCAAGAATGGAGTTCAAGTGTTTTGTCAAAAATATTTTACATCTAAGATGAAATTATTTCATATGTGTATGTTTCAAGTATAATATCTCTATTATTTACATGGTTTCACTTTTCCTATAATGAAACTATATCCATTTGTTTTATATGGATTATGTTATGAAGGGATAATGTTTATGAAACCCATTTTTATTCTTTGGGTTATGCTTAATGATTTATGTTTATATTACGGAACAAGTAATAATGATTTAATTATGAGATTGGTGGGACCTATATATCCCTCCAATTTATTGGGTAAATATTTATATCTCATGAGATAGACATGGATGGAATGGTAAGTTAATTCGGTTCAGTGTTACATGACTGAAATGAGGAGTGAACTCGATTCATAAAGGGACTCTGTCCACTAAGATGGTCTTGGCAGCAATGCCTTGGCTACTATGGAAATAATATCATGTGCTTAATGTTTTTATACAATTACAAGTTTTATTTCCAAGATATTTTATCATGATTGATGTTCCATTATGATCTATTCCTTACGTACTGCCATGTTTTATATCATTGCTCAATATTTTGATGTCTAAATATTATGTTCATGTTTTGAAGTTCAAATGTATATGGTTTGTTTTATTTTCTCCATGCTTACCCTTACTGAGCATTTGAGCTCACCCTTTATATGTTTTCTTTTCCCCAGGATATAAAGAAATGTTTTAGGTAAGAAAAAAAGGAAAATCTTTATGGGAGATGTTGAAGATCTTTCCCCAAGATTAGAAGATTATATTCTGAGTTTCCAAAGACACTAAACTATTACTATCCTTTATTGTATGTTTTTTGTATTAAATATTCCGCAAAAGTAATGTAATGTCCATGTACGTCAATCTTTGGGACTGTACACTCACTATCAAAAATAAAATTTGCATATATATGGAAACCAATGTACTCCAATTCAAATAAATAATTAGTAAAAAACTCGATTACCTCTTCTTATAATTTTTTTTAACAATAGATGCTTCTAATCGATTCATATTATTAACATGTCCCTTAAAAATTGAATATATATTTCAAAATGATGTGTCAAATTTAAATGAGGAGGCCCATATATTATTATATCCCAAATCAAATAATTCAATAAATGAACTATTATATAAAAAATGATGGTGGAAAACGCATTTCTAGTTTACAAGGTATGAGGAAAACATAATTTTCCAATGCATCTAATAAATTTGGATATATGAATTTACTAAAAATTGAGTTGAAAAATTTATAAAACTTAATGATAGACTTTATAACAAGTATCAGCAATATTCCATGAAATTAAATTGGTAGAAACTATTTCATAAACAGATGAAATTCATGATATTTCAAACTTATTAACGTTAAATATTTCAATACCACCAAATTTTTTACATTTAAAGAAACACCAAAAGGTACTTTAACACAAAGTATGCATTGAATAAAATTTATCATCTCACTCTTTCTTAATGTGTGATAAGACATAGGAAAATATGTTTTTTCCTTTCATTTTGGGGGATAACTCTAAACATATTATCTTATCTATTAAGTCTAGTATTACTTGAAATCCGTCATTTTTATTTCCTTTTATGCTTAACAATATTCCAATTAGATAGTTAAAAACAATTATTAACATGTATAATGTCAATGTTATGTTTTATGTCAAAAAATTTCTAATAATATTGCTCAAATAAAATGGACCATTTATTCTATATATTTTTTTGATGACCAGAACATCCTTTCTTCCCAAATGTGACATCAATTTTTTTCACCTTGTCATAATATTCTTCAACTGACAATGATTGTAGGAAAAAGTAATACTCTTATAAACTATTTAATAAATTTTGTTATTGTTCAGTAATGATGAATCATTTATAAAAATACATGCTATAGTATCTAAATTATTTTTCATCCATTATATAATAGATGATTTAAAGTCCCCTCTTCATAAATTAAACAATCTTTATGTCTTTTAACACTATATCCAGATAATTTTTCATATACAAAAATTTCATTTATAGTGAACATTATCATACCACAAAAAATAAAATACTCTTTATTTTATGCATCAAATATTATTACACCTATCTCTTATTGAAATTTCAAATCATCAATCAATGTTGATAAATAAACATCAATATCATTTCCAGAATATTTTGGTCTATAAATTATCTTTCTCATCATCACATATTTTCTATTCATACATATTAATGGGGAAATGTTTTTGAAAACCAAAATAACAGGACATGAACTATGTTGGATACTAATACTTGGACATGGATACATTCCATATATGTATAGACCCATTCTATAATTTTTATCTTCATTTCCAAAATTAGATAATTTATGATAAAAAATGTTCTATTGTAGTGAATCATTAGGGTAAAATAGGTTTCCATAAGAGATATGATTATATGTATGCTATATTAGCCTCTTTTCATCATTTGAATTTTCAAAGAGATGATTCAAATAAGTAATTATTAGAATATACTATGTTTCTTTGGGGATAGGTTTTGTGCCTATTCTTGAGAATGATTCATAGTAATATTTTTCATCTATTTTATATAATGATATCCCACATTTGGGACATTCTGATAAAAATTAATACTCCTTCCTATAAATCACATAGTCATTAGAGAAAACATAAATCTTTTAATACCCCAGTCCCATTAGACATAATATTTTTTCCTCTTTATTGAAGTCTAGAATATAATTTCCTTCTGTAAGTATCCCTTTTCAAATTTCAAGGAATATAGTAAAAACTTTATCACTCCAATCATGTCTTTATTTCAAGTAAACTAATCTCATAATAGCTAATAACATTTTAAATTAAGTGAAACCAGAGAACACTGGATTCTCAGCATCTCCATACAATCATTCAACACTTTTTTTTCAATGGTTTCAGCATATATATCTTGAAATAATTATTCAATATGATTCTCTATCTCATGTTGAACATCTATATTATCATTAGATCTAGACTTGTTATTTTTATTTCTCCGTGCCAGATCCAATGTGTATAATTATTTCTAAAACTAGAGAAAATTAGATGTTCCTTGATTTCTATGTACCATAATTAACTCTTATTCAAACTATTCATGCATATATAATAAATTGAATCCTTGTTTTCAATATTTTTTTTATAAATTTTCAATAAATTTTAAACCACTTTTTCATATTAATCACTGGTTCATCGTGAATTTATCTAATTATGATCCATTAATTACCTAAAAAGTCAAAATATAATATATTAGTGTATGAATACATATAAACATTTAAATATATATGTATAAACAAATAAAAAAACATATAATCATATAAATATATAAACATGCATAAATTCTTAATAAATAATTTATATCTTAAAAAATTAAAAATTAAAAATAATTTATAACTAGAAAATTGTTCTTAATGAAAAATAATTATAATGACAAAACCAATTTATTAATTAATTAAAAAAAGTAAACCATAAAAATTATAATGACAAAAAAATTATAAATACAAATAGTTACAGCCAAAAACAAATTACAATCACAAAATATTTATAATCACAAAAAAATTATAACATTAAACAAATTTTAAGAAAATAATTAATAATTGATAATAAGTTGTATGAAAATAAATGAATGGATGAATAAAATTTATAACTAAAAAATCATTAAATAATATTCGAAAAATAAAAAAAAAATACTTACAAAATATGGACTCCAAATATGTAAAATAGTTACTAAATTACTCGAGGATAATGAAAGAAAGGCAAACACTATAAGATAAATAAAAACATTTTCAAAAATAAAGTAGAAAATAAATGGAAAAAACCTTGGAGTGTGGTCTTGATTATAGAATATTAAAGTTTCTATGGACTGAATAATGATAAGGGTTTTGAAAAAAGGATAAAAGATTGAAGATTAAAGAGAAAAAATGCAAAAGGGATTTTTCAAATCGAATAAATGTAAAAGATTGAGCACAGTTGATTTTCATTGAAATTTTAGAGGATGAAGATTTAAAAAAGATAAAATTAAAAAATTTAGTAGATTTTTAGGGTAATTATATTTTTTTAAATAATTTAATGTTATTTTTATATAAAATTGATTTTAAAAGTTATTCTGAAGCCCTTTTAATTTTAGTTTTATAAAAAAACAAAATTAAATGCATCATGTGTAACTTTTAATTGTTGGGACCAAGTTGGCTGGAGAAGGTTTTTAACACTGGAAAAAGTTATTTTATAAGTGTGTTGTCTTTTTCTATCTAATATAATAAATCAATTCACTTTTAAAAGTTTACAACCGGAATAACCATCATATTCAGGAAATCTAACTCATAAATCTTAAGAAATTCCATAAGATTGAGAAGAAGTTGTCTAAAAATAAAGGATCATCATACTCGCCCTAAGTCTAGAATGAAATAAAAATCATGATGAGGTGATACTTCAAAGTCTTCTTGACTAAGATAATATTCTGATGTTGGCTTTTTATTTTTTATTTCTTATGAATCATAAGTAAATTGTAAAATTTGTGGTGCTAGTTTGACGAAGGAAAAGGGGAGTGTTGCCAATCGTGTTCAAGTGGTTGGAAAGAAATATGTTTCTCAAATAATGGGAAGTTACAATACTCTCTATTATAAGTTAGAATATGTTGAATATGATCTTAAATGTTTTCAAAATCATGAAGAATTCATTCTTACAAGAAATAAGTCATAGAAGAGTAAATTTTGTGTAAATGTACCAATATGGTCTTAGTCCATTAGAATGGGATTATAGTATATAGATTTGTTAAAGTCTGAGAAGGTTGATCATAATGAGATAAATTGAAGGTGCTAGTTTTCAATTTTGAAAATTAATCTAAAAGACTTAAATTTTAGGGTAGGAAGCTAATAATAATTTTAATTAAAAAAGATAAGGAAGTTCATTGATATCATATTTGGAAAATAAAGAAGTTGCAGAAGTGGAAGTTTCTGATATCGGTCCATCATACTCGGTATTCCATTACAATCATCGGAGGAATAATTTTTGTTAGGATTTATTGGGACCAATGAACAGTAAAAGAATTAATATAGTTGGGGTCTGATTTGAAAATAAATTCAGAGATCGGTCAACACTATAGTCAAATATTTTAATCAAGATGAAGTATTAGTTTAATTGTTTGGTTTTGGGATCAAGTGGGTCAAGTGAAATGAAACAGAAGTATTTAGTGTTTCTCTGATATGTTTAAAAATTGGGTCAAGAGACATCAGAATGGAGGATATACTAATTTATTAGAGTGAAGATGATGCAAATAATTAGATATAACCTAATTCCAAAAACATCATTGGATTCAGGATCATAATTTTGAAGAAAAGAATAAGAAGAATATTTATTGAAGATTTTTTTAGAAGTGATGTCAAAAGGGGATAGGATTTTTGAAGAGTTTGAAGAATAATAGTTTTATTTTCATCAGTTGGTAAGGATAATCATAATGAGAATACATATGTTTTATATTTTTCACATTTTTTAAAGAGAAAGATATTGAATAATATATTGTATTCATGATAATGAGGAAATTGGAATGGGAATATTAGACTTTCAATTGGTGAAAAGAAATGTAATGAGATATCTTTAGTTTAGATTTTTTTTCAAGTGGGTCAAGAAAATCAGAGTGACCAAATTCCTTTATCATAATGAAGAAATCATATTGGGCAATCAGAATTGGAATTGGAATGAATAATACTAATAAGTCGAAAGAGAGCTGAAGTTTTAAGAATAATTGAGAAGATTCAAAAGGATTTGATAAGTGTTGACAATGTCCTAAATACACCCAAAATTTAATGCAAATAGAGATTTAGGGGAATTTGGATGATCATTAAAAGGTTTCATAATCCTTCCCAAACTATTTTGGGTTTCCTATAAAAGGAGTAATTAGTTTTTACATTCCTAACACAAGTACTACAGAGAGAGGAGATATAAATTACTAGGGAGACGAAGTTTCTGGATTGAGAATTACCTTAGAAAGTTTTAGGATATAATAAGAAAGGATAAGACACAATATCATATCCAGTTGGTCATCGTATGGAGCTGGATAATGGTACTGGGAAAATCATATTGAAATTTCCAAACTAAGGAAGAATAATTTCATAATTATTTCAACTATATTCTGATAGAGTTATATTTTTTATTTATCAATAAGACTTTGGAATCAGACAGGGAAATCAAACTAAGTATCCTTATGAATTATATAAGAATTTATTACCTTCTGTTGGTTAAGGAAGTGAAGAAATGTTTTAAATAACATATTTGTGAAATTTTATCAAGAATCCCTAAAACTTGTTTGTTACAAAATCTTTTATTACATATTAATGCTACTTAAAGAACATGCACTATTTTATTGAAGAAACTGATACATGAATGTATGGGATTATCCTACTTGTTTTATTTTACACAAATTATTGTTTTCTAGAAAATTATGTGGTATTGGATTATTTCCAAACCATACCAAGGATGTAGATACTCTTATTGAGTGGTGAAACTTGTAAATTCTTACGTTCATGTGGATGCGTGCTTGTTTGTTTTTAGTAGTGAAATAAATTATTAATAGGAGATTAAGGTTGTTTCAGAAATAAGGAAACTTAAAATAAAAATATATCACTAATTCACCCTCCCCCCTATAATTGATAAAACTATGTTTACTATGAAATTACAAGTGGTATTAGATCTAAAGGATCCCTTTTCTTTATCTTTGTTGAATTCTTGAAGTGATGTTGATGGAGAATTTGAATTGTAAATAGTAAAGGGATTCTGGTCTTCTATAGTAAGAGCTATCATATCTGGAAAAACAGAATGTTGAATTATCTTATGTCTCTTGAATATGATGTTATGGAAGCTAAAAGAGATGTATTTCCTTCTCTTAATGATAAATTTTTACTTACATATTTTGATAAGAAGAATCTTGATAATGATGGAAGATCCAATAATGATTTACTCTCATCAATTTATGAAAGTCAGTTCTTAAGGGTGAAGGGTGTTGATACTTCCAAAGGAATATGAGATAATTTGAGAAACATATATAAAGTCAATATAAAAATGAAAAGGAAAAAATTACAAATCTGGAGGCTGAAGTATGAAGATCTAAAACTAGGTGAGTATGAATATGTTGGGGACTTCTTTACCTGGTTAAATTACATTGTTAGCACCATCAGATGTCTCGGTAAAACTTTATATGATTATACAGTTGTTGAAAATATCTTAATAATTATTCCCAACAAGTTTGACATGAAAGTATCCTCATTGACAGATAGAGACACTGAAATTTTATCTCTATATGGTCTTCGTATTACTCTGATCACATATTAAATGATAAGGTAAAAATTATGAAAGAAAAAAAAGCTTCTAGAGAAATCCCTTTTAAACCTTACAATAAATAAAAGTTTAATAAGGTTCCTGAGGAATATGATATTTCTGACTTTGAATCCGAAAATGAGGTATGTAAAAATCTTGATGAAATTCTATCCTTGTTTTCTAAGATGTGAGAATATGTATAATTAAATACAAAGGTAAACTTCCTTTTAAGTGTTTTTATTGTGAATTTATTGGAAACTTTACTGTTAATTTTCCTCAAAGATAGAAAGAAGAGGATAGTTATGAAAAATAGAAGAGGTAAAGAAAGAAACTATATGATAAGGATAAATAATTTTCAGAAGGTAAAGATAAAAAAAAATTCTAAATCCAAAAGAAGAAGTTTATTATCTAAAGATAATGATGATGATGATGATATTGATGTCGAATATAAAAAATATACTGAGATTGATGGTGAGAATAATTTCATTCCCATAGTTAAAAATAAATAATTCATAAGTAGTAGTTATGAAGAAGAATAATAATAAGGAGAAGAAACTCAATTAAAATTTCATCTCAAATAATAATTGAACGAATGTTTGAGGAAGATTAGGAATCTTGAGAAAGAAATTCGGAAGTTGAAAAGTAAAATTTACTCAAATAAAAATCAAGATTGTTTTCCTAATGAGAAAGTCAAGATACTGGAAGATATTTATGAATTGAAAAAATATATAGGGAAATAAAAAAAACATAATGAACATCTATAAGTACTATTCAAGGCAAATAAATAAGAGTTGGAACTTGTCCAATAGAAACATTTTACGGATGAACATAGAGGTAAAAGTTTCAAAAAATATATCTCTAAAGTTTGTGAAACTTCATATAAGGGTGACATTAATAAGGATCAACAAAATTTACCTTCAAAGGTTAAGAAGAAATGTGGATTTGTTTCTAATAAGAATAAATTTGGAAATGTTTTTGAAGAATAGAAAGGTGGGGAGGTTAAGTATGTGGCCAAGACAAACAAATTCATGAATTCAGAGTTACTAAAAATTATGAGTTCGAAAACGTTTCTATTACTTCTGATTATGGTAAGGCTGAAAACAAAACCAAGCTAAAAAAGAAGAATCTATTTGATGATAAAAAGGTTATTGATCAATAATGTTCTGATAAGAAAGATAATAATGTTGTTGAGAAACATGTTCACAAATCCAATTAGTATGGAAGTTTCAGAGGAAAATATTATTTCTATATCTACTGATGGTATTGTTCTGGATTTTTACATACAAATAATATGTGTTGGTTATCCCATTAACATTATTAATATTCCAAAAAGTATATAAGGAAAGGTTTTATGGGGATTCAATACCCTCAAAGGAAGATGTTTGATAACAATGTTCTAAAGAAACCTGAGAAGTCTGGGGTAAAAATTTAAAATAGGTCATAAACCCTGGAAACTATTTATGAAATGTGTGAACAACCTAGAAACATTGAAAAGGGATTTATTTTTTACCCTAAAAATAAAAGTTTGTTAATAATTCTCAGAAGCCGAAGAAGAAAAAATAAAAATGTAAAGAAAAGGCTCTTATTATAGAAACTGATTTGAATTCTACTAATGTATAATGAAATTGGATTCTTAATAATGGGTATTCTTTTCATATGAAAGGAGACTTAATGTTTTTGAATAATTTTAAAGACTTAAAATAATGAATAGTGACATTTGGCAGTGATCAATCTCTAATAATCAAATTTTTTGGATCATCCATCATTTCTAAAGAGAAATTAAATTCCAAGGAATATTTGTATGTTGATGGGATAAAACACAACTTTCTAAGTGTTTCATAAATCTTTAATAAAGGAAACAAATTTATATTTAGAAAATATGGGTTTTTTGTGAAGAGTGGGGAAGATTGAAAGATAGTTACAAGAGGCAAATGTACAAAATGAAGCTTATTCCAAGTTAGTGAAATATAAAACTATTTTTACTTAGGCTTGGGGAAAGAGAATCAGTTGTGGAATAAAAGGTTGGGACACATGCATTAGAGAAAATGAGAAAATTATCAAAGTGAGATAGTGTCCTTGATATTTCTGATATATCAAGAAGAATATATTGGTGATTCACTATTTGTAAAAATAAAAAAAATTATTAACTCGGTGTATAAGAAAGTTGATATTTATTCAAAATGACCCATGAAACTTACTCATTATGATACTTTTTAGCCAATGATAAAATAATCAACTAATGGAGATAAGTACTTTATCAATTTTATTGATGAATTTACTTGCACTACTTCTTTCTTGTATAAGAAACATAAGTTAGATGCTATAAAAATGTTTAAAAGTTTTAGGCGGAAATCTGAGAAGTAATCTGAGTATTCAATGATGAAGCTGAGAACTTATAATGGTTTTGAAGAAAAAAATTAATAATTTGAATGTTATCTTGAAAATAATGTAATTATTCATGAGTTTGGTTCACCATATACACCTCAACAAAATTGGGTATCTGAAAGAAATAATAGAAGTTTTGTAGAAATCGTAAGAACTATGTCACTTGAACATGGTATTTCACATTACTTTTATAGGCAATCCATGAGAACTATTGTGTATATTCAAAACTAATGTTTCCATATACCATGTTTTTATATGACTCCATGTGAAATTTTTTATGATAAAACTCCATGTTTAAAACACATAAGGGTTTTTTGGAGTCCATGCATCATAAATAAGAAAGGTGGAAACCTTAGAAAGTTTGAACATATGGGTGAAGAAGGAATTTTTCTTGTAAATTATATGAAAAAAAGAGGATATAGGTGTTTCAATAAAGAAACATGAACAATATTTGATTTTGTTTATGTGAAGGTTATTGAAAATGTAGAAGAAGATAAATAGACTCAGAATGATAATAAATATGGGAGGGATAACAAAATTTTTATTAATCATCCTGATAAGGTTGTTGAAAATAGTGATCTTACTCAAGAAGAGTAATTGGACTCAACTATTTCAAGTGATGAGGAAGAAACTCAAAAATCTCATCCTAGGATGAGGAAATAAGCGCATTCTCATAATATTACTGATGATCAACGTTATAAGGTTAAAAAAATAAGAACATAAAAAGTTATTACACAAACATCTTTGTTTTCAAAAGAGGAGCTAAATGATGTGGATGCAGCTTTTGAGCATCCAAAATGGGTTCAACCCATGAATGAAGATCTAGATCAGATAGAAAAGAATGATACATGGGAAATCAGCTAAATTATTTGTATGTAGCTTCTGAGCATCCAAAATGGGTTCAGCCCATAAATAAAGATCTAGATCAGATAAAAAATAATGATACATGGGAAATCGTACCTAAGTCGGATAATAAAAACTTTATTGGTACAAAATGGGATTTCTAGAACAAATAGACTGAAAATGATGAAGTGATGAGCAACAAAGAAAAATTAGTGTGAAAAGGTTACTCAAAAATTTAAGGTGTTGATTTTGATGAAACTTTATCTTGTGTGGTGAGGTTAGAAACAATTAGAATATTTATTATTATTTATACAAAATTAAGTTGAATTTGTTTTCAAATGGATGTGAATTCTTCATTTATGAATGGGGATCTTGATGAAGAAGTTTACATTAAACAACCCTATGGTTATATTATTGGTAAAGATAAAAATTATGTGTGTAAGATGAATAAAAATTTGTATGGTCTAAAACAAGCTCCGAGAGTATGGTATTCCAAATAGGATAATTTCGTAAGGAAGATGAATTTTAAGAATGGAATATTTGATAAAAATCTTTACATCAAGGAATGTCTAGAGTTTTCTATCATCGTAATTGTTTATTTAGATGATATTATCTTTACTGGGAATGATAAAAGAACTTGTGAAATATTTTATAAAGATATGAAAAAGTTGTTTGAGATGTCCATGCTATGAGAAATGAAATACTTTCTTAGGTTACAAATCTTATTGAATAAGAAACAAATTTTTCTTTCTCAAGAAAATTATTCTAAGAAAATTCTTAAGAAGTTCAGCATGGAAAATTAGAAACCAGTTTTAATACCGATTTTAGTGGGAACCAAGTTTTCCAAATATTGAGAAGGAAAGAAAGTTAGTTAGAAAGAGTTTCAAAAGATTATTGGAAGTTTGGTATATTTCACTACCTCAAGAACCAACATTGTTTATGTTTTTACCTTATTGGAAATATTTTAGAGTTCTCTAAAAGAATCATATTTACTGGCTGGAAAAATAATTCTTAGATATTTTAAAGGCACAAATAATTTTGGAATTAGTTATAATAGCTTAAAAAATATTGACGTTTTTGGGTAGTCAAATGCCAAATGGGTATGAAATATTGATGATAGAAGATTCACATCTGGTGGAATTTTCTTTCTAGGTAAAATTTTTGTTAGTTTTCATACAAAGTAAAAAATCAGTAGCTTATAGAATGGTTAAAGTTGATTACATTTCTTCCACTTAAGACTCTACCCAACTTATATGGATGAAGACTCAGTTAAAAGTCATAATTATTGAAGTAATGTTACCCTTGATCTTGGGTTTTGATAATCAAAGTGAAATCAACCTTACCAATAATATGGTACAATATTCATATTCAAAACATATTTATATCAAATATAATTTTATCAAAGAGCATGTGGAGAAGAATGGGTTAAAGTTGGAGTATGTTCCTACATCAAAACAAGTGGCTAAATTTTTTGAAAATCATTTATCAAAAGAATATTTTTCTAAATTGAGGTCGAAAATGGGTGTCCAACCTCTTCCAAATCAAAGTTGAGGTATGTTTTTTGTCCCCTCTCTCATCTTATCCTTCTATATTATTTTCAAGGGGTTGAACTATTTCATAAATATATCCATTTAATATGTGCTAAACCTTTTAAGGATGGAAGCATAAAGTGGTATTTGTGGGTAATCTTTGATCTTATCATGTAAATGTGTGAACTATTCTAACTATTTGTTGGAGTAAATATAGGAAACTTTTGTTTTTAGGAAATTTCAAGATGAAAAGTATAATAAGAAGAAATGTGTGAAAAAAACTGAGGAAGTTTCATGAGCCACCTATTTTGGAAAGCATGATTTTTCTCTCAATAATTCTTGTTTCCTATAATGATTTATCTCACATAGGCTTATAATTTTTTATAATTAATCCATAACTTGTGGTTATAAAGTTTCATGATTTATGAATCATGGTTAAATACAAAATCCAAAATGGGAGATTGTTGGGACTAAGTTAAGACTAAGTTGGCTGGAGAATGTTTTTGAAGATAGAAGAAGTTAGTTTTACAAGTGTTTTGATTTTATTGTCAAATAAAATAAATCAATTCACTTTGTAAAAGTTGATAATTAGACTAAAATTTGTATTTAGGAAATTAGACTTACAAAGCTTATCAAATTTAATTGGATTGATAAAAAATTTTCTGGAAGTAAAGAATCATTGGACTCACCCTAAGTCTGAAATGAATGAAAAATCATAATGAGTTGTTCCTTTAGAGTCTTCCTAGATCTAATAAAAATATAATGATACTTTCCTATATTTAATTTCTTAAAAATCATAATTAATTTTTAAAACATGTGATTCTATCTTGATGAAGGAAATAGTGAGTGATAACAGTCTTATACAAGTGGTTGGAAAGAAATATATTGCTGGAAGAATCACAAGTTATAATATTCTCCATAATAAGGTAGACGATATTGAAATAGACCTTAAATGTTTTCAAAGTCATGAATAAGTCATTCTTACAAGAAATAATTTGAATAATAGGAATGTCTGTGTAAAAAAACCTTTCTGGTCTCAGTCCATTGGTATGAGATTACCAAAATCATATTTATAAATTTTTTAGAAGGTTGATCATAATGAGAGAAAATAAATGTTTTGGTTTTCAATCAGACCAATAATCCAAAAGATCTAAATCTTTAGAGAAAGAAGATAATTAGAATTATAATCAGAAAATATAATGAAGTTCGTTTATATTTTATGCAGAAAATAAAGAAGTTGTTGAAGTCAAATCTACTGATATTGGTATATCATACTTTGTATTCCATTATAAACATTATAGGTATAATTTTTTTCATTGGGAGTTTTTGGGACCAATGAAAAAGAAAAGAAGTAAATTTTGGGGGGGATAATATGAAAATAAATTTAGAGATTGATCAACAATATATTCAACCATTTTAATCAAAATGAATTTTTGGTTAAATATTTTTGTTTTGGTTTCAAGTGGGCTAAGAGAAAAGAAACATATGTATTAATTATTTCTATGGTATATTCAAAAAATGGGTCAAAATCCATCATAATGGAGGAGAAACTGATTCATCAGAGTGAAGATGAGATTGATAATTAGATATAACCTGATACTAATAACTTCATCAGATTAAAGATCATCGGTATGAAGAGAATAAGAATTATAATATTTCATGGAGATTTTTTTAAATGTTGGGGGATAGGAAGCTTGAAGATTTTGAATAAGAATATATTCGTTTTCATCAGTTGTTATAGAGATTCGTAATGAGAAGAAATATGTATTACATATTTCACATTTGCTATAGAGAAACACATATTGAATAATCTGTTGTCTTCATCGTAATGAGGAAATAAAAATGGGAAGATTATTCATTAAATTTATGCTAAGTAACATATTGAGATATCTTCAGTTCTGATTTTTTTAAGTGGTCCAAGAAAATCAGAGTGATCAAATTCCATTATCATAATAAATAAATCATATTGGGAAATTATAATTTGAATTTTAATGAAGAATACTAAGAATTAATAAGTGATATTAAGTTGTAATAATAGTCAATAAGATTCAATAAGTGCTTAGAATCATTGATGAAGTCATAAATGAATCAAAAATTCAAGGGAAATAGAGATTTTAGGGAATTTGGCTGATCTTTAAAATGTTTTAGAATACTTTATAAACCATTTTGGGTTGCCTATAAAAGGAGGAAGTACTTTTTAATTTCCTAAAACAAGTATTGTAGATATAGAAGCTTCAAATTTCTAGGGATGAGAAGTTTCTGGATTGATCATTACCTGAGGAAGTTCCTATATAGAAGAAGAAAGGATAAGAGATAAGATCGTATTTTGGTTATTATTATATTTAGCTAGATAATCAAGCTGAGAAAATATTTTTGACATTTCTAGGCTGAGGAATAATAACATTATAAATGTTTCAATGTTATTGTGATAGAGTTACATTTCCATATCGAGTAATCGGACTTGGGAATCGTACTGAGTATCATTATGAAGTCCAAAATAAGTTATTTCCTATTTCTAGTTAAGGAAGTGAATAATTATTTTAAATAATATATTTTTGAAATTTTATCATTCTACACCATAATATTTTTATTACAAAAACTTTGTATTACAACTTCATGATACTTGAATCACATGCACTGATGTATTTAACATAGTGCTACATGAGTATAAAGGAATATCCTAATCATTGTATTCTATAAAAAAACAATTTTTTCTAGTGGATTGTGTGTATTGGATCATTTCCAAACCATAATAGGGATGTAGATACTATTTTTGAGTGGTGAACCTTGTAAATTCGTGTGTTCTCGCGGATGTGCATTTGTTTTGTTTCCATAAGATAAATAAATATTTAACTGGAGGTGAAGGTTGTTTCAGAAAGAATGAAACATAAAATAAAATTTATCACTGATTCACCCCCTCCTCTCTGTGATATAACTATCTTGACTGGGGAATTACATTAATATCAATTATGAAAAAAAAAAGTATGTTAAAACACCAATGATAAATCATCTTTTTCTACTAGTTTCAAGACTTGTATTCCCAATCTACATCCCAATTCACAAAACAACCTCTACATTAGGATTAAAAATCATACTCCCCTTTAAAATTAATGACCCAATAATTAGTGGGTTATTACAATGATGGCGGTTAGAACATAAGGACCAAGACCCATGAGGTTTCCTTGGTTGAAGTTCATTGTTTATTATTAATCTTTGAGAATGGGATTAATTATAGAATACATCAGAGTATTTAATACCACTGTAGAAATGTATTCAATCCATGTGAATTTTATGGGATGGGGGAACAACTTGAAACATAAGATTATATTCTTCATTATATATGGAGGGGTCATTTTTTATATGATAATAAGAGATGACCTGGGCTGGGATTACAGATAGTTTGGTAGAATCTTTTTTTCCTATCAATAGTCAGATCCTATTTACTGTTATAGTGTCCCTCTATGGGAAAATTCATAGAAATTATGTTAATATACAAAAATTTATTATTGGAGGAACCATAATATTTTTTCCATTATTTATTGTTAGTCATTACTAAATTGATGGGACATTAATGAACTGATTTATTGTTTTTTCCTTCATTGTTGTGATGTTGTTATAATACATTTTGATATATCATTGTGTTTGTTTTCCTTTGTGAGTTATATAGGTTGATTAATTAATTAATTGGAATCCTTACCATGATATTCTTGGGTTTCATGTTAGGATAAGATAAGGGAATGAATTAGAACATAGTATAAAAGGTTATAATTTTGTGGGATGGTCTTGATAGGATGATTTTGAAATATAAATGGTTTTACTAATGGAGTTTCATTTGGTTTAAATTATAAAAAAAAATCATTAAGTAATTATAATTCTTTATAATTTATTGGAATATATTGATGTAATTAGAGGGGTTTTCTGGTTATTTTGATATAATTTAAATATGATTGGTGTGTTGATATTGTAGTAATATATCACCAAATTTATGAATTGTACCTAATGGTTTCTGATGTAATGAACCTTGTTAAGGATTTAATCTCAGTTCTATTTTTTCATTTTATTTCTAGGTGGTTCGTTGTGGGATTTTTATGCTCTATGATAGTTTGAAAGGTATTTTATGTTTTTTAATAACCTCTCAAGAATTATTAAATAGTTTTTTGGAATCTTTAAGAGGGTTGGTGATCATTTTGGGTAAGTACTTGATGACTTTACAGAACTAATATAGAATAGACCTTCAGTAATTCTTGACTTAGAGTGACATTATGATTAACACATGATTATATGATACACATTTAACTATCAGTAATATTTTTAGTAAATTTCAAACATGGATGGTAGGAAATAGGTGTTGTATAGTGATATTGATGTTAGTGGTTTGATTAAGTGATTATATTTTACTAAAACTATATTATGTGGGGAGGAGTGACCAACATGGTTTTCCATTTATTTTAGAATCATATCCAGATAAATAATTTAGAAATATTGAGGGTGTTATGTAAATAATTGTCTAGGAAATAGTATTCTATATATGAAACATTAGGTAATCTGGTTTCGAATCATGTTTTTGATCTAAGTGACTTAAGTGTCACTATGATTCAATTTTCAAAAACTAGTCTGGATAACATGGAGATTTAGTGTATATGGTTTTCAAGAAGGGTGAAGTTGAATGTGTGTAATTTTTATTAAATTCATTTTTAAATAGTCACATTGAAGACACTCTAAGGATTGAGCTTAAAGTATGGGTCAATATCACTTATAAGATTGAATTATTTTTATAGATTTTTTATCATCAGTTTGGGTCCGGCCTTAGTATTAGAAAAGGAGAATAAAGTGGGGTAGCGCCATGTCATAGTATAAATTGAGGATTTTTTTAGGATATATGGTAGTAATGAAGGTAAAAATTTTATACCATTATATTCCTTTTGTTAGTGATCGTGACTTCTAGATGGTGGAGAGTGCATGGATAATGATCACACTTGAGAGATATGTGTTGTATGATAGGAATAGACACTAGATTTTCTAGGAGAAATGAATTATGGTTGGGGTAAATTTCATATCCAATTTTTTTAGGGTTAATAAATTGATTTTTTGATTCCCAGTTTTTTTAATATGAAATAGTGTAAATAGGGTTGAATTATGAGACTTGGGTTTTGGGATAAAAGGAAAATATTTTGGTTTAGTCAGTTTTGATAGTGGTGTGAGGTTTTTTGAGGTTTTTGGAAGTGTTATGGAATTAGGGGGAGTTTTTTAAGCTATTTTGAGGTAAATTTGAGGTGATTTTATAGATTTTGGAAGAATTCATGTGTATGATCTTGGTTAATGACCTGTCAATTTTTCCTATATGCCTATGTGAAATTTTTTAGGGTGGTCATAGAGAAATGCCTAGTAAAACTCATGGTCAAAAGGAATATAAATATCAATAATTTATATAAATAAATATTTCATGGAGGAATACATAAACAGATGTATGGTTATTATTATTCTCTAGTTTTGTCATGAATTCACTAAATAATGGCATAGGAACTTCAAGTTTTACATGTCTTAGGTGAATCATGGTCTGTTATTCCATTTTAGTATAGGGATCTAGACCTATGATGACCTTGGAGATGATCTTGGTTTATTTCTTCCCCAAATATTAGATCCTATAGGGATATGGTGTTATATCTATATTAAGACACTTATGATCCATCCTCAGTATCTCAGTTCATGTTTCTCACATAGAGAAACCCTAATTGAGAGTCTATCATGACATTTATATTTCATGTTTAAAACTAATTAGGGTTTTTTGGTTAGGTTTTATAGAAGTTTAAGGGGAATAAGGATCTTGTGTTTGGTTTCACAATACCACTTTATCACTAAGATGATGTAGATGGCCTCTTCTATATGATTTTATATGATAAAACAATTGGGATAAATTTTTATGTTTTAATTCAATTCCTTTTTTTCATTATCACAATTTAATTAATGAAGATGAATTTTACTTCAAAAATATAGTTTTTGGTGTGAGTGGATATAATAAAAATGAAACTATAGTATTTTCAACTACGTGGGTGATTTCAAAAATGATTAAGGAAAATGTTATGTGTAATTTTGTAATGTATTATTTTTGAATTATTATATTTTGGTCATATAATTATTTATATTGTTATTTGATGTCACTTATTTTTTTTTTGTGAGTACATTGAAATGTGAGTAGAATTTTTTTTAAGTATGGGTTCCACACTAGGTTTGATTAGGATAATGTAAAAATTCTTGGTTAGTAACCCTACATGAGAGTAATATGTACTCTATGGTGGTAACACTTCATCTTAGGGATTTCATGAGTCTTGGAAAATGGAAATATTGTGTGGAAAGTGATTCAAAAATGTTATGCATTATTATGAATTTAGTTTTTCTTTATTAAAAGTTTTTTGTTATTGAAATGTGAAATTATTTACTTATTGGATTTACAAAATTTCATGGGACTAGGGAATGTGTAACATCCCAAGTAATTAATTAATAATAGATATTTTTATCTATCCCTATTAATGAATTATATAGTGTTTTAGAGGCTTAAAATGAAAATAAATCCAATCTTAAGCATGAAATACACTAATATTTTTAAAAGATTGTTTTACTAGATTTTGATGGAAAACCATTTTTAAATCAATCCTTTGACAATTTTATAAGATATTTTTGTCAAAATAAACTTATTCTTTATGATTGGGACATCAAAATTTACTTTGTGTGAATTTTTGGTATTTTTCCGATAAAGGTCATTTTTTTAATGAATAGTGAAAAATGTTGTATTTTAATTAAAAACCTCTTTTTAATCTAATTTATTTATATGATTAGATTATCTTTTGAATTGGTTTTAAAGTGAAATTAGAATATACTTTTACCATTTAATCCAATGGTGGTCATTGTAATCAATTTCACTTTGAAATTGGACTTAAACTAGTGTCAATCTTTTGATACTTATTGTTTCATAAAAACAAGCTAATTGTCCTCATAGCGGGAATTAATTATTAAATTAATTAATGTGACTTATATGATTTTAATTTTGTAAAATAGACATCATTTTTGAATTCAGAATATCAAATATATCTTCGGGTGAAGTTTTGGTATTTTTCTAAAAAACATCAATTTTTGATGAATAGTGAAACCACTAAGTGGTAGTTAAAGAAACTGATTTTTCATTTAAATGAAACTTTTTCACTTGTGTGATTTGATTTTCAGAAATCTGAAATACATGGTTGTCATTAATAAGTAAAATTTTGTTCAATGAGATTAAAATAATTTTTTGGTGAATAGTAACTTTTAAGTTCTTAATCGCGATTAGTGGTAATTAGAGTAGTTTAAGGTAAAAATAATGTTTTAATAATATGAAATGACCTGGAAACATGTCCTACCCTCATTGGATGTGTCATGTCCGACCAAGAAAATCCATGGGTCAACTTGGGGACCCCATGGAGCCACTTTGGTTGGGAAATGACATAAATAACGTTTTGTTTAATGTAAAAGTAAAAATGACACAAACATGAGTTATTTTACTAAAACAATTTTTACATGGGGTTATACAAGTCATATTTTTGATTATAAATGATCATTGGAAAGATAAAAATATTTCCTACATCATGATATTTGTTTTATAATTTTTAGACCTTAAATATATTAATTTATTTATGACATCATGATGATGTAGCGATTACCTCATTAATAAAAGATTTAAATAAAATGTAAAGATAATGTACAATATATGACCTACACATGTCCAAAACCTATTGTATGGGTGTATTTAGAACCCTTATCACCTTACCCCTGAATTATATCCATGTGGGACCTTTTGAATCCGAAACTCATTTTAAAATAAAGTATCTTTTCTTTACTTTCCAAGAGTGCCCCTCCTCTCCTCTTATAAAAGGTCCCCACATCTACCTCCATACCCACACTTCCAAATCCTTTGGCTCGGCCAACCCCTGCCCATTTTGTCTCTCCACTTCCCTCTCTTACTCCTTGAAGCCTCACTTTGGGAAGAAGTCTTCCCAAGGAAGCCTTTGAGCTCAAACCAAAGGGAGTTACCCGATTTTAAGGTAATGTCTTCACTTGAGTCCTTTTGTTTTATTTTGCTTCTCCAACCCCCTAAACTCTTTTTATTCATTTCTTTTGTAACAACTCCAGTATCTTAAATATACTAGGATGTTTTTATAAGAAGGATTAAAGCTACACTTACACAAAACTACATCTAATGGTTAAAGAACATACTGTTTCCGTGGATGGCAAATTTCTGCCTCCCGAAACGATGATTGTTCAACATTCTTTTAACACCTTCAAAGGTGTCCATTAAGATGACACTATATTTATATATTATATATAATATGTTTATGTTTTCCTTAAGCTTATTTATTTTTCATTTTGGGCATACCTTTATGGTTTCCATTATGGGTAAACGCGATATCATCATTTAAGGAAGTGCGGACTACCGCCCCCTCAAAGTGATTTGATTCGTTAAATACCATATGTGGGACGTATAAAGGATGGAGTTATGATATTATATATGATATTACACTGTAATTATAATATACCTTTATATCATTATGATTCCATTCTATAAAATACGAAATAGAAATGAAAGTAGCGTTCATGCGTACGTACGGCTTACCGTCTCCATGAACGGTGTATTTCATTTCTTACCTCTAAATGATTATGTAATATTATAAATGCATGAATGTACTGGATATATATGACATATATGATATCTACATCATGAATACCATTCTGGATATAATGGATACATGAACAACTTGTAATTATAAAGGGCTTATTTTTTACTCAAGTACCAATGATCGTTAAAACGACCGTTATTATCTTAAATAATTACATAGTGTTAATGACATGTAAATAAGTGACATAAAAGGAATAATGAACTTGAAAAAGGTTCTTAAACAAGTAGAAATTAACTCAAGTTTATTATTCAGGAGATTAAAGAACGACTAAGTCAAGTCAGACCCGAGGTATGGCACTTCGTCTCAATCTCCTTTCATTGAGGCATATTTTATTTTATACACATCCTTCTTTTATACGGTGTATAAACCCCTTTGACATTTACGTTTATCCAAAAGGAATATTTTTTATACGAAGTGTTTTACAAAATGACAAAAGGGAATGTTTTTGTCATACGTATGCGGCAACAACGACTTCTCCACTGTCGTGACCATTATTTGAGTTTCAGCTTTCTCTATAATCCATACCTTCTTTTTAAAAGAAAAATAAATACCATGTTTTACTTTTCTTTTATTTTTGTATTGAAAATGGTTTTCATAATTTTTTTATATCAATGTGTTGTATTTATATCTTGTGATTGAATGTTGTAAATGTTATGTTTCCTTTCTGCATGTTTTATGTGATACGATTATGTTATGGTTTTTGGGCATTATTATGAAGACGGGTGGTTCCGTGATAAACTAAGGGTGGGTGAGCCCGATATAGCTCTCCAATGCATTGGGTAACGTGAAGGAGTGAAACATTAAGGTTTCTCCAAAGAGATTTAGGGAATATACTGTGATGGGTATTCCAAACGTAACCAAGAGGGTTACTCCCTATGTAAGAATGTTATGAATGCCTCAAGTTACCTTTATGTCTTATTATTTCTATGATTTATTCATGATTTGATGAGGTATGTTAAAGTGCTTCTGTTTTATGGGTAAAGTATGATTTCATTCTTATGTATATATGAACTCATGTTTCCTTTCCATATTTTTTTTATATAACCCATACTGAGCTTTTTATGCTCATCCCAAGTCTTTTTTGAAATGTTTTTCATAGGTCAATGGAAAGGTACATGATATGATGATAGTGTCAAGGAAGTGTCAAGAAAGAATCCATGTTTTATTTTAAATATGTTCCATTGATGGGAAAAAATGAATACCGTCTTTATGTAACCACTTTGTTTAAATGTGGAATGTAATGCAAGTTTTATGATATAATTCTCTAAAAATATAAACCTGAAAATATACTCAATGTATAATCTTGTAATAACTCAAGATTAAGTAAGTTTTAAGGTTGGGGCCTTATATAATGTTATAGAAAATTCATTTAAATATTCTTCAATTTTCACATTGTGAAACCCTATTTTTTAGTGTGAATGTTCCTTGTAGATCATCTAGGGGTCTTGAAATTAAAAAATATGGATCTAAAATGATTAATTATTAATTTTAATAAGGTAAAATGTTACAACTTAAAATTAAATAAACATTAATACAATACCAGTTGCATGTATGGTACATATTTATAAAACTATAAGAACATAATACTCACATGTAAATCATAATATTGTAATTTTGTAGTATTTTTCTTCATAGTCTCTTATAAAAATCATACCCTTGAGTATAACAATAAAAAAATAAAAAAAAAGTTAATATGGCAGATATTTGGAAGATGAAATTAAGGAATAGAATGAATTTTTTTTTATAGAAGTGTAAATGGTTATATATATGAATTGAAAAAGTAATGTGTGAATTATATGTTTATTGTATATATTGATATTATATATAAAGAAATTGGATATACATATACTCAATAAGATTATAAAAGTTTTTATAATTCACATGTAACCCTTATAATAAAATGATTAATATATTATATATAATACATGTAATTAGTTTATAAAAATAAATTTAGAAAAAAAATTATTAGATAATAATCCATCAGTAAAAATATTTTATATTTTAAACAATTGAGTATTTTTATATGTTATGAATTTTTATTCTAAAATATACAATCTATCTCATTATATAATAATTTTAAAAAATTAATTTTCTGCATATATATATAATAAATTAACATTCATGGAATGATTAGTAATTTGAATGATATGAGAATAAAATCATTTAAATTTTTTAAAAATACTTCTATTAAAAAAACTTTTTATATATATTATATTTTTTATTAAAATGTTAAATTTATAATATTTTTAGATTTAATTTAATAAATTATTCCTCATATTTTGAATCTGAATGTAAAAATTTTGTAATAATGTATCATTTTTTGGTAAAAAATAAGTTATTGAAGTGAAATTGAATTACCAAAATAAAAGTAAAAATGGGTTAAATTGTTAAAATAACGAGAAATGTAATAAAAATATGTCTAAAAGATATCACCTAAATGTGTTTCAGACATAATTAATGACCTATATTCATTCTTTGACCATTTTCAAACCACAATTTTTATAAAATTACATTATTTATATATTAAAAAATAAGTGTTTGTGGAAATTCCAACCTTTTTAAACTAAAAGTTGTTATTTATCCACTAATTTAAATATTCACCTAACAAATATTTCTCTAGCCATAATCTACCCACATTTCATCCCAAAAAAATCATCCCTCATTATTTTCATCCCTTGGTTTCAATAATACAACATATGTTCTTTATAGAGGAAACTCAATGTTCTTTTTTATAAGTAATGATTCCTTTTATTATTGTTTATCTTGTCTTAACATCTTATTTTTTCATGGATATTATTTAAAAATTATATAAAATCCAAAAACTAATTATAATTTTTTAATAATGATATTATAATAAAATCACTTCAAACTCATACTCATCCATTAATTATAGCATATTTATTTTTAGGTCAGTTTAGCCACCTATATAGATGATGATATAAAATTTTCATAATAGAAACTATGAAAATAAAAACACTATAAATAAATGATATTAATAAGGAAATAATATTTTTAGTTTGGTTCTTTAATTGTAATTGTAATATAACACCTTATGGATTTATAGGTCATTATTTTTAGTGGAAGATTGAATGTTTAGTATGGTGAGTAATTCATTTTGGGAATCAAGATTCAGAATGGGAATATGAGTACTTTTATATCTCAACAAGAGGCTTTGTGATGGGTAATGAGGCTTGTTTTTTTGGTTCTTGGGGAATTGTTGGAGGAACTTTCAGGTGGCCTAGGAAGTCACAGGTGTTCTGCCTGGGGTGGTTCAAGCTGTGAAATATCACTCATTCTTGAGAATTTAAGTGGGATACCTTTAAGGACATGAAAAATAGTTCATTATATGAGTATAATTCATGCTGTGAAATGTTTCTATTTTAATTTTTCTATATTGATTTTTTTAACTTTTTAGGGGCTAGGTATCTTATAGTTTAGGTAAGATAGGGTAATCAGGAGGGTCCATTTTCAAACATATCCTCTCTCATTCATCCTCCTATCTATCCCACTTAAATGAGTATGAATTTTGATGGTATCTAGTAATGATTTAAGGTAATTTCCTCCCCCTTTTGACCTTTATTTTGGTTTACCCTTTCTTTCTACTAATTTCGTGTGAACCAGTTAGGATTTTAGTATCAATTCCACCTGATAATAGGTGAATTAGGAGAAGGTGATGGTGATTTCATGTGAGGTGGTTTTATGAGGACCTAAGGAGGTGTATACACATCATTGGAAGTGGTTTAGGTTGAGGAAAGTTTATAACCTAATTTATTTGGGTTTTTTGGAAAAAATCAATGAAATAAACAATTATTTGTGTATTGATGGTAAGAGATTTTGGACGGGATGGATTTGGGGGGTGTCTTAGAACATCTATGGGTCCTTAGTTATGGTTATGGTGTGATTTTGATGCTCAGTGTGTTATTAAACCACTAATACTATTTGGTTTAATTTAAATAATTATTTATTTATCTTGTATAGAATGATGTAGGATCTTGAGAGTTAATATAGGCTTCAGCAAGGCATGGACAAGCCTGGTCTAGGTGACGTGCATCCTAGCCTGGATGGTAACCCCTTGAAATAGGTAGTTGGTCCCTTTAATATAAAACCATATATGTTTTTATACATGACTTATTTCTTGTATACATGTTACATGGGACTCGGTAGATGGAGAGGGGCTAGGGATGCCTTCAGAAGAAAAGATAAGATGGTTTTATGCATCCTATGTTCTTGATAACTTTACATTATCTCTTATGTTAATTAAGATTTCCTAAAAACCATGTCTCCAAGAAGTAGGGATAACCACTAAGATGATATAAGGCCTTGGCTAGGACTCAGGGTATGAGATGATATGTGTTTGGATAGGATGGTTTCTGACCACGCACGTTGTTGAGTACGTACAAATTTAATATTTTTAGAACCTACTTACTAATAATATTTTTTCAAGATAGGTGTCAAACCATGGGGAAGGACTTAAAGTGTTCTAGAACAAGCTAAATTAAAACAATCAAAAACAAGTGCAATAAAAATTAAAAGAAAACAATGAGGGGAACCTATAAATGAGTGTGTGGAATAGTGCAAGATGAATGCAATGAAAATAAGAAGTAGAGAGTGAGACAATTAAAATATGAATTAGGGTCCTCAGACTACTTTGAACTGATAAAATGATGTTATCCTATTTTACATAGTTTAATTAAATCATTCAGTGCATATGAATATGGTTATAATCAATTGAGATTCTAATTCAGTAGATCAACACAGCTTGATTAACTTCCTTGGGCCTTGATCTTTGGATCTTAACCCTTAAATTGATGTATTTAATATGGGGAAGATATATATTAACCTTTTCCAATTTTTGGTACTTCGGTCATTGATCTTGGGTGAATTGGTTCACTACCTCACCCGTTGGTAATTAAGAAGTGTATATTGATACTTATAATTAAACAGAAAAGAAAACCAAACATAAAAATTAAATTGAACAATATAATTAACAAAATAGAATGGATAAATGAATGATTATTCATGATTCCCTTAATCTATTTAACTACACATTCTTGAGAAAATGGAAATTAAAACAAAAGGAAGAAAGATATAAAGAAGGCTCCCTCGTGAGATTGCTTCCTCAAGCTCTAACTCCGTATCTAATTCCTGCTCTTAGATCAGCTGCCTATCTATACTCTCTGTTCTAGTGCTCAGGTGAATGGAGATCGTAGAATAGATGAATGTATTTTAATTTATCTGGAATGAGGGATCGGTGATGGATGATTGGGAGGAATAAATTATTGAAGGATGGTATGGATGTCGAAGGATATAGAATGAGTGATGATATGAATACTCTTGGAAATGGGTTATGTGAGTGCTGAAGTTGGGGGATGTGGAATGGAATTATGTGAATATCCCCAAAACATATCTCACCCACTAGAAATGATGAATCAATTTGGTTACTGCCCCCTGCTTGAAGTGGAACATCCCTGATGATTCTGGAATTTCCTCTCCCTCAACTGAATGTTCCCGCACACCCCTCCATAACTACCTGATAGCCTCCCATGAATTCCAGATCCTGTAACTGCACAACAACAAGACAAATAAATAATAATTTATTTTTTTACTAGAATTATCTGAACAAATAATTAAAAATTAACTTCTAGTTATTAAACTAATTACATGAATTATTTGTATATATATGCATATATATTTAAATACATATAAATATTAAAATTATATAAATTAAATTAAAATAATTATAATTATTTAAAATAAATAAAAGAATTTAAATTTATTATTAAACTATTATATATATACAAGTATATAAACTTAATACTATTAATAACTTATTAATATATAATTATTATTATTATTATTATTATTTTGTTAACATTATACATTATATTCTTATTAGTATTATATGTATTATTACAATTATATATTATATTATATTATATAAAAAGAAACAAAGAAGATAAAGATGGTGGGGGGAAGAAATCGTGCAGGCAGAGTATGGGGAATGGGGTCGCAGCGGCACACGGAGGAGGGAACCGGGGCTCCAGCAGTGCTTGCAGGTGAAGCAAGGGGGTGTGAAGGATCGGGGAGAGGATGGAAATGGTAGAGGTCATGTGGAGGTCATGGCAGACAGCTGACGACTCGGGAGAATAGTGGCAGTGGTTGGTTGTAGTGCATTAGCGGCAAGGTGAGGCTCCCATGCAGAGGAGGGTGGTGGGGGAAGGCAGCGTGCGGTGGACGACCGGAGAGGAAGACTTGATTTTATGGTTGGAGATCAGTGGTTTGAGGTTTGATTTGGGATTTGATATTGAATTTCTGATGTCTGTTAAATTTATTTGGTGATGGTTTGATTTTTATCTGTTGTGATGTCGTTGTTATTGGATGGGTTTATTGAATCTATTGTTGGTTCGATTTCTTATGGTTTTCTTTGTGTTAGTGTTGTGATGTTTTCTGTTGTCATCGGTGGGGTGAGGATGCAATGATATTGTTTTGTTGTCGATGAGACAACAGAGGAGGGGGATAAGGGGCATCATTTAGTTGAAGGTTTCGGTGAGTCAAAAATGGGGGGGAATGAGGGTGTCAGTAGGACATGGTAGAATGGGTGTGTTGGTTACTCAAGTCACCTACATGAGGCGTCAGTAGGTTGGGATGAAATGGTGGTAGGGGTGGTAGCTCAAAAGGAGTCGGTGACTCATTTGAGTCACTGACAGGAAGAATAGTGAGTAGCCAGGGGAATCTGTGTCGGTGAATCAAGTTAATCACTAATAGGGGTGTCGATGTCAGTGACTCAAGTGAGTCACCAACAGGAGTTGTCGGTGTCGGTGAGACCTACATAAAAAAATAAATTAAACAATCATATTAACAAATAAATAAAATTAAAAACTAAATAAAAATTAAGAAAAGTTAAAAAAAAAATTAATTACATTTTATTCCAAAGAAACAATTTATTTAAAATTAAAAAATATTTAAAGAAATATAACTTAAATTAATTATTTAAAATAACAAAAGAATTAAATTAAAACTAAGTATTAAGAAAATTAATTATTTTAATTAATTTAATTATTTAAAGAATAAAAAGTGAATTATTTAATTACAATTGATTTAAAGAATTAATTAGACTAATGAATCGATAAAATAATTATATTGAAAATTAAAATAAATGTAAAAATTTAATAATAAAAAGAATGAAAAATTATAATTTATTTAAAAACCAAAGAATAAAAAATGAAAGTTAAATAAAAAATGATTATTTAATTTTATAACTATTGAAAATGATAAATATGATCACTAAAATACTTTATTTACTCTTAGAATGGTTATTTTACACAGCAATATACAAAAAACACATCAACTGTTAATTATTTAACCAAAATACAACATTTAGATATTAAAAGTCAATAAAAATATAAAAAGGTATGTGGAAAAGAATAATGAAAAATAGTCACATCAAACTCCCCCACACTTAAATCTTGGTTTGTCCTCAAAAAATTCATGCTTATTGACTTTTTAAAACATAAAGTATTATTTTACAATCAGTTCAAAAAGTGCATGTCTAGACTTTTAAAAATAGAGTAAGAAAAAAAATTAGGGTCTGGATTTTCAAAGAATGAGTTCAAATAAGGTCCTTCCTAGTTTAAAAAACAATATGGGAACTAGAGTCCATACAGAATCATCTGTTGTTAAATATTTCATGCTTCCTATATGAAGTCACCTACTATTCTGTTTTAATTCCAGTTCAACTTTCAATTCAAAAAGTGATTACAAGTTAAATAAAAGATGAATTAAAACCTTAACCAAAGGAACTATCAAGTTTCACTTTCTCCTAGGTTCCAAAAATGTTTTTTTGAATCATTTCCTTGATACAACTCAAATGATCTTTAATTAAGTCAATTTTTCCCTTCTTCATTTGGGTTCAAAATTCACCTCACATAAATGAGCTCATTTTTTACAGGGCACTTTATTTTAATTTTTCCCATCCAAATTTCATGTGAAATGCATTATGCATAACACTTATTGAAAGTGAAATTGGCTTTTATTTATTCACAAAAATGCACCCAGTGCACAAGTCTTAGAGACTCACTGTGGGATCCCTTTTTCCAATTTTACTCCAGGTACAAAGGACATAAATAATTATCATTTGAGTGTGTTCAATTAGGTGATTACTTTTATGACAAGATGAATCCCCTAGGATCAAGTTAAAATTTCAATTTTCCAAAATTCATGATCCCAATTCCACAAAAATATATCATATATCACTCTCTTCCCTGATTCCTAAATAAAATATCCATAAAGACAATGTGCTACTCACTCATTAATCACTCATCCCCAACAGTTTCAGTATCGTTGAAACCCTTAACAACCAGTAGGTTGGTATCCACTATACAGGACATAATTGATGTGTAATTTGAAGCCATGTAACCCTCGAGTTGTGAAAGAAAAATTGAAAAATTCAAAGGAATTTTGAAAATTTTGGAAAATTTGACCATTTTTTGAAAATAAATGGGAATTTTTAAGTGAGAAAGTAACCCCTCTCCCCCACACTTAAAACTCAACATTTTCCCTAATGTTTAATCTCAAACAAGGAGAAAACTTAGTTTAAAACAGATTGGGAAATTCAGAATGGAAAAGATTGAGGATGGGTAGCATGAATATTCAAAAGTTTTTTTTCCACACAAAAAAATAAATAAAAACCAAACAAAAGAATATATAAAGAAGAATCCCACCAACCACCAGGATCAATCAAGTTCAATTGCATTTTTAAAAGTTCATGCTTTGAATTTTTATAAGTAGGTAAAATATTTATCACTAAATTTCAATTAGTAGCATTATAAGCAATATTTTGTATCTGTAGCATAATGAGAATGAAACAATGAGTGTAGCAAGTTTTAAAAATCAACTCAAAATAATTTTCAACTCACTAGATTTAAACAGATAACGCCCAATGTAGGAACATAAATTCACAACTTTCAAAAATCATGGGGGAAGTCCCCTATACTTAATTCATAGTATCATGCAATATAAATGTGTAGATTAAAAAATTGAATCATAAAATAGTACTCCCTTAAATGTGCAGCTTCTTAAGTTTAAAATCATCCAAATGCAGCCTCCCTTTATTTTCTTTTTTGTAGGACCCTTGGATACTCCATTCAAGTTCCTACAAATTTAAATTGATTAACATTATTCTTCATAATTTAAAGCTCAAAAAAATTTAAACCAGGTTATGAGTTAGGGAGTTTTATGCAATGTTCTTTAACTGGATGATTCCTTCTGGAAAAGATGTTCTACAAGAGGCTTCCACTGGTAAACATTCTCAAAACCAACTAGGACCACCAGATCATCTGCATCGCATGAGAACCAGAAACTATCACTATAAAGAAACAACCCTGAAACAAGTGAAATGATATGTCAATAAAACACATTAATAAAGGATCATCAAGAACAGAGGCACACTACCAAGAAAGGAGAATTTATTAAAATAGAAAATTAAAAATGAAAACAGGAAAACTAGGGGTTACCTCCCATATAGTGCTAGGTTTAAAGTCCTCATACATACTTTATTTCTCTAAAAAAATTCTAACCATGATCATTCAGTGGGTATTAATTATTGGTGGTGTAGACTTTACTATTATATAATAAATTAAATGTGTTATCACCTAAAACATTTTCATCATAAGAACTTAGAAAAATTCATCAAAACTTATCCAGCTCACAAAGAGGATTCATGTTGTCCATCTCAACTTGGTCTCAAAAAAACAGTTCATCATGTCTTAAAAAATTCAACAACATACTATAAAAATCACCTAACTAACCAAGAATTATTCCATAGATTCCCCCCACACATAGATTCTTTATCAATCCCATAAACATAAGAGGACACAACAACAATCACCTCAGTAAATTCTAAAACAATATGCAACTCAGAAAACTCAGAGAACTCCCAGAATAAAGAATCATACTCAGCTTTAAATAGGTACTTCCTGATGTCCTCATAGGACAACAATGATATGAACCTTTCAAGTTTATGTTCGAAATCATCACACATAAGAAAATACTGATAAGGAAAGAAATTTTCAAGTAAATACACTTGTTCATAATAATAATCATCATGTTTTTCAGGAGGACTCAATCCAGAAATTTATCTATCTTTAGGAACCTTCAAATAGTCAAATTCATAAGGAAAACATTCATAAATAGGTGTATATCTTTCAGGACAAGAATTTGACTCACTCTCCAAATTGGGTTCTAAGGAAAGAATATCTTCATCAACAGAAAGGTGTGGGGAAAGAGAATTATCTTAGGAAAAAAATTCAATGGGATGGGGAATCCTTATCTCTGTGGACTCAGGTTGGAAAAGACCCATACTCATCTCGAACCTCAATTTTGTGACATTTATTTTCAGCAACATCGATAAAATCACAACTAACCACATTTTGGGGATTTTTAAACACCATAATTTCCTCCATATCATCAATATCATTGAGGTTGAGTTTCTATTTAGATACATCAATCATAGAACAACTAGTAGCAAGGAAAGGTCTCCCTAGGAAGATTGGTACCTTTTAGTCGCATTCCATATGAAGGATCGGGAAGTCTGTGGGCAGTGTGAGTTTTCCTACACTCACTAAAAGGTCATCCACCCTCCCATAAGTGTGTGTGATTGACCTATCACCAAGTTGAAGAGAAATAGAACTTTGTTTTAAATCCCTAAGACCCATCTTTTTAAACTAGGATTAATTCATAATATTGATACTTGCGCATAAGTCACATAGGAAATTGAGTTTCCAACTTCCTCCTATATGGAATTGAATGATAAATCCACCAAGGTCCTTCAATTTTGGAGGAATAATTTTTTAGAGAGTTTCACTATACTCTGCATTGAGATCAATTTTATACAACTTCTTCCATTCATTTTTTTTTCAGAAACCTTTTGGTGAATGAAATATATGAAAGGATTTCATCCAAGTATTATAAGAAAGAAATGTCGATGGTGAAGCTCTGAATCAGTTTTAAGAACCTCAGGTAATCAGGATCATCACTCTCTTTCACTCTTTCAGGGAAAGGAATGGGAGGGACATAACTTTTAAGAACAGGTTGGTTGTTTACCTTCTCCTCAAATCCCACTTTCTTCTTTTCTTCCTTAATCTACTCCAACTTCATTATCCTTGGTTCTATGTATTTTTTTTTTGTGGGTTTCACATTCTATTCAGTTTGGAACAAGCTATCCAAATTTCCAGATTTATCATTTTCCAAATTTTCATTTTTATTTTAAACTTGAACATTAATTTCCTTTTTAATAGGTTGTTTTATAACAACTTATTAAAGCTTAATCCCTAACATGATTGTTAATTCCATCACATTTTCTCTTGGATTTGGAATTTAAGTGCTAGGATGATTTCTCTTTTTCTTACGACCTTGATCTCTAGACATTTTTCCCATTTGAAGTTCTAAATTGTGAATCTTAGTGTTAGTGTCCTTCCTCAGTGAACTAATTTCACCCAACACTTGATGAAACAACCCATTTAAATCCCTTTGATAATTAGATGACTTAACCGCATATTGATTTTTGAATAATTTTTTGGGTTGTGGGTGGATGTTTGGGGAATTGGGTTGTTTCATGACACCTTATTCATTCCAGGACAAGTTTAGGTGATTCTTGTTTCCAGAGTTAAAATAATATGACAATAGATCATTTTTTCCTTGGTTCCAAGCTCTAAAATCCACAAATTGGATACTCTCATCTAATTGGAAAGGGAGGTCAAATTGGGACAATATCTCTAAGTGTGACCTAACATCCCATAGTGACAACACTACTCCCTAAGAACCCTATCATCAACGATAGCAACTTGGGGATTTTTCTTAGTCATATCAATTCTTCTCTTCCTTGTGCACTTATGTTGGGACTTTTGAGCTAGTTTGTCAAAAAAATTGTTTCATCTCTTCATTATTAGAGTCAGAGAAGATACCCACACAAGATTGATCCACTAGGTTCTGGTTGTAAGGGATGAGATCATTGTAAAAGGTTTCCATGAGAATATTGGGAGCTAACTAATGGTTGGGAATTTTCCTAATAATGCCTCTGAAACTATCCCAAGCTTCATGGAAAAGATATCCCTCGTCGTGGACTAACCTGGTGATTTTATTCCTAACCTCAATGGTGTTGTTCCTGGGATAGAATTTTGAAGAAAAATCATTGCACACCTCATCCCAGGTTTGGAATATTTCCTCATCCAGATTTTGGAACCAAGTCCTAGCCCTTCCCTTAAGATAGAATGGAAACAGTCTCAACCTCAGTTCCTCCTCACTCATATCTCTTATAAGTAATTTATGGACAGAACCATAAAACTCTCTAATGGATTCAAGTTGGTTCTTTTCTGAAAGACCATTGAAAGAAGGGAGTTGGGAGAGATGGGATTGGTTGATCTCATAGTTCCTAGAACTAGGTAACAACCTGATACAGGATGGGTTGCTAGACAGAGTAGAAATTTGAAACTCCCTAAGTCTAGGTTACTCAGGGGTATGAACCAAGGGATGTAGTACATTAACATTTGTATTTCCAATTATGTTTTCTAGATTTTTAATTTTTATTTCCTTTTGTTTCCTAAGGTCGGAATAGTGTTAATTGATTTCTAAAATTAGAGTTTCCAGTTCTGACTATGATGACCTAGTAATCATCTAGTAAGTGAAAACAGAATTGATTTGTTTTTGTACTTTTTTTTGAGTTTTTTATTATTATTTTCTTGATTATATCTTTTCTATTTTTTTAGTTTTTGTTATATTTAATTTTTTTGTTTTTTTTAATTGGAGGCACATGCCTTCCTCGAAAATGGCACAAAAATTTGACCACGCACATTGTTGAGTATACACAAATTTAATATTTATATAACCTACTTACTACTAGTATTTTGGCATGATAGGTGTCAACCACAGGGAAGGACGTAAAGTGTTCTAGAAAAATCTAAATTAAAACAATCAAAAACATCTACAATAAATACTAAAAGAAAATGGTGAGGGGAACCATGAAATGAGTGTGTGAAATGGTGCAAGGTGAATGCACTAAAAACAAGAAGTAGAGAGTGAGATAATCAAAATATGAATCAGGGTTCTTGGGCTGCTTTGAACTAATAAAATGATGTTATTCTATTCTACTTAGTTTAATTCAATCATCCAATTCATAGAAAAATGGTGATAATCTACTGAGTTTCCAATTCAGTAGATCAACACAGCTCAATTAACTTCCTTGTGCCTCAATCTTTCAATATTAACCCTTGAATTTATATGTTTAATATAGAGAAGAGATACATTGACCTTTTCAAATTTTTGGTACTTCAGTCAATGATATAGGGTGAATTGATTCACCACCTCTCCCATCGGGTATTCGGTAGTGTATATTGATACTCATAATTAAACAAAAAAGAAAATCAAACTTAAAAATTGTACTAAACAATCAAATTAACAAAATAGAATGGTTAAATGGATTAACAATTCATTACAACCCGATTCCCCTAATATATTTCACTACACATGCTCGAGAAAACAGAATTGAAAACAAAAGGAATAAAGAGATGAAGTAGCATCTCTCCTTAGATTGCTTCCTCAAGCTCCAGCTTCAGATATGATTCCTGCTCCTAGCTCGGCTTCTTATCTCTACTCTCTATTTTGGTGCTCAAGTGAATAGAGATCGTGGAATATATGAATGTATTATAATGGATCTAGAATGAGGTAATGGTGATGGAAGATTAGGAGGAATGAAGCCTAGAATGACGGTCTAGATGCCGAGGGATTTGGAATGAGTGATGATATGAATCCTCTCAAGAATGGGTTCTATGAGTGGTGATGTTGGGGGATGTAGAATGGAATGACGTGAATACCCTCAAAAAATCTCTCACCCACTGAAAATGATGAATCAATTCAGTTTCTACCCGCTGCTCTAAGTGGAACGCCTCTTATGATTCTGGAATCTCATATCCCTCAATTGAATGTTTCGATAAATCCATTTGTAGTTGTTTGATTGCCTCCCAAAAATTTTAACTCTTTTAACTACACAACAATAAGAAAAATAAATAATAATTTATTTATTTACTAGAAGTATCTGAAAAAATAAATAAAAAATAACATCTGGTTATTAAACTAAATACAATTATTATTTATATACAAATATGTATATATATTTAAATACATATAAATATTTAAATTATATAAATGAAATTAAAAGAAAAATAATTATTTAAAATAAATAAAAGAATTTAAAATTATTATTAAACTATTATATATATACAAGTATATAAACTTAATAATACTATGAACCTATTATATTATTATTATATTTTTATTATATTGTTATTATATTGTTAACATTATAAATTATAGTACTATTAGTAGTATATGTATAATTATAATTATATATTATATTATATAATATAAAAATAAATAAAAATAACCAAAGAGGGATAGTGTGGGGGGAGGAGGACGAAATCGCGTAGGCAGGGTATGGTGAATGGGGTTGCAGCGGCGCATGGTGGACGGAATAAGGGCTCTGATGTCGCTTGTAGGTGATGGAGGGGGGTATGACGGCTCGGGGAGAGCAGGGAGACGACGAAGGTTGCATGGAGGTCATGGCGGACAGCCGGTGACTCGGCTGGACAGCAATGGTGGTCAGTTGCAGTGCATTAGCAGTGAGGTGGGGCTTCCAGGTGGAGGAGGGAGGTAGGGGAAGGCAGTGTGTGGCGGACAGCCAGAGAGGAAGAATCAAATTTCAGGTCTGTATCTCAGTGGTTTGAGGTTTGATTTGGGATTTTATGTTGAATTGATATTGTCTATTAAATTTATCTGCTACGGGTTTAGTTTTTATCTGTTGTGATGTTGTCGTTGTTGGATGGGTTTATTGAAGCTGTTGTTGGTTCAATTTCTTGTGGTTTTCACTGTGCTCATGATGTGATGTTTTCGGCTGATGGGAAAATGGTTGCATCAGTGACTTGGGAGTCACTTATGTGAGACTTTATTGTATTGGGATGAAACTATGGTATGGGCGGTGTACAAATACACAACAATGGTTAATTATTTAACCAAAATACAACATTTTGATATTAAAAAGTCAATAAAAATATAAAAAGGGAAGTGGCAAAGAATAATGAAAAACAACCTCATCGGTTTCCCTAGGTCTAATTTTATTGGAGAGTGGGGCTTAGGGCAATTCATGATGGGTAAGATGATTATTCATCTCACACCTCATGATAGATTCACTTATAAGGGAAATATGATAACTCAATGATAATTTTGAGTGGGATGAGTCCTTTAGGACTGAAGGTTCTCCCAAAGATGTGCTTCATCTAAGTGATGGATTAATGGGTCTACCTTAGGAGATGTGAGATGAGACCAACTGTTGGATCTGGTGTCCTAGAACAAATGATTTGTACTTTGATTGAATGAGTTTTAGATGTAATTAATATTAATTAGATATCATATTATATATTTTTCATTCTTCTCCATGACTTTAATATATTAATTTCATAGAGTATTTGTTGCATTGATATGGTTATAGTAGTTCCTCGCTATGTTGTGAACCATGAAGTGCTATGAAAATATTTTTAATATACTTTTGTGGTTTGATAACATACTATGATAAGACACATAGTATTTAGACCATCATGTGAAAGTACTTGTAAGTAGATGAGGCTTCAAGTTCAAACATAGTAATCTTCAAGAAGGGAGATTATGAAAATAGTCTCAACAATATGAATTTGAAATATTTTTGTGTCATCAAATATTTCTATCTGTGAGAATATGTAATGATCCTTAAACTTTAATATTATCATTAATGCATGTCTTGACTCACAAACTTAATTTTTTTGATTAAAATCATGAAAACATATGTTCATGGTGAGGTAGAGTACATTAGGTGCATCATGATTGACATGCCATTAATGGATAAGTTGAGGAATGATTGGTCCCTTCCATTTATAGGGAAGCTAATACCTTTACCCTTTGATCGGAGTAGAACAATTTATATAAATTCCATGGACATAGTGTAACGCCTTCTTTAGTCCAGATAGTCAAAGAAATATCTATCAAGCATACAGGCTGCTGACATGGATGTGAAACCTGCTTGATGAGATTTGTGATAAAGAAATTATATTACATAGTGAGTATTCATATGTGGTTTTCATTATTGTGAAACTAAGTTCTTTCTCTCAGGTGCATTGACCTATTTGTAGATAGTTTTCTTAGACTTTAGGAAAGTCTGGCTAATACCAAGGAGAAATAATCCTATAGGGTCACAAACTATGTTTTTTCATTGGTCTCGATTAAATTATATTAGAATTAAATTAATGGAATAAATATTATTCTCAATACAGAGGAATAATTTCATTCAAGTCTTATTGATCATATAAATTAAATAAATAATTATTCATCAGATTATGGGAAAAAACTATTTATTTATTTCATTGAATATTCAATAAATATTTTTTTATTGGTTTTCAAATAAAATATTTATTTAGAGAATAAAATATTTTATTTAGGTATTAAATAATTGATATAGGAGTTCAAAGATACTATGGCCAAGATTAGTAAAAAATATTAATTAGAAAGTCACTTGAATAATACTTGTTATTGTACAAGTTGTTGCGCACCAAATAATAATAATAATAATATTTTATTATGCGCCATGGGGTTCATTGAAGGTAATTATGTTATTTAATGGATGAAATAAAATTAAATAATTAATATAACCTAAATCATATCTCTATAAATAGACGGTTATGTCTATTATGTAGGGTATTGATCGGTGAAATCAAAATAAATAATTGATGCACATGATGAATTATCTCTCAACTCCTCATTCCCTCTCACTCTCAATAACAATAAATGTAAGTGAGATTTATTTATAACTGAAGAATGAGCAATCAATAATGAACAACTCAAGACACTTGATTTTCTATGCTATCACCCATAGATTGAGTGGTGTTCCTAGAAGATCATAGAAATACATGTGGATCACTACTAGAGGGATTATATATTTGGATCCTTACAGCACAATGAAGTCAATTCAAAAGGGTTTTTTGGAAGATTAAAATTCATTAATGAAGAAAGTTCCTAAGCCCATGTATTTATTTCTTCATATATTAAATAAATTAATTATAAGTTTAATATGTAAGATCATCACTCATAGTTTTGGGAAATGGTAATTAAAAGAAATTTTAATGTATCACCCACCACTATGTGCTTTATCTATTCTTAGAACCTACATGTGGTATCTGAGTGGTCGCATTATAATTTATTTTTATTTTTTTATTTTTTTTATATACCTAATTATTTTTAAATTTTCATTTCATGTTATTCATTCTTTAATTAAATTTAAATTAACATGCTTTGACTTATTAATCATGATTCGTTCAATGTTTCTTTTTCGTAGTGGTTTAATAACAGACGAAGAACAACTAGAGATTCCATTGGTAAACTACCAATTTTTGGCCGGAAATACAGGGTCACATGGTGTGTACTCATAAGTACACATCATATTCCCATGTGGACTACATCTAGATGGGTTGATGGATACACATAATTCCTTATAGTAATTACACATGGTATATGTTGCATGTTGACTAGCTAACCTAGCACATGGTTGTCAGATTACACAGCATGTGTCATTAACCAAGTTGGAATTTCATCCAACTCGACCCGATCTGTGACAAGGACCAAAGAGTATTCCCGATCCCCACGGGCCGGAAACTAGTTCCGGGAATCAAAATAAAGTGGTTGGGAATGATTTGGCCCCTAAAAAAGATAAAAAAAATAAATATAAACTGAAAAAAAATAATTAAACACCAAGGGCGAAAAAAAGAACAGAGTTCCACAACGAAACATACCTCTAAGTGACCTTGTGGGTCACCACCAAACACAGAACCACACTCACTCCAAGAGAAATTCAATACTAGAGGAAACTAAAACTGGAAAGATAAAGTATGTGTGAGCACCAAGATGCTCAGTAGGAATGACAACAATAAACCATGTCTGATGCCCCACCCTTAAAGTTTAATCCTTTCTTTCTTGTTTGAAAATAGGATACATAAAGATAAGGTTTTCCACTCTTTTATCAAAATAAGTAATGAGTTTTCATTTTTAAGAAAACCCCTTTTTCTATTTTACTTCCCAAAATAATTTCCAAAAACATATAATTCTTTTCAACAAATTCTTTTAAAATATAACTAATGCTAGAAGAGGTATTTAAAAATAAAAAGAAAAGTAAAGGTTTCAAAAAAGAAAACATGAACATAAAAGTATGTAATCATGATAATTTCCTAAGCATCCCTAGAGAGATCCCTGGACATACTCAGTTCAGAACTACCTTTCGGCGTATGGTGAAGCCCCTAAGTCTATAACCAACTGGCCACCCTCAACTTACCAATCTAGTGGTACAATCTGCCTAGACTAAGAAAAAATCCAGGAGGGTACCAACCCGTCTAATCGAGACTGGCAAGCAACCATCACTCGATCCTCAAAAAGATGCCTAGTAACCCATGGTAATAATATATTTTGCAAGTGGGAGGCCCTTGCATGCGTAACTCACATTAACTATTGTCACCTCACTTACCTACTCCAAACAAAAACACTACCTATATCATAACTCATATAGTGAAATCCTCAATAGGTGTTCCCATCATATGAAAAACCAATCACAAGTTCCAATCGAACTATCACATCACATAAACCTTTAAACCATTTCACAAATCACCTTAAGTTTCCAACCATGTGTTCACACTTTCAAAACCAAATTTCATTTCCAAAATGACATAAGGTGACAACTGGGCCTTTAATAATATCATTCCAATATATATATATATATATATATATCATAATAATATTCCAAACCATTTCTAAAACAATATGAAACACTGATTCCACTAGCACTTTTCTATATGGGCCTTTACATTTTACAAACAAAATTCATATTCCAAAAACCATTTCCAATTCCAATTCAAATTACACAACACACTCAAAAAAATGCCAAATGGCCCTTCATGTCATTTAATTTTCAAACTACAATTCAAGGTTCCAAACAAGACATGTTTTAAATAACACATTTAAATAAACCCTATATGTTCAAAAAAAGTACACTTCACAAGCTAGGAGTCTTTTAGTAAACTATTCTAAAACATTTAGGATGCTTCACACTTAAAAACAACTTGTAAACAGGCTTTGATAAGTTATATAAATAAATGGGAAACCAATTCCAAGAGGCACTATCAATTTTTATCAAACACCTAGGAATGTATATATATATATATATATGTATATATAAATATCACATAAACATAAAAACACACTTTTATAATACTAAGCAATCAGGAAACTCAAATTAAAGGCGTGTTCATAGGAAACCTACCTCAATAAGAGAGTGGACCAAACTAACATACTTTGATTCTTGAAAAATTAGGCGGCGACCACTAGAAACCACCCCACTGTCACACGCACATACACCCTTATATATATATCCTTTAGACTAAAGAACATATTCCCCATTCCATGAGGTAATATGATAGAGGGAGATATATATATATAAATTATATAGATATATATATATACATACATGCATACTTGTGTATGCACGTGTGCACCACCAAGGAGACCCCGAACATCCTAGAAAGCATTACTTTGTACACTAAATCACCAAAGGGACACAAAATAAAGGTGAAAAAAAATTAAACAATGGAAGAAAAACCTTACCTCGAGTGGTGTCGTCAAGATGAGGTGTGTCAATCCACTTTACCTTCAGCAGTGGATGTCAAAACATGAAGGAAGGACGCCCAACAGACCCATCACATAACTTATTGAGAAGAGGAATATTAAAATTCGGCTTGCCAAAAACCCTAGGGTTTTTCCAAGTGACATTGGGTGATGAGAAGGAAGAAATATTCTGATTGAAGGGAGGAGGAAGGAGGAGGAATTCTTACCTCAAAGGATCGAGTGAGATTTTGGAAGAAACCAGTGGAAATCATTGAAGGAAGAGAGGGTTGAGAGGGAGGGGAGGCATATGGCCATTGGAGAGGGGAGGCACCTCACATGACGCACAAGGGGGAAGGAAGAGAGAAAAGAGCGAAAATAAATAAAATTAAAGGGAAAAAAATTAAAAATAAAAACCTAATTTTAAGATTTTAAGAGATCCGTACAATTTTTGAACAGTTTACCAAACTGTGTCGACTGTGCACTAGCCACTATCAAGGCTAGGCACCCCCACACGGTTACCTGCTAGTAGGTGCATGGTTGAGAAAACTATGCTCAAACTGTGCCACTCGGCACTATCCTATAGAAGACCCTCACACACAGTTGTCACACAGTTACTCTTAACTGTGGAAACCCGTGCGCAAGACCCCTCCTTGGTAGATTTTTTTTTTAAAATTTAACCAAAACTGGCTCGAAATCAAAAATGAAGAAAGAAATAATTAAATTAATTAAATTAATTAAAATTTTGAGGTCGGGGTGTGACAGGTTGTATCGGTGTACACATCATGTAGTCTACACAGTTTAGCAGTGTAAATCATGAAATTTTGGTTATCATTATACATGGTAAAAAATGTGTGAGACTGACAACCTGAAGCATTTATGGTATACACAACATTTATGCATTATACACGGTGTGTAGTTAATCAATTTCCATGTCCAAAACACTTGACAAAGACCCAGGTGTGTATCCCAAAAACAAAAAAAAAAGTGGAACACACAACATGTATCTAGTCTATAAATGTCGTGTGGTCTAGCCGAGGAACACACTGTGGTCACAAGCATGTACCCTATATACACAGAAACCAAGATACATGACATGTAGTTTGTCTATACATGTCGCGTAGTCTCCCATTAAAATTCAGAATTAAAAATTATATTAAATTGAAAGTTGTAGCATTAAAACCTTATATTATCGATTTTCACACCAATGTGGGTTTGAAAATTTAATAATGGTTTTAAATAATATTGAAGGATAAATTAGTTTATTGTAATAAATATTTAATTCTTAGTTCGGTTTTTTATTTTCCATGAATTCTATAAATGATTGATATCTCTAATTAAGTTTGGATTATCATCAAGATGAAAGAGAATTAATTGATTCATTAATTAATTAATTAATTAATGAAAGTGGATTAATTTTAAATAATAAAAAATGGATGTATTCGTTTCATGTATAACCATTCATGAGCTTGAACAAGACCTCTGTATGTGTTAAAATTTTTAATTTAATTTATTGCATGGGTTTCTAATTATTTATAATTAAATAAATATGATTTCATGTGTGGTATCCCTCCCTTAAATATTATATAGGACCTGCATTTCTATGTATATTTATGTAACCCCCCTTAAACTAATCCTTTGGTCCCCTTAGCAATGTGTGAGTCATAAATACATGTAATTAATAGATTATCCCAAGAAATGTGGAGATGGTTCAAGACTGATCCATTATAATTCCAACTCAGGTGATATATGGGTGGATAGGTGGAATGATATAACTCATACTAAGACTGAAAATATGAGTTATTTCAGCTAGTTCAAAGGTTGATTTAATGTCTTATCATTAAATAAATTTTTGGATAAATCCCATGAATGTGTTATTTAATTAATTATTTATTCCTATCTAGGTAATTTGGTATTTTATTAATTCAAGGCCATGATCATATAAATAAATTAATTAATGTGAAAATATGTGAATTAAATAAATGAATTATGTGTAATTTTTTTATCCATCATGGTTTATTAATTATGTAACATCCACTTAATATTAGCAAGGAATGTAAAGGATAATAAAAGATAAAAATTTATTCATAATTAAATAGAAACCCTCAATTAAATATTATTTCATAATTGGCCATTCATTACTTTATTTGGAATGAAATCATTGAAACTAATTATTTGACCAACCCTGGATGGGAAACTTATTTAAATATTTAGTTATTATGAAGTTTATGGATTAACTTAACCATCTTACTTCAAACAAAGTATCCCTTTCTAGATTTGATGTAACTTAGAGGAAAGTGTTGAGGAAATCCAAGTGAGGACTTTAGGATAAAGGAGTCCACTTAATAGATTAAGGAGTTTCAAGCCCGTAGTTTTCAAAGACCTGCCTACCTAAATACCTTCAAGTAGCTTGACCAACTCCCATTGGGGTTATGCAAAGGGGCTTATGGATCCTTGACACTAGAATGTCATAGAAACTATACATTCCAAGATCAATGGTGAGGGCTATTGGGAATTGATAAAATAGTGGAATATTTAATAAGAATTAATAAAATCAATTAATTTATTATTTCCTATGTAATTTGTAAACAATAAAATTACTAATAATATTCTATTTTAATTATAGAATAAAATGGAAATCTCATCATCCACATTATCCACATGATCAATATTGTATAAAGACAACCTCCTCATCAGCAGTAACTTCTAGGAGTGGTTTAGAGACATTCGGATTATGCAATGCCATGAATAAAAATCTTACGTGATAAGACCCCCAATACCTGATCTTCTTAAAAAAATAGGTGAGTGTTGAAGAGTTCATATTCTATGAAAAAAAAATTGAGAAACATGTTCTAAATTTAATGTGTGATGCTTGGGTCTATGTCTATTGAACTCAAGAAGTCTCATGAAAACATAGATTCATATAGCATACTTGATAACTTCCATGGTCTTTACTAGGAGAGATCTAGATAGAAATTGTTTGAGATATCCCAGGTGATTTTTTAGAATGCTTTGAGAGTGTTCCCCAACTGATCCTCACATAGTCAAGATTATTAGCTACATTTAACACCTAGTGTTTCTAGGGTTTAAAATCCCCAAATAACTAGGAACTGATCTCGTTTGGGAATCACTCTCTTAGATCTTATCTAGCTTTGAGATAAATTTTAATATAAACAACATTGAGAATTATCTACCATATCTTCTTACTCTCTTTCACCTAGTGGATAAAGACACTTTGCAAAAAAATCCTTCCATCCTTATGGTGAAAAAATGGAAGGGGAAACTGAAGAGATTTAAACCCAAATTTTCTTCTCACCCTTGTAAGAAGAAGAAGATTGAGGGAAATCAAGGTAACATGATGTTTTCTATTTCATATGTGGAAATAAAGGCCATTGTAAGAAAAAATTCACCCATCCAAAGATAAAAGGAGAAGTTTCAGGTACATTTTCTATTGAGTGTGCTTTATTTGTTTAAAAAAATAGTAATTAGAAATAGATTTTGGTGCTCATATATGTAATAAAATATAGCAACCATGAAGATTGAAAAATATTGATTGAGGGGAGGTAGAACTATGAGTATCCAATGAAGCTAAAATTTCTAGTGTAGTTATTGGTGACTACTTCCTCACATTTACAACTGACATAATATTGGTTTTAAAGGGTTGTTATTATTTGCTTTCTGTTACCAAAAACATTATATTAATATCCAGACTAGATAAATATGGTTTTATTTTCAAATTTGGAAATATTTTTTTTTTCATTAATAAATATATAATTTTTTATGGTAAGTAGCAATTAAACAATTATATTTATGTGTTTAGCTAACAAACCAAGTAATGGATATTGATAACAAAAAAACCTTACATGACACATACCACACCCAACTTTGGCATCATCGATTAGGTTATTTAAACAAAAAGCGATTGACTAAACTATATCAATAAGTATATTTATATTCTTCTGAACTAAAACCACTTGGTTCATGTCATTAATGTTTATAAGATAAAATTACCAAAGCCCCATTTAGTGAGAAAGGTGAAAGGGATAAATATATTCTTAAATTAATTCAACTGATGTTTTGGACCATTACCTATTAAAGTAAGGGATGAGGACTCAAACTTCATGACCTTTATTAATGATTTTAGTAGATATGGATATTTCTATTTAATGAGGTAAAATTAAGAATATTTTGATAAATTCAAGGAATAAAAGAATGAAATTGAGAACTAGATTACAAATAAAATCAAGAAACTCCACTCAGACCATGGTAGATAATATCTTAATCAAGACTTCATTGATTATTTATAGGAGTTCAGGATACTATCTCAACTCACACCTCCTTATAAATATCAATGGAATTGTGTAAGTGAAAGGAGGAACCACACCTTGTTGGAATGGTGAGATTAATGATGAGTCATACAGGTATTTCATTATCCTTTTGGTAATATACATTAAAAACAACAACACAAATACTAAAACAAGTTCCAATTAAATTGGTAGATGATATAAAAAACCAATTATGGAATATAAAGAAACTAATATTTTCATACTTACATTTGTGGTTTTACGAATCATTTTTTAATTCATATTTAGGGTAAAAACTTACACCCAGAGGATCAAATTGCAACTTTATAAGATATCCTCAAGAAATAAGGGTATATTACCTATATGACCCCTCAAAAAAAGGTTTTAGTGGTAATATATTCCATTTTATTTAAGAGGTAGAACGTCTCTAAAATAGATAGTGATAATGAGATATAATTTGATGAATTCAAGGCTCAAGGTACACAATAGTTGGTATAGTAATAGATTCCATAAATCCCCATGGAAGAAAAAATTGTCCCAGTGATATAAGTACTGCATAGGAGTACAAGAGAGGTTGGAGAAGTAAAACATTATGGGTTTTTAGTCACTGAGTATGGTCCCTAATTATTATTTGATAATAATGATCATATAAGCTATAAGGAATTAGTAAGTGGCACAAATGTTTCCAAGTGCCAAGAATCCATGAATTCTAAAATGGATTCCATGTACCAAAACCATGTCAAGATTTTAGTATATTCTCTAGTGGGTGTAAATATCATTGGTCATAAATGGGTATTCAATAATAAACTGGGCATATAAAGACAAGTTAGTACCTAAAACTACCAATTGGTTGCAGAAGGTTTTAAACAGAATCAAGGCATTGACATGATGGAACCTTTTTACCAATTTCATTATTGAAATCCATCAAAATTCTACTTTGAATTATGGCTTACCATTTCTATGAGATTTGTAAAATGTATATCAAAATATCATTTATTAATAGGAGGAATCAGGAATATTTCTATATAAAACAACCTGAAGGGTTTTTGACTCCAAAGGATGCCAATAAGATATAAAAATTTCCAAAATAAATTTATGAATTAAATCAAGCATCTCGATCATGGAACATTCATTTTGAAAAATAAATAATAGAATTTGGTTTCATAAATAATGATTATGATCCTTGTATATAAAATTGGTTTAGTGGGAGTGTATTCATTTTATTAATAATATATGGGGATGATATATTACTCATTAGAAAAGAAATACCATTCTTATAGTCTATTAAGGTGTGGTTGAATAAATTCTTCTCTATGAATGACTTTGGAAAGGAAACATATATTGTTGGGAAAAAATCCATCGCGATAGATCCAATAGGTTCATCAACCTAATTCATGGTACATTATTTGATAAGTCACTGAATAGATTTAGTATAGAACAATCCAATATGGGATTGTTTCCTGTGTCACATGACATTTATCTTTTCAAGAAAATGTGTCCTCAGACATGTGTGGAAAGAAATAAAACGGAAAGTATTTCATATGAATCAGCACTTAGGTTAGTCATTTATATTATGTTATATACTAGGTTAGATGTCTCTTACACATTAAGTGTGGTGGGAAGATATCAAGTTAATCTAGGTGACCACCATTAGATGGAATTCAAGATTATCCTTATGTATTTAAGGCATACTAAGTATATGTTCCCAGTTTATGGAGGAGATGGAGAACTATTCATCAGAGGATATGTAGATTCCAGTTTCCAAACTGATCAAAATGACATGAATTAACAAAAAAAAATACATCTTCACTTTAAATATAGGTACTGTGATCTGGAAGATCTCAAAATAGGATACAGTCATAGATTCTATAGAGGATTCTGGGTGTATTGTGTATTCTGAGGTAACTAAAGAGGAAGTATAGATGTGAATATTCATCCAAGAGATTTACATGGTACTAAGAAATAAAGATACTATCACACTCTACATTGATAATAATATAGTGGTGGATCTTGAAAAGGATACAAAGTCACATCAGTGGATGAAGCACATACTTTTTAATTATTATATCTTAAAGAATGTTTCTCAGATAGGTGAGGTTTTAGTGAGTATTATTTCTATAAAAGACAATGTGGTTTCCCTCTTGACTAAATCCTTGACTCAACAAAAACAAGATTATTATGTGAGGTCTAGAAAACTGAAATTCATAAGTAGTTGAATATAGTCCAAGTGGGAGTTTGTTGGATTTGGTTTCCTAAGACAAACTATTTGAACTTTTATTACATGCACATTCTATGTATTGAATATTAATTAATTATTGTATTACCTAATGTTCATTATTATTCATGGCTTCAATGTAATAATTTTCTAGAGTATTTGTTGCACTGATAAGGTCATAGTAGTTCCCCTCTATGAATAAAACCTTGAAGTGATATGATAACATTCTTAATATAGTTATGTTATTGAATAACATACTATGATGGGGCACATAGTATTTAGACCATCAGGTGTGAGTAATCATAATCAAATAATAATTTTTCTCAGGATGTTTTCATGTGCTTAATGATTGAAATGTCATTGATGGATAAGTCGAGGAAGTATTTGTCCCTTCTATATATATGGAATCTAATATCTCATCCCTTTTATTCGAATAGAACCTTCACTCTAAATTTCATTTCCTTGGTGTAACGACATGTTTATTTTAGGTAGTCAAAGAAATATATATCAAGCATATTGGTTGGTGACATGGATGTGAAACCTTCTTGATGAGATATTGTGATAAATGGATTATATTACATACTGGTAATTCATATGTGGTTTTCATCATTACAACATTAAGTTTTTTCTTTTGGTTTCCTTAACCTATTACTAAATAGTAATATTAGACTTTAAAAAAGCCCAATTAATTTCAACTAGAAAGAATCTTAGAGGGACACACACTAAGAATTTTTTTGATCATAATTAAATTATATTTGGATTTAATTAATGAAATTATTATTATTCTCAAGATATAGGAATAATTTTATTCATGTTTTATTTATCGCATAAATTAAATGAATATTTATTCCTCGGATTATGAATAAAATATATTTATTTATTTTATTGAACATTAAATAAATTTGTATTTAATGGTTTGTGAATAAAATATTTGTTTAAGAGAATAAAATATTTTATTTAGGTATTCAATAAATTTTAGAGGAGTTCAAATGGATCATGAATGAGTTTGGAGACACATATTAATTAAAAAGTCAGTTAAATAATCCTTGTTATTGAGCAAGTTGGAGTATTCTAAAAAACTATTATTATTTTTATTTTATAATGTGAAATGGGTTTTATTGAAAGTTATTATATTATTTAATGGTCCACATGAAATTATATAATTATTATAAACTAAACCCTTGATCTATAAATAGATGGTTATGTCTATTTTTTAGAGTATTGTTCAGTGAAATCAAAATAGATAATTGTTGTGCACAGAGAAATATCTATCAAATCCTCCTTCTCTCTCCCTCTCAATAATGAAAAATTCAAGTGATATTTTCTCAAGGACAATGAATGAGAAATCAAAAACGAACAGTGAAATACATTCAATTCACCACTCTAGAACTGAGAGATTGAGTGCTATTTCTCAGAGATCATAGGAGAATGTTTGGGTCACCACTATAGGGATTATATCCTTGGATCCTTACCGCACACTAAAGGCAATCCTAAAGGTTCTTTTCGGATTTTCAACATTCATCTATGAAAAAATTTATTAAGCCCATGTATTCATTTTTTTAGATATTAAATAAATTAATTATAAATTTTACATGTAAAATCATCGCTCAAGGTTTCAATAAATTATAATTAAAATAAATTTTAATATATTTACCACAACTAAACACTTTCGATATACCATAATCCTACACTATAGTTCATAGATTTCATCTGAGATTCAATATCAAGATGATAAGGGTCTTGGATAATGATAATTTTGGACATGCCTTATGTAGTGAGACTAGTAGTGTTGAGTCATCATTGATGAGGCGGGACCTCACCTATTGAAGTTAGGGTTGAGATGTATCCTTTGATTTATGGTGTCATTGATGGCTGATGAGTGTGAGAATAAAGTGAGCTATGTGTCAGGTTGTGTTCCCTTTGTACTACTTCATGTGTGTGCTTATGTGTGCTTTTGGGATCTTTCCATCATATCCTTGGGTCGATGTGCTTGATGTAACCTCCCTAGAGTTTGTGGGATGTGTGTGTTTATATTGACCTCTCTATAATCTATGATGATGGGTTGGTGTTCTTGATGTGACCTCCCTGTAGTAGGGATGGGTCAGTGTGCTTGTGGTGACCTCCCTAGAGTCTGAGGGGATGGGTCAGAGTGCTTGATGTGGCCTTCCTTAAGTGTGCATATATGGTTCGGTGTGAATTAATTTGACCTTTATATAATATTATTGGGTATAGGCCCACTATGGGGGCTAGGTCATGTGGTAGGTGGACCGAGATTTGGTACTATTGGGTCAAGGAATGACCATCATAGGGCATGGTCATGGAATGACATGATAAAAGACTGATGGACCCTTCCTTGAGAGATAAGGTAGTGGTTCAAGATATGGATACATGACTATGCACATTAACTTTTGTTAGTGGGTTGAGATTTGGATTCCACCCTACCCAGTATCTTTAGGTATGGGCTAGGAATTGGGTATTATATCATGAGACGAGGTGAAGAGGTGGATTAGGGTATGGCTCTGAAGTAGGTATGATCAGGTTATATAGTGTCTTGGTTAGGACATTGGGACATGATGTTCAGTGAGTCATAGTGTCCTAGTTAACACATGGTTCCAAGGTACTTGTGTGACATGGTTATTGTTTGCTTCATGAATACATGTATATTATGGTGTATTCTAGGGGTACTTTTTGAGGCACCACTAAGATGTATTTCTCACATCTTTTATAGACACCTCGATGTGCATGTAGTCTTTATGTATACTTTTTAAGTTCAACACAAGTTGTTCAGGGGATCAGGCTGGAGCATCTTGAAGGTATGTGGACACATAGTGTGTGGGGCTTGGGAATGGTAGTAAGACTAGTGTTCATGTGTTTTGTTTTTTATTGAATATAAATTTGGCCAAGTGTGTTATCAATTTATACATGACTATATTTTTTCACATGAGACATTTGATATAACATTGTGTTTGTTTTCTGATCAGTACTCTGATTATTCATCTCAAATGTTTTTGTTATTTTTATTATTTTTTATTACTCTGATTTATAGGAATAGTATCCCAATTTTATATAGTAGTCCCTCACCACTAGTCGGCAGCCTCTGGCATATAGGGAGACATGATTTAGTTCCTGTGATGTGCCAGTTTTGGGCACAAATGAGTGGCCTCAAGGATAAGTAATCACAAAATAGTATAATTTTTTAAAAAAATTAAGGATATGGTAGATAGGTGGTCTAGGAATGTTGAGTAAATGAACGACCTTATACTAGTGATTTGTGAACACCTTTATGGTGGTAAGTCCGAGTTACCATGCGTATAAGAATGTTGTTATTGGTTTGTGTTGTTATAATTGAGATATTAATAGAATATAATGGATTTACTAGATATGTTTTTTATAGTTTTTGATATTAATAAATTTGAAATATGAATATGTTCATGCATACAGATTAAGAATATAGGACTCACTTGAAATACACATACTTATGTGTGATTGGATTTTCTGATGTCGGGGTTCAACTATTTAAAGTGTTAATAGTAACTTATATGGAATTTTTTCCTATATAACATTATGGTGTCATTATAATAAACTAAACCATGTTATTTTCTCTAATGGTTCTTCATGTGGATTCAAGTTAAATAGTTCTCTAGTGTTGATAGAAATGAAATCCCTTCATCACCGGATGTATGGAGACCTTTAGTATATCAATGTAGTTATGGATTCCATAGTAATAGAACCCTAATATGTTTGGTATAGTTATGTGATAAATGAGTAATTTTCTAAGGATAGGTACGGTTTTCATTAAGGATGTGGGTTTTGATACTTAATGTTTGAACAACAACCTATATGGTGTTTTACTATATATTTTCTTATTGTAATTCTACTTAACAAAACTAGATAGTTGTGAAGATACCCTAAGTGGGTAATGGTAAGGAGAAATTGATATTCCATGGGTTGTGATGTAGAGTTTGGTAGACTTTAGATACCCATGATAAATATAACCTAAATAGTAAATTAATCTCATTATTTAAATAATACATCATATAATAAATTTATAATCCAAGGACCTAAAGGTTTATGCCTTAAAAATTTGTTACATAAATATCTTATTTTATAATAATTGAAACCATTTTTCCATAATTTTTCTCATATAGACACTTTACTATACTTCTCACATGATGTGATTATCTTCATAACCCAGGGAAAGGAAATATAAGAAATTGGTGAGCTCAAACACTTAGTAAGGTAAAAGTCATGTCAAAAAGTATTAGATCATAAACATGATGAGAATACGATAAAAGAATAAATATCTAAATAAGAGAACATAAGGCTATGAATGATAATAAAAAAATATGATGTATCCATATAAGATCATAAAAATATCATTAAGAAAATATAAAATATCAAACATATAACCTGTAAACATGACATAAGGTTTGAGATATTTGAAAAGGAATAATCATAAAAACATGGCACTTCCTAGAAATAAAATTCATCTTGAAATTTAGAAAAAAATGATAAAAAAACTTGGAAATTTTTCATAACTTAATAAACATGAAAATTTGGCACAATAATAATCATAGGAAAATATTTGTGAGAAATTCCATTATTCTCGTGCCTATGTGAACTCATTATGTCCACGCTTGAAAATGTGAGCAAATCCATCATCCCACACCTGTGTGAACAAGACCATTACTTCCATTCCAAAAATACCTCATGAGATATAACCTCATACAAATTAATTTTATGTACATATAGGACCTCACTGGTTATCATCTATATATATGTGTTCCACTTAAAAACAATCATCATCATAACTTAAATAAACCATGAAAAAAGAATGGGTTTCTTAAACATATCACATAACATGAATTTACGAAATCATATGATATAAAAATATCATTATCCAAAGGTTTTTATAACATAATAAAATATAAAATATAAATTCCTGATAGATATATCATTTGTAGATAATGAGAATCAAATAATGAAAATAGTTTTTTGAAAACATTTTGTATTCATCGTTATAAAAGTCATAGTTATGAGTCCCTTTTCAAAAAGCTGCCATTTTTTTAAGAGAAATGAAAAGAATTCATAAAATGATATTTATTTTGATTACAAAACTATTTTTCACCAAAAATAAGAAAATAAAATCAATCAAAATTGAATGTATTGTAAAATTTATGTTCAATAATTAATCGTGTAACTCAAAGAAAGGATTTTGAGTGACCAAGTCCCCAACCATTACCCTTGATTTCCATGAAATGATTTGACCTCATGTTCCATAAATATAAATATCTTAACTACTTGTTTAAAACCCTTATTCTAATATAATCCTATTTATTCTCTTCATTAATAACAATTTTCTTCATGTATTAGATTGTTGTAATCTTTTTTCAACATCAGGTGTTAATAATCTTAACCATTTTGAACTAGGATCATAAAAGTGGCATTGATATTACTTTTTTCTTAAAAACATAATCATTTAAAAAAAATTAAATGTTATAGAATAGATTTTTCTATAAGTAATTATAAATTTATAATTTTATTACATGGTATTTTTAGTCATGTTTTTTGAAAATGAAATGGTGAAGAACTGTTTTGGGTATTTTTAATAATATTGATGGATTAACTTAAAACGATCATTAATTTTGTGTTATTCAAAAAAATATTACTGATAAATTATAATTATAATTATAATATATAATTATAAAATATAAACTAAAAAAACCATTTTTTAAAATTAAGTAAAAAAATGAAACACATTTATTTTTGGAGGCGGTAGTCCACACAGCACACAATACATGATTCATGTTTTCCTTTTTCTTAATAGAAAAAAGAAGAGTGATTAATGCTTGTACCATCATTATAATAAAATGCCAGTATAATAATTATTCTTATGTTACCATTTTAATATGGTGAAATGAAATTTTATGAATAATAAAGGCATATAAATAAATAGAAATTGAAATAGAAGTTTAAGGACTTATACATCCTTTCTTGGATTATTTCCTTTATTAATGGGATTAAAACTTCGAGGGGAGGGGTGGTTTTTTATAAGAAAAGAACCTATTTAAGGTGAATAATAGTTTAGATAATAGTTTTTGGTATATTATGGTCTAATATTTGGGGGTTTTGGTGTTGGGGGATGTGGGATGTGGGGGGAGGAGTTCCCATTTTATAAGTGAAAAGGAGAGACCGTTTTGTATGCACAAAACTATTCAATAATGGGAATCAAATATCAATATATGTGCCTAAAAAATTGATAGGTAATGTAATTTAGGTAATATAAGGTCAGTTAGAACCTACATAATTTAAAAATATACATGTTTTATACATGTTATTTCCTTTAACTCTAAGGTTACTCACTTTTACCATTTAAGTTTCCACGATGATAGCTAGTTTTTACCTAGGTAATTTATCATTTAAGAATAAAAATAAAATGATCCTTATTAGATAATTTATATCCACTAATTCTGAATTTGAAATTTAATTTTTCAAATGAAAATCTTTTGTGAATGGAAAATTAATTTTAACACAAACTCTTAAAAAACCCATATTTTTTAAAAACATTATTTCCAAGAAAAAATATTTATAATTAGGGTAGAATTATCGATGCCATTGATTTCAATGAGTTTTAAAAAAATGAGCATTTATTTAGTAGTAAAATAAATAAAAAAATTCATGTCATCATGTTATAATTAATTAAACAATATATTTTAAAGAATGGTTTTAATTAAAACGCTACATAAATTTTCAAAATGTTGAGCATAGGTTTATAAATTCAAAATAGTATTTTAAAATGATTTATTATAATTTATAATATATTATTTAATACAAAATAATACAAAATAATTTAAATTAACTCATATACTAAAATAATTTCATAAATGTGATGTCATTAATAAAATTAGTTTTTTCACTATTTACCTAAAAATTAATTATTTCTGGAAAAATCCAAAAAATGTCATTTTAAGATAATATAATAATGATAAATCCAAAAATTATGTTAATTATTTGAAATTATCATTCTAGAATTTATAAATTTGAAATTAAAATAAAATCATAAAATATTGTAAAATGCATTTTTTAATAGAAATTATTTTTTTCATGTTAACTAATATTTTAAAATTTGTACTGATTATAAATATATTAAAATTGAAAAATATCCATTTTATAAAATATAATTTAAGAATAAGAAAAAAATTTATTAGTTTCTTATTTTTACTAATTGTGTTGATATTTTAAGTGAATTTTGTTTTGTTTTGTTTTTTTATAAACATATTTATTTATATATATTTCATAATTATATTGAAACTATTGATACCTTTTAATTTGTAAGATACCATATAATTATCTATATTTTTTGGTTTTGGTGTTGCGTGTGGAGAAAGTCATCGAACACATTACTTAATTAAGGAGGATAACTCTGGCCATCATATTATACCACCTTAAAATAATTTCTTTCTCAAAATTCCATTACATGGAAGAAAAAAGTGAGGGTACTTTTCTATCATCATATCCTAAAGTTCCCACATTTACATCTAAAACTTATGATTTTTTCATAGATCCTTAACCAGATGATTGGTTTTATTTCATAGCATCTTATCTGTTCGATCCAGAATTTCTACTCGTTGTTCCTCATATGAGATATCATGTTCTAGTTTCATAGATTTCAAGATTATCACATGTGCAGGGTTTGGTATGTACATTCTCAAAATAGATACGTGGAACACATAATACACTTGGGAGAGGTGAGGAGGGAGTGCTAAGTGATAGGCTACAACCTTGACATGATCAAGGATTTCAAAGGGCCTAATGTATCTAGGTATTAGCTTCCATTTCATTCCAAATCTCATAACTCGATTCCATGGAGATATTCAAAGGAACACCTCACTCATAGAAATAGTGGCTTCAATGCGAAATTTATAATGTTTTTTTCCTATAAACCAATTGAAATAAGGTATAAGTATCCTTTTTAGCGTCATTTGACAACAAAAATAATGCTATATATTTTATCAAACAATTTTTAGTATCAATTATTCTTAAAACTAATTCTAATAATTTAAAAAATATTTTAAGTATCAGTTAAAAAACTATTTACAAAGCATATTTATAGAAGTTTTTTTCATTGGTTTTTAGAAAAAAAAGAGACCAAAAAATATCAAATTTTTTTATGTTGGGTTTCTTAAAAATAGATTCAAAAACTTATTTTGAAATAATTTTAACATCTATTTTGTTAAAAATCGATGTTAAAAAACTTTTAAAAAATCACACCCCAAAACCCAAAACCCTCATTTTGTTTTTTCGACTCCCCACTTTTTCTCTCAACCAATGGTGCCTCCAATGGACACCCAACGATCTTCAATGGCTATTATAGTTGATTTTGTTCTATTTTAGTCATATTTTTAGGATCATTCAGCATCAATATTTTATCTTGTGTTCTTATATCATGATCTGTGATAATATTTAGTCCTCATAAACCCTATTCTGGTCGACCAAAATAGCAGTTTGAGGTTTTTGTTTCATTTTTTTTTCTTGTTCATTTTTTATAAGAAAAAATTATTCATTATTGAAGTGTTCACCCTTACAATTACTTTAGAGAAGTGAATCTATATTAATGATCAATTTTTTACTATGCAAATCTAAATTTTTTATAGTATTTTTATTTTGAAGACAAATTATCTTTTTATTAGTTATAAATTTTATTTGTCCCTTCATTATTTTGTATACATATGATTGTTAGAAAAATATTTTTTTATTAAAGTCTGTTTAATTTTATAAACTTTTGATTTTGTGGAATTATCAAATGGTTTTTCCCAAAATGATATATATATATATATATATATATCAGTATAAATTAGTAGCTATGGGATTTCTCATTTTTTGTTATATCCAAATTATATATTTTTGGATCAGTATGACAAACATCAAGAAAATATAGTCTCATGTATTTCATAATATAATTATTACAATTTAATAATAATTTATGAATTAATACATCACATTTTTTCATTCATTTCAACCACATTAAATATTATATGATAATGATAACCACTCTCATAATTAATCTTAATTAAAATTTTATGACTTTATGGAATGTATACTTCACACAATCAACATGTTTTGGATAAGTGAAAAGAACCCAATGAGATAAGATTTTTTAATAAAAATTTGAATTCAAAAGGCTAACAACATGGTATAAAATCCCCTTTTTCTACTATTACTTGAACTGAAAAATTTTAATCACAAATACACTATATAATTATGTCTTTATTCCCTAGAAAATAGAACATCCAAAATGGTTTTTACTATGTTTTATTAATAAAATTTCCTTTCAGATTAGTTTTATGGTGTGGTAAAAAATTAATTGATGTAAAATAATTCCATGTTTATATCAGAATATGTATCTGTTATCTATTTATCAATTAAATACCATTACAAATAACTTATAAACAAAAAAAATTACATTTACCATAATGAAACTTACATAATTCATAATTTTGTTAGTATGATTAATATGTTGTAAATGTGTTAGAAAAATATTGACTACTAAAATAAAAACTATTTCAAGCATTATATGAACATAAACTCAATGAAATGAATAGTACACCTATAATCTTAAAAAATTGGGTTACCTACACTTTCAATCATATTCATGTTATAAAAAGTTTCACCATTTTTTTAGATTGATACAAAATCACCCGTAACATTATTACTGAATAATCATAAAACTATTTTAAGATAGTTTTCATGGATATCGGTTTGGAAATAAGAATAATGATTAAAAATATCAATATTATCCATAATAATTATTGTAACACACTAATAAAAAACAATTTCACAACTACTTACACATAAATATTTCTTATATAAAAACTCAACAAAAAGGGTGAAATAGTTCACATATTACCCAACACAGTCATTAATATATAAATAAGGAATTTTCATCATTTCTCATTTTAGAATTCACCCTAACTATATTCTCCTATGAAAGGTAATATATATTGTATGATTTTATTATCACAACACTAGAACTAATAAAAAACTGAAGGAAAAAATGTAGGGACAAATCAACATATCTTATCCTTAAGCATAATGTGTTTGAACTCTGATCATAAACATCATCAGTTGAAATTAATCTATGGTCAATATTTTGGTGATGACATCTTCTACAAAATAAATTATAGGAATAAAAATTATAAAACATTTAAATTATCAACAAAAATAAGTATTTGAATCTATGTTTAAGTTTATTTATTCTATTTTAACTAAAGATGGATATTGATGTCTATCTTGAAGGAACTAGGCAGAACAAAAGTAGTTTTGTTAGATAGTCGTTTAAAAAATATATCTAAACTTGAAAAAAGTATCCTTATTCTCTTACTAGTATCATAAATCATAGTTTATAATTAGTTATTTAAATAAAATATATAATTAGAGTAATTTATTTTATTTTATTCTTAATAATAATTGATATTTCCTACATGATCACCAATCATTTTGATTATATATTTTTATATTTAATATTATTCTATTTATATATATATATATATTTAAATGTTTATATGTTTTAATATATTCACCTTTCATATTGTGATGTTAAATATTTAATGAATCATAATTAGATAAATTTATGAACAACCGCTAATGAATATGAAAAAGGATTTTATGATTTCTTGGAATTTTCTAAACAAGATCTTCAAAACATATATTTTCATTTTGTCCATGCATGAAGTGTTTGAATAAGAGAATGCTAAATTCTAGAGATATCAATGATATTATCATTTTCTATGGTTTTATCCATAATTATACACATTGGGTCTGGAATGGTGAAACAAGGAGAAGTTAATCATATAATGTTTATGGAGATATTCAGAATGAGATAGAGGATCGTATTGAAGAACTATTCATGATGTAGGTGTTGAAACCATAAAAAACAAAAATTGTTGAACAATTGTATAGATATTATGAGAAAAAATTATTCTCACATTGCACTAAATATATAGTGTTATCAAAAGTTCTAATATTGGTTAACTTAAAATAATGAAATTGGTGGAGTGATAAAGGTTTCTCTAACTTGTTTAAACTTTTAAAATAGATGATTCCAAAAGAAAATGATATTCTATATTCTAATTACATGGGGAAAAAGAAAACATTATTCCCAAGGGGATTGGGGTATAAAAAAATACATGATTTTCTAAATTATTGTCTGTTTCATAGGAATGGATATTAATATTTATCAAAATGTCCTAAATGCAGGGCATCACACTATACGATGGATGGAAAATTCAACTCTGATTAATTATTAGGTATTGGTATCTAACCTCTTACTAAATCAATTTGATACCTTAAAATAATCCCTTTCAATAATTCCAATATTTCAATTCTGATTTAATCTCAGTTACCAGAATCAAACCTCCATCTAAAGAAATTTGGTACCTTTTAGTAATTCCTTATTTGAAGTGTCTATTTGTAAATTCAATTAATGAGAAAAGGTTAAGATGACATATCGATGAGAACATATATGATGGTGAATTATTTCACCCTGTTGATTCACCATTATTGAAGAGATTTGAAAAAAAATCTAATTTTGGAAGTGGAGTTAGAAATCTTGGAGTGGGACTGCTTATATATGGAATGAATCTATATCAGAGTCTAAGTGGCCAACATAGTTTATGGCCTATTTTTTGGTAATTTAAAACTTTTCCCTAATATATGTACTAAGAGAAAATATTTTATGATGAACTTGAGTATTTATAAACCAAAATAGCTATGAAAAAATATTTATGTGTACCTTTCTCCACTAATTGATTATTTGAAACTTCTATGGGAGACAAGTGTTATAGTTTTTTATGCATATAAGAAAGATTATTTTATTTTGTATGCTATGATAATGTTCACTATATACAACATTAAAGTATATTGAAACTTATCTTGGATACTATGTTAGGGGATATAGTTCATGTCTAATTTTTGAATAATAGACTTCATATGATCAATTTTAGAATGAAATAAAGATAGTGTACATGGTACATAGAATATTTTTGAGAATTAATATTACTTATTGTATATTGAAAAAATAATTTAATGATTTATAAGAATATAATATTCCCCCATAACCATAGTATGTTGAATAATTTTTTGACAGGGTGAAAAATATTGATCTCACATTCAGAAAGAAAGGAATTTCGGGTCAAAAAAAATATATGTAACAAATAATCTATCTTTTTTGAACTACCTTGTTAGATATTTTTAGAGATAAAACATAACATTGGTATTATTCATGTTGAGAAAAACATATGAGATAGTTTTATTGGAAATTTATTAGAAATAAAATTAAATAAGAATGATGGAATGAATGATATATTGGACTTCCTATAAATGGGAATACATTTGGAGTTTTCTTCCACTATAGAAGGAATCATAAAATATTTACCTCAGGATTTTCACATGTTAAGAAAAATTGAGAAAATGAATTTTAGTCAGTGTCTACAAGGTATTAATGCACCAAGTGGATATTCTTCAAATGTGAAGAATTTTGTGCCATTGAATAATTTCAAATTAATAGGTATGAAATATCTTGACTATCATGTATTGATGCAACAACTACCAGTCACTTTTCATGGTATATTTCTGACACATATCAAAAATACTATCTTCAAGTTATGTAATTTTTTCAAATCCATTATTATAAAATTCTTTGATCCAAATTTGTTAGATGTGTTAGAGAATGAATCGCCTCTTATACTTTGTCAACTATAAATTTATTTCCCACCTATGTTTTTTGATATAATGGTTCAAATAAAGATTCATATTGTGCATGAGATAAGAATATGTGAGACTATTTATTTACATTGGATGTATCCTTTTAAAGGATATATGAAAATTTTGAAGGGATATGTTAAAAATCATTATCGACTAGAAGCCGCTATTATTTTGAAATATGTATTGGAAGAGGTGATTGATTTATGTACTGATTATTTTTTATGAAGTGGAGCATATTGGTCTCCCTATATATCAATATATGATATTTTATAGTGAATTTAGAGATATTCGAGGCTTAAAGGTAAAGTTTATTTCATTTAATGAAGTGATGTAGGAATATTTATACATTTTAAACAACACAAATGAGGTTCAACCATATATATAATCACATATTTATGAATTAAAGTTATGATATCCAAAAACAAATGAAATTTGGATGATGATTGAGGATATAAAAGAATTGTTTTATAGTTTAAAGAGAAAATAATCACAGATATATCAACATGAGAAACATTGAAATGGCTGGCAGGGGGTCGTCTCTTAATGTGATCACATGGTTTAGTTTATATATTAATGGGTACACATTTTACAAAAAATCAAGATGATAATAGTACCATTAAAAATAGTGGGGTAATGGTCATTGCTGAAGCACTACATTTTTGAGTGAAAATATAAAAACCCAATTTCTGTGTTAATAGTATATTTTGGTGTTCTTAAGGATATATGGGAAATTTTTTATACTATATTTTGAGTCAAAGTGTTTATGTGTGAATCTTTTTATAGTAATAGTGGTGGGAAACATGATGATTATGGGTTTACATTGGTTAATTTTAAAAAAAATAGTTATAATAGGAACCATTTATCATGGAAACACGTGCAAAGAATATATTTTAGGTCATTGATCTATCAAATGATTAGTGGTCCATAATTTTGTAATGGAAAAGAATTAATTTAGTTGATGAGGATTATGATGATGTTATGGATTTATATGAGGCTTATTCATTTATTACATTATTTTCAAAGGATAACAATGACTATAATGTAGAAATGGTCCATGCTACACAAAATGATCATCCTGAAGGGATATAGGAAAACACTAAATTAATCTCCTAATTATTCTGGTAAATATTTATATTTTATTTATTTTTTGAAATTTTCATGTGTAAAATATCTATTTTTTATTTATCATTGGATGTATAATTATATATATTTTATTAATTATATTATTTTTTTGTTAAAATTTATACTCAACAGTTATGGTTAAACATTTTTTGATTGTGAATCATGATGTACATCGTTATGTTCAGGTTAAATTTATGCATATAAATACACTTTTTTGTAACTGTGATATTTAAATTTATAAATGCTTCTATAATATAGGAATTGCTGTTTATATATAATATTTTGGCTTGCATATTTTTTTGTTTCCAAATTATGAAATCATTAATATTATTTTAAACATTCATATGTGTGACATTATTTTTTTACTTACATATTTTTTTCATCATTGTTTTAACATTTAATTTTCTTATAATATACCGGCTTAAAAAATATCATTACATTTTCCTATTTCAATGACAAACATAGAGGAAGAGGGACAGATAGTAAGGTATATGTTTTTTATATTATTAAATATTTAGTGATATATTTATTTAATGAAATCAAATTTATAATTTACAAAAAATAATTGAAGGACTACTGATGTGCCTCCTATTGAGAATACTTTTCCTTATTCTACTAATAAATTGATTTCTATAATTGGGGAACATGGTATTACATATTTAAAAACTGACACTTGCTCGTGGAGACCAGAGATTACATATTAATTTTGATGTAAATAATAAACCAACTGGTCCAAATATAACACAGTTTACCAGTTATATTTATATACAGATTCATTCTAGGATTAGTATTTTATATTAGGAATGGAATTTCATCAAAAGTATGGCCAAAGAGAAGCTGTGAGAGTCTCTGATGGTAAAATATCCCAATTGATTTATTTTTATGTCAATTTTTAAATATTATATATTTTACCTGATTAACATTAAATTTATTCAATTACAGATGAAATTCATTTTTGAAGAAAATAAAGAAATTAAGAAAAGATTTCTATCTTTAGCGGTGGTTTGGTGGAGAGATTTTAAAACAAAATTGAAAGAATTATTGTTTTTGGTAAGTTATAAAATGAAACACCATGTCTCATGTATGGGTTTTTAGATGGAGATACGTGGAATAAATTTTTCACCATCTAACATGATAAAGCATTTATGGTATGATAATTATTTTATATTCTAAAATTTATTGTATATTAATTGATTAATTTTTATTTTATTTTAATGTAACAGGCCTCCATGATATTACATCAAGATATCCAGTTATAGAATATATACCCTCATACTCTATCATGTGGATAGTATCATTTATTAGAGGAGAAAATGATTGTATAAATGATTGGTTCATTAAGATATCAATCTACTAGTGGTTCATATGAGGTTTAATTCCGTCCTCCATCTCCCCCCACTCACCATGAAAAATGGAAAAGAGCGATAAGAAATAAAAATAAAAATTACCGTACAAATAAATTTAATTAAGTAGCTGACATAATTGTAAGAAAGTAATTTTTATTTTCCATGAATGTTAGTACTTTTAAAATTAGAAACACTAATATACCATTTTAATTATTCATTTCAGAATGACCTTCAAGAGAAAGCGACACATGAAACTTTTATCCCTGGGGGTGGGATGGGCATCATATCTACTGCTTTAAGAAATTCAAAACTCCCCATCCGCATAAGAGGATATGAGAAAAGTGTTAGTATTAGGAAAGTTTTTGTTCATCAAAGTAAAGGACTCAACTGATCAAGAAATTGATTCCTTAAAATCCAAGTTGAAAGACCTAAAATAGTCCATGGGTGATTAAATTCAATCATCTATGTAGGATATGTTTGAAAAATTGATGAGACAGTCACTGCCTACACAGCTTGTGTAGCCTACACGACCTTCCCAACCTGTACAGGTACCCCATCCTTCCAATCCTACCTAGCCTATCGAACCTTCCTAATCAGATCTTACACCTCCTCATTCGGACCTAACCATATACTCTGAGTTGTATACTAGAGATACTCATGTATGTATTATATTATATGATTTCACACATATTTTTTAGGATTCCATATAATATCTGCCTATATATTTGGGTCATGTAAAAACATCAATAAATTATATTATTTATCCAAGTAGTATAATTTTATTTCCTATCAAGGAGGTTACCAGAGTTAGATATGGTATGAGTCATTGTTTACTTTGGTCGGTTATCCTTCTATGTTATCTAACATGAAATTTATGCATTGTTTTTGTAAACATTTTTTTATTTTTGATTTAATATATGTTAAGAAAATTTCTAACATTTATTTTATATAGGAGTTTATAAGATAAAAATAATTGGTACAAAATAAACAAAACACGGTTCAGGAATCAAAAAATTTAGATAATTTTGATGTTTTTGATTGGATACAAATATTAACCTGGGTTTCTTCTTAATTAGATAATATTTATGAGTTTTATATAAAATCTAATATATGTTGAATAGTATACCCATTGATAATATTCAAAAAAATATATCATGTATATTATTACTTTTTATGATCTCAGCGTGCTTGTGTTGTGGTTGTTTTCCATGCAAGTAAGGTTATGTTTCATTTTTTTCATTCTTTAAATAAAGATGATTTCAAGTGAATTGTTATATTACTTATTTAATTAGGTATCTAAACATAATTCTTATCCAAAATGAAACCATTGTTTTTTATGGTCTTATATATCTAGAGTTCATTTCAATGGTTATATAGTATGCAAATACTTATACTAAAGTTACATATATATGTGACATATTATCAAATAAGAAGATTGGATGCTTGTTTTTTTCACTCCTTGATGGGTAATAACAAAAATATAATTATGAACTAATATTCATTATAATGTCATTAAATGTAAATTTTATATATTGTATAGTTCATTAGATGTTAGGTGTATTCTTCCCAAATGAACATACATTATATTTATTTTTATCATTATTAAGTTGTGTTATTAAAAAAATTTACAACTTATTAAACATGTAAGTTTTATTATTTTTTATAATTTATTTATTTTTAATTCTTATTGTTTATAAATATTTTTTTAGTTGATATATATATATATATATATGAAAATTCAGTTCATGGAATTTTTTTAACAAATATCAGTTGTCAATAAAGAAGCTAAATCGAATCAATTACGTGGAAGTGAAGGTAATTTTTTTAAAATTAGATAATAATTGGTTATATATATATATATATATATTGGTTTTTAGTTTTTGTTTAATGTTTTATTATCACAATGTCATAATAAAAATAAAGGGTGGAATATGGTTATTATGTATTAGGATTCATGTATGTGACAATCACAACTAAGGAAATAACTAAATTTGATAATGTTATTTATATTAATTATTTTATGGTTTATATCAAAATATTCTATTTTTTTTATTTGATAAAATTAATTTTCACTGTATTTTTTCAATGATATTGAGTTTTATATTAATTATTAACTTAATCATCTTCTTAGTTTGTTTACAAACTATTTGTTAATTATGATTGTGATTTAAATTATTAGGTATGTCTCTTTTAATTAAAGTTAAAGAAAGGAGTATGTATACAATAATTTTCTCATTTAATTTGGTATATTATATTTACTTTTATAGGGTTATCCACTATATAAAGGGTAATGGATTTGTAAAAAATATCTATACTTTACAAGCATTTAAATTTTCAGGCATGTATCTTTTAGTTAAAGCTTAAAAATAAGTAATTATACACTCATTTCATTCTTAAAATTTTGTATAATATATTTTTATAGGTTTTTGTTGTGTCAGGAATGTATCTTTTAATTAAATATAAATAGTTGGGTATTTATATAATTTTTTATACTTTTAGTTCTCATATTATGTTTGATTTTACAGGGTTGTTTTTTCCTTAATTTAGTGTATTAGGTAGAGTTTGTAAATATTTTAGAAAATTTTTAAAGAAGTAAGTTTTATTATTCTTTATAAATTCTATATTCTTAATTATTTTTGTTTATACATGTTTTAATAATTGATATATTAAAATGAAGGTCTTGAAAAAGGTTTACCAATGATCAATTATTGATATAGAAGTCAAATATTGTATCCCTGGTTTCATTCTTCTTTTAAGCTATGTGGTTCTTCCTCTTTTGTAACCCTAGTATCATGTCCCTGGTTTTATTTTTCTTCTAATTTCAACAGTTCTTCTCTATATGTGTTATAGGGTCTTTATTGAAAGTTATACTTTGATGATTATAAATCATAAAAAAATTATAATTATTATTCCTTTTATTTTGAATAAAGTGTAAGAAAAAATATTTTTACCTATTTATTTTCATTACCATATTCTCTGAAAAATGAATTATTAACATTTATTTTTTTTCATTTCTAGTAATCAGGATATGAGGGTTTACAAATAATACTGACTTCATCTCTATTTCCTTCACTTGTAATGTAGAAAATTTTTATTAAGTGTGATGTTTTTATTCATATGATTATATGATTTAATATATTCTATAATTTTGTGGTTGTAACTTTTTATGTTGCTTCTGAAAGTGATATATGGTTTATATTAACATTTTTTTGGTATTGTATGAAATTTTTTATTATGTATAATCCATATATAAAAAATGTTGTAGCATTTTGGATTTGAATTAAATTACAATATGTGTTCCTATTTCATCTAACGATAAATTCTTTAATGCAAAAAAAATTAATGCATGATTTTATGACAAATATGTCACTCAAATGGGTTAATCTGATTGCTCTGATGTGAATTGTGTGATTTTTATATAATAATAAATTATTTAATATTTATCTTTTTTCTATATTTGTGAGGAATTTTTAACTTTAAAAAAATAATGATAGATCTAGTTTGAGTTTCATTGATGTATGACCATCATCAAATAGTATGATGTTATAGTTAGATGTTTACTATTAAATATTGTCTAAGGTTGTTCAATTACTTTCTTGGGAGATATTAGAATTTATTTCCAAAATTATGATTAAATTCTGAATATAATGTCGATAAGGAATAATTATTGATTATTTAATTCTAATGACAAAGACTAATGATTTTATATAATCTACATATCATATAAATGATGAAGTTAATAAACTAGTGTGCAAGACCAACATTCAAACATTGATATTCTAGACATTGGTTTTTAAGACATGGTGATTATAGACATTGTAATTTTTTACTATGAGTTTTTATATGTTTTGATTCTAAAAATTAAGATTTCATACATTTAGATCTTGGATATTTCAATTATAGACTTTAAGATTCTTGAAGAGGTGGTAATGTAATAAATCTGAATGTTCTGAATGATGATAGGAATATTAATCAGACGGTGTGAAAGAAACCAAAAGATAATGAATCATTACCATTTAATTTATAAGTTTTAATAATAAAAAAAGATCAATATCCTTGTAATTATCCAAATTAATATTTCTCATTTCATTTACACATGGTGCTTTTATTCAACACATGGTAATAAATTCTAGTTGTAGAAGTTACACCATAACTACTCAAAAATTAACCGTTTCAACTCACAAATCACATGGTTTTGATCTTGAAATAAATGTTTTCCTCTTTATCATTATATCCAACATATGTTTATTTATTCCCAAGGTTTATTATCCAATATATTCTCAAAAACTATATGAAAAAACTATTTGTTGACTTACCTATGTCACTCATCCGCTTTACAACAAAAAACATTATATTGATTAAAATACATGATGGTTTTTTATCTAACATGTGGTGTTGAAAAATAACACATGGTGGTTTTTTTAATCTCCATCATCCAATCACTTATATCATCATTTTTCAAGATAAAATTAATCATAAACACTCATAGGTTTTCTCTAACATTTTAATTAACCATTTTTGAAAATTTTGGTTGACGCATTATTTGGAAGAAACATATATCATATTGGAGACCTTATATAAATGTTAAAATAAACTATATTGAATAAATTATTTCAATTATTCAACTCTTAAATAAAATAGTTTGGTTTTTGGTACCCTATTTTTGCGATTCTAAAGCATTTTCTAATACGGATTTGGAAAATGAAAACATGAAATGTTTTCCAAAATCAAATGAAATTTTTTTTTGAATTAAATGTAACTAATTTAAATTTTATCATTGAGTCTTTAATTCTTTATATCCTTATAAATAATGTGTAATTCATTAGCTTTATCTTGATCAGTTCCTTTCTGTTGAAAATACTTATGCTGATGGAATGAGAATATTGGAAAAAATGGTGTAAAAATTTAAATATATTGAGACATGAGATACTATTATAATTATTTATTATATACTTTTATTTTTTATTATAGAATTATATTTAATTTATTATATGTTTTATGATACATCCCATTGTTTATGTTGTAGGTAAGGTTATTATAGAAAATGATGTAAGAGAGGTTAACCTGAGGAGCAGGATTTATGCAAGATATATTCTATGATGATGCGGTGTTTATATTGTAGTTACTTTTATTTTCTCTTATTCATATTTTGTATATATTTTTTACAAGTTCTCATATTGTGAGAAATTTTATGTAATTAATTAATTTTTTAAAAAAATATATTTACATTTTAATGTCGGTATTTTTATAACCCGATGTTGAATCTATATTATTGTATTTTCAATGACATTTTTATGTATAAAATGATGCTGAAAATTATATTTAAGTGTAAGTTTTCTATAAAACTGACATCGAAAAAATTAACACAATGTTTTTGGACTCTATTTTTAGAAAAAAAATTTGTTGAAAACTGATGTTGGTATATGTTTTTGATGTCAGTTTTGTAAAAACCATTGCTGAAAACATGATATAATTGAACTTCAATGTTGGTTCATTTCTATAACCAATGTATAAATTCTGAACCTGTAAATTAAATTTCATTTTCATAATAAAATTAATGTCGGGATATATTTTCAACAATGGTTTTTTTGTATACTGATGTTGAAAGAGCTATTAAACTAGATTTTTGATTAATTTTTAGATGTTGGTTTTATGAAAACCAGCATCAAAACTATTATTTATAATGTATCATATATAAAGGTTTTTTAAAAACTAAAATGGAAAAGGGTATTTCTTCTAGTGTCTTTTCACCAACTTTAAACTCTATATCTCATCGATGATTATCTTTATAACGTGTCTATTAAATTTATACTACTTTCATATACTCATGAATTATTTAAACCATCTCTTTCATTTCTTAGGAAAGGTCTGGACCTATCAGCTTCCTTCATCCAACATCATTCCAGTATATTGTATTCATACATCTCTTCTCATACATAGCCTCATGTAGTGTCATATGAATTCTATAATGGAAACTATTGTTATATCATAACTTTACTAGGGGGAGGTGTTGATCCAAAATTCCTTATAAATCCATCAAAAAATATCTCATAAAATCCTCTACAGTTTTAATTCTCCCCTCATACTGATCATCTATTTGAGGATGATATGAAATTTTAAATCTTAGATCTATCTCTAAATATTTTTTAAAGCTCCATAGATTCTCTAGGTAAACGTCATATCCCTATTATATACAATGGAAAGTGGTACTCCATGAATCCTCACCACTTTCCTTATGTATATTTTGGATAGTAGTTCAAGGGATAAAGCTTCTTTGATTGAAATAAAATGCACTTACTTTTTAATGTGATCAACTATAACTTAAATAGAATTATGGCCTTTATAGGTTTTTGATATTCCTACAATGAAGTCCATGGTTATTTTTTTCATTTCCATATTAGTATGGGTATTGGTTACAACATACCCTTTGACCTTTCTCATTTAGCCATTACTTTGTGGAATACTAAGAAATGAGATATGTATTCTACAATCTTTATCATCATATTATCCTACCAAAAGTTTAGATTCCGGTCTTTATAGATCTTTGGATAATGAATAGATAAGGATGATTTATGAGAATTATCCAAAATTTCCTTCTATAATTCCATATTTTATAGGACATGTAATGACCCAATGCTTTATCAATAGATTTCCTTTCTTATAATTAGGTATTATTGTATAATCACATAATATTACATATAAAACAGAATACAAACTTTATAAATGAATAACGAGTGAAATAAAATTTATCTTTAGAAGTTAAGAAACACATACTGATGAAATAGTTATTTGACATTTGGAAAAGTAAAATGACCCTTATGAATAGTAAACTGGCCAATGTAATAGTAACCTCATAAATGAAGGTATAAATAAAATTTTTCCATCTTATAAGTGTCAACATGATATAATTATATCATAATATAAGTAAATAAATATTTTAAAAATTATTAAGTATGTGTTCGTATTTTTGTATGACATGTATATTTAATTAAAATTTTATGATTAATTTAATAAATCAAAAGAAAATTTATTTTCATAAAATATATTCATAAAATAATATTTTTATGTCTTATTATTATAAAATAATTTTATAAGACATTAATTAATTTTTCAAAGTGTTAGAAAAAAAGTTTTTATTTTAAAATTTGAATTTTTCAAGTAAATTTTAGTTTTAATTAAAATTAAAATTTCTCATATTTAGAAAATTATTTTCATAAAATGGAGTTCATTTTTAGATTATACAAATCAAGAAATATTTATATTTAATTTTTCGTATTTTTCTAAAATAATTGAATTTTTTGTGAATAATGAAATACGATAATTTACTGTATATATACATTATAAGTTAAATACACTATTTATTAAGTCATGGTTGATTTAAGTAACATTGGTTCAAACTCACATGATTCTAAATAATCATCACTATTTCTTCTCTTGAGAAAAATAATAAAATAATGAAATTTAAACTGAGAAAACTCCCCTCTCCTCCATTATAAATATCACTCATCACCACCTCTTCTCCTCACGCCTCTCAAGCCTTGTTCCTTATCCAAATTATAATCATATCTCTCGATAATCCCCTATCCCACATCCAAGATCTCTTGGTCACATCAAAATACCAAAACCACTCCCCTAAGGAGATTCTCAAGAGGAAGAAATCAAGAGGTAAAACCCTCATCCGTTTTCTTTAAATTTATTTTCAAGTTCCTTTGTATTATTTTCTATTCTAAACTATCCTAATAAAAATGGTGTGATAACTCCAGTACCTTAGATGTACTGGAATTTTTTATACTAATGTGAAACATCCCGAACTCGGATTCCACTCAAAGCTGCCCCATACCCGGTTGACTACATGACCTCAAGCACATTTCCCTAAATTCCAGAGGCTACCGAATAGAAGCGAGGTCCTAGGTGTGATAGTTGGGAACCTATGGCCTTATTGGAAGAGTGTAATAAAACATAAACAATAACAATTCCATAGCAGAAGTACTAATACCATAACAGAAATAAATAGCATAAGACTACTAATAAAAATAACCAGATGTCAAAGCATAAAAAGGATGATGCTCCATGTCACATGTTCTAGGAAAATAGCCAAAATAGGATGAATTTTAGTAATAAAAAATATAAGTACAAAAAATAAAAAAAAGGAACAAAAGAGACTCAGAAACATCGCAATCCTTGTATTGGTCCCATGCTCTCCTTCTCTTAATAGCAAATCAAGTACCTGTATAAGGGTTCTTGCCCTTATCAACACCTAAAACAATATAATCTATTTGGGCCCAAAAACATAACCCAAACAGGGTGTAAAACTAAATCCCAGTAGGAAACCACCTAAGATCTATTCCAGTATATTAGTGAATATATATAATAGGAATTTTACAATAATGAAAACAATAAGCTAGAAAGTAATCAAAAGTAATCAGTCCTATTATCACGGATATTCATATACATTCATTTCATGTTCATTAATTAATTCAATTACATTGAATTATATAATTAACTAGATCCAACCTAAGCCCATCAACCCCCCCCATGTAAAAGTATACATAGTAGATACCTCAGAAGGCTATCTAAAAAAATAAGTGAAGATCAAATCAAAGATTGTTCTTTGGCTTGGAAGACGCATCATAATTCATTTTATTTAAATATTAATTTTATAACCTGAGCCCATCCACGACATTCCTAAATTGGAATTCAAGTATCACTCTAGGTTCAAATTCTATCTGCAACCTACAATCCCATCTCGTTGAACCTCTCTGAAATCCTAGTATCACTCTAGGTACAAACCTACCAACATCCTACATGCCCATCCTAATGAACCTCTCTGGAATCCGGGTATCACTCTAGGTGTATTATAAGTCCATGTCAACTAAGATCATTACTGGTGGTCCTATAAGGAATCCCCAGGTATCACTCAAGTCATGAAAATAAATCTAATAGAGTTCATCCATGGCATCCCTCAATGATCCATGTTTCTCTTAGTAAAGTAATTAAAGCCTCCATGAGCCTGACCGCTAAACTCGTGGCTCGCTCATAGCTTGAACATAACATCCTGACCAACCTCATAAGGCTTGGCCTTTCAGTTAATATCATGGGTAAAACAAACAAAAATAAACACATATAATTTAAAATATTACAAGGCTTTATCAATAATAATTCACATAGGCACAATTTAAATAACAATCCTATTATGTAGTCTAAACCATTACAAGGACTTAACATAACCAAACTCACAAGGGCAGTTTCACAATTGGCGCAAAAGATTCCAAACATGCTTAAACAAGCATAAGCATAAACATGGGTAAAGGGTAAAGTTATCTATCCCATACCCTAATCTAATTGTTTACCTTTTAACAACAAGGAAACTTTATTATTAATCAAAATCATTTTTACACAACCGACAAATGGGAAACAAGGCATGCCTCATAGGCATCCTAGGCCAAATGGCCATAATTAGTCATCTAAGGGAAACAAACCCATGGGGTGGCAATAATTCAAGGTTATCAACTTAATTCATACTTTTAATCCCTTAACCAATTACCTAAACAACATTAGGAAAAAACATAGGTTAATTATCAATTTAATCGACACCCAAAAATGGGTTTGCGGCACTCCAACACGTATAATCAACTTGAAAATTAATGAAAGTCATGAGACCACCTACCTTGTGCTAGTATAACTCTCATCGTCTAGTGTTGACCTCTAATTCATTCTAGATCGAAGTAGATCTACAAAATGAGAATAAACTCTCAAGGCTTGATAACTAGGTCAAGATAAGAAATTATGAATAACAACTCAAGAGGAATCGAGAGCTCACCATGGGGATTCCAACGCATCTGATGATGTCTGAATATGAGTTTAGGTGAATAATTAGGAGCCAGATCTATCCTTGGGTTGATCTGGGTGATGCTGTATGAAAACAAGCATGATGCTTTTGTCCGAGAGAAGAAGGCGAGGATATTTCCCATTTTAGCCAAAAAAAATAAAATTAAATGGTGTGTACTTGAGAATACACACTATGTATATGCTAGTTTTCCTTCCTCCTTATGACATTCCTTATACGTCATAAAAGGCCTGCCGACATTAATGCATGGTGTGTACTGGGATTACACGGTGTGTAACCCTTAGTCATGTTGTGCAACATTCCTACATTCATCCCTTAACCTCTTTTCTCTCATTTTCTTAAATACAAACTGAAAAAAAAGGATCCATACCTCAAAAAAAGAACTGGGTACTTACATGGTGGAATAATTCATCATCATCTCTCATTTCCCCTCCTTTTATACTAGAAATGGAAACACCATCTGAGATGTGTTAATTTATCACATTCAAGGACGACGGGATTTCAATTTATATTATCGTCTTCAAATCTAGTCATGAAACCATTGTTAGGGTTTAACCATATTATTATTTATTTAATATATCATATTTAATGTTCTAGAATCATTTTTTTACAAATGGTATTAATTTATAAAACAAAATTAGTTTTTTATGATAATAAACCTCAAATTAACACAAACGGTTATCATTAAAGTTTTTTATAATGATTTATCCTCACTCCAAATAACTAATTGAATTTAATAATCATTTAATCTTATGGTTGTTATCTAATAAAATATATATTAAATTCTGGACAACCATCATCATCTTACATGATTATTAGTATATGTATATAATTAAATTTATCATGAAAACCAAGGAAACAAATGCTCCGAAACAATAAAATTGAACCTCCTAACCCATCAAAAAGGCCATGAATGAACATAATAAGGTTATAATAAATCAATTACATGTAAAATAGGTTCTAGAATTATTATTTAATGAATATAATTTTATTACCCAAGACATTAAGATCAAGGGGATAACACCTTTAAGCTTAAGGTAAGAGATTCTACCAGAACCTCCATTATTCCTTTGGGTTTCTCTATCTTTCTTTTTACCTAAAATAAGTTATATTTTCTATTTATGTACATATTATAAATGTTTTTTATATGATAGAAAATCATGTATAAATATCCATTCATCATTATCTTTTGGGTATATACATAATTTTAAATGATTCTATTCTCAATTCTTCCTGATAAGGAAGCCCGATTTAAGGGAACTTCTCGAACTCTTACCCATTTTCAAGTTTGATCCATAATATGTTTTAATCCACCATTATTTTTTATAAAACCAGTCATTTTGTTATGAAAACCTTCCTGGTTAACTTCTAGTTTTATATAAAATATTATTATCTTTTCTATTTTAAATTATCTTTGATATTTCCCTTCAACTGCACAAAATGTTTTATTTCTAAAGTTTCTTAAACACAATTTTTTTACATGTATTCACTTAAGTTTTTCATAACCTATCTTGATTTATTTTTATTTTATCTTATGAATTTCCATGTATGATTTAAATCCTTTCTGTCGTGGACACTTTTGTGATAATTCCTTATGTTATTTCTTTTGATAAGATTATGAAACCCAATCCCTACCATGGGTAACCCTTATGTTTAGGTATTATTGATTATGTATGATTATTTATGTGGAAAATATATTCATTAAAATGTTATGATTGGTGCACCTATATATTTATCCAATGAATGGGGTAAAGTTTAATCTCATGAGACTTTATGTGCAATGATCTTGGTGGTTATCCTTGACTCGTACTCCATGTGCAACGGTCATGGTGGTTAACCTTAACTTGTGCTTCTATATGTGCAATGAGCTTGGATCTAGCTAAAGTCATGTTTTATGTTTCCACTGCATTACTATTATTCCATGATTATATGATCTCATGTTCTAAATTTTATTATTCCTTATGTTTAGTCATGTACCATGCCTCTTTATACCATTATATTATGACTTCTAACCCATGTTATAAGCTTTATTCTTATATTTATTCCCTTACTGGTATTTTTAGCTCATCCCTTTGTTCATACTATCCCTAGGTTATCCTATATAGATATATGATCACAATGGAAGTTAGGAGCTCAATATAGAGATTAAATAAAATTTTCTTTTATGATTTTTAATTTTCTACTTAGTCTTCCAAAGTCACTAAAATTTATGATCCTTGGCTTGTATTATGATGTTTAATTATACTTAAAATAATGTAATGATATTTGTAAAAATCTATGGTCTCTATAGGACACTCATATAGATACCAAAACTTACAACTCTATCTTTATTAAAGTTGAACTCTAGAATATTTTCTACCTTTTTATGTATCTCTACATCATGTTTCTAATATTCTTTAATCTTTACATGAATGGTAGGTTGATAAGTTGGGAAAGATAGGGTTTATATTACCCAAATATGAATTTAAGATTGATACTCTATAATTCCATGTGTATTGGGTCTCTTTAAATCATCATCATGTATAGATTAGCATGATATTTCCTTCTCAAAGCATTGATGATCGTGTAGCAATTCAATATTCATTTCCACCCTTATACCATTGCATTATACTAATTTTGAATTTTAAATTACATATTTTTTTTCAAATTACACTTAAAATTTGGTTCAATTATATTGTTTTTATCTCTATTAAAATGTAAAATTTTACATGTTTAGACTATTTTGTGGTAGGAGGAGGTGATTTTGAGGATCCAGAATAAAGTTTAAGCAAAATGGTCCAAACTACATGGAATCTTGTGAACACTTGTCCATTATTTTAAAAATTTATATAAATATATTAATCCAATTTTTATTAACTTTTTTATGTTATAAAAAAACTCAAGTGTATACAAATCATCTCAACACAATCGATCCCAATTAATCCATCTAGTATCCTAATCAAACTAGTATGTTGAGAGAACTAAATCTATTCAAAGTCAAAAGTTGGGTTTAAAATTATGACTATATCTACATTAAAATATGTCCAATGGCCATAAAGTTTTACATGGTTATATTCATTATTCATTCCAACAATGCTTATATTTTTTCCAAGTTGAGAGAAATCTATTTACTAACCCCAAACCAAGACACAATTTGTATCTTGAAATCTGGCTTCCCAAAACCACTTCCCATTTTCGCTATAAAAGGCCACCATGTAAACCTCGTATTTAAGTTCAAAAAATAAGTGAAGATATGTAATTTTTTAGTTCTATAAGAGTTATATTATCCACTTAGAGGTTATGAAGCTCCATATTATCATAGGTATAGATGAAATTAATAAGGATATCTACTCGAGCTTCCTCTTCCTCTTGACGGAGAGCTAAATGGTGGGAATTCATTGACATGGAGATAAAAATATTATAAAGGGAGTTAATAAACTTCTATTGATAATGGTTTTATGTATTTTGGGTTTGAAAATATTTATTTCAAAATTATATTACTTTGATTCATATTTGAATGCTTTTTTTATTCAACTAAATGGAGTACTCTTTACTCTCAATATATCAGTGTGAAGTTTTTGAGTGTGTGACTTGTTTTGTTCCAATTTTAAATCAAAATAATCATTTTATTAAATAGTAATTTGTGGTTTTGATTTTATTTGGAAGTTATTATACCATGCATAAGAGTTGTACCATGGTTATACGATTGTTATGTCAAGTTTTGGTTCAACATGAATTGATATAAAAGCTTGGAAGTACTCAAGAATCCAGTTAATTTCAACCAAAGTCTTAATTCAAACATAAATTAATATTTTATAATGATTAAATTTATATGTGTGTAGTACACTCAAAATGAACCCATTTTATCATATTTTTTAAAATCCAACTGTTTTTCAACTGTTAAACTATTTAAATTAAGTCATTTTATTTTTAAAACTATTTTAAAAATCACCCCCCGCCTTTAGTATTTTTTATTAAAAATACACACTATAAACCACCAATTATTCTTGAGAGAAGATCTATGGTCTATCCAATTATATAAATCACCTTTAAAAACATAGTCGGTTTGATGTGTCATGACAATGTAGTCAATATACCACCTTATTTTCCTTCCCTGAATGGTAATGTATTGAGTAGTCATAATATTTTATCAACTCAAACTATATCCTTTAATGGATATTCAATTACCTATATGTGAATATTTATTCCAATATATTTTGATATGTATATATGTCATACTTTTCTAAAAATATATAATGTTTCCAAATCTAAAATTAAAATATCACTACCACTATCTCTAAATCATGTGTCAGGTAATTTTTCTCATAAGTATTTAATTTGCATGACCCATAAGCAATTACCCCATCATTATGCATGAATATTCAATCCAAAAAAAATTTTAAAGCATCATTTTATATTATAAACCATTCTATACTACAGGTTAATGAAGGTATAGGAGCAATGACCAACATCTTATTTAGCTCTTAAAAAATCACCACATTCATCTATCCAAAGGAACTTTACTCCCATCCATGTCAACTTCGTTAGTGGATTTGATAGCCAAGAGAAATTTATCAAAAAGAACATGTAATATCCATATAACCCTAGAAAACTAAAGATGTTAGTTACATTATCCAGTCTGGTCCATTTTTTGATAATTTTCATCTTTGATGGATCTACTGATATTCCCTTTCTTATGATTACATGACCTAAGAATGACACCTTTTGTATCCAGAATTTACATTTAATTAATTTGTCACACAACTTCTCCTTTATCAAGGTATTTAAAATAATTTGAAAATAATCTTCATGAACTTCATTTCACTTGGAATATATAATAATATCATAGATAAAAACAACCACTAATTGATCAAGGTAGTCTATAAAGACTCTATTCATTAGATTGGTGAAGATAATAGGGGAATTGGTAAGTCTAAATGGAATCACTAAAAACTAGTAGTGTCCATACCTTGTTTGTAATTCCATCTTAGATATATCCTCCCTTTTGAACCTAGACTAATGGTATCTAGATTGAAGGTCAATATTTGATATGCATTGAGCTCCTATGAGTTGATCAAATAAACCATTGATAGGTGGTAGAAGATAATTTTTTATTTTAATATGCTCATGATAATCAATGCAAAGATGCATCTAATTTTCCTTATTTTTTACAAAGAGGATCGGAACACCCCCACAGTGAAGCACTTGGGCGTATAAAACCCTTTCAAAATTTTGTTTTAGTTTATTCTTTTACTACTATAGTTCAATGTGATCCATTCTATGCAAACTCTTTCAGATTGGAAAGCATCTAGGTATGAGTTTTATTGAAAACTCAACCTCACGCTAGAGATGAAGACCAAGTAGTTCATCTATAAATACATTATTATATTCCCATACAATATGCATGTTATCAATATTGACTTCCTCCCTAATCATTTGTTCCAAGAGTCTCTCATTTTTGGGTATTGTAACCTATATTATAAAATTTTCATCCATGTGAAATTTAGAATCATCCCATCATCAATACATGATAAAAATATGATTTGGAATATGAAATGAGACTTCATTATCCTAGTAGTTGATATGTTTTTTATGAAGAGAAAATTAATATATATCTAATATTATGTTATATTCAACAAAATTAATAATAATTATATCTAAAGGAAGTATCATCCCACAAATATCAATTGGATGGGATTTATAAATCTTAGGAGTAGGATTTAATAAATGGAATTTATACATTATCCTATGAATCAATAGGTTTCAATCTACTTAATCCATGATTAGTTATCTAACTACACTATATATATATCCAAACCCTTCATAATGGTTCGTAAAGATAATGTGATTAACCAAAGCATGTCCCCAAGGAGTGTCAAACTAGGTGTGAAGTAAGGTCTCATTCATCGTGCACTAGAATGATGGTCGAGAGATACTCAGCCAATTTTTTCAGTTGTTACCCCTAGATGAATTAATTAAAAAATCATGTTCACATGGAGGGAAATATAGGAACTAACCTATCATCATCTATACATATGTGTTCCGTTAAAAAATAATCATTATTATATCTTAAATAAACCATGGAAAAAATAATGGGTTTCTTAAACATATCACATAACCTAAACTTTAGAAATCATAGGTTCTCTACCTCTGAGCAGCGGCTTCTCCCCTCCAATTCACGCGCCTAGGATTTCCCTTCCAAGTTGTCTCCTACCCTCCTCTGGCATGGCCTGACCTGGGTGAAGACTATTTCATTTTTGATTGGTGTCGATGGGTGATGGATCTATGTGGTCCCACTTCGTCATTGGCTCAGTAGCGGCTTCGTTGTTCCTTATAGCTTCGAGATCTCATGTCATCTTTGGTATGTTCAACGCTGGAATCGATACACTCAGTGTTGGATTTGACGTTCCTAGATTTGGGATCTCATCTCGGCCTTGACATGCATCAAATCCAAGTGGTTCGGCTTTGGGTTCTCAGCTCTGTGATGGAAATGTTCTTTCCAAATCCTATATCTCATTGCAGCTCTGGGTGATTGGTGTCGTCTCTAGTGTGCTCGGTGATAGCTCTAGTCTGCCTTTGGCTTTGGGATCTCGTCTCAGCTATAGTTTTCTCATCATCATCTCTAGTGTGCTAGCCACCGACTATTCAGGATTCCACCTCGGCTATAGTGTGTTCAGCATGGGCTATAGTGTGCTCAATGTTGTCTTTGGCATGCCTTCCGGCTCTGAGATCTCATCTAAGCTTAGTCCCAGCTCAACGTCAGATTTGGCATGCTCTGGTGTGCTTGAGGTCAGCTCTAGTGGCTCAGATGGGGGAGTCCTTACATTTTTTTTCTTCTGTAAGTTTTTTCTAGGTTTTGATTTTGGTTAAGTTGGGATCTTGTTTGATTGGATGTGAAATTGGGGGTATCTTGGTGGTGCTGATGGCATGGTTAACTGTGAATCTGCTAGTTACCTGCTGTTTTATTATTGTTGGAGGTGAAATGGATGGATATTTGGGGAACCCAGACATGCTACAAGGTTTTTCTTCAGATGAGGATAGAGCTAGTTGTCTTTATCATGCATGGATTTTTATATTTCTAATATTGAGAGTGTATGACGTAGCCATCAGTACTGGGAACGGGTCATCTTGCTGAGCATCCATGCTTTGGTGGAGGTGTTCCTTAATGATGTTGAGGCTGGGTAGAGGCACTTCTTTGTAGTATTGTTCTGGGTTGTAACCCTTTTAGTTTTTGAATTTTTTTAATGTCTTGATGTCTCTAAAGTCTTGGTTTCCCCCCATTTACCCTTAAAAGTGTCTTATCCAAAATCAATAAAAATATCGGCCTTTGGGCCATTAAGTCAAGAAATCATAGGATATAAAAATCTCATTATCCAAAATGGTTCATAATGTAATAAAATATAAACTATCAATTTATGATATATACAACATTTTAAGATAATGAGAACCAAATTATAAATAGATTTTTCTTTAAAAAACATTTTGTATTCATCATTGTAAAATTCATAGTTATGAATCCCTTTTCAAAAATTTCCATCATACTTTAAGATAAATGGAAATAATACATCACATGAAATTTATTTTATTTTAAAAACTCTTTATCCCTAGAAATAATGAAACAAAATAAATCAAAATAAAAATTCTTGGAAAAATGATGTTCCATAATAAATTGCATAACTCAAAGAATGGATTTTCAGTTACTAAGTCCCTTATCTTTACCCGTTGTTTACAAAAAATAATCTTACCTCTTGTATTATAAATATAAACTTATTAATTAATTATTTAAGAAACTTATTATTATATACCTATATTTATACTCTTCATTAGAAACAATCCTCTTCATGTATTAGATTGTTGAAATCTCTTTTCAATGTCGAGTGTTAATAATCTTAATTGTTTTGAACTAGGTTTGAAAAAGCTGTGTTGATCTTCCTTTTTCTACCAAATATCATCATTTAAAACCATTAATGGTTCTATAATTTATTTTTTATAAATACTTATGATTTTATAATTCCATTCCATGGGGGTTTTAGTTGCGTTTTATGATAATGAAACAATGATGAACTAGTTTCAGGATTTTTATTGATATTGACAGAATAACTTATAATGATAATTAATCATCATGTTATTAAAAAATAAACATATTAATGATATTTATTACTTATAAATATCACATATACTTATAAAATATAAAATAAAACCAACCATTTATGTAAATTAAGGAAAAAACATGTTTGTTTATTCACGGAGACGATAGTCGGCACAACACATGAGTCATGTTTTCATTATTCTTAATGGAAAAGGGTAGGGTGATTAATGTAACAACCCAATATTTTGTATTATATCACTTTTAAAATAAATATAATCTCTTTGATATCTTTTGTTCCATGCAGCACTGAGCTCAAACAAACACCAAAATATTATTATGAATGTTATAACCTAACTGTTAATTTTGAAAGTATGAATAGGAATAACTAATTTATGAAATAAATATAAAGTCTCTACTAAATATAAATTTATTGTAAAATTATTATAAAATAATAACATAATGTTTCGTAAAGTCATTTTATTCTTCAAAAATATATTTTCTTCAAAAATGGGTTCTCACGCATTTTATGAGTAAATATATATTAAATTAATTAATTTTTTTAAAGTATATTTGAAAAAATGAATTTAATTTTTGGATTAAATATGTCAAAATTATATTTGGATTATTTTCTGAGAATCTTGTAAAATGATTAATTTTTTAGTGAATAGTAAAAAATACAGATTTTTATAAATATCTCATTTTCTTTATATTAAAAAGTACTTTTATGATTTCAAATTTGTGTAATATTAAATTAAGTAATATTTAGTCAAATATAATCTAATTAATTACATTTAAACAATATTTATACCTTATTTTGTTATAATTAGATTTTTTGGTTTAAAAACACATTTTTACACAAAACTGGTTTTAATTGCATTTTGACAACTTAATTTTAAATTTATTTATGAAAATTATGTGTTTTTAATTTTTAAAAATGGAATAAATATTTTTAATCAGGATTTATAAATTTTTTAATCAGTTCATTTTCATTTTTATTCATAAAAAATTGATCGTGGTAAAAAAATATTTACCTCGGTATAGGTAAAATAATGTAGCGGGTTAAAGTTAAAAGGTAAAATCTTAAAATACCTACAAACTAAAACATTAAATAGATGTTTGATTTATTTCACGACCCTAATAAATATTTATAACATTAATTATCCACAAAATTTATTATAATTAATTCCACCCAATAGTGGTTATCTATAATTACAAAATAGTCATTATTAAAACACTTAAAACAACCCATACTCAAGTATAAATACCCCCATTCCCTCCTATCTTATACGCACTATATAGAATGAAAAAACTCTACCCATTTATATTCCCAAATTACTTACCTAAGTTATGTATGTACTTTTCTTCCAAAAATATATACCCTAGTGTCCCTAAGAGGAGATCCATAGGGGGATTCTATAAGAGAATGTAATTGTCTTTACCAACTCTTTCAATTTTATTTATTCTTATAATTACTATGAATGTGTTTTTTATATACTAAATTAATAAATATATTATCATAAATATACTTAGATTTTATTATGTTTATTATTAAAATATATTACACATTTTATCCAACCAATGAAAAATGAAAGCACCATGTGTGCGTATGTACGACTTACCGTCTCCACATAATGGTGTAATTTGTTTTTCATCACTAATTTAATTGGATGGTTTTTATGGTGGAAATAATGTATATATATGATAAATATTAAATTATATTAATTATTTAAAATTAATATTTCACCCACTTCCTTACCCTTTCAACCATTTAGAAATTATATTATCATCTGTGCGTACATACAGATTACCATCTCCACAAAGTAATGTGAATCATTTTATATTTTCAATGATTAATAGTGGTAATAAAAATTTATTTAATGATTAATATCATATTCATCACATTTATATCATTCTATAGATTATTTATCTATATGTTATGTAAGATAATCTGGACTTTCAAGAAAAAACAAGCATGAGAAAACAAGGCAATTAACATATGAAACACTGAAAATAAAGAAATATTACTAATAAATGGATGGTAAGATATTATAAAATGATCTTATAAGATGTTAAAAATATAAATGTTATGTTATAAATTAATAAAAAATTTAAAACAATTATATAGTATATTTGAACATGTTTTAATGTATTCGAACCTGAGGTAAGGGACTTCACCTCAAATTTCATTCATTAAGGCATATTTTGATGTTGTGCACCTATATTATTTTATGAAGAGTATATATATCTCCCATTTGACATGTTATATCATGAATTTATTTATTCTCATTATATTTAAATTTTTGTTAAAAGTTATTCTTTCATGGGGCATACAATTCAAATGACTACAATGTGGTAAAAAATTCTCATATCACTTTTATTTTTGTGAGATATATATATTATTCATCACTTATTTATTTTGTGTGGTGAATATATCCCCCCTTTTACATTTTATATCATGAATTTAATTATTCTTATGATATTTAAAGTTTTTTGAAATTTTATTCTTTCATGGGGAATATGATTCAACTGATTACAAAGGAGTAAGGGATTTCTTAACTCAATTTCCATTAACTTGGTTAAACTTTTAATTTGTTGATTAGGTTATGTTAAGATTATGTGGGAAATGAATTTTGATTATATTATGTTATATTTAAAGAAAATTATGTTTATTTTCATTTTATACACATAATTAATTTATTTTAATAATACACATTTCAATGATATGATATTTGTAAGGGAATTCATCTCAATTTCACTTCATTGAGACATATTTTATTATTATAAACCTAATTTCTTTTTTATAGTGTATATACCATCCCTTTGATTTATTTATGATTATCATTAATTTAAAGTTACATTTTTCTTAAATAGATATATTCCTTGTATCATATATTTTATTATTTCCGAAACTGTATACCATTTTTTACATGTGGTGATTACTTTAAAAGTTAAATAAATAACTAGGGAAATAATGTTAAATCTATATTTTTCCACTCAATAAGGATATTTTTTTTATATTTAATATTGATTCATGAATTAAATTGATCATTTTTATATATTATTAATGTAATTTACATGAAATACATGGGGGGGGATGGTTATAGATATCCCCTTGATGCATTAGTAAGTTTCATGAGATGAATCAGTTGGCCAAGCCTAACAAGTTTTTACCCAGTAGTTTTAAAATTTAATGTAAAAGGTCTAGAAAATAAATATGAAGTTGTCCAAAACTAATTGGTTTGTAACCAATAGTTTTAAACTATCCTGTGAAAGGTATTTATAGTAGAGGTACCATGATTCATGAGATCATGAAATCCAATAACTAATCATTACCTTCATTAATATTTCTTCTATTATTATCCATGATATTTTCACTATGATATTATCTTCAGATGCATTTAATTATAATTTATTGATTAAATGTAATTTTTTTTTAGTTACTTACATTTCCATGTTGATTGTACCTTATCTTATCAAGATATTAAAGATGATTAAATGGAATGTGTGTCTAGTTATTTTCCTTTATAAGTTGATTATACTTACTGATTCATAATAGATTATGTTGTACATAAAACTTAATGAACATTTGATCTCACCCCTTTATTATGTTTTATTTTCCCCAAGATAATAGGAAGTATTTTATGTTTGATTATGTAGGATTATTCTAAGGGAAATAATGCTATTATCAAAGAAAATACATTTTGTATTTTATGTTTATAATGTAATTTTAATTTCAAATATGTATATAGTTTTCCAAGACTAAAAAACTAGTTGATCCTTTGGGATGCGATTCCTTATATTTAGTGCCAATGTAATAAATGAAACACTAACTCTGGGCTATTGGGGTTTGGTCATTGTAGTTGGTATCATAGGAATTTTAGAAGAAACCGTGGGAATTAAATTTAGTAAAACATAGAATAGGGGATGTAACACTATGAATGACTTTGAGGATAAGTCTAAGTATAGGATATCATCCTATAGATTTGTTATTGACCATGTATAACCTAGGTTAAACCAAATGAATTATATATTGGTAATAACACATCATTATTTAGGCATACTTTGAATAATATTAGGTCACTCTAATTAGTGTAGTTTTATGATTACACGTATCTTTTTTTAGTAAATGGTGGGAACAAGAGAGAACTAGGTTAATGGTGAATTTTGCAGACAATGTGTGGTTCAGAAACTAAATATTATAAAGACTAGATTAAAGGATATTATGATTATTTATAATCAATTATCATTATATATGATTAAAAAATTTCACCTTCATAAACTCTCAGACTCACCAAAGAAGAAAAGGATAAAGTTCACTGAGAGATTGGGTGGTGGAGACCATAGATGAAAGAAGATTCAATTTACTGTATGTTAATAATGTGATAAGAAACACCCAAGTGAGTGTATTAGGGGTATAGGAATATGTTTTGGGAGTGGAAAAGAAGGATATAAGGAAAGTGACTTCTGAGGAAGAAGTGAAAGTTTTGAATAATAGTATCCCTAAGGTATTATCAATGATTGGATGTTTTAAATGTAGAAAGTATAAGAATTAATAAAATTGATTCCCTAGGGGGAAATATCATGACGTTAATCAGAAATTTTTGTACAAGTAATTTTTACATTGAGTATGATGACATATGAAAGGAAGGAGGTATTGAATAATAAGATGATAAGTCCAAGATAATGGTTTAAGAATGTAGTGGAATGATTAATATTATTTCCTTTGGATTCATGAATTAAATTATTGAAGTATTTTATCAATAATATTTTGGTTATAAGAATCATGAGATATATAAGGATTTTACTACAGTACTTATTCTTTAAGGATTTGGAAGCATGTGATGAATAGTTCCAGTAACCAAGAGAAGTGATTCGATGAAAATTTGAACTTATTATAAAACACATGATTTAAGGAAAGATAACTCTTAACATGTTTCTAATGTTGAGATAATTATGTTGGGATGAAGAGATAATTGATATGGATAAAGTAAATTGGAGAGTATTGACTACCATGAAATTGATTAATGATTTGTTGACGAAGTGGTTTATTCTATCATTTATAGAGTTGAAAACAGTTTTAGATTGAAGTAAAATATCAAATAATGTATGTTTTACTTAATGAATAAGTAATAATGAATGTTCTAAATAAGTTTTAATGGTAATTAATGTTATTACAATGTTTTAATATAATTCATGATTAAGTTATCACACATTTGGTATATGAATATTTTTATATAATTCATGTTGTTTGAGAGATTAATGGTAAGTTCATTTTGGAAATTCAATAACCTTATTCCTAATTTTTTAGATGTTTTGATTTTAGAAGATTTATAAGGTTAACCATTTATAAAATGGTTAAAGTTGAACTTTGGATGATGTTTTAAAGATTAATTTATTTTACATAACTTGTTCCAACCATATTAGTTTTGGAAAATAGTTTGGGACAGACAAAATGAATTTTCACTCTTTATAGATCTTATGATCCGTTAAAAGTAAACTTTAGTAATTCAAGCCTAAAAAATTAGTTTTTGATATTCTTTTCTTTGATTAAAGAATGATATTACTATGGAATTTTTTACTAGATTACCGAAGACTCCAAGAAATAATGATGAAATGTGGATCATTATATTTTTGGGAATAAATAACGAAATGTATGATTTTACATTTCATGTTAAATATTTTCTTTAATGTTGAATATATTAAGGTCATTTTTGGGAATTTTGTAAGGATTATATTAATATAGTTTTAGAAAAAGGACAACTCACCGTTCGGGTGATATCCTATCACATCTGACAAGGCCGTGGGACTTTAACCCACACCCAGAGGGTAACATGGGTACATCACCTACCACTGGCCTACATGATGTCCTAGTTAGTATAACATATTTTTTCTTTATTTAAAAAATATTATAGATAAAGGATAAGTTAATTTTGGGAACATATGTATTATTAACCATGGGATTAGAAATTGATTTGGTGTTAAATTATTTATGTCGGAAGATGGTCACTATTCTGGGAACCTTATATTATTAAGGTAAATTTGAGTAATAAAGTTTTAGTTAACCTTTGGATGAATATATGATTTTATTGTGAAATTATGGTGATTCAGGTTATTTATGGAAATTGTTAGCATATATTGGATAATATATGTTTAGAGTGTGCACAAATTTGGAGATAAATATTAAATTTATCTTAGATAATTGTGTCATCAAATCCTTCTAATTTTTGGGTTTCAATATAAGATAGAATATTTTTATTACTTTTAAGTATAATTATTTATTTAATTATCTAATTTGAATTTTGGGTATTATTGTTTCATTTTGAAATATGAAAGTAGTTTTCTTGGTATAAAGGTTTATTATTTTTGGGACATGTCTTATATATTACTAACCATATTGGTTTTGGTTAATGTATAAAGATAATAGGAATATGTTGTTTTTATTTTTTGGTTTTTTTGATCTGTAGAAATTGATTCTAGTGATTTAGGCATGAAATAATTCTACTCATAATTTGGAGTGAAAGATGAGTTTGAAATAGAAATTGATTAAAAGAATAAACTATAATTTTAAAGTAATTATATTTCCTTATGTTCTTACTATAGGTATTAAAATAATTAATCAACTCTAGGAAAATTATTTTGGGACAAAAAAATTTATCCTTTTACTTTTCTTATTGAGAAATCAATTTCCTTTTAACCGATAATAGATTTACAATTTTTTGATGGTTAACATTATCATGATCATATTTTCAATCACTCTCCATAATAATTTGGTAGTTATGTTTCTATTAAATGTTTATATTTTCAATTATGATTAATTTTATCCTACTTTTAATCCTATATTTTGGTGACCTTTGCAGTTTTATTTACTTCTTTTTAAGAGGAAGTTTTATTAACCCATTTTTATAATGTGGGTTTCTCAAAAAAGATTTTTCAAATATCAATATTTGATTTTAAAAGTGAAATTTCAGATTTTGAGGATGAAACTTATTAAAGTAGGGGAGCATGTAACACCATGATATTTTATGATATGTCTCTTTTTAAATAAATTTAATCTCTTCGATAGATTATGTTCCACATGACACCGAGCTTAAAAGAGCCCCAAAATATTATTATGACTATAATAACATTACTATTAATTTGGAAACTATGAATAGGAATTGATGATTTTTGAAATAAATATAAGTCTATACTCAATAAAACTTTATTGGTAAATTATTCGAAAATAATAAAATGATATTTAGTAAATTAATTTTATTCATCAAAAATACATTTTCCTCACAAATAGGTTTTCATTCATTTTAGGAGTGAATCTTATAATTAATTTCATGAAGTTTTAGAAAGTATATTTTCCAAAATTAATTTCATTTTTTATTCATAATGTCAAAATTATCTTAGTATGAATTTTTGATAATATTATGAAAAAATTAGTTTTTTAGTGAATAGTGAAAATAATGATTTTTATAAAGATCTAATTTTCTTTATATCAAAAATTCCTTTAATGATTTTAAATTTATCTCAATGTTAATTAAGTACTATTTATATATAAATAACATAATTATTTACATTTAAATAACCTTTATTATTTATTTTTTGAAAGTATATTGTTGGGCTTAAAACACATTTCTCTAAAAAACTATTTTCCACTGCATTTTGAAAGCTTAATTTTACATTTAATTCTACAATTTAGGTGTGTTTAATTTTAAAAAATGTGTTAAATTTTTGGAATCAATATTTAAAATTTATTTAATAATTCCATTTTCCATTTTAGGCATAAAAAATTTACCATTATAAAAAAAAGATTTACCGTAATATAGGTAAAATAATGTAGTGTGTTAAAGTAAAAAAGGTAAACCCTTAAAATAACTAAAAACTACATCATTAAATAGGTTTTTGAGTTGTTTCATTACCCTAAATAGTATTTACAAAATTAATTATCAACCAAATTTGTTGGAATTAATTCCACCAAAAATTGGTTAGATTTAAATACAAAACAATCATTATTAAATCACTTAAAACTGCCCCTCCTCAAGTATAAATACCCCCATCCCCTCATAAATTATCCAAAAAATATATATTGACTAAATTCATATTCCAGAAATCTTTACCTATGTTCTTGAGGTCTTGGTATTCCAAAAATACCAACCCTAGTGTCCCTAAGAAGAGATCCAAAGGAGGATTCTTTAAGAGAAGGTAATCATCTTTAATAACTCTTTCAATTTTATTTGTTCTTCTAATTAAACTTAATGTGTTTTTTTATACCAAGTTAATAAATCTAGTATCATAAATATAATTATATTTTACTATGTTTATGATAAAAACATAATACACTTTTTATCTAACCTATGAAAAATGAAAGCATCGTGTGTGCGTCGTATGACTTAATGTCTCCACGTAGTAGTGTAACACATTTTTCATCACCACTTTACTTTAATGGTTATAATGATGTAAATAATGGATATATATAATAATTATGACATGATTTATATTAAATAAAATTAATATACCATCCACCTTCTTACTATTTCAATCATTTAGAAATTATATCATTACTCATGCGTACATACTGCTTACCAACTCCACAAAGTGATGCAATTAATTCTCTATGTTTTAAATTAAAGAATGGTTATAAAATATATATTTAATGAATAAATATTATATTTATTACATTTATATTATTCTATATATTATTTATCTATATCTGATTCTAGTGAACTAGGACTTTCAAGGAAAAACAAAGATGAGAAAACACAGAAAGTAACACTCGAAACAATAATAATAATGAAATATTACTAATTAAAAAGTGGTAATATATTATAAAAGGATCACATAATATGTTATAAATATAAATAAATTTGTAGTATAAATTAATAAAATGTTTAAAACCATCATATAGGATGTTTGAATAATTTTTAAGGATGAAAAACATGAGGTTATGGACTTCGTCTCAATTTTCTTTCACTAAGGCATATTTTGATGTTATTATAAGGACTCGGCCTTAAAACATTACATAATAATTAATTAAATTAATAATTCACATTGATCATATTTTCAGGTTTAGAGTTTTAGAGAATTAGGACAAAACTATTACATCCCAAAAGATTACAAATTAGACACTCCTACTTAGTTTCCATTTTTTTCACAAAATAAAAACTCTTAAAAAAATATTCATGTCTAGTTACTTGTTTTAGACTGCATGAAATTTCCTTAATCCCATCCTTGACCCTAATCCACTTTATGTCCTGTGAAAAACATTTCAAAAACTTGGGATGAGCATAAAAAGCTCAGTAAGGGTTATAACAATATGGAAAGAAAACACTAGTCCATGTATACATAAGAATCAATGAAATCATACTTTAATCATAAAACATAAGAACTTTAACATACCTCATTAAATCATAAGATTTATGAATAACTCATAGAAATCATAAGATGTAAAGGTAACTTGAGGCATTCATAACATTCTTACATAGGGAGTAACCCTCATGGTTACGTTTGGAATGCCCATCACAGTATATTCCCTAAATCTCTTTAGAGAAACCTTAGTGTTTAACTCCTTCACGTTACCCAGTACATTAGAGAGTTGTATCGGGCTAACTCACCCTTAGTTTATCACTGAACCACCCATCTTCATAAACAATTCCCAAGAACCATAACATAATCGTATCACATAAAACATGCATAAAGGAAACAAAACATTTCCACATTTCAATCACAAGATATCAATACAACACATTGATATAAAAAAAACATTATAAAAACCATTTTCAATACCAAAATAAAATAAAAGTAAAACATGGTATTTATTTTTAATTTAAAAAAATGTTATGGCTTGTAGAGAAAGCTGAAACACAAATAATGGCCATGGCGGCGGAGAAGTCGTTGTCGCCGCATACGTAAGACAAAAACATTACCTTTTTTTCATTTTGTAAAATGCTTCATATAAAAAGATTACTTTTGAATAAAAGTAAAATTAAAAGGGTTTTATACACCGTATAAATGAAATTTGTGTATAAAACAAAATATTCTTCAAAGAAAGAAGATTGAGACGAAGTCCCATACAAAGACGGTATCCTTAGATTAAGGATAAATCAATTACATAATTATGTGTGAAAAATATAAATACACCCAATATAAGAGGATATTAAGTGTAAAATAATCAGATGTCATCCAAACATATTCATAGTATGACATAATCAAGAAATAGAGGTTTAACCCTAAAGAATTGAAATTGGGTTAAGAAGTTCCCTTACAAAAATTTGACAGCCTAACGGCGTCACTTAAAAATTCAGAAAAGGAGTTGATGAGAGAGGAAATGGTATATCATCACTTGGACATAAAATTTAAAACAATAAGTATATATAAGAACATATCCCAACATAATAAGATGTGAATTAAAAGTCATAACAAAAGAAGTATATTAAAAAGAGGAGGGTGAAAGGATCCCCTACCGACTTGGGTAACTTTCGAAACGTACACCCCATGAAAGAAGGACTATTCAAAATTGATGTAAATACCCATAAACAAAAGTATATTACATAAAGAGTAGAATAATGGGAAGTTCATACACCACTCAAAGTAAATAGTGGAAAATTTAGCATAAATCTCATTGGAATAAAAGTGAGATGAAAAATCCCTTACGAAAACTCGGCTGCCTAACAGCGCCACTTAAAACATCCAAAAAAATGGATTAATGAAATAAAATAGGGTTTCTCAACATATGAAAATAAAATTTACATTACGAGGAATATAAAATAATATCCCCCAACATAAGAAATAGGAGCATAAAATAATGACATAAAAGAGAGTACTTAAAAAGAAAGAGAGAGGTTGGATACCTAACCTCGTGTCTGAATTGACTCGATCGTTATTTAATATCCTAAATAATAAACTAGAGTTAATTTATACTTGATTAAGAAACTTTTTTAAGTCAATTATTCCTTTTATATCATTTATTACCATTTTATGAAAATTATGTAATTATTTAAGTTAATAACGATCGTTTTTTCGATCATTGGTACTTGAGTCAAAAATAAACTTCTTATAATTACAAGTTGTTCATATGGTAAAATATCCATTATATACAGAATTATATTCCTGATTTAGATATCATATATATCCAGTATATACTTGAATTTATAATATTACATAACATTTAGAGGTAAGAAATGAAATGCACCGTTCATGGAGACGGTAAGTCGTACGTACGCATGAACGCTACTTTCATTTCCATTTTGTATTTAATGGAATTAAAGCTAAATGAGATATATATATATTATAATTAAATTATAATATATATGTTACATAGGTCACATAAGTTTATTAATTTCATTCTTTATACATTCCATGTATTGCATGAACGAGTCACATCACTTGAGGGGGCGGTAGTCCACACTTCCTCAAATGAAATTATCACATTTGCACAACATTAAAAGAATAAAGGTATGTTTTAAATGTAGAATACAGAAGCATAGAGATGAAATAAATATAATATATATCATAAATAAATATAGTTCCATCATAATGGCCACCATTATAGGTGGTAGGAGAAGATAGAACAATCATCATTTCGTGAGGCAGTAATTCTCCATCCACAGAAACAGTATGTTCTTTAACCATTAGATGGAGTTGTGTATAAGTGTAGCTCTAATACTTCTCATAACAACATCCTAGTATATTTAATATACTGGTTTTGTTACAAAATAAAGGAATAAAAATATTTTAGGGGTTGGATAAGCAAAATAAAACAAAAGAACATAAGAGAGGACATTACCTTTAAATCGGGTAACTCCCTTTGCTTTGAACCAAAAGGGTTTTTTGATGATATTTCTGCCTAAGGAAAGGCTTCTAGGATGAAGAGAGGGATGTGGAGAGATTAAATGAGCAGATTTTGGTCGATCCAAAGGCTTGAGAGGTGTGGGTAATGGGGTAGAGGTGGGGGCCTTTATAAGAGGGAGGAGGGGCACTCTTGGAATGTCTTGAAAAGTTACTTTATTATAAAATGATTTTTGGATATTAAAGGTCGCACAATTATAAATTTCGAGGATAAGGTGATAAGGGTTATAAATCCACCCATAAAATAGGTTTTTGACAATTGTAAGTCTTAGAGTTTACGTTATCTTATCATTTTATTTAAATCGTTCATTAATGAGGTAATCACTACATCATCATGGTGTCATAAATAAATTTGTTTATTTAATGTCTAAAATTTATAAAAAAATAATGATGTAGGAAATATTTTTATATTTCTAATGAATATTTATAGTAAAAAATATTACTTGTATAACCCCATGTAAAAATTGTTTTTGTATAAAAAATACATGTTTGTGACATTTTTATTTTAAATTTAAATAAAAAGTTGTTAATGTCATTTTCTTACCCAAGTGGATAAATGGGGTCCCCAAGTTGAACCATGGATTTTCTCGGTCATCCATTACTTATCCAATAAGTGTAGGACAAGTGTAAAGGTAATTTTATATTATTATATCATTATATTTACCTTAAATTACACTAATTACCTTTAATCGCGATTAATAAAACATAAAAGAAACTATTCACCAAAAAATTATTTTAATCCCATTGAACCACATTTTACATCATAATGACAACCATGTATGTCAGATTTTTGAAATTCAAATCACAGAAGTGGTAAAGTTTCATTTAAACAAAAAATCAGTTTTTTAACAACCACTTAGTGGTTTCACTATTCATCAAAAATTGAAGTTTTTCAGTTAAATACCAAACATTCATCCTAAGCTATATTTGATATTATGAATTAAAAAATGATGTCTATTTCAAAAAATTCAAAACATATAAGTTGCATTAATTAATTTAATAATTAATTCCTACTGTCAAAACAAATAGCATGCTTTTAAGAAACAATATCTATTAAAAGATTGACACTAGTTTAAGTCCAATTTCAAAGTGAAATTAATTCCAATGACCACCATTGGATTAAATGGTAAAAATATATTATAATTTCACTTTAAAACCAATTCAAAAGATGATCCAATAATATAAATATATTAGATTAAAAAGAGGTTTTGAATTAAAATACAACATTTTTCACTTATTCATTAAAAATGAACTTTATCGAAAAAAATAACAAAAACATACACAAAATAAATTTTGATGTACCGATTCTAAAGAAGGATTTTATTTGGTCCAATATAACATATAAAATTTTCAAAAAGTGGATTTAAAAAGGGTTCTCCATCAAAAGGCGGTTAATCGACCTTTTAAAGAATATTAGAATATTTACGCTTAAAATTGGATTCATTCTCATTTTAAGCCTCTAAAATTTATTGGATAAAAGTAAAAAAAATTGACAAACATATACAATCATTTTGTAGTTAGTTTTTTTCCTTCCCGCGATTATAATGACTAGGTGTTAACTACAATTTAAAATAATATTATTTTATTATTAGAGTGCAACGTAAGATTTCCAAGAAACTCATTGTTGCGTATTGGGTATGCCATCGAGCATAGCGTTCCCTTTAAATTAATATTAACATTTTATTCACAAATATTAATATATATTAAAATGTCATATTCTTTATTTACTTGGGGTGTTACATCCTTCCCCCCTTTTGGAAATTGCGTCCTCGCAATTTTAAAATTAGGCTCGTAAACTTCATTGAAAGTCCCACATCGGAACAAGAGTCGGTAACTATCACTTTAAAATAAATAAAGAGAAGTACAAAGGTAACAAGAGTTAACCCATACTAGGATTCCATGAAAACATGGATATGGAAGAAAAAATGAAAGGGTCATGTTCTGATGGAGAGTGATAGAAAACATGTTTAGGATAAAGTTAACCACCAGAAAATCACAAACTTGTGATGGGTTAAACGGTATTTGATTCCCCAGTAGGAAAAATTAACAGACAAAATTTTTGTTTTAAGTTACTTTTCATTGAGGAATTTATTAATGAGCTTAACTAAAACATAAGTAAACATACTTAATTATCATGTAAACTTTAAACTTTTACTAGATTTCTAACACAAACTCGTATTTTCTCTAAACGATGAGTATTTTACGTTGACTTGTTCATATTAAGAGCACTATAATAAACTTCTAGAGAATCACCTAACCCAAAAAAGATGAACTATATATTTCCCATGTCTATAAACATTAACAAAAACCAAAAATTGTTAGTACAAGATCATATAATACCTAAAAAGGATAATCCTTTATAAAAAGAAATACTTTTCTTAATCTCCAAAATTTGTCAAACAAAACCAAAAGTTCATCAAATACCATTCAATAAACAACTATCTTTAAAATTATTCAATGTAATAAAAACTAATATTGAAACCCAAATCTCTAAAGGATTTGATCACATAGTCTTCCAAGATAAATCTTAGCATTTATATCTAAATAACATCTGTTGCTCTTAAAGTCTCGTATTTTAAAGTAATTGGCCTAATACCATATTCTCCATGATTGGTTAATCATTTTCATAAATAAACCAAATCTTCATATTTCCACAATAAAAAAATAGATTATTTTAAAATAAAATTCCACCGTTTCTGCTAAATTGAAATCCCAAAATATTCTATTTTCTATAGGCATATATTATTTCCACGAAAGGGGGAACATCTTCCAAAATAACCAAATCATTTTCCTACACTACGGATATCCATTTAATAAAACATATGTTCCCAAAATCAACTTATTCTTGATCCATAAAATCATTTAACTAAAAAGAATAAATCATACTAACTAGGGACTTCACATAGGCTAGTGGTAGGCCATGCACCCTTATCGCCCTTCGGTTCTGGGTTCGATTCATGTGGCCTTGCCGGATGTGACGGGTTTTCACCCATATTTCGGGTTGTCATTTTTATAAATCTCAAAAATAAACCTAACATGTTTTAACCTCAATGGTTTCCTTATACCTCTCATTTTCATCCAAATTCCTTATGATCTCAACATCTTAATTCTTGAAGTCTTATTTCACCATCATAAGATAAAATAAAACGATCCCCAAAATGAAAAACAGCATACCTTGATCATGGTGTCCATTTGGTTTCAACATCATCTTGTTCACGTAGGTAGAAGGTCAATTCATCACAATAATGACTTAGAGATCCTTCAAAATCATTTGCTTCCTCCATCCAAATACACCTTGTACAACATGGGTCATATGGGTGTTCACAGAAAAACAGTTTTGGAAAATAATCATGTATGACATATAATTTCAAAACATCTGATAAGACATGATTTCTATACAATAGTCTAACCAAATTTTAGTTGAAACTTTCAATTAACATTCCTTTTAAAGTACCATAGGTATGTGCTGAGAGACTATATTTTAAATGTAAATATAAAAAGGTTGCACAAGGGTCTCCTTTTTCTGCACCTTCTTTAAAATCATAATATGCTTCAAAATCATGGGATAAGGTAAAATATTTGAAAATGCCTTGATAATATTTACCTTTCATGAAAATATGAGAATATTGTGAAAATAAGATTTGTCTAAATACAACCCATGATCCACGATGATAACGAGGAATATTGGAGGTGTTTGATATCTCAAACAGCTTCTTTCAAGTGAGTTGTATACTAGAAAAAGTTTCACAATCATCCGAACATGACTTTTCAATAATTATTGCAAGAAAGTCATCATGAAGAGATAAGAATGTCGTTTGAGATCCTCCTCCTACCATTTCCTTGATCTGAAAAATTTATAAAATAAGTATTTAACTAAAATAATAAACATAGGGACTAATCATGTGTTTAACGAAAAATCATAATCCCTTAAGTTGTCTAAACCGACCTCTGATACCAACTATAAGGACCCGGCCTTAAAAAATTACATAATAATTAATTAAATGAATAATTCACATTGAGGATCTTTTCAGGTTTAGAGATATAGAGAATTAGGACATAACTATTACATCTCAAAAGATTACAAAGTAGACACTCCTACTCAGTTTCCATTTTTTTCACAAAATAAAAACTCTTGAACAAAAGAGTCATGTCTAGTTCCTTGTTTTAGACAGCTTGACATTTCCTTGATCCCATCCTTGACCCTAATCCACTTTATGTCCTGTGAAAAACATTTCAAAAACATGGGATGAGCATAAAAAGCTCAGTAAGGGTTATAACAATACGGAAAGAAAACACTAGTCCATGTATACATAAGAATCAATGAAATCATACTTTACTCATAAAACATAAGCACTTTAACATACCTCATTAAATCATAAGATTTATTAATAACTCATAGAAATCATAAGACGTAAAGGTAAATTGAGGACTTCATAACATTCTTACGTATGGAGTAACCCTCATGGTTACGTTTGGAATACCCATCACAGTATATTCCCTAAATCTCTTCGGAGAAACCTTAGCATTTAATTCCTTCGCGTTACCCAATGCATTGGAGAGCTGTATCGGGATCACCTTCCCTTAGTTTAACATGGAACCACCCTTCTTCATAAACAATGCCCAAGAACCATAACATAATCGTTTCACATAAAACATGCATAAAGGAAACATAACATTTCCACATTTAAATCACAAGATATAAATAAAACACATTGATATAATAAAAACATTATAAAAACCATTTTCAATACCAAAATAAAAGAAAAGTAAAATATGGTATTTATTTTTCATTTAAAAAAATGTTATGTCTTGTAGAGGAAGCCGAAACTCAAATAATTGCCACGATGGAGGAGAAGTCATTGTCGCCGCATACGTAAGACAAAAAAATTCCCTTTTGTCGTTTAGTAAAATGATTCGTATAAAAAGATTCATTTTGAATAAAATTAAAAGTAAAATGGTTTTATACACCATATAAAATAAAGTTTTGTATAAAACAAAATATGCCTTAATGAAAGGAGATTGAGACGAAGTCCCATACAAAGACAGTATCCTTAGAATAAGGATAAATAAATTACATAATTATGTGTGACAAATATAAATACACCCAATATAAGAGGATATTAATTTTAAAACAATCAGAGTCCATCCACACATATTCATAGTATGGCATAATCAAGAAATATAGGTTTAACACAAATAATTGAAATTGGGTTAAGAATTTCCCTTGCAAAAATTCGACATCCTAACGGCGTCACTTTAAAATTCAGAAAATGAGTTGATGAGAGAGAAAATGGTAACTAATAACTTGGACATAAAAATTAAATCAATAATGATATATAAGAACATATCCCAATATAATAAGATGTGAATTAAAATACATAACAAAATAAGTCTTTAAAAAATAGAAGGGTGAAAGGTTTCCTTACCGACTTGGGTAACTTTCGAAACGTACACCCCATGAAAGAAGGACTATTCAACATTGATGTAAATACCCATAAATGAAATTATATTACACAAAGAGTAGAATAATTATAAGAACATACACCAATCAAAGTAAATAGTGGAAAATGTAGCATAAATCTCAGTGGAATAAAAGTGAGATGAAAAATACCTTACGAAAACTCGGCTGCCTAACGGCACCACTTAAAACATCCAAAAAATGGATTGATGAAATACAATAGGGTCTCTCATTATATGAACACAAAATTTATAGTAATAGGAATATAAAATAACATCCCCCAACATAAGAAATATGAGCTTAAAAGAAATGACATAAAAGAGAGTACTTAAAAAGAAAGAGAGAGGTTGGATCCCTTACCTCATGTCTGAATTGAATCGATCGTTCTTTAATCTCATGAATAATAAACTAGAGTTAATTTATACTTGATTAAGAACATTTTTTAAGTACATTATTCCTTTTATAGCATTTATTATCATTTTATGAATATTATGTAATTATTTAAGTTAATAACGGTCTTTTTGTCGATCATTGGTACTTGAGTCAAAAATAAACTTCTTATAATTACAAGTCATTCATGTGGTAAAATATCCATTATATCTAGAATTATATTCATGATTTAGATATCATATATATCATATATATCCATTATATACTTTCATTTATAATATTACATAACATTTAGAGCTAAGAAATGAAATGCACCATTCATGGAGATGGTAAGTCGTACGTACGCATGAACGCTACTTTCATTTCTATTTCGTATTTAATAGAATTAAAAATAAATGAGATATATATATATATTATAATTACAGTATAATATATATGATATATAGGTCACATAAGTTCATTAATTTCATTCTTTATGCATTCCATGTATTGTATGAACGATTCACATCACTTGAGGGGGCGGTAGTCCACACTTCCTCAAATGTAATTATCGCATTTGCACAACATGCAAAGAATAAAGGTATGTTTTAAATGTAAAATACAAAAGCATAGAGAGGAAATAAATATGATATATATCATAAATAAATATAGTTCCATAATAATGGCCACCATGATAGGTGGTATCAGAAGATAGAACAATCATCGTTTCGTGAGGCAGTAATTCGTCATCCACAGAAACAGTATGTTCTTTAACCATTAGACAGAGGTGTGTGTAAGTGTAGCTCGAATACTTCTCATAAAAACATAATAGTATATTTAAGATACAGGTTTTTTTCTAAAATAAAGGAATAAAAATAGTTTAGGTGGTTATAAAAGTAAAATAAAACAAAAGAACATAAGAGAGGACATTACCTTTAAATCGGGTAACTCCCTTTGGTTTGAACCAAAAGGGTTTCTTGAAGAGCTTTATGACTGGGGAAAGGCTTCTAGGATGAAGAGAGGGATTTTTAGAGATAAAAGGAGCAGAGTTTGGTCAATACAAAGGCTTGAGAGGTGTGGGTAAGGGGGTAGACGTGGGGGCCTTTTATAAGAGGGAGGAGGTGCACTCTTTGAATGTCTTGAAAAGTTACTTTATTATAAAATGATTTCCAAATATTAAAGGTCCCATAATTATATATTTAGAGGATAAGGTAATAAGGGTTCGAAATCCACCCATCCAATAGGTTTTTGACAAGTGTAAGTCTTAGATGTTACCTTATCTTCTCATTTTATTTAAATCGTTCATTAATGAGGTAATCATTGCATCATCATGGTGTCATAAATAAATTTATTTATTTAATGTCTAAAAACTATAAAAAAAATATCATGATGTAGGAAATATTTTTAGATTTCTAATTAATATTTATAGTAAAAATATGACTTCTATAACCCCATGTAAAAATTGTTTTAGTAAAACAATACATGTTTGTGAAATTTTTATTTTAACTTTAAATAAAAAGTTATTAATGTAATTTTCTTACCCAAGAGGCTTCATGGGGTCCCCAAGTTGACCCATGGATTTTCTTGGTCTTCCATGACTTATAAAATAAGTGTAGGACAAGTGTAAAGGTAATTTCACATTATTATATCATTATATTTACCTTAAATTACACTAATTACCTTTAATCGCGATTAATAAAACTTAAAAGTTACTATTCACCAAAAAAATTATTTTAATCCCATTGAACCACATTCTAAATCCTAATGAAAACCATGTATGATGTATTTTTTAAATTCAAATCAAAGAAGTGGTAAAGGTTCATTTAAACGAAAAATTAGTTTTTTAACTACCACTTAGTGGTTTCACTATTCATCAAAAATTGAAGTTTTTCAGAAAAATACCAAAAATTCACCCTAAGCTATATTTGATATTCCAAATTAAAAAATGATGTCTATTTTAAAAAATTCAAAACATATCAGTTGCATTAATTAATTTAATAATTAATTCCTGTTGTCAAAACAAATAGTGTGCTTTTAAGAAACAATATCTATTAAAAGATTGACACTAGTTTAAGTCCAATTTCAAAGTGAAATTAATTCCAATGACCACTATTAGATTAAATGGTAAAAATATATTCTAATTGAACTTTAAAAACAATTCAAAATATGATCCAATCATATAAATTTATTAGATTAAAAATAGATTTTGAATTAAAATACAACATTTTTCACTTATTCAATAAAAATGAACTTTATTGAAAAAAATAACAAAAACATACACAATGTAAATTTTGATATATCTATTCTAAAGAAGGATTTTATTTGGTCCAATATAACAAATAAAATTTTCAAAGAGTGGATTTAAAAAGGGTTCTCCATCAAAATGCGGTTAATCGAACTTTTAAAGAATATTAAAATATTTACGCTTAAAATTGGATTCATTCACATTTTAAGCCTCTAACATTTATGGGATAAAAGTAAAAATATTTTACATACATATACAATACTTTTGTAGTTAGTTCTGTTCATTCCCGCCATTACAATTTCTAGGTGTTAACTACCATTTAAAATAATATTATTTTATTATTAGAGTGCAACGTAAGATTTCCAAGAAACTCGTTGTTTCGTACTGGGTACGCCATCGAGCATAGCGTTCCCTTTAAATTAATATTAACATTTTATTAAAAAATATGCATAAATATAAAAATTTCATATTCTTTATTTACCTGGGGTGTTACATCCTTCCCCCCTTTTGGGAATTGCGTCCTCACAATTTTAAAATTGGGCTCGGAAACTTCATTGAAAGTCCCACATTGGAACAATATTCTGTAAAACTATCACTTTAAAATAAAGAAAGAGAAGTACAAAGGTCACACAAGTTAACCCATACTAGGTTTCCATGAAAACATGGATATGTAAGAAAAAACAAAGGGTCATGTTCTGATGGAGAGTGATAGAAAACATGTTTAGGAGAAAGTTAACCACCAGAAAATCACAAACTAGTGATGGGTTAAACGGTATTTGATTCCCCAGTAGGAAAAATTAACAGACATCATTTTTGTTTTAAGTTACTTTTAATTGAGTAATTTATTTATGAGGTTAACTAAAACATAAGGAAACATACTTAATTGTCATGTAAACTTTTGACTTTTACTATATTTCTAACAAAAACTAATATTTTCTCCAAATGATGAGTATTTCAGGATGAATTGTTCATATTAAGAGTGCTATAATCAACTTATAGAGAATCACCTAATCCAAAAAATATGAACAATATATTTCTCATGTCTTTAAACATTATCCAAAACCAAAAAAAAATAGTACAATATCAGATAATACCCAAAAAGGATAATCCTTTATAAAAAGAAATAATACTCTTAATCTCCAAAAAATTTCAAACAAAACCAAAAGTTCATCAAAGACCATTCAATAAAAAACTATCCATAATGTTATTAAAAGTAATCAAAACTAAGATTGAAACCCAAATCATTGAAGGATTTGATCACATAGCCTTCCAAGATAAATCTTAGCATTTATCTCCGAATAACATCAATTGCTCTAAAAGTCTCGTATTGAAAAATAATTAACCTAATCCCATATTATCCATGATAAGTTAATCATTTTCATAAATAAACCAAATAGTCATATGTCCACAATAAAAACATAGATTATTTTAAAATAAAATTCCACCATTTCTCCTAAATTTAAATCCCAAAATATTCTATTTTCTATAGGCATATATTGTTTCCAAAAAAGATAGAACATCTTCCAAAATAACCAAATCCTTTTTCTATGATAAGGATATCCATTTAATAAAACATATGTTCCCAAAATAAACTTATTCTTGATCCATAAAATCATTTAACTAAAAATAATAAGTCATACTAACCAGGGACTTCACATAGGCTAGTGGTAGGCCATGCGCCCTTATCGCCCTTCGGTTGTGGGTTCGATTCATGTGGCTTTGTCGGACGTGACGGGTTGTCACCCATATTACGGGTTGTCCTTTTTATAAATCTAAAAAATAACCCTGACATGTTTTAACCTCAATGGTTTCCTTATACCTCTCATTTTCATCCAAATTCATTATGATCTCAACATCTTAATTATTGAAGTCTTATTTCACCATCATAAGATAAAATAAAATGATCCCCAAAATGGAAAACATCATACCTTGATCATGGTGTCCATTTGGTTTCATCGTCATCTTGTTCACGTAGGTAGAAGGTCCATGCATCACAATAATGACTTAGATATCCTTCAAAATCATTTGCTTCCTCCATCCAAATACACCGTGTACAACATGGGTCATATGGGTGTTCACAGAAAAACAATTTTGGAAAATAATCATGTATGAAATATAATTTCAAAACATCTGATAAGACATGATTTCTATAAAACAGTCTAACCGAGTTTTAGTTGAAACTTTCAATTAACAGTCCTTTTAAAATACCATAGGTATGTTCTGAGAGACTATATTTTAAAATTAAATATAAATAGGTTTCACAAGGGTCTCCTTTTTCAACACCATCTTTAAAATCATAATATGCTTCAAAATCTTATGATAAGGTAAAATATTTGGAAATGCCTTGATAATATTTACCTTTCTTGAAAACATGAGAATATTGTGAAATAAGATTTGTCTAAATACAACCCGTGATCCACAATGATAACGAGGTATAGTGGAGGTGTTTGATATCTCAAACGGATGCTTGCAAGTGAGTTGTATGCTAGAAAAAGTTTCACAATCATCTGAACATGACTTTTCAATAATTATTTCAAGAAAGTCATCAGGAAGAGATAATAATGTCGTTTGAGATCCTCCTCCTTCCATTTCATTGATCTGAAAAAGGTATAAAATAAGGATTTAACTAAAATAATAAACATAGTGACTAATCATGTGTTTAACGAAAATTCATAATCCCTAAATTTGTCTAAACCGACATCTGATACCAACTATAAGGACTCAGCCTTAAAACATTACATAATAATTAATTAAATGAATAATTCACACTGAGGATCTTTTCAGGTTTATAGTTTTAGAGAATTAGGACATAACTATTACATCTCAAAAGATTACAATGTAGACACTCATACTCAGTTTCCATTTTTTCACAAAATAAAAACTCTTGAACAAAATAGTCATGTCTAGTTCATTGTTTTAGACAGCATGGCATTTCCTTGATCCCATCCTTGACCCTAATTCACTTTATGTCTTGTGAATAACATTTCAAAAACTTGGGATGAGCATAAAAAGTTCAGTAAGGGTTATAACAATACGGAAAGAAAACACTAGTCCATGTATACATAAGAATCAATGAAATCATACTTTACTCATAAAACATAATCACTTTAACATACATCATTAAATCATAAGATTTATGAATAACTCATAGAAATCATAAGACGTAAAGGTAACTTGAGGAATTCATAACATTATTACGTAGGTAGTAACCCTCATGGTTATGTTTGGAATACCCATCACGGTATATTCCCTAAATCTCTTCGGAGAAACCTTAGCGTTTAACTCCTTCGCATTACCCAATGCATTGGAGATCTGTATCGGGATCACCCTCCCTTATTTTATCACATAACCACCCGTCTTCATAAAAAATTCCCATGAACCATAACAAAATCGTATCACATAAAACATGCATAAAGGAAACATAAAATTTCCAAATTTCAATCACAAGATATCAATACAACACATTGATATAATAAAAACATTATAAAAACCATTTTCAATACCAAAATAAAAGAAAAGTAAAACATGGTATTTATTTTTCATTTAAAAAAAAATTATGGCTTGTAGAGGAAGCCGAAATTCAAATAATGGTCACGGCGGCAGAGAAGTCGTTGTCGCCGCATACGTAAGACAAAAATATTCTCTTTTGTCGTTTAGTAAAATGCTTCATATAAAAATATTCCTTTTTAATAAAAGTAAAAGTAAAAGGGGTTTATACACCTTATAAAAGAAATTTGTGTATAAAAAAAAATATGCCTCAATGAAAGGAGATTTAGACGAAGTCCCATACAAAGACGGTATCATTAGATTAAGGATAAATCAATTACATAATTATGTGTGAAAAGTATAAATACACCCAATATAAGATGATATTAAGTGTAAAACAATCAGAGGTCATCCAAACATATTAATAGTATGACATAATCAAGAAATATAGGTTTATCCCAAAGAATTGAAATTGGGTTAAGAAGTTCCCTTGCAAAAAATCGACAGCCTAACGGCGTCACTTTAAAATTCAGAAAATGAGTTGATGAGAGAGAAAATGGTATCTCGTCACTTGGACATAAAATTTACATCAATAAGGATCTATAATAACATATCCCAATATAATAATATGTGAATTAAAATACATAACAAAATAAGTCTTTTAAAAAGAGGAGGGTGAAAGGTTCCCTTACCAACTTGTGTACCTTTTGAAACGTACACCCCATGAAAGAAGGACTATTCAACATTTATATAAATACCCATAAACGAAATTATATTACACAAAGAGTATACTAATGGGAATTACATACACCACTCAATGTAAATAGTGTCAAATGTAGCATAAATCTCATTGGAATAAAAGTGAGATGAAAAATCCCTTACGAAAACTCGGCTGTCGAACAGCGCCACTTAAAACTTCCAAAAAAAATGGATTGATGAAATAAAATAGGGTCTATCATCATATAAACATAAAATTTACAGTAATAGGAATATAAAATAACACCCCCCAACATAATAAAGAGGAGCTTAAAAGAAATGACATAAAAGAGAGTACTTAAAAATAAAGAGAGAGGTTGGATCCCTTACCTCGTGTCTGAATTGACTCGATCGTACTTTAATCTCCTGAATAATAAACTAGAGTTAATTTATACTTTCTTAAGAACCTTTTTTAAGTTAATTATTCCTTTTATATCATTTATTACCATTTTATGAACATTATGTAATTATTTTAGTTAATAACGGTCGTTGTGTCGATAATTGGTACTTGAGTCAAAAATAAACTTATTATAATTACAAGTTGTTCATGTGGTAAAATATCCATTATATCCTGAATTATATTCATGATTTAGATATCATATATATAATATATATCCAGTAGATAATTTCTTTTATAATATTACATAACTTTTAGAGGTAATAAATGAAATGCATCGTTCATGGAGACGGTAAGCCGTACGTACGCAAGAACGCTACCTTCATTTCTATTTCATATTTAATGTAATTAAAACTAAATGAGATATATATATATTATAATTTCAGTATAATATATATGTTATATAGGTCACATAATTTCATTAATTTAATTCTTTATACATTCCATGTATTGCATGAATGAGTCACATCACTTGAGGGGGCGGTAGTCCACACTTCCTCAAATGAAATTATCGCATTTTCACAACATGCAAAGAATAAAGTTATTTTTTAAATGTAAAATACAGAAGCATAGAGAGGAAATAAATATAATATATATAATAAATAAATATAGTGCCATCATAATGGCCACCATGAGAGGTGGTAGTAGAAGATAGAACAATCATCTTTTCGTGAGGCAGTAATTCACCATCCACAGAAATAGTATTTTTGTTAACCATTAGACGGAGGTGTGTGTAAGTGTAGATAGAATAATTCTCATAAAAACATCCTAGTATATTGAAGATACTTGTTTTGTTACAAAATAAAGGAATAAAAATATTTTAGGGGGTTGGAGAAGCAAAATAAAACCAAAGAACATAAGAGAGGACATTACCTTTAAATCGGGTAACTCCCTTTGGTTTGAACCAAAAGGGTTTCTTGAAGAGGTTTTTTCCTAAGGAAAGGCTTCTAATATGAATAGAGGGATGTGGAGATATTAAATGAGCATAGTGTGGTCGAGACAAAGTCTTGAGAGGTGTGGGTAAGGGGTAGAGGTGGGGGCCTTTTATAAGAGGGAGGTGGGGCACTCTTGGAATGTCTTGAAAAGTTACTTTATTATAAAATTATTTTCGTATATTAAAGGTCCCACAATTATATATTTCAAGGATGAGGTGATAAGGGTTAGAAATACACCCATACAATAGGTTTTTGACAAGTTTATGTCTTAGATTTTACATTATCTTATCATTTTATGAAAATCGTTCATTAATGAGGTAATCACTACATCATCTTGGTGTCATAAATAAATTTATTTATTCTATGTCTAAAAATTATAAAAAAACTATAATGATATAGGAAATTTTTTTATATTTCTAATGAATATTTATAGTAAAAAATACAACTTTTATAACCCCATGTAAAAATTGTTTTAGTAAAACAATACATGTTTGTGACATTTTTATTTTAACTTTAAATAAAAAGTTATTAATGTCATTTTCTTACCCAAGTGGCACCATGGGATCCCCAAGTTGACCCATGGATTGTCTTGGTCGGCCATAACTTATCCAATAAGTGTAGGACAAGTGTAAAGGTAATTTCATATTATTATATCATTATATTTACCTTAAATTACACTAATTACCTTTAATCGTGATTAATAAAACTTAAAAGTTACTATTCATCAAAAAATTATTTTAATCCCATTGAACCACATTTTACATTCTAATGACAACCATGTATGTCGGATTTTTAAAATTCAAATCATAGAAGTGGTAAAGTTTCATTTAAACGAAAAATCAGTTTTTTAACTACCACTTAGTGGTTTAACTATTCATCAAAAATTGAAGTTTTTCAGAAAAATGCCAAAAATTCACCCTAAGCTATATTTGTTATTCCAAATTCAAAAATGATGTCTATTTTACAAAATTCAAAACATATAAGTTTCATTAATTAATTTAATAATTAATTCCCGCTGTCAAAACAAATAGCGTGTTTTTAAGAAATAATATCTATTAAAAGATTGACACTAGTTTAAGTCCAATTTAAAAGTGAAATTAATTGCAATGACCACAATTGGATTAAATGGTAATAATATATTCTAATTTCACTTTAAAACCAATTCAAAAGATGATCCAATCATATAAATAAATTAGATTAAAAAGTGGTTTTGAATTAAAATACAACATTTTTCACTTATTCATTAAAAATGAACTTTATCAAAAAAAATAACAAAAACATACACAAAGTAAATTTTGATGTACCGATTCTAAAGAAGGATTTTATTTGTTCCAATATAACATATAAAATTGTCAAAAAGTGGATTTAAAAAGGGTTCTCCATCAAAGGGAGGTTAATCAACCTTTTAAAGAATATTTGAATATGTACGCTTAAAATTGGATTCATTCGCATTTTAAGCCTCTAAAATTTATTGGATAAAAGTAAAAATATTTGAAAAACATATATAATAATTTTTTAGTTAGTTCTCTTCATTCCATCCATTACAACGGCTATGCGTTAACTACCATTTAAAATAATATTATTTTATTATTAGAGTGCAACATAAGATTTCCAAGAAACTCATTGTTGCGTATTGGGTACGCCATCGAGCATAGCGTTCCCTTTAAATTAATATTAACATTTTATTCACAAATATGGATAAATATGAAAATGTCATATTCTTTATTTACCTGGGGTGTTACAGTTATACATCTATATTTATTTTTGAGGAGTATACATATTTCCCCTTTGACATTTTATATCATTAATTTATTTATTCTTATGATATTTAATGTTTTGTTAAATGTTACTCTTTTATTGGTCCTATGATTTGACTGATTACCAAGTGGTAAGTGTTTCTCATCTCATTTTTATTTCTATGAGATATATGTCTTATTCATCACTTATTTCTTTTTTTGTGGTGAATATATCACCCCTTTTACATTTTATATCATGAATTTACTTATTATCATGAAATTTAAATTTTTTAACTTTATTATTTCATGGGGAATATGATTCAACAGATTATAAAGTGGTAGGGTATTTATTATCTCAATTTCCATTAATTGGGTTAAACTTCTAATTCATTGATTATGTCATACTTTGATTATATGTGAAATGAATTTTTATTATATTATGTTATATTTTGACTTTTTTTATGTGTATTTACATATGAAACACATAATAAATTCATTTTATTAATGATCACTTCATTGATATGATATTTTTAATGGAATTCATCTTAATTTCACTTCATTGAGACATATTTTATTATTATGCACTTAATTTATTTTCTAATTTGTATATAATGCACCTTTTATTTATTTATGATCACCATTTATTGAAAATTAAAATTTTATTATATATTCCTATTATTTATAATATAGATATGATTATTTATTAAATTGTATACCATTTTTACATACAATTATTATTTTCAAAGTTATTTGAATAACTAGGGAAATAATGGTAAATCCTTAATTTTTTTCTCAATGTGGATAATTTTTATATGAAATAATAATTCATGAATTAATTTAGTCATTTTTATATATGAAGAAAGCATTTGATATGAAAGACATGGGTGTGGTCTGGTTATAGATAGCCCCTTGATGCATCAGTATGTCTCATGGGATGAATCAATTGGCCAAAACTGATAGGTTTGTACCCAATAGTTTTAAATTTCCTTGTAAAAGGTCTTGATAGTAGAGATGAAGTCTTCCAAACCTAATCAATTTATACCCAATAGTTTTAAACCTTCTTATCGAAGGTCTTGATAGTAGAGGTACCATGATTCTTGAGATCATGGAATCTAATAATTAAGCATTTACTTCATTAATATTCCATACATTATTATCCATGAAATTTTCACTATGATATTATTTCTAGATACATTTCATTATCATTTATTGATTAAATGGAATGTGTTTCTATTTATTTACCTTTCCATATTGATTAATCCTTTTCTTATCAATATATTAAAGTCATTTAAATAGAATTCATTCTTAGTTATTTACCTTGCTATGTTGATTATGCTTATTCATTCATGATAGATTCTTTTGTACTTAACCTTTACTAATAATTTGAGCTCACCCATTTATTTTTTTTATTTTTCCTAGGATACCAGGAATTTTTTTATGTTTCATTATGTAGGGTTACACTAAGGGTAATAATGGTGTTCTCAATTTTTTATTTATTTTATAATTATAATGTAATTTTAATTTAAAATATGTATTTAGTTTACTAAAACTATGAAAATATTTCATCCTTTAGAATTTGATTTTGTGTATCTAGTGCTAATGTAATAAAGTAACATCTAACTCTAGGCTACTGGGGTCGTTTTGTTATAATTGGACCCTTGAGGGGTGGTATTTTGAGAAGACTAGAACATCATTAAGGTGGATAAGATCATGGATAGGTTGATTTGGTAGAGTATGGGATGAAATTTGGGGTTTTTGAGTAAGGTAAAATTAAGAGAGGATTTCCCCTTTTATAAGTGAAAAAGAGTATCATTTCTCTATATACTTAAAAATATTCAATAATGGGAAGTCACTCTCAGTACAAGTGCCTCCAAAAGTTATAAATAATGTATTGATGGAAATATTTGGTCGAGAAGTACCTCCACCATTCATAAATAAACATGTTATTCCCCATACCACTACAATTACTCACTTTTACCATTTTAGTTTTCACCACAGTAACTAATTTTTACCTAGGTAATTTATCCTTTTAGAGTACAAATAAAATGATAGTTGTTAGAAAATTTGTGCCAATTTATTATAAATATGAAATCCAATTTATCTAATTAAAATCATCTGTGTATGGAAAATTAATTTTAACAAAAAACTTATTAAAAACACATTTTTTCAGTTTATTCTTAAGAAAAATAATTATTATTAGGGTAGAATTATCAATGTAATTGATTTCAATAAATCTAAAATAATTATTATTATTAAAATATTATTTATTTTATAATAAAATAAATAAATAAAAATTCATTTCATCATGTTATAATTAAATAAAAAAAAGTTGAAAATACAGTTTTCATTAAAAAACTACATAAATTTTCAAAAATTTGAGAATTGAATTATAAATTAAAAATAGTATTTTAAAATTATTTATTATACATTATAATGTATAATTTATTAGTATTTTTTAAAAAACTTTCATTGTATTTATTTAATAAAATAATTTCATAAAATTTCCGGCATTAAAAAATTGATATTTTCATTATTCACCTAAAAATTAATAATTTTTTAAAAATATAAAAAAATAATCTTCAGATAATATGATTATGATAAATATAAAAATTATTTTAATTCTTTTATATTCACATCCTAAAATTTATAAAATTAACTTTAAAATAAAATCATAAAATATCATGAAAATAATTTTTTATAAGAGATCATTTTTTTCAAATTGGCTATTATTTTAATATTTATTTTAATCATAAATATATGAAAATTGAAAAATATAAATTTTATAAAATACATTTTACTAATAAGAACATATTTTATTAGTTGCTTGACTGTACTAATTATGTATATATTTAAAGTGAATTTTGTTTTATTTTGTTTTTTATAAATATATTTATTTATATATATTTTTAATTATTTTACTACTATTTATACCTTTTAATTTTATGACTACCTTATAATGTTGTATATTTTTTGGGTTTGGTATTGCAAGTGGAAGAACTCATTGAACACAGTATTTAATTAAGGATGAAAACTCAGGTTGTTACAATGATGCTCTTGGTATCGAGGCTAGTTTTGAAGGGTATGATCCGTTGGATACTTATCCCTATATCTCTTGGGATGTGCATTTGGGTGGAATTGAAATAGAATGGGTAAACTCTCATGGTTCTCGAATGATTACCATGTAGTGGGTTTTCATGTAGTTATCCTTGGAATGAGTGAGATTCCTAGGGCTTTGGGGTGATCCTAACATGTAGATCATATAGTCAGTTGGTTAGGTGTGTGATCCTAGGTTAGAATGGATATGAATCACGGGAGCACAAGTTAGTTATGTGATTGGGTTATAATTTAGTGTTCAACCATTTGGTTTGGTTGAGGATGATATAGGTAATGAGCGAGGATCGGTGAAAGTGTTCTTGGTATATCACTCTACCTAGGATGAAGGAGAGTTATTATTGGAGATCCATTTTGAGAAAAGTCTCAGTGTGAGAGAATAGTATGTGATGGTTACAGGTGGTTTCAATTCTATTTTAGATCATTAAACTGGTCAAGTATGGATTCATTGAGAATATTTAGAGTTTGGATGAACATGGGTGGTGCTATAGTGATAGTGCAATGATGAGATGTGAGTGGAATTGATAGCCTATGGTTTGGGTCCTTGATAAGGATTATATCAAGGTGGCATGATCATGGCTCAATAAGATAAGTATGATTGTAGTGTTTGGACTTAATTGAGGTTATTTCTCAAAGAGAAGTGTAACTTAATCCATATGGTGGGGAGAGCGCCATTCGTTATTAGAAAATTTCATTCCTGGTAGGTCGGGGATGGGTAGAATTAGTGCTTCGTAATATTACTCAGGTGTGGGATAGATATCCACATAAAATCATTATATACAGTAATAGACTTAATATAGTCTATATAAATCCGATTTTGTGTTTGGATTGGTGAAGATAATGATACTCCTATGGTGGATAGCATTGTATCATTCATGGTAGAATAACCCTCATGTTGAAAAGGTCGTGGAGGTGGTGAGACTGGATGGTGGATGGTCAACATAACACTAGAATATGGTGTCTGGTATAGTCCATTGATGTGTAGTTTTTTGGATTATACCATATTGAATTTAGAATATGATGGAATTTTTAGTCAGTGCATTATCATTAGGATTGGGGTGGTTTTGGTGTGATCTGAGAATGAGTTGGATTGGTTGTGTGTCGGTGTTTGGAGTGAGAGCATGATTGCTGGAGTTAGTTATTAGTTTTATAACCTTGAATTTACATCATGATTCAGGTTTTTTACTTTAAAGGGAGTCTTGAACGATCTCATGATTCCACTAGGTGTTAGGGTATCATGATTGGTTGTTGTGAGGTAACACATTAGTGGTGAGTCTAAGTGTTTTTGGGAAACGTTGGTTGGAGGAGGTCTGACTATTGTTTTTCATGGAATTGAGCATGGTTATATGGGAATTATGTTAGGAGAGTCATGTGGATATGGTTGAGGTAGTTTAAGTATTGAACTACATCTTTTGGAGAAAATTCTATGTATCGAGGCTTAACATTTATTATTGTGCACTGGAAGAACATTTGGAGTTTGGAGATAAAATGCGGTCGGTAGATAGTGAATTGGTGACTATGTCAGGTCGGGAGACATTGTTCAAGGATTTCCATAACTTCTGAAGAACTATAATCCATGTGGTGGGGAGTATTTAAAACACTATTTATTGTTGGGTTATAATTTTCAGATAAAGTTTTAATTTTTTGTCTTGTTGGGAATTCGAATTCTTGGTTGACTTGAAAATATTTTTTATGCATGGAATGAGGCACGGTTAGTTGTTCAAGTTCTCAAGAAAGATTTGCAGGAAGGTTCGGGTGACCTGATAAGTTATAGGTGTTCTACTAGGGGTGGTTCAGGCTATGAAATATCATTCAGGTTATAAAACATTCTAGGATATAACTTTTAGGCCTTGAAAAATGGTTCAATCCATGAAAATTTTTAGGGGGATACTTTTTAGGCGATGAAATGTGTTCGGGTGAATTTTTATTAACAGGGTATTTTCTATATTTTGGGGGGTTGATTTTCTCATGGTTTAAAGGATAGGGGAGTTATGGAGATCCATTTTTGACTTGATTATCCCCCATTTATTCTCTATTCAATCCCCCATAAATGTTATGGATCTTGATTGTGTTTGGAAGTGATTTAGGGTGATTTCAACCCTCTGTTTCCCTTGGTTTTGGTTTTCCCCTTTTCTTTTACTAATTTTTTGCAAACCAACTAGGGTCTTAGTGTCAGTTCCACTAGATCATGGTTGGATTTGGTGAAGTTGATGGGGCCTTTATTTTTTGTGGTTAGAGGAGGACCCAAGGTGATGGTTACATGCTATTAGAAATTGTTTCAATTTAGGTAAGACACATCCATAATTTATTTAGGTTTTTTGGTAAAATTGGATGAAATTGATGGTTATTCGGGCACTGTTGGTTAGGTATTTTTTTCAAGGATGATGTTAGGGGGTTCCACAAACCTTTCATCGGTGATTGGTCATGGTTTTAGTGAAACAATGATTCTTGGTGATTTTTTTAGTTTTTATTCCTCTTTGGTTTAATTTAAATAATTTATTATAAATATTTTTAATTATTTATCTATATTGTATAGAATTAGGAAGGATATCAGGAGTTGATACAGTCTTAAAAGAGGAAAGTATGGGATTTCCCGAGGTGATGGCAAGCTTGGATTATATGGTAACTCTATGACGGAGGTAGGTGGTCACCTAAATACAAAACCATATACATTTTTATGCATGATTTCTTAACTACGTGAATATTTCATGGGACGGGGTATATGGATAGGGATTGAGGATTCCATAGGAAGAGGATATAAGAAGGATTTTGGCCTCCTATACTAGATATAACTTATCTTTATCACTTAAGTAAATTAAGAACACCCAGTAAATATGTTTTCATGGGTAAAGGATGTTATTTGAATACACATGCGGCCTTGGGTAGATCTCGAGGTTTGAGATGAAAATTATGTGGTTGGTATGGTTTCCCTAGGACCAGTTAGATAGGAAAGTAAGGCTTAAGACTAGTGATGATGGGTCAGATTACTATTTATCTAACACTTGATGAGAGACACCCGTATAAAGGTGATATAAGAACTTGGTGAGAACTTTGAACGAAATCAGTATTTCAAGACTATATGGGTTTCACAGAGAGGGGTTTCCTTTGAGTGATATGATGAGGGGTCTCCCTTATAAGACATGATATGTGAACCGGGTGTAGTTCATGGATTTTGTTTAAGGCTTGGAATCGGTATTACATGGTGATTGGAGTATGATAACATGTGATGGTACCTAATTATTGGGACTAAGAGAGATGAGGGATCATTTATGAAGTTATACCTATCCTTTAGAGGCCATGGTTGAGATAAATCCTTTAGGTTGTGGTGTAATAGATGGGTGTTGAGTTTGAGATGGTATCAATGGGAAAAGATCATGATGAGTCGAAAGGACCCAGTGGATGCCCTAATGGGTGAGGTAGGACGTTTTTAATGAGGGTTTAGTCCTTGAGTGACTGGTGACCTGAGATTAGTTAGTGATTTGGGTAATTATCCGAACTTTTATAAATTAAGTTCCATTTTTAAATGAATAAACTCTTATTTATGTAATATTGAAAACCCATGCACTAATTTGGCTATTTTAAATAGTTATAAAATATATCTTATCATATTTAGAATACCATAAGTATCTTAACCATTAATAATATATCTATTTTTATGTTTTTTATTATTTTATCATATAGTTTCCAAACCATTATTTTATAAATTAATAAAGAATTCCACCCAATTTTTTTATAAATACCAACCCATCCTCGAACTCCTCTTCACTAAAAACTCCTTGATCATGAATTTACTCTATCCATCCCTCAATAAATTTCTCTCAATGTATTCCAAATCTCTAAATAATCCACTCTTGATCTTTTATAAGTGACCACTCAAGGTAAGGGGATTCCCTCCTTCTCTTTATCTATGCACTTTCATTGCATTATTCCATTTTATTTCCAATTTCTCATGTTGGAATGAGGTTTTACACATAACTTTTACAATCCATATTATTTAAAAGTAATTATATACCACATTTACCTCCTCTTAAATTCTTACATGAATCTTTATGTACACCCATTTTGCTACTGAAATTATACTATGTTTTTTTCATGCCAAACATTTGTGTAATGGATACCCTTCCCCATTTCCACTCAAGGGTATTCGACTATATGTACCTATAATTAATCTATTTGGTATATCTATGTACATGAACCACACTCCTTAACCATGTGATTAAAAGTGATGAATGGTGCTCTTTTTTTGTATGACTTATGTGGAACACTTATTCATGTACATGATATGAATGTGACATGCGGGCCTAAAAATATCTATCCCTCCAATGCATTCAATAATTTTTTTTATTTAATGAGATTACTTTTATGGTGCATGGTAGGTTATCCTAATCACACTATGTTATGATTTCTTATAGTTCATCCTTGACTTATTCTTATGATGTCATGTTTTATATTGTTCCCATATTTCTAAGGTGCCTTGATGTTGGCATCTTATATCATGATTTAATGATCAGGTTTATGATTATCACCCCTTTTAAGTAACCTTTATATGCCTATTGACTAACATATATTACATTTGTAACATCCTAGGTAAATAAAGAATAAATAATTTTCATATTTATTAATATTTACGAATTAAATATTAATTTTACTTTAAAGGTGTTGCTATGTTCGATAGCGTACCCGATACGCAACAATGAGTTTCTTTGAAATCTTACGTTGCACACTAGTAGTATAATAATATTATTTTAAATGGTAGTTAAAACATAGTCGTTGTATTGGAGGGAATGGATAGAAATAACTAAAATATGAATATATATGCTTTTTAAATGCTTTTACATTTATCCAATAAAATATAAAGGCTTAAAATAGAGAAAGAATCCAATTTTAGACATATATACCCTAATTTTCACTAAAGGTTCATTTATTTCCTTTTGATGGAGAACCGTCATTAAATATAGTTTTGGTCACTTTTATATATTCTATTGGACCAAATAAAACTCTTCTTTAGAATCGGGACATCAAAATTTACTTTGTGTAAATTTCTGGTATTTTTCCGATAAAGTTCATTTTTTAATGAATAGTGAAAAATGTTGTATTTTAATTCAAAACCTTTTTTTAATCTAATTTATTTATATGATTATATTATCTTTTTATTTGGTTTTAGATTTGAATTAGAATATATTTTTACCATTTAATCCAATAGTGGTTGTCGTAATTAATTTCACATTGAAATTGGACTTAAATTGGTGTCAATCTTTTGATACTTATTGTTTAATAAAAACACGTTATTTTCTCTGACAGGGGGGATTAATTATTAAATTAATTAATGAAACTTATATGTTTTGAATTTTTTAAAATAGACATCATTTTTGAATTCATAATATCTAATATAGCTTAGGGTGAAGTTTTGGTATTTTTCTAAAAAACTTCAATTTTTGATGAATAGTGAAACCACTAAGTGGTACTTAAAAAACGGATTTTTCATTTAAATGAAATTTTACCACATCTGTGTTTTGAATTTCAAAAATCAGACATACATGGTTTTCATTAAGAAGTAAAATGTGGTTCAATGGGATTAAATAATTTTTTGGTGAATAGTAACTTTTAAGTTTTTAATCGCGATAAGAGGTAATTAGTGTAGTTTAAGGTAAAAATAATGTTTTAATAATATGAAATGAATTTTACACATGTCCTACCATTATTGGATATGTCATGGCCGACCAAGACAATCCATGGGTCAACTTGGGGACCCCATGGAGCCACTTTGGTAGGAAAATGACATTAAAAACATTTTATTTAATGTTAAAATTAAAATGTCACAAACATGAGTTGTTTTACTAAACCAATTTTTAAGTGGTGTTATACAAGTCATATTTTTTACTATAAATATTAATTATAAATATAAAAGTATTTCCTACATCATGATATTTTTTTTATAATTTTTAGACATTAAATAAATTAAATTATTTATGACATCATGATGATGCAGCGATTACCTCATTATTTAACGATTTAAACAAAATGAAAAGATAATGTAAAATCTAAGACCTAAACTTGTCAAAAACCTATTGGATGAGTATATTTCGAACTCCTATCACCTTATCCTCTAAATATATAATTTTGGGACCTTTTAAATCTGAAAATAATTTTACGATAAAGTAACCTTTTATAACTTTCCAAGAGTGCCCCTCCTCTCCTCTTATAAAAGGCCCTCACCTCTACAACCTTACCCACACCTATCAAGCCTTTGGATCGGCCAAGATCTGCCCATTTTTTCTCTCCACATCCCTCTCTAACTCTTAGAATCCTCACTTTGGGCTGAAGTCTTCCCAAGGAAGCCTTTGATCTCAAATCAAAAAGAGTTACCCGTTTTAAAGGTAGTGTTTTCTCTTGTGTTCTTTTGTTTTATTTTGCTTATCCAACCCCCTAAACTCTTTTTATTCATTTCTTTTGTAAAAACTACATTATATTCAATATAATATGATGTTTTTATAAGAATAATTAGAGCTACACTTACACACACCTACATCTAATGGTTAAATAACAAACTATTTCTGTGGATGGCGAATTTCTGCCTCACGAAATGATGATTGTTCAATATTCTTCTAACACCTTCAAAGGTAGCCATTAAGATGTCACTATATTTATATATGATATATAATATGTTTATTTTTTTCATTAATCTTCTTTATTTTTCATTTATGTCATATCTTTATGGCTTCCATTATGTGTATACGCGATATCTTCATTTTAGGAAGTGCGGACTACCGCCCCCTCAAAGTGATTTGATTCGTTAATTCCATATGTGGGACGTATAAAGGATGGATTTAAAGTTATTATATATGATTTTATACTGTAATTATAATATACCTTTATATCATTATTATTTATTTCCATTAAAGTATGAGATAGAAATGAAAGTAGCGTTCATGCGTACGTACGGCTTACCGTCTCCATGAACGGTGCATTTCATTTCTTATCCCAAAATGTAATGTACTATTATAAGTACCTATATATAATTGATATATATGATGTATGTTACATATAATAGATTAGTATAATTCTGTAATTAAAATATACATACCTCTCATTTAGTTTTAATTCCATTAATATGACATAGAAATGAAAGTAGCATTCATGCGTACGTACGGATTACCGTCTCCATGAACGGTGCATTTCATTTCTTACCTCTAAATGATTATTTAATATTATAAATACATGTATATGTTGTATATATATGATACATATGATATCCAAATCATGAATATCATTTGGGATATAAAGAACCTCTAACCACACGAACAACATGTAATTGTAAGAAGTCCACTTTCGACTTAAGAACCAAATATCGACAAAACAAACATTATTTACTTAAATGATTACATAATGTTTATAAAATGGTAATAAGTGATATAAAAGTAATAATGAACTTGAAAAAGGTTATTAAGAAATTATAAATTAACTCAAATTTATTATTCAGGACGTTAAATAACGATCGAGTCAAGTCGGACCCGAGGTAAGGGAACTTCTTAACCCAATTTTCGTTCTTTGGGTTAATCTCCTACATTCAAATTATGTCACGATATTATTATGTCCTATCTAGTATTTGTACTTTATTTATGTGTACTTATAGTGAATACACATAATAGATCTATTTTATTTGAAAATGATCTTTGTAAGGGACTTCATCTCAATCTCCTTTCATTGAGGCATATTTTGTTTTATACACAACTTTCTTTTATACGGTGTATAAACTCCTTTGACTTTTAATTTTATTCAAAAAGAATCTTTTTGTACAAAGAGTTTTACTAAACGACAAAAAGGAATGTTTCTTTTAACGTACGCAGTGAAAAAGGCCTTTTCCGCCACCACGAGTATTATTTGGTCTTTGGCTTCCTCAACAAGTCATGATGTTTTTTAAAATGAAATAAATACCATATAATATTTTATGTATTTTGGTATTGGAAATGGTTTTTATAATGGATTTGTTATGTCAATATATTTAAGTGTTATATTGTGATCAAATTGTGGAAATGTTTTCTTTCCATTATATTTTTTGTATGTCTTTTGATTTTATAATGGTACTTGGACATTAGACGAGTGGTTACGTGATAAACCATATGATGGGTGGTGCCGTGAATACCAGGACGGGTGGTTACGTTATAACCTCCAATGATTTGGGTATGGAATTCAGCCATATGGCTATTCCATTAAGTGATATGTGTGGAAGTCGACCGTATGTTTATTCCATTTATGTATGTTTATGTCCCAAGTTACCTTTATATGTTATGTGTTCTTTATATGGGTTTTATGGTAATATTTTGGTTACAAAAGGGTAATTATTGATCTTTTATTCAGTGAAGAGTTTTTACTACTTCATAAAGGTGAAAAGTATTACTTTGATAAACTATACATGGTTTACTTGTTGTTTTGAAAAACTAACAGTTTTCATTCTTTCTGTTTCCCTTACTGAGCTTTTTATGCTCACCCCAAGTTTTTGAAATGTTTTTCACAGGTCTTAATGTGGAATAGGGTCAAGGATGGGATCAAGGAATAGTCATGCTATCTAAAACATGGAACTAGACATGTTTCTTTTTAAGAGTTTTTATTTTATGGAAACTTAGTAGAATTGTCTACTTTATAATCATCCGAGATGTAATAGTTATGATCTAATTCTATAAAACTCTAAACCTGAAAAGATCCTCAATGTGAATTATTCATTTAATTCAATATTAAGTAAGGTTTAAGTTCGAGGAATTATAGTTGGTATCATAGGTCGGTTTAGACAACTTTAGGAGTTAGAAAATTGTTAAATTATAAGTTAATTTATCGTATGATGGAAATGATATAGCATGTGAATATTACCATGTTGCTTCTCCTAAGATATTTTTGTGTTAAGAATGGTTTTTCATAGAGGAAACAGAACAGATTTTCTGGGAAGGAATACAGAGGGAAATGAGCTTTCAAATCAGTATCCTGAGATGGTCAGAATCAGAACTAAACAGTTTCTTGCAGTGATGGCTCAGTTGACTCAGGTTACTACCGAAGGAGTTGAAAAGAAGATTGGTGAATTCTCCAGTTTTGGCACTTCCTTATAGGAATGGTGAGTTTTTTATATACAGTGATGCTTTATTGTAGGGACTTGGTTGTGTCGTTATGCAGAATGATCAGGTAATTTCATATGCTTCATGTCAGTTGAAAACTCATGAGGTAAATTACCCTACACATGACTTGGAATTAGCTGCTGTTTTTTTTTCTCTAAAAATTTGGAGGCATCATTTGTATAGAGTAAAGTGTGAAATATATACTGATCACAAAAGTTTAAAGTATATATTCACTCAGAAATAATTGAACATGAGACAGAGGAGATGGCTGGAATTAATCAAGGATTATGATTTTAAAATTCATTATTATCCGGGAAAAGAAAATATAGTGGCTGATGCTTTGAGTTGAGAAAGTAATGCTTTATTTACCATTCTACGTTTGGAATGAGATATTTTGGTTTTTGATTTGATGAACTTTGGCATCGAAGTTGTTGGTGCAGGAAGTTCTTCTATTTTGTTTTAGGTATCAGTGAGATCATCTCTATCAGACAGAATTAGGGAAGCGCAGAAGAAAGACAGTGTGTTGTAGAAAAGTTAGAACTGGTTCAAAAGGGTAAGTTTCCTGAATTTAACATTGATAATGATTGTGTTTTGAGGTTTGGGAAGAGATTGTGTGTGCCTTGTGATTCACAGTTGAAAGGTGAGTTATTATGTGAGGCTCATAGTTCCCCGTTTTCAGTTCATCCTGGCAGTACTAAGATGTACAGATATCTGCGGGAGTATTACTGGTGGGATGGAATGAAAAGAGATATTGCTGATTTTACTGTGAAGTGTTTGACTTTTCAGTAGGTTAAAGCAGAGCGGCAGTTACCGAAAAGGATGCTTCAGCCTTTACCAGTGCCAGAGTGGAAATGGGAAAACATATCCATGGACTCTGTTGTGGGATTACCGAAGACATCTCGAGGTAATAATGCAATCTGGGTTATTGTTGATCGCTTGACTAAATCTGCTCATTTCCTTCCTATTCGAGATACTTTCTCTATATATAAACTTTCTTGATTGTATCTTAAAGATATAGTCAGTTTACATGGAGTTACCCTCTCCATTGTGTCTTATCGTGATCTCAGGTTTACTTCTAACTTTTGAAAAAGGCCTTCAGAAGTTGTTGGGTACTGAATTAAATTTTAGTACATCTTTTCATCCACAGTCAGATGGGCAGTCAGAATGAACAATACAGACTTTGGAGGATATGCTACGTGCTTATTCGATGGATTATCAGGGAAGTTGGGACCAACATATTTCTTTTGTCGAGTTTTCTTATAATAATAGTTTTCATTCCAGTATACAGATGGAACCATTTGAGGCATTATATGGGAAGCGGTGTCGAACTCCAGATTTCTGGGATGAAGTGGGTGAAAGGAAGTTGATGGGACCAGAATTGGTAGAAGAGATGGAAGAAAAAGTTCATTTGATTCAGAAACACATGAGAACAGCTCAAAGAAGGTAGAAGAGTTATGCGGATAACCGGAGGAATGATCTATCTTTCGAGGTAGGTGATCATGTTTTTCTCAAAGTTTCACCGTGGAAAAGTGTGATGTGATTTGGTAAGAAAGGAAAGCTCAGTCCAAGGTTCATTGGACCATATGAAATTTTGGAGAGAGTTGGATCAGTTGCATACAGTGTGGCATTACCTCCGAGTTTATCTCAGGTACACAATGTTTTTCATGGTTTGATGTTGAGAAAGTATATGCCAGATCCATCTCATGTTTTGAGCCCGGAGGTAGTTCAGTTGGAAGAGAATCTCTCTTATGAAGAACAACCAGTCCATATTCTTGACCAAAGAGAGCAAGTGTTGCGAAATAAGGTAATTCATCAGGTAAAGGTTTTGTGGAAAAACCATATGGTTGAAGAGGCAACATTGGAATCTGAAAAAGCTATGAGGGATAAATACCCCCACTTATTTTGATAAGTGAATAAAATTGCAGGGACGCAATTCCCAAAAGGGGGGAAGGATGTAACATCCTAGGTAAATAAAGAGTAAATCATTTTAATATTTATTAATATTTTCTAATTAAATATTAATTTTACTTTAAAGGGGTTGCTATGTTCGATAGCGTACCTGATACGCAACAATGAGTTTCTTTCAAATCTTACGTTGCACACTAGTAATATAATAATATTATTTTAAATGGTAGTTAAAACATAGTCGTTGTATTGGCGGGAATCGATAGAAATAACTAAAATATTATTATATATGTTTTTTAAATGTTTTTACATTTATCTGAAAAATGATAAAGGCTTAAAATATGGAAAGAATTCAATTTTAGGCATATATACCCTAATTTTCACTAAAGGTTCACTTATCGCCTTTTGATAGCGAACCATCATTAAATATAGTTTTGGTCACTTTTATACATTATATTGGACCAAATAAAACTCTTCTTTAGAATCAGGACATCAAAATTTTCTTTTTGTAAATTTTTGGTATTTTTCGGATAAAGTTCATTTTTTAATGAATAGTGAAAATGTTGTATTTTAATTCAAAACCTATTTTTAATATAATTTATTTATGTGATTAGATTATCTTTTTATTTGGTTTTAGAGTTTAATTAGAATATATTTTTACCATTTAATCCAATAGTGGTAGTTGGAATTTATTTCACTTTGAAATTGGACTTAAACTAGTGTCAATCTTTTGGTACTTATTGTTTCATGAAAACACGCTATTTGCTCTGACAGCGGGAATTAATTATTAAATTAATTAATTCAACTTATATGTTTTCAATTTTGTAAAATAGACATTATTTTTGAATTCGGAATATCAAATATAGCTTAGGGTGAAGTTTTGGTATTTTTCTGAAAAACATCAATTTTTGATGAATAGTGAAACCACTAAGGGGTACTTAAAAAAACTGATTTTTCATTTAAATGAAATTTTACCACCTCTGTGCTTTTAATTTAAAAAATCTGACATACATGGTTGTTATTAAGAAGTAAAATGTGGTTCAATGGGATTAAAATAATTTTTTAGTGAATAGTAACTTTTATGTTTTTAATCGCGATTAGAGGTAATTAGTGTAGTTTAAGGTAAAAATAATGTTTTAATAATATGAAATGAACTTAAAACATGTCCTACCATTATTTTATGTGTCATGGATGACCAATAAAATCCATGGGTCAACTTGGTGACCCCATGGAGCCACTTTGGTAGGAAAATGACATTAAAAACTTTTTATTTAATGTTAAAATTAAAATGTCACAAACATGAGTTGTTTTACTAAAACAATTTTTAAGTGTGGTTATAAAAGTCATATTTTTTACTATAAATATTAATTAGAAATATAAAAATATTTACAACATCATGATATTTTTTTTATAATTTTTAGACATTAAATAAATTAAATTATTTATGACGTCATGATGATGCAGTGATTACCTCATTATTTAATGATTTAAAAAAATGAAAAGATAGTGTAAAATCTAAGACCTACACTTTTCAAAAACCTATTAGATGAGTATATTTCGAACTCCTATCACCTTATCCTCGAAATATATAATTTTGGGACCTTTTAAATCCGAAAATCATTTTATGATAAAGTAACATTTTATAACTTTCCAAGAGTGCCCCTCCTCTCCTCTTATGAAAGGCCCCCACCTCTACCACCTTACCCACACCTCTCAAGCCTTTGGTTCGGACAAGATCTGCCCATTTTGTCTCTCAACATCCCTCTATAACTCTTAGAAGCCTCACTTTGGGAATAAGTCTTCCCAAGGAAGCCTTTGAGCTCAAATCAAAAAGAGTTACCCGTTTTAAAGGTACTATTTCCTCTTGTGTTCTTTTGTTTTATTTTGCTTCTCCAACCCCCTAAACACTTTTTATTCATTTATTTTGTAACAAATACAGTATCTTAAATATAATATTATGTTGTTATAATAATAATTAGAGATACACTTACACACACCTATATCTAATGGTTAAATAACATACTGTTTCTGTGGATGGATAATTTCTGCCTCACGAAACGATGATTGTTCAATATTCTTCTAACACCTTCAAAGGTGTACATTAAGGTGTCACTATATTTATATGTGATATATAATATGTTTATTTTCTCTTTAAACTTCTGTATTTTTCATTTATGGCATACCTTTATGGCTTCCATTATGGGTATACGCGATATCTTCATTTTAGGAAGTGCAGACTACCGCCCCCTCAAAGTGATTTGATTCGTTAATGTCATATGTGGGACATATAACGGATGGATTTAAAGTTATTATATATGATGTTATACTGGAATTATAATATACCTTTATATTTTTTATTATTTCTTTCCATTAAAGTATGAGATAGAAATGAAAGTAGCGTTCATGCGTACGTACGGCTTACCGTCTCCATGAACGGTGCATTTCATTTATTATCCCCAAATGTAATGTACTATTATAAGTACCTATATATAATGTATATATATGATTTTTGTTACATATAAGTGATTAATATAATTCTGTAATTAAAATATACATACCTCTCATTTAGTTTTAATTCAATTAATATGACATTGAAATGAAAGTAGTGTTCATGCGTACGTACGGCTTACCGTCTCCATGAACGGTCCATTTCATTTCTTAACTCTAAATGATTATTTAATATTATAAATACATTTATATTCTGGATATATATGATATATATGATATACAAATCATGAATATAATTTTGGATATAAAGAACCTCTGACCACACGAACAACATGTAATTGTAAGAAGTCCACTTTCGACTTAAGAACCAAATATCGACAAAACAAACATTATTAACTTAAATGATTACATAATGTTTATAACATGGTAATAAGTGATATAAAAGTAATAATGAACTTGAAAAAGGTTCTTAAACAAGAAAAAATTAACTCAATATTATTATTGAGGACGTTAAAGAACGATCGAGTCAAGTCGGACCCGAGGTAAGGGAACTTCTTAACCAAATTTTCATTCTTTGGGTTAATCTCCTACTTTCAAATTATGTCATGATATTATTATGTCCTATGTTGTATTTTTACTTTATTTATGTGTACTTATAGTGAAAACACATAATAGATCTATTTTATTTGAAAATGATCTTTGTAAGGGACTTCGTCTCAATCTCCTTTCATTGAGGTATATTTTGTTTTATACACAACTTTCTTTTATACGGTGTATAAACCTCTTTGACTTTTAATTTTATCCAAAAAGAATCTTTTTATATGAAGCGTTTTACTAAATTACAAAAAGGAATGTTTCTTTTAACGTACGTGGTGACAATGACCTTTTCCGCCACCGCAAGTTTTATTTGGTCTTTGGCTTCCTCAACAAGTCGTGATGTTTTTTAAAATGAAATAAATACCATATACTCTTTTATGTATTTTGGTATTGAAAATGGTTTTTATAATGGATTTGTTATGTAAATATATTTAAGTGTTATATTGTGATCAAATTGTAGAAATGTTTTCTTTCCATTATATTTTTTGTATGTCTTTTGATTTTATAATGGTACTTGGACATTTGACGGGTGGTTACGTGATAAACCATATGACGGGTGGTGCCGTGAATACCAGGACAGGTGGTTACGTTATAACCTCCAATGCATTGGGTATGGAAGTTGGCCGTATGGCTATTCCATTAAGTGATATGTGTGGAAGTCGACCGTATGGTTATTCCATTTAAGTATGTTTATGTCCCAAGTTACCTTTATATGTTATGTGTTCTTTATATGGGTTTTATGGTAATCTTTTGGTTAAAAAAGGGTAATTATTGATCTTTTATTCAGTGAAGTGTTTTTACTACTTCATAAAGGTGAAAATTATTACTTTGATAAAGTATACATGGTTTACTTGTTGTTTTGAAAAACTAACAGTTTTCATTCTTTGTGTTTCCCTTACTGAGCTTTTTATGCTCACCCCAAGTTTTTGAAATGTTTTTCACAGGTCTTAATGTGGAATATGGTCAAGGATGGGATCAAGGAATAGTCATGCTATCTAAAACATGGAACTAGACATGTTTCTTTTTAAGAGTTTTTATTTTATGGAAACTTAGTAAAAGTGTCTACTTTGTAATCTTTCGAGATGTAATAGTTATGATCTAATTCTCTAAGACTCTAAACCTGAAAAGATCCTCAATGTGAATTATTCATTTAATTCAATATTAAGTAAGGTTTAAGGTTGGGTCCTTATAACATTATTCATGTTATGATTTTATTATTATCTTAATAAGATTTATATATCACCTTTTTCTTATGTATATCCTTGAGTTATCCCATGCATTATTAGAAGATTGATGGAATATAAGGGCTGGTTTTATGGTTTTTAAATAATTTTTTTGTACCAATGTTTCAAGTTAATGTTATTTGTACTAATTTTCAAAAAAAATAGGACTAATGATCTTCTAGGATTTTATATGTGCATATTTATATAATAAATCATCAATTAAGGTGTATTAAACATATGAGTTGTCATAGTTAGTATAAGAGGAAATACTAGTTATTTTTTGGGACTAGGATTATAAAACAACAGTAAAAGACTCAAAGATAAGACTAATCATAATAAAAAAATCCTAAATTATGTTAAAGTATAGATTAATTGGTTTCCATGAAACAAGATCCCAATCTGAATACTACAAGTAGATGTGACTCTAACACAATTGAACCTAGGGGTAATAAACTCAAAAAGGGCACATTGGGATTTAAATCAATCATAACCTAGTGTATGATAGAGAGGAATTTATGCACACCTAGTTTGACATTCCCTATGGATATGATTTGGTAAATTCACAATCTCTCTATGAACCATTATGAAGGGAACAAAAAATGACTTTAGAATTTTATGTTAGGAAATAGAACATGGAAAATTTTGATTAAAACCTAGAAATAAGTAGATTAAGTAATGCATGTCATTTATGAGTTATCCTTTAAATTTTTATAGTTTTCCTTTAATGTGTTTTGTATTTTTAAAATTATATTTCCTAATTATTCCTTTATTTTAGTTAAAGTATTTTAATAGGAGGAACCGAGTCAACAACCAATGTCATGAGAAAAGTAATAGATTCCCAAATGAGATACCAAACCTAATGGGAGCAGAAGTTTAAAACTTCATTGAAAAAATTTCACAATTATCTCAAGTTCTAAATTTAAACAAGAATCAATATTAATACCCATACCCCCTAATAAATATACAGTTTTAATTGAGACCTTTATATGATAAAGGCCTCCAAATTTCAATGGATCTTCCAATCCATTAATCATGAAACATTGAATCAAATCCATTTAAAAGATCATTTACATCCTTTAATGTTATAAGAAATATAATTTAAAGATATATATTTATCATACAGAGGGATAATTTGATCAATGGTGTAATTTGATCAAAAACATGAAAATTGAGGAAGAGATCAAATCTATGGAATGGAAATAGTTATGAAAATTATTTTTTGATAAATATTTTACTCACACTCTCTAACATAAAATGGAGAGTTATTTTATTATCCTCAATCAAAAGGATGGAGAATCCATTTGGGAATATGATAATAACATTACAAGACTTTTATGATATACCTCAAGCTTTATCATTTCCCCTGAAAATAAATTTGACCATTTATTTAGTGTGATAAAGATAAGTCTATGAAAAGATTTGGTGATTCGAGACTTTAACAACTATGATGAAATTGTTTAATGTTCTCTCAAAGTTGAAATAGAGATCAGTGAATCTCACGAGTCTCATGAGTTAGGAGATATAAAGTGGGGAATATAATTTAATTTTGGTATTGTGATAGAGAAATACAATGTGGTAATGAAATTATAACACCCCACTAATCCAAATTGTGGGAAAAAGCATCCCAAAAATTTCTTAGAGGGGATAAGGAAGTACATTAGGTGTGTAAAGGAAGGGAACCTATATAGTGAATTACAATGGGAGAAACCCACTAATGTGATGGATGAAAAGAAATATCCATTTAAACCTCAGTATAATTTCCATTTTTTCAACTATAAGGAATAAGTACATAATTCAAATTAATTCATTAAAATAAGGGTTGTTGATGATGACTGTATCCAACAAACTTTAAGGCCTAGAGATAAAGGTAAATCTTATGCCATCAAAACTACAGAGGTAGATTCCAAAAATGGTGTTATGATAGGTACATTGGTTATTAATTCAATAATATTAAACATACTATTTTATTCTAGTTATACACATTCTTTAATATCATACAAGTTTACTATAATTATTTAAACACCACCTAAAAACATGGAAGTAGATATATCTATGAAAATGAAAAATGGGAAAATTATTACATCCCAAGTATATAACTTCTACCATATGAATATTTATGTGATAAACTTATCATTTAACCTTTCGATACACCCTTTAGAAAAATTTAATTCAATTAAATTTGTATTGCCTTTCTTTGTGTAGATTTAATATTAATTGTTAAGAGAATGAAACCACCCTCTATATTACAAATCACCATCTGATTCTATACAATTGCAAGGAGGAGGATGAATCTCTTTTGGTATCATCATCTCAAGAATGAATATTATTACCTTATGAGAAAATGTATCTATCTAAAATAGTTTATACTAATTAAAATATTATCCTTGATGAAATACCTAATATAAGAGAATATATTGATGTGAATCCTGATAAACTATTTGGTCTTCATCCAGAATGTGATATTGAGTTCTCAATCGACCTTATAGCTAATGATTTTCCAATATCCAAGACTCTATATATAATGGGAACTATTAAAATTTAATATTTGAAGAATAAATTATAGGATAATCTACAAAAAGGGTTTATATACCCAAGTGCTTTACTATAGGGTGCACTGGTCTACTTAATCAAGAAGAATGAAGGGTTAATGTGCCTCTACATTTATAATCATGATATCAACAATATATTGGTTAAGAACAAGTATCAACTTCCACATATTTATGAATTGTTTTATTATCTATGTAAAACCCAATAATTTTATAATGTGGATCATCGATATAGATATTATCAAGTAAATGCTAAGAAGTATAATATCCCCAAGTTTGGTTTTTCATATAAGGTATGGTCACTATGAGTTCATAGTGATTCTATTTGGACTCAATAATGATTCAAAAGTCTTTATGGACTTAATAAATAGAGTATTTAGGGATTAACTTTGTAAATTTTTGGTATTATTTATTAACTATATTGTTATCTATTCCAAAGTAAGGAGGAACGTGAGGATAATTTCAACATTGTAATGAAGACATTGAAAAAGGAAAAGTTGTATGATGATTACATTAAATGTGAGTTTTAGATAGGGAATGTAACATTACTGGGGAATTTTATCACCAGTAAAGGGATATTTGTGGATAATTCAAAAATATAGGAAATTTAAAGATTTCCTAGACCAACATCTATGACATATATTCATAGTTTTTTTTGAATTAGTTGGGTACTATCATCGATTTCTTAAAAAATTATCATGATTTTAAATTCCAATAACCAAGATAACTCAAAAGGTAGTGAAGTATTTCTATAATTATGTACTTAGATTACCCACTATTATGGAAGGATTTATGATCTACTACAATGTATCCAAAAAATTCTTGGGTTGTATAATCATGAAAGATGAAAAATTGATAGCCTATGACTCCCGCCAATTAAATATATATGATAAGAACTACCTAATGAATGATCTAGAATTGGATATAATGATCTTTTCAATGGATATTTGCAAATATTATCTTTTTAGGGAGAAGCATGACATATATACAGATCATAAAAGCCTCAAGTATATATTCATGTAAAAGGAGTTCAATATGAACAAATAAAGGTCATTAAATTTGATAAATAATTATAATTTTTCAATTCATTACCATTCTGGGAAGGTGAACAAAGTGGAAGATGCTCTGAGTAGGAAATATCCTGAAACCATATCCATGATGAGGATTTAAAGGGATCTAATATTATTGGAAATGAAAAGGATGTACGTGGGAATAATAAAAGGATATTTATCCAACCTTGCTCAAAAAAAATCTCAACCATCCATTCTAGAGAGGACCAATGAGGCCCAAAAAGATTATATGGAGATACAAAAAAATTTATTGAATATTATGAAGTTAAAATTTACTAAAGATTAACTTGTAATGTTTGGAACATGGATATGTGTCCCAAAAAATTTGTAACTAAAGATTGAAATTCTAGATGATACACATATATCATCCTTTACTATTCATCTAAGGTGCACTAATATGTATAAAGATATAAACAAAAAACATATGGTGGGATGACATTAAGAGAGTGGTTATAGAATTTATATCTCGATGCCTAGTATTCCAACAACTCAAGGATAAATAATAGAAGTTTGTAAGTATTATGTAACCATTTCTCACACCATCATGGAAATGGGAAAATATATCCATGGATTTCATCATAGGACTCCCTAGGGAATCTAAAGGGAATAACGCCATATGGGTGGAAGTCTATTGCCTTAGAAAGGTGTTGAATTTCATTATTATCAAGGAATATTTCTATCTCAGCCAACTAACCAAGATATATATAAGTTATGTGGTAAGATGTCATGGAGTGCCACTCTTTATTATATCTAATTGAGATATGATGTTTACATTAATGTTTTGGAGATGCCTCCAGTGAGAGTTGGATACAAAGCTAAATTTCAATACTAATTGTCATCATCAGATGAATGTTTAGTCTAATATAACCATTCAAACTCTATAGAATATAAAGATATAATATTCAATTTATTTATAAGAACTTTGGGATTAGAACCTTCCCCTAATGAGTTCTCATATAAGAATAGTTTCCATTCTAGCATTCAAATGACACCTTATGAGGCTCTTTATGGGAAGAGGTGTCAAACTCTAACATGATAGGATGAAGTTGGAGAGTGGAAGTTTATGGGACCTTATATTATCTAAGAGATGATATATAAGGTTCAAACCATTAAACATCATATTAAATCGACATAAAATTAACACAAAATATATACAGAAAATCATCGATGAGACCAAGAATTTGAAGTTAGAGATAAGGTGTTCCTTCATATATCACCATGGAATAAATTCATGAGATTTTGGGATAAGGGAAATCTTATTCTAGGATACATTATTCTCTTTGATATCCTTGATATAATTAGATCTTAATTCTATAGACTTACACTCTCACCTAACTTATCTCAAGTACATGATGTGTTCTATATATCATTCATGAGGAAGTACATACCAGAACCCTCACATGTACTGAATCCAAATGTGGTACCCTTAGACAATGATATTTCATATGAGGAGAATTTTTTGAAGATATTATATCATAAAGACAAATTTCTATGAAACAAGAGAACTCACCAAGTCAAAGTGTTGTGGCAGAACCATAAGTTTGAGGAAGAAACATGGGAACTGAAAGAGGAAATAAAACAGAAGTACCCACATCTGTTCTAGTGTAAAAAATTAAATTTATAGGTTGAAATTATGAAGGGGGGATAATATAATAAACTGAACTTTTATAAATGAAACTTCCTTTTTAAATTAATAAATTCTTATTTAAGTGATGTAAAAAACTCATGCACTACTTTGGTTATTTTGGAATATTATAAAATATAGCCTCTAAAATTTAAAAGACCATTAAGAATCATAACCATTGATAAAATATTCATTTTATATTGACCAATAATATTATTATATATTAATGGTTATGATAAAGTTTAATTTTCATAGACGTAATAAGTGATGGACTCAACCAGTAGGATATTAACCTATGAATCCCATTTATTGGAGCTTTCAAGGGAGATGGAATCACTTATATTTTCCCTTAAAAATCCCAATATGAAATTAAACAACTAAAGTGTGAAAAAAAATTATAGGATAATTTCAAGATTATCTAGATCATGTCCCAAACCATGTTCATTGAACCATGCTAAGAAAGACCCACCATCGCACACCTTTCCCTTAGGGTGTATATTGATGTAATAAGGGGTTATGTATCTGGAGATGAGTAGTATGAGTTCGTATATTTTCCTTTCTAATAAAATAAGGATAATTTTTATCCATTTTCACTATTACAATTTCTTCTAAGTTGATGAAAATTAGATTTTGATTCGAAGAAAGAAAAATTATATTTTTTAGAAAATATACGGTTTTAATTAAAAAATATTTTTGATAAATTCAATAATTTTGAAATAAATTTTATATTAATAAAATATTCTTATTAAATAATATTTATGTACAAATTATAATATAATTTACTTAATTCCAATATAATATTTTTAACATTCATAAAATTATTATTGTCTTAAAAACCGATATTTTTTAATAAATGGGAATTTTGTTTTAAAAGTATAAATCATCATATTTAGAGAATTATTTTGATAAAAAAATGTTATTTTTGAAACCATAATATCAAAATTATAAAAATCTAGAAATTGTACTCCTTGATCTAGTGCTGAAATCATCAACTTTACATTTCTAGATTTGATACTGATAGTTGTGACCTAATATTTTTTTCATCCAAAACTTACAAAATCAAAGTAAAAAAATGGACCACTTACATTATCAAGGAAATTTTTGGTTTATATTTTTATAGAATTAGGAAAATATCCTACATAAGAAATACTCATGTCGTTGAATGAGCATTTATGCCACATAACCCATCTTTTCTTATTTCACATTAAGTCATCATCATCATCTACATGAAATCCATTTTAGACATAATTCATTCAATAACATTATTTATAACCTATAAAAGATGAAACATAAGAAAGGTGAGAAAAAATCTTAGTAAGGATAAACATAAGAATTATCATTTGAAATTTATAATTACCATAAGAAATATATGATGGAATGATGACATAATCAGAGTGGATGGGCGAATCATAAATGAACTCATACCCATCAATACCTAGATTTTCAAATAGGAAAACATTGTATAATGCTTTAACAAAGGGAATATTCATCAAAAATAAATAATCATGAGGTATGTGTTATAGATATTTATCATAAGAAACATTATAACCCCATATCATGAATAACAAAAATATGTTGGTATCTTGAAACATTTTTCTTTATAACCCACATTAAACCCATGTCGGAAACAATTAGTGCCCAGTTAAATCCATAGGAGAAACCCTTAGGTAACTCTCTTCTTATTTACTCTCAATAAAGTTATATTACCCACTATATTTTAGTTATATCTAGGTGCACCCATAGTTTAAGATATAACGGGCTCCCCTAAATCTATCTAGGTACCCCATTGTATTGGTTGTAATGAGATTACCCAACACTATCTTGGCCACCCCATCATACAATTTGTAACTGGATCATTTATATATATTTGGGCACACCTACATATATAATTTCCAAGAACCACAAATGAATAAAGTATATATAGATTTAATTTCATCATAAAACTCATAGAAAAAATAATTATTTCTTTTATAACTTGATTAACCCATGTAAAAGGAATGGGTTTCATTATAATCTATTTTAAACATGATTGGCCCATGTAAAAGAAATGGGTTCCATAACAATCTCTTTGAAACATGGTTAATCCTTAGAAAAGAAATGGGTTCCATAAACATTTCTTTGAGACATGATTGTTCCATGGAGAAGAAATGTGTTCCACAATAATCTCTTTGAAATAATCTTAATCCATACAGAGAAAGAATGAAGATGGGATTATTACAAAATATACCAATTGGATCATAAGTAACAACAAGGGTTATTGAAGTTGAGGAATAGAAATAAAATTAAAATATCATTAAAAAAAATTTGAGGAGAGTAAAATTTTCATTTTGAAAACCATTTTTTAAAACAAAAAATTTACAAAATATTGTGAAAATATTCCTCTTTGAAAATAACCTTGGAAAGATATAAAGGAAGCTTTAAAAATAATTTAAAAAATTTCTTGAAAAAAATATGCTTTACATTTTGATAAAACCATTTTAAAACATTTTGAAAATCCTTTAATTTTAAAATAACCTTGAAAACTTATAAAGTAATCTTTAGGGAACATAATGGTCATGACAGAAGAAAATTCCATTCATGTCGTATATAATAAAACAAAGATTCCTTTCACATTTTCTGTAAAATACAAAAGGACATTTTTTGGAAAATGAAATGAATATTCCATTCAAAATTTTTTGTAAAAAAGTAAAAAATGGGTAAAAATTTATATAATAAATAATTTCAATAGTTCTAAAAACATTTTTTAATTTTTTTAGAAAACATGGTTTTGGAAGAAAAGGGGTTTTCAATCGAAGAGAAAAATATAGGTGATTTTTCTTAAAAAAATCTCAATTATTTTAAGTAAAAAAGAGAGGGTAAATGGTAATATTACTTTAAAATATCATGAAAACCCATAGGATAATTAAATTCATGATAATTATAAATAGTTAGATCATAATATTTCAACATTGGAGACTTAATCATAAAAAATCCTGATAAATAATGAGATTGTAAAATAAAACTCTTACCACTTTGGTAACTTTTAATCATAAGACCCATGGAAGATAAGTACTAAAATAGATATTTAAATCTAAATAATTCTCAGGATAATCATCATAAAATACATTCATGTGTGTTGGCATGTGTCTCATAGAAGTAAATAAGGAGACGTAAATCCCTTATCTCTCACTTCCTTTTGGTTGATTGTGATTTAAAATCATGTATAGTGATTTTAAAAATGTTATTAACTTATACCATAACCATATTACTATTTATAATATCATATGTGATCCTTTTATAATATCTTATCACCTTTTTAGAAATAATATTTCATTATTTTTATTGTTTCGGGTGTTAATTACCTTATTTTCTTATGCGTGTTTTGTCATTATAGGTTTGGTTACTACAAATATTACTTAATTTTATAACTAGAAGAATAATAATAATGAAATAATTATCATATTTTTACATAAATTTAACATTTAAAACCAATCATGAAATATGGTTATGAAAAATGAAGTACATTACGATCATAGAGATCATGGATTTTACGTACGCATGAGTAACATTTCCATTTTATAATAATCATTATATAAAGAAGGTAAGTAATATTTAATATTTAAATAATGATCATAATATCATATTTGTAATATTATATAATTATATATATCATCCATGTGGTGTGGTAATGAAAAGTCAATCACATCGCTTCATGAAGGCGGTCGTCCACACGTACACGAATGATATTATCATCTTTAAGTGATTAAAAAGGTAAGAAATAAAATGATATAATATATTTTTTTAATTAAAAATATGTAATTAATATCATAATTATGTTATTTTTATCACATATAATCATTAAATGTATCCTTATCACCTTCCATGTGAAGCGTTAGTGAAAGACAAATCGCATAGCTTCCCAAGGTGGTAGTCCACGCTACACACGAGTGAGTTATTGTATCTCCTTTGAAATAGAAGGTGAAAAATATATAGATGATATAATTACTCCATTTCTATAAATATTTTATAAATATAATTTATATAATTTATATAAATACTCATACCCAACCGTGAAAGGTGGTGGTGGAAGAACGAATGACATCGATTCATGAGGCAGTAGTCCACCGTACACATGAATGAGGATTTGGTAACCCACTTGATGTAAGTGAAGATGGTTTAAGGTCATGAAATTATATAAAAACATCCAATTATATGTAATATAATGGGTTTATTTTATCATCATGGTTTAAAAATAATTTAAGAAGGTGGAGAAATAAATAAAATTAAAACCTTCATTGAAGAAAATTACCTCTTATTCGAGTATCTCCCTTAGATTTTCACCAAATCCATCCTAGCTTTGATTTATTATAACAATTAGGCTTATAGGATTAGGATATTTAATTTTTTAAGTGATTTTGATAGGTATTTTTCAAACCAGATTGGTTTGAAGTTGTAGAGAAGAGAGGAGAGGTGGTGTCGTTTTTTAAGTGGGGTGAGTGGCACACTTATAATTGTTTAAGAATATTTAATAATACCCAAATTTTTATTATTAAAAATCCTAAAAATAGGATATTATCAAAACTATAATGGATAATTTCAGAATAATCCCATAAAATGGGTGTTGTACATGTCATGAACCAAGCCGGGATACCATCAGACCAGACATCTGACTCGGTCTGAGACATGGCCCGAACGATGTTCTCAATCCCCATAGGCTAGTAATGAGTGTCGGGAATAAAATATAATACAAGTGGGAAAATTTTCATCCAAATAATTAGAATCTAATAAAATATACTAAAAAAGTAGCAAAATCCAACAAATAATCACAAATAAATATACGAACTAATCCGGGTACAAAATACAACTAAACAAAGATGAAACAAAAAAAACAAAAACAAACTACCACTAGCACGATATCCATGTGAACTCATGGTCACTAACATCTACAAACCAACTGAACATAAGGCCAAACAACTCAAAATATGATCACATGAACCAAAAACCTGAACTTTCAAAATATATTGGGCCTGCTGACACCGAATGGTATAAGTAGGGTGTGAGCTTCACATCTCAGTAGGCAACCACCAAAGATTCTATATATTTCCTTTCCCGAAAATAGTCCATTAACACTATTTTGAAATAAATGTAAGAAAATATGTTTCCCAATTTAATAAGTAACATTAATTTTCATTTTTAAATCACTACACACCATATCACTAGTTTTTAAAAAGGATTACAATTTTAAAAACCAAATTTCAAACCAAAATAGAATAAAAACTATACCAAGATATGTTGAACAATAAACAAGAAGTATAAAGAATAACCAAGAGAAATATAAAATAACCAACCAAGTATAGATAATAAACCATGGGCATTCTAAAAAAATCCCTAGAGTGATCCTTGGACGTACTCAAATCGGACTCACCTATTGAAATTTGATGCAGTTCCATAGTCTATAACCAACTAGACTACCTAAAATGACCAATCCAAGGGAACATCCCACCAATACCTATAAATTAAAGGGGGTTACAACCTCTATAATCATGGTTGATAAGAAACCATCACTCAACCCACTAAAAGATGCACATGAAACCCATAGTAATTGTATGATGTGTAAGTAGGAGCCCCTCGTACGCATGACTCACCTTACCTAGAATCACCACACTTTCTTACCCCAAACCCTGACACCACCTATATGATAACCCATAAGGGTAAATCCTTAAAAGGTGTGACCATAATTTAAAAAACCTATCACATGTTCCAACTGGGTTGTCGTGTCACATGATTTTTCAAACCATTTTCTCAAAACATATCAAGGTGCTGACCAGGAAATTTTATTTCCCAGACCATATTCATTTCCAAAACATCATAAAGTTATGACCAGTCCTTACACAATGTTTATTCCAAATACACTTTAAAACATTTCTCAAACATTTTAAAATTAAATATAAATAATAAATTTTAAGAGTATAATTCCAAACCAACCTTTATACCAAATCCAATTTCATTTTAAACATTATTTCAAGACTAGTATGAAAATACACAATGCATATAAAGATGCCAAATAGGCTTCCAAACCGTTTAGAGAACAATCATGTCCCAAAATTCCAAATGTAAAATGTTTTAAATGAAAAAATTTAAATAAATTTCAACACCAAATTGATACCATGAACCATTTAGGAAAACATGTAGGCTTAAAGGAAATTGGGAGGATGAGGAGGAAGAAAGGTTAAGTGTTTTGAAAACTAGTTTTTATTAATAAAAAGGATTTATATGATACCATTATCATTTGTATTTCCATACATGTGTGAACTCAGATCACACATGGATGTGCCCACATCCAATGGCACACCCCAAGTATCCATGAAATTACTCATAACCATTTTCAAAGAAACATCACATACCTTCCAACAAACCAAACTATGAAAGCCGCCCTATTCTGCATATAAAACCCAAACCACAATCCAACAAATTTAATAAAACATATCTAAGGAAAAAACACCACTCAAATCATACAATTTTACTTTAAAGGATAAATTGACATTTTATCAAGCACATTGGGTGTATATATGCATAGGTATATTTCAAGAATCACTTTGAAAACCATTTTTAATAAATTCTACCAATGTAAAAACACCACGATAGACTAACCAAGTGCATCACAAGCATGAAAATCATATTTTTAAATTAAATTAAAACACCAAAGCTTCAAATGGATTTATTCAAAAAGAAAACAAATGGAAACACTTACCTCAATGATGTGTGAATGTGATGAAACATCAAGGGAAGGATGAATAGACCCCAAAGAGTGATTCATACACCCTAGATCAGGAGAAAATTGAGTCACACACAATCCCTAACCCTTAGAGTTCAGACAATAGCAAAAAACCAAAAGGAAACCACAAGAACTTGAGAGATGAGGGAGAGAGAAGGGGGAAATTGACTAAAAATTAAAGGAACATACGTTAGGAACCTTAAAGTGGCATCAATTAAGGTTGGGGAGTATGGGAGAGGGGTTTGTAGAATCAACATGGTGCGCCTTGGTCAGAGGAGGGAGTAGAAACTTGATTTTAGGTTAAAATAAATGGTAGAAAGAAATAATTTACACTTTTTAATTAAATGGTCATCTTTCATGGTTTGGATGAACGGTTTCCCAAACCGAGTGCCAACTGTGATCAAGGTACTAGAAAGGAGTGTCACCCCACATGGGTTGGCCACATGGTTTCTAAACTGTGCACCGACCATGTTGAATGCCTTTGTCTAGTTATAGAAGAAAACTTCATGGTTACCACATGGTTTCCCAAACCCTATGCAACCCATGCACTGTGTCCCAGACCTCAAACCAAGAGACATACGATTACTTAGGAAAAGCCACACAGTTTCCCCTAACCATGAACAACCTTCACACAGGCCAAAAACTCACTCAATCCTTCTAAAATTCAAAAATTTAACCCAAGACTCAACCTGAACCTCAACCCAAGGATCCAAAACTGAGAGGATCACTAGTGGAAATACAGGTTTTAACGTCGTCGTAATAACGTCGGTTTTCTAAAAACCAACGCGAATAGTATGTGCGGGGAATTTATGGCGTCGATTTTCAAGAAACCGACACTGATAATAATAATAAACATATTTTCCGTGTCGGTTTTATTAAAAACGGACGCGGAAAATAATTTAAAAAAAATTTAGCAGTCGGTTTTTATTTTCGACGTCGGTTTTTTCCAAAACAGACGCCGAAACTAATAAAAAATTCCGCGTCGGTTTTCCGCGTCGGTTTTTAGGAAAACCGACGCGGAAAATAATTTTAAAAAAAATTATCGGCGTCGGTTTTCATGAAAACCAACGCCGAAAATAAAAAAAATAAAAAATTCACGTCGGTTTTTTAAAAAACCGACGCCATAAAATATATTTTCCGCGTCGGTTATTTTGAAAACCAACGCTGAAATGTTTTTTTTTTCGTCGTCGGTTTTCTTTAAAACCGATGCGAAAAGTCTTTTAAAATTATTCGGGGTCTGAAACCCTCATTTTGTTCGATCGTCGAAATTGACTTAGGTTGCGGCGCTTTGGACACCCGACGACCTTCGAACCTGATTTTCGATCTTGGACGGCCATTGTTGAAGGTTTTGTGCCTTTTTCACGATTTTCGGTATGCGTTCTTCCTCTTTATCTCTTGTTTCATCTCCTATTGTTTATTTCTTCTTCAAGAACCCTATTTTGCACGATTTTCTTTATTGGTTCGATTTTAGTTGTAGTTTATCATTATTTTTGGTTTGTGTTATCATTGTTGGTATATATTTTATAGTGTTTGTTTTTGGAAGTCATTATACCGGTCGCAGTTTGGATTTAACATCTCCATTCGGGTTGAACTACAAATTTTTTGTTTGTATTATCATTATTTCTGTTTAAAATGATGTTTCATTACATTATGAAGTACTATATTTTTAATTCCATTTCTATATTAATTAATTATTCAAAAAAAATTATTGTGTTATTTATTGTTGAACTTAGTGTGTTTTGGTTGTAGTTTGTCTTGTTTTTCTGTATCTATATTTATCATTTAGGTCATGTTGTGTTATCTGGGATTAACATGTGAATATTTTATTTCATCAGTGACTTTGAATTAACTATGATTGAAGTTATAAAATTATATTACACCCATTTTTATTGATATCTTACATTTTAAAAGAACCAATTATATTTTTTACTTTCAATAAAGAATTGATATTTATTAAAAATTTATACATATTTCCATGTACTCCCACATTTCACTTATTTCTTCCTTTAAATTAATGTACTCTTCAATATTTTAGACACATGCAACATTGAAATATTGAAACTATGTAAAATGAACTAATAAATTTTAAAAGAATGATATTATAATTAAATTATAATATCAATATAACACACATGTATATAATATGAAAATAAACTGTTTACTCTATTTGTAAACGTGTTTCATATCTGATGTCTTTTATCTGATTATCAATAGTTTTTATGGAATATGTTTTTGTTTACAATTTATCTGATAGATATTTAACTGTTTATATGTTTTAATATATTCATTAATTATATTGTGATATCAGGTATTAATGGATCATAATTGGATTTATTTATGAAGAACTACTAGTGAATATGAAAAAGAAGTTGATAATTTTTTGTAATTTTCTAAACGACATATTCAAAATATTTATTTGATTTTCTATCCATGTGTGAAGTGTGTAAATATGAGAAAGTTAAACTCCAGATAAATCAAGGATCATCTCATTTGTTATGGTTTTAGCCTTAATTATACACGTTGGATATTGCGTGGTGAAAGAACTGAGAATTCAACATCCAATGTTGATGACGATATTCATAATGAAGAAGAGGATCGTATTGAAGAATTAATTCATGATTTAGGTGTTGAAACCATCAAAAAAAACACCAACTGTTGAATGATTGTATGGAGATTCTGAGAAACCATTATTCCCAGGTTGCAGTAAATATACAGTGTTATCAGCAGTTTTGAGATTAGTTAACTTAAAAGCAAAAAATGGGTGGAGTGATAAAAGTTCCTCCAGTTTACTTGAGCTTTTAAAAGAGCTACTTCCAGAAGGAAATGGTCTTCCAGATTCCAATTATGAGGCGAAGAAAATATTATTCCCAATGGGATTGGGGTATAAAAAGATACATGCTTGCCCCAATGATTGTGTACTGTATAGGAAAGAAAATGAACATTTATCAAGTTGTCCTACATGTGGGACATCGCGCTATAAGATGAATGAGAAAGTCAACTCAGATTCATTCTCAGGTGATGTCATGTAACCTTATAAAAAATCAATTTTTTACTTTCCAATGATATCATCCAATATTTTTTTCATACAATTCTGATAATTCAATTCTGATTTATTTTTAGGTACCAGAATCAAAACTCCAGCTAAATCAATTTGGTACCTTCCAATAATTCCTCGTTTTAAGCGTCTATTTGCAAATTCAATTGATGCAAAAAGGTTAATATGGCATTCATATGAGCGCATCTCTGATGGTAACATACATCATCCTGTCGATTCACCATAGTGGAAGAGTTTTCATAAAAAATTTCATGATTTTGGAAGTGAAGTTAGAAATCTCAGAATGGGATTGTGTACTGATGGAATGAATCCATATCGGAGCCTCAGTAGCCAACATAGTTCATGGCCTGTTTTGCTGGTACTTTACAACTTGTCTCCACATCTATGTATGAAGAAAAAATATGTTATGATGAGCTTGATGATTTCAGGACCAAAACAGCAGGGAAATGATATTGATGTGTATCTTAAACCATTGATTAATGATTTAAAACTGTTATGGGAGGAAGGTGTTAAAGTTTTCGATGCACACAAGAAAGAGTATTTTCTTTTGCGTGCTATGATAATGTTCACTATAAACGACTTTCCTGCATATGGAAACTTATCTGGATATAGTGTTAAGGGACATAAATCATGTCCAATTTGTGAAGAAAAAACTTCATATTATCAATTGAAGAATAGAAGAAATACAGTGTACATGGGACATCAAAGATTTTTGCAAATTGATCATCCTTATCGTAGATTGAAAAAAGGATTTAACGGTTTACAAGAATACAACCTCCTCCCTCAACCATTTTCAGCTGATGAATATTATGACAGAGTGAAAGATATTGATTTTACATTTGGAAATAGAAAAAGTTCTGGTTTACAAAAACATATCTGGAAGAAGCAGTCTATTTTTTTCGAACTACCTTATTGGAAATTTTTAGAGATAAAAAATAACATTGATATTATGCATGTTGAGAAAAACATATGTGATAGTTTGATTGGAACATTGTTAGACATAAAAGGAAAGACAAAATATGGATTACATGCTATATTGGACTTGATATTAATGAGAATACATTTGGAGTTAGCTCCCGCTGTGAAAGGAAACAGAACATATTTACCTCTGGCTTGTCACACATTAAGCAAGATTGAAAAAGATGAATTTTTGTCAGTGTCTTCATGGTATTAAAGTACCCAACGGTTTTTCTTCAAATGTGAATAATTTTGTGTCATTGAAGGATTGTAAATTAATAGGTATGAAATCACATGATTTCCATGTGTTGATGCAACAAATTCTACCAGTAGCAGTGCGTGGTATATTACGGAAAGCAGTCAGAAAGACAATCATCAGGTTATGTAATTTCTTTAAATCCATTTGTAGCAAAGTCGTTGATCCAAATTTGTTAGATGTGTTGGAGAATGAAGCAACTCTTATTCTTTGTCAACTAGAAATGTATTTCCCACCCACATTTTTTGATATAATGGTTCATCTATTGATTCATTTGGTGCATGAGATAAGAATATGTGGGTCTGTTTATTTAAGATGGATGTATCCTTTTGAAAGATATATGAAAATTTTGAATGGATATGTTAAAAATCCTTATCGACCAGAGGCCTCTATTGTTCAAAAATATGTATCAGAAGAGTTGATTGAGTTTTTTACTGATTATTTGAATGAGGTGGAGAATATTGGTCTCCCTGTATCTCGACATATGACAGTTGATAGAGAAGGTAGAGGTGTTCTAGGCTTAAAGGTAAAGTTCATTCCACGTGATGAAGTGATGCAAGAACATTTACACATTTTGAACAACACAGATGAGGTTCAACCATATATATCCTCACATATTGCTGAATTAAAGTTACGATATCAGAAAAGAAATGAAAAGTGGTTGATGATTGGGCATAAGAAGACATTTGTTTCATGGTTTAAAGAGAATGTCACCCTAGATATATCTGTATCAAAAACATTGAAGTGGTTAGTAGGGGTCCATCTCTTAATGTGATCACTTGGTCTGGTTTTGATATCAATGGCTACACATTTTGCACAAAAAACCTGGATGACAAGAGTACCGTTCAGAATAGTGGTGTGATGGTATTAGCTGAAGCGGTGCATTTTTCGAGTGCCAAAGATAAAAACCCAATTTCTGCATCAACATCATATTTTGGAGTTATTGAAGACATATGGGAAATTGATTATATTAAATTTCGAGTCACTGTTTTTAAGTGTAATTGGGTTGATAGTAATAGTGGCGTGAAACATGATGAATATGGGTTTAAACTGGTTGATTTGAAAAGATTTAATCACAATGAGGAACCATTTATCATGGCGACACATGCAAAACAAGTATTTTATGTCATTGATCCATCGAATGATCAATGGTCAGTTGTTTTGCAAGGGAAAAGATACCATTTGGGTGATGAGGATGATTCTGATGATGCTAGTGATTTACATGAGCCTTATTCATCTATTATGCAATTTTCAGATGATTACAATGAATATAAGACAGTCATAGTGCATGCAGTACGTATCGATCATGATGAAGGCATGTGGAAAAACACCAAATTAGTCTCCTAATTTTTCTGGTAAATATTTATATTTTGTGTCTATTTTTAAAACTTACAAATGCATGCCTCTATTTTTACATATTTAGTTCTATCTTCCTTGTTTCTAATTATTCATTTTTCTAATGATATGCAGGTACACAAAATTTTATTACACTTTCTAGTAGCAATGTCAGATACAGATAGAGAGGAGAAATTACCGAGGTATATCTATTTTGACATATTATTAAATATTCAGTAATATACTTATTTAATGAAATAAAACTGTTAATTTAGAAAAAATAATTTGCAGGACTACTGATGCGTCCTCAGCGGAGGAGACTTCTCCAGTTACTACTCAAAAATCAAGTTCTCTAGTTGGTAAACGTGGTATTACACGTTTACCAAAACTATCAGTTGCTCATGATGATAACAAAGCACACATCCATTTTGATGATAATAATAATGCAGTTGGCCCAAATGCAGTTCAGTTTGTCAGTTATATAGCGATGCAGAGCCGTTGCAGGATTAGTATTTTATATCCTGATTGGAAGTCAGTGGACAGGACGCAAAACAACAGCTTTGGGAGGCCGTGACGGTAAAATATATATATTTATTTATTTTATATAATTTTTTTAATATTATATAGTATTAATGACATATTTAATTTTTTCAATTACTGATGACATTCAATTTTGAAGAAACCAAAGAAATTAGGAAAAGACATCTCTCTTTAGTGGCAGTTCGATGGAGAGATTTTAAAACCAAACTGACAAAAAATTATGTTTTTGGAAAGAGAAGGTTTGAAATCCCATGTCTTAAGTATCCATATATAGATGAAGAAACATGGAAGCGATTTGTTGACAGTCGTCAGGAAGAGAAATTTCAGGTATTGTAATTGTTTTATATTTTAAAATTTATGCTATATTTTCCTTATTACTTAGTAGTTTATTTTTATGTAACAGGCCTCCAAGAGATCTCATCAGAATATCTAGTTGCAAAACCTATACCCTCATACTTTATCACATGGAGGGTACTCGTATTTGGAGCATAAAATGATTGAAGAAAAATTTGAAGCATTAAGAGCTCGATCAAGTAGTGGTTCAGAAGAGGTCCAGTATGGTCCTCCATCTCCTCCCACTCGCCATGAGAAATGGAAATGAGCAAAAAGAAAAAAATGAACAATATCTTACAGACGAAGCTCATCAAGTGGCTGATAGAATTGTAAGTAAATATTATTTATTTGTTAAAAATTTTCCTTTTTTATAATTTAAAAACACTAATATAAATTTTTTATTTTTCATTTCAGGATGAACTTCAGAAGTAAGAGACATAGGGCTCTTTTATCCTCGATGGTAGGATGGATATCCTAGCCACTACTTCGGGAAAGGTAGAACACCCCAGCCGTGTTAGAGGATATCAGGCGGGTGTTAGTCTTCGGAAGGTTTTTGTTAAGAGTAAGAAATCAAGAGACCTAGAAATCGAATCCTTAAAAGAAGAGATGCATAATATGAAACGGTCTATGGGTGATCAAATTCAAGCAGCAGTACAGAAGGCTTTATTAGAACACTTGGAAAGACAGTCACAGTTTTCTCAGCCTTCTGAGGTATATTATTTACTTGTCATCAATTTTTCTTTTTTATAAATTATAAACACTTATATAACTTTTTCATTTTTCAACATTCTCAGCCTACTCACTCAGACTACCCTGCCTCATCTGCTTACCCAGCCCCGTCCGGGAAGCCTTCCAAGGTATATTATTTACTTGTCATCAATTTTTCTATTTTATAAATTATAAACACTAATATAACTTTTTCATTTTTCAACATTCTCAGTCTACTCACCCGGACTACCCTGTCCCATCTGCTTACCCTGCCCCGTCTACGCAACCTTTTGAGGTATATTATTTTATTTAATTTTTAATCAATTTTTCTATGTTATAAATTTTAAACACTAATATACCCTTTTCATTTTTCTGCCTTCTTAGCCTGCTCACCCAGACTACCCTGCCCCACCTGCTAACTTTGAGCCTCCACCTCCTCCCTCGGATCAAGCCTTATATTGTGAGTTATTTGCGGGAGATCCTCATGTACATATTGTTGCGTTAGGACAGGTGTATTTTTTGGGGGACTCGGTATATCATCAGCCTATGCAGATGGGTCAGGTTAGAGTATCAGAACTTGTTATTATAGATCCTACTTCTCTACTACCATTTCCTAATGTGGAGATCACCAGTGTTGGGGAAATTATGGTCCATTTTTTACTTTGGCCAACTGCCCTTATTCGTTATATTTCACATGAGGTATGTGTTTTTTTAAATATTAATTACAAATGATTAAAAATTACTTATAATGTTTTCTGACATTTAACTTATAGGATTATCTGAAAGCAAAAGAAACTATACAAATGCAACAAAATGTTCAGGAACAGTCGGCTATAGATACTTCTGATATTTCTTATGGGTTGAAAAGATTATCTGAGTCCTCTTCTTCCTTTAATTTTATCTATGAGTTTTGGATGAAGCCCGATATATGTGGAAGAAATTATCAATTGAGAATACTGAAAGAAGATATCATGAATTTAGTTAATTTTGAAGAGATCGGGCTGAATGTGGTGCAGTTGTTTTCCATGTAAGTAAATTGACGTTTGAATTGTTATTTCTTTAATAAAATATTGTTATGTCATTGACTAACTATATTTTCTTTTTAAATTAGGTATCTACACAGGATTCTTTTACAAAATGAAACTACCAGAATTTACAGTTTTATAGATCCAGAGTACATTTCCTTAGAAGTCAAACATGTGAAGAATGATGAAAGAGTTCAATATATATCTGAGAGATTATCACAAACAGAGATTCAGTGTTGGTTTTTTCCATTTCTTGATAAGTAAGAACATCAACATAATTTTGAACTAATGATCATTATAATGTCATTAATTGTGAACTTTTTGTATTCTAGGGGGCATTGGATGTTAGGCGTATTTTTTCCAAATAAATGCACCTTATATTGGTTTTGATCTTTATTAGGAAAAGTGTGTAAACAATTTTCCAACTTATTAAACAGGTAAGTTGTTTTTTATTTTTATAAGTTTGTTATGTTTAATTTTAATTGTTTACACAAGTTTTATTAGTTCTTATATAAAAAAATGCAGTTCATGGAAACATTTTACAAAGGAAAAGAAACCAACGAAAATCAAATATGTGGACGTACAGGTAATTAGTTTTTATATTTTTGTTATATATTGGTTTTTATTATTAGTTAAATGTTTTATAACTGCAGTGTCATCGTCAAAATGAAAATGTTGAATGTGGTTATTATATTCTATGATTCATGTACGAGATAATCACAACTAGGGAAACTACTGACTTTCATAAGGTTAGTTGTATTAATGTTTTTATATATTTTATGCCACTTTTTTCTATTTATTAATTTCATATCATTCAATATTATTGTAGGCATTCAATGATTCACAGTCTTATTCCCAATCTGATATGATTCATATTCAATCTACTTTTGCAAACTTTTTGTTAAGTCTTATTAAGATTTGAGGTATGTATATTGATTAAGATTTGAGTTATGTATATTCTAATATTTCAGGTACGTGTATTTTAATTCTACTTTACTTTGAGTTCTCTCAAGTGCCTCTACAAAAATACTGTTTGATTGTTTTTGTATACTTTGTTTTTTTCAGGGTTTTCGATTATTTTGGAAGTGAAATTGTAATTATTTTATAAAAAAAAATTATTTATGGCATCGGTTATTTTCAAAACCGACGCCGAAAGTTTTTTTTGAAAAAAATGACTTATGGAGTCGGTTTTATCTAAAACTGACGCCGAAAATACAAGTTTCATCGATTTTCGGCGTCAGTTTTATATAAAACTGATGCAGAAAATCGGTTCTTCAGTGTCGGTTTTCTATAAAACCGATGCCGAACATACAAGTTTCACCGATTTTCAGCGTCGGTTTTATAGTAAACCGACGCCGAAAAGCCCGTCGACTCCAGTTTCGGCATCGGTTTTATAAAAAACTGACGTCGAAAACTGATTCCACTGGATTTTCGGCGTCGGTTTTCTATAAAACTGACACCAAAACTCATAAGCAAATTATTTTTGGCGTCGGTTTTGAAAAACCGACGTGAAAACTCTATTTTTAACGTCGCCTTTAAAGACGTCGGTTTATAACCGACGTCAAAAATCAATAAAAACCGACGTTAATAAGTGTTTTTTCACTAGTGGATAATAAAATTAATGAATTCAAAGGTTCATGGTGTGATAATTCTCCCCACCACAAACATTTTCTTCCCCTATAAAGTCAGTTAGCCAAAAATAAAGAAAAACCCAATTCCATGCTTGATCAAAATCAAAATAAACACGAACCTCGGGGTGACCTTTAAATCAAAAAGTCACACTTATCCAATTATTGAGAAAACCAATGAATGAAAACAATAAGAGAATATGAAATGCTTATCCCTACCACAAGAACTCAATTAACACGATCGGTCTTTAAACCTCCAATACAATGAAACCTAAATGGAAACTCCAACCACTCTACCTCGGGTCTCCTAACACTAAAAAAAGGGAACTCCCAAAAATAAAAAGAAACCAACCACAAAAACCAAATTCCCCAACATAAGGGAAACCCAAGAAATTAACTTGAACCGAACAAAAAACTCAAACATAACTACAAACATTGATTTTCTACAAGCATGAATTTTTGGAAACAAATGAAACAGAAAGAAAGGAATTGATTCATGAAAGGATAACCATTTAAAGGCTCATTTTCAGATAAATAAATCTACTCAGGTCAAGAAAGAAAATTTTCATATAAAATTTACAAAGGATAAACTTATGATAGCCATAAAATGAAAAACAGATAACCCCATACATCTCCACCTCATCAAGGGAGAAAATACTAGGCCAAGGCCTTCCGCACCCTTGTAAATACCTTGACTGTGTGGGAGCTTCACTCTAAGGCTTGTGGCTAGAGTCTTGATGACTGAAGCATCTTCTGCCTAATAGTCAGGTGATAACATCCTCCAATCACAACATCTTCTTCGAGTGATACTTCCTGAAAAACTTCTCCAGATAACCTAGACAGCTGCAATGATATAACTTCTTCAGAGGATTACCACAAGAAGACTTTGAATACCCAAACCAGCCACACTAGTGGCACATAAGAAAACTGTCTGAAAAAATGTAAGCCATAACCAATGAAGAATAATTTTTAGAAACAGGTTCTTCTGGAACACCCCTCTCTCCAGATAGGGAACCTTCACGAGTGGCGATAGATACTAGATCGCCAACTGCCTACTCTTTAGAAACCAACTCAGCTAAGAACACTTCATCCACCATATTCTTGAAATAAATATCCTTAGAGGATAGAATTTTCTCCTTGATCTTTGGATGAAGATCCCCAATGAAGACAAAAGCCTTGAACATATCCTGTGATTCTAGATTTGGATAAAAGGAAACCAGAACCTTAAATCAATCAATATAAACCTTTATCATATGTTGGCCTTTCTGGATTCTCATGAGATCTCCCTTTTTTCATCTTCACCTCCTCTAGCATAAACCATCAGACAAAGATGGACTTAAACACTTCCAACTTCATCCCAACTTGTATTGATGGTGGGGAAAACATCTCCCATTCATCCAAGTATAGACTCTCAAAAAAACCCAAAATATAATGAACTCAAGCCGCTTCAAGAGTTCTGAATGACCAGAATACACTCTCAACTTCCTCAAGCCACTTCACTTCCTCTAACAGACCTCGATCACCATGAAGGATAGGTAACAACCAAGAAGAAACAAGAACTAGGAAAGACTCACTGGAAATCTTGGGGACCTTTCTAGGAAGAATATTCTAAAAAATCATCAAAACACAAAGACAAAAATCAACATACAACCAAATAATAACCAAAAGTCCATCTCAGCCCAAATAAATTGGCTCACAAACCAAACATTACAAGCACAACCAAAAACATTATTTTAAAAAATTACCCTTTTCATTTCAATTTCCAAATTTCCTTCTTCCAATGATACTATAAAAATACTAAAAATATTTTTCTCACAAAATGAGGATCCACTTTTTAATGAAAAACAATACTTCAAATCATTTTCCCCTTTCATAAATTATTTTGGGAAAACCCACTAAGCCTTTAATTTCAAATACTCACCCTTGGTATCCTATGAACCATCACATGTGTGTCCATCCCATCTCCACATATATCATCTACATGCATGTTCAAATGTGATATTTCTATACATACTCATAAATACGTGAATATTCATGAGGAATACAAAGGGTCACATATACATCTTTATCATCAAATCCAAACATTTACCAAATTGTAAATTCAAACCGCTTTCTCTTTTAAAACACACTTTGCTGATCCGAAATCATTTGATGGAAATCATTTCCATTTGAGAAACTATTTTCTTTTTAAGGGCTCACTTACACCCACTAAAACCCAAACAAAACAGAACTCACACCTAACTACCAAAATGAGGAACTAGTGTCCATATATAACCCAGCGACATGGTAGTGGGCCATGCCCCATGTAAACATAAACACTAAGAGGACCTTGGAATATGAATTTCGACTCTACAAGGGTAAATACTCCATGTGAGATCACAAAATGACATTTTCTTTCTTCCATTGTCATTCCACACCCCAAAAAAAAGACAAAATTCTCAAATCCCATACTACCCTTAGCAACTTGAGGATCAGAATGAGAAAGAGTTTGCAATTCTCTTCCCATACCTACCTCCAGAGTTCTGAAGGACCTAATCTCCAACTACCTGACACCCCAACTAAAAAAGGACATTCTCTAACACCATTTTTTCACAAACCAACCTAGGATATCATCCGACCCAACATCAGACTCGGTCCGATACATGGCCTGAAGGGAATTCTCGATCCCCACAGGCTAGCAATGAGTGTCGAGCATAAAATATAATCTAAGTGGGAATGATTTCAAACCAATAATCATGATTGAATAAAATATACTAAATAAGCATAAAAAACTTACAACTAATTACAAATAAATATACAAATTGATCCAGGTAAAAAATACAACTGAACAAAGCTGAAATAAAAACAAAACCAAAACCAAAACCAAAACTAAATTACCACTGACATGATCTTCATGTGACCTAATGGTCACCCGCATCTATAAACTAACCATACACAAGGAAAACATGTTCCCAATATGATCACATGAACCATAAACCTGAACCTGCAAAACAACTTGGGTTTGCTGACTCCAAATGGTACATATAGGGTGTGAGATTCACGTATCAATAGGAAACCATCAAAGAATCCATATATTTCATTTCCCGAAAATAGTCTATTGACTCTAGTTAAAAATAAATCTATGAAAATAGGTTTTCTCAATTTAATAATCAACACTAATTTTCCTTTTTAAAACACTACACACCATATCACTAGTTTTAAAAATGGATTGCCATTTTTATAAAAAATTCCAACTAAAATCCAAGAAAAACTATACCAAGCTATGTTGAATGATAAGCAAGAAGTATAAAAAATAACCAAGTGTAATAGAAAATAACCAAGAAAGTGTAGATAATAAACCATGGGTGTTACTAAACATCCCTAGAGAGATCCCCATATGTAATCAATTCAGTATCACCTTCCAGGATATGGTGCAGCTCCTTAGTCAATAACCAACTGGCTGCTCAAAACTAACTAATCCAGTGGAACATCCAACCAATCCCTATCAATTAAAGGGGGTACCAACCTGTCTAATCAGGTTTGATAAGAATAAATCACCCAACCCTCTAAAATACACCCAGAAAAAACATGATAATAGTATATTGTGTAAGTAGTAGGTCATCCCATGCATGACTCACCTTACCTGTTGTCACCACACCTGACTATCCCAAACACTGAAACCACCTATATGATAACCCACAAGGGTAAATACTTCATAGGGGTACCCTTCATGTAACAAAACAATCATAAGTGCCAATCGGTCCATCACAATACATGATTTTTCAAACCATTTTCTCAAAACATATCAAGGTTCCAACCCAAAATTTGTATTTCCCGGGCTGCATTCATTTCCAAAAAATTAAAATGTGCCAACTGGGCCTTACAACATGTTCATTCCAAATACACTTTCAAAAATTTCTCAACCATTTTTAAAATCAGTATAAACAACCACTTTCAAGAGTTCAATGCCAAATAGGCCTTTATACCAAATCCAATTTCATTTCCAACATTATTTCAAAACCTGTATGAAAACACACAACACACTTAAAGATTTCAAAATAGGCTTTCGAACCATTTAGAGACCAATCATGTCCCAAAATTCCAAATAGACCATGTTTTAAAGGACTCATTCAAAACCAATTTCAAAACAACATTGATACCATGAACCATTTAGGAAAACATGTAGTCTTAAAGGGAATTGGGATGAGTATGAGGAGGAAAGGATAAGTGTTTTGAAAACAGTTTTTTGTTGCTAAAAAGGATTTATCTAATACCATTATCATTTTTATGTCCATACATGTGTGAACTCTGACCACATATCGATGTTCCCACATCTAATGGGACACCACAAGAATCCATTAAATTACCCACAACCATTTTTAAAGAAACATCACATGCCTTCCAACCAACCCAACAAACCCAACTATAAAATCCACCATGTTTCATATATAAATCCCAAAAAACAATCCAACTTATTTAATAAAACATATATAAGATAAAACACCATTAAATCATCCAATTTTACTTTAAAGGATCAATTTACATTTTATCAAACACATTGGGTGCATATATACATAGGCATATTTGAAGAATCACTTTGAAAAACATTTTTATTAAATTCTACCAATGTGGAAACACCATGATAGACTAACCAAGTGCATCAAAAGCATGCGAATAATATTTTTAAATTAAATAAAAACACCCAAGAATTAAATGAATTGTTTTGGAAAGAAAACATATAGAAACACCTACCTCAATGATGTGTTAATGCGATGAAACTTCAAGGGAAGGAAGAATATTCCCAAAGGAACAATCCACACACCCTAAATAAGAAAAAAAATAGAGTCACACAAAAACCCTAAACCTTATGGTTTGATGAAGAGGGAAACACCACAAGTAACCCAATATAACTTGATATAGAAGGGAGTAGGAAGGGGTAAATTTACCAAAAACCAAAAGAACATACCTTAGGAACCTTCATGGGGCATGAATAGAGGTTGGGGAGCAAGGGAGAGGGGTTTGGGGAAGCTCCTTGGGTCACCAAGGTCATAGGAGGGAGGAGAAACCATATTTTGGGTTAAAATAACAGAGGTAAGAAAAGGTAATTTCCACTTTTTAATGAATTGGTAAACTCGCACGGTTTGGCCGCATAGTTTCCAAACCATGCGCTAACCATGCTTGAGATACTAGAAAGGACAGGCACCCCGCACTGGTTATCCTTAGGGTTTTATAACCATGAAAAACCTATGAAATATTTCCCAGACCTCAAACCAATAAATTCATGGTTACCAAGGCCAAACCACATGGTTTCCCCAAACCATGTGTTGCCCACACATAGGCTAAAAACTCACCCGATCCTTCCAAAATTTAAAAATTTAACCCAAGACTCAACATGAAACTCAACCCAAGTATATAAAGATGATAAGAGAATAAAATATATGAATTCCAGGGGTTGGGGTATGACAAGAAAATTTTTTCAGTCATTTTTACCCACATCTTCTTAGTTTAACCCCCTGATAAATCTATTTTTACCTCAATTGTGGTAATTATTTTTAAATGTTTTCACTATTAATTTTGGTCAAAAAATAAGTTTAAATTATTAAAATTATAAATTATACTGATTAAAAATATGGAATCCATTTTTTCAAATTTAATTTACGTAATTGTAAACTTTTAATTTAAAATTAATTCCGCAGATAGGGTGAGAAAGTGGGTTTTCAAAGAGAAAATGTTAAAATTTTATGAATTTTTTATATCCAATTTCAATATGAATTTGGTTAAAATATCCTAAATTGGATTAATATATATAATTTAACTATTTTTATTTTAAAACAAATTGAAAATTTAATTTAATTTTATAAATAATTTAAATTAAAAGGAAGTTTTCAATTAATTTTTTGTATTTTTTACTATTCATCAAAAAAATAATCTTTTCAAAAAATTATCAAAAATTCACCAATATAGAGTTTTGAAATTATTATTTTAAAAAATAATTTTATATTTTAAAATGAATTTTCAAAAAATGGAAATTAATTAAAACAAAATATGTTAAGATGATGAAAAATCGGGATTTCGAGAAGTGTATTTTCCAAGAACATGTTGATTTTATATTAACATTATGTATAATAATAATAATTGTATGAATATAAATTAAACTTTATTTATAAATAATATATTAATTTAATTTAAAAAATTCCTCTTTGGGTTATTTTAATTAATTAAAATTGAGAAACATTATGTAGTTCAAAATAGTTTTCATAAAAATCCTATTTTTGAACCCAAAGACAAACTTATACTAAATTAGAATATAATGATGATTAAAATGTAATTAAATGGATTAAATATAACTAAATAACATATATGTTTTTTGAAATAATATTTAAAATATAATGGGACTTTTAAATTTCATAATTCAATAAAAATAAATGACAGTTTTACAAAAATCAGTATTTTCACTATTCACTGAAAGATTAATATTTTTGAAAAAATCAGAAAATTTAACCCAAAGTAAATTTTGATATACTGATTTTAAATTTTAATTTCGTTTTATCAAATAAATTTTCCATAATTTACAAAAATTTATTATAATATCTTTTTCAGGAAAAGCAATAAAAACATCATTTTTGAAGAAAATATATTTTTAAAGAATAAAATCACAATACTAAAAAATTATTTATTATTTAATAAGAATGTATCAATAATTTATATTTATTAAAACATATATATATATATTATAATTTATTTAATAATTTTCATACCCACCAATTTAATGGATGAGTTATAGTGGTTATATATTTTATGGGTCGCTCAAGCTCGGTGTTGCATGTTGAATATGCTATAGAACATAAAAATATCAGGGTTGCATGTACCGTAAGATATCAAAGATATAAAATTTATTTAAAAATAAAAAAAATTATAAAGTATTAGGATGTTACATTCTAATTCAAGTTCAATGTTTTGTGTCATTTATGCTATCAAACATAATTTTATTCTTTTAAAATCTTGGTGTGTTACATCCTTTCCCTAATAAGTTGTGTCCTCACAATTTGAAATTTATATCAGTAATCAAAGGATGGAAATTTGAAAATAATTTTATAGTAAACACACATCATAAAAAGGGTGAATAAATCATATTTTTGATAAAAGTGAATTATAAGTGTGAGGGTCATCTAGAATAACACATACTAGGTTTCCAAATATGTGAACATATATTGGAATGGAAGGAAAATGTAAATAACTATATAGAGTGATTTAGGTCATTGATCACAAGAAATTTAATGATAAATGGGAAGTTAAGGACATTAAAACCATAAATATTTAATGTTATAAAATATCATATGATTCATCAGATATGAATGTAGTAGGATAACATTTTTGTTTCAAGATACTTTTCCTAGAGTTGAGAAATTATTTGTCATATATACTAAGAGCATAATTAAATTTACATACTTGATGAGTATAATTTCATCATTTTGTCAATTTAAACCAAAATATAATCTTTTTCTACAAAGAATGAGTATTAAAGATAAATTATTCATGTATGAATCACTAAAATCAATTTTTAAATACCACATAACCACAAAAGAGACAACAAGTTATTTTTCTTATCTTTAGACATTAACCAAAACAAAAATGGTTATCATGTGGTAAGATAATTAACAAAAATAAATTAACCTTTATATGATAAATTAATCCTCATAATTCAATATTAATAACCAAAGTTGAAACTAAATCATTCTATAACCATATATCCCAAATTACTTTAATAATAGAAATATTAAAGAGTGTGTTAACATCAAAGGTTATATCATACCTTTTATATTTCAAACCCAAAAATATGGATATTTTATTTTAAAGTAAAATTAATCACATAGTCACCAAATCACTTTGAAATCCAATATTTATCTATACAATAAAACTTATGTTATAAATATCCAATATCATATAAAATCTAAATGTTATCAATACCTTAAATATTATTTCCATAATATTTAAATTCATACTTCATGTTAAACCATAGATTCAAAAATATTTCAACCTAATAAAAAGTCTCTTAAAATATCATTAATCACTTTATGATATCATCACTTAAAACCTCAAAGGGGTTTTTAAGACTTTCTACTTATGATCATCCTTAAGATTTTAGACCTATGGTGGTATCAAAAATTCTTAAGATAACCCCATATAAAAACATATTAATCTCAAAACGTATCTAAACAAAACTATGATAATAACTATAACAACCCCAAACCCACACTCCCTGGTTTGATGATGAAATCATAAAAGTTAGATTTCTGGCTTTGATACCAATAACTATGACCCATTTTTTTCATCCAAACATTACAACATCAAAAGGAAAAATAGGATTACTTATATTCTCATTGAACTTTTAGGTTTATAGTTTTATAGAATTAGGAAAAACTCCTAAATAAACAATTAAAATTTTATTAATTGAACATTTATCCTACTAAACTAGATTTTATTATTTCAAATTAAGTCATTATAATTATCAATATAAAATTTATTCTATACATAATTCGTTCAACCTCATTCTTTATAACCTGGGGAAAAGGAAACACAATAAAGTTGAGATCAAATTCTCAGTAAGGGTAAACATAAGAATTAAAATTTTAAAGTCATCAATGAGAATAATAATTACATAAGTTTATGATGACATAATCAAATTTCATGATAAAAACATAAAATAACTCATACCCATCAATACCTAGATCATCAAATACGAAAATAAGTAATAATGATTTAAAAAAGGAAAGAGTATTTCGAATAAATAATCATGTACCATGTGATATCAATATTGATCAAATGAAACATTATAAACCCTTATCATGCATAAAAAAACATGTTGGTATCTTGGAACATTTTTCTACATAACCCATATTAAACTCGTGTTAAAAATAACTAGATCCTACTTAAATCTATATGAGAAATCCTCAGGTAACTCTCTTCTAATTTCCTCTTAATAAAAGTTAAATACTAAATGAATTATATTGATATATGGATACACCCATAATTTAAGATATAATGGGAACAACCAATGCTATTTAGGCTGACCCATTATATTAGTTGTAGAGGGTATGGCTTCGTCATCGGTTTCGTGCCTATGCTTTTTCACGGGACTGCTTGCCAAGGGGTCATATGTTGGCGAAGGCTTATTGTTGGCTCACTTGATGGGATGGGGCAGTCCAATTGTTTTATTTGGTTGTATGTGGTTTCTCACTTTTTCCTCAAAGTGTTTTATAATAAAAAATTAATTTTCAGTCATTATATAAGTTGTAATCGGCTCACTTAGTTATATATGAGCTACCCCCATTGTATAAGTTATAATGAGCTCACCTTGTGTTATATGGGGAACTCATCATATAAAATTTCCAAGAACCAAACCATGGATAAAGTACTTAGAGCTTTCATTTCATCAAAAAAATCATAGAAACAATCATTATTCCTTTTAAAACTTGATTAAACCATGGAAAAGAAATGGGTTTCATGTTAATCTCTTTTAAACAAGATTGATCAATTTAAAAGAAACGAGTTCCATAGAAATATATTTGAAATATATTTAACCTATGGAAAATAAAAGGGTTTTATAACAATCTATTTGAAACATGATTTTACCATATAAAAGAAATGGGTTCCATAACAATCTCTTTGAAACAATATTAATCCATCCAGAGAAAGAATAAGGATGATATCATTACAAAATATCCTCATTAAAGCATAAGTAATAAAAAGGGTTTTTTATTTTAATGAATGGAAATAATTTTAAAAGATTACTAAATACATTATGAGGAAAATAAATTTTTCATTTTGAAAATCATTTTTAACTAATAATTCACAAAATATTGAGAAAATAATTTTCTTTGAAAACAACTGTGTAAACATACAAAGGAAGCTTTAAAAATAATTTAAAATATTTATTAATGAAATTATCTTCTACAATTTCAAAAAAAACATTTTAAAATAAACTTGAAAAATTATAAAGGAATATTCAAGGAAAATAATGGTCATGGTAGTGTAAAATTATGTTCATGGCGTACACATTAAAAAAAAGTTTCCTTTCACATTTTTAGTAAAATCAAAAATGGGATTATTTGGAAAATGAAATTAAGATCCCTTTTAAAAAAAATTATAAAAAATTGAAACATATATGACCATGTTTTTAATAAATCATTTCAATAATGATAAAAACATTTTTTAAAACATTTTTAGAAAGCATTGTTTTGGAAGAAAAGGGGTTTTCGACTGAAGAGAGAAATAAAGATGTTTTTTCTTAAAAACATTTTATCAATTATTTTAAGTACCAAAGAGTGAAAAAATGGTAATATTACTTGAAAATATATTGAATTGATAGAGGATCCATGAGGATTATTGAGATTTAGATCATAAGATTTTGACATTGGAGACTTAATTATAAATAATCCTAATAAATGATCAGATGGTAACATATAACTCTTACCACTTTGGTAACTTTCAATCATAAGCCCCATTAAAGAAATATCCTCAAATAAATATTTAAATCCAAAGAATTTTTAGTAGAATCATTATAAAATACATTCATGTGCAGTATATACACTACATAAAAGAAATAGGTAGTGAATATTGAATGTGTCTCATGAAAGTAAAAATTGAGATGGAAATCCCTTACCTCGCACTTTCTTTTGGTTGATCAAGATTTAACCTCCTTTATAGTGTTTTTAAAAAAATTATTAACATACACCAGAACCATGTTACTATTTATAATATCATATGTGATCCTATTATAACATCTTATCACCCTTTCATTAATAATTTTTCTTTATTTTAATTATTTCTACTGTTAATTGCCTTATTTTCTTATATGTGTTTAGTCATTAAAGATCTGGTTCCTGCACATATTACATAGTTTCATCACCTCAAAAATAATAATATTGAAATAATTATCATATTTTTTGTATCAATTTTACTTTTAAATCAAATCATGAAAGATGGCCATGAAAAATAAAGTAGGTTGCGATCATGGAGATGGTAGGTCGTACGTATGCATGAGTAACGTTTCCATTTTCCAATGATAATTATGGAAATAAGGTAGATAATATATAATATTTATAGAATTATCATAATATAATTTATACCATATTATATAACTATATATTTCAACCATGTGGTGTGGTGATGAAAATTGAGTCACATCACTTCATGAAGGAGGTAGTCCACACGTACAAGATTGATGTTATCGTCTTTAAGTGAGTGGAAAGGTAAGAAATAAAATAACATAATATATTTATATAATTATAAATATTTCATTAATATCATAATTATTTCATTTATATATCATATATATTTATTAAATTTATCCTTATCACCCTCCATGTGAAGCATTAGTGAAAGGAAAATCAAATCGCTTAGTGGGGCAGTAGTCCGTCGTACACACGAGCGACGTAATCATATCTCCTACAGAATAGAAGGTGAAATAAATATATATGATATAATGACTCTATAAGTATAAATATGTTATAAATATCATATATATATATATATATATACTTTTTATCCATCATCATACCCAACCGTGAAACATGGTAATGGAAGAATGAATGACATCATTTTGTGAGGTGGTAGTCTGTCGTACATGCAAATAATAATTTTGTAACCCATTTGATGGAAGTGGATATGGTTTAATTTCATTATATTATTTTAAAAAAATCCTATTATAATTTTTAAAACTAATTTAAGGATGTGGAGAAATAAATAAAATAAATACACACATTGAATAACATTGCCTCTTCTTCGGGTATCTTCCTTAGGTTTACACCAAAGCCTTCCAAGGTTGGATTTCTGCCCAAAATAATTCTTCTAAAAAGAATTGAGGGAAGTTGGAAATTTATTTTGGAATTTATTTTATGATAAATGTAGGTTTTAATGTGTGAAGAAGAGAGGATAGAGTGTGGCCTTTTATAAGTGGGAGGAGTGACACACTTGTAGTTTTTTGAAATGATTCAATCATACCCACTTTTTTATCATTTCAAAGGATTGAAAAATGGGCCATTATAGAACCTAGAATATATAATGTCTAAATATGTCCATTAAATAGGTGTTTTAAAAAAATTTAGGCCATTTTTACCCATATCATCTTAGTTTAACCCCTCGGTAAATCTATATTTACCTTAACCGTGATAATTATTTTTTAATGTTTTCACTATTTATTTTGGTAAAAAAAATTAAATTGACCTTATTAAAAATTATAAAATATTATGATTATAAATTTTAATCCATTTTTACAAATTTAATCCAAATAAATAGAAAATTTTAATTTAAAATTAATCCTGCGGATGCGGCGAGAAAATGAGTTTTCAAAGAGAAAATGTTCTAAAATTTACAAAGTTTTTATAGCCAATTTCAATATCAAACTGGTCTCAGTTACCTAAATTTAATTAATAGATATATAATTGATCTATTTTTACATTAAAACCAATTTAAAATATAATTTAACATTATAAATAATTTAAAATAAAAGGCAGTTTTCAATTAAAATTCGTTATTTTTAACAATTCATCAAAAAGATAATCTTTTCAAAGAAATCTCGAAACTTCACTCTAATAAAATTTTAAAATTATGAATTAAAAAATTGATTTTATTTTTTAAAATATATTTTCTAAAAATGTAAATAAATTTATAATAAAACCCACAGATGCGATGAAAAAGTGCATTTTCGAGAAGTGTATTTCTCAAGTCTAAGATAATTTTATATTAACTCAATGTCTAATAATAATCATTATATAAATCTCAATTAAAATTTATTGATATATAATATATAAATTTAATTTAAAAATTAATTTTTATTTATTATTTTAATTAATTAAAATGAAGAAACATCATGTATTTTTAAACAGTTTTTATAAAAATATCGTTTTTAAACCCAAAAAGAAACTTATACTAAAATACAATATAATTATGATTAAAATATAATTAAGTGGATTAAATATAACTAAATTAAACATATATTTCTTGAAATTATATTAAAAACATAATGTTACTTTTAATTTCTTAATTTATTTAAAAGAAATGGCAGTTTTACAAAAAATCATATTTTTCGCTATTCACTAAAAAATCAATATTTTCTAAAAAATTCAAAAATTTATCCCAATGTAAATTTTTATTTTCTAATTTTAAAAAATAAAATTCCTTTTATCAAATAATTTTTCTAAAAGATCCAAAATTTTATTATAATATTTTTTCATGAAAATTAATAAAAAATCATTTTTGAAGAAAATATATTTTTAAAGAATAAAATAATTTTACTAAGAATTGATGGATTATTTACTAAAAATTTATAAATAATTTATATTTATTAATATATATATGTGTATATATATATATATATATTCCATAAAGTTGTTAATATTATTCACACTATCCAATTTAATAGCTAGGTAATAATGGTTATATATATCGTGTGTTATTTAAGCTCGATGTTTCATATTGAATATGTTATCGAATAGAAATATACTAAAGTTGCATGTACCTCAATATATCAATGAGATTAAATTTATTTAAAAAGAAAAAGTATTATAAATTCTCGGAAAGTTATATTCTCAACTAAGTTCAATGTTGTATTTCGTTTAGGCTATTGAATATGATTTTCTACTTTTAAAATCTCAAGGTGTTACAGAAATTATCCAATGGTTAATTTTTCATTATTTTCGTAGAAAGTAATATTTTTAGGGAAAAAATATTTTATAAATATATTATTTTTATTATGAAATCATAATAGTCTAAGAGTGATTTAATAAATTCTATATATGGAATAAATTACCAAAAATATTTTCACCATTTAAAATAATTTTTTTAAGGTTATGGGATTAATTTTATAAAGTATTAATGAATTCTCCAAAACTAATATAATATTTTATGGTTTTAAAATAAATTATTTATAGACATGACTAACTTACACATTAATAAGGGTTTTATTTTAATTATTTTGGTTCATTACCATATAAAATATTTAAAACCTATTCTATTTGGTAGAAACCATTGGAAAAATCATTGGAAGGTTTTTGGTTTTGATAATTTTATCATATAGAGTACAAAACCTAAGTTTATAAATTAATAAATAATTATACCTCTTTTTCTATAAATAACAACCCATCCTCCTACTCCTGTTTACTCAAAACCTATTGATTAAGAATTTATTCTACATATCCCTCTCTATATCTCTTCCAAGGTGTTCCCAAGCTCTTAATATACACCTTACAAGCTTTTAGAAGTTCCCTCTTAAGGTAATGGGATTCTCTCCTCATTATTCAATCACTTTATTTTCATTATGCAATTTTATGTCCAATTTGTTATGCTATATTGTGTTTTTATAAATCAATTTTACTATCCTTATTGTTTTAATGTATTTATAGGCCACCTTTATCTCTCATTAAACTTTTCCATGAATCCTTATATACACCTATAATACAATCAAAATCATCCTAATATTTTCCCATGTCAAACATTTGTTTAATGAATATGATAAAACACATTTTTATTGAATATTTTATTGATAATAAATGATAAAGGTTCCTCACATTATGTTATTTATGTTTATTTATAAAATATTTGAGATTAGATCATTCATTTGAAAATATGGTGAAAATTCCAGTTTTACCTTTCTAAAATTCACTGTATTATTTCAAACATACATATTATAATATGACTTATTTGAACTTAAAATTTTGTAAAATTGCTACTAACTTAATTTTCTACAACTTTTATTCAAGACACTATAGATAAAGAGTGCATTGGGATAGATTAAATGGTCCATTAAGTCAATGGTGGTCTGGACACGTAAGATTGGACATCACTTTAGTGTTTGGGACATATAATCTACATACCTGAATGGATTGAGCCCAAATATTGATAGGAGATCGAAAACCCAATTACACACATATTATCCTTCTGGAAGAATATCTAATTCACGTGTTTTTGTGGCCAAGAAGGCAGTGAAAGTGGGATTAAAATATTTGGCAGAATCTCCTCATTTACACTTGAAACCACTTTTAACCTAGCCTCCCCTCCACTCTATAAATATGTATTTTTATTATTTGGAAGGGTTGGTACGTGCATTGGGAAGTTTAAGAAAGAGTATTAGTGGATAAACTCTAATTATCCAACCATTTCAATAAGGTTATCTCTTGAAGAAAGGATCCATTCGACGAAGCCTTCTTCTTCTCCTTCTTCTTCTTCTTCTTCTTCGTGTTGTAATAATTTTGTTTGTGTAATAAATTTATTTTTTATTCTTTCATTTATTCTATTTCATTATGTTTTTTAAAAATTTATTCTTCTCTTAATCTTCCTAATTGGTCTGGAATCAAGAGTGGAAATGATATTGGGTTCTACCATTTCAATCCTTTTCTTATGCAAAATGTCTCCACGATGACCACACCACCCATAGAAGAGTAGTTTTCTTAGTGATAAATATATAATTTAACCTCTTCATTTAATTATTTTCAATCATTGAGATAGTTTAATTCACTTAATATGATCCATTAATTTATTTTTGAAATTATAATAAACTAATCAAGCAATTAAACAATTAACACAAAAACACACCAGGTCAAGCATTGTGTGGATTGTGAGATTGCGATCATAATCGGTAATACAAGGTCACACGGGATAAATTTGTAGAGTTAAAATATAATCCCTAAAAACAATTCATAATAATTTGACAGAATTTATATGTGCCCTAATTTACCACTGAACATAATCTATCCTTATAACATCAATCAAAGCAGGGTGTTGCGATTGCATGTTTCGAAGATAGCCTAGGGTTTAATTCACTTCATCTTTGTGGTAAAGTTAATTCTTGTAGGGTTTGGGGGTTAAAAAGTTAGAGGATCATAATTAAGTGGATGTTAATTTAGATTATAATGATAAATAATTGAGTTATTAGGTATAGTTAGATCGATTACGCCTTTTAAAATATTTTCTAAAAAAACATCTTCTTGTTCTGTCTTTTTAAACGAACTTCATTTAAAAAAATATAATCTTCTTCCAACAAACTTATTATAAATTTATGAATGGTAACCCCCCCCCCCCCGCCATCCATCCTTTAAAGTAGTGTTATTATTCCCTTTTATTTTATTTTCAAAATACCTTTAATAAGTTGTCAAATTTACTTCTTCCTTTGAGAGACGACCTTGATCAGCCACTCTGCTGCACCTATGTACCCCAAAATCACACTGATCATTTGAGGGTGCCCATGAAAGCATCTTTCAAATTGGTTCCATTTATGGGGAGTAAAGTAATTATTTCAACCAATTAGAGGTATTTATTTTATTTTAAATTTTATTCTCTTCTTCTCTTCTTTCTTTTTTCTTTACCCAATCTGATTTTTTTATTTTCTTCTTCTTCTTTTTAGACCATCAACTCAAACTTCTCATTTTTATTTTACTATAGACCACTTTCCTTCTTTTTATTTTTATTTTATTTATGACATGAACTAATCCTGAGGATCTTTTAGATCTTGATCCTAAGATTGAACATAGCCTTCGGGCTCAAATCAGACATTCCCAGTCTACATGAAGTTTCAACATTCAACCAGTTGGAGAATTCCTCCAATCCTAGAACATTAAAATTGGAAGAAATTCAACTTCAAACATTAAACAAGAACCAATGGCTGAAAATAATGGAAATGAACTTAATAGAGCCATTCATAATTGTCTGCACCTGATATTAACTATCAACCAAATTGTATTGCATACCCAAATATGGAATCAGATTTTGAACTGAAATTTGGGTTAATTCATCTTCTTCCAAAGTTTCATGGATTATCTAGTGAGGATCTAAATAAAAATTTGAAATATTTTAATCTGGTTTTCTCAACCTTAAAACCAAGAAATGTTTCTAAATATCAAATCAAACTAAGAGAATTCCCATTTTCACTTGATGGATTTTCAAAGGATTGGATGTATTATTTACAACCTGAAGATTTAACATGTTGGAACGATTTGAAACTTCGTTTCTTGCAGAGATTTTTTCCATCATCAAGGATTGCATCTATTTAAAAAGAGATCTCAAGGATCAAGAAATCCCAAGGGGATTCAATTTATGAGTACTGGGAGAGATTCAAGAAGTTGTGTTCCATATGCCCACATCACCAAATCAGTGAGCAACTCATCATCCAAAACTTCTATGAAGGAATCACACTTATAGAGAGGAGCATGGTGGATGCCACAGTTGGATGAGCATTGGTGGACAAGACACCAGTGGTTGCACATGTATTAATTGATAGGATGGTCCAAAACTCCCAAAAATTTAACAATTGAGGTACACCACATGTCAGGGGAGTACATGAGGTAAGTCATTCTTCTCTTGAGAGTAATTTGATTGATACCAAGTTAGAGGAATTTACCACTACGGTGAGGCAGATTTCTTTGGCTGAAAAAACATCCCAACCCACTCTTATGAGGCCATGTGGCATTTTCTCTAAAACAGACCACCCAACTGACTATTGCCCCAAACTACAAGAAACAGAAGATTGTGCAGCAGTGTTTCCTTAGAGACCATATCAGCAGCAGCAACAACCATATCCGTAAAAAATCTTGATTCCTTTGCTCCAACATACAACCAAGGGTGGAAGAATCAATTAGGCATTAGGTATGTAGTTGGACAACAATAAAGGCCCCTTTTCCAACAAAACTTCTAGCAGCCTCCGACTTACTAGCAGGGTTTCCAACAACCCCAAAGGAGATTTGAATCCAAAGAATAAACAAGACAACAACAAGGGAATCCCCAAACCATGATATATTATAACACCGATGATCTTTTGAAGAAAATTGTTCTTAATCAACAGAATGAGCTAAAGAGTCAAGGTTCAGAGCTGAGGGATTTGAAGACACAAATGAGCCAAATTTCCACTACCCTCCCTGAACTGGTAAGTAAGAACTCTAGAAATATTCCTTCCCAACTTACGTCAAATCCCAAGGGTAATGTCAGTTCCATCACATTGATAAGTGGGAAGAAAAAAATTGATACATCTGCACCTATTATTCTACCGGGATTCACTTCAAATCTGGAGAAGCCCCATTCAAAACCTGCTGATGAACAACCCAAGGATAAAGATAAATGTAAGAAAAATATTGATGATATTCCTCCTAAACCCCTTCCTTTTTCAAATAGAGTTGTTCAAACCAAAAATATGGCTGAAGAGGCCATGAAAAAAAAACTGGATATGTTCAAGAGTATGGAGATCAACATCCCATTACTTGAAGCCATCAATAAAATCCCAAGGAATGTGTCAGCACTCATTACACCAACTCTAGTAATTTCAATAAAGTGCTAGGATCCGGGGACATTCACCATCCCATGAACCATAGGGGAGTTACAATTTTTTAGTGCTATATGTGATTTAAGAGCTTCCATAAATGTAATTCCTCACTCTATTTTCTCTTATTTATAGGTTGGTGAGTTGAAGCTGATGAGAGTAGTGGTGTAGTTAGTGAATAGAGTTATGTCATATCCAGTGAGAGTTGTCACGACCCGACCATACCGGTCCCGAGCCTCAACTACCGCAAGCCCGCCTCCATAGGCCAGAGGCTGGAAACCAGCGCCGTAAGTGTAACAATATCGGGGAGGCCTTCACCTAAGTACTTGTACACACGCACATACAACCCACTCGATGCATTAGTGTATAGTAAATGAAAAACCAAAAGACAAATAGCTATACCCCAACCATAGTCATGCATCAACCACTAAAAAGAGTAAGTAAAGTGCTGGCAGTACTGAAAAGTAAGCTGGAAAGTAAAAAGGGAAAAACACTCGCCCGACCACAAAGGTTCCACAACCCGGAAACAGGTAAACAAAAGAAAACAACTGGATAGACTCCCACATGAAAACTCTAGCATGACCGTGGCACGCTGATCTGACTACTATGACCTCTACGCTCCTCTATAGTCACGATCGACCTGTCCATCGTCTCCAAGTGCACACCAGGTGCGGGAAAATCCCAAGAAGGGGTGAGTATAAAGATACTCAGTAGGATGCCCCGAAAGCTCGAGGGAGCAACAAAGGAGGCACTAAATAGGTGATAGGTAGACTAAACAAGGACAGTGAAAAGTTTAGTAAGGAGAGTGAAACTCAACTCTACAGAAACCAGTAAGCACGGACCCCAAAGAGTTGGAACGGAAAGTAGGGTGCAATTATATATATGTGCTCAACAAGAAACCCAAATGAGTTTGTAAGGGGATCTCCATCTCCAAGCTTAGCCCAGGATATGTCTCCATCAGTTCCAAGTAAAATCGTCTGCACATCCCAACATCTTGCCTCGAACTCCTAGGAAGCCCATGTCAAAAGGGCTCAATCACCGCACTTCGATACTATCAGCTTTGAGCGGCACTAACTCGCCCGAATGGTTTTAGGTCGCGTCTCAAGGACGCCTCCTAGTGGGAAAAGTCCCCCTTTTTATTGTGGGTCCTTAGGTAATGTTAAAACTGTCACACCACTGATTCGCACAACCAGGGTCCCGCTCTGGTAGTCACAGTGAAAAGTCACCGACTAGCCTCATAAGAAGGGCTGAGTCTTAAATGCCAATGGGTGACCCACTGCCTAGCCCTGCTGGAGGGTAAATCATAATACATCATCAGGAGACCCACTGCCCAGCTCTACTAGAGGGTAGACTTGGAATAAGTCGAAAAGCGACCTACTGCCCAGCCCTGCTGGATGGTAGACCCGGAAGATGTCAACAGGCGACCCACTACCCAGCCCTGCTGGAGGGTATACCCGGAAGAAGTCGACAGGCGACCCACTTCCCAGCCTTACTAGAGGGTAGACCCGGAAGGAGTTGACAGGTGACCCACTGCCCAGCCCTGCTGGAAGGTAGACCCGGAACAAGAGTCGTCAGGTGACCCACTGCCCAGCCCTGCTGGAGGTTAGACCTGGAAGAAGTCTGATAGCTATGCACCACTACTGACATCACCGGGTGACACTAACAACGCCATCGTGCGTTCATTCAGAGTGTGTCAAAAGGGATCTCCATTCAATACCCACCCATGTTTCCACATTTAACATGATCTCAAATGAGGCTCCACATGCAAAAAACGGATTACACTATTGCAGTCCTCGTGGAAAAACAGGTGAGATAGACTACTTACTCGTCTAAAACGGACAATCGGTGAATATAGTACTATTCACCATAGCCAGATCGTGTGGGGCCCGCACCCCAAATCTGATACTAATCAGGAGAACTGCGCCATCACGGTGCTCTTGAAAAAACACGCGGAAACAACAACTCAAACGCCTCGAACGGACGTCTAGTGAAAAAGGTGCAAAAACGCTGCATGCAGCTCAAAAGACGGCCCATAGGGCCCACGTCTCAAATCCTAATTTGGTGCCCGGAACCATTCTGGAAAACTCTTCCTCAACGCTAGGGTCTCAATGCCACTGACGGTGCTCAAATCGGACATCGAATGTGTCCACGCCAACCAAAACAAGAGTCCCGGCGTAGCACTTAACAAGCGTGTCGCGCCACCAAGCTTCCATACCAGGAATTAAAATATCAGAAACCATATCTAAACCTTCATCTTGAGCCGAGTATTACACTGTCGTAGACGGCACGCAAAACGGAAACCCGTAGCAAAAGTTACGGGTGTCTGAAGCCGGAGGGGACGAAGCCCCGTGGGCTGGACGGGCCTGGCCTGCCGGTCCACCCGGTCTGGGCTGGCCCCCGCCGGCCGGCCCGGCTCGCAGCGCCGGCCCACGGTTCGGCCGAGTGGGCCATCTGTGGACCCGCGGTCCATGCTCATACCGGCCTAAGTCTGGTCGTCCCGCTTGAAGACCCGCGGGACGCGGGTCTTGGTTCCCCCGCGGGGTCGCGCGTCGCGACCCTTGTCCACCCTGCCGACGACCGCCGCCCGGTCAACCCACCGCGTCGCCGCCTCTGGATCCCACGCCACCTGCCGCCTGAATCCCGGAGCCTGCTGCCTTCTTCCTAAATCCCAAACCACCGGAATTCTTCCGGACCATCGCAGAACCGCTGGAAATCCTTGGAAAATGTCGGAAACTTCACCAGAAAAACACCAAAAACACCTCGGACTTCGTCGGATCACTGCGTTCACCTCAGGACTCGGATTTTTGAATCGAAACATGCGTTGGAAATATTAGAACGATACCTAATCATATATGGGATTCTCTCAAGAGTTTTACAGCAATTTGACAAACGAAAATTAATTTGAAGAAGATGCGGGGAATAAAAACGTTAAAACACGATCCTACCTCGATGGGCGTTGCCCGACGCTTCACCGACGATGCGCCAGAGCCATCACCGCCTTGCCAGAGGGATGGAGGAGAGGAGATGAGTTCCTCCTTTTTCGTTAGGAGAGTTTGTGCTAGGTAATAAGGGGGAGAAGAAGGGTGGGGGTGAAGTTTAAATAGAAAACACTTAAACCCACCGCCCGTAGGCCCCGTACCCGAACTCCTAGTGGGGTCAAGGTTAATCCTCCTCTAGGGAAAACACCATGCCCTGAGCGCAATATAGGTCTCAGAATTTTAATCCGAGCCTCCATTCAAAAGTTATAAAATTCAACGCCTGAGGCCGCTAAATTACGAAAATGCCCCTAGTGGCGTTTTCACAGAAGGTTCGCGCCCGTGAAAGTCACACCCCTCCTAGGGTAAATGGAACATTATGGACTCAATGGTGCCCTCAGTTTTATCATATGAGAAACTTTTTAGGAGTTATTCTATTTATTTGGCATGTCTAGTGTGAACGCACTTAAATTTTTATTCTGGCCACATTGGGGCTCGGAATCACACGTCATCTGAATGCCCTGCTTTGGAATATCATCAAGAAAATTTCAAAGTCTTATAGGCTCAAAACTGGGTTCTTAAATCAATCCATACTTCAAGTTTTTCCTCCCTGAAAAAACAAAACTACAAAAACAACTCAGGATAAGGTTACCACATCTGGCTCTCTCGCTCCAAGGTGCTCTCCTGCACCCTTCCGTGCTACCACAGCACATGAACTAGAGGAATGGACCATCTACACAGAGTCCGCTCATGTCAGTCCTTAATCTCCACTGGGTGCTCTACAAAGGTGGCTTCATCCTCAATGTCTTGCTCTCCCTAGTCGATAACATGCGCGGGGTCGTGCACGTATTTCCTTAGTTGCAACACGAGGAAGACATCTTGAACTCTCTCCAGCTGTGGGGTTAGGACAAGACGGTAGACAACCTCACCAACCTTGTGCATGATCTCAAAGGGCCCGGTGAACTGTGGGGACAACTTGCCTCCCCGACCAAACCTCTGCATTCCACACCACGGGGAGACTCTCAAAAATACATGGTCTTCCTGCTCAAACTCCAAAGGCCTGCGACATCGGTCTGCATTGGACTTATGTCTGCTCTGAGCCATCCTCATCCGCTCACGAATGACCTGCACTTTCTCCGTCATCGCCAGCACCAACTCCAGGCCCACGAGGGAGGTTTCCCCAACCTCCATCCAACATAAGGGTGACCTGCAGGGTCTCTCATAGAGGGCCTCAAAAGGTGTCATGCCAATAGTAGAGTGGTAACTATTGTTATACGCAAACTCCACCAAGGGCAGGGGATCCTCCGAGATCTGGCCAAATTCTAACATGCACGCCCTGAGCATATCCTCCAACACCTGGATAGTACGCTCGGTCTACTCGTTAGTCTGAGGATGAAAAGATGTACTCATCTGCGACTGACTCAAGAATGCCTCTTGCAGGCCTCACCACAATCGTGATGTAAACCACGCATCACGGTCGAAGATGATCGTCGAGGGTACTCCATGAAGGTGGATGATCTCCTGAACAATTAACTTCCCCAGACTCTCCATCGATCTCTTCTTCCTGATAGCAAGAAAGTGTGCGGACTTCGTGAGTCGGTCCACTATCACCCAAATGGAGTCATGGACCTTCACTGTGTGAGGGATCCCTGTGACGAATTCTATAGATATTCTATCCCACTTCCACTCCGGGATATCAAGGGGCTGCAACAACCCTCCCGGAACCTGGGGTTTCTCCTTCACCTACTGACAGGTAAGACACCGAGAAATGAACTCGGCTACGCTCTGCTTCATGCCAGACCACCAAAAATTCCACTGAAGGTCTCTGTACATCTTCCCCACACTGGGATGTATGACCATGGGATAAGTGTGGAATTCCCGCATCACCTCCTCCCGCATCTCCACTGCTGATACAGCTCGTCCCTAGAACAGGAAATCATGATTCCCTCCTTCAGAATACCCATTGGGTGTGTCTCCCATGGATATCTGATCACATAGTACCTCACTATCGATATCCCCCAGCTGGAACTCTCTCACACACTCAAGGAGCGAAGGATTCAACAACATCGACTGTAGAAAATTCATACTCTCCTGCTCCACCAAGGTCAGCTGTAGGGAAGCCAAATGCTCTGAAGATTCCCGCACTAGACGAGCCTGGGACTTCCTGCTAAGGACATCTGCTACTATGTTTCCCTTCCCTGGAGTGTAGAATATCTTCAAATCATAGTCCTACAGAAACTCCAGTCAGTGCCTCTGCCTCAGATTCATATCCCTCTAAGTGAAGACGTACTTGAGGCTCTGATGGTCTGAGTAGACCACGAAATTCTCACCTAGGAGGTAGTGTCTCCATAACCTCAAAGAAAACATGACTGCTGCCAGTTCCAAATCGTGAGTTGCATAATTCTGTTCGTGGGGCCTCAACTGCCTCGACCCATATGCAATCAGTGCCCACTGCTACATCATCACGCACCCGAGCCCGGATCCTGAAGCGTCACAGTATACAACAAACTCAACGCCCTCCTCTGGCAGCCTCAACACTGGAGCACTAGTCAGCCTCTGCCTCAACTCCTTGAAGACCTTATGGCACTGATCAGTCTAGGTAAATGATCATCCCTTCCACATCAATGTAGTCAAAGGGGGAGAAATCCTGGAGAATTCCTCCATGAATATCCTGTAGTACCCTGCAAAACTATGGAAACTCCGCACCACAGACACATTCTTGGGTGGATCCCAAGAAAGAACTGCCTCTATTTTTGCGGGATCCACAGCCAACCCATGTCCCATAATGACGTGCCCAAAAAATTAAACCTCCTGAATCCAGAACTGGCAGTTAGAGACCTTCCCATACATCTGGTGCTCTCAAAGTAAGTCTAGGACCATCCTCAAATGCTCTACATGCTCCTCCTCTGTCATCGAGTAAATGAGTATGTCGTCAATAAAGAAAAACAAAAACCGGTCCAAGTATGACTGGAAGATCTGGTTCATCAATGCCATGAAAATGGTAGGGGCATTCATCACGCCAAAGGGAATCACCAGAAACTCATAATGCCAATAACGAAAATGGAAAGCCAACTTTGGAAGATCATCCTCACGAACCCGAAACTGGTGGTAGCCGAATCGAAGATCAATCTTCGAGAACCACTTTGCACCTCGCAACTGGTCGAAGAGGTCATCGATCCAAGGAAAAGGGTACTTGTTCTTTATCGTGGCCTGATTTAAGTGGAGATAATCCATACAAAGCCACAGACTCCCATATGCCTTTTTCACAAACAAAACTAGAGCTGCCCAGGGGGACACACTGGGCCTGAAGAATACCTTCTCACGAAGGTCATCCAACTGAAGTCGTAGCTCCCGAAGCTCTGTGGGTGCCATCTGATATGCTGCACAAGATATCAAAGTAGTCCCCGGTTGCAGTCAATGCAGAACTCCATCTCTCGCCTCATAGGTAGTCCCAGAACATCCTTGGGAAAGATGTATATGTAGTCCTCTACAACGGTAGGGATCCAGGTGCCTGTAGAATCTGCTACTCCAAGATCCATGCTCGCCAGCTGGTGTGAAAAAGTTCGGGATCTCCTGTTCAAAGTACCCATCTGCTCTGCCACGAGGTCTCGTTCACCAAGGATGGTAAACCTTGTCCCATCAAAAAACATGCCTCTGGCTCGTATGTGATGGCAGTCGATCTAGGCGCGAACCATATAAAGCTAATCCATTCCTAGGATGGTGTCGTAAGGTTCCATCGTGATGATGAGCAGGTCCCACGTGAAACTCCCTCCTCCAAATGACAGTTCGCACTGTCTGTAGATAAAGGTCACTAACGAGGCACTTCCTGTAGGAACCTCGAGGCTAAGTGCAAGTGTCAGCGCCTCTACTGGAAGCTCCAACTCCCGGACCAACAGAAGTGATATAAAGGAATTGATGGTTCCTCTGTCTACTTGTACTAAAGCAAGTGTGGAGTAAACACAAAGCATACCTCAGACCATCTCGTGTGCTAGAGGGTTTCGAACACCCATGGCCTGAAGCTACCTGCGGCCCCTACCGCCATCTCCCTGATCTTGGCGTGGGCCGCTGCGGTGTGCCCACTGCCTTCCATGGCTGCTCGGCACACCTGGTTGAGAATTCCCGTGCTAGGTGACCCAATCCATCACAAGCATAGCATCGACTCTCTCATGTCTGCACCGGCGCCCTACGGCAGTCCTGCGGTGTATGACCATGCCCCTGAGCCTGCTCACAGAAGGGTCTCCTTGAATGAGGCCCAGCTCTCTATCGTATTCCTGTTGAAGACTCCACTCTAAAGCGGTCACTACTAGGTCCTGCTATCTGGAACCCACTCCAGCACCCCGACATAAGTGGGGATGCACAAGGGTACCACACTAGCATGGATCTCCCTGCGAAGACCCTGCTCGAACTTTCGTGTCCGGATGTATCTGTCACGGATCTTGTCCTGCGAGTAGCATGTAAGATCAGTGAACCAGGCCGAGTACTGGGATACAGACATCCCTCCCTGCTTCAGCTCCAGAAGATCCTAGATCTGAACGGAGCGTAAACATGATGGGGAGTACTCCTCCTGAAAAAGCAGCTAGAAGCCATCCCATGTGAGGGATAACTCGACATGGGTCTGCGTCACCAGACCCCACCATCTCCCGGTTGTCCCAAGGAAAAGACTGGTGGCTAGGGCCACCATCTGGTCTGCTGGGGTCTGCACCAGCCTAAAGAGTCATTCCACTGACTCAAGCCAGTCCTCCACCACCAGGGGATCTGGGTCCCATGGAACCTCGGCGGCCTCTGATGCTTGAAGTCTCATAGCGCGCTCAGTCTGCGCATAACCTCGACCTGAGCTGCCAGTACTAACTACCGCTCCTGAGGTGGAGGGGCTACTGCTGAAGCACTAGGTGGAAGGGGATCACGTGAGGGTCCCTGAACGGATGCCTCGTCGCTCTCCATGTCATTATCACGAGCTGGAGAGGGTAACCTTGCTGGCTGCTATCATGGGGGAATCCTGAAAATTATCAAGGGATACCATGATCAGATGAGCATATATATATATATATAATAGTAATAAAAAAGGGGAGCAGACTCAAACAAAGATAGTCAAAGACTCAATCCTACGAGATGCATGTTTCAAATCTCCCTGCAACAAGTGTCTCTGCATGCCAAGTCGACAAGCGGGTTATCAGGGTCTTGGTGAATGGATATGTTGGCCGCCCATACCACCACTGGACTCCCTGGCCTGAGATCTGATCTCAAGACACGTTGACATCATTGACCTAAATCTCAACCAATTCCTTTTTAGGGAAATCTGAACAACATCCCAAGGAACGAACCACCTCTGATACCACTTTGTCACGACCCGATCCTACCGGTCCCGAGCCGAAACTACCTCAAGCCCGCCTCCATAGGCCAGAGGCTGGCGACCAACGTCATAGGCATAACAATCTCAGGGAGGCCTTCACCTAAGTACGTGTACACACGCACATACAACCCACTTGATGCAGTAGTGTAGAGTACGAAGAAAACCAAAAGACAAACAGCTATACCCCAACCACAGTCATGCATCAACCACTAAAAAGAGTAAGTAAAGTTCTGGAATTACTGACAAGTAAACTGGATAGTAAAAAGGATAAAACACTCGCCCGGCCACAAAGGTGACACAACCCGACAACAGGTAAACAAAATTAAATTACTGGATAGACTCCCACTTGAAAACTCTAGAACTACCGCGGCACGCTGCTCCGACTATTGTGACCTCTACGCTCCTTCGTAGTCATGATCGACCTGTTCGTCGTTTGCAGGGGCACACCAGGTGTGGGAAAAGCCCAAACAGGGGTGAGTATAAAGATACACAGTAGGATACCCCTAAAGCATGAGGGAGAAACAGAGGAGGCACTAAAGAGGTGAGCGGTAGACTGAACAAGGAAAGTGAAAATTTTAGTAAAGATAGTGCAACTCAACTCTACAGAAACTAGTAAGCATGGACCCCAAGGAGTGGGAATGAAAGTAGGGTGCAATTATATATATATGCTCAACAAGAAAAACAAATGAGTGTGTAAGGGGATATTCATCTTTAAGCTCAGCCCATGATATTTCGCCATCAATTCCAAGTAAAACCGTCTGCACAACCCAGTATCTCGTCTCGAACACCTAGGAAGCCCAAGTCAAAGGGGCTAAATCACCGCACTTCGATACTATCCTCTTTGGGTGGAACTGACTCGCCCAGACGATTTTAGGTTGCGTCTCAAGGACGTGTCCCAGTGGGGAAAGTTCCCATTTTCCTTTTGGGTCCTTAGGTAACGTTAAAACTGTCACACCACTGATTCGCACAACCAGGGTCTCGCTTCGGTAGTCATAGTGAAAAGTCACCAACTAGCCTCATAAGAAGGGCTGAGTCTAAAATGCCAATAGATGACCCACTACCCAGCCCTGCTGGAGGGTAAATCGTAATACATCATCAGTCAACCCACTGACCAGCACAGCTGGAGGGTAGACCTGGAATAAGTCGACAGGTGACCCACTAGACAACTCTGCTTGAGGGTAGACCCGGAAGATGTAAACAGGAGACCCACTGCCCAGCCCTAGTGGAGGGTAAAACCAGAAGAAGTCAATAGGCGACCCACTACCCAGTCCTACTGGTGGGTAGACCTGGAAGGAGTTGACAGGCGACCCACTACCCATCCCTGCTGGTGGGTAGACCCGAAAGGAGTCGACAGGCGACCCACTGCCCAGCCCTGCTGGAGGGTAGACCCAGAACAAGAGTCGTCGGGTGACCCACTGCCCAGCCCTGCTGGAGGGTAGACCCGGAGGAAGTCTGATAGCTCTGCACCGCTACTGACATCACTAGGTGTCACTAACAACGCCACCATGCGTTTGTTCAGAGTGCATCAAAAGGGATATCTGTTAAACACCCACCCATGTTTCCACATTTAACATGATCTCAAATGAGGCTCCACATGTACAAACAAATTACACCGTTGCAGTCCTCACGGGAAAACACGCGAGATAGACTACATACTTGCCCGAAACGAACAACCGATGAATATGGTACTATTCACTGTAGCCATCCTATATAGGGCCCACACCCCGACTCCAATACTCATTGGGAAAAATGTGTCATCACGATGCTCTTAGAAAAAAATGTGGAAACGACTACTCAAACGCCTCGAACGGACGTTTGGTGAAAAAGGCCCAAAAATGATGCACGTAGATCAAAAGACGGCCCGTAGGGCCCACGTCTCAACTCTGACTTTGATGCCAGGAACCATGCTGGAAATCTCTACCTCGATGCCAGCGTCACAATTCCCCTGAAGGGGCTCAAATCGAACATCAGATGTGTCCGCGCCAACCAAAACAAGAGTCCCGACATAGCACTTAACGAGCGTGTTGCGCCACCGAGCTCCCGTCCCAGTAATTAAAATCCTCGAAACCATCTCAAAACCTTCTTCTTGAGCCGAGGATTACACTTCCATAGACAAAACTCAAAATGGACACCCGTAAATAAAGTTACGGGTGTCCGAAGCCGGAGGGGACGAAGCCCCTTGGGCTGGACCGGCCAGGTCGGCTGGTCCACCCGGTCTACGCCGGCCCGCGCCGGTCGTCCCGGCTCGCAGTGCCGGCCCGCGGTTCGGCCACGCGGGCTGGACATGGACCCATGGTCCACGCTTAGACCGGCCTAAGGATAGTCGTCCTGCTTGAATACCCACGGGACTTGGGTCTTGGTTCCCCCGCGGGGTCACGCGCCGCGACCCCGGTCCACCCGGCCGACGACTACCGCCCCGTCGACCCACCGCACCGCCGCCGCTGGAGCCCGTGTCGCCTTTCGTCTGAAGCCCGGAGCCCGCCATCTGCCGCCTGAATCCCGAAGTCTTCCACCTTCCGCCTGAATCCCGGACGGCCGGAATTCTGCCAGACCACCGCAGAACTGTCGGAAAACCTTGGAAAAGGCCGGAAACCTCGCCGTAAAAACACCAAAAACAGCCCGGACTTCGTCAGATCACTACAATCGCCTCGAGACTCGGATTTTTGAACCAAAACATGCGTTGGAAAGCTTAGAAAGATAACTAATATTATATGGGATTATATCGAGTGTTTGACAGCAATTCAACACACCAAAATTAATTTGAAGAAGATGTGGGGAATAAAAATGTTAAAACACGAGCCTTCCTCGATGGGCGTTGCCCGACGCTTCACTGACGATGCGCCGGAGCCGTCACCACCTTGCCGGAGGGATGGAGGAGAGGAGATGAGTTCCTCCTTCTTCGTTGGGAGATTTTTTTCCAGGGAAGAAGGGGGAGAAGAAGGGTGGGGGTAAAGTTTAAATAGAAAACACTTAAACCCCCCGCTCGTAGGCCCCATACCCGAACTCCCAGCGGGGTCGAGGTTAAGCCTCCCCTAGGGTAAATGCCATGTCTGGAGTGCAATGGCGGTCTCAGAATTTTAATCTGATCCTCCATTCAAAAGTTATAAAATTCGACGCCCGAGGCCGCTAAATTACGAAAACACCCCTAGTGGTGTTTTTCACAGAAAGTCCTCGCCCACGAAAGTCACACCCCTCCTAGGGTTAACGGCACGTTCTGGACTCAATGGTGCCCTCATTTTTTCCATCCGAGCAATATTTTAGGATTTATTCTATTTATTTGGCGTGTCTAGTGTGAACACAATTAAAAGTTAATTCCGGCCACGTCGGGGCTCAGAATCACACGCCATCTGAATGCCCTACTCTAGAATATCATCAAGAAAATTTCAAAGTCTTACAGGATCAAAACTGCGTTCTTAAAGGAGTCCTTGAGGATGTACTTGTCTGGGTAAGAGACATGATATTTCCAGCAGATTTCTATGTGCTTAAAATGGAGGATGATTAGGTAAGTTCACATGCTCCCTTTATCTTAGGTAGAACCTTCCTCAAAACTACAAAAAATATCATAATGTCAATGACGGTACACTTTCCATGGATTTTGGGGATGATGTTGTGATATTTAATATTATGGACTCCATGAAGTACCCCTCAGAGGACCATTCTGTATTTGTTATCTCCCATTTTGAACCACCAAATAAAAACCCAATGGAATTTGATTGTCCTATTCTTAGGTAGATTATGAGTATTGGTTCTAGTTTTATGTCTAAGAGTAATTCCACACCTATTTTGAATGCACAAGACTCCTTTATATTTGATTTTAAAATGGATTCATATTCTGATTTTGATCATGCAAACTCTGATTATGACATGGTTGATGAGTATGCTGATGGATTTGAGGATTCATTCTTGGATTTTGATGATGTGTATTATGATACTGATGTTCATTGTGCACATATTTTAGTTCCTTCAATTTCTCCATCTATATGTCAACCCCATTCATTGGAACTCAATCCATTTACACCTAATATCAAATACTCATACTTGTTAAGTGGTGAGACATTACCTGTTATAATTTCTAATAATATTCCTTTTTAACATGAAGAAAACCTTTTGAATAATTTGAGGGAGAACATCAGGGAAATCAGGTGGACCTTGGCTGACATATCAGATATTATCCCCTTCGTTTTCATGCATTGTATTATTTTTTAGGATGGGGCTAAACCGGTTAGGCAACCACAAAAGAGACTCAATCCAACCCTTCTGTGAGTTATTAAAAAAGAGGTTGAAAAATTGCTCGAGGTAGGTATAATCTATCCCATTTCAGATTCCCAGTGGTTGAGTCCTATTCAGGTTGTGCCTAAGAAATGCGTTGTTACTATTATTAAAAATGAGAGAGATGAGTTAATTCCAATGAGGGTACAAACTAGTTGGCATGTGTATATTGATTATAGGAAACTAAATAAATGTACTCACAAGGACCATTTCCCCCTTCCATTTATTGATCAGATGCTTGAGAGACTAGCTGAGAAAACAAACTATTGTTTCTTGGATAGATTTTCTGGATATTTTCAGGTTTATATTTCTCTGGAGAATCAGGAGAAGATAATATTCACTTTCCCATTCAGTACGTTTTCCTACCTTAGGATGTCATTTGTACTTTTCAATGCCCCCGGGTACCTTCTAAAGATTCATGGTGAGTATTTTTTCTAATTTTATTAAGACCTGTATGGAGGTATTTATGGATGATTTTATAGTGTATGGGTCTTCATTTGATGATTTTATATCTAGTTTGGTAAAGGTTTTGAATCATTGTATTGAGAAGAATCTGGTCTTGAACTTTGAAAAGTTTCATTTTATGGTATACCATGGCATTGTCTTAGGGAATATAGTGTCAAAACATGGGATAGAGGTCAATAGGTCTAAGGTAGATATTATTGGATCCCTACCCAATCCTTCATGTGTGTGTGATGTTAGATCTTTCTTAGGGAATGCAGGATTTTATCGGTGCTTCATCAAGGATTTTAGTAAGATTGATCTTCCTATGTCACGATTACTTCAAAAGGATTCTAATTTTATGTTTGATGATTCTTGAAGGACTTACTTTGATGAGATAAAGAATTGTTTGACCACTCCACTAATCATAAATCTCCCACGGTGGGAGATTCCTTTTGAGCTTATGTGTGACGCCTCCAACTTCACGGTTGGATCTGTCCTATCTCAGAGGGTGGAGGGACATTCACATTTGATTGCCTATGCATTGAGGACATTAGATTCAACCCAATCAAACTACCCAACCACGGAAAAGGGGTTTTTTGTTTTCATATTCTCTTTAGATAAATTCCATTCATATTTATTGGGATCTAAAGTATTTGTTTTTTTCTGACCATGCAGCTATGCGGTACCTCTTGAAGAAGCCAGATGTAAAGCCTAGATTTATCCAATAGATGCTTCTTCTTCAGGAATTTGATATTGAGACAATGGATAAGAAGGGGTCATAAAACTTGGTGGTGGAACACATGTGTAGGCTTACTCACACACTATAGGATGACACCTTGGACCAGTTGTTGAGTCAATAAGGTTTTCCTTATGACTTTTCCATTCCTTCTTGTTTTGAAAATCACAAACACCTTATCTTAAGGAAAATTGCTTTTATAAGTAAAATTGCTTTTATAAGGAAAATTGCTTTTATAAGGAAAATTGCTTTTATAAGGAAAATTTCTTTTATAAGAAAAATTGATTTTATAAGGAAAATCGCTTTTGTAAGAAAAATTATTCTTATCATATTTTCATCCAGATTTTTCTTAAGTATGAGATTCGGATTCACTTTTATTTTCTCAGAATTACTTGAAGCTTTGATATGAAGTATTCTGTTTTAGGATTCGAATTCTGGACAAAAACTGTAATAAATTTTCATTCTGAATTCTGGATACGAACTCTGATTAAGTTCTACTCCAGATTCAGGATAAGAAATTCTTATGAAGATTCGATGACGAATTCTCATTACAAATTCTAATGATGAATTCTCATTACGAATTCTAATGACGAATTCTCATTACGAATTCTAATGATGAATTCTCATTACGAATTCTAATGATGAATTCTCATTACGAATTCTAATGATGAATTCTCATTACGAATTCCAATGAAGAATTCTCATTACGAATTCCAATGAAGAATTCTCATTAAGAATTCCAATGAAGAATTCTCATTACGAATTCCAATGAAGAATTCTCATTACGAATTCCAATAAAGAATTCTCATTACGAATTCTGATGAAGAATTATCATTACGAATTCTGATGATGAATTCTCATTACGAATTCTGATAACGAATTATCATTCCAAATTCCAATGATGAATTCTCATTATGAATTCTGATGAAGAATTCCCATTACAAATTCTTATTCCAAATTCACCTATTAAACAGAATCTGATTATCTTTATTTTATACACTCTGAATTAATTCAGACTCCGAAAAATATTTTTGTTAGACTACGAACTTTTATTCTGCTTTCATTTCTATAATCTTTCTACTCTTTATTATTTCCATTACACTCCGAATATACACTCCTATGCTTTCATTCCGAACTTTAGAGTTAGAATTAAAACGATGTCGTACATTCTGTTACACTTGTTTTGTTATAAAACGATGTCGTCTGTTTTGTTATAAACTAACCGTTGTCTAAGTGACACGTGTACAGGTCCCTCCGATCTTTAAGGAAAATATGACCGTTGGAGAAGGAGCTGACCTTACCAATAAATAGGAGCTCTTTTGAAAGAGCTCGTAACTCATGACAGATGAACAACTTGGTTTTGTGCATACATGTTGTTGAAGTTATTTCTAGAGAGAGAGGCTCTTATTAACTCTCAAAGCTTCATGCAACTCCGAATGTTGGTGATTACATTTGAGGTCTTCCGGGGATAGGAAGACAGAGGTGCCGACTACCTTGAAGTTCGAGGGCTTCCTTGCTGAGGAAGACAGAGGTCACCAACTACCTTGAAGTTGAGGGCTTGCGGGGATAGCAAGACAGAGACTCCGATCTTCGTATCGAGGGCTTACCCTGGTGTGGGTAAGACAGACTTTCTTGAAAGTATAAATCAAGGGACCCTTTATCCAAGGTTTTTGGATACCCTTCTCTTTGAGTTAAAAGACTTATATCTTGTTACTTGTAGTTTAACTACTTGTTTATATTCTTCTGCATTTTGTATTATAAGGAAAGTATAACTTTCTTATACTTCCTTATTTGTACTCTATTTCATTTATATTCTATACGCTTTAAGGTAGAATCTCATATTGTAATCTTTTGTTAAGGTTCAATTTCCGGAACCATATTTCTGGAACCCACGTTCGGAATCTCTTTCCAAGTTTGCATTTAGAGTTAGAGGTGTTGTGAATTTTCTTAGTTTAACTTTGTTAAACATAGACCTTTCCTTCTTTTAAGGAAAACATAGTTATTCTTAACTAACTTTAAGGGTTCCAAAGGAATTTTTAAAGTGTACAATTCACCCCCCCCCCTCTTGTATATTGAGCATCTACATCACTATTTCGATCCTACAATTGGTATCAGAGGAGGTCTCTGAAATACTTATACTTACGAATAAGTTTTTCTTGCTCACTTTATCATTCCGAACTTTTCCATTCCGAACTTTGTTATTACGAATCTTTTGCTACTAACAAGTTTGTGTGTCAAAGGTTATTTTAAGTATGGCAGGAATTAATGTTGGTTCGATTGATAATCTAAATCCTACAAGACCACCAATCTTTGATGGTAATGACTATGAGTACTGGAGAGATCGAATGAAGACTTTTGTTATCATCACTGGAGTAGATAATTTTGTTATGCTTACTGGTGATTATAAAATTCCTGAAAAGGAAGTTAGAACATTCACTAACCAGGAAAAGAAAGAATATCAACTAAACTATAAGGTACGTAATACTCTACTATGTTCAATGACTAGAAATATATATATCAAAATTTCTTCTTGTGAAGCAGCTAACTGTATCTGGAAGAAGTTAGAGGTTACACACTTTGGGACTTCTAAAGTGATTGAGACTAGAAGAGCTATGCTTAGAGATGAATATCATGGTTTCAACTTTCCTTATGGAGAACCAATCTGTAAAGTTCAACAGAGATTCATGACTATAGTTAACAGTATACAATCTATGGGAGAGAAAGGTTTAGATGATGAAGCTCTTGTGGATAAAATAATTGATATTATGCCCAATGAGTGGGAATCCAAAAGAACAGCTATAGATGAGAACAGGAAGGTCACTCAGATCTCTCTTGATGAGATTTTTGGAACTCTTCTACAACATGAAACCAGAATGAAGAGAGATGCAGATAACATCAAGAAGAAGAATGTAAATGGTACTGTTGCTTTTACAACAACCTCAAATCAGATGAAAGCTATGACTCCTGAGAGAGTAACCAGATCCAAGTCTAGGAAAGTTATTTTCCAATCTGAATCTAGTGAGAGTGATGTCTCAGAAAATGAACTAGCAAATCTTGCTCGAAGGATGAACAAGATAGTCGGTCAGAGAAATTTCCAATCCAAGTATAAGAAAAAGTAAAGGAAAGATAAGAAAGATGGAGAAGTTACTTGTTATGAATGTAAGAGAGCCGGACATATAAGACCAGATTTCCCTATGCTCAAAAAGAAAGAAAGAAAAGAAAGGCATTCAGACAGGAACAGAAAGAAATATTATAAAGCCAAAGCTAAGAAAGTCTTGAAAGTCAATGACACCTGGAGTGCCAGTGGTGGTGACTCTTCAGATGAATCTTCTGATTATGAATCTTCAGGACAGAAGAATCTTGGTCTTATAGCCAGATTACCTATTGATAATCATTGTTTTATAGCTAAGGTACGAAATGCTGAATCATTGACCAATGCTTCTTTAAATTCTAAAGATAGTAAGTATTATAACTCTTCTGATGAAGAATCATCTTCTGATGAGGAAAATACTTTACCAACTTATGAAGAAGTCTCTAGGTTTGCTGAACTTCTTGAGATTGAGAATTCCAAACTCAATAAGAAACTTGATAAGGAAAATTCTAGGAATTCTATTCTTAAAAAAGAGATATCAGATCTTTCTAAAGATCTTGAAAAGAAAAATATTGATTTTGAAAGTATTTCAAAAAATCTTGAGGAAGTAAGTTCTGAGAAGAACAAACTTTATAAAGAGTTAGAAAAAGTAATTTCTAAGAAAAATGTTTTCGAGCCTAACTCTAGTTCAGAAACTAATGATTTTGAGGATAAAAACTTGGTTGTAAAACTCAAGTCCGAAATTTTTTCCTTAAAGAAGTGTTTATCAAACTTTACCCATGGTAAGGAAAATTTTGATAAGATGTATTCCAAAATATGACCTTTAAGAAATAAATCCGGATTTGGTTATACCCATGAAAAACCTATTTTCAGTAACAATTATTTTGTTCCTCAAAGTGCCCCATTTTGTACCAAGTGTCAATGTGGTGGTCACTGGGCAAAGAATTGTTCCTTAAACAAAACCCAATCTTTAGGATTTCACAAAGCTTACTTCTCTAAGAAGATGTGGGTTCCTAAAATTTTATTATCTGGAAATCTCAGATCCAAACAAATTTGGATTTCGAAAGTCTAATTTTCTTTCTGATTTTAGGAAAACAAAGAGAGTACCAACAACAATACATGGTACATGGATAGTGGATGCTCCCGGCACATGACTGGTAACAAAAGATTTTTTGAAAAGATTATCAAAATGAAAAGAGGAAAGGTAACTTTTGGAGATAATGCTAAGGGAGAGATTGTTGGTATTGGTAATATTGTTCTTCTTGGTAAAACCTTGATTTCAAATGTTCTTTTTGTTAAAGGTCTTAAGCACAACCTCATTAGCATAAGTCAGTTATGTGATGAAGGTTACCTTGTGAATTTTAGGAATGATAAGTGTTTAGTTCACAGTTTCAAGGAAGAATTTATTCTCTCAGCCAACAGGCAAGAGAATGTTTACACCTTAACCTTAGAAGACCTCAGAAGATAAGATTTACCTTGCCTAAGTGCAATGGAAGACCACTCCTGGTTATGGCATAGAAGACTAGGTCACTGTAATCTTAGGAACCTATGTAAACTCTCTAAAAAGAAACTAGTTAAGGATCTACCGGAGCTTAGATTTGATTCTTCTAAAGTTTGTGATCCTTGTCAATATGGAAAGCAACATAAATCTAGTTTTAAATAAATCGGTGAAGTCTCAACAACCAATGCATTACAGTTAGTGCACATGGATCTTTTTGGTCCAACACAAACTGGAAGTATTGGAGGAAAATACTATGTATTTGTTCTAGTTGATGATTACACTAGATTTACTTGGGCCTATTTTCTAGAAAAGAAGTCTGAAGCTTTTTCATATTCCAAAAGTTTTATAGCTCAAGTTAAAAATGAGAAAAACCTTCCATTGAAAACTATTCATAGTGATCATGGAGGAGAATTTCAAAATTCAGATTTTGAAACTTTTTGTAGTAAGAAAGGTATTACTCACAATTTTTCAGCACCTAGAACTCCTCATCAGAATGGTGTAGTTGAAAGAAGAAATAGAATTATTCAAGAGATAACTGGAACCATGTTGATTGAATATTATATTGTTAGACATTTCTGGGCTAAAGCTGTAAGTACTGCTTGCTATACTATAAATCAAGTTTTGATTATACCTTTTCTTAATAAAACTCCTTATGAGTTATGGAATGGTAGAAAACCCAGACTATCCTACTTCAAGGTTTTTGGTTGCAAAGTATTCATTTTTAATACTAAAGATAACTTACATAAATTCGCACCAAAATCTGATGAAGGGATTTTCTTAGGATATTACACAAATTCTAAGGCTTATAGAGTTTTTAATAAAAATACTTGTACTGTTGAAGAAACAGTACATGTAAAATTTGATGAGTCAGATCCTTTTGTTTTTAAACCATCCCTACCTTCTTCCTCGGATGTGTTTTCAAAAACTGATTGTCAACCTTTGATAGAAGAACCTTCTGATAAGGAAATTGTTCAATAAGATACTTCTGAAACATTTACCCCAGAAGACTTTCTACCCTATGTTGATGAACAGGTTTTACAAAACCCAAATCAGGTGTTTCTTAAGAATCATCCCAGTGATAGTATCATTGGTGATGTAAATCAACCTTTAAGGACTAGAAGTTCCTTAAGAAATGAAGTAGAACATCTAGCATTTCTTTCCCAATTAGAACCTAAAAGCACTGATGAAGCTTTAGGTGATGATGATTGGATTAAAGCCATGCAAGATGAACTAAATGAATTCGAAAGGAACAAAGTTTGGACCTTGGTTGAAAGACCTAAGGAAACATCTGTTATTGGAGTAAAATGGGTTTTCAGAAATAAATGTGATGAAAATGGAGTCATAGTAAGAAATAAGGCTAGACTTGTTGCTAAAGGCTATAATCAACAAGAGGGAATAGACTATGAAGAAACCTATGCTCCAGTAGCTAGACTTGAATCTATCCGTATTCTACTTGCCTTTGCATCATTCTTTAATTTAAAACTTTTTCAAATGGATGTGAAATGTGCTTTTCTTAATGGTTATGTTCAAGAGGAAGTTTTTGTTGAACAACCTCCTAGCTTTGAAGATACAAAACATCCGAATCATGTTTTTAGACTTACCAAAACTTTTTATGGTCTTAAACAAGCCCCACGAGCATGGTATGATAGACTTACTGGATTTTTGCTTCAAAATAACTATGTTAAGGGAAATGCAGATCCAACCCTTTTTATAAAGAAAGATAAGACAAATGTTTTTATTGTTCAAATTTATGTTGAGGACATTATATTTGGTTCAACTCAGCAATCTTTGACTGACTCATTTGCAAGTCTAATGAAATATGAGTTTGAAATGAGTATGATGGGTGAGTTAACTTTTTTACTTGGTTTTCAAATTTCTCAAAAACCAGAAGGAACCTACATATCTCAACATAAGTATATTAAATATCTTCTTAAAAATTATGGTTATGACAATACTAAGAGTATAAGTACTCCTATTGGTACCTCAAACTCTTTAGATCTTGATGAAGCTGGGAAACCAGTAGATCAAACAGCTTTTAGAGGTATGATAGGAAGTTTACTTTACTTAACATCTAGTCAACTAGACTTAATGTTTTCAGTATGCTTATGTGCAAGATATCAATCCAATCCTAAGGAATCTCACTTAAAGGCAGTAAAAAGAATTTTTCTCTACCTTAAGGGAACCATGGATCTAGGATTATTTTATACTTCTGGAAATGACTTTGTTCTTAAAAGCTTTTCTGATGCTGACTTTGGTGGATGTAGAATGGATAGAAAAAGTACATCTGGAACTTTTCATTTATTAGGATATTCTTTAGTTTCTTGGTCCTGCAAGAAGCAACATTCTGTAGCACTCTCCACTGCTGAAGCTGAATATGTAGCAGCTGGAAGTTGTTGTGCTCAAGTGTTGTGGATGCAACACACACTCACAGACTATGGCTTGAGTTTTACCAAAACTCAAATTTTGTGTGATAACACAAGTGCCATTGCCCTTAGTAAGAACCCTGCACATCACTCCCGTGCAAAACACATAGATATTAGGCATCACTTTCTTAGGGATCACACACTTAAAGGAGATATTATTCTTCAGTTTATCGGAACGCTAGATCAACTTGCTGATATTTTCACAAAATCTTTGCCTTCTGATAGATTTGAATACATTAAACAGAAGTTAGGAATGATAACCATAAGGTAATCCTCCTAAATTAAATTTCTGTTGAAAAAATATCCTTACAGCAATAAACTCTTTTTCATAGGGGGAGTACATCTGATTGTTAGATTAACAATGTTTTTCAAAATTTGTTTTCAAAATTTTCGGAACTACAATTCTGGAATGGAATTTCCGGAACTAAAATTTTACAGAATACTTCTGAAATGGAAGTGTTCGTATTAAAAATTTACGGAATGGAAAATTTCGTACTGGTATTTTCATAACGGGATTTTCGTACCGAATCTTCCATAATAAGTTTTTCATTTTCATTTTTTTCAAAATTTTCGTACCGAGTTTTCCGTAATGAGTGTTCCGTAATGAGTTTTTTTTTGTACTGAGATTATTTTCCATAGTAAAGTTTTTGAGAATTCTGTCTTCTCATAATAAAGTTTTTTTTAGTCATTTTTATATTACCCGTTACGAATAATCCTCCTAAGACAATCTGAAAGGTATGATTTCCTTACTTCAGTTTTCGTAATCATATTTTACTTCTTCAGATTATACTTTTCTTAATTCTCTGTTTTAATAAAAAAAACCTCAAAAAGATCGGATTCATGTTTTCTAGAGAATTAGTTTTCAACCGTCAGATCTGATCTCAGCTTATCACAACCATTAGATCAACCGAGGAAGTTGAATCGTCATCTCATTGCCTATATAAAGGGGTCCCGAATACTCGTCCCACATCGGTTCTCAAGCTCTCGCGTCCTGAATCTCTGCCTCTCTATTTTAAGGTCGTTCCGAAATTCAGTTGTCTCCGTTCCGATCTTCTCAAAGGTTTTCAAATCCAAATGTCTGTGGAAGTAGATTCTCAAGATATGTCTTCATCTAAGCTGATCTCTAAGTGGTTAGTTTATAGAGAGAGGATGGTTCATCCGGATTTCTTCAACAAGTATGATTCTCTTATTTCTAATAATATCAAGATTAATGGTTGGGAAGATGTTGTGGTGTCAAAACCCGAGAACCAAGATGAAGTGTATTCAGACTTACTTGTTGAATTCTATGAGATAGTTTCTTTTCTTCAGGAAGATGGAAAGGACAAATTGTCTTTTAAGTCTTATGGGAAGACTTATAAACTTTCATATGCCAAGGCAGCCAGCTTGGTAGGCCTAAATAATGAACGTGAAGCTGAGTTTGTTTCTCATTTATTGTCGGATTCTAAAGGTAGCTTCGACAAGGAAAAAGCTTTAGAAACTCTCGGACTGGCTGATGACAAGGCTCCAAAGATTGCTAGTTTATCTACAAATTTCCAGATTCTAGATCTATGGGTACAAGGTCTTATCGTACCAAGGAAAAGTGACAAAGATAGATTGAAGAAGAGTGAGATCTACATCCTAGATTTTCTGACAAATCTGAGGAAGTTTAACTTGATAAAGCACATTCTTATCACTCTTGAAAATTTGAAGAAAGGAAATCTGAGAGCTCAGATTATCATGTATCCAGCAATCCTCTCGAAGTTGATAGTTCGGTGCCTAGAGTCTTTCAAGGAGGCTTGCAAATCTAAGCCAAGAGTTTGCAAGATTATGCTGGTGATCGATGGTACTCTTAAGAGAATGCTTGTAGCTTTTGACAAGGAGTCTGGACAGTTTATTGATTTACCTGCTCAAGGAGAAGCAGTTCCAAAAAATGATGATCTGGAATCCTCTAAGATAGTAAGGAAGAGAAAGATGAAAGAAGTGGAAGTAGAATCAGAGAATCATAAGACTAAGGAAGTCCATTCCGCACCTCCAAAACCAAAGAAGAAGAAATCCTATCCTGATGAAGTTGTTGCGAAGTGGAGAGTAGATAAAGAGAAAAGGAAAGAAGGGGATCCGCAGTTCGGTTTGGACCCTGCAGAGGCTAAGCCCTTGAAGGAAAGAACTACTAATGAGCTTGAAAAACAAGTAAATGAAAAGAAGCTCAAGAAGAAGATGTCTAAGGCTGAGGTAGCTCAGACTTTGTTGAAATTCAATGAGATGGTTTCAGCAACTATTCCTGTTCCGAGATCTTTCTCCTTGGAATCTCTACCTGAGACTCCAGGAAGAAATTGCGTTGCTCCGGAAGAAGCTGTTGCTAAGAATACTGAGGAAGTATAGAAATTTGAGCAAGTGGAACAAGAAGAAGATGGTGCTGAAGGAAGTGGTGAAACCGGAGATGTGCTGAAACAAGTAGATGATTACAAGGGGACACCTTCGGAACACTTATCACTCCGAACTTCAGAAGCTGAATCTTCGAAGCTAGTTACTCCAGCAATGGAAGAAGAGAAAGGAGAAGAAGAAGTTACTTATCATGGAGAAGAAGAACATATTTTACTTGATGTTGCTCAGAAAGAAAAATGTAGAGGTTCGTGTTCAGGAAGTTGCTGATGAGGAAGATAATGTTGTTCAAGTTTCTGATAGTGAGAAGAGAACTCTGGAATAGGATTCAATTCCGGAAAAAGACAAGGGAAAGAAAATTCTTGCTGATACTCCGAGCTCAGAAGTGAGAAAGAGGAAGGAAGTTGGTAGTTCTTCGAAAAGAAAGCTTGACCTTATTGAAGAAGAAAATTCTCCAAGCAAAGTTTCAGATTCGGAGTCATCCTCTCTGGGGAATGACTTTGTTGTCCAGTCTTTAAAGAAGTTGGTGGGATCCATCCTGACCTTCTCAAGTATTGATTCAAGATGCCAGATGCTCCAACATGCTTTGAATAAGAAAACAGACTCTGTGTGTATGGTCATGGACAAGTGCGTTGAGATTGAGGCTCAGTTCAAAACCTTTTTTGTTGGCTATGAAGCTCATAGAAAATCTTGCAAGAAGATGACAAACTGGTCGAAGAAGACTGTTGAAGATATGAGGTTATTTGATGAGTTTCAAGACAATGTTAAGGATGCCTTTGAGACTGAGGACAAAAATATAAATGACCTGACTTCATCTTTTTAAGAGAAGCTGATAGATGAAAAGAACTTCGGGATTCAACAAGTCAGAGATCCGAATGGGAAGTTAAATTCTGTTTCTCAGAACTGGAAATTTGAAAGAGATCATCAGATTGAGTTTGAAGAGAAGATTAAGGCTCAGGAAGAAAAGATCAAAGCTCAGGAAGAAAAACTTCAAGCCCAGGAAGAAATAATTGAAGCTCAAAGTGCAAGAATAGTGGTCTTAGAGAAGCAAGCTGAAGAAGATCATAAAGACCTGAAGAAGATCAAGACTATTCTTAAGGGGCTCATGTCGAAGGAAAAAGATCTGAAACAACTAAATCCGATCTTTTTGTTGTATCTAATTTTCTTTGTTCCCAAGATTTCAAACTTAGTGAAATTTGTGCTTGTCGTTCCTTTTGCTACTAATGTTTCAGGTACTTTGTTATTTTTTTCCATTCCCTCGATTTCTTTTTGAAAATCACAAATGGGGAGAAGAAAAAGATCCTTAAGAAAAAGAAGAAACTTTATCTAAAGGGGAGAAGGAAAAGATCCTTAAGAAAAAGAAGAAAGTTTATCTAAGGGGGAGTTTTTTTCATCAAAGAAGACTTTATTTTTCATAATGAAATGTCACTCCGGAAATCTAGAATATGATCCTTAGTGTTTCAAAGCCTAAGGGGGAGTTAGTCGTATTCATCAATTTTCCTTAAAGCCAAGGGAGATAAGCCTTAATTTTTTTCTTTCTTCTTAGAATTTCTTTTTCGTAAGGATGTTTGTGCTTTCCAAAAAGGGGGAGATTGTTGAGTCAATAAGGTTTTCCTTATGACTTTTCCATTCCTTCTTGTTTTGAAAATCACAAACACCTTATCTTAAGGAAAATTTCTTTTATAAGGAAAATTGCTTTTATAAGGAAAATTGATTTTATAAGGAAAATTGCTTTTATAAGGAAAATTGATTTTATAAGGAAAATTGCTTTTATAAGAAAAATTTCTTTTATAAGGAAAATCGCTTTTGTAAGAAAAATTATTCTTATCATATTTTCATCCAGATTTTTCTTAAGTATGAGATTCAGATTCAATTTTATTTTCTCAGAATTACTTGAAACTTTGATATGAAGTATTCTGTTTTAGAATTCGAATTCTGGACAAGAACTGTAATAATGTTTCATTCCGAATTCCGGATACGAACTCTGATTAAGTTCTACTACAAATTCAGGATAACGAATTCTTATGAAGATTCGATGACGAATTCTCAATACGAATTCTAATGATGAATTCTCATTACGAATTCTAATGACGAATTCTCATTACGAATTCTAATGATGAATTCTCATTACGAATTCTAATGATGAATTCTCATTACGAATTCTAATGATGAATTCTCATTATGAATTCCAATGAAGAATTCTCATTACGAATTCAAATGAAGAATTCTCATTATGAATTCCAATGAAGAATTATCATTACGAATTCCAATGAAGAATTCTCATTATGAATTCCAATGAAGAATTCTCATTACGAATTCTGATGAAGAATTCTCATTACGAATTCTGATGACGAATTCTCATTACGAATTCTGATAACGAATTATCATTCCGAATTCCAATGATGAATTCTCATTACGAATTCTGATGACGAATTCCCATTCCGAATTCTCATTCCGAATTCACCTATTAAACAGAATCTGATTATCTTTGTTTTATACACTCTGAATTAATTCAGACTCCGAAAAATATTTTGGTTAGACTACGAACTTTTATTCTGCTTTCATTTCTATAATCTGTCTACTCTTTATTATTTCCATTACACTCCCAATCTACACTCCGAAGCTTTCATTCCAAACTTTAGAGTTAGAATTAAAACGATGTCGTACATTCTGTTACACTTGTTTTGTTATAAAACGATGTCATCTATTTTGTTATAAACTAACTATTGTCTAAGTGACATGTGTACAGGTCCCTCCGATCTTTAAGGAAAATATGACCGTTGGAGAAGGAGCCTACCTTACCAATAAATAGGATCTCTTTTGAAAGAGCTCGTAACTGATGACAGATGAACAACTTGGTTTTGTGCATACATGTTGTTGAAGTGATTTCTAGAGAGAGAGGCTCTTATTAACTCTCAAAGCTTCATGCGACTCCGAATGTTGGTGATTACATTCGAGGGCTTCCGGGGATAGGAAGACAGAGGTTCCGACTACCTTGAAGTTCAAGGGCTTCCTTGCTGAGGAAGACAGAGGTCGCCAACTACCTTGAAGTTGAGGGCTTGCGGGGATAGCAAGACAGAGACTCCGATCTTCGTATCGAGGGCTTACCCTGGTGTGGGTAAGACAGACTTGCTTGAAAGTATAAATCAAGGGACCCTTTATCCAAGGTTGTTGGATACTCTTCTCTTTGGGTTAAAAGACTTATATCTTGTTACTTGTAGTTTAACTACTTGTTTATATTCCGCTGCATTTTGTATTATAAGGAAAGTATAACTTTCTTATACTTCCTTATTTGTACTCTGTTTCATTTAGATTCTATACGCTTTAAGGTAGAATCTCATATTGTAATCCTTTGTTAAGGTTCAATTTCCGGAACCATATTTCCGGAACCCACGTTCAGAATCTCTTTCCAAGTTCGCATTTAGAGTTAGAGGTGTTGTGAATTTTCTTAGTTTAACTTTGTTAAACTTAGACCTTTCCTTCTTTTAAGGAAAACATAGTTATTCTTAAATAACTTTAAGGGTTCCAAAGGAATTTTTATAGTGTACAATTCACCCCCCCTCTTGTATATTGAGCATCTACATCACTATTTCGATCCTACACCAGTTACCACTTTGAGACACTTTCCCTGATGAGCATCTTTATTCCATCTCAGGTATGCATCCTTGGTATGCTAATTTAGTTACCTATCTTGTTTCCTCTGAAATCCCTAAAAATTTAAAGAAACATCAAGTCCAAAAATAAAATATTGAGTCTACGTTTTATGTATAGGATGACTCCTACCTCTGGAACATGTGTAGTGACCAAGTTATTAGGAGGTGTGTTCCTGATCATGAGTTTGAGTCTGTTCTGCAATTTTTTCATACACTTTCTTGTAGTGGACACTTTGGACCCCAACGGACAGATAAGAAAGTTTTGGACTCTATATTGTATTGGCCTAGTTTATTCCATGATGCTCACGTGTTTTCTAAGTAGTGCTCACATTTCCAACACACTGGTAATATTTCTAGGAGACACGAGATGCCTCAACAACCCATATTATTCTATGAGATTTTTGATGTATGGGGAATTGATTTTATGAGTCCTTTTCCTAGTTCATTTGGTTTCATATATATTTTGGTAGCCATTGATTATGTGAGAAAATAGGTGGAGGATAGGGACACCGGTATTGATGATTATTATGTTGTTGTGTACTTTTTCAAATAATAGTTTTTTTGTAGGTTTGGAGTACCGAAGGCCATCATCAGTGACCAAGGGAGACACTTTTACAATTATAATTTGGCTTCCCTCCTTCAGAAGTACAGGGTGACACACAAAACATCAACACCATACCACCCCCAAAAAAATTGTTAGGCTAAGGTTTCAAATCATGAGTTGAAATAAATTTTGGAGAAAACTGTGCAGCCGAATAGAAAAGATTGGAGCAAGCGCTTGGATGATGTGCTATGGGCATATGTGATAGCATCCAAAACTCCCATCGCTGGAATCCAAAGGAAGCTGCAAATTCAATAGCTTAAGGATATTCTATTGTCTTCATATGAGAACTCAAGGCTCTACAAGTAATGATAAAAAGAAGCTCAGGACAAATTGGTCCAGAAAATAGAATTTCAAGTTGGAGAGAAAGTATTGCTCTATAGTTCACGACTAAAGCAGATTCATAGTAAGTTGTGTTCCATGTGGTTAGGTCCTTATGTTGTGATTAATGTTTTTCCTTATGGTACAGTGGAGATCACACAAGAGTACATAAGAAGGATCTTTATAGTCAATGGGAAATGTTTGAAGAAATACATTGAAGGACTTCTTACTAATGCATTGGATTTCATTACATTGAATAACCCCATTATCACTTGAGCATATTAGGCTGTTCCGAACCCTTTAACTTTTATATTCTTTTTCCTATTTAAAATTATACATTTCATGTGCATATATCATCTCATATGTTCACATTGAGGACAATGCAATATTTTAAGTGTGGGGGAGGGGACAAAAGTTTGGGGTAGATATTTAGGATTTTCATTTTTGTGTTTTTTGTGTCTTTTATATTAAATTTTTGGTGAAAATTTTCAAAAAAAAACAATTAAAAATAAAAAAATATATCATGTAACATTCTCATGTGGAAAATATGAAAAATGAATGTTTTCAAAATTAATTGGTAGAAATATAATCATGAGTAATATTTTATCATCAAGGGTTGAATTTTATAAAAATTGAAGTCATCGATGATATGAATGGTTTTTTCATTATAAAACCTTTTAGATTTTGACGTCATTATTTGTGATATTTATTCGTGGTAAATTTTGTCATTGATTTCTCCACATAATTTTTCACACAATCATGACTTGTGAGTTTCTCTTACCCAATTGAATGTATATTTAGGGTAAGTAATCCTTTTCATCTTATAACATGGTATTTCTATATGTTCGTTTCTCTTCCAATAATTTCCATCACTATACCAGATTGAACTATGCGTGTGCACCTAATATCTGACTCTTATACACCCTCTAAAAAATTAAAAAAAATCAAAAAAATCAAAAAAAAATTCATTAAATAGGGGAGTGAATAAATGTACAACACATGGGGATATTTAGGTCAGGAGCTCATGGTTTGACTTCTGGGAATGCTTAAATGAGTGGGCTTTAGAAATTGATTACAAAGGATGTTGAACAAGTTCAGTGGAATAGAATCAGGTAAGAAGAAAAAAAAATTATTGACATGAATATACTAGATAAAGGGCGGAGAGACAAGCTTGGAATGGTTGGCACACACACACGTGGAGAATTAGTGGCATGGTAGACTCATTACTTGTTTCGTTGTGATTGGTGTTATGAATATCATTGGATTTTGTTTTGACACAATTTATAAAATAATTACTTTAAAATTTATTTATACTAACTCTTTATTGGATTCTTACTTTGCCTATATATGCACTGTGGATTGAGAAATTTGAATATGCATATCTTGTCACAATTTTTTCGAATAAATGATATGAGTTTTTTCCCTAGAGTGCAAAAGGGTAAGTGTGGGGGAGTTGATAAAACACATTTTTATTGAATATTTTATTGATAATAAATGAAAAAAAATTCCTCACATTGTGTTAAATATGATTATTTATAAAATATTTGGGATTAGATCATTCATTTGAAAATATGGTGAAAATTCCAATTTTACCCTTTTAAAATTCATTGTAGTATTTCAAACATAGAGATTTCAATATGACTTATTTGAACATAAATTTTTTACAATTTTTTCCTCACTTAATTATCTAAAACTTTTATTTAGGACACTAGATCTAAATAGTGCATTGGGATGAAGTAAATGGTACATTAATTCAATGGTGGCCTGGACATGCGAGATTGGACATCACTTTAGTATTTGGGCTATATCTTCTACATCCATGCATGGATTGAGCCCAAATTTTTATAGGGGATCTAAAAAACAATTTATCACATATTATAGCTAATACACACGTTTTGGTGGTCAAAAATGTGGTTAAAGTGGGATTAAAATATTTGGCATAATCTCTTCATTCACACTTGAAACCACTTTTAACCTTGCCTCCCCTCCACTCTATAAATATGTATTTTTCTTATTTTTAAGTGTTGGGAAGTGAATTGGGAAGCTTAAGGAAGAGTATAAGTGGATCAACTCCAATTATATAACCATTTCAATAAGTATATCTCTTGAAGTAAGGATCCCTTCGACGAAGCCTTCTTCTTCTCATTCTTCTTCTTCTTCTTCGTGTTGTAATACTTTTGTCTCTGTAATAAAATTATTTTTTATTATTTTATTTATTCTATTTTCTTATATTTTTTTCAAATTTATTCTTCTATTAATCTTCTTATTTTTTCTAGAATCAAGAGTAGAGATGAGATTCGGTTCTACCCTTTCAATCCTTTTCTCATGCAAAACATCTCCACGATGACCACACCGCCCATTGAAGAGTAGTTTTTTTAGTGATCGATCTATCTTCTAACCTATTAATTTAATTATTTTAAATCATTGAGATACTTTAATTCACTTAATATGATCTATTAATTGAGTTTTTAAATTATAATAAACTAGTCCATCAATTAAACAATTAACACAAAAACACACAAGGTCGAGCATTGTGTGAATTGTGAGAGCACGATCTTAATCAGTAATACAAGGCCACATGGGATAAATTTGTAGAGTTCAAATATAATCCCTAAACTAAATTCATCCTCATTTTCCAGAATGTATTTTTTCCCTAATTTACCACTGACCATAAGCTATCCTTAGAACATCAATCAAACCAGGGTGTTGTGATTTCTTGTTTCGAAGATAGCCTAGGGTTTAATTTACTTCATCTTTGTGGTAAAGTTAATTATCATAGGGTTAAGGGGTTAAAAAGTTAGGGGATCATAATTAAATGGATGTTAATTTATATGATAATGACAAATAATTGAGTGAATAGGTAGAGTTATATCTATTATGCCTTTTAAAATATTTTCTAAAAAACATCTTCTTGTTGTGTCTTTTTAATCGAACTTCATTTGAAAAATAAAAAAAACATTATACAATATTCTTACAGAAAACTTATTCTAGATTTATGAATGGTAAACAACCCCCACCCATAATTTCAAGTATTGTTCTTATTCCATTTTATTTTATTTTCAAAATACCTTTAATAAGTTATCAAATTTACTTCCTCCTTTGAGAGATGACCTTGGCCAGCCACTCTGCTGCACCTAAGTACCCAAAAATCTTTCTAATCATTTGAGGGCACCCACAATAGTGCCTTACAGAATACCCATACCTATTTCCACTCAATGTTATTAAATTATATGTACCTATCCTTCATTGATTGGATATATCCATTTAAATAACCCACACTCCTTAATCATGGGATTAAAAGTGATGACAGGTACTCTTATGTTGTATGATCTATATAGCACACTTATGCACGTATATGATATAAATGTAAAGGGTGGGCCTAAAATTATATATACCTCCAATGCATTGGGTAATATTTTTGACTCATGAGATTCCATGTATGGTGCATTGGCAGTTATCCAAATCACAATATATTATGATATATTGGTGGTTTTCCTTAATTTATTCTTATGATGTCATGTGTTATGTTATTTCAACATTATTAAGTTTCCCTGATGTTATCATCTTATATCAGGTTTTGATGATCATGTTTATGATTCTCACGCCTTGTATATCACCTTGATATGCCTCTTTACTAAAATTTATTACTTTTATCATGTTATGATTTTATTATTCCCTTATTGGGATTTTTATCTCACCCATTTCATATATATGTCCCTAGGTTATTCCATGATGTATTAGAAGATCGATGTAATATAAGGTAATGTTTTGGAGTTTTTAAATAATTTTTTTGTACCCATGTTTTAATTTAATATGTTATGTACTTAATTTTCCAAATACACTTGGTCTCATGATCTTTAGGGATTGTATTATGTGTATACTTAGGTAATGAATCATGAATTAAGGTATATTAAAGATATGTGTTTCCATAAGCAATGTGGTGGGATATGAGCCCTATGTGTTTCTGTATGTGTGTGATTTTGGGAACTTACCTTTAGAGGCTTGGTTTAATTTTCTTAATGTGAGATGCCTATATTATATAGGGATGGGTCTATGTGATGGTAATGAAGTTCCTAGAGTTTTTAGGGATGGTTATGGTGCTTGATTTGACCTCCCATGAGTGTGTGGGTATGGGTTGGTGTGCATGAATTAGACCATTCCATGAGAGGCATAGGTTGAGGACCACCCAACGGGTTGGACTTGTACTAAGTGGAACTCGACTTAGTAGGCTTCATATGAGGACCACCTATGAGAGGGCTAGGATGGGATGATGTGATATGAAACTGATGGACCCTTCCTCCAAAGATAAGGCAGTGTATCGGGATGTGCAAACATTATCATTCCATATTCCTTCAAGTAATGGGTCTAGGTTTGGAAACTGCCTTACCCAAAGTCTTCAGGTGTGGTTTGTTCTTTGAGTACTATAGCACAAGAATAGGCAACAAGTTTGATTCCAGTATGGTGTAAAGGAAAGTATAAGTCGGTGTCTTGGTGGCCAAGCTAGCACACTCTGAATTGATGAGTAGTGATTCATGGTGGTCTAGTTATCACAAAATGTATAAGGTTCTTATGTGACATATTTATTTTATTCCTCATTCATACACATATATTGTAGAGATCCAAATATTGATGTACATGGACATTACATTACTTTTGTGGAATACTTAATACATAAAAAAAAGACACACAAGGACCGTAATAGTTTAGTGTCTTTGGAAACTCAATACATAATCGTCTAATCATGGTGAAAGATCTTCAACATCCCCCATAAAGATCTTCCCATTTTTGTTTTCTTACCTAAAAACTTTATTTAAATCCTGGGGAAAATAAAACATATAAAAGGTGAGCTCAAAATTCTCAGTAAGGGTAAGCATGGATAAAATAAAACAAAACATATAAATTTGAAATTAAAAACATGAAAATAATGTTTAAACATCAAAATATTGAGCAATAACATGGCAGCACATAAGGCATAGATCATAATGGAACATAAATCATGATAAAATAGCATGGGAATAAAACATGTAATTGTGGAAAATCATTAAACACTTGATATTATTTCCATAGTATCCAAGGCATTGCTGCCAAGACCATTTTAGTGGACAAAGTCTCTTACTGAATCGAGTTCACTCCTCGTTCCAGTCTTGTATCACGGAACCAGATTAACTTGCCATTCCAGCCATGTTTATCTCATGAGATATAAATATTTACCCAATGCATTGAAGGGAGATATAGGTCCCACCCATCTCATAATGAAATCATTATTACTTGTGCCACAACATAAACATAAATCATTCATCATAACCCAAAGTATAAAATGGGTGTCATAAACATCATCCCATCATAACATAATACATATAAAACAAATGTATATAATTTCATCATAAGAAAATTGAAACTGTGTAAATCATAGAGACATTATACTTGAAACATACACATATGAAATAATTTCATCTTATATGGAAAATGGTTTTGATAAAACACCTGAAATGAATTCTTGAGGAAAATATCATTTCTTCTTCAAAATCATTTTCATTAAAAAAAATTCCATGTAATTTTAAAAGAAAAAGATTATGTTGAAAATAATCATGAAATCATGTAGAGGAATCTTTATTTAAATAATTAATTATGAAACCATAAAAATCCGTTCATTCCGTATAAGTTAAAAAAATATTCTCCTCGTACTTTTGTCGGAAAAGTCAAAAAGTTCCTCGTGTGGTAAACAAAAGAAAGATTCCTTCCATAACACAAAGTAAAAGTAAAATAGGGGTAAACATGACATTAAACATACATGAAGTAATATTAAACACTTTAGTAAAAACATTTTATGGGCGTGGATGAAAAATATTACCCCAGTAAATACTTACGTATAAACAATCTCAGATAAGAACGAGATTGGAATAATTATCCCTTACCTTATGTCTAATATGATTCATATGTATCTGAACCTCCTGGATAATTATTTAAATAATTTCAATGACTTATTACAGAATCATATTAATTGTTATGATATCATATATGGTTCACTTATGACTTTATATTACCCATTCTTTTGTAAATTCCATGTTAAAGCAGCGTTTTGGGTAAAATCATTTCATTTATCGTACGTGTTTTGACTTGTTGTTCTTACTTATATCCTGATTTACTTAATTAAAAAATTTAAAACAAGATTTATATAGAATATATATTCATCATATAAATATATATGATATATCGATAAATGGAATGAAATACACCGTTCATGGAAACGGTAGGCCGTACGTACGCATGAACGCGGTTTTTCTTTCCTTATTGACTTGAATGGAAGTAAGTAGATGACATGTATATATATAAATAAATCCAGTAGCATTATTATGTTATATATACCATTATTATTCATTATATACACTTTATAATAAATCTTGAATGGTTAACATGGAAAATGAATCTTATCACGTCGTGGAGACGGTAATCTGTACGTACGCACGAGCGATGATATAGTTCCCATAATTATTGAAGGGAATTGGAGTGGATCATATAATATCTCATAATTAGTATGATTTTATAATAACCATATATAGTTATTTTTTTACACCATTATAACCATCCAAGTAAGGTGGTGGTGGAAAAATAGATTACACCACGGCGTGGAGACGGTATTCCGTACGTACGCACGCACGGTGATTTCGTTTTGCGTAGGATGGATAAAAGGTGAAATGGGATTGTTTCATATTTATAATAAAATATCAATATATTAGTGATAATTATGTTATTAATTTATAATTAAACAACTAAAGAAGAATAATATGAAGAAGAAAGAAACTTGAAAGAATCGGTAGAATAAATTACCTCTTTTTCAATGCACCTCTTTTAATCTTCCTCTTAAGGCACTAGAGTTGGCCTTTTGAGAAGACCAGAACCTCTATAATCTTTTTAGGGAATTTAATAAGAGAAATGGGTAGTGTTTGGTAGATCTTGAAGGCTAAAAGTGTTGTTAAGAGGAGAGGGAGGAGGTGCCCTTTTATAAGGGAGGAGAGGGGTACCTTTGGAAACATAAGAAATATTAATTTATAATAAACTCAAATCCCACTTAAAAACCTATAAAAATGACTTAAATATGAATATGAGATGATATATGGTTGTAATATCATCATACAATAAAATTTATACATGTTGGGAATTTATTTTAAACCTTATCAATTTGATTTATCCTTATTTAATTTATTTAATCTTATATGTGGTAATAATATTCTAAATTTTAAATTGTTATAAATAATTAATTATGTGTTGTGAATTATCCATAATTAGGTACTTTATGAAATTTTAGACCATATAAATTTCAATTTATAAATTTTAAATATTTATGTGATTTTTAAACAATTTAATAATATGTTATATTTATAAAATAACAATAGTGCTAATTTTGAAACAATTCATTTATTTGAATTTAAATAAAATCCACACAGAGGATATATTCGAACAGAAATGTTTAATAGATTCCTAACATGTCATATTAATCTATAAAATTTCTTTATAACATTAATTAGTTCATATAATGTTTATTTTAATATTTATAAAACCATTTATTTGATATTTCCCTTAATAAAGAAATTACTACATTATTTTCGTATAATCATTTAATATACTTATTATTTTCATAAAAAATAAAAATAAAATCCTATGATGAAGATAGATATAATACCTTTAATGATAATATTTTTAATCGAATTTATCATCTTAAAATCACAACATTTAAATTTTTATATTTATTAAATTATGAAGGTGACATCTTTGACATCATTTAAAATAAAATAATGTAAATGTCCTAATCGGTTTTATAAGGCTCCAAATGGTCCAAATATCAACCCTTGTATGATTATGGTATATATATACTCTAAAAATAAAGTTTGGTCAAGTTTATGGTCCTTTTTATAGGTATTATTATTTTAATAAAAACTATATTATTGATTTTTCACTAAATAAATAATCTCTACATCATTAATGTATAAGATTTTAAGGTAATAAAATATTTATTAAAAATTACAAATAAATTACCATTATAAATAAAAACATTTTATATTTCAAATTAGTATTTATAATCTAATTTATATTCTGTATAACTATATATTAAAAATAATCTAATTATTAAAGTTTGAGTGAGACATTTCACTTTCCTTTAAATAAACTAAATAAAAGGTCTTAATCAAATACAAGTGGGATCCATTAGATTCCATTTCAACCCAAGTATGATTTAGGGTAAAATATAATCATCCAATTATATTAGGACGAGTGTTAGTGTAATTTTATAATATTATATTTACCCTTAATTACCTCGATTTACCTTTAACTATGGTAAATAAAATTTACCGTAGTTACTATTCATAATGACTAAAAATAAAAAGTAGCTTATTAACATAATTTTGACCTAATTATTCCAAATATGGAATCCATTTTTTCAAATTCAAATCACATAATTTGCAGAAATTAATTTAATATTAATCCCGTTGTTAAGAAAATGAGTTTTAAAAGTTAAAACATTGCAAAAGATTGAAATGATTTTACCTATGAATTCAATGTAAAATAAATGATAATGATATACATTATATTAAATGGTAAAAATATATTATATTTATACTTTTAAACCATTCAATATTATAATTTAACCATATAAATTATTACAATGAAAAAAGTTGTTTTTAATTAAAATATAGCATGTTTTTACTATTCATTAAAATATGAAAGTTATCAGAATAATATGAAAATTTTATCCAAAGTAAATTTTTATATCCTGATTTTAAAGAAGAATTTTATTTTGTCAAATTTAACTTATAAACATTTCAAAAACTATATTTAAAGTGTGTGCGCCATCAAATGGTGGCAAAACTTTATTTTTTGAAAATTATTTATTTTACTCGAAAAATTTATTTTGTTCACACAAGATGTTCTAGAAAATGTGTAAGATGAATAATAATTTTATAACATTCAAAATTTAGTTAATAATATTCATAAAGGCTAGTTCATAATAATATTATAATAATATATCGTTGTTTAGTGAAACCCGGTATTGCGTACAACACACGCTATCAAGGAAGGTCCTGATTGCGTGTAATGCAATCCAAGTCAAGGCTGTGTGTAGTGCAAGATCCTTTTGTTGTTTCATATAACATAATAAAAACTTATTTTATTTATATATTAAACAAAATCTATACTTAATATTGCGTTGAATAATTTTAACAAAACGAACTTGAAATTGTGTGTAACACGAGCCAGGAATAGTGTTGCGTATACTGCAAGCTAATACGGTGTTGCGCATAGGACAAGATAATTTTTTTGTAGAGTATAACACAAGAAATCAATGAAATTAAAAAGAATAATTCTCATAAAATCTCAGGTTGTTACATTCTACCCCCCTTAAAATGAATTTCGCCCTCGAAATTCATCAGGGTTATAAATGGTTTACTACTTGAAAGTTTCTTTCATAGAAACCCACATCCTAAAAAGGAATACTAAAACTAAATTTTAAAAAGTTAAGTATGAAACATAATGGTTATCCAAATTAACTCATCACTGGGTTTCCACATAGGATAACATAGGTGAAAATATGGATATGTAAGAGAATTCTAACCATCAAGTTATGATGGAGAGTGGTAGAGAACATGGCTATGAAAAATCCAACAATCACAAAGCCATAAATTTTTGATGATATAAGGTACCATATGATTCATCAGATATAATAGCACTATGAAAAAAAAATTAGTTTTCAATATCATTTCCCTAAAGTTGAAAATTTTGAATTAGAAGAAATACTTACTTGATTTTGGTACAATCTCGCTATTGTTTGTGCCTTGAACAATTTCCACTTCATATCTTAAAGAAATGAATTTGAATTTGTCTTACGTGAAGTGTTAGAAGATCATGAAATATAATGATAGGTCATTCCATCTGTCTCAAACAGAAGGTTAACAAAATTTATATACATAAGTGAATCTATGGTGAGATTAGTCGTATATGGTTCCTAAAATAGACTTATACTTAATCTATCATACCGCTTAATAAAATAAAACTATTTTCTACTAACCAGGGACTTCCTGTAGGCTGGTGGTAGGCGATTAAGTCCAGTCATACTTTGGTTGTGGGTTCGATTCCCGCAACCTTGTCTGACGCGACGGGTTGTCGCCCGTCCTGCAGGTTGTCCCTTTTTCTAAAACTACATTATTATAAAATTCCTACAATAATATCAAAAAAAGTTCTATACTTAAACAATACTATCTTATGTCTAACTTAATTCATTCTAAACTTTAGGCTTATCTAAAATACTTCAGTCCATGCTTATTGTATAAAGAAAATGATTACTTGAAAGGTTACATAACAAGAACGTGAATACCATCATTTATCCCCCATATATCATAAGATATATCTGGTTGGTCACATTCCAAACATGATAATACCTTAATCATGTATTCTCTTGAAAAATGAATACCCATTGAACCTTAGTGAAAACATGAATGCTGTCAAAAGTTAACTCTTTCCACATACCAAAATCCCAAAATTTCGATATACTCAAACCATGATATCACTTTGTCCTTATATCAGTCATGAGCTCATGAATACTATCATACATATTATTTTCTCCTTATCCCTTCATTATGCGCATTTCATCTGCTTTCCAAAAATATTTCAATCACTTTTCATGGTTACTGGTACCATAAAATTATTGAAAACCACAATGGACCAATACATAGATATTCCAATATACCATACAAGTAACTCAACAACATTATTCTTGAATACCAATACATAAACACTTCAATCCATCCTCTTCAATGATTGTCATGGAATAAGTCCTTCCTTGATTTAGAAGTAACCTCTTTGGTCAGGTCATTGAGTTGGGTAATGCCCATGTTCTCCAAAGATTAGACATTGAACTCCATAACAGTCTGTCACTCTATGACCCTTCTCTCCACACAGATAACATCTTCCCCTACATTTGATGTATTCATCAAGGTTATTCTTCCCTTCTTTAGAAATCTCAATCTTCCTTTCTCTATGTTCCTCACCATGCGAATATGCATAAAAGTCTATATTCCTCTTATTTGATGAATTATGAATACCACTAAAGTTCACCTTGTTAATCATATATCGTGATGACTGATTCGGCATAATCAGAAAATCTTTCTTTCTAGGAATTACGCAATTTCGTTGCTCATAGTCACTAATTTTTCCATTGGATTCAATGTTGACCCAATTCCTTCTAGTTCCCTTCATTGACTAAAACCAAAAACCACAGTGTAATAAACCGTTAAAATAACAAGGAACCACATTATCATAAAAAGTCACTTATTGGATGTATAACTTATCACACATTCTTTAATCCACGACACCCTAGGCTCACCCTAGGTTATTCATGATCATAAAAATAATTATAGGTTTGTAACCTATAGTTATAATAAACCTTAGGGACATCCCTAGACATACCATAGAAATATCTCTAAGGATCTCACTAAAGTTATCACATCCTAGTTTCCAAAGGTTGACTAAACCATTCCTCTAATACCAACTGTAGAGACCCAAAGCTTGACGTACATGGACATTAAATTAATTTTTTGGAATACTTAATACATAACAAAAATATACACACAAGGACCGTAATATTTTAGTGTCTTTGGAAACTCGGAACATAATCTTCTAATCATGGTGAAAGATCTTCAACATCACCCTTAAATATCTTACCATTTTTTTTCTTACCTAAAAAATTTCTTTAAATCCTGGGGAAAAGAAAACATATAAAGGGTGAGCTCAAAATGCTCAGTAAGGGTACGCATGGATAAAATAAAACAAAACATATAAATTTGAACTTAAAAACATGAACATAATGTTTAAACATCAAAATCTTGAGCAATGACATGGCAGCACATAAGGAATAGATCATAATGGAAAATCAATCATGATAAAATAGAATGGGAATAAAACATGTAATTGTGGAAAATCATTAAACACTTGATGTTATTTTCATAGTATCCAAGGCACTGTTTCCAAGACCATCTTAGTGGACAAAGTCCCTAACTGAATCGAGTTCACTCCTTGTTCCAGTCTTGTATCACTGAACCAGATTAACTTGTTGTTCCAGCCATGTCTATATAATGAGATATAAATCTTTACCCAATGCATTGGATGGAGATATATGTCCCACACATCTCATAATGAAATCATTATTACTTGTGCCACAACATAAAAATAAATCATTCATCATAACCCAAAGAATAAAATAGGTTTCATAAACATCATCCCATCATAACATAATCCATATAAAACAAATAAATATCATTTCATCATAAGAAAATTGAAACCATTTAAATCATAGATACATTATACTTTAAACATACACATATGAAATAATGTCATCTTCGATGGAAAATGGTTTTGATAAAACAATTGAAATGAATTCTTGAGGAAAATATCCTTTCTTCTTCAAAATCATTTTCTTTCACAAAATGCCATGTAATTTTAAAAGAAAAGGATTATGTTGAAAATAATAATGATATCATGTAGAGGAATATTTATGTAAATAAGGCATTATAAAACCGTAAAAATCCATTCATGCCGTATAAGTTAAAAAAATATATTCTCCTCATACTTTTGTTAGAAAAGTCAAAAAGTTCCTCGCATGGTAAACAAAAGAAAGATTCCTTCCATAACACAAAGTAAAAGTAAAAGAGGGGTAAACATGACATTAAACATACATGAAAGAATATTAACCACTTTATGAAAAACATTTTATGGGCATGGATGAAAAATATAACCCCAGTAAATACTTGCGTATAAACAATCTCGGATAAGAACAAGATTGGAATAATTATCCCTTACCTTATGCCTGATATGCTTCGTATGTATCCTAACCTCCTGTATAATGATTTAAATAATGTCATTTAATTATTACAGAATCATATTCATTGTTATGATATCATATATGGTTCACTTATGACTTTATATTACCTGTTCTTTTGTAAATTCCATGTTAAAGCAGCGTTTTGGGAAAAATCGTTTCATTTATCCTATGTGTTTTGACTTGTTGTTATTACTTATATCCTGATTTACTTAATTACAGAATTTAAAACAAGATTTATATATAATATATATTCATCATATAAATATATATGATATATCGATAAACGGAATGAAATACACCGTTCATGGAGACGGTAGGTCGTACGTACGCATGAACGCTGTTTTTCTTTCCTTATTAACTTGAATGGAAGTAAGAAGATGACATGGGTATATATATACATAAAACCAGTAGAATTATTATGTTATATATACCATTATTATTCATTATATACACTTTATAATCAATCTTTAATGGTTAACATGGAAAATGATTCTCATCGCGTCGTGGAGACGGTAATCCGTACGTACGTACGAGCGATGATATCGTTCCCATAATTATTGAAGGGAATTGGAATGGATGATATAATATCTCAGAATTATTATGATGTTATAATAACCATATATAGTTATTTTTTTACACCATTATACCCATCCAAGTAAGGTGGTGGTGGAAAAACATATTACACCACGGCGTGGAGACGGTATTCTCTACGTACGCACGCGCGGTGATTTCGTTTTCTGTAGGATGGATAAAAGGTGAAATGGGGTTGTTTCATATTTATAATAAAATATTAGTATATTAGTGATACTTATTTTATTAATTTATAATTAAACAAATAAAGAAGAAGAAGATGAAGAAGAAAGAAACTTGAAAGAATTGGTAGAAGAGATTACCTCTTCTTCGACGCACCTCTTTTAAGCTTCCTCTTAAGACACTAGAGTTGGAATTTTGAGAAGACCAGAACCTCTAGAATGTTTCTAGGGAATTGGATCAGATAAATGGGCAGGTTTTGGTCTATCTTGAAGGCTCAAAGTGTTGTGAAGAGGAGAGGGAGGAGGTTACCTTTTATAAGGGAGGAGAGGGGCACCATTGGAAACATAAGAAATATTAATTTATAATAAAATAAAACCCCACTTAAAAACCTCTAAAAATGACTTAAAACAAAATATAAGATGATATAGGGTTGTAAAATCATCAGCCAAAAAAATTTAGACAAGTTGGGAATTTATTTTAAACCTTATCAATTTGATTTATCCATATTTAATTTATCTAATCTTATTTGTGGTAATAATATTCTAAATTTTAAATTGTTATAAATAATTACTTATGTGTTGTGAATTATCCATAATTGGGTACTTTATGAAATTTTAGACCATATAAATTTAAATTTATAATTTTTAAATATTTATTTGATTTTTAAATAATTCAATAATATGCTATATTTATAAAATAACAATAGTGTTAATTTTGAAACTATTCATTTATTTGAATTTAAATAAAATACACACAAAGGATATATTCAAACCAAAATGTTGAATAGATTTATAATATTTTATATTCATCTATAAAATTTTTGGATAATATTAATTAGTTCATATAATGTTTATTTTAATATTTATAAAACCATTTATTTGATATTTCCCTTAATAAAACAATTACTACATAATTTTTGTATAATCATTTAATATACTTATTATTTGAATAAAAATTAAAAATAAAATTCTATAATAAATATAAATATAATAAATTTCATAATAATATTTTTACTCGAATTTATCATCTTAAAATAACAACATTTAAATTGTTATATTTATTAAATTATGAAGGTGACATCTTTGACATCATTTAAAATAAAATAATGTAAATGTCCTAATCGGTTTTATAAGGATCCAAATGGTCCAAATAAAAACCCTTGGATTATTAGGGTATATATATACTCGACCAATAAATTTTGGTCAAGATTATGGTCTTTTTGATAGGTATTATTATTTTAATAAAAACTATATTATTGATTTTTCACTAAATAAATAATTTCTACATCATTAATGTATAAGATTTTAAGGTAATAAAATATTTATTAAAAATTACAAATAAATTACCATGATAAATAAAAACATTTTATCTTTCATATGAGTATTTAAAATCGAATTTATATTCTGTATAACTATATATTAAAAATAATCTAATTATTAAAGTTTGAGTGAGACATTTTACTTTCCTTTAAATAAACTAAATAAAAGGTATTAATCAAATACAAGTGGGATCCATTAGATTCCATTTCGACCCAAGTATGATTTAGGGTAAAATATAATCATCCAATTATATTAGGACAAGTGTTAGGGTAATTTTATAATATTATATTTACCCTTAATTACCTCGATTTACCTTTAACTATGGTAAATAAAATTTATCGTAGTTACTTTTCATAATGACTAAAAATAAAAAGTAGCATATTAACATAATTTGGACCTAATGATTCCAAATATGAAATCCATTTTTCCAAATACAAATCACATATGTTTCAGAAATTAATTTAATATTAATCTCGTTGTTAAGAAAATGAGTTTTAAAAGTTAAAACATTGCAAAAGATTGAAATGATTTTACCTATGAATTCAATGTAAAATCAATGATAATGACATACATTATATTAAATGGTAAAAATATATTCTATTTATACTTTAAAACCATTAAATATTATAATTTAACCATATAAATTATTACGATGAAAAAAGTTGTTTTTAATTAAAATATAGCGTGTTTTTACTATTCATTAAAATATGAAAGTTGTCAGAATAATATGAAAAATTTATCCAAAGTAAATTTTTATATCCTGATTCCAAAGAAGAATTTTATTTTGTCAAATTTAACTTATAAACATGTCAAAAACTATATTTAAAGTGGGTGTGCCATCAAAAGGTGGAAAACTGCATTTTATTAAAAATATTTATTTTACTCGAAAAATTTATTTTGTTCACACACGATGTTCTAGAAAATGTGTAAGATGAATAATAATGTTATAACACTCAAAATGTAGTTAATACTATTCATAACAACTAGTTTGTAATAATATTATAATAATATATCATTGTTTAGTGAAACCCGGTATTGCGTACAACACACGCTATCAAGGAAGGTCGTGATTGCGTGTAATGAAAGCCAAGTCAAGGTTGCATGTATTGAAAGCTCCTTTTGTTGTTACATATAACATAATCAAAACTTATTTTATTTATACATTAAAAAATATCTATACTTAATATTGTGTAGAATAATTTTAACAAAACGAACTTGAAATTGTGTGTAACACGAGCCAAGAATAGTGTTGTGTATACTGCAAGCTAATACGGTGTTGCATATAGAACAAGATAATTTTGGTTTAGCGTATAACACAAGACATAAATGAAATTAAAAATAATAATTCTCATAAAATCTCAGGTTGTTACATATATGATGGTATATTCTCATTTCACTTGGTTAGTTCCTAATGATATGTATTTCTCACACCCTACATGGGAACCTTGGTGCACATACAAACCTTAAGTATGGTTTTCAGGTTCAGTAGAGGTTGTGTAGGGGATTGGGTAGGGGCTGCTTGAGGGTATGTGAAGACATGGTGTGTAGGGCTCGATGATGGTGGTAAGTCCAATGTGTGTGTTGTATTTTTGGTTTCCCTTTTATATAATATTTCTCTAAAGGGTGATTAGTTGATATATGATTTTATTCTTCCTCATGATACATTTCATATAGCATTGAGTTTTATTATTTATTAATACTCTAATTATTAATTTTTTATGTTTTATTTCTATTGTGTTTCATGACTTTGATTTGAGGGAAAAGTCTCTGCATTGTATGGATTAGGCCCTCACCTCTAGTCAGAAACCTCTAGTGTACAACGAGGTTCACTTGAGGTTATGTGAAATAACTTATTCAAGCAATGATGAGTGGCCCTAGGTTTGGGGAATCAAAAGTAATGAATAGCTCATTATTAAAATAACACCTTATGTTTGTTAAAATTATAAAAACAAATGAATTATGTACTTCTTCAATATGAATCATATATGTAAATTCCATGGAATGAGAATGATACATAAACACACATTATGGAGTTATGATTCTATTATATTGAATATTTTTTTTGATTAACTCGTGAATAAGAAATTATAACCATGATTGTTATACCAAAATAAGTTAGGAATAGGTGAATCTACTAAAAATTGATGAACAATATAAATATAGAATAACTAAAAATTTTATAATAAATGGATACAAATAAGTAATAATAATGTTTATTAATATTAATATGGTTTTAAAATTTCTAATTAATAAACTCAAGTTGAATATATGGGTAGCATGAGCACAATTATACAAGCTGGGAGTTAAGTTAATCTTATACTTGTTTCAATCTCACTCCATCAAGTTATGTTTCCTCTTTTTAAAATATATTATTTTCTATTGTATATATGATATCCTATGAGGTTATATTATTCTATTTTACATTTGATTTTGAGGATTCATATTTACTCTTTATATTTACTCTTTCAGTGATCCGTACTACCTTAAAAATTATGTTTTTTATAAGTAAATTTCTTGACACCATCTCCTTACATTGAGTTGTTCTATTTCAACATCAAATTAATTATTTGAAGTTGGGTATATTATAACCCATTGAATATATCATATTTTATTTCCTATTATTTTTTGGGGAATTTATATTTCCTTCTCATAGTCTTCTTTTTTATTATTTCTTACCTCATAAAATACTTTATTATAACTTAAAAACTTTGAGTCATTGTTACAGATATTACTCTTTATTATCAAAATTATATCTTACCATTAATATTTATTTTTAGTATTTGGAAAGTTAAATATGTATTATCTTATACACATCTCATATTTATTTTAAATTATATTTAAATGTAAATTTTATATAATTTTAATTGATGGGGTTTACTTTAAATCATTAAAATTTATAAAAAATAATTTAATTAAACGTTCATATAATTTACTATATTTATCATCATGTTACATCAACTATATTTTTTTTTTTGAATTCAAATTTCTATTATTGGTATGTTTGATTATTAAAATAAATATTTTAAAGTTAATGTGTTACCTTTTAAAAATTATTATGAATGTAACTTATGTATTTTTTTTACAAAAATATTTCTAAAATTAAATTAAAACTATTTCCATGATTTCTCTTTCATTTTCCTTTATTTATATTTAATATAAACCATAAATGTCCATTATCATTAATATTCTTCATGTATAACTATCTTAATTCTATTATGATATGTTTTTTAGGTGACTACTTTTTTGTATCATCCAATCGAATTTCTAATTCACTTCTTATGCGATAAATATTCAAAACTTTATATAACCCATTTTATTTTCATGGGTTAATCATGGTATGATTTTAATAGATATATAATTTTTTTTATGTGTCAATCATATATATTGATATATTTATGTGATAGGTGTACAGAAAATTATATAACCCTCTATTGCATTCGGTAAATTTTATATCTTATTAGATTACAATGTATCTCATTTAATAACCTAACCCACCAAAGACTTGAACTAGATTGCCACAAGACCTTAAAGGAACTCCAAAGTTGTCAGAGGCTATAAACTAGTGTTGATGGACAAAATAAACCTTTATATGAGGATTTTAAATTAAAATATATAAACTTGAAATATAATAAATACATGTAAATGTAAAACTATTTTTATTAAAAATCATTTTAAACTAAAATCATAGTAAAAATTAAATTTTACAAATACATCATCAAAGGAAAAATTACATGCTAACATAAAAAATTAAACAAGTATCAATCCATAAAACTCCACCAGTTATATAACCACCATAGACCTACATATTTCCACTAATAAAGAATTAAATATTTTTTTTATTTCATATAGAACAACACCTAATTGTCTGCTAAGGTGAACATGTAAGGGTGAGTAAAAATTCAGTAGGATATACCCATGAAACCAAAAAAAAATCTTATAAATAAATAATTTTTCAAAAAATTTGAATATAAACATATATTTATTCTAATTAAGAAAAAAGATAATAATAATTTAAAGATTAGAAACATATTTTAGTTCAATCATAAGTAAAATGACTATAAATTTTATAACAGAAACCCACTATATAAAAATAGTCAAATGTTTCACTCCTATGATATAAATTATAACCCTTATTATGACAATGTTTACCCTAGTCATATCCTAAGAATAATACCCCTATGGTAATATAAAATCAATAAAGTTAATTACTACTAGGACAAATTGTTTCCCATATAGTTTAATCGTATGGAAAATATTGTCACTTGTCCATACATCCTCACACAGCCCATCCAATACAAAAAAAACTATTACGGAAGTGTACCAAGTATGGTCATACATCCTTTTTTAGTGAAAAATTCCTCAATTCAAATAACAAAACCCTTAACATTTCTGATAACAATCAAACCCATATGTTGGAATTTAAATTTATACTCTTGAAAATCAATCAAAACCAATTTCACAAATAAATATCAAAACCATTGATAGATAATATAAAATCTAGGGAAACATATTTATAAAAAAACCCCGAATAAAATGAATTCCAAAACACAACCCCCATTGGGTTTTTTGTAAAATATTCTATTAAATTTTATTTAAATGTTTTTATTAAGACCCTTAATAAAGATCGTGATGGATATCAAAACCACATTTAAACTGAAAATTAATCTTTTATCAAATAATTATTCAAAAAGAATTTGTAAATTTTTATTGAAAATCATACATAAATAATCATTATTAAATAATTCATCAGAATTTCACATAAATATGGGCTCAATATAGAAATATATCAAAGTCACTTATCAAAATATACATTCTTTTAAATTTCCATGTGTCCATGGTTGATGATCATAACGAAATGAAACATAAATCCTTATCAACAAAATTACTTTATAAATTATCATTTATAAAAAAAATTAAGAAATATTCTAATAAAGGATTATTAGTCCAACCCATGTTGAGTTAGAATGGCCTTATGAAGCTCTATGTATAAGATTTCATAAACTCCAAAGTGGCATGGACCCCATATGGCTTGGAAAAAACCCATGTAACTCAATATTCATAAAAAAATAGTTGAAGAGAATATAAGAGAAGAATTGTCTAGAATGTGGAAAATCCTCATAAAAAATATACATGACCTCTTCTGAATGTCTAAGACCATGTTATAACACCTTAAGAATAAGAACATAAAAAATCAGTTTTTCATGACATTAACACATTATTGAACGCTTTTAATAATTTATATAAAATATATAAAAAACTTATATCACATTCCATGTTACATCTAACTAATTATCTATCCTTTGATCACTGTTTCTTTAAAATTATCACCATTATAGGAAAACTATAGTGGTAAAATTGAGGGGTATTAGAGAAAATAGATGAGAGTTATGTAAAACTTGGATAAGAGATTCCTTTTATTATAAATCAGCCATCTCTATTTTTATTTTAACATAAAATCCCTTCCAAAACATGATTTAACTATATAATTTACATTATAACTCCCAATATACTCTAGTAACTCCCTTATTCCTCTTTTAATACTTTCCTTAATAGACCATCATTTCTTATTTAGTTAAATCTCCATCAATTCCTCTAATATCTCTAATTGAACAAGGATACTTCCTTATCAATAATTCTTACATTAAGTCCTTAATATTCAAGAAATTAAATTAATTTATTAAACCCCTATAAATGACATAATAATAAAAATATATCTCATTACATTTATCAAATAACCCCTTCCTTCAATAAAAATTATTCCATAATAATTCTTAATATATTACAATGGATAATTTATCTTTATCATTAAAATGCCACTTAAATAAATAGACTAAAATAAACATGAATTAAATAAATATAAATATAAATGTTATGATCCCCATTTAAAAATACTTCCCACCATTAAAAAGTTACTTGATTTTATTTCAATATATTTAGTCATTACATCTGTATGTGATATTCACTCATCCATGTTTCTTTCTAGATAATCCTATGCAGATATAACACTCAAACATGGGGAATGAACTTCCTCCTTAGAATTTTTTATTAAAAATACAAAATTTTCACAAGTTTTTTAAGAAAAATAACATTTGGTTTTATGTATACAAATTTTCCATAAATAATATGGGATCAATCATGAAGATATCCCCTAAGATGAGATACATTGAATATGTTATAAACCAAAACATATCATGATGATAATAGAAACAAATATGTTACTTCATTGGTAATTTAATATTCCTAATACAAACCTCAAAACATGATGCTAAATTACCTTTATTTCTATGTCTTTGGCTCCCAAAACAAGGATACACTCTTAAAAAGATATTATTAGGAAGAATGAACTCTAAAGATCATCATTTTCGATCTACATAAAATAGCTATAATTTTTTTGTTGTCACCATACACTTTTCAATTAATTTACTTTGGTGGTTGATTATCACTATAACTAAACATGGAATAATAAGAATACATTAACCCATTTACACAAATCATAAGGGGTATTGAAAAGGTCTACCATAAAAATTATAAAATAGTTTTATTCAGATTTAAAATTGGGAATTATTGTTGTAATAAATTTCCATAGATGATAAATGATTCCTCCAAGATTTTCAAAAATCAATCACACATTCTCGAAGAATTTATTTAAAAATATAGATAATAAAATCTTATTTTGTATCAATTTATGGATAATAATCCATACTCATCCTTAATTGAGAACCAAAATCATTCTAAGTTTTTTATAATTTTTTTACATAAAACAAGGATCTCTATTTGAAATGATAGGCCTAATAACCCTATGAAGCTTAAAAATATCCTTGAATTACATATTTCTAAGGTATTATATTGAATAAGTATCTTCCATAAATAAAAATTATTCTAATTTTTTTATTCTATCTACCATACCTAAAATATAGTCATGATTCAAGGGTGATTTAGGTGAACCCATCCCAAGATCCATAATAATGTACACCTATTTCCATGTTGGTATTGGTAAAGGTTGAAATAACCTAGTCCATCAATGGTTTTATATATTCAACTAGTAATAAAAAGGAATTAGGAAATGTAATCAATGATTTCCATTAACATGATCAACAACAACAAAAATACACCATATATCATGGAATTTTTTTTTTTGATTTCTAGATGAAATTCCTAATTAAAATGATAAAAGAAACTTATATCCTTATTACTATATGGAATATAAACAACCATTATATTCCTTAAATAAATATCCAAGCTTTATTCCATGTTCCTCTTATTAATGGTCTCCACACCTTAAAAGGTTCCTTTAATCCCCTTATATTCATAGTTAGATAATTAAAACTTTTTCACTTTCTCCCACAATTTAGAATTCACATTTATTATATAAATAATTTCATAATTATTTAATCCATATAACTCTATATAAAATTCATTATACAAACAAATTAAACCCCTTTTTCTTATAGTTTCCTTCACTGGTTGAGTTTTCCTACTTAAGGAATCAACTATAACACTTTATTTTCAATGGTTATATGAAATATTAAAATAAAAGATCAAATGATACTCCAAAAACCTTCACTATACCAAATTTAGATCACATTTTGAGAAAATATAATTCAAAATATTATGATTGGTACATATCAAGAATTTTTCACCAAATAGATAATTTCATTAACTCTTCAAAGAGTGAACTACCATAGAAAACATAAAATTATTTATTCTAAAGTTTTTTTCAAGTGGTTTCAACTTTAGGGATGTATATTCAATGAAAAGACCTCATTATATAAGGACACATCCTATCCCATAATATGAAGAATCACAATATACATCATATCCATCACTATGCTTGGGTATGTAAAAAATGATCATGAAAGTAAGTCTTCTCATTTCAAGGGATCTTTGGAAATTCTCATTCAATTTAAATCTAACTCCTTCCTGAGCTAAAGATGTCATTCACAGAGAAGATTTTGAGAATTATTTAATAAATAGACGTCCATTATAAGAAATATATGGATATCAAAAACTTTATTAGTTCTTTCCCAGGACACCATTACCTTTACTTTTTCATGATCAACATATATTCCTTTATCTAAAAAATTTCTCCTTGAAATTTCACCTCTTAAATAAAAAAATTAACAATTAGATAAATTTTGGTGCAACTTATGTTTAGAATAAAAATATTAAAACCACTTCTAGATTTCTTTCATAACCCACCTTTGATATTCAGTAAATCAATATGTCATCCATAAATATTTCTATAAATCCATCCAAATAGTTGTGTAATATTTGATTCATTAAGTCAAAAATGTTATATGTTCATTAGTAATGATGAAATTCATGACCAAGAACTCATAATGGCTATAATGACTTTGAAAATTCATCTACAGTGTGACCTCATCCCTTACCCATATATAATAATACTTGGAGCAAAGATAAATCTTATAAAACCATTAATCACCCTTTAGGTGATCAAATAAACCATCAATAAAAGTTAAGGGGTATTTATTTTTCCTTATTACTTGATTATATTTCTATTATTCAATGTCAAATAACAAACTTATGTTGTACTTTTTAGAAAACAACATCTATGCCTCCCAAGGTGAAATTTCCAGTTAGATAAATCCATCATATTATAATTCTCTCAACTAATTATTTAATGTCACATCTTCAATCTAGTTCACCTATATTGTAACCAAACTAGGTGCAACATATATCAGCAGCACCTCCCCATACACTAGAGGTTTCTGACTAGAATCCAAGGTTATTATACAATAAGTGTGGAGGATATACCCTTAGGTAAATATAATCATAAAACTTAGTATAATAAATATCAAGAATAAATCACTAAAATATAATTGTTAAAAAAGAATAGATATCAAAGTTAATTTCTAGTAAAAAGTAAATAAAGACATCATGTTATATCAAAATGACTAACTATGAATGTCATATGTGTCATACAACATAAAAAATATCTCATGGGGAATATCATATGCAATAATGTCCAAATGTAAACAAATTAAAGTAAAATTTCCAAAAAACTGGTCTCAATTCCTATCAAGTTCTCATCTCCAAATACCGACTCTATGTCCCAGTTTAACTATCCAATGTGGAAGGGATCTTTCCCTTACATGGCTCATGAATTATGAAGTTTCCTTGGTACCAAGGTGCCCGAGCGGGGTGTGAATAAAACTAATTTGTCCACCACTAAATATGTTCCTAAAAATTATAGTAAATATATATTCATGATAAATATGTAATAATTATAATATAAATAAATGAATAGCATGCCACCCCTTGGAATGCTCCTTCCAAACTATATGTTCCCATAACTTCTTCACTAAATGATTGAATAAAACAATATACCCATAGTATGAAGACACGTTGAGGATGAATGATGCATCAATCCTTATATCATAGTTGGTGTTAATGAGATATCATAATCAAACATGTCGGGTGAATAATGCATCACCATCGCAACCCATACATTTAAGAAATCCATCACCAATCCAATGCCAATGGTGAACAAGAATCAACTGATGAATGAGGAATAACCAATCCCAGGTGGAAAATTTACCATAACTATCCATCCTCAGGTTGAAAATATACCACCATTACACAACCCAATTGGGTGATACACCACCAATACAACACACCATGGATGGATAATGCACTTCCAGAATCAATACCTTGGGTGGGAAATATACCACCAATATCCAAGTCTAGTTTGATGATGCACTACCAATATCAATATCTAGGTGGATAATATACCACCCATACCAGTCTTTAAGTGGATGATTCACCAATAATAAAACTCCCATATAAGGAATATATACTTCCGGTATCAATATCAAGGGCAGACTATACACCATTGATAATAATCTCTAGGTGTAAAGTGTACCACACCTAACCAGCTCTAGGTGGATAATGCATAACCTATACACCAACCACATAATAAATAATGGATCATCGGATCATATGGGTAGATGAGAAACTAATTATCTATTATAAAAATGGATGGTTTATCATTTATGATTAGTCAGATATAATTTACAATTATTAAAAAAATATAAGGTCAATATATAAATCCATTATAAAAAATATAAATTGGTCATTCTTTGAAGCCACTACCCCAAATTGAATTTTATGTATAGAAAATATAACCCTTATCCTATCACATTCTTAATAAATTATTAATTAATGTATCACATAGGACACCACATGAGGTTTCTAGTTTCAGGTTTCAAACATAGGTCACCCCTCCCAGGTCTGAAGTTAAGGTTAAATAATACAACTCACATAATGATTGGTCATCAGTGGCCATGGTATTGATGCACACCACTCATAGTACCTTTCATGGGTCTAATAGACTTAATTCATACCTTGGGTAGTAAATAATTTAGTTTAAATAAATTTCATGGGAATGAACAAAAATTGGTTCATCCCACATTTCATAAGATACATGTCGCACAACTAAATACCAATAGAAAAATAAGGGACCACATACATACGTCTATAGGGTCATGGTCATTATAAACCACCAGCTGATTTGACCTCAATCAGTCAAAATCATAAAACTAACAAATCCTCCATATTAGGTCTTACTTGATTATGTACGATGAAATAATAAGTAAAAACTAGATGAGAGGGATGATGAGTGTTAGAATTACCTATTTCACTCCCTTATGATAGAAGACACTCTAATCTAACCAAAAATATATAATATCTAAATCCAAAGGAAGAAGAACAAAGAGGAAGGTGGAGAGAGGGTGTTCACACTTCTCCTTGGTAAAATGTGGGGGAAATCATCATTTAAAAGATACTTAAATTAATTAAATTAGTAATAAAAATAAAATTATGCCACGCTAGAACTCTGATGGTCCACCATCAGAACTACAATATCAAAAAAGGGATTTGGGGCATCCTTAGTAGAGGCTCATTGGCTATGATAGTCATCAATGCCTCTCCCACTAGAAATTCGGTAGACTCCCACTAGACTTCTATTGGGAAATATGTTATATCATATATTTACATCATTAGAATGTTACCTTGAAATTTGAGCTTGATCCTCCTATGACCACTTCAGCATCCCAAATATACCAAAATAGACAAGTTTTAGAAAATTTTAGATCAAATTTTTACCTTTTATGGATGCAGGGTGTTATATCTTCCCCACCATACTGAATTTCATCTCTAAGATGTATTGTCGAGTGTCACCAAGACTCATCAAAAAAAATCTTCAGCCATTGTGCCTACATATCAAACTCCCACTCCTAGGTCCCATATTGAATATGATCATAATATTTCCACACATTTACTAAAGGGACTGAATTTCCACATAGATTCATTTTACTTTGATCCATGATACAAACAATCATTCCTTTAATAATGCAATAGGCTCTAACTTGAACTCGTCGACATTGATCACCAGAGAATGGTCAGGATGGTATCTCTAAAGTGGAGAAACGTGGAGTACATCATACATGTAACTATATCACTAAGGAATTAATAACCAATACACCATAATATCAATCCTCTAAACAATCTTGAATGGCCCCATGGACCTAAGTTCCAACTTTCTATTCCTCTAAATATTCCTATGTCCCAACCAAGGCGACACTCACAAGAATACCTAGTAACCCACCTAAAACTCTAGAAGATTAAATCACTAATTTTAATATGATATATTCATACTTTCCGTAGTTGATGACCACTTATTAATCAGATAAATATCCTTTGACGTCTCCTGTATAAAAGTCTTCCTGAGAACTATTGACTCCCCTACCTCAAACTAGTATATAGATTATTAGAATAGGATACCGTACAAGGTTTCAAAAGGTGTCATCTTAATTGATTCTTGATAACATTTTTATAATATAAATCCATAGGTGTTTTATGTTTCTCATATGAACCCTCGATATTGAGGAAACATGATTGAAACATGTCCTCCAACACTTGAATGGTATGCTCAAACTGCACATCAGACTAAGATGGTTGGTAGTGCCCAAATACACTACTGTATCAAGTAAATTACACCATAATACCCTTAATCATGATGTAAAAAGAGTATCTTGATAAAAAATAACTCTTCTAGTAAAGTTATAAAGATACACAACCACTTGTATAATTAAATATCCCAGCTCATCGATGGAATTGTTCTCCCGGGTCAGTAGGAAATACAAACAATTCCTCAACCAGTCCATGATAAACCATGATGTTTCAATACCATGATATGAATTTGGAAATAGGCCATTCCATTTCCTTCTTCATTATAGGCTACAAATGATTCAATTTAATGATATATCTTGGTAATCCCTAGGTTAAAATCTTATCTTGATTTATTTAAATCTCATATCAACTTCTCATGCATTCCCATAGGGACTTTACTCATCCCTATACATAAAGAACATTGTCAATATCTAGGGACCAATCAAGTGAAAGCTTCCAACCATATATATTATCCCTCTTCACTAGAAAATCCAAGTCATGTTACCAATTATCCTTTACCCTTTTAATAAGTGAGGATTTAATACTTAAGGATATCGGGGTCACTCTACCCTGATACTCATGAACTTCCAGGGGAATCTCGGTGAAAATGATCATCATTGGATACTCATTGTTATCCAACTACACCACCTATAGATAAGTCTTCCTACTCATAATTTTGGGCATAACATTTCATTTCATAGGATTATACACCATCTCAAATCTATAAGACTAATGGTACTCGACCAAGCTCATATACCGAAGGTTCATTACATACTTTGAAATGATATATTTCATGTTCTTATAGTTATTATAGACCAAAACCCTCTTAGATAAAAGGTAAAGAAGCCAAAATCTCATCACATGCACTATAAAATCTATCTCTAGATCATGAATCAGGTATTTCCACTCATGTTAACTTATTTACCCAAACTGATAAGGTACCAATCACCCACCCTACATCAGAACTACTCAAAGCTCAACTCTCAATGCATAACAATACAATGCATACTCCTTACCCAATTTAGGTATGGTTAATATTTGCATAAAATTAGATCTACATTTTATATTCTTAAAGGATATATTATAAGAATATAGACACATGAAATTCATAACCTTTTTGTTCAAGAATTTCATTATCACTTATAAATGGGATATGTCCTAGATAATCATTTTGTAGTAGCATTGCAATCCTAATAAACTACTATTATCAAAGGCATTCTGGGTCACTCCCAAGAAACCATAACCTTTACCTTATTGGGTATACTAATATAGCTACCCAATATATCATATCCCTAATAATCACACCTCACTAATCTATAAAAAATTTAAGGGTTTTCACACAGCTGATGCTCCCTTAGTGTATATAGAATAAGCTCTAAATGGTGAGTGTGGTCCTACATCAGCTAAAATTGAACCAGAATATCATCAAAAAATATAAACATTAGTGAATCTAGATACATATGGAAAAACCATATTTATGCAGGCCATGAAGACTTTTAGCGCATTCATCAAATTAGAAATCATTATGAGGTATTCATATAGATCACACATTCTCCAAAATGTGTTATGCATGATATCAGAAGGCCATACTCACAATTGAAGATAGCCTTACCTCAAGTCAATCTTAGATAACCACTTAAATCCCCTAAATTGATTAAAAATTTCATTTATAAAAGGAATGGGATACCAATTCTTAAGCATCACCCTATTCAACCTCCAATAATCCACACTTAATTTAAAAAATCTATTAATCTTCTTGAAAAACAAAAATAGAGCACCACAAAGGGACATGATTGAGTGAATAAACCTCTTAATATCCTAATCCTCTAGTTGATACTTCCACTTTAAAATAATTTCTATAGTTATCCCATATAGTATAATATATATTTTATTTTTTATATGAATAATATTGATCATAAACTCAATATCTTAGGTAGATATCTTGATACATCCTTGGGAAACACATCCCAAAACTAATCAATAATTGGAAAAACATTTGGCCATCATGCCTCATTAACTCTAAAATAAACACTAGCAAATTGCATCATGATTTCCCTTAAATACTAATATCTAGGTACCAAATTATTTTATATTAGTTCCCACTCACCAGTGTGGTTATGAAAATCACCCTCCAAGGGCATAAAAGGTAAATATCGATGATAGTGACTAATGTGTAATTGATACCAAGTATGTCAATCCATTATAGGGATCACATAAAAACTATGCATCTCTAACATGAATAAATCTTGGATAATCCTACACCCATTAACCATGATATAACACTTGAGACATATCATGATACCCTCATACCACACCCTTAAAGGCATATAGATAGAAATTATCTCATGTAGATACTATAAAATAATCTCTTGATCACTGACTATATGTGAAGATATAAATTAGTATTCCACACATTTATCAAATAAAAAATATGTTAGGGTAAATGCCACATGAATCATACCTCAAACTATAGAAGTCTCCCTATCCTACACAAAATGAGTTTGATTGATGGCATGAACCTATCTAGAATCAGGGTCCTGATTTACTAATATAAGAATCTCCTAAGGGGAATTTACTTTCTAGGTATTATTCCCCTAACTCTAGGTATCATGACCTCCTCCAGATCCTAAATGACTGGAGGATCCCTAGCTACCGGAATACTATAGTGATCTTGAACTTGCTTCTAACCTACGGGTCTAACCTGATCTATACCCTCTAGAAAAATAAGGTGAAATGACATAGTACCTTTGTGGTGCCTTAAATCCCAATAAGATCAACACTCATTTGGATATCTATTGAAATTAATATGAATATTCCATATTTCCATATAAATCAACTAAGTATTTCCCTCCAAAAAAAAGTGAAAAATCCCTACACTAGCTAGCCTACCTATCATCACCCATAAGAAGCACCTCAAACCTACACTTCATGCTACCCAATTAATCAATTCAATCCTCTACATATAAATCATAATTTTAATATAATCTACCATATTTCTGGTTTTACTTCATAATAAAAATTAGATTCATGATCTATAAGAAGGATCTCAAATAGAATATATTCACCTAGGACCAAATAGAATTCCTCAAACCATGTTTAAAATTATTGACCCTTGAAGTATCATCACTCACTGATGCAGGTACGAATTGAAATAGATTAGTAAATATGGAAAAATAATCCATATATGATATGCACCATAATCCATATGTATAAATTCCCTTGATATTTTTATTCTTAGATTGTTTGGGATGAAAATTTTGAAAAATAAATATTATAAATCCTTCAATGATAACCCTACATGTTGGTCCTCCTAGATCAAAATTTCCAACTAGTGCTTTTTTGGTCCTCAAATCATGTAGGTAGCAACCTTAACCAACAAATTAGAGGGTTTCTCAAGATGTTCACTAATGGTCTACAGAAAATATAGCCAAAACATGGTATCCTATGGTCCACCTTCACCCATAAAGAGCATTGTATGTTATAGTTGGAACACATGAGTCAAGTTTTACATGTTATCTTGACTCTTAGTGACCCATTCCCTATAGAATGTAACATTTGGAGAGAAACTCTCTCCAAGTTATTGATCAATAGAATGAACCTACTTGATAAGCATTTCCAGTTCACCTACCAATAGGGCGTTCTTGTTCTATCTCTCTTGGAACTCAACAAGAGGTCTCTATAGTGACATATCTCTATAATTCCAAGATCATGGCTTACAATAAATTTCTATCCTATATATCAAAATCATAGTTTAGGGAAATAAATAACATGAACATACTGCTATACACTAAACACACACCCTATGATACAAGGGTCTCACTAATCTCAGCTCAAGTCTAACCCAACCTATCCACTCTCAAATTAGGTATAATCTCACAAGAGATAACATAATATTCATAGTATATTATATTAATAGTTAATAAACATATCTTAGTCTAGTAAGGATCCACAAAGAAGTTATAAAGTAAAAATATATATAATTTATTATTAACATATTGAATAAACAAACCCTATATTATATCTAGAATTTTATCTATAAATACAAAACATAAGCATGAATATGAATTTTATGTGAGCTCTGCAAGTCAAGTATGATGCAGGAATGCAAGGTCTCTTTCCACCCTAATCCAAGAGTAAAAACCCATAAACCATAAATCAATTATCACATTATGAGAAAATCATAACAAAATAACACTTGAAACTTAATAAAATAAATCCCATCCTTGGAAAATTATATTTCCTCATAATTGGGTTTAAAATTCCAATTATAAGATCCATATCAATCATATAAAACACCCTATATTCTATCAACCATTTCACAAATAGTAATACAAAAGAAAAACATGGATCTTATACCACATTATAACATCCCCAATATATTTTACCTCTATCAGGGTCGAATTGAGTTCTTTATACTTCAAGAATGCCTCACCATATACCATAGGTTTCTAACTATTGGAGAGGGTCGATAGAAAACAAGTGGTAGACTATGACCTCATGTAAAAATAATAATAAAAAACTCAATTAAATAAGTATCAAAAAGCTTTCACTATACTATATCAGTGGTATAAAAATATATATCACAACTAAGTGTCATCCAAAAGTAAATAACAATATCATTCTCTATCAAATTTAGATATTTTACATGTCATAATATTCATACAATATACGTATGATATCCTAGGGGAAGATCTTATAAAAAAGGGTCAATAAGTAAACAAAAGAAATGGATACATCCACAGAACTAGTCCTGATTCATGGCTCAATCCTATATCCCAGCACCGAATCTACATCCCAACATAAAAATATGAAACCAAAAGTATCTTTACCTTGCCTAAGTCATGAAACATAGAGTCTTCTTAGGTAATAGGGTTCCTAAGAAGGTTATGAGAAAAACTCAGTAGGCCACTACCAACAGTGTCTATAACAAATAGAATAAATTCACATGCATTATCAATATTAAATACTAGTAAATAAAATGTATACATAACCTTCCACCCCATGGATTTATCCTTACAAACCATGTGCGACTATACTTTTTTTTACCAATGCTAGAAAGGGATAATATATCCATTTTCTGAATACACCTTGTGGATAAACAATGTATCACTCCCTACATAATATTCAGGGTGAAGGATCTATCATTGTCAAATATGATATGTGAATTATTCATCACTATCAAAATCCATATAGGTGAATGATCCATAAACAATATGATGTCAATAGTGAATGATAAATATCTTAATGAATGAGGTGTTAACAATTCTAGGTGGAAAAACTACTACCACTACTCATCCTTGGGTGGATGATATACCACCATCACAAAATTTGGGTAGATGATACACCACTAGTATTTTACACCACGGGTGGATGATACACCAATAAAATCAACTCCTTAAGTGGATAATATACCACTACTATCTAACTCCATATGGTTGATGTGCCACTAACATCAATCTTTGGGTGGATGGTATACCACCAGTATCAGTCCCTGAGTGGATGATGTACCACTAAGAAAACTCCCAAAGGTGGGTGATATGCCACTAGTATTAATCTCAATTGTGAGAGATACACCAATAATAACAATCCCTAGGTGGATATTATACCACCCATATCCATCTCTAGGTGGATCAGGCACCACTTATACATAAACTTCATGGTTAATGATGCATCATCGGATCACTTGGGTGGATAATACACCATAAATAAAAAACAACAATGAAATTTTTATAATTTATAAGTAATCACACCACATTTAAAATTATTCAAACAATAAGTGGTTATTATCTCAATCCACTACCCAAAACATAAAGGTATTATGGACCCAAGCCACTAACCCACTCTAAGTTTCAAATCTAGGCAAGCTCAAAAATATAATATCACATTAATAAGTCATTCCATAACTAAGTATAGCCTAAGACACCATAAGAGGCTCCTATGGTTAGATATTAAGATTATGTCACCCCATATGAGTCTAAAGTCAAAGTTCTATAATAAAATCCACATGAAAATTTTCCATTGATATGACTTCACTGAACACAACTCAACGAAACTCTCACAAGTCTAATAGATTCAATTCATACCCTAAGTAGTGAAGACTTTAGTTTAAATCAATTTCTAATAAATACATGAAAATTTGCACTTCCCACATTCCATATAACATATGCCGCATGATTAAATACAAATTATAAAGAAAGGGACCACCTACCTTGGTCTATAAGGGCCCTTCTTATTAGAAACTGCATGTTTATTTGGCCTTAATATATCAAAATCAAAAAACATAACAAAACCCCCCATATAAGGGATTATTTACAAATTCATGTTGAAATAGTGAGTGAGAAATATGAGAGAGGGAAAATGAGTGTTATAAACACCCATATCACTCCCCTATGACAAAAAAACTCCAATACATATTAGAACAAAGAAGATCCAAACTTAGAGGAAGAGGAGTAAATAGGGGGAGGGAGGGTGTTCTTTCACTTCTCTTAGGTGAAATTAGGGGAAATTATTACCTAAATATAATTTAAAATCCATACAAATTAATTAAATTAAAATTTAAAAAAATGAAATTATACCTCTCATAAACTATAGTGGGCCTCCACAAAAACTTATATGGATGGTTGGGGTTCCAGAGAACCCCCAGAAGAGTCCCACTAGTCATGGAAGTCACTAATACATCCCCCAATAAAACTCCTTGTACTCCCACCAAACTTTCTGTGGGAAATATTCTACTTTTCATATTTCTATCATTGGTCTAATTTCTCTAAATGTGATCATGATCCGCCTATAAACCTTTTAACATCCAAAATAGACCAAAATAAATGATATTTATCATATTTTAAACGAAATTCATTCCTTATACAAATGAGATTTGTGAAATTTAACACCTATAATTAAACATTTACCATGTGATAATAAAGTATAAAAATTGGATTCATTCTATGAAAATGAAAATTGAAAAGTTCTAACTGTCTTTTTATAGGTAATTATGAGAAATCATTTAGAAAATCAGCTTGATACCTATTAAAAATTAATGGATGTATGGGATATATATCCATATTCTAGGTTTTAAGAACTAACATTGATAAATCAAAATATATCTATCTCATTTCCTAAACAATTGGACCACCCCTGATAGAATTAGTATCCCGATATGCATGGAATGATTTTACAACACCATTAAGTGTAGAAAAAATCATTCTTCATATATAAAATTAAATTTGATCTTTAATCCAAATAATTTAGTCCATCCCAATGAGAAGGTTTTATATTTTCATCTCATGTACTATAAAATCCTATTAGATTTCCAAATTTACAACCTTATTTGAACAAGATAGATATTTAAATCCACGTTAATTCCTTTCACCCAATGGGGTAATCTCATTATATAAGGCATTAATTCAACATGTAATACAAAAAAATCTAAAACCCATGAAGATATAAAATAATGATATTCTCTCATATAAAATAAGTTAGTATAGAGTATTATCATGACTCACCCCCATAAATGAAATTTATTACCCTCATAAATCCTAGGAATAAATATAAACCACCAATCAAACCTCAATAATGTTAATTAAAATATAATTCAAAGTACATAAATATGACATTAATAAACAAGTTATCCAGTATAAAATACCAAAATAAAACTCCTTCTACAGTAATTATGGAATAGAATTTGATCCTTGAGCTAGTAATGACTGGTATGGTCACCAACTCCCATATGGAAATTGGAAAATAGATTTATATATATAGGGGTGAGGATAAAATTATAATCATTTGGATCCTTCTCAAAATACCTTATAAAGATGTGTAAAATTAATACTAATACCTAAAAGAATAAACAAAATAAATTTGCACATATACTAGGTCCACTATCACCCATCCTCACCAGTGATCACTCTCCCAATATCGTATCCAAGTATAGTAATCCTATTATCAATGAATAAATGTCAAGAAGGTACCCCACATCTACTTACCCATGATATGATCACTCTTATACCCCAACGACATACGTCATATACTTTAAACCCTTCTATATAACTATATAACAACATTCACATATCCATGTATCCATATATAATAGATACATAATATAAATCGCAACCACATCACAACTATACATAACATATATAACATAGTAGAGTGGCATGAGTTGGTCAGAGTTGATGGAAATTGGGGGGCTGAATTTCCTTTTAAAAATTAAAATGATAAAAACAAATGAAAAATTCAAAATCAAAAGATTTCGATAAAACGAATCAATAAAGTGAAAAATTCAGTATTTAATAAAATTAATTTCATAGTTTATTAAGAAATTAATAAAAACAGGTAGAAAAAATATTAAATTTATAAACTTTATGTGTATCAAGATTATAATTATGAAATGAAATAAATAAAATAGAGATCAAACACAATTTAATAAGGATTTTGGTAATAGCACACAAGGTTCCCTTATATGTCTAACCCTAAATTAAAGAGATATGTATTATTATATATTCCCTTGATTTTAATGGAAACAAAAGAATCAAATTCACTTGGTTTTAATGGAGGTCCAAGAATAAACATCCATTGGTTTTAAAAAAAACTCAATAACCAATTGTCCTTAGTTTTGATGGAAACCCAAAAACCACTTCCCTTGGTTTTAATGAAGACCTAAGTACCAAATGTGGAATAAAAGATAAGAAGATAATATTCAATTGGAAAAAATACATTATAATTTTTTTATTTTATCTCTTCTAAAGGGTGGAAACAATTTGAGAGATAGATAAAAAGGTTGGAGCCTTTGAGATGGAGAAATGAAGGTTGTATCTTTGAGAGGAAGGCTTGGAGAAGACAAGAGATTCGACATCTTGATTTGAGGAGAGAATTTTTGTGCAAGATTAGTATTGTTTCCAAACCACTTATAATCTCCCTTTATATGTCCTAATAAGACCAGGAATATTTTGAAATTCTTTAGGTGCATTGAATATGTTAATGGGTAACATAAATGTGATTTAAACAACATCAAATGCTTCCCTAAATATTTTGTCTCAACACCATCGGACACTTGGTATCCTCCAATAGGTAGTCAATAGAATCCCTAGAATCTAATACACACTTTATACCTCCACCAGTGGGTTGGTGGGTATTCTATATGAAGGAGAATTTTTTCCATGACATTAACTAACCATTGCTGCTTATACGTTTCACCTTCATAAGGAGACATCTTTACTTCCTTCAAATACTTGTATTGAACCTTTTTACATTTTCCCATTTATTAAAATCCTAAATGAATACTATTTAATACTTAAAATAATATCTATAAAATAATATTAAATAATCTTCAAGATTTCATTGAAATCCATCACATGATTCTTTAAGAACATGAATTGGATTTCAAAATGGTCATCATTGAGAAACACTCAATGAAATGATTATATACAAAATTGAGTATTTGTGATCATTAAAAAAATGAGAGATGGGGTTAAAACAACTTAAAAATAATGTAAATCATCCTTGTTCCTTCCTCATAATAAGTACATCCCCCACAATGTAGTCACACTATAACTATATAACCAAGTTAACTGAGATATACATACTCTAAATTCTATCCATTAAAACCTATATATATATAACTACCTTGATCCATCACATACCATAGTATATTTAACGTTGAAGTAGGAAAGTGGTATAAGAAAACTATTCACTCTCTCTATAACCTAGAGGTTGGGGGAAAACTTACAACCCATGTCCTCCTATTGTGGTTGATCAGATTACCCAACACGGGTGGTGGTTCATAAGAAATAACAAGAAAATACAATGAATTTACAAATCACACACCTAATCATCATAAGTTTTAACACTTAAGGAAATATAAAAACAACCCACAAGATCCACCTCACCATCTCCAACCAATGACTACTGGCCTAACTACAACTCAACCAGCACCATCTATCCACACAAAACACCTATGAAAACATTCTTAATTTCCTATTTCAATATTCATAGTTAATTTCTAGATTAAATTTTACCATCTATGTTACATTCAATTATCTATATTTAATGTTAAGCAAGTCATTAACCACATTCCACATTATACTATTCATTACATGTTTATCTCATTTATCCCATCCATTTTATTTCATTAATTACATTAATTCTAGCCATAATCATTTATTCATTAATATTCCATAATTTATTAATTTTCAGACCATAAATATTACTATTTCATTTATTTGCAAACATATTCCATGCCACCGGGTAACTATAACATTACCTCATAACAATTGATCCCTTGATTGTATAAACTACCCCACAATACATGCCAACAGCCACCAAAATTTCCACAAAACCAATTAATTTTCACACAACCATCCTAAAACCATTTCCATAACCACATAATATCCCTTTCAAGACTATCATATCAATAATCACACCACATACTCCACACAAAACAAAAATATTTTCTAACACCCTTATAATCATAGAGATAAAGACCCCACACACAATATAAGATAAGGGAAAATTTTATAGTAATCATATTTAACAACAAATAATTAATAATTCCTCTATATTAAATCATAATTAAAAGTTCAAATATCAATTATAAAACTCTATATTTATACACAACCAATCCATTTCCAAATTTAAGTGGTTAAAACATTATTAATGGTGATTTAGATAATCAATAGTAGCAAAAAAATGAATAAACCAGTGGCATACATGAGTTTTTTTAGTATAAACATCAATAAAACCTCCGACATATAAGCAATGTCATGGAATTTCATAAAGCATATGTGAATCATCCTCTTACAATCAATTTTCTTTAATATAGTTCTTTAAATTTTTCTGTTAATCTATATCATCCACCCAAATAAAAAACATGACAATTCAATAATTTACTCATGAATAAAGTATGATACGTTTTTGAATTCCCTACCTCATCCAAATATTTAACAATCATTGCATGAGGTTATGAGAAACTCCAATCAAACTCCACCAAATATATAAGAATAAACTATAATACCTATTCATGAACATTTCCCATTAAAACCATGACATAATAACACCAAAACCAAGTCAACACCAAATTTATGGTCTCCCCAATTGGAAAGTGTAAGAAGAGAATAAAAAATAAGGTATGAAAGAATAATCGTGGATCATAAAGAATTAATCTATTGAATTTGATGTCCATACCCAATAAAATTCTAGATAAAAATCTATAAATTCATACCATATACTACCTAGGTTTTGAATAAAATTTGAGTAATAAGAGATGACATATGAAATGTATCAAATTTATAATATCTCTAGAGGATTAAATAATCATGGTGTGATGGGATACAATCATGTCACAACAAGGATAAATTGAGTGTTCCCTCAAAAATAAAATCATGATCTGCCCTTATATCTCCCTGAATCTCATGGCCAAATCACCTTAACTCAAAATATTTAATTAATTTCTTGATATAACACCATCACCGTGACATAATGATGCTAAAATAATAAAAACCACAAAATCAGCCTCCCGGGACTCCACACTCTCACAAGAAAATTCACACCACAGCTGACCCCATGAAAGATCAAATAAAAGTATAATATAAGATAAACCTCAAAAAAACTACATGATAACCAACTCAAATAAGGTTAACTCATAACACCCTATAACCATCACATCAAAATAATACACCTCACAGTACAATTAAACTCATGAAAAAAAAACCTAAGAGCTACACATTAGATCATTCTAGAGAATTTATCATGTAAGAATAACCTGTGGATCTTAATGTCCTAATTATACCACTCCATGATGCAACAAGACTTGCTTCATGAAACATTGTGACACTAAAACATCATGTATAACACCCTGCACTACAACACAAGAACCATTTTTCATCATAACTCTTCATTTAATGGTACACCAAACCACTAAACAACCATCTACTCCATTCAACTCTTCATTTTTCAACACATAGGGCCCCACAAACACACATCTCCCCATTATAAATTCTAGGCATAAATATTTATTACTCCTTTAATCCTTTATCTGACATATACAACACAAATACAATAAAAAATTAATGTTCTGAGAAGGTTTAGGATATTACATTAGATACCTCTCAAATTATTATCACCCTCAAGAATCAAAACCATCCTGAAAGGAAAACTCCAACCACAAAACCCAAACATCCTTAGAAGATACCTATCAAAAAAACAACATAATCAACAAGAATAATATATCATATGATAAAAAAATTCAATAAAATAAATAAAAAATCAAACATCTTAATATCAAGGAAAAACAGGGTTTAACATAGCTCAAGATGCTAAGAATGTGTTTTCGACCCACTTTCCAAAGTATAATCCTTCAATCCAACATGCCTCAATAATACATGATCCAAGGGAAAAAATTTACCATAAAATGCCTTCTCATGGATATTACTAAATCTCAACTAGCCACTCCATTAACATTACATCATCCTTTATATCTAACTCACCCTAATCAATGACATGTGGGTCATCATAAATATATCAAAAAAGTTGCAACACATGTAATACATCATGGATTCAAAATAAATACAAAGTAAGGTCTAACCAATAGTCTAACTTACCTATATTATCCAACACCATAGAGAAACTAATAATCCTATAGGAAATAATACATCCTCAACTAAAACATTATTACCTATAATGAGGAAAAACCTCTAAGAATACAAGATATTTGACCTAAAACTCATGATGTCTCCTCCCCTGATCTACATAATACTTCTAAAGATCCTAAACCACCTTTATCCAATATCAAATCATCTATGTTATCATGGTGGTGCTCTAAAAAACATCAGGTCAGTGGACCAATAACTCTCCAACCTCAATCTATCACAATGGAGATCTAAAGGGCCTCATAAAAAACACCTCGAATAAAGAAATACCGATTGAAAAATATTATATATTATTATAATAAAACTCAACCAAAGGTAGTTTCTTCAACCATGATTCAAAAAAAATATAGAATAAATGCACATAATGTGTACTCCAATATATAAATAGTCTGAACCGTCTAACCATCCATATAAGGATGGAAATAAGTGTTAAGAAAGATATAAGATCCAAAATAATGATAAATATTTCCCTAGAATCACAAGGTAAAGAAAGAATCATGATCATAGGTGATGGTCCTTAGAACCAAATAAAGCTTCACTATATCATCCTCATACTGCCTCACCAAAACATCCATATAATTCAATTAATTAATCGCTAAAAAAATATGTGAATTCCTTAATTGGTCATCAATCACTCAAATATCATCTTGTAATCCTTGGGTTTGGGATAAACTAGTGATGAAATCCATAGATATATCATCCCACTTCCACTTAGGAAGATCTAATTTATGCAACAAACCTAATAGAAAACAATTCTATAACATTGATTACTAAAATAAAAATAATCATGATATAAAATTTATTATAGACCACTTCATCCTTGTCCATAAGAAATAACCCTTGAAAGTGTGATACATCTTGGATATACCTTGATGCATTACCAAAGGTTAGATATGAATCAGATAAAGAACCACCTAGTATATCACTAATAGGATGAAAAACATCCCTAAAAACACCTAATATCAATAATCATATGATCATCCCTCAATATCATCACAAAAGACAATAAGATCTCTTGAAACCTCCACTTAAAGATTTTCAAAACTGAAATTCATCATCCACCTTCAAAAAGGATGATTGTACCATCGTCTAGTATAGGAAACCTCTACCATTAACCTCCACCATAACAAGATGCATCATTGTAATATCCTTCATCACTCTCACATATCCATACACTCAAATAAAATATCACAATAAGTTCTTACTCATAACATAAAAAACTGCATTCCCTTTCCCCTAAGGTGTAAGATATTTTTAAGTTGTAATCCTATAAAAACTCTACCCACCACCATTGATGCTAATTCATATCCTATTAAAAGAATTTATGACCCAATATTTTTTTATATGTGTAGACCAAAAAGAGTTTATATAAGAGATAATGCTTCCATAGAATCAAAAAAAAACACCACAGTTTCCAAATTTATAGCATACAAGATTAAGATTTCCATAGAACTCATAGAACATGAATCGTTTCTTTAGAAACTAAATAATATGATTATTAATAAAATTCTACTTTAACCAGTTTAAAGCCACTTGACGCTAATCTGTCCATATAAAGGCCTGATATTTCTAAGATGGAGCTGTCAAAGGAACTGTAGTCTGTGAAAAATTAAATGAAAGCCTTTGATAATAGCTTATCAGACCAAGGAAAAAAAATAAACCTATGTAATTTTATTGGGTTATTCTGAGAAACAATCACCTCAATATTCAAAGGATTAACTCCCACTTCTTATTGAGACACCAAATTCCAAATAAAATACACCTCACATGAAAAAAACATAAATTTAAATAATATCTCATAAAAATAATGGTTTTGAAGGACTTGGAAAATAGTCCATATATGCTCTACATTATCCTCCTTTGACTTTTAGTACTTGAGAATATCTTGGATGAACTATACCATCAACTGATCTTGGAACTCATGAAATATGGATTTCATGAGTCCCATGAAAATATTTGAGGCACAAAACAACATAAATATAAACTTAAAGTTCCTATAGTGACTCCTAAAAGAAATATTCAAGGTATCCTAATATTTCCCCCTCATGTGATATTACCCAATTCATATATTGATCTTTAAAAACTAACTAACTACCTTCTATTGATTTAATAATAAATATATCCCTATTATGGGGAAATGGTTTTGGACCATAACCGAGTTTAACTAATGGTGGTATATGAACAACCTCAAACTACCATCCACATTTTTAGAGAATAACATTGAAGCACCCATAATAACACACTGGGTCAGATGAAACCCTTGTACATTATATCATTAATCTAAATCCCCACCTCTTATAACTCAGAAGGTTTTATCCAATAAGGATCAATCAAAATAAAAGAGACATCATGTTGTAACTATATTAGTAAATCAATATCACATAATGTGAGTAGTTTTATAGTATATTTTTGAAAAATATCTATGAACATACCAACAACCCTAGGAAAAATTACCTCCTAGACCTCTACTGAGCACAACACCAACTCTTCTAATTAATATAACAAGGTATCCCAACACCTTAAACCCATATGATGGTCTAACTCACCAAAAAATACCACAAACTAACCTTCCACATCCAAGATCACATCTATACTCTAGAATAAACTAATGAATACACACCCAGATAAAACCAATCAATGTAAAGAATGGAATTTTATAGTTTTATCTAAAACAAGAATAGACCCCCCCCCCAATTATTGATTCTTCCTCATCATCATCTCATATCCCCAAAACACATCAAACACACAAGAGTATCCTTCAACTAGAATAATGAACACCAGGGGAACTAAAATCCTCTCCATGTTGAGTATCATGGACCAAGGTAGGTGTAATAGAATAATGTGAATCTCTAGAATCAAACAATGTGAAAGTCAAGGTAGAAGATAGGAATATAGTACCTCGGATGATCTCTTTCCCAACTTGTTATAGCATATCCATGGAATGAAATTAACCATGACATTCCCCTATACCTCTTTGGACCTACTAATATCCACCTCCATGACCATGGTCAACCCTATATCTTTGGGGGTGAGGAATTTCATGAGGTTATCCTCTTATTTCTCTATCTCCCCTCCACTGACCAAAATCTTTCTAAACCTACTACTGGTAAGGACATATAGGAAACCATAGCTAAAGATGAACAATAATTCAATATCTTATACCAAAAATATCACTAATAATGATCATTCACTATAAATAATGAAGTAAATTACATATATAAGAAAATCAAACCAAAATAGAGCTCCTGGTAAATTCCTAAGAACTACCATCTTCAGATAAATAAAAATAAGACTATGGATGACTCCCCAATGGTCAAAATCTCAACTACCCAAACATAAAATATCATCTATCTATGTCTCTTATCCTTAGGATATTATAATGAATTCCCTCTAGAGATTATGTAAACCATGAATGCATCTTCTCAATCACATCTACCTTATGAAGGACCTCCAAAAACATAGATAATATAAATGGTGTCACCAAGTACTGAATAGTGGAATAAAACAATGCCTTAAAATGAAATGATCTAGCCTCCTAAACTATAAAAATATTAGGGGGGAATAGATTAGTAATTTTCATTGAATCCTAAGATCCCACATGCTCATGATCTTCTAATGAAGAGAGAAAAACTCCTGCTTCTTCATTAGGTTCATCATAAAAGAATGAAACACTATAGAGAGATGATTCTAAAAAAATTCTAATAAAACATTGAACTCATTATCTTTCTAAAGGAATAATAACCCCCACTAATTCCCAGATCCTCTTATCTGACTAACAATGAATAAAATACCACAATTTTTTCTAACATGGATCAGGATAAAGGAAATATCTAGATCGTCTAACCAGAACTCTAACTCTTGATAAAATAAATACCCCATAATTTTCTAAGATATAATGCTAGAAAATTAATAATTTATTACTCCAAGTTTCATTATACTATATTAGGAAAATACCCTAAAGGTAACTTTTTATTGTTTTTGGGTTTATTTAGTTTGTTGAAAAAGTAGGTTGACAAGGTAAATTATGGAGTTACATTATGATTATTGACCAGGTATGTTGAAAAATCTTCAAGATAGAGTTAGGTAAGATTTGTAAGTGGTACATAAAAGTGTATATATGAGGTGGTGTCGTTTACCAGTGTTTTCTAAATTTTTGGGGTCCAAAATTTAGATAATGGATCAAGTTTCATGGAAGTTATATTTTCAGGGATGCCATATTAAAATATAAAAAAGTCATTTAATTCTAAAATGTTTTGTGTTTCATGAAAGTTTGGTCTTTCATGAAATTTTGGTGATTCATGAATATTTAGAGATTAGAGAAAGATGATTGAGTCATAAATGAAAGATAATAAGTTATAAAGTTATGATAAGTTTATAGAACATTAAATTTCCCTGAATTTTTATGAAGGTAGGGAGTTTCATGAACAAGAATGAAGAGTATCATGAAAAGGAGATGGTGAGGTTAAATGTTTCATAAATGGAGGAAATTTATATAAATAGGTAGAAACCCCATAATTTTAAAAGAGGAAGTATTAAAAAATAAAAAGGATCTGAATTTGTGAAAGTAATTCGTAAAATACTTTTCTTTCAAGAAGGTTTTCATAAGATCATCAGTTTTTTGAAGAAAGAAAGTTTTATAAAATCTATGTCGGTTCAAAAAAGTTGTGAGTTTCAAGAAAGTAGTGAGTTTCTTGAAAGATGTGGGTTTTATGAAAGTATAATGTTTTGTGAATAATTGGGTAGTTTCACAAAATTTTATAGAGGGGTTTCTTACAAGTGTGACTTACATGAATTAGAATGGATTTCCTAGTAATCCTATGGTAAAGTAGTATTCATAAAGTGGATAAAAATAGAACATAATGATACAAAAAATTAGGTGTAAAATATATTTATCCAAGTGATCAAATAAAGAATATTATGAAGGTTAATTGAAGACACTTCAGTTGAGAGAGCAGTGAGCTTTCAAATTGTTGTTGGTTATAAACAAAGAGGGATAGTGAGACTACTCTAAACTTTGTAACAGTAGTGCGATTTAGTGGATTTGGTATATAGGAAAATTTCCGATGTATGCTCTTGGATTAATCCTAGTGTGGGTGAACCTAATAAAATTATTGTGTCTTGTGTATTCTTACATTTATACTCATACATTTCCATGAGGAAGGGAGAGAATAGTGTTTTGTTTAATAATGAAATAATATCTGGAGGGTTAGTTGTTTTAATATATCAAAACATGATTAATCCCACCCACTCAAGGTATTTAAACTGGTTGGGATAAAATTTGGTATCATAGGGAAATGTTAAAATCATAGATTCTCTCTCAATAGAAGTAATGTATTTTTTTAATCACAAAGGGATTCTGATCTTTGATGGAAAAAATAAATTTTGGAAGAATTGGAAGCATCAATACTTCCATTTATTAGGAATGGATGTATTTATAGATGTGATGCATGTTATTTATACTAGTGTGGATAGAGTAACTTTATCAGAAGTAGACTGAATGTAATTGGATGCTGGTACCAAAGGAATCAATGTATTAGGGGGAGTATTGTCCAATGTAATATAAACAAAGGTGATGTCATATAATTCATCATGTTTCATGTTGGAAAAGTTACTAAATATCAATATAGGTGACTCAAAAGTTAGGGAAGTAAATTTATAGGTTTTGTGGAATAAATATGAGGATTTTATAATGCACCCTAATGAGTATGTAGATGCATTTTTTAATCGAGTGAATATTTTTATGGAAGACATGCATGGTCTCAGAGAAACTCTGGAAGATGTAAAGATCATTAAGTGAATCTTGATAATACTTGCACCTAATTTCAATTTGAAAGTATATGTATTGGAAGATAAATATCCAATTAAGTTGACACTTTTTATCTTTCACAATACTCTTGTCACATATAAGATGTGAAATGAATATACTGAGTCTATGGAAAAAGGGAAGTCCAAAGAGGTGGCACTAAAATCCATAAAGAAGATCACTATTAAATATGGATAGAAAGAGGAAGAGACAAATGAGGTCATATAATTCCTTTCCTCAAACCTACAAAGATTATAAGAAAATTTCAAAGGTAAAATTCCATTGGCATGCTTTCAATGTAGAAAGGTTGTAAATCTTATAGAAAGGTGCCCCAAGAACTTTCAAGATGATGATAAGGAGAAATTCAAAATTACCATAAATAATTGTTCAGTCTATGTAAAAGTTAAGAAAAATTTTAAGAGAGAATTATTCAAAAAGAAATATATTATTTCACAAGAAAATGAAAGTTCAGAAGAATTTTAGGATGAATAGGTAGAGAAATACAAGGATCATAGAGAAAATCTTATGTTGAAAATTGTTGGTAGCTCCCAAATAATGGAAGAAAGTTAAAATGATGAAGAATAATTCTAAGTAATAGTTGATCTCCATGCTATATTAGAAGCCACTCTTGAGGAGATATATGTTTAGAGTTCCAAAATGAAGAAATAAAATATAGTGGTTCATGATGCCAAACTTTATATGTAGCAGTAGGAAGAAGAGAAGCATGAGCTGAAGGAATAAATTGAAAATATTATGTATTCAATCAAGAGAACTTATAAAAGGATGTTGAGTACAAGATCAAAGTTTAATAATATAAAAGAGTGATATATGGTTAGACTAACTTAGAAAAGGGTCCAATTAAACATATCGAATAACTTGAAGATGAATTTTTTGACCTATATAATAAATTAGAAGATCAAGAGCGACAATTAACTCCCATTGTGACATCGTCATGTCAGATCACTCAGGTGATAGAAAATATGGAAGTGGGCATAGAGGTCCAGAAAAATAAAAGAAATAATCATACTCAAATTACAAGGCTAGTATGGGTCTTGACAAAAAATATAAATCTATGATGATTGATTTCAGTCCGTAGATTCCCACTCTATGGTTGAAAATTGATTTGGGTAAAAATTAGAATCAGAAGGTTTGTAAGAATCATGAAATAAAGAGTCATACAATAATGACTCACTAGAATTCACTACATATCAGGTTTTACTGCTATGAAAATATAGGACACTCCCAAAATATATTTTTTGTAGCTAAAAGGTATTGAAGGGAATAAGAGCAGAAAAGCATCCACCCGGAGTTCAATAATCCAAGAATGATTTTCATGGTCACTATTTTTGGTGTAGAGGATTCAAAAACGTGTCCATATATTTCTCATCAACAATATAGATGAATGTTTTGAAATAGACCCAAAGCAGTCATAAGTACTAGAAAAAAGAATCATCAAATGAGCTGAAAATGAACAATCAATTCACAACTCTACAAGATGAATTTAGTCCATCATAATCTAAGGAAGATCAAGAGTATCAATCCAAAATAGGAATAATTAAATGACTTTGATCAAAAATAAAATATTTGAGAAGGAAGGGGGTTATAGATATTTCCCTTAAAGCATCAGAACGTACTAGTGTATGGATCCTTGATAGTGGGTGGACATCCCATATAAAGGGATATAAGGATCTTGTTACATGCATAAAATATGACAATGAATCTATTTTCAAATTTTTAAATGATGAAGTCTTGATGATTATTGGCTTAGGAAAAGAAAAATTTGGGGGAAAAGATATGAGATGTGTTGATGTCTTGGTTGTAGAAGGTTTCAGTCACAAATTTCTAAGTGTTTATCAATTGGGTGACTCAGGTCATTCTATAATATTTACTAAGAAATTGTGTATTGTAAAGGTAAAATATAGTACAATTGTTTTATAGGTAAAGCTCATGAAAATGAGTCTCTACCTTTTGAGTGAAGAAGAATATATGTTCTTTTTTCTAGGGATTATGAAAACATATTGTGGCATAAATGGATTGTCCATCTATTCCATATATCCTTAGAATATTTGGTCAAGTTTGATGCAAATTGAGATCTCCCCAAGATATCACATGATAGTACTTACACATGTGATTCTTTTCAATAAGGCAATATTATCATAAACACATATAAGGTAAAAGAACAAAAATTAACTAGAGTTGTTTAATTGGTGCATGTAGATGTGTGTGGACCTATCTCACCAAGATCCATTGATAGTAAGAGGTATTATGTTCACTTAATAATTTATTTTAGTAGGTTATAAGGTATATTTTTCATTTCCCATAAGTTTGATATGTTCATTTTCATAACACGATATCGAAGGGAAGCTAAAAAAACGCTTGGACTGAAGATTATGAAGTTTTGAATTGATAACGGTATGGAATTTATAGATATCCAAGTGTAGTATTATATTGAGAAACATAGTATAAGGTATAAAGTTTAATTAGTGAAAACTTTTAAAAAAAAATTAGTGGTTGATAGGAGAAATAAGATCATAAAAACATGGCTAGAACAATGCTTATTGAAAAGGACTTACTAGAGAAATTTTGGAAAGAATAAGTGTTGAAATTATTCTAAATATCTAATAGGGATATATTGTGTCCTAAAGAAGAAAATAATCCACAATATATTTTCTACTTAAAGAATACAACATTGAAATACTTTTAAAAATTTGTAATTAAGTGTTTTATTATAAATAAGGAGAAATGTAGAAAGTTTTAGTCTCATAGAGATGAGGGGATATTTCTTGTCTACTCAAGAAAATGTGAAACATATAAATTCTTCAATAAGAGGTGTGGAAAATTTGGTGAAAGAAATTATTTCACTATAGTAGAGAATGAACATAATATTAAAAAACATAGTGAACATTTCCCTTATGATAGTGATGATGAGGTAAGAAAATCACATGGAGTTATAGTGGAAAATAATGATTTAAAATAATATACTGATGATGAAAAGGAGGAATTCAAATTTGTATCTACATGGAAACCAAAGATTCAAGATAAAATTGATAATAAAAACATCATTGGTGATTAGGCAGTGCTAGTTCAAACATGGATAATGAATAATTTACAATAATCATCCTTAATATCTTAGGTAGAGCCTAATTTTTTTGAATAATTAGCTAGAGATGAGAATTGGGTTTAGGATATAAAGGAAGATCTTGAAAAAATTGAAAATAATTAGACATGGTAGATTATTTTGAGACCTAAAGATAAGAATGTCATCATGACCAAATCGGTCTTCTGAAACAAACTAAATTAATATGGATTGGTAATTCAAAAAAATCACAACTAGTGTGAAAGGGATTCTATCAGATTGAGATAATTGATACTGATGAGACATTTACCCCTACTGAAAGGCTGGAAACTATTTGTTTATTCTTATCCATTACAGTACAATGAAATTTTAATGTTTTCCAGATGGACATCAAGTTATTATTTCTAAATGTGGTTTTAGAAGAATAATTTTACATCTAGTAGCAAGATATTTTTTATCCATTAAGATGAGAACAATTTTTTTTAGAAGAGGAAGCTGATATATGGTGTGAACCAAGCGCCAAGAGAGTGGTTTTCAAGACTTGATAAGTTTTTTAAGAAGTATGGTTTTTAGTATGGGGGAATTGATTATAATCATTTTGTAAGAAATGATAGTAATCAAAAGATTATGGTTCTATTGTATTGTTATGACATAATATTTAGTTGATCAGATGAAGCATAGAGAAAAAAGTTTTCAAAATTCATGAAAAGTGAGTTTGAAATAACAATGATTGGTGAAATAACCTTTTTCAATGGTTTACAGGTGACACAATAAAGGAATGGAACATTCATTTCTCAATCGAAATATGACAAGGAAGTTTTAAGAGGATTCAGAATGGATAATTCTAAGAAGATGATGACTCTGGTGACAACCCAGATGAAACTATCGTGAGATGATGAAGGAAAAACATTTAATGTCACGAAATATAGGTATATCATTGGTAGTCTATTTTACTTAATATATACATAAACTGATTTTAGTTTTTCCCACATTATAGGAAGCACAATATTAAATAAATCCCAAAGATATTCACTTAATTTTAGTAAAAATAATACTTAAGTATATTAAGGTAATGGTGGATTTTGGTTTTCTGTACAGTAAAAATCTTACTAAGAGATATTGGTCTATATAGATGCATATTGGGTTGGTCCAATAGATGATATAAAATCAATTTTAGGTGTTTCATTCTATCTTGATGGATTGTATATTTTTTGGCTAAGAAAGAAACAATATTACATTTCATTGATCACTGTAGAAGTTGGATATTTTATGGTAACTCAATATTTCACATAGTTATTATGGATCAAACAATAGCTTGATGATATAAGAGTTGAAGTAAAGCCTCTGATCTGAGTCCATTATGATAATTCAACTACTATAAATCTTATAAAAAACCTATTCCATTAGTCACAGATGAAGCATTTTGAAATTATTTATCATTTTATCAAGGGGGTGGTGGATCATGGGATTGTGAAGTTTGAGTATATGCCTACAGAAATACAGGTTGTAGATATTCCGATGAAGGTCTTACCAAAAGAATAATTTGAACATTATTGACTAGATCTTAGAGTTCAATTAACTCCCCGCTATTTAATAAGTGTGGATATGGGATCCCCTCTCCCCAAGGTATGGTGTGTTTTTTCCTATGTACTAATATTTTTTCTTTACCATGTTGTATCCACAAAATAGTTAACTTTAGGTTCATTGAAAAAGGGGGAGAAAATAACTTGATCAATATAAAGGGAGAAGCTAATATGGGGAACAGTGAAGTTTGGGGAGTTTTAAATCTGATGATGCTAAAGATGATTGATCAAATGTTATATATCATAAAGTTCAGGGTTTGTGATGAAAACAATTGATAGTTTTGGGAATGTAGTGATTCAATTATGAACTTTTCATGCTACTCTTGTTTCTTATGCCGATCATGGATCATGTGGACTTAGACTGTGTGTTGATAAAATCATTGATCGCTATCTAGAATCGCAAGAAAAGAATTTTGGTAGAATATGGAAGATTATTTAAAGTGGTATTAATGGGTGTAGAGTTATCAACAAATATAAAGAGGATATTTTTTGGGGGAAATCCCTTAAGGTAACTTTTTAGTGTTTTTGGGTTGATTATGTTTATTTAAAAAGTAGGTTGACAAGGTTAGATGTGAAGTTATAACATGATTATTAACCATGTATGTTTAAAATATTCATGATAAAGGTACATAAATACTTGAAGTGTTACAGAAAATTTTTTATACATGGTGTCACCATTTCCCAATGTTTTCCTATTTTTTTGGGTCCTAAATTTGAAGGATGGATCAAGTTTTATAAAAGTTAAATTTCTATGGATTCCTCATGAAAATATGGAAATGCATGGAATTAATTAATTTTTGGTGTTTCATTAAAGTCTATTGTTTCATGAAAGTTTTTTGATCTATTAATTTTTATATATTTACAAAATATGGATAAGTTATGAAGTAAAGATGGTAATTTACATGATTTAGAGATGTTTTACAAACATAAAATTTCCATAAAGTTCCACGAAGGTAGGGAGTTTCATGAAAAAGAATGAAGAATATCACAAAAAGGTGGTGGTGAGATTGAAAGTTTCATGAAGGTGAGTCAATGTCTATAAATATGTGTATACACCCTCATTTGAAAAGATGAGTCCTTAACAAAAATCTAAAGGCTCTAAATTCATGAAATTATTCTGCAAAATATTTTTCCCACATGAAGGTTTTCATAAGAACATCAGTTTTGAGAAAAATGAGGTTTTGTAAAAGCTATATCAGCTTTGAAGAAGTTGTGAGTTTCATCAAAGTAGTGAGTTTTTTGAAAATTTTGGGTTTCAAAAAAACATAATTTTTTGTGAAGAATTATGTAGTTTTACGAAAGTTGAGAAAGGGGTTTCATGAAAGTGAATCTTTCATTAATCAAAAAGGATTTTACAATAATCTTTTGGTAAAGTATTATTCATAAAGTGGATGAAATTGGAACTTAATGATTAATAAAATGAGGTGTAAAAAATATTTATTTAAGTGATCAAGAGAAGTATATTCTAAAGGAGCAGTGAGCACACTTTGGTTGAGAGAGCAGTGAGATTTCAAATTGTGATTGGTTGTAAACATGGAGGTTCAGTGAGTCTTCTCTGAACTTTGTAACAACAATGTGCTTTAGTGGATTTGGTAAAAAGGAAAATTTCCTTTGTATTATACTTGGATTTATCCTATTGTAGGTGAGCCAATTAAAATTGTTTTGTATTGTTCATTCTTTCATTTCTTCTCATACACTTGTATAAGAAAATTATAGAAGAGTGTTTTTTAACAACAAAACAATATCTGAAAGGGAAATTGTTTTAATATTTCATTCCCTAATTCACCCCCCCCCCCCCCATCAGGGTATTTAACCTAGTTGGGCTCATATCATCCACCAATTGAACCCTACTATGATCAACTAGATCATCCTGTTGCACCTCACCAATCTGAAACACACACAAATGATGACCACCAACCATCTTTATAAGAGAAAAATAAGAAATTACTAAGACTATAACATGGAATTTATTAAAAATAATGTATCTAGATTCATTTTAACTTTCCCAAAATCACCCTAATTCAAAATAAAATTATAATCAAGAATGATAAATATACCATTCCTAGGTCTCTTTCCATTAAACAGCAGCAACTCACTTATCATTTTAATAATCTTAGAATATTTCTTTCAGATACATGGGATCATAATCATAGATGTTCTAGCTATTATCCCTTGATACATAACATACTAAGTTTAAAAAATGTTTTCCCCACTAAACCAATGAAATATTCACAAATTTTCAACTCTAGTATTTATCCTAACTCTCATCCATAGCTTAGATACCACTCTGTCATGACCTTCCCCCATCGGTAACCCCTCTTAGGCTGAGAGTGAAGATAAGTGTAACCCCAAAATACCATCTCTAATAGGCCTTGGGTTAGAGACTTGAACCAAGGGTATAAATCACACAAATGGGAGGAATTTCCCTCATAAATGATAGGAACAAAGATAAACAACCAATCAACTCCAAATAATATAAATTAAGACCCAATACATAATACATGTAAATATCATACATAACCAAGGTATCTAAAAAACCAAAAGAAAACTCCTATTATAGTTACTAAACTCCAAACCTCAATCTATTAATGTTAATATTAGTCCCTAACACCCTCCAAGAAACATGAAAAATTGATTTATATATATATGGGTGATCATAATAGTATAATCAATAGGAACCTCCCCAAAACCTATCATGAAAATGTGGAAGATGTATAATAATACCATGGTGAATAAATAACAAAACCAACTAACAACTATATCAGGTCCTCTATCACCTAACCTCACCAAGGATCTCTTACCCAATATCACATCCATGTACAGTAATAATAGTATCAAATAATATATGTCAAAAAGGTACCATAAATCCAATTCCTTTCTAATTTTATCACTCTCATGCTCGAATGGCATATGCGTTATAGGTTAATACCTAGAATATAACTGTATAATCACATCCACATACCAACATATCACATCAAAATATAGAAAACCACATCCACATCACAACTGTACGTCATATCTTTATCACAGTAGAGTATCATGAACATGAAGGACATCAACCCCATTCCCTCCACCTAGCATGCACGAACCCCACCATGTGACCACACCACAAACACATAACCATGTAATCTTGGATATAAATAATCTAACCAATTTATATTATAACAAGTAATTATATAAAAACCTTAAACTATCACAACACATACTACATATGAAGGGGGAGAGGGTAACTGAGAAAATTCAGTCTATTATTCCCTCTATAACCTGGATGTTGGGGAAAACACCCAGAAACCTTTTCCTCCTATAAAAATTGGTCAATTTAGCTTAATTTTGTGGTAATATGTAAGAAATAATAATAATATATAATTGATATAATAATCACAAATAATCCCATCCTAAGGTTTTACACTCATGGTAATACCATAACAGCCTAAAAGATCCACCTCACCATCACCATCTCTAACCAACATGTAATTTTATAAATAAAATAAAACCATCCCCATATATCCACAAAAAAATATCCATGAAATCATTATTAATATTTCATTTTAATCATTATAGTTAATTTCTAGATTTAACATTAAAATCCATGTTACATTCAATTAGCCATATTTAATTTCAAACTATTTATTAATCAATTACCTCTTTATACCATACATTATTTTTTTACATAATTTATCCTATATATTAAATTTCATCAGTTGATTTTATTTAATCTATAATCATGTATCATGTAATATCCCACTATTTATCAACTTATAACCCATCATCATCACCATTTCACTTATTTCCAACAAAATTCCATGTCACCGATTGACTATATCATGACCCCATAATAACCAATACCATCACTATATAAACTACCCAACATAAAATGTCTAAATCCACCACAATATCACTAAAAACAATTCCTTTCCACACAACCATCCATTCCACCACTATTATTACCACACAATAGCCATTCCACTGTAACGACCAAGAATTTTATCTATGGAATTTCCCTTCTTATAATTATTTCATATATTATAAAGCTCATACATCACATATAGAAACAAAAAAACATTATAAATGAATAGTGATACATTATTCATAAAAAAACCAATAATAATTCCAAGAATTATAGTGGCACAATAAATATAAAATAAGATAATAAGAATATGAAAATTTGGGTCTGCTCAATCCACTAGAATGATTGTACTCATGAACAATGGTGTAGAAATAAAAAATAATGTTAATAATAAAAATATTTATTTTGAAGATGAAATTATGTATAAAACCCTAATAGAAAATATAATTGAATTAAAAATGAATGAAATAAGAGGTATTTATAGAAATAAAGCAACTTATACCACTAGAATAGTAACTTGATTGTTGGAATAGTAACCCGACCATTGGAATAGTATTTTTATCATCATAAATGGTGATTAGGTCATTAGAATATTAACCTCACATATGAAATAATAAATAAAATTTAGGTATCTTATAAATGAAAATATGATATATTTATATCATTGTATAGAAAAATCAATGTTTTAAAAATGATAAATCAAGTCTTGGTATTTTTGTAAAACATAAATATTTATTTACAATTTTATAATTAATATAATAATTTAAAATAAATTTTATTTTCATAAAATATATTCATAAATTAATATTATGATTTATTGTAATTATAATATAATTTTTGGATACCTTAATTAATTTTTCAAAGGGTTATAAAATCAATTTTAATATTAAAATTGGTATTTTCTAAATAAATGATGAATTTATTTAAAAAATAAATTTCTCATATTAATTAAATTATTTTCATAAAAAGGATTCCATTTTTTAAATCTACATGTTGAAAAAAAAATTGGGTGAATTTTAAGGATTTTTCTAAAATAGTTTAATTTTTTATGAATAGTGAAATACTGTAATTTATGGTATTTAACATTATAATCCAAATACATGAATTTTAGAGTCACGTATGTTGTAATAAAACATTATTTAAAACTAGCATACACTATTTAATGCATATAGTCATAAGAATCAACATTATTGATATTCTTGAGCCAAAATAATAAACTAATAAATATAATAATAAAAAACACCCCTCTCCTCCCTCTATAAATACCACCCCTTACCACTTATACTCACACCAAATAAGCCTTTTATATTTTATAAATTCTGCCCAATTCCACTATAAAAACTCTTCCACATTTCCAGTTGGTCTTAAAAAAATACCAAACCCAACTTCCCTAAGGAGGTTCTCAAGGAGACAATATTCAAGAGGTAAAATTATCATTTCCCTTTTAAATTCAATCCTTATTTTACCTTATCCTCACCTCCCCGATACAAAACAACATTATATATCTAGTATCATATATATACTATAATATTATAGTTTTAATGTAATATCCATCATCAAATATCTTATCTTATCTTTTTATTATAAAAAATGAAAACATCATATGTGATGTGTCGATCCACCGCCTTTGTAGACAACGAGTTTTCATTTTCTAATTACTGCCCTCAAGGTTATTCATAAAACTATTTTTATGGTTAAATAATATTATAATATATATATATATATTATAACTTATTTTATGTTCTATATCCATTATATAAATATAATATTAAATAAAATCATGCTAGTTCATGATGGTCGTAAAAACCAAAAAAATAAACTTATCATTTTTCATTAACATTTTATCTAATGAATCATTATCATATCTAAAAACAAAAGGATATATGGGACCATTTAAAATTATGTAAGTATATTAATACCATTTCATTCTAATTCTTTATTTTTTCTTCCATTTAACAAGAACTTCCATAATTATACACAATTAAACTGACCTTGAAATCCATGAAATGAATGCTCCCATAAAGAAAAAATTAAACATTATAACTCATCAAAATGGAAATAAATGAACTTAATATAAATATAATAAATAAAATATAGATGTAAAAGATTATTAATTAAATTATTAAATAATATAATTTTATTATTCATGACATTAAGTGAAAGTTCATAACACATTTGTACATATGGTAAGGGATCTCTCTGAACCTCCAAATTACCTTTCAGTTACACTTTCACTTTCTTTACACTAATGTGTTTATTCACTATTCTTATATACTTGTTATAAATTATATGTATATATTCAAATATTATGTATCTATATAAATTCATATTTATTTTATGGGTAAAAACATATTTTATAAGATTCCCTTCTCAATTCCTCCTGATAAGCAAGCCCGATTAAAGGGAACTTCCCAGTTTGTTACCCATTTTCAAGTGCATTGTGTAATATTTTTTAATCAAGCAATATTTTTCTAAAATTACTCATTTTATCATGAAAAACTATCTTAGTTAATTTCTAGTTTTATTAAAATAAGTATTCCTTTGTCTTCTTTAAATACACTTTACTCTTTTCCCTAAAACCACACTTAAGTGACACAATTATTATGTTGTCCAACCACTATTTTCATGATTTCACTTTATTTTTACTTAATTAATCATAATATAATCTTAATTTTAATTTATTAATTTCCAATAAATATTTAAATCCATTATTTTATAGATACCATTGTTATACTCCCTTGGTTATGCTTTATGACACGATTACAATACCCATTCCTTTCAATGGGTAACCCTCATGTTTATCCATTATGTTTGATTATTCATGTGGAACACATATGCATGAACATGTTATGGTGGATGTGACCAGATAGTGATCTAATTCATTGGGTAATTTTTAGTCTCATGTGACTTCATGTATAAGATCAGGAAGTAAACCTAATCCATTATGGGACTTTTTCCACCGTGTGATATAGTCTCAGCAGTTATCCTTGAATTATGTCTATGTCATTTAGATGTTGCTTTTAAATTCCTATGTTTCTATGGTCATATGATTCCATGTTCTATGTTCTATGCTTCCATATTATTATTCATAGAGAAAGAGGTGAGTGCTCTACGCGAATAGCGATGACGATGGAACCCTAGCATGACTGAAGATGGTTCCCCCCCCCCTTCCTGGAGGTGGGAAGGGGGAGGATGGAATGAGGACACCTCGGAGGCGGCGTTTCGTACCTTTATCCAACCCTCGGTATCTCCTGGAGTTCTTGATGATATCGGTAAGTCCGAAGGTGCCGAACCTTCATCTTGGTAATCCTTAACTCCTAATTTCGGTGTCGGAGTTCTCTGAGGTGATGAGCCATCTTGACCTGACTCTGGTGCCAAGATTCAAATATCATAGGCCGTTAGTTGATGATTTTGATCGGTTTGTTTTTGGAAAATGGGATCTGCATGATCGTGAAGTCGTCAGGCTTCTGGATAGTCGCCATTTGATGATCTGTTTCACCTCGGAGGAAGATTTGATACGAGCGTGGTCTAATGCTCCCAAGCGATGCAACGGTTGCAAGTTTCTTCTACTCCAGTGGAATTTTTATCTTTGTATGAATTGTTACCCAACCTCAATCCCAATTTGGGTAAGTTTTCCTCATTTACCTTTACCTTTCCAAAATCCTGGGATTTTTCGTATGCTTGGGAATCTGGTAGGTCGTTTTTTGTGTTATGTTCTTTGAACAGCCATGGTGAGTCACCCGATCAATCCTAGGTTGTGTGTTTAGGTGGATATATCGAGATCTCCAGTGGATTGGGTATGGATTTTGGTGAGTCAGGAATTCATATGGAAGCAGGATGTGGTGTATGAATCGTGGATGTATTACTGCACAACTTTCAATAGAATGGGGAATTTGGATGTTAAGTGTACTGGTGATGTTTCTAGAAGGAGGTCCCCAAGTCCAGAGAGGAGGCTAGGAAAATTTGTTAGGAGTTGGATGCCTATTGTGGTGTCTCAGGTAGGAAATGCACTTGGGACAGGTCCCCAGGTTGCATCTGTTCTGGAAAATCCAGCGGAAGTTCATGTTAACCCTATGGTATCTTCGGTGCTTTCCATACTGAAGCAGGATCTAAACCGAGGGACTAGTCTCCAGGTAACGGATGGCCAATGTGATTCTAGAATGGTATCATCTCTTGTGGCTGAAGGGGAGCAATAGGGTCTTGGGGTCATGAATGGATTGGCCTTGCTTGATATCAGCCGGGAGAAAGGAGGGTTGTTTGATGGAGGTGTTGATGTGGTAAGGAGTTGCAGCAGTGGCAAGGTGAATGAAGGGAGGCAAGGGTCTCTGTTGGAGGCCGAGGTTGGAAAGTATCCTTCTGAATTGGTGAACTGTGGTGTTAGTCTACCTATTGGGGTGTTAGAGGTTTGTGGTCAGGCTAAGAAGGATGATGGTGTTATGTTTACGGTGTCCACAAGGAATTGTTTTCATGGGCTGGAGATTGAGGGTGGGGAAACTAGTTTACAGGTTCAGCGGGAGGATGAAGTGAATGAAGAAGTGGACAATGGGTTATGTGCAGGTAATAATGAGGATGCAGTGATTGCAGAAGGAAGAAATGGGTCATGTGAAGATCATTGTGTGATAGACCAGCCGCAATGTCTTGCACTGATTGATACGAACACCCAGTTTCAGCAAAATTGGGTGATGGAATATAAGCAGATGCAGGTTTCTGGTAAATGGGGGGATGCTTCTGAAAGTGAGAAGGAAAATGAGGGTAGGTTCAGACCCTCATACAGTTCCATTGTTCAGGGGCGAGTAAGAGTTCTCATGGAAAGTAGGAGGTTATGACTATTTCCCCACGAAGACGATTGAGGAAAAATTATTCCTTTCTACTGAAGCCAATGTCCACTAGATCCTCTATCTGTAAAGAAGGTGGAGCAGTCCCTGGGCATAATAATAATGAATTTCTTTCGTTGGAGCGGTTTAACCTTAGAAGGAAGTATGCCAAAGTCCTAAGGCATTTTCAAAGCTCAGAATGGGTGTCAGCAACTACGGAGGAAGTTTTTTTAAATGGAGATGGTGATGGGTTTGGTTTTGATGTGTTGTAGCTGTTGTGTTTGGTTCTGGTTCTTGTTGTTTGAATTTTCTTTTCTTAATAAATGGTCAGAGGATTTTCCTCTGGCTACGCTTTATAGTATTCATATGTCATTCCTTTTATGTTATCATTTTATGCCTTCTAACTCATGTGTTATTCTTTATTTCCATGTTTATTCCCTTACTGGGATTTTTAGCTCATCCATTTTTTCTATGAATTCCCTAGGTTATTAAACGCAGATATAGGGGTTTAAAGGAAGTTATAAGATCATTATAAAATATTAATAAGGAGATGTTTTATTCTAGTTACATGTTTTCAGTTTTATGTGCCTAATATTCCAAAGACACTACACTTTATGATCATTGGTTTTTATTTGATGGTTAATTATGCTTAAAGTCATGTAATAATATGTGTAAAATGATAGGGTCACTATAGTTGGTATATGATAATGGTATAGTTATTTTTTGGATTAGTAATAGAAATTTTTAGTGAGAGCCTTATTGATAATTATATCTCCATGGATAATATAGATTGAAACATAGGGAATCACAAGTTAGAATATAATTTTCATTTATAATTTTATTGTTCTATGTTTAAAGTTTCATTTTTTATATTCTTATTAGATAAGTATTCAATCCCACAAAATTTTGTTTTATTTTTATTTATTTAATGGTAGGGGATATGATAACCCTTAACAGAAATCAATGTGATGGGAAATGTGATGATTTCATTAATGAGATTCCAAATCTGATGGGAATAGGAGCCTAGAACTTCATGACAGTACTAGATCAACCAGATCAAGTTATTAATAATAACGTTAATCATGTAGAACTAACCCTTCTCCTAAGAAATATTAATTTGTGTTCAAATCCTTTAGGTGAAAAATATAGCATCCCTCCTTTTTAAAATAACTTTTCATTGCGTTTTACAAACAGAGGACCTTTAAAGTCTAGTGTCTTAGAAATCAGGAACAATAAAGAATGAAAACTTAAAAAATCTTTTAAATAACCTTCAAAATATTCTTTAATAGTTCATCCTATGTACAATTACTTCATCCCATAACCTGGAGACATACATCAAAGGAAAGGGTAAGCAGAAGGCCCAGTAAGGAAAGCAAGGGAATCAGTTTACTTGTGATATCAAAAAGAACATGATGAAAACCATAAGACATGAGTAATGGAAAAAGAGTCATATCATAATAAAAAAATAATAATGTGAATATGTGGATAAAATATTTAATTTATACATTCATGAACATGTCACCAAGGTTCATCTCCAAGGTTTCATAAAAATTACCAAGGTTATTCACCAAGGTATCGTGAAACTTCTCATCTCTAGAGATTAAATTCTTTACCCAATGCTTTGGTGCACTATCAGGGCGCACCCTTAATATTTATTTATTTTCATGTGATCCACATATATCATAATCATACATTACATAAATAACTCAAATAGAATAAAATAAATGGGTTTTATATCAAAATCGTGACGTTTTAAAAAGTGCTTAAAAATAAGTTCATTATGTCATTTATAGCCCATGGAAAGGGAGTGAGGGTTATATGTATGTAAATTACAGAAAAAAATAGATCAATTTTATTTCTTGATGAATACCTCTTGAAATGAAAATATATTTGGGTATTCATATAAATAAAACAAGATAATTTCGTGAGAAAGAGAGAGAGATTTTCAGAGGAGAATTCTGCAGCATAACGGTTATATAACACGGTTTTAGAAAACAATAAATTGAGATAGGAAAAGTTTATACCATCCATAAATGAATCATTTCATATTATAGGTATATAATAAAATATAAATAAGATCATGGTGTGGAATGACATACCACATGAAAAGGAAACTTGAAAGAAAAGAGAAAATGCGATTTCTTTTATGAAACTTGGGCAGCCTAACGGCGTCACTTAAAAATTTAGAAATTAAATTTATGAGGGAAGAAAGGGTCTCACATAATTTGGAAATTAAATGTACATTAATAATAATATATATGAACATACCCCCACATAAGAAGATGGAAAATAGAAGACATAACTTAAAGGAAATCATGACTAAAAGAGGAGGGTGGAAGGTTCTCTTACCTTGAAGAGTGACTTCAAAAGCTCGAAGGTTGGGACCTTGGGGGATTGAGTGAACCTTGGGAGGACTCCTTGGGAGGCAAAATGAATAGAGATTAGTTGAGGAGGATTTTGGAATGAAATTAATGAGGGAAGGGCTTGGTATTTATAGGAAAAGTGAGGGAATATTTAATTAATTTCCAAGGGACACCTCATCAGTGGTATTTGCAAAACCATGGGCTTGCCCATGGTAATAGAAACTTGGGAAACCTCATAACATATCTTACTATTCACAATAAGACCAGATTTATTACATCATGATTACATCATTAATGATGTCATTAAACACACCAAAGCTCAAAACTATATTTTCACTATTCACAAAAAAACAAAAAAAATTATAAAAATCTCATAAATTCACCCTAACCTAATATTGATGCTCTGAAATCAAAAATGAACTCCATTTTATGAAAATAATTTTATAAATATTTTTAATTTAATTTTTATATAAAATTATTATTTATTCAAAAAAACAACTCTAAAACTATAACTTGTTTTGTAACACCTTGAAAAAGTAATCAAGGTCCCATAAAATCATCGTATAAACATAATACAATAAAGTAAAAATTTATTATTACATTTTATGAAAATAAATTTCAATTTTAAATTATTAACTAAATTATAAAATATTAAATAAATTATTTATGGCCTACAAAAAACCAAAACATATACTATGATCGTTTTTTCACTTTTAAGATGTATAAATTGTATTTATACATTCATGGGTGAAGTTTCTATTTTTCTGGCCGATTTACTATTCATTACTATTTATTACTATTCATAAGGGTGTGTTATTATTCATACTTTACTATTCACTAAAAAATCAAGTTGATCTAATTAGAATCTAATTTTCTTACTGATCACAACTGTAGAAGGACATTTTTTGAAAATCATTTCACATTATTAATTATTTAAAGTTTACATTAATATTTTAAAATACACTTTTTTTCCAAAATTCATTAATAATATGGAACTATAAATTCATCCTACATTTATCTAGATATTTGAAATTTACCAACTTTTCCATAATAAGAAATAACAATTTTACTTATACAAAAGGTTTACACATGTAACTAAGGTTGCGTTACATAGCCCCTTATAACACCTACATAGGACCTAAGTGTAAGGTGTGCTATGGTGATATAATCTTGGGGTGGCTCGGACAACATTACTCGAGTGGTGATTTCAATCAGATTGAACTTCTCCCTTAGGCGATTCCGTTCAAGCTTCACATGTTGAAGCTCAGCTTGGGCTTGGTCCAGAGCAAAGACTAGAGATGTTACCTCATTCCCAAGCTCTGACAGATGGGCTTTGTGTGGCTCGAGTCTACTAGATGAGGCCATCGACTCTTATTTCTGTATTAATTAACCAAGATCACTTGTATTTATAAACAATAATTGTAATGTTAAGAGTTAGTTTCTAATGGTTATATTGACCAACGATCATATAATAGTCAAAACCCAACGGTCTCATTTAATTATACTCACTTCATTAATTAAAGGATATAGTTTTGTTGAGTATAAAATAACATACAAAAGTAGGAAACAAAATTTATTAAAAAGTTTGGGTCATTACATTATTCCCCCCTTAAGAAATTTTGTCTCTGAAATTTTAACTTGTACCCTCTAAGAGAAAAGGTGTGGGTACTTCTGTCTCATAAACTCCTCTGGTTCATACGTGGCTTCTTCACATTTTTGGTTCCTCCATAACACCTTAACAAGGTGGGTAGTCTTGTTGCATAGAACCTTGTCTCTACAATCCAAGATCTCCACCGACTGCTCCTCATAATAGAGTTCATGTTCCATTTGTACCACCTATAGATTTAGTATGTGTGAAGGGTCAGGTATGTACTTCCTCAAGAGGGATATGTGGAAGACATCATGAACTTGTGCTATATTTGGATGAAGTTCAAGACGATAGGCCACTTCTCCCACGTGACCAAGGATTTCATAGGGGCCAATGTACCTTGGGCTGAGCTTCCCTTTCTTCCCAAACCTCATGACTCTCTTCCAAGGTGAAATTTGAAGAAAGAATTTGTCACCAACATAAAACTCTAATTCCCTTCGATGGTTGTCGGCATAGCTCTTTTGCTGAATCTGAGTAGCCTTAATGTGTTGTTGGATGTAATGGACTTTTTATGTCATCTCTTGTACAAGATCAAGCCTAAGAAGCTTTATCTCACCAGATTCATGCCAACAAGTAGGAGTTATACATCACTTACCATATAGAGCTTCATAGGGTTCTATTTGAATGCTCAAGTGGAAGCTGTTGTTGTAAGAGAACTCAACTAAAGGGAGATGTTGATCCCATCCACCTTTAAATTCTATTGATCATGTTCTTAGAATATCCTCAATTGTTTGAATAGTCCTTTCATATTAGCCATCAGTTTGGGGGTGATAGGTCGTACTAAAATTCAATTCAGTGCTCAGAGCATGTTAAAGACTTCTCCAGAATTTTTATGTAAACCTTGGATCCCGATCAGATAAGATAGAACGTGGAACTCCTTGCAGCCTTACCACTTCCTTCACATAAATCTTGGAAATTTGATCAAGAGAGAAATCTTCCCGAATGGAGATAAAATGGTCAGTCTTGGTGAGATGGTCTACAATAACCCATATCTCATTGTTTCCTTTGGAAGTTTTCGGGAGACTGGTGATGAAGTCCATAGTGATATTATCCCACTTCCATGCTGGTATTGGTAGTGGTTGCAATACCCCTTTAGGAAGTTGTCACTCTGCCTTCACTTGCTGACATATCAGGCACCTTGAAGTGTAGTCAGCAATCTATCTTTTCATATTATCCCACCAATAATGATCACGAAGGTTCCTATACATTTTTGTGCTTCCAATGTGTATAGAGAAAGTAGAGCTATGAGCTTCATCCATCAGATCCTTCTTTATTTCCAGAATAGATGGAACACATTGTCTTGTATGAAATTTTAGTACACCTTCTTGATCAATATTTAACTGAGGAAACTTCCCATCCTTCACAACCTCAAACTCCTTCTATAAAAAAGGATCTTCTTTCTGAGATTTCTTTATCTTCTATAGTAATTACGGTTGAGAAATCATTTGGGTTAGGGTTGATGATGCCCCTTCCCTTATAATTCCCATGTCCAGCTTTACTAGATCATTGATCAAAGGATCTCTTTTAATCCTCATCATGGAAAGAACAATTGGGTCTTTCCAACTTAATGCATCAGTGACTTTGTTTTATCTTCCGAGATGATAATGAATTGAATAGTCATAGTCTTTGAGGAGTTCCAATTGTCTCCTCTTTCTCATGTTCAATTTCTTTTGTGTGAAAATATACTTCAAACTTTGATGGTCAGTGTATATATCACATTTCTCCCTATTAGATAGTTCCTCTATATCTTCATATCAAAAACAACCGCATCAAGCTCCAGATCATGCGTAGGATAGTTCTGGTCATGAGTCTTCAACTATCGAGATGCATAAGCAATGACTTTTTCATTTTGTACGAGGACGCACCCAAGCCCTTTCAGAGGTGCATCGCTAAAAATAACGAATCCTTCTCCACTTGAGGGTAGAGTTAACATGGGTGTAGTAACCAATCTCTTCTTCAGATCTTGGAAACTTTTCTCACACTCCTTTGTCTAGATGAACTTGACCCCTTTTCGAGTTAACTTGGTTAATGGATTAGAAAGTCGTGAAAAGTTTTTCACAAACCTCCTATAATATCCCGCTAATCCAAGGAAACTAAGAATCCCAGTTATTTTTATAGGTTGAGACCACTCCTATAAAACTTTTGTCTTTGAAGGGTCAAGTATGATTCCTTAATTGGTAATAATATTCCCCAATAAATCAACTTTCTGTAACCAAAATTCACATTTGCTGAACTTCCCAAAAAGCCTCTCCTTCTGTAGAGTTTTTAAAATAACCATTAGATGAACCTAATTCTCTTCAAAAAATTTGGAATATATCAAAATATCATCAATAAAAACTATAAAAAATTTATCAAGGTAGTAATTAAAGACTCTATTCATCAAATACATAAAAATAGCAGGTGAAATAGTCAGTTCGAAGGGCATAACAAAAAACTCGTAATGCCCATATCTTGATCAAAAGGCATTTTTTGGAATATCTTCTTTCTTCACCCTAAATTGATGATAACCAGATCAAATATCAATATTAGATAAGAATTTATCCCCATGAAGTTGGTTAAATAAGTCATCAATTCTTGGAAGAGGGTTTTTTTTCTTCACTGTGATCCCATTAAGTTCTCTATAATCGATGCATAGCTGCATTAATCCATCCTTATTCTTTACAAAGAGAACAGGTGCTTCCCAAGGCGACACACTTGGTCAGATAAAACCCTTATACAAAAGATCTTTGATTTGTTTCTTTAACTCCTCCAACTCTACATTTTACATCCTATATGGGGTCTTTGATATCGAATGGGATCCATGTATGAGTTCAATAGATAACTCTACCTCTCTTTCTAGGGGAGGTTCAGGTAACTCCTTAGGAAATACGTCAACGTATTCTTGGATGATGTGGAAATTTTATATCCTCAAACTCTCATTTCATTCTTCTTCTTCACCGATCAACTCTATAAATAAGGATATAGGAGGTTCTTCTAGACAAATATCAGGTTGATATATCTCTCTTTGGAAGATAACTGTAGGTTTTCCATTAAATACTACTGATATTTCCTTGGTTCTGCATTTGATCTTATCATTATACTTTGAGAACCATTCCATCTCTAGTATAATGTCAAATTACAACATGGTAATGACTACTAGATTAAAAAATAATATTGTGATCACTAAATTAAATACTATAGTTTCTAAACACTGATGATGATTGGATAATCCCACCAGGAGTCTTGACTGATAACTTGACTTTTAGAAAATCAGGGGTTGATTCTAAATTATTTGCAAACTTAGAGGAAATAAAGGAATGTGTAGAACTATAATCAAACAAGGTACTTTCTATATTTTAGATAACAATAACATTACCTACCACCACATCATTTGGTGCTTCAACTTCAGTCGTAGTGATTGAAAAAGTACAACCTTGTTCCCTTGGCCGATGCTGAGGCTGATGGTGATTTCCCTCCACTGCCCTCAGATTTGGACAGTGATTGGAAAAGTTCCCAAGTTATCCACAATTATAGAATTGGAAATAAGGTAGGGTCTGTACCATATTCCCTTTTTCATTAGTATTTGGGAGTAGAGGCTTCACCTCACTACGACAATTCCACACAATATGGCCATCTCTACCACACTTGTAGCACTTCCCGCTTCTGAGCAAGGAGTTCCCCGAATGCTTCTTCCCACATTTATTACACATGGAACATTTCACTTTCTTGCCTCATCTTACCTAATAGAAGCTCCTTCCTAGTCTTAGATCCATTGATCTCTTCTTGTTATTGGATTTATGAGACCACTGCATCTCACTAAACTCCAGTTCGACTCTCATCGCACTTCGCATGATCTCCTCATAGTTATCATAGTCTCGGTTGGCTAGATTCTTTTGCAGATGAGTTCTTAGTCCACCGAATAATATATCAACCTTACCATTTGGATCCCTGAAAAATCTATAGGTTTAACATGAAAGCCTTGTGAAGTTCATCTCATAGCTTCCCATAGATTCATTATCCTTCTGCTTCAGCTCGAGAAACATCTTCTCCATTCTTGTTCTCATCGATCGAGGGAAATACTTTATGAAGAAGATCCCTATGAACTCTTCCCACTCCATAGATTCACCTTCCACTCTTGGCCTTGTGCTTTTAATCATTTCCTGCCACTGATCAGCTTCTCCCTCTAAGTAATAAATAGCCAAGGTAACCTTCTCTTGTTCAGAACATTGGAGCATAGAAAAGATCTTCTGGATAGATCTAATCCACTGTTCAGCAATCAATGGGTCGATATATCCACTGAAGGTTGGTGGTTTTTGACGCATAAATGATTCAACATAAAATTGTTCCCTTCATGGTGAAATAGGTATCTCATCTTGATTCAAGTTATTTCCCATAACTTGAGTTAGTTGGTTCATAATTTTCATGAAAGTTTCCATTCTGGCTTCCATCAGAGGTTCGTCAGCACATGGTCCATTGCGGTAACCATTTTCACGGTTCCTCCTTTTTCCAAACATTTTCTAAAAGAATAAAACCTTAGAGAGAATATTATTTCATTTATGAATATTTTAACTATAAAGGATTTTATGTCTTAAAACTTCATGCTTAAACAATTACATTTCTCTATACATCCTTCATAATGATTCATAAAAAGCTTGTGATTGACCAAACATATCCCCTAGGAGTGTTAAACCAAGAGTGCAGCAAGGCATGTTGTCATGTACCAAGATACCTCAGGTCAAGCCCAAAACTCCTTGTCAGAGTTTTCACGCCTAGGTACATTTGTGCCAGAGCCACATCTACTTGTTCATATCCAGACAGGGATTTATTTGTTCGGAAACCACTTACTTAATATTTCACCAAAATACCAGGAAGTTTTATTATATTTAAACATTTATATAGGGTTCTTCCTAAAGTTTTCATATCCTAATTTCCATAAAAATATAAACTAACCTTTGATACCAACTATATTATCCCTCCTTTTTAACATAACTTTTCATTACATTTTACAAACAGAGGACCTTTAAAGTCTAGTGTCTTGAAAATTAGGAACAATAAAACATGAAAACTTAAAACAATATTTTAAATACCCTTTAAAATATTCTTTAATATTTCATTATATGTACAATTACTACATCTCATAACCTGGAGACATGCATCAAAGGAAAGGGTGAGCAGAAGGCCCAGTAAAGAAAGAAAGGGAATCAGTTTACTTGTGATATCAATAAGAACTTGATGAAAACCATAAGACATGAGAAATGGAAAAAGTGGCATATCATAATAAAAAGAACATAAATATGAACTTGAATATGTGGCTAAAACATTTAATTTATACATTCATGAACATATCACCAAGTTTCATCCCCAAGGTGTCATAAAAATTACCAAGATTATTCACCAAGGTATCGTGAAACTTGTCATCTCTAGAGATTAAATTCTTTACCCAATGCATTAGAGAGCTATCATGATTCACCATTAATATGTATTTATTTTCATGTGGTATACATAGATCATAATCATACATTCCATAAATAAACCAAATAGAATAAAATAAATGGGTTTCATATCAAAATTGTGACATTTTAAAAAGTGCTTAAAAATAAGTTCATTATGTCATTTATAACCCATCGAATGGGAGTGAGGGTTATATATATGTCAATTCCAGAATAAAATAGATCAATTTTATTTCATTATTAATACCTCTAGAAATGAAAATATATTTGGGTATTCACATAAATAAAACAAGATAATTTCATGAGAGAAAGAGAGAGATTTTGAGACGAGGATTCTGCAGCATAACGGCTATATAACATGGTTTTAGAAAACAATAAAAAGAGAGGGGACATAGGTATCCCATACATAAATGAATCATTTCAAAGTATAGGGACATAATAAAATAGAAATAAGATCATGGTGTGGAATAACATACCACATGAAAAGGAAACTTGAAAGAAAAGAGAAAATGTGATTTCTTTTACGAAAATTCGACATCCTAACGGTGTCACTTAAAAATTCATAAAATAAATTGATGAGAGAAGAAAGGGGATAAAATCATTTTGAAATTAAATTTAAAGTAAAAATAATATATAATAACATACCCCCACATAAGAATATGGAAACTATAAGACATAACTTAAAGGAAATCATGACTAAAAGAGGAGGGTGGAAGGTTCCCTTACCTTGAAGAGTGAATTCAAAAGCTCGGATGTTGGGACCTTGGGGGATTGAGGGAACTTTTGGAGGACTCCTGGGGAGGAAAAAAACCAGAGCTTAATTGAGGAGGATTTTGGAAGGAAATGAATGAGGGAATGGCTTGGTATTTATATGAAAAGTGAGGGAATATTTAATTAATTTCCAAGGGACACCTCATTGGTGGTATTTGAAAGACCATGGGCTTGCCCATGGTATTTTACCATGTTAATGGCCACTTGGGACACCTCATAACATATCTTACTATTCAAAATTCTACCAGATTTATTACATCATGATTACATCATTAATGATGTCATTAAACACACCAAAACTCAAAATTGTATTTTCACTATTCACCAAAAAAAAACATTTTATAAAAATATCATAAATTCTCCCTAACCTAATATCGATCTTTGAATTAAAAAATGAACTCCATTTTATGAAAATAATTTTATAAATATTTTTAATGTAAATTTTAAATAAAATCATTATTTATTCAAAAAAACAACTCTAAAACTATGACTTGTTTTGTAACACCTTGAAAAAGTAATCAAGGTCCCATAAAATTATAGTATAACCATAATACAATAAAGTAACAATTTATGATTACATTTTATGAAAATACATTTCTGTTTTAAATTATTAAAATAATTATAAAATAGTAAATAAATTATTTATGACATACAAAAATACCAAAACTTATACTATGTTCATTTTTTCACTTTTAAGATGTCTAAATTGTATTTATACATTCATGGGTGAAGTTTCTATTTTTTTGGATGATTAACTATTCATTACTATTTATTACTATTCATAAGGGTATGTTACTATTAATAATTTACTATTCACTAAAAAATCAAGTTGATCTTATTAGACTCTAATTTTCTTACTGATCATAACTGTAAAAGATCATTTTTTGAAAATCATTTCACATTATTAATTATTTAAAGTTTACATTAATATTTTAAAATACCCTTTTTTCCAAAATTCATTAGTAATATGGAACTGTAAATTCATCCTACATTTATCTGGATATTTGAAACTCACCAACTTTTCCATAATAAGAAATGACAATTTTACTTATACGAAATGTTTACACAAGTAACTAAGGTCGTGTTACATAGCCCCTTATAACACCTGCATAGGACCTAAGTGTAAGTTGTGCTATGGTGATAAAATCTTGGGGCGACTCGGACAACATTTCCCGAGTGGTGATTTCAATCAGCTTGAACTTCTCCCTTAGGAGATTCTGTTCAAACTTCACATGTTGAAGCTCATCTTGGGATTGGTTCAGAGAAAAGCCACAAGATTCTACCTCCTTCCCAAGCTCTGATAGATGGGCTTCGTACGACTTGATTCTACTAGATGAGTCCATTGACTCTTCTTTCTATATTAATTAACCAAGATCACTTGTATTTATAAACAATAATTGTAACATTAAGAGTTTATTTTCCAATAGTCATATTGACCAACAATCATATAAAAGTTGAAACCCAATGGTCTCATTTAATTATACTCACTTAATTAATTAAATGATATAGTTTTTTTGAGTATAAAATAACACACAAAAGTATGAAAGAAAATTTATTCAATAGTTAGGGTTGTTACAAAAAAGCCTCATATCTTGATTGGTTCTTACTATCCCCTTATCATGGAATAGTGTATTAACTCTATTAAAAAGATATTATATGTCCTTTAATGATTAGAAGAAGATAAAGTCATCCTAGCAGTTTTTAATTTTGAGAGGTAAGCTAATCAATGGTGGACACTAATCAAAAACACAAATTCTAAGGATGAAATTGATTCCATGTATTGTGAAGGTTTCAAGAAAATATTTTTCAATAAATATTATCCTAGAACTATCTATCTTAATATAGATAGGGATTTACTCATTCTGAATTGAAAGAAAGATGATTCTATCAGGGTGTATGAAGAAAACTTCACAATACTTTCACGATGCCCCTACAGATTTTTCATGAACACTAAAATCAAATTCAATCACTTATTTAGTGGACTAAAGTTGAGTTTATGAAAATACTTGGTGATTAAAGACTCTGAAATCTATGAGGTGATTATCTGTTGTTCCCTTGAGGTTAAAATAGAGATCACAGACTCTTGGTGGTATCATGGTCCCAAAGATAAAAAGAGGAAAATGGATTTTAATATTGGAGGATCAGTAGATAAATCCCATTAAAGAAATAAAACCCAACATCCTACATTTTAAAGGTGTGGGAAGAAGCATCTTGGAAACTATGAGGGACTAGGAGATGCTTCAAATATGGAAGAGAGGATCATCAAACTAATTATTTTCAAAGGTATGTGAAGAATCCTACAATTGAGTGATAAGAATGGAAGGTCCATATCAACACTCATCCTATAGTTTAGTGTTTCAATTGCAAGGAACATAGGCATTATGAAAGCCAATGCCTTAAGTTAAGGGTTGTTATAGGCAATCAACAACAACAACCTCCATGGTAGCAAGGAAGGGAATATGTTATCACTACTGCTGAGATGGATTCCAACAATGATGCAATGACAACTTCATTGGTTATTCATTTAAGAATATAAAATGTGATTTTTTATCTTGGTTTTTCAAATTATTTTGTATCCTATAATTATACTAGAACTATTCAATCACCACCTCAAAATATGAAGGTTGATTTATCTAAGGGAATAGTTAATGGGTAAATTATTATATCTAAAGTATATAACTTCTCTCAAGTTAATATTTGTAGACTAAACCTCCTAGAAAATATTGTATTACTTCTTTTGGTGGATTTTTATGCTATATTAGGAATGTATGGGATATATTTATATAAATCCAACATTAACTGTTGAGAAAAGGAGATCACTCTTCACATCTAGAGGCATCCCCTAATTTTGTATAAGTGTAAGGAGGAGTATGAATATCATTCTGAATCATCATCTCAATTGTAGATATTATTTTGTAATCAATCATATCTATCTCAAATTATTGAAAAAAATTAGATTATCATGATTGAAAACATTCCCATTGTAGGGGACTACACTAATGTGTTCCCTAAAGGATTATTTGGTCTTCCTCCTAACCAAGAGGTTGAGTTTTCAATTGATCTTATACTAAGATAATTTCCTATATTAAATACACCTTATATAATGGCCACCATTGAGTTAAAGGAAATGAATAAGGAGTTATAAGAGAATATATGCAAGGGTTTTATACACCCAAGTGATTCACCATGGAGTGTGTATGTCCTCTTCATCAAAAATAAGGTTGGATCAATGCACCTCTGCATTGATTATTATGATCTCAAAAAAATCATGATAAAGAACAAGTATACCCTTACATGGATAGATGAATTGTTCAATCAACTACATGGGGCCAAGTATTTATCTAAGGTGGATATTCAATTAGGATATCAGTAATTAAAATTTGGGAAAGAAGATATTCCCAAGACTACCCTTAGAATGAGGTATGGACACTATGAGTTCATAGTGATTACCTTCAGACATAGTAATTTTCTAGAAATTTTAATGGAATTAATGAATATAGACTTTATAGATTACCTTGAAAAATTTGTGGTAGTATTTATAGATGATATTCTGATATACTCCAAGAGCAAAGAGGAACACAAGGAGTATCTGAATACTGTTATAAAGACTTTGTGAAAGAAGAAAATTTATGAAAATTGTAGTAAATGTGAGTTATATATGGAGGAAGTATCATTCTTAGGGAATGTTATCACTAGTAAATGAATATTTTTGGACCCTTCCAAGACAAATTCAATCAAAGAGTGGCATATTCCAACATCTATCATGGATATCCATAGTTTTCTTGGTCTAGCTAGGTATTAATAACAATTTTTTAAGAACTTATCATGATTTTAAAACCCACTAACTAAGCTGACTCGAAAGAAAGTAAATTTTTTCTAGACTAGTGAAAGTGAAGAATAATTTAAATAGCTTAAAAATATACTTATCACTGCACCAGTACTTACACTACTAACAAGTGGGGAACTATTTGTGGTATACGGTAATTCTTTATAAAAGGTCTTCGGTTGTGTGTTGATTAAAAGATGATAAAGTGATATCCTATACCCCAAGGAATCTGAAAATTCATGAGCAAAACTATCCCAAAAATGATCTAGAGTTGGAAGTTGTGATCTTTATATTGAAAATATAGTGGCATTATCTCTATGGGGAGAAGTGTGAGAAATATACTAATCATAAGAGACTCAAATATATATTCTCACATAATAAAATTAATATGGTCCACGGAATATGGTTAGATCTCATCAAGGATTATGACTACTCAATCCACTGCCATCATGGTAAAGTAAATAAAGTGGAAGATGGTCTAAGTAGAAAGGATCCTGCAACTTTATCAATGATATTAATTGATAAGTACACAATCTTATTAGACTTGAAAATAATATAAATGTGAATCATTAAAGAAGGAACGTCATCAATACTTTATCATATTATTTTTCAACCATCCCTTATAGAGAAAATTAAGGATTCTCAAAGAGATTATGTGGAAATTCATAAGAAGGTGGAAGCTATCAGAAAGGGGAAATCCTTATAGTTAAAAAATTTATGAGGAAGGAGTCATGAGATATGGGTCATGACTATGTGTACCATCAAATCCTAAGGAAAAGAAATATATTTTGAATTATGCACACATCTTGACTTTCTCTATTCACACAGGGATCATAAAGATGTAATGAGATCTTCGAGAAAACTATTAGTGGGATAATATGAAGAAATAGATCATTGAATATATATTAAAGTGCCTAGTGTGTCAGCAAGTAAAGGCGAGAAAAAATTAAAAGGTGGTGGTGCAACCATTTCCCATACCAACTTGAAAATGGGAAAATATCACCATGGACTTTTTCACTGGACTTCTGAAGAAATATAGAGTAAATAATGTTATATGGGTTATTGTGGATCATCTTACAAATACAACTCACTTTATTTCAATTTGAGAGGATTTCTCACTCAACCAACTTTCATAGATATATATCAGGGAGGTTTTCAGGCTTCATGGAGTACCATTATTGATTATTTTCGATCGTGATCTATGATTTACCTCTAATTTTTGGAAAATTATCCAACAAGCTCTAAATTCTGAGTTGAACTTCACTATGAATTATCAACCTCAAACTGATGGACAATTTGAGCAGACTTTTCAAACATTAGATACATGTTGAGATCATGTTCGGTGGACTTAAAAGGATGATGGGATCAACATCTTCCACTGGTTGAGTTATCTTACAAAAATAGTTTCCACTCAATCATCCAAATGGCTACATATGAATCCATTTATGGGAAAATATATAGAACACTGGAATGATAGGATGAAGTTGATGAATGTAATCTATTGGGACATGAAATGGTCAAAGAAATGGTAGAAAAGGTGAAAACTATTCAACAACACACCATGGAAACATAAATTTGATAGAAGTGTTGTGTAGATAATTGTTGATGGGACTTGGAGTTTGAGGTTGGTGATAAGGTATTCCTTCACATATCTCTATGGAATAGAGTCATGATATTTTGGAAGAAAGGAAAGCTAAGTCTCATGTACATTTCCCCCTTCGAGATTCTTGATTGTGTCAAAGTTGTGGCCTATCGACTATTACTTCCACCAACCATGTCTCAAGTACATGATATATTATACATATCCCTCCTAAGTAAATGCATAACATATCCCTAACATGTACTAAATTTAGAGATGATACAGCTGGAAAATTATCTCTCTTATGAGGAGCAGTAGATGAAGATCTCGGACTATAAAGATAAAGTTCTACACAACAAGACTACCTACTTGGTAAAAGTACCATGTCAAAACCATAAGTATGAATAGGAAACATAGGAAATGGATGAAGCAATGAAGGAGAAGTATCATCACCTATTTTCACCTTAGTATACAATATAGAATTTTGAGGGTTAAATTTCATAAGGGGGGAAGAATGTAATGACCCATAATTTTATCAATGGAATTTCTCTTTTTATAATTATATAATATTGTATATAACTGATACATCACATAAATAAATTGAAAAAACAATATAAATGAATAATTATACATTAGTTAGTAATAAAACAAATAGTAATGCCAAATATTACCTTGGGAAAATAAATATAATATAATATAACAAGAATAGGAAAATTTATATCTACTCGATCCATTAGAATGATCGTACTCAAGAACAAAGCTGTAGAAATATAACATAAAGTTTATAATAAAATATTTTGATTGAATATTAATTTATATAAATAAAATTAATATAAAATATAATTGAATGGTTAATGAATTAAATAAGAGGTATTTATATAAATTAAGCAACTTATACCACTGGAATAGTAACCTGATCATTGGAATAGTAACCTGGATGTTGGAATAGTAATATGACCATTCAGAATGATAATCTAGCCATTATAATATTAAAATAACCTATCAAAGTTTAAAAAAATTAGGTATCTTATAAATGAAAATATATTTTATTTATATCATGGTATAATAAATTTTTTTTAAATGATAAATTAAGTGTTGGTATTTTTGTAAAATGTAAATGATTATTTATAATTTTATAATTAATATAATGATTTAAAAGAAAATTTATTTTCAAAAAATATATTCATAAATTAATATTATGTTTTATTATAATTGTTATATAATTTTATGCAACCTTAATTACTTTTTTAAAGGGTTATAAAATTGATTTTAATATTAAAATCAGTATTTTTTAAATAAATGATGATTTTATTTAAAAATTAAGTTTATTATGTTTAGAAAATAATTTTCATAAAATTTATTCCATTTTTTAAATATAAATGTTTAAAAATTATTGGGGTAAATTTTTGGTATTTTTCTAACATAGTTGAATTTTTTGTGGATAGTGAAATATGGTAATTTATGATATTTAACATTATAAGAAAACACATGAATTTTAGAATCATTACTAATGTAATCATCTATTATTTTGAACTAAAATACAATATTTACTATATATAGTCACAAGAATCAATACTATTGATATTCTTGATCCAAAATAATAAACTATATAATGAATATAATAATCAAAAACACCCCTCTCCTCCCCTTATAAATACCACCTCTCGCCACGCCTTCTCCTCACACCTAATAATACTTGTAGATTATCTAAATTAATCCAAATTAACTTATAAATAATCATACCCATTTCTAATATCTAATGGTCTCAACAAAATACCAAACCCAAGTTCCCTAAGGAGGTTCTCAAGGAGACTATTTTTAAGATGTAAAATCTGCATACTTTCTCTTTTAAATTCTTTCTTTCTTCTACCTTATCCTCAACTCCCCTATAAAAAAACATGATAAATATAGTATAATATATATGCTATAATTTTATTATGTTAATTTAATATTTATCATCAAATATATTCTCTTATCCTTTTATTCTAAAGAAATGAAAATAGCATCTGTGATGTGTTGATCCACCGCCTTCGTGGACGATGAGTTTTCATTTTTCATTAACACTTTCTAGACTGATCATAAATTTATTTTTATGGTTAAATCAGATTATAATATGTATATAATAATTTATTTCAGGTTTTTAACCATTATATAAACATAATATTAAATAAAATGATACTAGTTTGTGATGGTCGTAAAAACAACCAAAATAAACTAATCATTTTTCATTAAAATTTGTCTAATGAATCATTCTCATATCTAAAATAAATTATATATGGGACCATATAAAATTATATAATTTTATTAATAACATTTAATTTTATTTTTATTTTTATTTTTTTTGTTTCCATTTGATAAGAACCTCCATAATTATACATAATTAAACCGATCATGAAATCCATGAAACAAACTCTCCTGGAACAATAAAATTGAACATTATAACTAATCAAAATTTTCATAAATGAACTTAATAAAATTATAATAAATAAAATATATATATGGAAATTTTATAAATTAAATTATTAATGAATCTAGTTTGGTTATTTAAGAAATTAAGTGAAAGTGCATAACACATTTAGACATAAGGTGAGGGATCTCTCTGAACCTCTAAATTACCTCTGGGTTACGCATTATCTTTCTTTACACCATTATATTTCTAAAATATTGTTATATAATTCTTATAAATTCCATTTATATGTCACAATATTATTTATCTATATTAATTCATCCTTATTTTATGGGGAAATAAATAATTTATAATATTCTCTTCTCAATTCCTCCCGATAAGAAATCTCGATTAAAGGGAACTTCCCAATTTCTTACCCATTTTGAATTGCACTACATAATCAATTTTAAGACACAATTATTTTTATAAAATCACTCATTTTATCATTAAAAACTATCTTAGTTTATTTATGGTTTTATGCAAACAATCATTCTTTCATCCTCATTAAAGACTCTTTACTCTTTTCCCTAAAATCGCACTTAATTGACACATTTATAAAGTTATTAGATCACTATTTTTCATGATTTCACTCTATTTTTACTTCATTAATCATGATATACTCTTAATTTTACTTTATGAATTTCCAATAATTATTTAAATCACTTATTTTATAAATACCATTATTATATGATCTTGGTCATTCTTTATGACATGATTATGATACTCATTTCTTTATATGGGTAACCCTTATGTTTATCCCTTATATTTGATTCTTCATGTGGAACACATATGCATGAGAATATTATTATGGGTGCACCCAAATATCACTCCAATTAATTGGGTATTGTTTAGTCTCATGAGACGTTGTGTATGGGATTAGGGAGTAAACCTACTCAATTATGGAACTTTTTCCACCATGTGATATAGTCTTAGCAGTTGCCTTGACTCATGTTTATGTCATGTTATATGTTAATTTCACATTACTATGTTTTGATGATCATATCATTCCATTTTCTATGTTCTATTCTTCCAAATTATTATTCATGTTCTATGAATTTTATGTTATCATAGTATGCCTTTTAACTCACGTGTTATGCTTTATTCCCATGTTTATTCCCTTATTAGGATTTTTAGATCATACCTTTTATCTATATATTCTCTATCTTATCTGATGTAAATATAAGACCTCAAATTAAGTTAGAAGCTCATTTTGTAAGATTAATAAAGATTTGTTTAATTTTAGCTCATTATTTTCAATTTTATGTACCTAATATTCCAAATACACTAGAATTTACAATCCTTGGTTTATATTTGATGGTTAATTGTTCTTAAAATAATATAATGTGTAAAATTATAGGGATTATATATCCACCACTACAACATCAAAAATCACATCACATACTCTAAATAAAACACAATAATTTTCCATTGATTTTTTAACCATAGTGAGAAAGACCCCATACCCAAAAACAAATAAGGACAAATGTAATAGAAATCATATTGAACAATAACCTATTATTCATTCCTCTATATTCAATCATAACTCTAGGTTCAATCATCAACACTTAAATTCCATATATCCAAACAACTAAAACTTTTCCAAATTTAAGTGGTTATTCTATAATTAAAGGTGGTATATATGATAAATATGGGAAAACGTATGTATAATATAGAATAAAACACAAGTTTTTTTTAGAAAAAAACATCGATAAAACCTCTAACAAATAAAGAATATTATGGAATTTCATAATGCATATGTGAATCACCATCTTCCCTTCAATTTCATTTAATCATGTTTTTTATATTTTTAGGGTAATCCAAACCATCTACCTAAATGAAACAAAAACATGATAATTATATAATTTAAAAATGAATAAATAAGGATAAATTTTGAATCCTCTACCAAAATAGAATCTTTAACAATCATTTCATGAGATGATAAGAAAAATCCAATCAATGCTACATGATGTATAAGGATTAATGACAAGGCATATACATGGCCATTACTCATCAAAATCACCACACAGAAACACTAAAATAAAATCAAATGCATTATCAAGGCCTCCCCAAGAGGAAGTTATAAGAAGAGAATCGAGATTAAGGGATGAGGGATTCACCTTAGATCACAAGGAGTTAATACCTTAAGGATGAGTGTCAAAAAACAATCAAAGGATGTATAAAGATATCCAATGTCATAACCTGCACATAATCGTCCCATAAATTACATTATTTTTGGAATATATTTCATTTACTATATCCCAAATCCATTTTTAGGTTTATATTTTTAAAGGATTATAAAATCTGTTACATTACAAGGTGGACTTTCCACACAGTGTCCATTGTTTTCTACAAAACATGTTCTTTATAAAGACACATTTGTTTCATTCAAGGTATCTCCCATAATCGGAACTATGACTTAATTAACATTCCTACTCATCCTTATTCCCTATGAAAAACATTTGAAAATTTTGGATGATAAAAAAATATTATTATGGGGCATAAAATAAAATAAACCTGGTAGTCTATTTTTAAACCAAAAAAATCAATAATAACATTTTCTTTTTTCATAATAAACTTTTGTTCACAAATATCCACTTTTATTTTCCATGAAAAAAGCCTAATTTATTAATATATTTCATAAAACATTTCATATTAAATCATAAAAAAAAATCATAATCATAATGGTTTCTTAGAAAACAATAAAACTCATGAATACCTTTCCTTGGAAAACAATCCTTGACCTTTTTTTCAAAAAGGTTATAAAATTTCCTTAAAAACATAATATCATTTTCTTAAATTTTGAAATAAAAATATTTACTTTATAAACCATTGAAATAATATCATGTAGGTACCTTCATACATTATACTTACATTCACCCTTATAAGAACCCTTACAATGTAATCACTTGACCAGATAATTCCCACATCTCTTTAGAGTAACCAATCACCAGTAATCTTTATCACTTTACCCAATGTATTGGAGAGATATATCAGTCACACCCATAATTATAATTATTTCATGCTCATCCATATTTAATATAAAATATCAAATAAAAATATCATTAATAAAACACATATATATTTTACTTTAACCATAAAATTCATTTGAATCAGTATTCAAGCCCATAAGAAATAACACTTCCAGATATCTCATATAAATGACAAGAAATTTCTATTTCCTTTGAAAAACAATTTAAAACTAAAAATTCAATGAATATTAGGAATATAATATTATTTGAAAAACCATGTTAACATTTAGAGAAATTTTGATAATGAATAATAGCTATGATGGAAGGAAATGGTTATACTAACCCTTCTCTTTATTACACACTTAAACATGATTTATTACATAAACCTACACTTAATACAACTCTGAGGATCGAGAGGTCTAGTATCTTGGGAAATTATGAACATTACATAACAACTTAGAACATAAAACCCAATATCTTTATTGAAAACTTATTTTATATGACCACAACATTCCTTCATACTTGGAATTGCATGGGATAACCTGAGGACATGCATAAGAAAAGGGTGAGCTATAAATCCCAGTAAGGGATTAAACAAGGAATAACATGAATAATACAGCACATGTTAGTAAATAGGCATATCAATGGAGCATAATAGAAACATGAACATAAAGTCATGATATAACATGATTATCATAACATGGAAATGTGACATCAATATTTAATATGATATTAACATGAGCCAAGGATCATTGCACATTCAGCATGAGTAAACCATCATTGCAATTGAATTATCATGAGTAAACCCTCACTGCACTTGAATTATCATGATACTAATCTTTACCCAATGCATTGGAGCGCTATCAACACTACTACAAAAATGGGAAAAGGAAGTTCCACCCTTTATCAGTGCTAAAAAAATCACTGATAAGGGGTGGCCTTTATCAGCACTTTTTTTAGAACTGATAAAGGGGACCCCTTTATCAGAGCATTTTTTAGGAGCGCTGATAAAGGGGGCTTTATCAGTGCTTTTTCCTAGTTCTTATAAAATTTATATTTAAAAAAATCATGAAAAATGATATATTGTTATATAAGTGTATTTATATTGATATAAATATAATATATATTTTTTAAATATGTTTTAGATAAATATAAATAGACAATTACATTTAATATATAAAAAATTTAGTGAAAATGGATTTAAAATATTTTAAAAAATATTATTAATTAAAAATTTCCTATTTATCATCGATTAATAATAATTTAATAACAATCTGAAGACACAAAAAATCATAAAAAAATAAATAAAAGATCTAAAATAAGTTGAAAATGTAACTCAAACTTCAAATGACCATAACTTTTGATCCAGGTGTCTGTTTGAGCTCTACAGCATATCAAATTGAATCTTGCGACGATCTCTACATGCTAATGACCCAAGGGAACTTTAATTTACATTTTTCAAGGCCCAAATAAACCTATAAGACCTCCAAGATTGAGTTTTTAATCAGGATATCCCAATTTTTTAACATTCTAACAGGTATAACTTCTGATCCAGATGTCCTCTAGGCATGTACCACATATCATATCAAAGATTATTTCATTTTCTTTGATTTGACTAGTTGTAGAGTTGAAACAGACTTCTGGATTAGAATTTATGGTCATTTTAACATTCTATGGCTTTTCAAATACACACATATATATGTATTTATTCATAAATATATATATCTGTGTGTGTGTGTGTTGTATATATATATTTATTTATTTATTTATTTATTTATTTATTTATTTATAAAAAAACATAAAAACATATTTTATAAATGTATTTAAAACTAATCTTATAAATATATATTAATATACAAATAAATGTATGGATAAAAAATTATAACTAAAAATATATATATAAATAATTATAAATATAAATTAATATATGAGTAAATATATATATATACTAATATATGAATAAATATATACGTATTAATATAACTAAATTTATTTATATTAATATGAATCTATATTAATATATGAATAAATATAACTATATATATATAAATAAATATTAACATGAAAATAAATATATATATATATATATATTAATAAATGAATAAATATATATGTATTAATATAACTAAATATATTTATATTAATATGAATCTATATTAATATACGAATAAATATAAATATATATATATATCATTAAATAAAGAAAAAAAATTAAATGGCCTAGTGGTAAAGGTGCAGGCCCACAAGGGTGGAGATCACGAGTTCAAGTTTGGGTGGAAGCAAGGAGGTGCACGCGGGCATTTTGGGTGATACGCGGGTAAGGGAAGCTCACAGGAGAGTTGGAGGGGTCCTCCTAGCGCTGATAAAGGGGGGGTCGAGCACTGTTAAAAGCTCCTCCCCACACATTATATATTATATTTTATATTTTAACTTTTTTAACTTTTATTAGTGCTTTTTAAAAGCACTGATAAACGGTGTCCTTTATCAGCGCTAAAAAAAGTGCTGATAAAGGACCCATTTTATCAGAACTTTTCTGAGCACTAATAAAAGGACCCCCCCTATCTTCACCTTGATTAACAACACTTTTTTAGCATTATTAATTCAATTTTCTAGCACTGATAAAGGCCATATTTGTAGTAGTGCAAGGCGCACCCTTCTTAATCATTTTATTTCATGCATAAGTGTGTCACATGGATCATACAACATGGAATCATTCAACATCATCATTTTTTTCCACGATAAAAAAGTGTGAAATACATACATGAAACTATATAATCAATAATTAAATGTGTGTAAATTTGAATACCCTTGATAGATAAATGGGCATGTTATTCACTACAAAATGACTTTGTCTTGGAAAATCACGGTGCAATTTCAACAGCATAATGTCGTTACATAATAATTCATAAAAAATGTTGATGAGAGAGAAATGGGTATATCATCATATTTAAATGAAATTTATAGTAAGGGGTCATATAGATACATGTACCAACATATTTAATGTAATTTAGATGCATAATATAAAATAATTGCTTGAATGTAAATGAGAAGAGAGAAATTCCTTACGGAATTTAAGAATGGTGACGGGTGTACATGAGAGGCATTAATGAGAGAGAAAGAGGTACCTCATAATTAAAACGTAAGGATTTAAGTATGGGGGAGGTGAGAAATCTTACCCCAACATTTTTAATTGAAACAAAATGGTATAACAACATAATGAAATTTGGATAAAAAAGAGAAAGGAAGAAATCCCTTACTTAGAATTGTGATCCAAAGGCTTAGAAGAGGCTTGAGAGAAGATTATTGGGAGCTTGGGGTGACATGGGAGGACACTATAGAGATTAGGTAAGATTATGGATGTGATCAAAGGGTTTTTAGTGAACAGAAGTGGGAGATTGGGTGGGTTTATATAGGAAAAGAGAGGGAATTCATTATTATTTTAGTTTTGGAATCCACAAATTAAACTAATCAAAACCACAAACCAACCCATGGTTTTTGCCAATGGTTTTTGATAAAGTTAAGTTTAAATTTTATTTTATAACTCAAATGGATGAACTTCTTAAAATATTAGGCTTTCTTATGTGGAGGTGAGTCACACTCTCAAGGAAATCATTTTAAAAGTTAAAATGTTTTATAAGTCTTGGAGGGTTCACTAAGGTACCATAAAATTAATCAAAAAAATATAAAATCACATTATTTTAAAGTTAAAACATATATTTTCAGAACATACTTTTTATAGTATTTTATTACATAACTATTAGGTCATTATAATGTCATAAAAAACATTATATATTTAAATGGTATTTACTTTTTACCCAAAAAAATTGATTGTCTTAGAAAATTAAGAAAAATTCACCTTTGGATAATTTTGATGTATTGATTCCAAAAATAATATTCATTTTATCTAAATAATTTTCTAAATATGTGATTTTTTACTTTTAAAATAAAAACTGACATTTATCGAAAATTCATGGGTTTTGACAAAAACTGCTTTCAAACCTTAATAAAAATTACAGTTTCATTCATAAAAAAATTATATGATAATTTATATTTAATAAAAATTAATTTAGTAATAATATTTTATTAAAATATTATTTAGTTAAAATATCCATTAATTCATAAAAATATATTTCTTAATTGAATATTAACTAAAAATACTATTTGTGATTTAAAATCTATTTACAAAGTAATAATAAAATGAATGTATATTATCTATACAAAAAATAATACACAAAATCATAGTACAAGGGTATCATTACATAACCCCTTAAAACACCTGTATAAGACCTAATGGTAAGGTGTGTGATGGTGACAGACTCTTGGGGAGGCTCAGATAACATTTCCCATGTGGTAATATCTATTAACTTCCACTTCTCTCGTAGATAGTTTTGTTTAAGATTAACGTGTTGAATCACAGCTTGGGCTTGGTCAAGAGCGAAGCCCAGTGATGAAACCTCCTTTCCGAGATCCGAAAAATAGGCTTTGTATGGATCAATTCTACTGGATGAGGTCATCTCTTCCTTTTTCTGAGTAAATTGTATTTGTTAAATATTTATATTTATACTAATTATATGGTCACTGTTCAACGTATATATTAACAATGGTAACAATTCTTAACAGTATTTTAAAACCCAAAAACATAAAACCAAGGAAGTTCATATGTTATATAACCATTTTACATAATAAGGCATTTAATTATATCAAGAATAATTTTCATTAATAAAATCTTGGTTCATTACAATGGTTCTCAAACCATATAAATTAAAAAAACATTATTTCTATACATTTTGTAAAAAGTTGAAAATAACCCATATAGAAAATATTGAAAAGATTTATTTTTAATCCTCTATAAAGAAATTAAAAAATAGTTGAAAATTTAATTTATCAATAATTTTATCATGAATAATAACATTATTAAAATATTTAAAAGAACCTTAATATGTAAAAAATGATTAGGAAGGAAAACATAAAAACAATATTTTTAAAAGAAATTTGGTTTCCCCGAGTCCCAACTCGTTTCATTTGTATTTATAACCTCATGAGTAATAAAATCATATTAGTTTTCCATTTGATTAAGAAACTTTTTAATGGTCATTAAATTATCATTATTCACTTTATTTAATTTTTTTCCATGTTTTATTTAGTTACTAAAATGGTTGAGTTCACATTGGATGTTTTGAGGATGTTCATTTTAGAATTCAAAAATGAATTCAGTATGTTGACTAAGGTCAAAGTGATCATGGTTCCATCATATTTAGAATATTAATCATAATAAAATTATTATTTTTATAAATTAAATATAATTTTAAAACCATCCATGGGAGGTGGATATGGAAAATGGAATGCATCGTATCATGGAGGCGATAGTTCGCACATGCACATGAGCGACATTTCCATTTTTCTAATGGATGGAAGAGAAATATGGTATATAATATTTTACTTTTATAGAATCATAATTATGATATAAATATAATATTTATTCATTATTTATATTCTTATAACCAACCATGTGACGTGTTAATTAAAAATGAATCACATCGCTTTGTGAAAGTGGTATTCCACATGTACGAACGACCGTCATTATCATTTTCTAGTGGATGGAAAGGGTAAGAAGGTAAGTAATATATTATATTTTCATAATAATAAAAATTTCATAAAAAGTTATATATTCATTAATTCCATCTTTATAACCATCTATTTTAGGTAGTGATGGAAAACAAAACACATCTCTTCGTGGAGGTGGTAGTTCACACATATGCACGAGTGATGTTTTTATTTCCTCAAGGATGGAAAAGAGATTAAAAAAAGAGTTATTTAATCAAAATAATAAAATTTAAATATATAAAATATATTGATTTAATTATTTTATAGTGGTTATAATAGATTTTAAGGGGGTGTAATAAAAAATAAACTTGAAAAAGGTCAGTTGGGACTTATATGTCCTCCTCGAATATCTCCCTTTAACTTAAACCTTAATCCTTCTAGGATTGGTCTTTTGAGAAGAAAAATGAATCGAGGACATGGGGATGATATTTTTTAAGGTTTTTGAGTTGGTTTTTTATGATATATGTTGCTCAAAATGTTCTAAGAAGTGAATATATAGGGTTATCTTTTATAAGTGATGGGAGTGGAAAACTTGTAAATACTTTAATCATTTAAATATAATAAATTTATTTATTAATGTCAAGTGGAAAAATTTGAACAATTTATATTAAGGTAAAAATACACCCAAAAAATCACATTTATCCAATTTTTACATAAATTTTATCTCGTATCTCTTAGTTTAATAATCCATCACCCCCGTTTAACCTTTACCGGGGTGATAAAGTTTTACTATGGTACTGTTCATTATGACCAAAAATGAAATTTAAAAAATTTAAAAATATGAAAATCCTTATTCCAAATATTAAATCCATTTTTAAATATTCAATTTATAGAAGTGTAAAATATTAATTTCAATATATGTTTTCAAAACGCAATGAAAAACAATTTTAGGAAATGTCATTTTTAAGCATAAAAATGATTTTATACCAAAATAAAATATAATATGGATTAATATGGAATTATTTGGATTAAATTTAATCAAAGGATGCTTATTTAACTTTAAAATAAATCCAAACCCAAATGGTACTTTCTAATTACTTGAAAATAAATGATATCTTTTATAAAAATCAGTATTTTCCACTATTCACTAAAAATCAATCTTTTTAGAAAAATAAAAAAAACATCCTAAGATAATTCAAATATGATGAATTGAAAATTAAAGTTAATTTAATAAATTCCAAACTCTAAAATTTATAAATTTAATTTTTAAATAAAACTGTATATTTCAAGGAAAACATCTCTGTTAGAATAAAACCATTTCCTCTCCAACTAAAAAATCATATAAAATTATCATATTATATATTAATCCATAAAATATATTTATTAACACTAATAATACATAAAATTTATTTATTATTAATATTACCTAGTTCTTCATATTCTTCCCCCTTTTATAAATTTCATCCTCATGATTTTCTTCATTACTTAAACAAGTGATGGTATTTTTCCTCCATAGATTTTTATGATTCACATGTTTCTTCTTCAATCATATGGTTTCTATATAAAAATTATACCAAGTAAATTTATTTATTCAATTACACTTTCTCACTATGATCAAGAATCGGAACTATCCATTCCACATAATTGATATTCTCCTCTAACTGTACCACTCCAGGGATCAAAACATTAGATGCATCGGGTATATACTTCTTCAACAATGAAATATGAAACACATAATGTGACTAAGATAAACTCAGAGATAATTCAACCTAGTAATAAACTTATATCAATTTTTCTAGAATTTCATAGGTTCTAATGAACCATTCACTCAAATTTCCTTTTTTACAAAAACATGTTACACCTCTCAAAGGAGATATTTTAAGAAATACATAATCACATACCTCAATTGAAATTTTATTAATCTAATTATCTACATAACTCTTTTGACTAATATATGCTTCCCTCATGTGGTGCTAAATCATTTTTACCTTCTCGTCCATATCTTCTACTAATTCTTGTCCCCAAAATTTCCACTCACCGAATTCATCCCAACATTCTAGAGTCCAACACCTATTTCCATATAATGCCTCAAAATGTTTCATCTGAATACTAGAATGAAAACTATTATCATAAGACATCAACTAAATACATATGTTAATCCCAACTTCCTTGATAATCTAATGAGAAATCTTGAAGCATATCCCCTAATTTCTTAATTGTATGCTATGAATATCCATTATAATGATGATGAAATGTTGTACTAAAATTTAATTTAGTACCCATCAACTTCTAAAGTACTTTCCAAAAAAATTATGTAAATATGGGATCTCAATTAGATAAAATAAAGGTGGGAACTCCATGTAACCTGCCTATCTCCTTTAAATAAATTCTATAAATCTAATCCAAATACAAAGTATCTTGAATAGGAAAAAATGCACATATTTATTCAAATGACCATTAATAACCCAAATTGTATTATTACCTCAATATGTATTCGGTAATCCAACCATGAAATCCATGATATGTTCTTTCATTTTCATTTTGTCCTTGAAAAGTACGAATCATCCCCTTTTATGGTTTCCATTCAGATATAATATACTAACAAGTCAAACATTTCATGGTAATATTATCTATATCTTTCTCCATACCTTTCTATCAAAAATATTCTTAAAGCTCTTTGTATATCTTAGTGCTTTTAGGATGAAAAAAATAGAGTGTTTTGAGCATCACTCAATAATTCCTTATTTAATTGAGAACCACTCAAAACAAATAACCCATTTCTAAATATGATAACACCTTATTTATCAATATTAAACTCAGGTAACTTACCATTTTTTACCAATTATACTCTTTAATAAAAACCATGATCTTTCTTCTGAGCCTTGTTGGGTCCTGATAACTCCAAAAATAAAATAAAAATAATTCCATCAATTTGGAAAAGGAAGAAAAATATTGAAGGAAGAGTTCAAGAAATATTGTTCAAAGGGATGAAATCAGGAAGGATGAATTCACGCCATGAAGAACAAATCCCTTTGTAGACTGTCGCCCCATATTGTTATCTACTGCTTCATGAAACACATGTCAACTACATAGATCATGGGATAGACATAGTGGCGTCGGCACCTGTAAAAGAAATCAAAGTTGTTTATAGGAAGGAGGTGGTGATTTACTAACCCACAAATGAATATTCCACATAAACTAAATATTTCATGAGACGAAGCGGTATCATCAGCTCCCCACAAAGAAAATGAAGTTGTTTATAGGATGTAGTCAGTGATCTACACCCCCTCAAACAATGACCCCCTTCCGTGAGCGATGTCCCCTATTGACCAAGTCATTATTAGGATGAGAATTCTCCATGGGATTCTATAAATTATGTCTTGTGTCACACTGTGGACAACCGGCTATACTTGTATTCAGTTCCTCTATTCCTCTATAAAAGGACACTAAGGGGGATAAAAAAAGACTTACCAAAGAACATTTATAGGAGAATCCACACCCATATATACAAAAGAAATAGATCTAAATAAATCACTTCGATGATTCCTAGATTTTAAAACCTACCTCATATCATAAATGAGGATAAAATATATCATCTGAAAATCCTTGAACCCCAAAAAAAATCATGGAAATAATTCCCATGAGGAACAAAACCAATGGCCCCTTTGAAAATAGGCATCCCACATAGCAAAATGTTATGTGGGACAAACCCTACCCCTTGTAAAAAATCACTACACGGGAGGAACTCGACCCAGTGTAGAAAATCACTATGCATGAAGAACTTGGTCCCACTTAGCCAAATCATATGTGGGAAGAACATGATTCCGCATAGCACAATGCTACATAGATGATACCCTCACCTGAGTAGTAGTATGTTATGCTGAGGGAACCTTATCCTACGTAAGAACATGTTATGTGGAATGGGGCATCCTAGGGTGTTCTACCCTTTAGCTCCCATTATTCTCTTCCATGGTATTAGTTATTATATCGGTCCCTCTATGAACTAGTCTAATGGAATTAGGCTACTTCCCCTTATAAATCCACTAGAGAAGTATGATTGGATCATTGGGAATGTCAACATATCCTTTTGAGTTTACATGCCCACGGTAAGTAGAATTCCATGCATGACCCCAGTAATTCGGCAGATCCTCATAATTCCCTTGAGTTTAAATTCCCATAGTAAAAGGGTTACAACCTTAGGGTTCTCATGTGAACCTCCCTATTCTAGGGATTGAAGGGAATTGATATCATTTTCTTTTGATGAAGGATAGTGTTGAACATTCTTTTCTTTCTTGGAACAAGTTTTGGGACACTCCTCCTAAGGTAAGCCCCATTCCTTTCTTTCCAGTGGCGCCACATTGGCTCCTCTTCACCTCTGCCCAAGATGTATCCAGATAGATCACCATATGTAACTATCCTGGATATGAATACAATAGAGGATACATATGCACTCAAAGCCCCTATCCCCCCCCCTTTGGGCTCCAGCACCATCCATCAGTGGATAGGGTGAGATCGTATGATCATCAGATTTACTACTTCCTCTTGTTTCTCACATCAAGCATGAATCACATTGGCTTAAAGGTTAGTGGTGATTCTGACATCCACATGATTCTAAAACCTCAAATGGGAATTCTCTATAGATGTAATCCACAACTTTAAGCACCAAGTGGGCATCCTGTATGGTGTAAGACCCAATCATTCCAACCTCAAATGGGAATTCTCCATATATGTAAGCCCCAACATAAAGTACCAAATGGGAAGCTTCCATGCATAATACCCCACCTATAGAACTATGTAGGATTTTATTCCAAACTAATTGGGATACATATAAAGCCTCCCTGAGGTTCAAACCCGACACCCAAATCACCCTAATGTTTTTGGGCCACATTCCTGGTAGGTTCATATCCACCCAAGAGACCACATCTCTTCCAGGTACCTCGGGCCTCCTCAGAATAAGTCCCACACCATCCTTTACCAGGATACCTTTCACCTGAATATCCTTGTTGCATGAAATTAAACTGCATGGTTGGTTCCTTGTCATATAACCTTAAAAGGTGATGTTTCTAGTTAAGCATCCCCAAACTACATGGGTTCTTATTCCTCTCATGAGGATACATAGGAAGCTCATTTTATGGGTTTGATCCTGACATCAAAATAACTATCATCCCCCTGGATGATGGTAAACTCCATAGCACCCCATTATTCATCTTAAAACTAGTTTTGTCCCAATAAATGACCAAATAATCCCTGATCTATCCACAGAAGGGTAACATTGATGGAGAACCTTAGATATATACAGATCCCTCCATTGATGGAGAACCTTAGATACATAGAGATGATTCCAAACTCACGCATAGTCATAATGAATCACTACCTCTAGGTAATATTTAATATAAACACTTGGGAATTAACCAAGTATTCATGAGAATGACTTAAATCGATAAGAGAGCCCCAAAAGAGACAATAGTTCCCCAAAAAAGGGTGAGATGATCCCGACTTCCCATCCACTTGAGCAATGTGAGTTCTTAAGTTCCATTGGTCAAATCATCCAATAAACACCTACCTTTGGAAAGTAGGTCTGTGAATCATGGATTTAAGATTTTTTGATCATTTTTGGCTCCAAGAACAAACCTATTGAATACAATTTGAAGATGGTGTACCTGACATCAGTGATTGTACACCATTTAACCCCATGCAATCAATTTGATCTAGCATAAAACCATTTTTTCAGAAATAAAATGGAGAACCTGACATAAATGACTTAACCACAAAACCTCATTCACAAGATAAAAAATGATATATTACTTAGTTCTTATTGAATCATTCCATTCGGAGTACAAAAACATCTTCATTGAAAACAAAATGGGGAACCCGACGTGAAACCTTAACCAAGGTGGCGGTGTTACCTTGCTTCAGGACCCTTTCATATCTAAAATGGGAGAGGGCCAAGTGAGATCATAAATTATGCATGTGATCATGAGATGATACTTTGATGAGGTTTTGTTGTTTGTACTTGTCATAAATATTGCAGGAACTCTTAAGAGATTCCTTTAATCTAATGGAATCTCACTAGTTTTCTTAAACACACGTTTCAGTAACATAACCGACCAGGTCCTCCATGAAGTAGAGGACTCCATATCCCACCCACCATCTTAAACGTTGGGTCTCTAATTCACTAATTCAAGAGTACCACCAAAAAGGAACTCTCCCCACCCTAGAGGTAGCTAAGTAGTCCCTCCATACCATGAATTTCCACCAGCCATCCACCCAATGACAGTCAGCATCCCAAAACAAGGAAGATCCATTAGTCATCTCAAACTATTTTAGGAGCCTATCCCTAGAACATGATAATGAGTACCTCTCTTATCTTAGGGAGGTTTATGAAATTGTCACTAATGATTTCATCTTATTATCATAGGGGTGCCACCTAAGGGCCCTTTACAGAAGTCATTTCTACCAATGTTGTGTGGTCTAGTACCCTCATTATGAAGAGGATAATGCCTTGAGGGTCCTAGATGAGGTCAAATAGCCCCAGGTCCCTAGGACGACCCACAGAAGGTGATGATCATATAATCAGGAATAGAACATCATCCCAGTTCTTCCTGAAGAATCCCAACATGAAAATACAGTGAAAACCTATGAGCAGATGTATATTCCCGATCACTCTTGTGGATCCCACCATGTAAGCTCACTGGTTCATTACAAGAAGGCTCAAATTCTTGCCACTGATTTCCAAGCCCACTGTAAAAATAGGGTAGTGAACTACGATAATATGCATATCCTTGTCAATGCACATGAATCCCATCAGTCAAATATGATGGAAATCAACAAGCATATGAAAATTCATACTCAAAAATATGAATCCCACCAGTCAAATATAGTGGAAATCAAATAAAATAAGAGTCAAATTCCTGCAGATTCATATCAAGGCCGTCAGAAAAATACAGTGGAAAACAAGTAGACACAAATCCCTGCTCTTGAATAAAAATACCATTAGTCAATACGATATAAACCAAAAAAAGTAGCTATCATATCCCAGCTATAAACTGAGGGTAGTCTCATTCCTCTTCCCCCACACAGAAGAACTATCAATACCCACTAGTAGAAAATGAAGGACCAAAGTAGTCACATGTTCCTACTTCAACATTGGAAAATATGTATATTCCCATTCTTACCAAGGACTTCTCTCAACACATACAAGAAATGATAGAGGATTAGACATAAATTCCTAACAACATCCTGTATACTTTTCATGATATAATCACGATTGTGGAAATAGAAAGGAGTTAGGACCATAACCCTGTCTACCCCAGTGGGGTAACTCATCCACACATAGAGGTGGTCACCTCAAAGCAGAACTGTATCCTTACTCCCATACAGAAGGTTTGTCGAAAATATTTTGGGATAAATAGACAACCAGATCGGGCACAAATACCAATTCCAACTGGTGGACACTAGTCCACTTTGGTTGTCGCTCTAGGGCATGAATATATCCCTACTATAACTCAGGTAGCTCATCGGAATATCCCAGTATCACTACAAGAGCCACTTAAATAGGCACCCATATATGAAGTTCATTACCTACAATAGGTGGCCCTATTTTCTTGCAAGAGAGTTCCCAAAAATGAATCAAGCTAAAGGAAACTGGAAAATTAAAAGTAAATTCATCACCCTCTTCTGCTGAAAGTTGGAGTTCTTCAAGTCATTAAATATCTATCAATGGTGGATCAGGATCCTATTATTCCATTACCAAATTATGAAAGTAGTAGTAGCAGTTGTGAAGGTACTCCCCATGACATTGTTACTAGAAGCTCAGGGGGTCCTCCCCAAAGCATCAACCATGAAGGCCCCCTTCATGGACGCAAAATGATTGATCATGAGAGATAATCTCCTAATGAGAGTAACGGTATCCCTCCTTTTGGCCATAATATAAAACAGCAAGAAGGTCCTCCACTTTCTATCATCTACCCTGATAGTTTTCCTCAGGGTATACATTGTAGAAATTCTCCCTATAGTCTGACATCAAGCTATTATGGTATTCCTCACCAGGATGGCAGTCATTTTGAAGGTCCTCCCTACAATGACATCAAATACAAAGAAGGTACTCTCCTTGATTTCATCCACCCTAATGGTCCTCCCAAGGGTATATGTTGCATAAATTCTCCCAACATTTAGACATCAAATTGTGATGGTATCCCTTTCCATAACAACACCTGTTGTAAAGGTCCTCCTCACATCCAAATTTCACATCAGCAAGAAGTTCCTTCCCTTTCCAAGTCATGTATGAGGAAGCCCTCATATTCTAAGGCTCTTGGAAAGATGAGTTCAGACATATTAGATACCCTGTTAATAAAAATTGACATTCTTTCTAAACCAGAAGATGTCCTAGGGAAACTCTCATCCTCTAAGCCACCCCTAGACTGTTCACATATCAATGAGGCTCCTGTTAGCCCAGCTACTTGCAATCAAATTGTCAAGAATCATTCAAGTTGGGTGGATCAAGTCAAGGAGTCTCTAGTAGAAGAAAAAAAAAAGTATATATTGCTCTTGAGAAGACAATTTTATAGTAATGATATACCATTTATGTTTTGGACCTCAACCACTTCTCAGTTTTATATTCCAAGGGAGTTATCAGAGGAATGCATACATAACATTCATCTCAATCTATGGAAAACCCTCTGCCACCTGAAAACAAAATTCTTTCCATAAAATTGGTATGAAGACCATGTTAAAATATTAGGAGAGATTTTTCATCAACTTGATTTGGAATATCTTTTATCTATGCAGAGACCACAATTAGGGGTAGAAAAAAGATATCCACCTGACCTTTCTAAATGTGCTACATAAGTTGCATCGTCTAATCATAAATTATCCATCTGGTGTTCACATATGGGTATGGGTAGATCATGGAGATTTTCATTTTACCTCACTCCCTATTCAGAAGAACCCATTGGAAATGGAATCCTATAATTTCATTATCCAAGGTGGTAATTAAATGAAATCCCTACTCAAGAAAGGCAGCACACCCAATAAGGATCGACCCTTAGTAAGTCTCAAAAGCATCATGCCCAACGGGAGAAAGCTATTGAAAAAATCCTAAACTAGGAAACTGATAATATTCAATAGGATTCCCATTAAAAAGAATCCAATCATCAATAATTTCTAATGGCATTAGAAAAAAATAGTTCACATGTATGCCCGACACCATATCTGGCTCACACTAGAATCGGAATGTGTGAGATCAAGAAAGCGGCGATAGAAGTAATAACCACCGTAGTATAAGATCATCCCTAGCCCATAGGGTTGGTAGAATTTTTAACCCAAAATACCCCCATAAGACCGAAAAATATGGTCCGAACTACAATAATAAAGTAATGGGATCAACCCTAGCTCGCAGGGCTGGGGGAATTTTTATATCAACCACCTACCCAGTGGACATCGATCTTTTCCCATTTAGGGAGGATGACAAGAGGAGAGGTAACCCATTCTATCCCTTCTTGTGAGTCATTTACCTCAAACATGAGGTGTATGTAAAGGTTTTATAGAGGTTCCCTTCGAGTTGACCTTCAGAAAAAATACTAAAGATGATCCCATAATTTAAGGAGAAGATCTAAAAAAGGGTATAAATAGCTCTTATAACATTCATCATATAGTACGCCACCCATAATGTGTTATGTGTCGGTGAACTTCATGGATGTAAATCCTATGGACCACACCTAACCTAATGACACCATAAAATGGTATGGAGAGTATGGTTTCACCAAGAGTCCAATCTACACTGAGAATGAAGGTGTGTTTACCTAGAACCATAGAGTTGCCCTAAATTTGGGTGTTCCCTCAATCAATCCTACACCACCTCTCAGTGAATCCCTAATAAAATAAGAATAAAAACAAGGTTATATATGACCCACCACCTCCTATTGATGATATCGATCCCCTTATGATCGAATAAAGATTTTCTCAGAAGGAGGAAGAAATTAAAATAGTTGAGATGAATCAATGATGAGCTACTTTAGGGTAGTCACCCTATCAAATATTTCCCCCAAATAGAGCCTCAACGTATACTTCTAGAAGGTGTACCTCAACTATAAGGGTTTATCCTAACAAATGAAGTGTGTCCAAGACATCTTCCCAACATGAAGTTTAGACCATCAGTCTACTTGGACCCGATCATGGATGAATATCAACATTTACCTCCATTAAGGAGGCAAGTAGAATGGGTGTAGGAAAATCCTCAAAAGATACATGTGGTCAGATATCTGCCTCAAATTATGACAAAAAAAGAACATTAAATTTACCCCCTACTATGATCATACAATATTAGGTTCAACAGAACATGCATCAAGGGATTATTAATACCATCGAGTCATTGGCAGGTCGATTCGAAGCCATGGAGTAGTGGAATGCACCAGTACAACCGGAATAGAAACCTTACCCCGATTGGGTGAGCGACACCTTGCCGCTGCCAAATTTTGTGAGTCTTGTGTTCCTAATATTCAATGTCTCAGGTGACCTAGAAAATCACCTAATACACTATGCGTATTATTGTGATATAATAATGGGAACCACAAAAAAAAAGCATTAAAATGAAGATGCTTCGTGCAAACTTTTCAAGGGTCAACCTTTATATGGTACACCAGTTTTCCATCTCGGATAATAATGGGATGGGAGGATATCCACCAGTAGTTATTCTTCTAGTTAAACTCAACGCTTCCAAAGTAAATAGTCAGAAAACTCTAAAACTAAAAAAATTGGGAGAATAAGAGAGTCTTAGAGTTCATTTCTAGATGGAAAGGATGGACCTACTCTTTGAACCATCCACTCCCCTAGGATGAGGTGATTTCTATGTTCATTGATAATCTCCATAATGAGTTGTGAAATCCGATCATCCTAGTTAAGTATACAAGTGGGTTATGGTATTTCTACTCCATTTCCCAAAGAATGGAAAATTTGATATAGTGGACTAAGATCAAGTCCCGTGTAACTCCACCAGTCCTAGGGAAAATGGTAGGAAAAGATAAAGAGGCCTTCATCATGCTTAATTCATCCCCTAAACCTTCTCCAGCTCCAAGGATGGAACCTTATCATGTAGTTCCACTTGGAAATAAATAGAAACTTCCACATAGATAATATTAATGAAGGAGAACCAAGAGAAATCAATTCGAGGAACAGAGGAATAAATTTTACTCATTCTGAGATGATCAAGTCTGTGGCTATATCCTAGCCTCTATGAACTAAAATTTACTCCATCTACCAGAGATGAAAAATCCTGAAGAGGTAGGCCTCAATGACCATACAAATTATTTTTCCTCTCACCTAATACTGGGACACACTATCTAGGAATGTTTCATCTTTAAAGACCTCCTTCAAAAAAATGATAGATTCTAGGAAGTCAAACTAGGACCACCACCATCAAAAGTGGCGTATGTTTCCACTGATACCCCTAATGAAGTAGGTGAGTATCAAGAATTTTTTAGTAGGAGATCAAAAAATTATGATAGTTAGATGAATCTAAAAACAATCAACCAAACTCATGGTATTATTCAAGCATAATTGAAACAGCTAATTATGAACCCAACTGCTCCTGTTGTAATGCAGTCGACATCCTCAGCCTCACAACCCCCCCCCCCCCTCGAAAGCATATCATCAAAAAATAAGTATGAATGGATAGGAAAGGAGAAAGTACAGGAAGAAAAATATAAATCAAGTCCAAAGTCAGCTTTTAACCTCTAAGATTTTATTCCCCCAGATCTGAAAGTATAAACACCACCCTACCAAATACCACCACCAGAAATAGTCGATCCAGAAGATTCATTAACATGAGAGGAATTGATCATTGGATCCATTAATTTAATTAACTTAATGGATCCCTTTTTTGATAATGAGTATGGCTATGAACCCAAGTTCCCCATACTAGATCGGGGAGTCATAGGAAGGGATCACGGGATCCAAGGATACCAGAGAAGACGTAGCCATGGCATAAACCAAATTTCTAGCCACACCCTTTCTCAAACCATAAATGTTTTAGAAACTCATGGAACAACCATTCAGTAGATCTAACAGGAATAGGAAAATTTCCCTACCCCTACTAGAATTCACTCCAGCCCAACCATTATTGAATATCCAATAAAAGTGGAATAAATGTATAACCACCCTCAGTATGTAGGAAAACCTTCCTGACCCAACCCACAAAGAACAGAGGCACCTCCATCTCCTATCTTGGGGGTCAATCCATCTATATATAATAATTTTTCCCCTAAAAAACCTATAAAATAGAATCCCCATACTGGGAAATTCTAACCCTTAAACAAGAAGTGTGATATGTTGAAGTAGTTATCCTTGGTACTAGCAAAGCTCTCGATCCCGAATGCCCTAATTTTGTAAAAAGATATTATGGAAGAAATCATAGAGGCTCTGTTGAGCCTCAGAATATTGAAGATGAAGTGGATAAAACCAAATTCTACTAGACATAGAACAATCTTGTGTAATTTCATGTAGTTATCTCCTTCACAGATCAAGACAAAAATTATATCACACAGGGACACATAAAACAATTGTATGTTTCAATAAGGATAAATGGATTTGATATCCAAAAATTCTTCATTGAAAATTGTTATAAAGTTAATCTCATTTCATTGAGAAAAAATCACTAGCTAGGCTGCAACATGGATAACCTGGTACCTTCCTCCATAACCTTGCAAGTATATGACAAAAGTGAGCAGAAACTATTGGGTAAAATAAATATCAAGACTCAGTTTAGATACCTTGTTGGTGACTTCGAGTTTCTGACCATACAAAAAAACACGGCCTTCAATGTCTTACTAGAAATTCATTTGTTGTATCAACACATGGAAATCCCCTCATCATACTGTCAGTGCATCAAATATTGCATTAATGGAAAAAATAGTACATTGCACACTGATAAGGCCCCATTTTAATCTAGTGAGTTACACTATATCAATTCAGGATTCTATGAGAGGAAAGGGAAGCGACCCTTGATCGATGGTATTGATTGGATCACCACACCAAATGGTTTGGAAATGATCCCAGCTGACTCCTTCAAATTATTCTGTGAAGAATACATACTACCCATTAATCGGGTTGGATGTATGAGTCCAATTTCAGATGTGTATTCAGCAGTACTCGTGATTTCAATCACGACCACCAAATCTAGCAGTTTTGGAAGGTATGTTGACTCCCTGGTCAATGATAAAATCTTAGATGTAAATGACTTTAATCCATCACCAGAGCTCCAAAAAAATCTTACCTCACCCACTAAGGCATAAGAGGAGATCTTGTCACCCAAAGAAGATGATGACACTCCTCCATCCCTTTCTCCATCCTCCATAGTATTTCTAGAGAATCCCATGTTGCAATATGGGTCATAGAAAGTCACTTCATCTACTTAATATCAAGATATTGACTCCTATCCCAATTTTGGAGAACTCTTATCTAGAATTTTTTCCTTATCTTAACAAGAGGAAGAAGATAAATAGGATGAGGAACTTAGGGATGTCCCTATAGCATTTGGGGATGGTGTGTCTACCATCATTGATGAACTTAGGGAAATAAATATAGGTATAGAAGAAGATCCATGACCCACCCTGATCAGTGCATCCATATCTTATGAAGATAAAGAGGTATACACCTTCTTCCAAAGGCATAATCAAGATATTTTCAACTGTAATTAAATATAAATTCCATGCCTCAATCTCGAGGTAGCTACTCACCACCTAGGTTATCCATAAGATCAGCAGGTCTATAAACAAGCATCCAGAAGGACGTACCTAACACATACTGCCAAAATAGAGGCTGAAGTTAACAAGATCCTTAGATCCATATTTATGTGATAAGTCCAATACCATAAGTGGTTGGACAATATAGTGTTGAAATAGTGGGTTCCCTAGACCTAACTATACAGTAAATTTGATTACGATATCATGTGTACAGTTAGTTATGCATGATGTTATCTTACCATTATAGTGTAGAATTTTCTGTGTCCACTATTATAATGGTAATGTCCAAAGATTAATTGTCGTATTGAAATGTTATAGAAGATCCTAGGCTATAATGAGAACCTCGAGATACAATGACATTGATCTTAAATAAATGTTCAATAGTCTAGATACATCTTACTAACTGAACATAGTATATGTCTAACTATCAAGTGTTGGGGGCTCATAAGTATTGAGACTTCTTCTCATGAAGTTCACACTTGGTGATCTCTAGTAGTGAGATCATGAGGACAGGCCCACCAATAGGAACACCACATATTTTTGGGTGTCATTGGTTGTTCCTATCTACGTACATGTGTATTGGTCTCCAGACTTGAGACTATTACCAATACATTTTATTTGATTACGTACATTGATGCAAGAAAAAAACAATGTCAATGAATCCATGGCGAGGTAGTTTGTGTTGGGTGCGTCATTGGTGGTATGACATTGGCTGAATGGTCAAGAAAGGATTTTTTACTTCCAAGTTCAGAAAGTTTTATATATCAGGCCTGGTTGATCAGGGTGGCACTACCTTTATAAGTAATTGGACAAAGCAGTACAAAGGTAAATCCATCTGAATAGATCAACAAATAATATATCAAGAAAGGGATGATGACATAAGTGTGCATCCTACTTTATGAGATATTTAATGACAAAGAGATTATAGTACACGGTCAGTGTTCGTAGGTTGGTATTCATTTTTATGACTATCCTTATCTCTTTAGGTTCCATGATGGGTTACAAGACTCCACTCTTGGTCTGTGGATTTTATTCACTGCTATCGAAATAAGGGCCTAGAGGGTCACACACAATAGTGTATTCAAGAATCCTCCCTATTCAGTTGAATAGGTATATGGACATAGTGGGCCCCACCACAGGGTCTAAGTATTGTCCAAGTTCTCGATCACCAAAATAATTAAATAAATTCATTATTATTCAAGTTATGAATAATTGGGATTGAATTTATTTAATGTATTTACAAGTTTAGTAAATACGAGAAAAATATTAATCGAATGAATATTATTTTAATATTCAAGGTTCATTTAATATTAAGAGGGACATAGATTCAAGTTAAATGGCTCAAGCTTTATCACGTAATATTTTATATATATTACAAGTATGTGATAAAATAATAAATAATATTGGCACAGTTTAGTTCGTCAAAATTATTTATTAGTGGACATTGAAATAAACAGGGGCTGGGGAACCCAACCAGGTATTTTGGAATTCCACTATAAATAAGAGAGGAGGATCTCTCCCTTGGTGTGAATTTCACTATTCACTCATTTCATGGAGTGAAATCCAGAGCCTCTCTGTCCTCCCACTCTCTAGAGAGATAAGCTCTTGATCCATGGATCTTAGATCAAGATATTCCTCAAGCATCGAAGTCATCTCGATGTGGTGATCATCGGGACGTCGATAGCATCACCAGATCACCGTGTTAGCACCCAGAATTCGACGATCGAAGTTCCAGAGAATTTTTGGAGCATGTGTGGACTATCTAGATTGATACTGCTTTGGATCCTTCAAGCGACAATCACCATCGATTAGTTGCAGTCGACCACGACTTCGGATTTGAAACGGGTACATTTTTTATTTTAGTTTTGTGCTCCTAATAATTTATTCGAGATCCACAAACCAGTTTGGGGCTTGGATCGTTGGCGACGACAAGTTCTGTTAATCCACCAATGAAAATTTTAAAATCCTCAGTCCACCGACTTCCGTTGTGGGCCCCAGAACCTAACAGTGGTGTCATAGGGATCGCGTAAATTTTATGATTCAAATAAAATTAATTTTCATAAAATTAAGTAGAGGTTTTAAAGATGGTCCCAACAGTTCAAACTGCGCGTCGATCCGATGCTGAATGGCCAAGTTATGGTCAGTTTAATTTTTCATATTGGAATCGAATATGATTTTGATCTCAGGTATTAAATTTTTCCATCCCTAAGAACTAAACAAGTTTCATTTGAATTGATTTATTTCATCTTAAAAAAATAAAATTATGTGAAAATTATAATTTTATTTTATAATTTTCATAATAATTTTATTATTATTATTATAATAATAATTTTATTATTATAATAGTGTAATAATAATAAAATATTTGTAACACCATGACCCCTCTAGGATGGAACCGGTGCATTACTTGTGATATTGGCATGGTTAGAAGGAATGAAAATACTGAATGAACGATCAGTTTAGTAGTCTTGAAGAAACTAGATACATAGATGTAACACAAATTACATTGAAAAGGTTACAAGATACAATACATAACAAAACTAAAAAAACTGCAACCACACGAACTCAATAAATGACCTTCTCTTCATCACCTGTTGAAGGTAAAAAAATAAAAGGGGTGAGCTCAAATTATCAATAAGGGTTAAAAATAGCGGAAGCATGAGTACAATAATGAGCGAATCAAAATCAATCTGACATAATCAATATGGCATAGTGAATAAATGAATAACTAATGTCATTAATAATCTGAGAATGAAACTACATCCATAGATTTTGTCATAGTGAAAACCTCATGGATAATAATAATAACTGATAATTAATAAAGAGAATTATTATTAATTGGACGTCATGTATCTGGCACATGAAACCATAATACCATAAAAATGGTTTAGTTCTATGGGTAGAAACCCGTCTGATTTTTTGAAACAAACTCGAAGGGTTTTTCGCCAACTGATTTGTCTCATGAGACCTACTAATGCATCGAGGGGCTATAGTGGGACCCACACACCACTTAATTTCCAAATAATTCTTTATAAATTGATTCAATACAAGATAAATATGCCTTTTCAATATCCGTATAGAGTAGAGTACACAGATTTATCAACATCTCCATAACTAAAATGACCTTCCAAATAAACACCGTATGTAAAATGGTATACGGTTTAGACAATGAACATATCCATGATATGAGATTATGGATATTTAATATAAATATAATTTCAAATGAAAATTGATCTCAAATGGGCAGTAGGTACACCACATAAGGATTATTAGGTGCACCATACAAAGTTTGTCACAACAAAATTGTAGTTGAGATGAAGTCCCTTACCACAATGTAATCAGTCGAATCATATGACCAGAACATAATGAACATCAAATGAATCATTGAATAAAATTAAGATAAATAGAATCATTTTATTATATATCAAATGGAAGTACACATATACCACATACAAGAAATAAGTGGTGAACAATGAAATTCTCACAGAAATGAAAGTGAGATGAGAACCCCCTTACAAACATTTCGGCATGGTAACGAGTGTTCTTGAGAGGGATTAATGAGAGGTAAAAGGTTATACCATTATTTATATATCATAAGGGCAGTATGGGTCATGTGATAAAACATACCCCATCATTAGGTATTAAAAATAAAAGAGCACAACATAGGGGATATTCTTGAACAAAAGTGAGAGAGAGGATCCCTTACAAATATTTTATCATTAGAGTGAGGATAAATCAATGAAATATTTATTTGTGACAAATAAAAATCCACAAAATATAAGTTTATATACATTATAAAACAATAATAGGTCATTCACACATATTATTGGAACAATGTAACCAATAAAATAGATGTTTAACTCAAAGAATGAAAATTGAGTTAAGCAATCCCTTACCTTATGCTTAAAGGTGTTCTTGACTTGTTATTTAAGACCTGAATAAACAAATTAGGATTATTAATTCATAATTATAGAACCAATTATATATTTAAATTATTTGTTACAAACCTTTTTAGTTAATTCAAGGCCTTTTTGATTAGTTATAATGTTCAATTTCATTGTTCGGGCTCGTTTGTTTACTTGGTTTTAAATGATCGGTTAACTTATATTCAAGTTCGGATAAATATATAAGATGGATGTGGTTGTCCAAAAATGAAGTTATATTCTATTATTGAACATAAATTAGATTAAATGGTTTTAAATTTAATTTGTTTACTTAGAGTGAAGTCGGATTATTATATATATAAGCTTGGTGACAACTGTTTTGGCTAAACGGCCGGTTTGATTAAAATGAACATGTTTTCCCTTATAACTTAATACCATTTGTAAAAAAGGATTACATAACTAAAAATAGGATATATTACATATATAATAATCTAATTCAACCATAACACAAATAGTTTCATGACCAGATTTAAATATTATAATAGAAATTGATAAACTGTTGTCCTTGAATGTGCTAAATTAGCACATCTCAAACGGTGCTTTCATTTCTTTCAAATAAAAGGTGGGGAAAGGATAGAAGGTAATGAAATATACCATTAGCATGAAAAAATTTCAGTAAATGTATGTTACTATATTTTTCAAACCATTATGGTGAAGGGAGGTGAGGAAAGAAACAAAAAGAAAAGAACATAAAAGAATTGAAGGAATTGGAAAGAGGAATTTACCTCTTGAGACTTCCTCCTTTGAGAACCTCTTAAGGGGAGAGGTTTTGGTATTTTGAAGAGGATATAAGCTTTTGGACGTGGGTGAGGATCTTGGGGAGATACTTGGGCAGAAATTTGAGAAGCTTCAAGGCTTATAGGAATGAAGAGAAGAGGGAGTGGTGAGGGGTTTTTATAGTGGAGGAGAGGGGTAAATTTTGAATATTTAATTCATTATTTTATTTTTTTCCTCAAGACAACCAATAGTGTTGTTTCATGTGACCACTAATAGTAATAATTGCATGTGAGTTCGAACCAAGTGGCATTACATTACTTATGATGTCATAAATAGTGTATTTTACTGATAATTTGTATATACGGTATTTTATCGTATTTCACTATTCATAAAAAAATCTAGAATTTCAGAAAAATCCAAAAAAATTACTCTAACCATTTTTTGACATGTATAATTCAAAAATGAACTCCATTTTTCAAAATTAATTTTCTAAATATTATTAATTTAATTTTTAAATAAAGTCATAGTTAATTCGAAAAATAAAAATCTTAAAGGTGTAGTTAGTTTTATTTCTTATTGAATAACTAATTAAGATCTCATTATCTTATTTCCTTAAGAAAATAAAACAATTTTATTATTTACTATTCATAAGGGTCATATTACTATTCATATTACTATTCATAAGGTTATGTTACTATTCACCAAAAAATCAAGTTTGTTCTATCATACTTCAAATGACTTAATGATCACAACTCTAGATGACCATTTTTTGAAATTCAAAACATAGAAGTGGAAAATTTATACTTAATGGCTAGGTTTGGACTATCTCCTAAATAACTCAGTGTTGTTTCAAAGGAACACAGTGATGAATAGAATGTAGAGAAACATACCATAAAATGTTTGGGGTGTTACATTATTCCCTCCTTCGAAGAATTGTGTCCTCGCAATTCATTTTATAACCAAAAAAGAAATCTCTCTGATATTCTTACCACATCTCCCGTCATAGAGGATCCTCAGGTGCGTTCAGCGGAAAACCCAAATTGATGCTCAACTCCTCTAGTTCTCTGACCTAGACACACCTCAGATAGAAGGGGTTGAGCTCTTACATCGAACACTCGGGCTTCCAGAGGGAGGCTCTAACGGTAGAAATTTTGGAAATGTCTGAATGAACCAACACATAAAGAACTCACCGAACTATGTCTTGACTGAGGACACCTATGTCGTAGACATTATTGTACAGGCTAAAATTGAGAAGTTGGTACATGTAGGCCGCACAAAGGTTTCCCTCCAAAGTATCCTCTTGAAAACATAACATGGCCGTGTAGTTCCGGCCTAAGGTGAAACATTGGAAAAGCCCTTCATGGTATTTTCCTCTTCTCTTATACTCAGCCAATTGTGTCGTGTCTATGTGGTAGTAAATGGAAGCATTCCCTTGACAGGTGTGGAGAATTTACAGACTGTTTGTCACTTCATATAGTTGTTTACGCGTTTTTCGCAAGTTTGTGAGAGGTAGGTACTCCTCTTTACATGTTTTGATCACAATAATCTCCAGTACCTCCACAGGACGGGATAACATATGGGTTTTTCCTTCCATCTGAAAAATTATTATGAAAGTTCACTTTGTGATACTCATTCAAAAGTATAACCGATGAAAGTATAACAAAAATAATAGAGAACAAGTTATATTCTTATATAAACACTGGTTCAAAAAGTAAAATAGGTCTAATGGTTTCCCCAGTCCCCCAATACACGAATCCCTAAAACTAGTTCAAAGATTTCAACCTCCCAGAACCATATGCAACACTAGACAGATATCACTCCCGAAGTCCCTTTACCGGGAAAACCACCAATGCTAGGGTGCTGACGACCTCAGGTGGATTCCAAAGGTAGTATTTAGCTGCTCGATTTCCTTAGCCCAGACACACTGCATACATCTAGGGTCAAATCTTTGCTTAAAGCACTCAGGCTTCTATAGAGAGGCACGAGAAGTGTGGAGGTCAGAAATTTCAGTGTGGACTAAATCCCTATAATTCCCATGCACTACGTCATTCTTGAATATATTTATGTAGTAAAGTTCTTCATATATACTAAAAATCAGGACCTGGAATAGGTTGGCCGCTCAATGGTCACCATCCAAACCAGCTTCTAGAAATTTACCCACAGCTCGGTAGTTATCAGCCAAAGTGAAACATAGAAAAAGAGCTTCATGATACTTCCCTTTTTTTCTATATACAGAAAATTGTGCATATGCAATATGATAATAGACCAGATTGCTTCCTTGGTAAATATGGAGAATTTTTGGATGATTTTATACCTGATGGAGTAGTTTACACGTCATACATAATTTGGCATAGGGTTGGTCCTCTTCAGAGCATGTCTTGACAATTATAGTCTCTAACATCTTGGTAGGTAGTGATAAAATATTGGTTGGTTGACTCATATCTTCTATATGAAAATTTTTAGTAAATAAACTTTCAGTATGGAAAATTAATTTTAAACAAAGTTATTTGTTTTATATAAAAACATATTAAAACAGAGAATATAACATCATTCATTTACACATGATTTATAAAACTCAAGAAATTACGCAATCTCTTGCTCCCTTTCACAAAACACTAGTATGAACTTCCTGACTTCCTCTAGGATGACTCCTCATAGATTCCACTTATGTTGGGGATTTCACCAGTTTTCAGACAAACGGATCCCCAAAGTGATTCCAAATTCCTCTATCTCCTTGGTCGAGATGCAACGTGTGCAGCTAGGGTCAACCATGTGTGGACATCTAGAATTCAGATTGAGAGAAGCATGTTGGGTATCAAGTTGAGTGACATTAGTATGAACTTTATGTCGATAATGCAAATGGGTAGTCTCATTCTCAAGGGTTTCAAATTCCACAACTCGACCACGGAGTCCGTATGTCAAAATCTGACATAGATATACTGCCTGGAGGTCACCCCCTTGTGTAGCCTCCTCAAAGTCCTCAAGAGAAAAGAAATTATTAGATAGGGTAAAACATTTAAAGATACCCTCAAATTATTTCCCTTGTCATACATAGAAAGGAAATTGTGCACTCATCATGAGGTAATAGACGAAACCTACTCCATGGTGAAGTTGGAGTACCTGAGGAGAGTTGGATACTCAGTAGAGGGTTTTGCGTGATAAACGAATGTTTTCAAAAGTCTCATAGTTTTCTACACATGATTTACCCACTATGGTCTCTAATAATTATGTTGGAAGAGACAAAAGACTAGTACTTTCATTTTCCATCTGAAAATTAAGAAAACATCATTCTTTGTATTGTTTAAGTAAGTTCTTCATTATTCAGTTCTGGTTTTCTAGAGTTATCCAAACCAAATCTTCTGAGGAAAATTTACATTAAACTCCTTCATAATGGCTTGTAAATAAATTATGAATTATCCTAAGCATATCCCCCGGGATTGTCGTAACCAAGAGTGCAGCAAGGCCCATTGTCATGTACCAGGATACCCCGGGTCAAGCCCGAAACTCCTTGTCGGAGCTTTCACTCCTAGGTACCTCTGTGCCAGATCCACCTCTATCTACCCGTATCCAGACAGGGATTCATTGCTTGAAATATCCACATAATCTATTCCTTACCAAAATACCAGGACATTCTTGTATGTTTATCCTCAAAGGCTTATCTTAGGTATTCTTTCCTAATCTATGTTTTCTAAATCAAGTTTCTAAGTTTCCTACTAAACTTTTTCTGATACCAATTGTAACACCCCGACCCCTCTAGGATGGAGCCAGTGCATTACATGTGATATTGGCATGGTTAGAAGGAATGAAAATCCTGAATGAATGATCATTTTAGTAGTCTAGAAAAACTAGATACATATATGTAACACAAATTACATTGAAAAAGGTTACAATATACAATACATAACAAAACTAAAAAAACGGAAACCACACGATCTCAATAAATGACCTTCTATTCATCACATGTTGAAGGTAAACAGTGAAAGGGGTGAGCTCAAATGCTCAGTAAGGGTTACAAATAGTGGAATCATGAGTACAATAATAAGTGAATCACAATCAATATGACATAATCAATATGGCATAGTGAATAAATGAATAACTAATGCCATTAATAAACTGAGAATGAAACTTCATCCATAGATTTTGTCATAGTAAAAACCTCATGGATAATAATAATAACTGATAATGAATAAAGAGAATGATTATTAATTGGAAGTCATGTATCTGGCACATGAAATCATAATACCATAAAAAAGGTTTAGTTCTATGGGTAGAAACCCATCTGATTTTTGGAAACAAACTCGAAGGGTTTGCCGCCAACTGATTTGTCTCATGAGACCTACCGATGCATCGAGGGGCTATAGTGGGCCCCACCTACCACTGCATTTCCAAATCATTATTTATACATTGATTCAATAAAATAGCAATATGCATTTTCAATATCTGTATATAGTAGAGTACACGAATTTATCAATATCTCCATAACTAAAATAACCTTCCAAATAAACACCGTATGTAAAATGGTATAAGATTTAGACAATGAGAATATACATGATATGAGATTATGTATATTTAATATAAATATAATTTCAAATGAAAATTGATCTCAAATGGTCAGTAGGTACACCACATAAGGATTATTAGGTGCACCATACAAAGTTAGTCACAACAAAATTGTAGTTGACACGAAGTCCCTTACCACAATGTAATCAGTCGAATCATATGAACAGAACTTAATGAACATCAAATGAATAATTTAATAACATGAATATAAATAGAATCATGTTATTATATATCAAATGGTAGTACACATATACCACATATAAGAAATAAGTGGTGAACAATGAAATTCTCAAAGAAATGAAAGTGAGATGAGAAACCTCTTACAAACATTTCGGCATGGAAACGAGCGTTCTTGAGAGGGATTAATGAGAGGTAAAAGTTTATCCCATTATTTATATATCATAAGGGCAGTATGGGGAAAGTGATAAAACATACCCCGTCATTAGGTATTAAAACTAAAAGATCACAACATAGGGGATATTCTTCAACAAAAGTGAGAGAGAGGATCCCTTACAAAGATTGTATCATTAGAGTGAGGATAAATCAATGAAATATTTATGTGTGACAAATAAAAATCCAAAAAATATAATGGGATATACAGTATAAAACAATCAGAGTTCATTCACACATATTATTGGAACAATGTAACCATTGAAATAGTTGTTTAACTCAAAGAATGAAAATTGAGTTAAACAATCCCTTACCTTATGCTTGAAGGTGTTCTTGACTTGTTATTTAAGACCTGAATAACCAAATTAGTCTTATTAATTCATAATTACAGAATAACTTATATATGTAGATGATTTATTACAACCCTTTTTAGTTCATTCAAGTCCTTTTGGATTATTTATAATGTTCAATTTCATTGTTCAGGCTTGTTTGTTTACTTGGTTTTAAATGACCGGTTCACTTATATTCAAGTTCGGATAAATATATAAGATGGATTTGGTTTTCCAAAAATGAAGTTATATTCTATTATTAAACATACATAATATTAAATGGTTTTAAATTTAATTTGGTTACTTAGAGTGAAGTCAAATTATTATATATATAAGCTTGGTGACAACCATTTTGGCTAAACGGTGGGTTTGATTACAATGAACATGTTTTCCCTTATAACTTAATACCATTTGTACAAAAGGATTAAAGAACTAAAAATAGGATATATTACATATATAATAATCTGTTTAAACCATAACACAAATGGTTTTATGAACATATTTAAAGATTATAATAGAAATTGATAAACTGTTGTCCTTGAATGTGCTAAATTAGCACATCTCAAACGGTGCTTTCATTTGTTTCAAATAAAAGGTGGGTAAAGGAGATAAGGTAATGAAACATACCATTATCATGAAAACATTCCATTACATGTATGTTACTATATTTTTTTTACCATTATGGTGAAGGAAGGTGAGGAAAGAAACAAACATAAAAGAACATAAAAGAATTGAAGGAATTGGAAAGAGGAATTTACCTCTTGAGACTTCCACCTTTGAGAACCTCTTAAAGGGAGAGGTTTTGGTATTTTGAAGAGGCTAGGAGATTTTGGATGTGGGGGAGGATCTTGGGGAGAGACTTGGGCAGAACATTGAAAAGCTTCAAGGCTTAGAGGAGTGAAGAGAAGAGGGAGTGGTGAGGGATTTTTATAGTGGAGGAGAGGGGTAAATTTTGAATATTTAATTCATTATTTTATTATTTACCTCAAGACAACCAATAGTGTTGTTTCATGTGACCCCTAATAGTAATAAGTGCATGTGAGTTCGAACCAAGTGTCCTTACATCACTTATGATGTCATAAATAGTGTATTTGACTGATAATTTGTATATATGGTATTTTATCGTATTTCACTATTCATCAAAAATTCTAGAATTTCAGAAAAATCCCAAAAATTTACCCTAAAAATTTTTTGACGTGTAAAATTAAAAAATGAACTCCATTTTTCAAAATTAATTTTATAAATATTATTAATTTAATTTTTAAATAAAGTCATAGTTAATTCGAAAAATAACAATCTTAAAGGTGCAGTTAGTTTTATTTCTTATTGAAAAACTAATTAAGATCTCACTATCTTATTACCTTAAGAAAATAAAATAATTTTATTATTTACTATACATAAGGGCCATATTACTATTCATATTACTATTCATAAGGGTATGTTACTATTCACCAAAAAATCAAGTTTGTTCTATCAGAATTCAAATGACTTACTGATCACAACTCTAGATAACCATTTTTTGAAATTCAAAACATAGAAGTGGAAAATTTATACTTAATGAAGAGGTTTGGACTAATACCAAAAGCTTAGGACCAAGCCCTAATTTATTAAAACAAAGGAACACAGAGAACCCATTTGAACCGGGAAGGGGAAACCATTACATACCCCAAGGCCAAAGAAAAACTGCCTTAGATCAGAGTGACAAAAGTCCAATGGTACACAGTCCACATAAACCCAAAGAAACATGTTCAAATGGACAAATCCAGAGTCAGTGAATATGATGGCGTGCATTATTTGTCTCACCAACACATTAGCAGCAACCCATCCTTCCATCAAGACCGTCCTCGGTCACCTCATCATCACCACTGCACCGGACAACCCCCACATCGCGGTGAATAAGGGGAATACGCACACCTCTGCCGTCATTCAAACCCTCATGATCCCACCATCCCGTTGTGATGAAAAAAACCACAAGTATAACAGGGACCAGACCCGACCAAATCTTCTCTGAAGATAAGATCTGAACCAGATCTAACACGTAGTCTACCGATCGTCGCCGATCTATGCCAAGGCGCGCACCAGATCAAGCTATGAACACAACCGCCGAGTGAAATCGTACCCCCCACCGCCACAAACCGACACGTTGATACCTCCAGAATGGGAGGCCTACCGCCAATCGAATATATTTCCAAGCCCCTAGATCGCTAGTCTCTAGTTTCCAATACCCAATCGTCACCAGGAAGAAGATGGAAGTTGCTCCCCCCTCTGTAGGCCCGAAGCCCCACCGACCAACTCGGTTACCACACCCCCACATCAGCCTGCTATTGCCGACATCGCCGCTGCAAATCCAGTTGTCGAAGGAGGTTACCCCCACCACGCCCGTAGCTAACATCATCCCCACTGCCTGTCGTTTAATGACAGGAATGGATCTTGAAGAAGATAATTATGAATAGAATGTAGATAAAAATACAATAAAATGTTTGGGGTGTTACAATATTATTTTATGATAATAATTTTATTATTATTAATTTCAAAGGTTATTTGAATAGCCTTTAGAAAGGGAAAATGTTGTGTGGAATTTTTTTTTTGAAGACTTGCTCATTTTAAAAATGGGTGGAATAAGACTTCAAATGAAGTCTTTATTTTTATTAAAAAAATAAAAAGGGAGGGAGGGAGAAAAACTCAAAAGTGGGGAGGGGGTTGGCTTTGCGGGTCAAGCAAGGAAAAGAAAAAAAATGCAAGGGTTCCGCTTGGACCCCCACCTCCCGCACGGCATAGCCCTAGGGCCGCCGCCAACACCCTCTCCTTGGCGACCTGCTGCACCCTAGAGACCACCACCTATAGCAACCCACGCCTCAGGCAACCTTTGCAGCAGGACCTCCAAGCGCACTAGTCGTCAGAGCCCTCCCAGTCGCCGCTGCGTCCAAGACCTCCACTCGCGTTGGCACCTTCCGCTATGCCCGGTCCTACTTTCTGCTCGCCTCCTGTCGTGCCAAGACCCAGGATCTCTAGTCGAGTAGCCCACCAGGGCCTCCCCTATCACGCCACAGCATCCCGGTGCATGAATTTGGGCAGATATCAGATGCTGCCTCTGCTTTCCCTCTGCTGTCCACCACCAGAACAGGAGCTGACGCCACTTCCCAGCCCGCATGGCTCGCTCCCCAGTCACCGATTGACCTCCAAGCGACCAGCCAGCTCACACAGGCCATCCTCCCCCTGGTCTTCCTATGCACACTAGCTGCAGCGAAACCCTACCACCTTGCACCTGCAGCGCCGCAGCAGGCCTCCCGTGTCGCCCCTCTCTTGCAGGCACGACCTGGCACCCATCCCCCACCCCAGGCTCCCTACAGTAGTGCATGAGTCGTTGCCTCCTTCCTAGCTCAGCACGCATAAGGACCGATCTTCCCGGCCGTCTCCCCTACCCTCATGGGTTCCTGCAGGAACCCCAGTCTTGACTCTCGGCCAACCAGCAGCTCCCAGCTGCAGTAGGGCCACCTCCAGCCTCCCTTTCACCAGACAGCGGTGGTTGCTGCCACACTGGCAAGCCGTCTCCCTTATCTGTTGAGCTCCTCTCCTCACCGTCGCCCTCAGTCAAGACATGGGAGGTATTAATTTTTCATGCAGGTATTTATGCATACCAAATTTGGCCCCAAAACGGTCCGGGCGGAGCTTCCTAACCCAAAACGGGTTTGCGCAGATCGGTCTGGCCCATTTTGGCCCTGAACTGCCTCATAGGGTCCTGTGTGGGTTTGGCCCAACCCACACAGGCCCTACAGCGACATTTCGAAAACCGGCCATTTAAATTTATCAAAATAGATTAATTTAATTCATTTATTTATTTGTATCTAAATTAAATTAATTAAAATTAATTTTTGTTAATTATTTTAATACCCGAGCATATAAATTAATTTAATTTTCAATTAAATTAAATTATTTAATTAATTTAATTTTGGCATAAAAATTAAATTAATTAGAAAACTTATGATTAATTAAATTATTTGAATTTATTAAATTCATTTTTATTTAATTTAGATAACCCTCATACTTAATTAATGCATTTTAATTTTTAACTTGCTTTATTTTACCCACCTGCTTGTCTTGAGCATCGACCTGTGTATATTGCCTTTTATTTAATTAATTATCTTAATTGCATGTGATGATTGTAATTAATTAAATATATGGTCTACACATCATCTTTATTTTTTCGTTAAAATGTATAAGGGCATGCGCGACCAATTTTTACTCGATGTATATTTATCCCACTAGTCCCCCCCGCCTGCACACGAGTATTGTTGTACTTCGGACGAAGACGGTGAATGATGTGGACCCCTCCAAGATGAGGTGATGCACGATGCAAGACAACACGTGGACCCCGCCATGATGAGGCGGTACTCCAAGACGTGATGTGGACCCCGCCAAGACAGGGCGATACTCCAGATTATAAAGCGGACATACAAGATGAGGGAAAGCTGCATCAAGAGTCAAGCTTCAACTCTGGTACAATGCGCTTAGGTCGTTTAGATGCTCAAGACCAGTTGGGTAGCAGTGAACCTTTATGCATTTATTTATTATTTTATGTGTTTTAGAACAGCGGTAAAATACATAAAATAATATATAATAAAATGCATAATGAAGAGGCGTATGTTTTTCTATTAAAGTTCAGTTGTGAGCGCGACAACATGGATAAAAAAGTTTAAAATAAATGGATTTCATTCTTTGAGAGAGAGAAAAACCAATAAAACCCTCAATGAAAATATTAAGTCACAACAGCCATCCATCATTCAAGTTTGAACAAAACCGGGTGTTCAAGGTGCCGGTCATGCCATAGCTGAGGGTGACTCTTACTACTGGGGAGTTATTATTAGGATGGTGGGTTGACTTAACTAAAATTGCAGGAAATAAATATCCATATCTAGCTTATTGTAATTTTAGAGGCAAGCATTGAGTAAATCAGTAAATGATTTTTGAAGCTGGGACTTCACTCAACAGATCAAGGAACCGCGAGTTAATATGGTTGGCCAGAAAAATCCTACCTTGGACCCTCCGAGTAGTGGTATATTCATAGCTTTTAGACTATGAAGGAGTTTTAGGGATCCGTGCCACTAGAATACTCAAGATTATTCTGATTCTAGTACAGAGGGTTCCTAGAATTTGAAAAATTAGTGGGTGACATTTAATGATTAAATAATCAGTAATGTCACATTTGGTAATCAATATTAAAAGTACAATATGCTAAATTTTATTTGTAGAGAATGGAAATTAATACTAAAATAAAAATGCAATAAATTTTGGACAAAGTTAATGTCTAAACAAGCACGAAATTCCAAGTGTAGTATAGGCACTTGCGCACATTACTACCATAATGGAAATTCAAGGTGCTTGTGTCCCAACCTCTTACGCCACATCAAGAAGTGAGGGTGTAAAACTGCGTACAGGAGACTCATGAGTCAAGCATATGATGGTTCTATAATAATGCTATCATCAAAGTCTGATGTTAGTTGTGGTTTATACATCATGACATGGATGATGTTACATGAAGTCTCATCTCTAAAAAGTTTCCCAATAGAAAGTGAAGCAATATTTGAATGTGATGGTCGCACTCGGTTTGTGTAGAGTGAAAGATAGTTCACAATATTTCATGTCATCCCATTCTTATACCTTTTACACCCAATTACTCTAGTTTCTTTTATGGGTACAAATGAATGGTCTAGAGTGAGCGCTTCATTACCTTTAAAGGTAACATTCTCTAAGTAATAATAATATTAGATATAACACCATATTTTATTCTTATGGAGAATAAATTGAATGACAAGGCGAAAAGTCCTATGGAAAGTTACGCCAAAGGCACCTTCATCGTGTCCTTCAAAGAAAAGTGGATGGTTACTTAACAAGAGGTTATTTGCATCACATATTGAAATAAATTCATGGAATTTTAAAGACTGAAATACAAGAAGCAAGTACCCTCTTCTCATTCAGTTTATATTCATCAAATATATTAATGTTTCTAACATACTTCTTGGGTATTGAATATAATATTCCAGTAACATATGTGTATTTAAATAAAGTAACCAAGCAAGTATAAGAAAATTACAAGAAGTAAAGTGTCTTCTCCAAGCAGCTGAGAAGGGTGATTCCTAAGTCAGTGGTGAGTAACGCATAACTTCAAATTACCAAGTAATTGACTCAAACTGAACAAGTTTTTGAGTATAAAAAAAACATTTATCTCATTTTTAAATGATGATACATTATTCCATGTTTTGGAATGAATGTTGTTTGTGGTAACATACTCAAAAAAATAGTTTAGACATACTTGAATAAAAGGAAATACATGATGAATATAAAATGTAAGACCTGTCTAGTTGTGGCAAGAATATTATTTTTCAAGTAAAACTAAAATTGGACATCAAGAATATACCTAGTATGGTATTTAGGCTCGTCACATCTAAACACCTTTGGTATTATTGACATCCTTAGTTTATACAAAGAAACCATTAGAAATAAAGGTATGCCACAAAGCTTTCGAGGTTAGTTCAACAATAGAGTGAACTATTCCAAAGGAAATCTAGAGGTAAAGATAATTCATATGATTCCTTTAAACTATAAGAAATGTAATAGTGAAGTATATGCATGGTCAAAAGATATAATTGCTTCAGATCAGCATGTCGAAGAATATCTTGACTATGAAATAATTGATCATGATAATGTAGCGTGGAGTAATTCCTAAACGCATGTTACCTTATCTAAATCACCGTATTGATGTTCATAAGGAGGATCGATGATGAAGTCTTACGTGTTAACATTGATCAATAAAATTTAGCGTGGAGTAATTCCTAAATGCACATTTTATACATCAAAGTTATGATGTAAGTTGTATCAATGTTACAACCTGTAGAAACTTCCATTATATTTCAAGATGTGCTTTGAAAATAACGGCGAAATCCCATAACCTATATTCCAACTAAAATGACAAATTTATATCATACTAGTCATAGTATGATGAAAATATATTATTCCATAGATAATGTGTTAGGATGAAAATAGGTTGTTAAAAACGAACATGCATCAATCTGAACACATGGTGCATCTAAGTAATTATCCTAACAATTGCTTAGTATATTACATAAATCCCTAAGATAGAAAAGATGTAGTCAAACATTAGACTAAATTTCTATACAAGGGTGCACATCTCTATTAGAGATAGTGGGAGATGAATTGACTTGGACTTAGTCAATGCTCGAGATGCACAAATGGTTGGCATAGGGAACAAGTTCCACAAGTACATGTGGAATAGGTATGTTCCATTGACACATACTACGTAGGAAGAATGAAACCATGGTGATGGTTTTATATTCACTGTGGATCGTGATATATTATTAATTAAAAATAATAAATCCTACAAGTAAGCAGTATAAGGCAATGATCTAAGATTGACAAGATCAACTAAAATTCAATAATGGATTCCATGTATCAAATTTCAAAGGGGCTTATAAATTGAATATTGTGGTGGGTATTCAAATGAGATGATAAATGAATGGTAAAAGCATGGTACCAATAATTCTCTATTGGTTATACCAAGTTAGTACGCCTAAATCCATTAAAGTTTTACTTGTCATAGCTAACTTCTAAAATCATTCTATTGGTCATTGGATGTCCAGATCATCTTTCATGGAAGGTGTCTATATGACGCAACTAGAAAAAGATGATGACATAATATGATGCCAATAAGGGTTGTAAGTTACTGAAATCCAATTCTATATTAATGTAAGAATCAAGATATTAGGTAATTCATTATAAATGAATCTTTTCCTTGTGTCTACCAAAGGTTAGTGGGAGATCCAATGTTTTCCAAATGAAATGTGTTCGAAAACATATGGAAAATAGATATTGGTCTTACAGTTACGTAAGACCAATTTAAAATCAATTCTCCAATGATTGTATTAAAGTAGAAACATGATTTCTAGGGAAAAAGATCTAGTGAGGTAGATCCATAGGTTGCTTGGTCCTAGTCAATCATACATATAGTGACATTTTATTGAAAAATACAAGTTGAAACAATTCAAGTTCATAATTTTTTCCAATGTCACATGGCTTAATCTCTCCAGGTTAACATGTTCGGAGCATGGGTAGAGATTAATGTTGTGAATTGATACCATATGATTTAGCGATGGATCAATCACATATTCCATAATATGTAAAATAATTGATATATCCAAGATATAATTTACTATAGGAAGATATAAATTATTTCTAGGAGCACTACAAGTGATGTAGTCAGAACCATCATCTTGTACTTCGAAAAGTACAAATGATATGTTCCTGGAATATGGAGAAAAAGGTTTACTAGTTTTTTGTGGGACACAAACTAGTAATACATAGATAAATTTGACCTAGTATCGCAGTTAGGAAAATCTGATGAGTGAGTCAAGCTTATGAAAGCTAGTGGTATCCATATCTACAAATACCGAGTATGTTGCAGCTTTTAAGGCAGCTAAGAAGTAGTTAAATGCAACGAATTGTTCCAGTTTTTTGAATCGCACCTAGTGAGAAAAGTATTATCATAATGTGAATTATGATATTCTTACTGGCCAATTAGTCAAGTTATGACAATGTAAAAAAGGGAAATAGTTGGGGATACCTTCTCTTGAGAATTTTTACTCAAGCAGATGAGGTCGCATATAGCAGATATGCCATGCGGAAAAAATGTGGCAGGCTCAGCAGTTCAAGCCATTACTCATAAGAAACATGATTTTATCATGTGAGTAGCTAACAAGTTTGGTTAGAAAGTTGTCTCTACTGCAAGTGGGAGTGTTTAAATAGTGGGTTCCCTAGACCCATCTATACAGTACATTTGATTACCATATCATGTGTACAGTTAGTTATGCATGATGTTATCTTACCATTATAGTGTATAATTTTCTGCATCTACTATTATAATGGTAATTTCCAAAGATTAATTATCGTATCGAAATGTTATAGTAGATCCCAGGCTATAATGAGAACCTCAAGATACAATGACATTGATCTTAAATAAATGTTCTATAGTCCAGATACATCTTACTGACTAGACACAGTAGATGTCTAACTATCAGGTGTTGGGGGATCATAAGCATTGAGACTTCTTCTCATGAAGTTCACGCTTGGTGATCTCTTGTAGTGAGATCATGAGGATAGACCCGCCAATAGGAACACCACATGTTTTTGGGTGTCATTGGTTGTTCCTACCTACATACATGTGTATTGGTCTCCTGACTTGAGACTATTACCAATGTGTAATATTTGATTACGTACATTGATTCATGATGAAAACCATGGCAATGAAGTCTTGGTGAGGTAGTTTTTGTTGGATGCAACATTGGTGGTATGACATTGGCTTAATGGTCAATAAAGGATTTGTCGCTTCCAAGTTCAGGAAGTTGTATATCTCAAGCCTGGTTGATCAGGGTGGTGCTACCTTCATAAGTCTTTGGCCAAAGTAGAACAAAGTTAAATCCATCCAGATAGATCAAAAAATAATAAATCAAGAAAAGGAAGATGACACAAGTGTGCGTCCTACTTTATGAGATATTTAATGAAAAATAGATTATAGTACACAGTCAGTGTTCGTAGGTTGGTAGTCGTTGCTATGACTATCCTTATCTCTTTAGGGGCCATGATGGGTTTCTAGACTCCGCTCTTGGTCTGTAGATTTTATTCACTACTATTGAGATAAGGTCCTAGAGGATCACACATAATAGCGTATTCAAGAATCTTCCCTATTCAGTTGAATAGGTATACGGTCATAGTGGGCCCCGCCATAGGGTCCAAGTATTTTCCAAGTTCTCGATCACCAAAATAATTAAATAAATTCATTATTATTCAAGTTATGAATAATTGGGATTTAATTTATTTAATGTATTTACAAGTTTAGTAAATATGATAAAAATATTAATCGAATGAATATTATTTTAATATTCAAGGTTCGTTTAATATTAAGCGGGACAGCGAGTTGAGTTAAATGGATCAGGTTTTATCACGTAATCTATTTTATATATTAAAATTATGTGATAAAATAATAAATAATATTGGCGCATTTTAGTTCGTCAAAATTATTTATTAGTGGATTCAGAGCTTCTCTCTCCCTTGGTGTGCAATTCACTATTCACTCATTTCATGGAGTGAAATCCAGAGCCTCTCTCTCCTCCCGCTATCTAGAGAGAGAATCTCTCAATCCATGGATCTTAGATCAAGATCTTCCTCAAGCATCAAAGTCATCTTGATGTGGTGATCATCGGGACATTGATAGCATCGTCGGATCACTGCGCTAGCACCCGTAATTCGACAATCGATGTTCCAGTGGATTTTTGGAGCACATGTGGATGATATAGAGGGATCCTGATTTGGATCCTTCAAGTGACGATTGCCATCGATTAGTTTCAGTTGACCATGGATCCAGATTTTAATAAGTTACATTTTTCATTTTAGTTTTTTGCTCCTAATAATTTACGCGAGATCCCCAAACCTATCCGGGGCTCAGATTGTCAACGACGACAAGTTCCATCGATCCACCAATGAAAATTTTAAAATCCCTGGTCCAACAGATTCCATTGTGGGCCCCAAAACCTAGCATATAGTCCCTTATAAAAAGAATAATGGAAAATAATAGTTTACATCGACTTCAAAGATCTCAATCGGTACTGTTTGAAAGATGATTTCCTATCCCCAATCATAGAACTGTTGATCGATGCAACCATCAGATATTATGATATCTCTTTAATGGAAGGATATTTGGGATACAACTAAATATAAATGTCCTAATAATCTGAAGAATTAATTTTTTTCTGGTCCACCTAGGGAGTATTTTGTTATTAGGTGATTCCCTTTTGTTTAAAGGATATCAACGCCACATATAAATGAGCCATGTATCGCATCTTCTAAACCTTCCTAGGAAAGTTTGTTGAATTTTATTTCAATGACTTGGTGGTTAAGTTAGAAAAATGCTCAGACCACCTATAATATCTTGAAACCATTTTAAAAAAACTAGGAAAAAATAGTTTAAAAATGAACACCTTAAAATATTATTTTGGAGTTACCTTAGGTAAATTCCTCAGCTTCTTCATACACCATCCTGTCATTGAATTCAACCCTAAGAAGACAAAAGATATACTTGGAATTTCACCTACTTATAACCCCAAAAATTTGATATAAATTCAAGGACACTTGGAATATATTTGGCGCTTCATATCCAACCTTTCCAGAAAATGTTTTCCCTTTACTAGGTTGATGAAAAAGGGGGTTGTATATCAGTGGACTGATTATTGTCATGAAGTATTTAATAGTTTTTAGAAATATATCTTAAGTACGTAATTGCTAATGCCACATGTTGAATAAAGACCACTCATTATATATGTTTATACATTGGAACAATCACTAAGTGCCTTCCCCACATAGAATAATGATTCCAGTAGTGAGAATAGCCATTATTATCTCAGCTGAACCATGATCGATGTTGAGACACATTGCTCAGATATCGAGAAAATCTGTCTAGAACTAATCTTTGTGGTCCAAAAACTAAGAAATTACCTGCATCATCATGAGGTCCATCCATTATCTCGTAGAAACCTTCTCAAATAAATTCTCAGTTGTTCGATGTGACTGGATGTCTGTCATGGTGGGCATTCATCCTGTAGTAGTTTGACATAAAGATCATGCCTCAAAATGTCGTAAAAGGTAAGGAATTAGCATATTTTATGGAAGAATACCCCTCAACTAAAATGACTTCATTGGATATCAAAATACCCAATAAATAGGTTTTCTTTATTCAAGAGGAACCCTAGATATGGGAGATTTATTTTGATAGTGCATCTAGAATCCTGATAGGGAAAAAGATAGAAAACCCCAAGCTCAACAAAGTGGGGTTAGGATTTGTACTCATATTTCCTATAAAGTAATTCATACCTTATTCCTTTCTACTATCAAAGGGTTGCACAAATAATTAAGTGACATATCAGGCTCTCATTTCAGGGTTAGAGCTGGCACTTCAAGTTCAAGTAAAACACTTAAAGATAAAATGCGATTCAGAACTAGTTAGCCTACTGGTTAAAAAAATTATGCTATTAAAAAGGAAGAATTAATCCCCTTGTTAGACCACATAAGAGGAATAATGGATTAATTCCCTTTGGAATCAATATTGACTCGTGTCCCTTGGTTGTAGAATGCATAGTATGATGCATTGAAAAATACATCCATAGCTCTGGATGATCTAGACCAGGGTGAAATGTTCATCAACATTGCACGCCGCCATATGGTCTCACCATTAATTAAAGAAAACATGGAAGAAATCAATGATATTATCCCCATACCTAAGTCGTATGGTCCTATTACCAACTAGATGACACCCATTGTGGGCTACCTTAAAAAGGGAGAGCTCCCAACAGATAGGTCTGGAAGGGAGAAAATCTAGAGATGAGCAATTAGCTTTGTTTTGTATGATGGCACAAATCAACAAAAGGTCCTCTATAAGAAGAGCCTTTATGGGGTCCTTCTTAGGTGCATTAATGGAGAAGATACCATGTCTATCATGAAATTACTACACATTAGAGCCTATGGTTCCCACCAAATAGGATCCAAGATTTCCCATAAAATTTGAAGGCTGGGATACTACCGGACCACTATAACGTGGGATTTCACTAAATTCACCAAGAAGGGTCATTCCTTCCAAGTTTATGCCAATTTCATCCACTAACCCATAGAGTTACTTCACACAGATAAGTACTCTTGGCCATTTTCCATATAGGGAATGGAATTTTTGGTACCATATCCTCCCACTACATCCAATAAATTCAAGTATATTCTCATAATAACTAACTTCTTTTCTAAATGGGTAGAAGCTTTACCCCTCAAAAAGGTCAGTGCGAGAAACATTATTAGCTTACTAAAATCCAACATCATTATTAGATTTGGTGTCCCTCATACAATACTGATGTACAACAACACCAATTTTTTTCTGCTAAATTGTAGAAACTATATCAGGAGTATGGCATCAAGACTAATCGTTCATCCCACTACAATGTAGTGGTGAATGGAAAAATATAGGCCTTTAACAAGACCTTATCCAATATACTCTAGAATATGGTAGATAAGGATAAGAATTCATGGCCATAAAAAATCATCCATGCCCTATGGGCCTACCATACCATAACCCGCACTACCACCCAAGAAACCTCATACTCATTAGTATATGGGATTGAGGTTGTTCTACCCATTGAAGTTCAATTTTCTTTACTCTGAATTTCCATATATGATCAATTATCCACAGACAATCAATCCTAGAAACATCTAGATGAATTTGAGTAACTTGATGAAAAGAGATTGCATACCTTGAAATGTTTGGATATTATCCAAAATAAGATTGCACGAACCTTTAACAAAAAGGTTCACCTTTGGTCTTTCCTCAAGGGAGAGATGGTGTTGGTTCTCAAGACCCTGATGATACTCAAAAATAAACCAAAAAATCTAGATATAAAATGGAAGGGACCATATTACATACATAAAGTCTACTCTAGTGGATATTATTCCTTGAACTCAGTGGATGGTCAACTCATTACAGCTCCCACCAATGCAAGGTTCTTGAAGAAATGTTTCATGTAGCCAAAATATCTATTTACTTACCACATGACATTAAACTACATGGAACCTGATGTCCTTACTACATGACATTAAACTATATGAAACCATGTTATCCTTACTTTATGACATTAAACTGCATGGCACCTATCATCCTTGCCGCATGATGTTAAACTACATGGCACCATGTTTTCCTTACTACATGACATTAAACTTCATGGCACCTAGCATCCTTACCACATGACACTAAACCGCATGGCACTTATCATCCTAACCATATGACATTAAATTATGCTTCCATCATCCTAGATACACAATGAAAAACTACATAACATCAAGGGTCCAAACTCCATGACCCTAATCTAGGAATTTATGTCCTTACTTCATGACATTAAACTACATGGCACATATTGTCCTTACCACATGACAATAAATTGCAAGGCACCTATCATCCTAATCAAATGACTTTAAACTATGATATCATCATCCTAGTTACATTATGATAAACTACATATCATAAAAGTTCCAAACTTCATAACCCTAATCCAGGAATTAATGTCCTTAGTGCATGAAATTAAACTAAATGGAACTTGGCATCCTACCACATGATGTTAGACTGCATTAAACCTTTCTTCCTAACCACATGATGTTAAATTGTTCTTCCATCTTCCTAGTTGCATGATGATAAACTCCATAGCATCAAGGTTCCAAACTCCATTACCCTAATCCAAGAATTAACATCCTCACTGAATGATGTTAAATTTCATGGGGGTCATCATTTCAATAAAAAAAATTCTGCACATGAGCCAGATATATGTGAGAGAGGGGTAAAAATGCCTATATTATTGCATTAGAGATAGATCCATGTAGGAAGTTTCTCATCCAGAACTACGTGTGTCTTGATTTTTGTCATCATATGATACATAGTGATACCCAGACTCCATGTCTTGGGACCAGTAACAAACAAAGGAAAAATTCCCTCCTCCACATATGGGTTAGACCTACGTAGAGAATTCCCATCTAGAACTATGTGTGGCTTGATTCTTATTATCACGGGATATGTAGTGACGCCCAAACCCGATGTCATAGGCCCAGACATGAACAATGGTAAAATTATATACTATGTATATGGGTCAGAACTGCATAGATAATTCCCATATAGAACTATGTGTGGCTTTATTATTATCATCATAGGATATGTAGTGGCACCTAGACTCCACATGTCAGTCCCAACTGCAAACTTACCTTCATCGATGGGATGATTTTATTACCAAATTTGGCCTCATATCCTCTTTGACACCGGTATTATAATTCTTTATGTTCTACAAAATCATCCTTCACGTAGTTTTACCTTCCATTTACTCACTATATGACGCTAAATTTCATGTCACTATGGTGTTCTCACCCGAGAGGGAATCGCCTTCAACATAAGTTATTTACCATACTACATTCAAGGACTAAATATGGATTGATTATCATACCATGGGATATATAAAAACACCTGGATGTCATATCTTAGGTCTAGCCACCCTCCCCCCCCCCAAAAAAAGAAGGAAAAAAAGAATAAATACTCCCCTCCCTTCATATAAGCCTAACCAATGCAGGGAGTTTTCTTGTAAGAACTATGTATGGATTTATTCCTAATCCATGGTATACATAACAATTCATAGAATTTTTTTATTCAAGACCATCCATAAATTCACTAAACCTTCTGACCCTTTGACCTAAGTTTCATTCAGGAGTGTGTGGTGTGGCATAAGGCCTCTTAGGTCCTCATTTATGTTGGTTCATGTCATTTGTGCTATGCACCTCCCATTGGAACACTCATTCTCCCTCCTTCCTTGAAAAATAATGTTAAATTGTGCCACTAATGACTTATTTGTGTGATGAAAAAGTACAAAGATCCATCATGGTGTCCTCACCTGATAATGCATCGCCCCTAGCATCAATCATCTATCATGCCACGTTCAAGAACTAAAATATGGATTTATTCCCAACCTATGGGATACATAGTGATGCCTAGACCCCATGTCCTAGGCCCAACCGTAAGATACAAATAAAATGACTCCCACCCCCCATGTATGGATCAAACCTTCACAGAAAGTTCCTATAGAGAATTGTGTATGGATTGATTCCTGTATATGCAGGATACACAGGGACACTTATATTTTTATTCTTAGGCCCAACCACTACAAATTCAAAATGTCTATAACTTTCATTCTATCACCCCTATATGGTGTAATAAACACTTACCACCCTTTTTTACCACACCAAGTTTAGCTTACATGGTCTTAAGAGGTTTGGAATGGGGTTCCCCACATGATCAAGGTATATCAATCCATATCAGGGTTTCCATGGTCCCGGTAGAATGGCCTTAAAAGGAACACCAAAGTCCTTACTACATGACATTAAACTACATGGTTAATCAAGAAATATGTATGTCTTGATTCTAATTTCAACAGGATATGTAGTGATTCCTATGCTATGTGTCCAAATCCCATCCAAAAAGCAAAGAAAAGGAGAATGTACTTATCTCTAGTATGTAAAGTTATATAGGAGATATAAAATTTGGGTTCCTCATTCAGGGATCTATTAGAGGAACGAAATTGAATCCTCCTATATATGAGTTAGATCTATATAGGGAATTTTAAATTATAGGGATAATCATGGTCTGAATATTTATTATATGCCTAGACACACCCTTCCCATTCATCAAACCTCATGCCTCATGAAATTTTGGTTCTTCATAAACCTCCCTATCCGTTGGAAGTGGAGGGTCAGTGTCCTGAGGAAACCTTTGTTTGAATATTCACAATATTCCCTGGTTGTCTCTGCATAAGTCACCCACAAAAAAGTCATGTCAACCAAAGTAAAATTCATCCCCATGAGAGGCCTTTTTTACCTCAGCATGCTCAAAAGGCTTCCATGCCCCATACCATTTCTCCTAATCGAATAATACCTAGAACCATGGTTTATGATTTCCATAGCCCTCACATCTAGTGAATGTAAGAACATCCCATCCTAATTAGCCTCCAATTACTCATGGTTTCTATGACAAGTGGTCCTAACCGTATGAACTTAAACTATAGGACCCCATGTTGTCCTCACTGCATGACATTAAACTATATGGCCAATGTCCTAACCACATGACACTAAAGATGAATAATATTAAGAACTATGTGTGGCTTGATTTCCATCTTATGGGATGCGTAGTGAAACCCAATGTTCAATCTTGGGTCCAGACACAATAAAGATTACAAAATCCCCCTCTTTTTTCTATGTATGGGTCATACTTTCATAAGAAATATCCAGAGACAACAAGAAAATGTTTCCTCCCCATATTATTACGCATGAGATAAATCTGTATAGGAAAGTTAAAAATAAGCAACTCCCTATTAGTGAGCTTGTAAAAAAACATGTCCCTTTCATAGTACATGGGTCAAACCTACATGGAAAATCTTCCAAGAACTACATATGTCTTGATTCCTTCCATTATAGGATGCATAGTGATGAGAAAATATCTAGTGTTGGGCTCATCCATAACTTCCTTTTTTTTCACATCAGGTGATCAACATCCTTACCGTAATACGTTAAATTGTATGGTTATCCTAGAAATACATACGACTTGATTTATTCCCTTATTGAATACATATTGACACTCAAATCTCCAATCCTAAGTCTAACCACAAAAATAATGAAATTTTCCTTCCCTATGCATGGGTAAGACCTGCACAGGTAACCTTCTCATACTTGCGTAGGGGGACGTCTCTACCTTTTCCAGGGAAGTTGCAACCTGGAATGACCCTTTCATGTTCAATAACCCTCCTTTCACAAAAAAACATTGTGTCAAGAAAGGCTAGAATCCTTATAACCATCAATGGCCATTGGAAATGGAGGGTCAATGTCCTGAGGACACCTTTGTTTGACTCTGTGCAATATGCCCTAGTTAGCTCTGCATAAGTTTTACACTAAAAATATATGTCAATCAAAGGAAAATTCATCCCCAGGAGAGGATTTTCTTACCTTTATATTCCCTTATGACTTTTAAGTCCCGCATTACTTGGATTTGGAAACCCCATGGATTGCAGTTTACATCCTTCCCCCCTTCACGCCTGAATATGATATAACATTATTGGTCAAACTACCATGAAAAGGGAGAATTTATACCCCCTATTTTTTATTTAAATTCTAGAACATCCTGGAAGTATGATTTTAAACTACACCACCCATGTCCTAGTTTCACGATGATAAACTGCATTATGCTTCAACCCTCCTTTACACAAGTCAAATACATGTGGGGGTGGTTTTCTATTTATGATCAAAGTTGAGAAAGATTCCCTTTTCATTTTGGGACATAACTCCCTTGACAAGACACCCCTCATGGTCTTGAGAAATCTGAATTTCCATAAAATTACATGGCCATCAGAAGTGGAGGTTCATTTTTCTAAGGACACCATTGTTTAAAAATGGATAATATTCCCCATTGGGCTCTACGTAAGTCACCCACTAAAAATCCTTATCAACTAAAAGGAAACTTTTTCCTCATGAGAGGCTTTTACTACCTTCATTATCCCCCAGAAACATCATTTTGCAAACCATTATTATGGTTACTCCTTCCATACTTTATCCATATCAGGTTTCGGACTCATAAATCATAAAATCAGTGTTAAGAAAAATATCTCATTCGTGTCTGAAAAATATAAGGACATTATCAGATAAGAAACCCCATTGGGGTCCCCACACCACAATTCTTGGTCAAAGATGTTTGACCTAAAACATTAGTAATGTTAGTCTGGTTTAAAAGACTTTAAATACCCATGAAAAGAGACAAAACTCTTCGAGATGAAAACCCACAAAAGGGAACCTTGGGTAAAATTCGAGTATCAATTATATAGACCCATACTTTTCATGGTTTATGAAAAATATATAGATATCAAATATTAAATAGGCACAAATCTTGTTAGGTCTAAAATTCACAAAGGATGGATTTAGAAAAAAAACCAAGTTATACCTACGATGCTTGTACCACCGTGGACCTTGGCTAAAATTAGGCTTATAATAGAAAATACATAAAGTTCCTAGGGTTTTTTATATAACCCTACCAATAGTCAAACAATTATTTTTTATTCCCTAAGATTAGTCAAATATTAGAGCATTAGATGATCATTTCAATTTATTTATCCTAGATCATGATTAAAATTGATGTCCATTAGATATTATCATTCAAAAGCAATCAATTATAATTAATTGGAATTTCACAAAAAGATAAAGGACAAACATTGGAGAGAAAACAATTTTTCATTCCATTGAATAATAATTGATTAATATCCCCACTTTTGAGTCTCTCCCTAATGTTATAAAAAGGGAAAGATCATGGAACAACCTAAATAGTTACAATGAAACTCGATTTTCTTTCTCTATCAAATTGAAAATTTTCTGATGTGGGCCATCAAGGGATTGTTCTAAAGTGACCCTTTTATCATCTTAGGCTTCAGTCATTGGATGAATTTTTCTAACAATGACCCTAAGGTCCCAACCTTTCTACTTGATGGCTTTGAAATTATCACTCACTGATGACAATTGCGCCTTTATCTTGGCTACACGAGCCTCACACTCTCACAGCTCTTCAGTTTGTGCAACCATTTGGTCATAATAACTTTATTCTTCCACCATAAAGTGGTTAAAATTAGTGGTGATATCCCATAAGGATTCCAATTAATGATGGGAGGAATTAAACTAAGCATGGTTTCTTTCAAAAGTAGCTAGTTCCCCTCAATCTATGATAATATAGTGGATAAGAAGGTATAGGTGCTGATAGTTGAAGCCTCTTAAGCCTAAATCAATAAAAATTTGAAATAAGGTGTCTAATTTATTATAAAACTCCACTGAAGGGGTCTCTATGATAATAGTTAATATTTTAAGCCACGCCTATCTCTACACATCCTGATGTTTGCAGGTAGCACCAGAACCTCAGTCTTATTCCTCTACCGCCATGGGTATATAATTTAGGATTTTGGTTATGGCAGATATACTTTACCTAAATTGAGATGCCCAATATGGAAAATATTCCATCTCTATAGGTGGTTCAATATCAAAGACTAAGAGTATAGGGTTGGCTTCAATTTCAGTAATGCTAGGTGATGTTCCACTTGGACCAGCCTCAATGGGATTGTCGATAGCGTCAGTCAAGGATATAGTGTCTGAGTCACTCTCCATATAAATAAGAAGTGTGGAAGAATATCCCTTCAAGAAAATGTGATGAAAAAAGGAACATCTTATTCCAGTAGGAGTGGAAAGAGATGGCACAACTAGTACAGGACTGGGAGCAACAAATGGTTTGTTCACTCATTGAACTAACCTCACCAGTGCTCCATCAGGGTAGTTAGCCTCCCACATCTGATAATAATCCCACTATAAGTTAGTTTAATCCACTATGGGAGGAATAATGATTTTCATTATGAAGTCCTCATGAATCATCATTATCCATAATTGGTGAATAATCATTGGGTGAGATTCCCTCTTGACTTAGGTAATTGGATGAAATGTGACCTGCTTCAGGCATCCAAATTTCCTAGAAAACCTATAATGGTGTAAGGTTTAAAAATGGTTATTATATCCATGCAAGTTTCTAAGATTCTATCTTGTATCACAAAAATATAGGAATGTTCTTTTAAAGAACCTCTTCTATCATCTACCACTACTTTGTGGGTTGCAGGGTAAGGTGCAAAAGAAAATTGAAAAAAATTACTCTACAACTCAATCACACCATTGATACTCAATGATTTGGGGTGAATGATGGTGATGTTGATAAGGGAAGGACTGATTCCATAATGAGGAATTTTTTCAATATTCTAATACTCATAGCAGTAATAATGCTCCTCCATTCAGCCATACTGAAATTGAAATTACCCGCTAAGATGATGTGGGGACCTTCCCTCTTATATCTGGACTAGCAGTTCATAAAAGTCAGAAAGGGTGGGAATAGAAAATTTGATGGGATGTCCCTCCACCAATTTGATCAGCATCATAAAGGTGAAAATTTGGACACCATTATAGATGTCGTAAAAAGGGAAAATCCACCCACTCAAGAACATGGAAAAAAATCTCGTCATTCTAAGTTTAGGTGATACATCTAGCTGGACCCCCTAACCTCATGTGGTGTATTGAACTACCTTGAGGGTAGCATAATATGATCCCATTATGTATCATGACTATTGAGTTGGATGAGTCCTACTATATTATAATTTCATCCTTGGACCATTAGCATGAAAAAAAAGATTTATCCAATCTTCAAATGAAATGAGTGAGTGGGCATGGAGGGGTTGACCAATAAATCTCTCTTTTGTGATCAACAAATCTCTCTCCAGTGAAGATACTTTCTCTTCATTCTCCTAGGTATTGGACATAGGCAAGAATTTTTTGTACATATTACCAAGGATGGGGGTCCCTCTAGCTGATAGATATCCCAAAAACTAGTCCCCACTTAACCATGTGGTAAGTAGAATGTATCATTGATTTAACACTAGAAATTGAGAAATTCAGGTAGCATCTCAGTCGATAAATAAATTTCAAATTGAGAAATCCACACTGTCAGGTATAAATTGAATGCATCCAATTTTTTGGGAAATTCCAAGTAGTTTTGATGCACCCAAAATGCCCAATCCCACTCATTTTAGAATCTCCCTATAGACTATAAATCCCATTTGGAACTTCCCCATCCATTGGGATTACCACATGAGAGGTTGAAAATATATGGTTAATCATAGATGACTAGTTCCAAAGATATATCATGGTCGTGTTGATTTCTTAGTTTCCACATCGATCCATTTAGAATAAATATATCCTCTCGACGTGGACTAGACATGATTTCCCCCATAGCATAAATGTTCTCTTGGGAATGCTCTTTAGACATATTGGATCAAGTAGTATGGATATTTTGGTTGACTGGTGGAAGAGGAACATCATCTTGGATTCTGAAATTATAAAGTGGTGAACAACTAGATAGTGGGTAGGCCATAAGTTCTTGTGGAATGCGATTTATCAGAGTACCCTCCTAAGGAGTGATGTAAGATCAAAGATCATCTTCAATATTCTCATCCATATTCATTCTTCTCCTAATCATATTCATAGAAGTGGAGGCCAAATCCATCGTTTCCCTACAATGGATCATCAATAGTGAGGAACATTTTTGAATAATGAAATTAAATTCATAAGTAAAATTAAAATGATATGTTTCAACTATGAACTAAAATTTCACGAAGTGACCCACCCACAAACCAACAGTTCGTGAAGCTCACGAAGGCGTTGGTCCACAAAGCATTAGCCAGCGAAGCACTGGTTCATGGAACTCTTGAATCTGCAAAGTATTCACCCACTATGCAGAGTTATAGACTTACCATTTGAATCTAATGTTTTCAGTTTGTAGGTGATGGAACTTAGTTCAAGAATGAGGATGTCTACAAAGGAGGTAGTTTGTGAAAGAAAAAGTGATTGAGATAGTTTTTGGGAGCACTAAGTCTATCGAGATAACTGATAAATGAAAAATGATTTGTACCCTTTATATATAGGCATGGTCTCATCCTCCGAGTCCACTGGCATACCGTAAACTAGTTTAAACGAGACTTCTTTCTATAACAGAATAGCCTCTTCTTTGTCCCAATAGGAAACCATTCTGATGGGGGGAATTTTTTGGGTCCTGATAACTTCCTAAACAAATTAAAAATAATTCAATCAATTTGGAAAAGGAATAAAAGAAAATTTAAGGAAGAGTTTAAGGAATAATGTTCAAAGTGATGAAATTGTGAAGGATGAAGCCATGCCGCAAAGTGAAAATCCCTTTACAGATCACTGCTCCACAAGGAGATATGCTACTTCATGAAGCACCAGTGAACTACATTGTTCATGGGATAGATATATTGGAATTAGCACCCATAAAATAAATCAAATTCATTTTTGGGAAGGAGGTAGTGATTTCCTTCCCTATAAAAAAATATTCCCCATGAACTAAAAAGTTCAAGGGAAGAGGTGGTATTGTCATCTCCCCACAAACAAAATGAAGCTGTTTGTGGGACCTAGGTGGTGATATCCACCCCACAAACAATGGTCCCCTTCCATGAGCGATTTCCTTAGCTGACCAAGTTGTTCGCAGGCATGGAATTCTCTATAGGCTTCTAAAAAAGAAGGCTCACAGCCCACCATGGATAACCAGCTATACCAGTATCCAGTTCCTCCGTTCCTCTATAAAAGAACCTCATGGGGGACTGCAAAAGGTACTAATCAAAGAACCTTTTGAGTAGAATCTACACCCATATGTACAAATCATATAGATCTAAAGCAATCCCTTTGACAATTCCTAGCATGTAAAACCTGCTACAAAGCATATAGAAAGATAAAATAAATCATCTGGAAATCTGTGAACCCAAAACTCTTCATTGAAAAACTCTCATGAGGAGAAGAACCAATGTACTTTTTTTAAATAGGCATCCCTTATAGTAAAACACTATACGGGCATAACCCTAACCCACATAACAAATCACTACATGAGAGGAACTAGAACCCACATAGAAAATCACTATGCAAGTGGAACCTAGTATAGTGTATCCAAATGCTACATGGGTAGAACCTAAGTTTGCATAACACAACTCTACATGGAATATACCCTCACCCAAGTAGCAACAAGCTATGTGGAGGGAACCCTATCCCACATAATAACATGCTATGTGGAATTGGGCATCCTTGGGAATTCTACCCTCCAACTCTTGTAATTCTCTTCCATGGTATTAGTTATCGTTATGGTCCCTCTATGAACCAATCTAATGGAATCAGGGAAATCCCCCTTCCAAATCCACCAGACACATATGATAAGACCATCAGGCACATCAGTGTGTCCTTTTGAGTTTATATACCCTTGTTAAGAAGAGTCGTGCGGCTGACCCCAACAATAGCGCATACCCTTGGAATTCCCTTGATTTTAAATTCCCATGGCAACGAGGGTTCCGACCTTAGGCTACTCATGTTAACCTCCATGTTCTAGGTATTGAAGGGAACCAATGGACTTTCCATTCGATGAGGTCTAGTTTTGAACATTACTTTCTTTCCTTGAACCAATTTTAGGGCACTCCCCTTAAGCTAATCCCCTAGCCTTTCTTGAGGGAGATGAAAATTTTTATCCTCTTCACCTCTACCTAAGATGTATTTGGATATGAAAACAAGAGAGGTGATGGGTGCACTCAAATCCCCTCTCCCTCCCCCTTTTTTCTCCAACATCATCCATCAGTAAATAGGGTGAGATCATGTGATCATCATATATACTACTTCCTATTGATTCTCACACCAAGCATGACTCGTGTGGGTTTAGAGGTTAGTGTAAATTATAACATACAATTGATTCCAAAACCTCAAACAGGAATTCTCCATAGATGTATTCCCCAACTTCAAGCACCGAGTGGGGATCCTATATGGTGTAATCCCTAATCACTCCGACATCAAATGGGCATTCTCCATAGATGTAAGCCCCAACCTTAAGCGCCAAATGGGAATTCTCTATAGATGTAAGCCCCAACCTCAAGCACTAAATGGTAAGTTTCCATGCATAAGCCCTAATAATTCCCCCCCAAATAGGTTGCCTCCAAGGTGTAAGTCCCAGTCTAACTGAACTATGTGGGTCTTGATTCCCAAAAAACTAGGATACGTAGGAAGCCTCACTGAGGTCCAAACCTGACACCCAAATCACCCTAATGTTCTTTAGGCCATATTCCAAATAATTTCATATCGACCTAGGATACCACATCTATTCTAGGTACCTCGGGCCACCTCGGCATAAGTCCCACACCCTTATTGACTAGGAAACCTTTCACCTGGACTTCCTTTCTGTATTGTGTTAAACTACATGCTTGGGTCCTTTTCATATGACCTTAAAAGATTATGTGTATAGTTAAGTGGCACCAAACTATGTGGGTTATGATTCCTCTCATGAGGATATATAAGAATCCCATTTTATGGGTTCGTTCTCGATATCAAAATAAATCTCATACCCCCTAGATGATGGTAAACTCCAGATCCCCCCATCACGTGGCTTAAAACTAGTGTCGTCCCAATAAATGACCAAATAATCCTTAATATTCCCAAAAAAGGTTAACATTAATGGAGAACCCCAAATACATATAGATCCCTCCATTGATGGAGAACTTTGGATACATACAGATGATTCCAAACTCATGTTTAGTCATAATGGATCACTGCCTCAGGGTAATCTATAATATACACACTTGGGAATGAACCAAGAATTCATAAACATAACTTAAATCTATAAGAGAGTCCCATAATAGGAAATAGTTTCTCCCAAAAGGATGATATGATAATGAATTCTCAGCCTCTAGACCAATGTGAGTTCTTAAGTGTCATTGTTCAAATCACCCAATGAATTCCTACATTTGGAAATTAGGTCCATAAATCATGGATGTGAGAGTTTTTGGGAATCTATGGCTCCACAAACAAAACCATTAGATACCATTCGAAGATTTTGTGCCCGACATCAAAAATTGCACACCATTTAACCCCATGAAATCAATATGATTAGATATAAACCAGTATTCATAATAAAAAAAATGGAGAACCTGATCTAAATGATTTAACTACAGCACCTCCTTCACAAGATAAAAAAGATATACTACCCAGTCCTAGTCGGACCATTCCATTTTAGCTACAAAATCATATTCATCGGAAACAAGACTCATTAATTCTTCTTTACAAAGATGAATTCATTGATACCTAATCAAAAAACGAAGGATTTTCATCATACATAATTTTCATGCCAACATTTATTAAATCATTATTTGAAGGATCATATTCCAAATGTAAAATAGTTATTGATGCATTATCTTTTCAACTCAATGAATCATTTACCTTGTTTTCTTTACTTAGATGATAGTAAATTATGAAAGAATAATCCTTAATAAGTTCTAAACATCTTATTTTCCTCATTTCCAACTATTTTTGAGTGAATATATGCTTTAAATTTTTATGATAAGTATATATTTCAAATTTATCCCCATATTAATGATACCCCATTATTTTTAAATAAAAAAACTATTACATCTAACTCTAGTTCATGTGTAGGTTAATTCTACTAATGGAGTTTAAATCAACAAGATACATATGTGATAACCTAATCATTTTATATCAATACACAACCAAGGCCCTTTAAAGAAGCATCTTTGTAAATAAAAAACTATTCATTTATAGATGTAAAGGATAATATAGAAGCATTAACTCTTCTTTTCAATTCTGAAAAAAATTCATTACATTCCTTTTTCTAAATAGACTTGACTCCTTTTTTAGTTAACTTGTTCAGTGAGCTAGATAAGTGAGAAAAAATTTCAACAAACCATCATTAATAACCCACTAACCCGTGAAAACATCGAATTTTCATGACATTTGTAGGTAATGGACAATCTTCCACCACCTTAGTCTTAGTTGGATCAACTGTTATTCCATCTTTATAAAAAAATATTCAAGGAAAAAAATATACTGTAATAAAAAATAATTTAATAGATTTTACATACAACAACTTTTCTTTTAAAGTTTTAACAATATTCCTTATATGTTTCTCATGATCTTCATATCTTTTAGAATATACCATAATATCATCAATAAACACAACCAAAAATTTATCCAAATACTCATAGAACACTCTATTCATTAGATACAAAAATATAGAGGGTGTGTTTTCAACCTAAAAGGAATAACCAAAAACTCATAATGGTCATACCTAGTTCAAAATTTCATCTTAGAAATATCCTCTTCCTTCACTCTTATATTATGATACCCAAAGCTTAGATAAATATTTGAAAAATATTTTGCTCCCTACAGCTGATCAAAATTTCATCGATATGAGGCAAAAGATACTTATTATTAACAGTAATGTTATGGAGTTCTCTATAATTAATTAAAAGTTTCATAAAACCATCCTTATTTAAAAAACATGAGCATGTCGAGGGGAAGTCCTACTGTGGATGAAACCCTTATCAAGAAACTCCTATAACTTCTTTTTCAATTCAAACAAAATAACTAAATCAATTTGATAAAGAGGTTTTGATATTATCTTAGCATCAAGAACTAAGTAAATATTAAATTAAACCTATCAATCCAGAATAACATTAGGAAAATCATTGAGAAATACATTTATATATTAATTTACAATTAGCACATCACTAATTTTAATTGTTTCCTTATTTTAAATGATATATACATGAAATATTTCACTTCTATGTTTAATCAGTCTCTTAACTTCATGATATGTTATCAAATTTATGAACTAATTCTTATATATAAATTGAAATTTACTCTAAGGGTTGAATATGACTTCTTCAGCTCTATAATCTATCTTAGTATGATGAACTAAAATCCAATCCATGATGAGAATAACATAAAACTCTACTAAGGTTAAGACAAATAAATTTATTGGAAAAACCATTCCATATATGATGATAGGAAGGTTCCCATAAATCACTATTTCAATAATACTTCCACCGTGAGTTTTTTCAAAAGTTTTATCTTCATTTCTTGAGGTGATATTTCCATTTTACTTGAAAATTTCTTAGAAATAAAATAATTTGTAGTTTATAAATCAAACAAGACATTGGAATACATAGAGTAAATAAGTAATGTTCTTGTCACCGCTTTATTTGATTTTCCAGTAATAGAAAATTAATTTTATACACCATTATTCCTATAGTATTAGTGGTCACTATCCTTCATACATTTCTATGCATTCATATAATAGACTATCTCATTATAATTAAAACATTTCACTTCAAGATTTTCATTACTGGTATGACCATTACCATTGATCTTTTATTTTCATTCATAAGGAAATTATTTTGGCTTTACACATTAGTAACACTTCCCAAATATCATAATACATTCCCCATAATTATTCTTACCACACTTATCACAATATGGTAATTGAATTTTTTTTAGCTTCAAGTTTCTTTGATAAATGATTCCCTATTGCTTACCACCTGGATTTTTTATTATCCTTATTGTTATAAAATTCCACAAGCTATATCTCAACTTTCTCATCACACCACACAATTTCCTCATAACTTCTAAACACACAAATAGCTAGTGACCTTAGAAAACATGGATTTAATCTTGAGTAAAATAGAAAAATTTTACTATCATGGTCCAGAATGAAATTAATTTCATACCATACCAATCTAGTAAGATTTTATTTATAGGTTAAAAAAGAGTCATCCTTTTTCTTCAATGCTAGGAATTTCCTTTACATTATAAGTTAGATAAATTTAGAAAAATTTTGATATTATGAATATCCCATAACTTCAAATTTATTCTCCAAAGTATTAATTCGTCCTTTATTTTTCACTAGGTCTGAGGACCCACCAAAATATAAAAGGTGCTATTTCATGAAATTATATATTATAGATATATTATTATGTGTAGGAATTTGGTTTCTCCCTTATATTCATACCTCCATTAATAAATTTCTCAAATTTAACGCTACTAAAAACTATTATGTTCCAATTACAACCTTTCTAGGTTGCTGGTTTTGAAGTATGTTATCCTCACGATGCCTTTCTACCTCATATTCCATATTATCTCAATGGAAACCCATTATGAATAAACATATATTAGGTGAACCAATATAGAAATAAAAAAAATATCATGATAATATAACCATAAATTATAATCTCTTGAGAGTATATTTTAACATAATCTTAACCTATAAAGTTATCTAAACCCTTGATCTGATACCAACTATAAAAACCCATGCATAAAAATCCCATAAATCACATAATTTATGGGGTATATTTCATTTATCATATACCAAATACCTTTTTAGGTTTATAGTTTTATAAAATTGTGAAATATTTTAAATTAAAAAGTGTGTATTTATACACAATTTAAAATTTTTCTAATAAAAAGTGTTATTTATAAATACACACTTGCTTCACTCAAGGTAACTCTTATAACTGGAACTCTATATTTATTAATATTCTAACTCATCCTTAAGTATTATGAAAAACATTTAAAAAAGTTTGATGAGAAAATTAAACCTCATTAAGGGAAAAAAAATAAAATAAACTCATTATTCCATTTATAAACCTGAAAAATCCATAAGAAAGTTTGATTTTTTTCATAATAAACATTTTAGCTCAAATATCTATTTACTTTTCTATAAAAATAATTCAATCGCTCAATAGTTATCATAAAAAATTCCATATGAAATTAAAAATTCCAAATCATAATCATAAAGGTTTCTTGGAAAACATGAAAACTCGTGAATACCTTTCCTTGAAAAACAATCATTCACCTTTTTAAAAAAATGGTCATAAACTTTCTTTAAAATAATAATCCCATTTTCTTACCTTTTGAAATCAAAATATTTACTTTATAAACCATTATAAAAATATCATGTAGGTAACTTAGGACATTATCCTTAAATTCACTCTTATAAGAACACTTATAATGGAATCACCTAACCGAATAATTCCCATGTCTCTTAGGAGTAACTTATTACTGATGAACTCCATCACTTTACCCAATGCATTATAGAGATATATTTGGATCACCTAACATTAGAGCTACTACATTACCATCCATCATTCATATAAAATTTCCAAGAATCATAATAGGAATAAAATATATATATCCTACTCTTTAACTATAATATTAATTTAAAACAACATCAAATCCCATATTCAAAAACACTTTCAAATATATTATATAAATGAGAAGAAATTTCTATTTCCTTATAAAAAAATTTAAAATAAAAAATTTGTGAAATATTGGGAATATAATATTATTTAAAACCCCATTTTAACTTTTAGATGAATATTAATAATTAGTAATAGATTTTATGGTGATTAAATGTGGTCAAACCTTATATGGTAAAAACCCATTTTTTTACTTTCATAAAAAGTCAAAAATAACCTATATAAAAAACGTTGAAAAAGATTCATTTTAATCCTTCATAAAAAAAGTAACAAATAACTTCAAATTACCATTATAAATATTTAAATAAAAAAATAAAATTATTTAAATACTGAAAAACATCAACATAGAAGAAAAAGATTTGGAATAATAAGATTTTAAAAATAAAGTTCTTTACCTCGTGTCTCGAATCATTTCATTCATATGTCTAACCACTTGAGTAATAAAAATATATTAGTTTTCTAATTAATTAAGAAAATTTTTAATGTTAATTTTTTTATCATTATTCCCTTTATTTCATTTGTTATAAATTTTTATTTAGTTACTAGAATAGTTAAGTTCACATTGGACATTTTGGGGATGTACGATTTATAAGTCTAAAATGACTTTGATAGGTTGAATAAGGTAAAATAGATCGTATTTACATAATCACTAAAATAGTAATCCAGAAATATTTATTATTTTAATGAATTAAAATCGTATTTAGAGCTATACATGGAAGGTGTACTTGTAAATTGAAATATGTTGTGTCAGGGAGGCAGTAGCCAACACGTGTATGTGAGCGATGTTTATATTTTTATACTATATGGAAAAGAAATAAGTTATATAATATTTTAATTTTATAGAATAATTATTATTTTATGAATATAATATTTACTACTTATTTCTATCCATATTACCAACCATGTGAGGTGGTAATGAAAAAAAATCACATCACTTTGTGGAGGTGGTATTTCACACATACACACGGGTGATGTTTTCATTTCCCATTGGATGGAAAAAAGATATAAAAGATTTTTTTCATCAATATAATAACATTTCAATATATATAATATACTGATGTAATTATTTTATAGTGGTTATAATATATTTTAAATATATATAAGAAGAAATAAACTTGAAATAGGTTGTTTGGGACATATACCTCCTCCTCAGATATCTCCCTTTGGATTACACCTTAATCCTTCTAGGATTGATCTTTTGAGAAGACCAAGACCTATAAGATATAGGAAGTATAATTGGTAAAGGTTTTGGTGAGGTATTTTTTGAGATAAGTGGCTCTAAATTTTTGAATAATAGAGGAGATTTGGTTCCCTTTTATAAGTGAGGGGAGAGGAAAACTTGTAAATACTTTAAACTTTTAAATATAGCAAATTTATTTCTCAAAATAAAGTGGAACCAAATAAGAAAATTTATAATCCATGATAGTTTAAGGTTTAAATAAACTCAAAAAATCATATTTAACCAAGTTTTAAAAATATTTTATTCTTTATCTCTTTGTGTAACCCCCCCCCCATGTTAACCCTTTTTAACTTTTACCGAGGTGATAAAGTTTTATCATGTTAACTATTCATTATGATCAAAAATGAAATGTAATACGTTAAATTTTTTTAAAATACTCATTAAAAATATGAAATAATTTTTTCAAGATTAAATAATTATAATTGGTATGAATTAATTTTAATATATGTGCACAAAACTTAATGAATAAAAATTTTAAAAAATCACTTTTAAGCATGAAAATGATTTTATACCAAAATAAAATATACTATTGACTACTGTAGAATTATTTAGGCTATTTTTAATGAAATGGGACTTATTTAATTTTAAATTCCATATACAACCAAATTTTATTTTTTAAAATAATTGTAATTAAATGACAGCTTTTATAAAAAACATTTATTTTCCATTATTCACTAAAAAATTAATATTTTTAGAAAAAATAGAAAAAATTTACCCTAAGATAGTTTCGATATTTTGAATCCAAAAATTAAGTTTATTTTATAAATTTAAAACACTAAAATTTAGTAACTTAATTTTTAAATAAAACCATATATTTCATGGAAAATATCTCAAATAGAATAAAACCATTTAATTTCTAACCAAAAATAATATAAAATAATCATATTACATATAGATCCATAAAATATTTTTTTTATCATTAAGAATAACTGAAATTGATTTATTATTAACATTAATTAGATTATTACATCCAAATATGCGCCACTTTTTACCTAGTTTTGAAGAAAGTTAGAGCGATAAGAGAAAATTTGAGATGAGACCAAATTTTATAATCACTCTAAAAATTAAAGAATAATAATGTGATGGGTTATGATCATGCTTCAATGAGTCCAAATTGAGTTCCCATATAAAAGTAAAACCATGATCTCCCATTATATTTCCCTGAATCTCAGGATTAAACTACCTTAATTCCATGCATTTAATGAAGGTAGTTGTGCAACACTATTGTCGTAGTGTAACAATACTAAAACAGATAGAACTATAAAATTAACCTCCCAAGACTCTACGCCATTGTGACCAAAGTAATTTCATAGAAAACCACATGAATATTAAATAAAAAACTCATATAATATAAACCAAAAACACACAATGTGATAACTAACTCACATAATGTGAACATAAAACACCTTGAAACCATCACGTTGTAATATTACCCCTCACGTCATAACGAACCTCACATAAGATAAACCTAAGAGACTCATGTTAAATTAACCTATATACTTTCCCATATAGTAATAACTTGAGGAACTTCAAATTGAAACCAAACCTATCCACACTACAACAATACTTTATCTTCAAAACAACAAGACGCTAAAGCATCATAGATCACACCATGCATCCTAAAATAAGAACCACGCCACATCCAAAATCTTCATGGTGTGACACAAAAAATCATAGAGCATCCATCTTCTCTAGACAATAATCTATGGCTCAATACATAGGTTTATTCCATAATACATCTCCCAAACTAAAATTATAGCTCCAACTACTTATTCATTCCTCCAGTATTCACCCAACACCTCTTACACTCACAAAACACAAAGTAAGATCTAATAAAGTCAAGGTAAATACAAGTATATAATAAATAAAAATATTTACTTCAATAGTAGATCATCTTACCTCATCATCATATTAATCTTTTGTTTCCTCAACTATGATAATTAATACATACTCCTTCTAAGGATTATCTAATTTTACCTAGGTTATTAACCCAAATTGATTTCCTAATATTCTCATAGTTATGATCCTTATACCAAATTAGATACTCCTCTAGTAGTTAGTCAAGATAAAAAACAAAAAAAAATATTTAAATCACATCTCATTTAATATTGATAGTAAGTTTTAGGTTTAATAAGATATTTATTATATAAACCTCTTCTCCACATTGATATCATACATGTAACTTTTCACCATGAGAAGTACCTGTGGGTGTCATTGAGGATTCCATATATAAATCCTTCTTATTTCACTTATAAACAATTATTTAACTCTTTACTTGACTAGGTTTTAGAAGGAAATATATACCACTATACACCTTATCCAAGTTTTGTTATACTAAAACAGTCATACTTACCACCTCTATGTAAGTTGGTAATTTTTGTAAAATGATTCTTGATAAAATATCTAGCCTTATACATATCCTAAAACATCATTATGTGAGGCTCTCATTCATCATTATATCTATAGAATAATTTAAAAGCTCCATGAACTTCATGGAATGATCTATCATCATCATATTGTGTTTTCCAAACTCAAAAAAATATATATCCTTCACTATATTCATCTCCTATGGATAATATTTTAAATTAAATATATTCTATAAACCCTACCAGTTAAGTTCCTTGTAATTTTATACATTTTTTAATATATCCCACAATTTTTGAGATCAACTATCCAATATATAGGATTCAAACTCTACCTTTAAATTCTCTAGCATCTATAAAAATAATAATATACAGTTGACTATCTCTAACCATTCTTTTGTCAGCTCTGGTCCAACAACACCTCTAAATGATGGTGGATTATACTCTTTAAAGTATAAAAATATGATTCTAATAACCTATTCTGGTTTGTTTCTTTATTCATTATTTTAATTTTCTACACAATCATGCTTACAAGATAAGGATTTGTAGGAGAAACTTTTGTTGCTCCTCATCCTCTCCCAAGATAAATGCTTCTTAGAAATATTACTCTATGATCCCTAAATAATTTCCTTAATATAAAATGACCATATAATTATTCCATGATAAATATAGGTGGATCCCTATATTAATTTTCTATAAAATAATATCTAGAGTAATCAATTATATTCTATTTTGAAATACATTTTTAATCTTTTAAAAGTAAACATTCATTGAGTCCCTGGAAATACCTTTTTTAAAATCTTTTTCAAAAATATTTTCTTATGATGTAGTTTTATCATGTCTATAATTATGAAAGAAAATTTTCCAATCTTATTATATCATTGTATGATTCTATTCACAACTATAAAAAATATTTTCACTAGCTTTATTCAACCCAAACATCCTAGAAACTTGATTTCCACAATAAAATGGTTAGTTATGTCAGTTTATAGGTATATTTCAAGTCCCAACCATCCCATTCACCCTTATTAATAGAATTTACATGGATAAACCATGATTTGTTACCATTTTTTAATGACACAATTATAGTACCCATATCCCAACAGCTAAACCATGTCACCATAAGCCTATAAGCACACTCCTTATTGACAATGTATGGAAACTGGTGCCAAGTGATAAAATAAACCATTGGTGGATGATTTTACATTAAAGAATATAAACTTAGAATATAATAACAGTATATAGATGTAAATATTTTTTATTAAATTTTTTTAAAAAGAACTCGAATTAGAAAGATTCTATTTTAAAAATCCAACATTAAAGGAAAGATGGAATTATAACAAAAAAAATACTTGTGTATCGAGCCACAAAACCCCTACCATATCTCTATCAAAGATCTATGACTAACAACTAATGAAGAATGAGATATTTATTTTTCATAAATCATTTCAAATAGTATTAACATGTCCACTGAGGTACACATTTAAAGGGTGAGTATAAACTTAGTAGTATTTCCCCAAGACCCCAAAATAATTCTATGCATGAGTAATCCAAACATGAAAAGTCTATATAATGTTTATAAAACATTAACATAAATGATTTATCAAAACATTTGAAATTAAACCTTTTATCATTAAAATTAAATAACCATTTAATGATAATTTAATGTTAAAAACCATATTTATGTTCAACCATAAGTAAAAACCTATCTAGATTATAATGAAACCCCATTATATAAAAATAATCAAATGCAAAACCCCATTCCAAAAAACATAACCCCAATTATGAAAAACTTTACGTAAGAATTATCATGAGCATAATTACCCCCATGGAAATAAACTCAATAGAAATTTAATTCTTATTAAGATAAATAGTTTCTTGTCTTGTTAAATCACATGGATATGGTCATCACACATCTATACACCACACATGGACCCATAAAAATGAAAAACCAACTTATGGAAGAGTGCCAAAACAATCCATACGGCCCCACTTAATGACTGTTAACTCAAGAAAAATAACATAACCCCCAATATTTATAATAACAATCAAACCATCAATGGAAATATAAATATAAATTATTGATTAAATATCAAAACCATTTTCTATGATAAATCTAAAACCCCTCAAAGAGTAACATAAAATCCATGGAAAATATATTTTAAAAAGGCCCAATTAAGGTTAATTTTAAAACACAACCCCTATTGAAAAATCTATTTCTAAATACACCATTAAAATTCCTTCCAATGATTTTTATCAAGGACCTAAATAGAGATTATTATGGATATAAAAACCACATTTACACTATGAATTAAGTGTTTTATAAAATAATTATTCAGAAAAAATATTTAAATATTTATAAAAAATCATGCAATAATAATCAATATTTAAAAATCTATAAAGATTTCATATAACGTCAAGACTAATATAGTAATATATCATAAACACCTACCAAGATACACTTTATTTTGGAATTTTCAAAAGTCCATGGTTGTTTATCTTAAATAAATAAAAGAGTAATCTCTAACACTAATATTCCATTATAATTTATAATTTGTAAAACAAATGAAGAAATATTTTAATAATGGAAGTTTGGAATAGCCTGTAAAAAAATGGTATAGATATATTCACCTATTTTTATAAGAATATATAGCCTCCATAGAGTGGAATACCCCCAAGGTAACTTAGCATGACCTCATGTAACACTCTGGTCCCCAATAAGAGTTTAAGAAAAGGGTAGAGAAAAATTATCCAAAAAAATTCACAACCTCAATGATAAATAATCATGGATTCTACCAAATGTCATAAAACTATGCTCTAACACTATAAGAATAGGAATATCAAAAATTAGGATTTTTTGGCATTGAAATTTTATTGAACACTTATATTAATTAATATAAATTATATAAGATAGTATATATAACATACCATAATATATCAAACCAATTATAATTCCTCCATTAATTTTTTCTTTATAAAGTATTATATCATGAGAAAACACTAATGGGAGAATTTATGAATATGAGTGAAAATAAATGAGTGGTATGTTAAACTTAGAGTGAACCATCCTTTTAATAAAAATCAACCCCTATATATATTATTAATTTAAAATAAAAGAACTCCAATAATTAGAGTCAGTTTCATGAGTCGCCCCTGCTGAAACCCCTCCTAATTCGGTAGAGGATATGAGAGTGACCCCTAAGTCCTTCATCCAATAGGCCCAAGGTTGTCAACTAGCACTAAGGTAATAATCCATAAAAATGAGTGTCATTACCCTCTTAATTCCTAGAATAAAAGATCAAAACCATCGATCAACACCTAAATACTTTCATAAAATGATTTATTGGTTCCTAAAACCCAATGTCAACTATATTTAATACATCAATAAAGTAAAATTACATGTAGAAACAACACCAAAACTTTAAATCATCCTCTATCTCCATCCAAGATACTTGAAAAAAATATCCAATTCATTTTAGGATATCCTATAAACACTTAGAAACCTGTAGTGGGGTGAGCACTAGGAACTAATCAGTAGCATGATATTTCTATAAAATTTTGTATCCATTGGAAATATAGTATTGATATAGGCATACATGAAAACATCTAATAAATAAAATGGAAAGGATAAAGCTAGTAAGTGAGTAATTTACTCTTATTATTCATTCTTAACAACAATACCTTCTAATATTATACCATATTATACTAATATATTACCATAAATGAGCACATAAAATCCCCATTTATAAGGATTAATGATAAAAGTGGAAGCTTGATATATAAAATCAATGAAGAATAAATATTATATATAATATCATGTTCGTAAAAATATTTAGACAAGCAAGTAATCCTAGCTCTCAATCTGCACTGATCATCACTTCATCACATGCATGTACCCTATGTAGCTACACCATCAAAACCCTACAGCTCGTACCGCCACATCATCACATTTATGCATCCCATTTAGTCACATCATCAATCCCTATATCCTATACAGCTTCATCATCTATGACTTTGATCTGAATCTAGATCCATTATATCTCAATAAATGATGTAAATGTTCAAGACATCATAGCTAGAGGTTATGTGTACATGTTAAATTTAATCCATCGCATCACTTTGTTAGTCTCACATATTGTAAACTTGATCCATTCCATATCACACATATAAATATATTCTAGTCAAATTGTGAGACATTATTTCACAAACATACAAACAACACAGTAAGCAAGAGAGTAAACAGACAGTCATAAAAGAAATTAATTGAGTAAAGTAAACACATACAATTAAGTAGAGAAGGAAAAATAAATAATTATAAAAGAAATCATCCACATAAAGGTAACACATAAGATCAACCCAACAAGAAACCATTTTCACATCAAAATTGAACAACCCCATATAATTAAATAAATGTGTTGATAGGGTATATAATAAGAGAAACTAATAATGAAACATCAAGGTAAACATTATCACCATTCCAGGATTTAATAACTCCCCATCAAGTTATTTTCTTAACCATACTTTGTAAGTTATTCCCTTTTGATTCATAAATCAGCCCTATTAAATATTATTATAAAAAATATTAATTAATATGAATATTAAAATTTTGATTTACTCCCCTTATTAATTATATATTTAATTAAACAAGACCTCTAGTACATAACCTAAGTTTACAAGTCTACCATAAGATAAAAACCTTATTAAAAAATTATTAACTTTATAAAAATTTGTAATAATTTTATAATAATTTCCTATTTTATAACTATCCTTTCTAATAATTGATAACTAAATCTATTCTAAAAGTTATCTCTAATATTTTCTTTATAATACCACTCTACTCAGTATTACATCCCAATTCTTAAGACCCAAAATTATTTTATTATAATCCTTACACATATTAAGCATATTTATGTAATAAGGATGTATAAGTTTAACTTTACACTTTCATTTATTAATTTATCACAGTCATTCCCACTTTTTAGAAATAGCTCATGATCATCTATTTCAATATAAAAATATAAATCTACACAAAAAAAAATTTATTCACATCAATATATATTTTAATATATCATAAACATTACCATATAATAACAATAAAAACAACTATAATAAATTCATTTTTTTAATTGTGTTGTATATATGTGAAATATAAATATTCATCATTTTCTAATCAACATCGCATAAATAATTTTTAATAGTAGGAAGGTAAAATAAATGTTACTTCCTATATCTATTTTCATAATTTTTACTTTTTTATTTATTCTTATTTCTAAAAAAATTCCATTTCATATGGGTAATTTCATAATTTTGGAAGCACATATAATCATGCATAATAAATATGCAATGGAATAAAATAATGTTCAATCGATCATCATCACCATTCCATTTTCATACTCATTAATTTAGATTCCTTTCATGGATATCCATTTCTATAATATTCCTTGTTTCTCATTAATAACTACATAATTATAAAAGTAAAGAACCAATAACATTCATTTCACATATCAATAAGACATGCACATAAACATTTCATGCAATAGTTTTAAGGGGTAATAAAAATCATAACAACATGAAATAAATTAAACATACAATGTAGGAATAAAAATAAAGAAGAGTAATTAAAGATCCCTTACCCTAGACCAAACATGGGACTAATATAATTAAACATTAGTAAAATGCATTAAGTAGTTAGGAACCCATAACCTCGGACTAAATCATCTGCACCAATCCTATGGAGAGAGTATAATCTTACCTTGCTCTCTATATTTTTACAATGTTGGTTCTAAATTTTTTAGGGACTTTTTAAAGTTCATGGATTAAGGAGTTATGGGTGAGTTTAAATCGAGTGAATGAGGAGGTTTTTCTTTACTCATTCTGAAGGGTCTAGAAAACAAAATATAAATTATGATAATTCAATTCATTCCATTCTAGGGGATGAAAATCAAAGGTTAAGGCTTTAAAAGGATTAGAATGTTACAAAAAATATCAAGCATGAAATATTTTATAGAATAATAAGGCTAGAAATACCATAACTCAATCTATAAGTGAAATCAAGGATGGAAATAGTGTTTATACTATTAGGAATTTGCAAGTAAAAGTCAAGGTCTAGATCTAGACTCTTTGCAAGATCTTGAAATGATCCTATGTTCATCTAGATTTTTTAAGAATATGATAATAATAAGAGAAATATAAAGTTAGTTTACATATATATATAATACATAGTAGGTCTAAAATATATTAAAATGAAAATGTATAGTAGGTATTTCCACCACCCGTCGATTCCAAGTTATATCGTTAAAAGAAGGAATTAATTTCATATTGACTATCTCCTTTCTATATCATTTAAAATTATAGTATTCATATTTAAAAAACATAAATATCTATTATAGTAGGATAGAGTGGAAGTAATTCATAACTATAAATGTATCTTCCATTTAATTTTTTCATGCTAATTATTAAAATTAATATACTATAAGGAATGAGTTACAAAAGGAAGTAAAAATATATATAGTGAAAAAAATCACGATTGTATTATTCTCCATTTAAATATCCCATTTAAAATCATAATAACACATTACAACATTTTTATTTATTTATTTATTAAAATATTTTCACTATTTAATACTTTAAACTAACATTTAATCCATTCATTTTAATTGTTGGAAAATTTTGATTATTATTACATGATTTTGACATTTATTTCCCATGGTTTAAAGATTGTAATACTCATTTTTTGCTTCAAATTTTATTGTAGTTTGTTTCTAAGAAGAAGAAAAAAAATTAAATTTTATGCCTGGATTCACCTTCCCACTGTAAAGGTGTCTTCATAAGGGTAACATGGTTTTACCATTATACTATGGGTAGATCTAGGTTGAGGGTGCCATTAATCTACCTTTATATAGTGAGAGTTTAAGGGTACATGTAAGGGTACATTTGAGTTACCCTTATGTACCATAGGTGACTTATGTGAGGGTACTTATGTTTACCCACACACAATGATATAACTACCCTTAAAAAAATCACAAATTACTTACCTTTTACTCAACAAATGGAAAATAGGATGAAATTTATGAAGCCTAAAAAAATATATTTACCCTGATGTATCTTAAGTATTTCTCCACTTACCTTTACTTAGTTAAGTAACTATATTTACAAATAAATGGAAAAATCATGTTTAACTTTATGAAACTCGTGAAATTTTATGTTTTTCCTTTACACAACACATGAAAAATCATGCTTGCCTTCATACAGCATGAGGGTATATATAAAAAGAAACTAAATTTAAACCAATTGAACCTATAAAAAATTAATAAAGGAACATGAACACCCTCAATGTTTAGGAAAAATATAAATGAAGGTTTTGGAAAAATTGATTCATTTCATCAGATACCTCTTAAAAAATTATTATCCTCAAGAATTTAAAACTAAACCTGAAAGAAAATTCAAAATATTAATATTTAGGGAGATAACTATCAAAAAGACCATATTTACTAATGGAAACCAAAATACATCAAGTAAAATAGGTTTTAAATGGTTATAAACATGAATAATTCATTAATAATAAGTTGTTTAAAAATCATTTTAATTTCTTAGAAACAAATTCCATTAAACATTTCATAGTACAACCAAATATTTCATGTGAGGAACAAATCCATTTCTTTTACAAAATTTAATAAACATCTCCTTTTTAAAATAAAAAACTTTAATATTGGTTCTAATATATATATATATATATATATATATAATATACTTTAACTATTTTTAATCATTTCAAGTTTGAAAATAAAATTCTTTAAGACTTTAAAGGTTATAGGAAATTTTTTAGTAGGGAGAACATTTTAGAATAAATCCACACCATTTTCTTTCAAAACTAAAAACCTTTGAATTATTTCTTAATATTTCAGTGAAAAAACTTCCATTTCTGCTTACATAAATTATCACACACCCTAATTTTTGAAATAAAATTTTAAATTCGATTCCAAATATATTTTTGAATTTTATAAAGGAAAAGTATAAGAATAAACCTATAAAACACCTCACTCCCAAAGAATATCCACTAAATAATAAGTGATTTATTGAGCCTAATATATCCCAACTGATGGTTCCCTAGAAAAAAGGGATAAAAATATCACACTTTGATCGAGACTTACTATATAAACCAAATCTGAGTAGTTATATTGTATCATCCATCATTCAAAATCAATTTCTAAGGCAACCAACAAGGTTATCACATGTCAAATAAATCACATTAACTAATCCCAATTTAGGTATCCAATTAAAATAATAGGATGGCCTTGAAATCATTATATTAATACAAATAGTAATAAATATCAGTAATCCACAGCATGGATTCTATCAAAGCATGCATGACTTAAAGGATCATGGGTCGATCATAGCTGATCTTAGTTATCAATTTTAATAAGATCATTCTTTTATCTCCATTTTAAGAAATTTATATCTAATATAAGAAAGTTTAAGTGAGAATAAAAATAATTTAACAGTGACTTATAACAGCAATAACATCAAATAATAAAGCTCAAGAAGCATTCCATCATCCTATGAAATATATAAACAATGGTTGGGAAAAAAATAAATATCAACTAGAACACAACCAACCAATAGCTCTAAAATAAGAGATATGGGGGCTATCAATCATTCCATTATTTACTAACTACTATAACTTTACTATACCTCAATTTAACAATCATTTATTCCCTATATGTATCTAATTTAATTATTCCTATCTATAAATATCATACTGGATTCTCACAATGATATCATCAACATTCCATAACTCTTGGTTTCACAAATCCTAATCACAGGATAATAAATAAACAATCACAAACCAAGATTTAGGATCTAAGTAAATTATTTCATTAACATGACATGCCAATATTTAATTCATTCATACAAAATAAACATTTCATGGAAGGTGCACATGGAATTTTATTTCCAATTCTTGCATAATCATTACACACCTTTAACATGATATATCTTTCACCACATCAATTCATTAATTAATATTCATAATGATTTTTATTTATCAAAAAATATTTCACATCTTCCTCATATGTTTCTAATTTCATCAATCATAACATAATAAATCATGTAGAAAATTCAGATCATGTTCAATATAATCATGTAGTAAATTTTAAATCATATTATAACTTTTAAAACTTATCATGATTAACATGGTATGGCAGTAATTTGTACACCACATAATTATTATTCTTTCATTAAAATCATATTATTCCACTTAGTAATAATAGTTATGTTATCCATATTAAATATTTTATTCATATCACATTCCATTTTAATTTAATCCTTACATCATTATGCCCATTCTAATCATAATATATATATCGTGCATGCTTCATGACTTTTCATTAAGTTAATCATGCTATGTAATAAGATTTTAAAATCTCTATCATGCACTTTAATTAAATAAAATCATAATTACAACTTGTATTCAATTATAAAACTCTCCAATTAACCAATCCATCCTATCACACAAAATAACATTTCATTTTTAAGAAATGATAGAATTTTTGACATATAGTTAAAACTTTTATTTTATAAAATCAATAAAATTAAAAAATACCTTACAAAATCATTTTTAAAAATAATACCTTCAGATAATTTTTCATGTAAAACAATCAATTAGACATGTTTCAACATTAATGAAAACATTTAAGTAGTTAATTTTAAAATAACATATTAAAATCCTAACATGATTACAGGTTTACTAGTCATGTGAATTGATCTCTAAGAATAAATATTAACATGGAATACATGACTTATAGACATTATTATATAATAATAAAACCATACTTGCATATAATATCTCAAATTAAAAAAACTCTTAACTTTTAACATGAAATTACTGATTTATTAATTAACATTCATCAGTTATTAAAGCATAAATTTATCAAGGAATATTATGAAAGAAACCAAACACCACTTCATTTCAGAAGTTTTTAAATGGAATTTTTACTTAGTATGAGTCAATTTATTAAATTTGAATATAACATAATCATCAAGTGTGCATCACATCAATATAGGTTAGTAATAAAATATCACAAAAAATATAATCAAGAATAAAAAAATTAAAAATAAATGTAAAATATGACAATGATGTATGCATATATCCTAAATTATCTACCCTAAAATCAATGAATTTACTTCAAAACAAGTTTAGTTGGTTGTCATGGTCCTTTAATCAAATCATAGGGGGGCATGATTCCTGGATCCAAGGTGGTTTCCATGATATTAAGATTATTACATGGTACATGATGGTCCTTAAATATATGTGTACCATCCAGTTCCACACCTTCCTTACAAGTTACATTTAAATGAAATTGTTTCCCTACCAATACATGCAAACCTCACCTATATTTAACCCCAAACTCCATACTATATTTCAACAAACACCTTTGATATCACCTTTTCATGGCCCTCCCCTACTGAAACCTCTCTTTATTTAGTAAAGGATACGAGAATGACCCGTGAGGCTCACCTTTAAAATGACTTAGGTTTGTGACTAGCATCAAGCATGTTTGTCACAAGAATAGGAAGCATCAGCCTCTTAATTCTTAGGATAAGAGAACAAAACCACTCATCAACACATAAGTACTTTTATAAAAAAAAATTGATTTCTATAACCCAATAACAACTACATTTCATACATCAATAAAGTATAAGTATACAATGGAATGACACTAAAACTTCAAATCATCCTCTGGTTCCATCCAAGCAACCTGAATAGAGGATCTAATTCATTTTGGGTTATCTTGAAAACACTTAAAACCCCATGGTGGGGTGAAAACTATGAATTACTCAGTGTGGTCATATTTCTATGAAATTATATATCCATAATATATATATTACCATGATAAACATATGAGAAAACATATAAGTAGGAAAAGGGTGAGGATAAATCTAATAAGAAAGTAATACTCACATATTGTTCATTCTTAATAGCAGTGCTTACAAATATCATATCATATTATACTAATATCTTACCACAAGTGATCATAGGAAATCCTGATTTCTAGGGATTAATAATAAAAGTTTAATTACAACATATAACATAAATGATGAATAGATATGTTATATAATATCACATTTATAAAATTATATAGAAAAGAAGGAAAGATCAACTCTCAACCTAAATTGATCATTGATTCATCGTGTTTTTTCACCGGTTACAGCCACTTCATAAAAACTCTACACCCCATGTAGCCACATCATCATGTTCATCTAATCCATGTATCCACATCATTACAACTCTGTATCCCATGTATCTATATCATCAAATCCCTTTATCCCATGCAGTCACATCACCACATCCTTTCATCCCATGTAGTGACATCATCTATGAATTTTAGTTAAACCTAGAGACATTATAACCTAATATACAACATAAAACTCCAAACCATCATAGTTATATGTTATGTGTAAATTTTAACACATTACACCAAATTTCAATATTAGTGGAAGTTTTTAACATTATTTTGGATGAACTAATTATATACATTACATATATACAGAATAAAATCTATGTTCAAATACTTAAACTTATTAGAATAAATAATTTCATGATTCTAGAAAAGTTACAAATAGTTTTTTTTATTTTATTTATAAATATAAAAAACTATTTCAAAATACAAAAAACTTATTGGAATTATAGATTTTCACTCGTAAATACCTGCATGGTTCTAAAAATATAAAGTGATTCCTTATTATTTACATAATAATTTTCTTGGTTGAGTTTCTTTAGGTCCTAGTATTTTTTTCATTAATATATTCCTAAATAAAATATATCTTTTCCATCTATTTGAGAATAATTCTCAATTTTTTGTATCATTCTATAGAATTTTTCCTTTAAAATATTATTTTTTTGAGAATGCTCTTAAAAGAAAGGATTTTACTAATTTTTTAAACATTTATAATCTATAATAGATATTTATATCAAGTAAGTAACGTTTTTACATTAATATTGAATAATTAATTTTTTAGAATACACTCACATTAAAAGAATAATTTTAATTACAATGGTTTAATATCCATATTCATTTATCCTTAAATCAACTTTGTTTTTTTTCTCTTAAGGAATTATTATTTACAAAGATAAATTTTTATTGGTCCTGAAAATTATGACATTATATAAAAAATCTAATTAAAATAAAAAATATATATCTAATTAAATACAAAAGTTACTAATGAGTTTAGTTATACAACATTGCCACTGAGTTCAAAATAATGCCTCATCACTACTTCCCAACGAACCCTAATAATCTCCATATATATTTTAATATTCATATATATCTCCATATCCACTCCCTTCTCCCACACCTATATGAAATTTTTCTTGAAAATTAAACAATTATTTATATTTAAATTTCAACTTAAACCTCATAAAAATTTGTGTTTTAAATGATTGTGAAATTATTCAATTTACCTACTAACTCAAACTATCCATCGATTCAATGTCATTAAGGACATATCCATTCATATTTTGATATAATTAAACTGGTGATTTTTACAGAGTGAAAATTTTCACATCCTAAATTTGTATATAATTCCTCTATTGTTGTATTATGTTCCTCTGTTCTCGAATTTTTTTTACATTGCAATAAATTTCTTCTGAGCTTATGGATGTAGAAAATGACTAGATCCTAAATTTAATGTTATTTTCATCCTTAGTGACTAACCAAATACCTCAAATGGTAATGGGAAATAATTCATCCCATACGCATGACCAAGATGATCCTTCCCAAGGAATTGACCAACTGGATCATCCTAGGAGACTAAGAAGGAGTATATAGGGTTATCATCCCATAGTTCTTTTATTTTTACCTATAAATAAAATATCAGTCAAATTTAAAGTGATACATATTAACATAAAACAGAAGATAATTGATAATGACATAACATAAATAATCACACAGTAAACCTGGCCCATAAATGAAAAATTATAATGTGAAAAAATAGATTCTCTCATATTTAAATCACTTTTCATGATAAATTACATAACTCTCTCACTCATAAATGATTAATAACAAATATTAAAAATAGTTTGAATTTATTTTAACATAAGAAATGGTTATATTTTAATATATCACCATAACTCATCATTTAATAATTCAACCTTTTAACCATTGATGTAATAAATTTAAATCTCTTTATACACATCATTATATATATTAGAAGGAAAATAAGTAATAGTTCATGTGAAAATAATAAAACACCCAAATTTAGTGACAACTAACATATCATTATGCAATAACCTTTACCATGTATGATTTTTCCTTCAAATGAATGATAAGTTATTTACTTTTTTTTGAGATTATTTATTTTTTTTTAAATTGTGATTCTTATAACATTTATGAATCTATATTATGGTATAAATACTATATTGATGAAAATATATTTGAATTGTAGTGATTTCAAATTTTCAAATTTAACTTTTAAAATTTTACAGATCTTTCATTTATCGTATTTAATTTTATTAAAATTTGTTTTGATGGGATTATATAAATTATCCTTGGTTTCATAAGTTATTAAAGTATTAAGATGTTTGTGTGAAACATTATATTTAAAATGAAATATGTACCCTAATGTCTTTAGCAGGTTCATTCACAAAACTCCCATTGGATTTCATGTGAATATCTAACCAAACTCTCTCATCTAGGAGACTTGGCACCCTAAATTATTCAACTGCATAATAAAGAGATAAATAAAAATTTTAATATATGAAATACGCAATATTATCATATAAATATTTAAATATATGAAAATATTGCCATATTGGATCTATTTCTTGAAAAAATATTTTTAACTATCTATGTGAGTGATGATCTGTTTAAATCAGCTCGATATGTTTTTTATTAATAATTTCTAAAGTAAATAACATGTAATTTAATAATAAGGTATGGAATGTAATATTATTATAATATGAATTTATGTATGTAAAATGATATTAATATATTAATATATTATTCAATACCATATTCTTATCATGTAGATGACTATCAATAAAAAATTTCCGCTGCTCTAGAGGTATAACTTATGGTGCCTTATCATACATTTGTTGAGTAGTCAATGACATATCATTGAACTCATTCCACAATATCTATATATAATATTTTCATTTCTTACCCAATTTTTTTAACATCCCCTAACGTGGGATAAAATCATTCACAATAAAGTGGAATAACATCTTTAAAAAGACGTTCATTTAAAATATTAGAATTTAATTAAATAATGATATTAAATTAAGGCATAATATATTAAAATTTACTTTATATGTGAATCAAATGTCATGTTATTACAAGATAAAGTCATATGTATCTAATCATAATATGTAATAGGAAGGGTCACTGGCTCAGATACTAGCTGGCCTAAAATATAACCAAATATTCTCAAAAAATCCTCTATAAAGACCCTAAAACAATCAAATGGGATAATTAACTTCAATACATTCAGATTCCATAATTTTGAAATATTAATTTTTTTCTTTATAGTAGTATTGCTTCTATCTATTTTAAAAAAATAAGTTGTTTGTACAAAAAAGATTAATAAGTTTTTTCACATTAAATTTTGTACCTATAACCATGACCCTATAATATACTCATGAGAAAACTAGAGTGACTACCTATTCCCATACTACATGAACATTGTATGTAAAAATCTATTGAATTGGTAGGCAGTGTGCTAGAGTCAATTAGGAGGGAGATATAGGGAATCCTTGATGTTGTAGGGTGGGATCCTGGGGAAATGGAAGGTGTATTGAGATGGATTCAATAGAGGTCCCACATACAGTGGGTTAAGTATCATCAGGAAACACCAATGAAATCTATATGGAAGGGGTACATCTTATAAAAATAAAAAACTATTATTGAATCACATTTTTTCAGAATTCCAATCATTTAAGCAAGTACAAATAGCTTCATAACATATATGTTTAAATGATTATAACATTTAATTTTTCACAAATAAATAATTCATCAATAAAAAGAAACTTAAAAACTATAACAAATTTATAGGGATGAAAATAAATGACATAATACATAGGTAGTTGATAATTCAATAAATAACTTCACATACAAACAATTTTAACATTTAATTTTTAAAAATTAAATAATTCATGTAGAAAAAGAAATTTAAAAATGATAAAAAATTCATGGTACTTAAAATGAAAAAACATAATACATAGGTATATTAATTAATGAATACACATATAAAAAATATAACATCTAATTTTTCAAAATTAAACAATTCATGCATAAAAATAAATTTAAATATGATAAGAGATGAAAAGTACTAAAAATTAATAACATAATACATAAATAATTGATAATTTGATGGATGATTGTGCATAAAATCATTTTGTCCTTAAATAATATCATCATCATGATCCTTCATTACTTAGTCTACTTTATCCACCCTTGCAAGATCAATATTCTCAATATTAACATGGATAAATAATCCATTTTCTTACCATTTATGGGATTTAATGTCATATTCTAGATATTATAATTAATCATCCATATCATGTAAGTCTCTATGTTTCATATGAACAACTACAATCCACCATTCATCCATTGCATATTTTATACAATATACCATTTGTTTTATGATGTTAATATATATGAATCATGTAATTCACAATCACCAACATCCATCAAGTAAGATAAGTTCAAAAAAGTAAATTATAAATAATCTCCTTTAATAACCCTAGTAATATTTACCCACTTTATTTTGAATAAAACAACTGAAAAATGAATGTGGTAGCTTAATTCGATAATATCAGTCAACTTTCCATAGTATCTAAATTTTAAGACTATAATTGTACCATTATTATGTGTTTTAAACCCTCTTCTCAATTGATTGTATGAGATTTTAAGTCATTAACATTGTAAGTGTTAAATGTCATATCCTACTTTAAAGAACCTCAAGCTAGAAACTTTAAATCTTCTAAAAATTCATCCCAAGTATCAATACTCATGATCTATAAAAAATAATATAAATTATTATATTTTCAGAATATATATACCAATATAATTAATATTTATATTACTTGTTTTATTTATGAACTTAAATGGTGTGAAAACCATTCTAGCAGCTCTTTGTTAATAAATTTTGTTATATCTGCCTCATTTCATGTTTTAATTCTCATATATTACTTTTTTTGTATCATGATATATTAAATGAATTTATTTTAAATTTGAATATTTAGTAGAAAATATCTATGTGCTTGTAATAATTCCAGTTGTGTCAGTGCAATATTTGTGATCCTCTCAACTAGTCGTCCAATAATAAGAAATATTATAGATTTCCAATGTAATTGAGACTGATTCAAGATGTCACCAATATTTCCAACTTGATTGAATCTTATCTCAATATCATCCAAGTATCTAGAAAAAAAATATAAGTAACTCCTCGTCTAGGTTACCTTCATAAATAGAGACTTATGGTAGGTATTTATTTTTCACATATAATTTTAAATAACCAAGGTATCTATTAAAAAATGAATGAAAAATAGTTACATATTTAATGAAATGTCAATATTGGTTTGCTTAATAATAAAAACATATAAATAAATTACCTTTAAAATGGATAAATCTATTGATAATGTACAGGACCTCCTATTTTAGTTTCCTCAAATAAATGCATGGTCAAATGCTTCATAAAAGTAAAAAAAAGATGGAAGAAAGATCATCTCTATTGCACAAAGTGTTGGTATAAATCTTTCTTGAATCTTTTCAATCTCAACTAGTTGTATATTTTTCTCACATATTTATCAGAATAATGTGAAAACCTCGAGTATGACTACATTTACCTTTTTAGGTAACAATGTATGCAATTCCAAATGTAGTAACAATTATAAAAAAATATTTTAATCTTCAGTTTTCAATCCATATAACCTATGATGATTTAATTCAACACACCTTGATATATTACTTGAATTCCCATCAATTACTTTCACATGTTTTAAAATTTAAAGGAATATAACTTTCTCCTGATTTTATATTTCAAAAAATGTTGCAGTATATTTTTTATTCTCATCTGTTCATAGATCACACTTTATATTCATTGTGTTTAAGTACTTCCAAGTATTGATATGGTCCTTTGATTTTCCATTATCATAATGTAATTTGAATATAAAATTGTCAAAAATATTCTTCTCAATATGAATAACATCAAGATTATGGTACAATAAATTAAATTATCAATATGAAAGTTTGAAAAACATGCATTTTTTCTTCCACTATTTTTTTCTGAGTTCAAATGAGGATGTACTTTGAACTCATTTCCCACCATCACTAAACTGATTGAAATTCTAAAATTTTCCTTCAAAATTTACGAGTTTTTCAAATATTTTAAAACCTATTAGTAACTTTATAGGTAGTCTATGATCAATGAATCCATTGAATTTTGACTTGTTCATCTAAAATCTATGAGATGCATTGAGAAATATACAATGATGTAAGAAAAACCATTTTGATTGTAAGGTGGTCGTTCAAGCTCAAAATCAAATTTAAAAATTAGAAAATTCAAACTCATGTAAATTTTCTAACCATATAAGTTTCCAAGTCTAGTAAAGTCATTAATATTCCACATTAGAGAAGCGTGCATTTTTAACATTTTTGTTGTAGCTACATCATATGTCTCAATACTTTTTCTCTATAACTTATATAATTCTTCAATTAGAGGCTAAAAGTATACATCAATATCATTTATATGATTTTTTTCTTGTAATTTTTCATTGAAATAATAAAGTAAGTTTGTTTCATATATATCTATAGAGGTAGATTAAAAAGGGATCATGATAATTAGCTAAATGCTATAACTAGAATTCAAAGTCCTAAATGTATTTAATCCATAGGTATCCAATACTAATCACACATTACAAGGATATAATAATAAATTTAGATGTAATGAATCAAATTTATTCCATGATTTTTAATATCTTGGATATTTCATCAACCCATCATCATTATTATTTATAGAATTCTACTTCATGAATTCAGCAGTTTTTTATAGCACAAATAATCTTTGCAATAAATTTTTTAAAGGGAAGTAATGTAAAAAACTTTGTAGAAGTTTTATTTTTCTACTTATTTATAATAGAATATTGACTTATAATTCCAAAATTACTCATTGTATTATACCAAGAAGACGAGTATTTTTTTCTACTCTTTTCTATATAAATCCTCTCCCCAAAAAATCATACAATTATTGGGACAAGAATTTATCTTTTTGTAATTAAGTCCAATATTATTAACAACCTTCTTTATGTCATAAAGAATATTTTGGGATATTATATTTAAGAAATGTCTCATGCAATAATTCCAATATCATGGGCATTGCTTTATTTGTAATTCCAAATAGGCATTTTTTATGAAACAACTTCTATAGAAAAATAAAGTTTTGAGTACTTCATATATCCTCCATACAACTCTTGATTTCTATCCTCAACTAAATCCTGAAATTTATTATTCTTCACAATAATATTATCTCTTTAATTATTCCATGCATCATCAGGATGATGGTCCACTGATATGTTACAATATTGATCTGGTTGTCCTGAGGTCCCAAAAAAATATTTTTTAAGTTAATATTTTAGCATCCTAGAATGGTTGTACCAATATGTATTCATATTGATGATGTTTCCCTAAAATGACAAAATAATCATTTATAAGGTTATAAACTTCATTATAAATAATTGAGAAAGTTGTGTTCTCATTTGATTGACTGGCATCAGTTATCAAACATTTTGTATCATTTGATTCTCTATTTCAAATACAACGTACATATTGAGTAGGTAATTTCTTCAATATAAAGTTCACATAAACTTAATTTATCTTTAACCATCTTCTAGATTTTCATTTAGGACATGGACATATTATTCTCCCATAAATGTATTGATTAAAATTCAAAAATCAAAAAAAACTATCCAAACCCTTAGCATACTGAAGTATGTTCCTAGGTAATGTGATCTAGATTTTATCTATTTAACACCAACTTCCTATAATTTCTTAATGAAAATTAAATTTTATAATTAACATAACCACTAAATCTAAAAAATAATCACACAAAAAATATTATGTTATTTAAAATGATTTGTTTTCCTTATTTGATTATTTTTTAAAATCTAAATCAATACAAAGAATATATTTTTTAGTAATAAATATAATAAAAAATAATCAATCACTTACTAAATTCAATTCTTATCCAAAATAAAAAAAAATTATAACTAAAATGGTAATAAAAAATATACTTGTGTTTTATGTCTTAAAAAAATAAACTATTTGAATATTGTATCTTTTCATCAAAATTTGAATAAATAAAAAAGAATCTCAATATTTCAATTGAAAACATATATATATATATATATATATATAATTTTTTTATAGCTTTGAAAAAACCAAAGTACATTTGTTAAATCATTTTTTTAATATCAATGAGACATAAAAAATGTTTTACGATAAAAAACCACAATAACAATTAATCAATTTCACTTTAAATGAATAAGTTAAAATGAAATAACTATTCTATAAATAAAAGATTCAAAATACAAAAAACATAATGCATCTTAACCATGCATATTTTTCAATGATTATATTAGTTGTAAAAACCTAAGGTTTTCATCAATAAAGACCACATTAATTCAATTGTATCTTGAATTATTCATTTATTATTTTTCTAATAATATTATTTGCTGATACAATACTTTGAGATATATTTTTACAGTTTTGAACATTAATAAATTGGTACATTTAAATGATAACAACTTTATGCATTAGAAAAAATAAATACGCCTCATATTAAAAACTTTCAATGTTATTTATTCTCTCTCTACTTCAAATATGAAACAACGTGAAATAATTAAAAATAAAACACAACTAATATTTTTTTGTCAAGTGGGAGATTAATTATTTAATATTTCAAGGTCATATTCTCAATGTGATAGTCAATAATCTATTTGATACTCATGAACACCTAGGAAAAATAAATTATATCTAGGATTGTCACGACCCATCCCAGTGGGACCCACGCCGCGACTCCCCAAGCCCTCCTCTGATAGGCCAGGGGCTGGTGACTAGCACCGATTAGGCATATCACTATCATGGGAGGCATTGCCTAAGTACATGTACACACACACATCTCCAAACCCACAAATGATGAAATGAAAAAAGTGTTAAGGAACAAAATGCATGCACACAACTAAACCCAAACAATATAGTACGACGAAAGGTAAAGTGTTAAAAGTAAACTGGGCCAAAATACAATCCCACCAAAAACAAGAGTCTGAAATATGAAAAGTCCAACCTGTAAACACAAAGAGGTACTAGGAATATTTTTTGTAGCCCTAGGAACACCTCGGCCTGTAGGGAACTCAGAAATCCTGGTCCTGTCCTGGTCCGCCCTGGACTCTTTCAAAAGGTTTCTCATCTGCACAAGACACGACATGTGCGGGCAAAGCCCGTGCAGGGGTGAGTATAACAACACTCAGTAGAGGTCCCCAAAAACCACAAATCAATACACAAAGTAAAGGTAAAGTCAGATCTACACAATATATGTCTATAGTACATATAATAAGATAAACACGATCCAAATGTACTCGAAACCCAGACCCACGGTCTAGAGGCAAGTCACACAACCTCATATCCCATCTAGGGATTCCGTTCGAAGATTCCATGAAGCACTCGTTCGAGGAGAACACACTCCATGAGTTTGGTAGCTCTGATGATGTTATTCTGAGAAGTATTTTTCATTAGGAAACTCCACGATAGGTAGATACACTCATTATGGGAGACACACTCCTGAGTGGGAAGGATCACAGTAGATAGATACACTCATTACAGGAGACACACTCCTGAGTGGGGAAAGATCACGATACATAGATGAGGATCACTGCTAGAGCTATGGAGGATACTTCGACTCATCCAGATTCACCAGCTAGGTAGAGGATCAACGCCTGGTAGAGTTGGTCACGTCGATACCTGACTCTACCTAGGGTCAGGAATGGATAGAGAACCACGCTCCGGGCCTCTTGGAGGGATGCCTGACTCTATCACAGAAAGTCCTGTTGAAGGGATCATACTCCTATAAAAAGGAAATGATGCATGGCCTTCAGGGGAACAAGAAGAAGGGGCACGAATCCAAATGAAACATTTCCAAGAGGCGGTGGACAAGATGACCAAACCATTTTCCAAAAAGTGCACGGTGTGTAGGAAAGTCACACGCTATGTCTTCAGACCCCGGGTACTACCCGTGTTCAACAGCCCATGTCGTAAGGTCGATCATATAGAGAAATTCAGTACACAGCGTGTGGTGTGGATTACACATCATGTCTGAGTAACTGGGGTCGGCTCCATGTATGCTGGCCATGTGCCCGTACACGGCCTCAACCCATGTACACCAACTCGTGTTGTCGGTACACGGGGTGACCCAGGATACTGGCCTCACCTGGCTATGTGGTGTAGTACACTGTTGTGTACCACACGTTGTGTCTGTGTATCCCCTGAATACACATCGATCCCCACGTAGCCGCTTCTTCCATGCCGCATAGAGAGTACACGCCGTGTTCTAAAGTCGTGTAGTCCACCCCGGGTCCGTGTACTTTCCAAAGTACACATCGAGCTTCAGGGAAGGTCCAACACATCATGTGACCAAAGTCACATGCCATGTGATACCAGTCTGACACCCAAAACCCTAGCCGCCACTGAGATGATCCACACGACATGTTATTCAGAGATACACGCAGTGTATTATGGAAATTTCCAGAAATGTAGACCTCCGCCGTTGTGCCTCCAGTGATGTCCTATTCGTCGATCCGGCCATCCGATCACCATAGAACTCCTGAATTTTGGTCTCCCTGATACCATGAATCTTATTCCATTGTTTTTGGATCTCCGATCAGCTCCGAAAACATGTTTTGATCTTCCCGCATGAAGAAATCTCAAATAATGGCTTCTTCCTATATGAGTCGATTCATCGTCTGTCATGGTCTTCACACCTCTATAGGGTCGTTGCGATTTCAGATCTCTAGTTTGGTATCATTTCGTTGCAATATGGGTGTGCAATGATCCGTTGTTCATCGCCCCGCGAAGAACGCAAATAATGAGAAGAAGGAAAGGGGAAAGAAAATCCAATAAAACAAATTGAGGAACGAACCTACACCGTCGTTTATCACGGCGTTGATCCGCTCCCTTTAGTAGGCTTAAACAGATCAGAAATCAACCACAATAATCAACATGGATTAATTTCCCAGAATAATCCCAATAAAACCATCCTGTAAGAACGTACGAATCCGCGGATCAACTTATTCGTGGTTGATCCACGTTCGTCATTTAAATTTAAAAATAAGGAAAGTGGAATGAAATAACAAACCCCTACCTTTAAAAAAGGATTGATTATTGACGAAAGGTTCATGTTTTCATCATCATCAAGATCCTTCAATTTTGTTGGTGTAGTGATTCACAGCTTCGATTCATCTTTGTTCGTCACCGATATTTTTCTCCAAGGCTCCACGAATTTCTCCAGAGCTTCCTCTCAAAAATTCTCCAACGACCTCCCTTCGATTAATCCCATTAAAAATGGGAATGTGATTCAGCATTCTATTATGTTGCATCATTAATGAGTCAAGTTGTCGTCTCTGAGTCATTATGACATGACATAATTATCAGAAAGTTTCCTTGTCGTTGCGCTGCGGTAGATGTTTCCAATTAAATAAATAAAATAAACTTTTCAATTTATTTTATTTTATTTTACTAAAAACGTCTGAAAATTTGACTTTTTCCCTAGACCCACGCCGGTCAAGTTTAGACCCATTCTTAAGTAAATTCATCATCCCAGATGCAACGGTTCCCTTAGATTTTTAATTCGGGCATCCGTTTAGAAACTGCCACAACCGCACACATGTGTCGACTCACTTAACTTAAAAAAATTCAAAGGATCATGTTATCTTATCTATGATGAGAATAACAAAATATAAAATATTTATATATTTTAAAAGGATGGATATGGAAACATTAAATAAAGGTAGAAAATCCTATCTTACTCAATTGAGTATTCATCCATCTATCCAAGTGAAGATTAAAGAGGCATAGAAGGAAGATGTAGAGCTGTAAAAGAATGTGAGAAATGTTCTTGAGTTTAACCTTGATTATGATTTAATGGTAAGGTTTAGGAATCATTTATATGTCATGTCAATATCATATTTGAAGAAGGAGCTATTGGATGAATCTCATAGTTAATCATTATCTATTCATCTTAAGTATGAAGATGTATATAGATTTGAAAGAGTATTTATGGTGGGAAAACATAAAGGGAGATATTACATAGTATGTATATTAGTTATTATTATGTAAATAATTTAATGTTTGGATATAAAATTATAAGGATATGTTAAAAACATTACCCATAATAGAATGAAAATAGGAAAACATCACTATGGATTTTATTATTAGACTCCCCAAAATTTCTAAATTCCATAATTTTATTTGGGTTGTGGTTGATCACCTTAAAAATTAAGAATACTTCATTACTATTAGATAAGATTTATATCTTAATCAGATAAAAATAATATAATTAATAAATTATTAATGTTTCATGGAGTACCGTGTTCTATTTTATATGATTCGGATCCAAGTTTTACCTTGAAATTCTGCCAAAGTCTTCAGCAGGATCTGGATGTAGAGTTGAATTTCAATATAGATTATCATCCTCAAACAGATGTTCAGTCTAAAAGAACCATTAAAACTCTAGAGGATATACTGATATATTTTTTTATGTATTTTAAAGGTGTTTGAGATCAACAACTTCCTCTATTTGAGTTTTTTATAATAATAGATTCCACTAGAGTATTTAGATGGATCCTTATAAATTATTCTATAGAAAGATGTAGAGACCCGAAGCTTGACATACATGGACATAACATTACCTTTGCGGAATACTTAGTACATAACAAAAACACACACACAAGGATCGTAATAGTTTAGTGTCTTTGGAAACTCGGAATATAATCTTCTAATCGTGGTGAAAGATCTTCAACATCTCCCATAAAGATCTTCCTTTTTTTACCTAAAACCTTTCTTTATATCCTGGGGAAAAGAAAACATAAAAGTGTGAGCTCAAATTCTTAGTAATGGTAAACAAAAGAAATATCAATCACATCATTTTCATAAGAACATAACATTTTGGAAATCTTAACCTGCAAAAGAGAGCATAATTTCATAACATGGGATAAATCATAGTAGTGAAATGAAATCCCAATAATCATAACTTAAAACATGAAACTTTGTGGTATACACACATAATCATAGATAATCATATCTTATTAGTCAAGACTCATTGCCAAGACTATCTTAGTGGAAAAAAGTCCATTTCTGAACCGAGTCACCCTCGTTTCAGTCCTGTTTCACTGAACCGGTATAACCTACCGTTACAGCCATGTCTATCTCATGAGATATAAAATCTTTACCCAATGCATTTTAGGGATATATAGGTCCCACCCATCTCATAATGATACCATTCTTATGTGTTCCACAAAATCATAAATCATACATCATTTCATAACCCATGTAATAAAAATGGGAATCTTAAACATCGTGACATCATAAAACAATTCATATAAGATAAAGGAATTCATAAAAATATTTCCATCACAACATAATCAAATCCATGTAATAATAGGTATAAAAACAGAACCCTATATTATCTTAGAGGGAAATAAGTTTGATAAAACTCTTGAACTCCATTCTTGAGGAAAATATCATTTCTACTTCAAAAACACTTTTCATTTCTTAACATGCCATAAAATTATAACTAAAAGAAGTTGATTAAAAATAAACTTAAAAACTTATAAGGGAAGCTTCTTGGAAATAATGTTTTAAAAATCCATTCTTGTCGTATAAGTTAAAAGAAAACATTATTCTCGTACTTTTGTCGGAAAAGTCAAAAAGTACCTCGTATGAAAAATGACAAAAGATTCCTTTCATATCCTTTACTAAAAACTCACCGAAGGGTAAAATTGGATTTAAACAATTGTAGGTGGATGGAAATAATATTAAATATTGAGGGAACATGGATGTGTATGATAAAATACACCCCAGTAATTACCAAAGTATAAGCAATCTCGGATAAAAATGAGATTGTGATATTTCCCTTACCTTTGGTCCGATATGCTTTGTACGTGTCCAAACCTCCTGTATAATGATTTAAATAATGTTATTGACTTATTACAGAATTATAATTATTTTTATGATATCATATATGGTCACATTCTTAGCTTATTATTAGTAATATTTCATTACTACTTGTTATTCGGGTGTTTATTACTTTTTGTTCTTATGCGTGTTTGTCGAATAGATTCTTATTCTTCTCTTTAGGTTATAGATAACTCATTTCCAGAATTTTATTAGTGTAATATATATCATATTAATTCATTCAATTCAATTATATAATCATTATGAAATTAATATCATGTAGAACGAGTCGCATCACATCGTGGAGACGGTATTCCGTACGTACGCACGAGTGATGATATCGTTCCTATGATCATGGAATTGTATTGGAGTGTATGTATACTATTTAAGAATCATTATCACTTTATAATAGTCATATATAGTCATTATTTACACCATTATACCCATCCAAGTAAGGTGGTGGTGGAAAATAGATTACACCATGGCGTGGAGACGGTATTCCGTACGTACGCACGCGCGGTGATTTCTTTTTCCGTAGGATGGATAGATGGTGAAATAGGGTTGTTTCATACTTATAATAACATATCATTATATGAGTGATACTGATGTTATTACTTAATAATGAAACAACTAAATAAGAATAAGTGGAAGAAGAAATAAAGATGAAAGAATTGGTAACGGACATTACCTCTTCTTTGAAGTGCTTCTTTGAGATCACCTTTTAGGGCACTAAAATTGGTCTTTGAGGAAGACCAGAACCTCTAGGATGTTTATAGGGAAGTGGAGAAGAGAATTTGGCATGGGTTGGCCGAGCTTGAAGGCTCAAAGTGGTGTGAGGATGAGAGGGAGGGGGTGCCCTTTTATAAGGGAGGAGAGGGGCACCTTTGGAATAACTAAATATATTATTTTATTATAAAGCCAAATTCGGTTTTAAATAGATCCAAATTGATTTATTTCAAAGATAAGGTGGGGATAGGTCGAAATCCTATCATCAAATAGAATTTATACAAGTTAAGTTTCCTATTTTAAACTTATCATTTAGATTTAACATTAAGTTAAATAATTTTACTTTTACCGTGTCTTCTTGTGTTCTTACACTATAAGGTTAATAAACTTACTATAACAAGACAAACGAACCCCAAGTTGTTTATTATTAATATATATAACCTTATATAAGTCATTTGGCCGAACCTTAGATTTTTAGGAATAAAATAACAATTAATAATATAATATTTGTTTTAAAAACTATTTTATGTCAATTTTGACACTATTTAGTAATTGATTTTTGTGAACTCATAACAGATTTATTAGTTAGAAAAAAGTTAATTAAATCAATAATAACATTTCATATTAACATATAAAATTAGTTTAATTCATAAAAAGTCTTAAATTACATTTATTTGGGTATTTATAACATCAATTATGTCAATATTTCATTAATAATACAATTACTGCATCATCTTTGTGTCATAATAAATGATAATTATTTAATCCCTAAAAATTATAAATAAATTCCTATGATGTAGATAATTGTATTATCTTTCTGTATACTATTCATGTTCGAAGTTTCATGAAGTGTATCACTAAATTAAAATTATTATACTTATAAGATTTAAGAAAGTGACATGTTGTCACATTCTTTGGTTTTAATAATAATTAAATTATTTTCATGGAAAAAAGTCCATTAAATGAATCTAATCCGACCGTTAGGTGATATGGGTCGACTTTTAGTCATCCAATAGGAATTTGACATGTGTTATGGTAATTTTATAATATTATATTTACCATTAATTACCCAATTTACCTTTAACTATGGTAAATAAAATTTACCGTAGTTACTATTCATAATTCCCAAAAATAAAAATTAGCTTATTAACATAATTTGGATCCACTGATTCCAAATATGGAATCCATTTTTCCAAATTCAATACTCAAAAGTTTCAGAAATTAAATTTTAATTAATCCCGTTGTCGAAAGAAAACGGGTTTTTCTTTAAAACATTGGAAAAGATTGAATTGATTTATCCTACGAATTCAAGGTAGAATCAATGCTAATGACATAAATTATATTAAATGGTAAAAATATATTCTATTTATACTTTAAAACCATTCAATATTATAATTTAACCATATAAATTATTTCGATGAAAAAAGTTGTTTTTAATTAAAATATAGCGTGTTTTTACTATTCATCAAAATATGAAAGTTACCAGAATAATATGAAAATTTTATCCAAAGTAAATTTTTATTTCATGATTCCAAAGAATAATTTTATTTTGTCAAATTGAACTTATAAACATGTCAAAAACTATATTTAAAGTGGGTGCGCCATCAAAAGGCGGCAAAACTGCATTTTTTGAAAAATACTTATTTTACCCAAAAAAATTATTTTGTTCTTATACCATGTTTTAGAAAATGTGAAAGACGAATAATAATGTTATAAGATTAAAATTTTAGTTAATACTATTCATAACGGATAGTTCATAGTAATATTATAATAATATATTGTTGTTTAGTAAAACCCGGTATTGCGTACAACACACGCTATCGAGGAAGGTCGTGATTGCGTGTAATGCAAGCCAAGTCAGGGTTGCGTGCTGTTCAAGAATCCTTCGTTGTTTCATATAACATAATCCAACCATATTTCATTTATACATTGAATATATATATATATATACTCAATGTTGCGTAGAATAACTATTATCAAAATTGTGTGTAACACGATCCAAGAATAGTGTTGCGTATACTGCAAGCTAATACGGTGTTGCGTATAGCGCAAGGTAATCTTGGTGTAGCATACAACACAAGACATTAACGAAATTAAAAGAATATATTTCATAAAATCTCAGGGTGTTACATTCTACCCCCCTTAAAATGAATTTCGCCCTCGAAATTCGTCGGGGTTATAAATGGTTTACTATTCGAAAGTTTCTTTAATAGAAACCCACATCGTAAAAAGGAATACCAAAACCAATCTTTAAAAACAAAAGTATGAAACGTAATGGTTACCCAAATAAACTAATCACTGGGTTTCCACATAGGTAAAAATATGGATATGGAAGAGAAATCTAACCATCATGTTCTGATGGAGAGTGGTAGAGAACATGGCTATGAAAAAACCAACAATCACAAAGCTATTGATTTGTGATGATCTAAGGTATCATCTGATTAATCGGATATAAGGGAACTAGGACAAAATTTTTGGTTTTCAAGATCATTTCCCTAAAGTTAAAAGAAATAATTGCATGATTTTGGTACAATCTCACTGTTGTTCGTGAATTGAAAAATTTCCACTTCATCCCTTAAAGAAATGAAGTTGAATTTGTTATTCGTGATGTGTTAGCAGATCATGTGATAGAATGATGGGTCATTCCATCTCTTTCAAACAAAAGGTTATCAAAATTTATGAGTCCATCTTATGGTTAGATTAATCGTATATGGTACCAAAAATGGACTTATACTTTATTTATCATACCGCTTAATAAAATAAAACTACTTTCTACTAACCAGGGACTTCCTGTAGGCCAGTGGAAGATGGTAAAGGCCTGTCGCACTTCAGTTGTGGGTTCGATTCCCACAGCCTTGTCCGACGCAATGGGTTGTCGTCCGTCCTGCAGGTTGTCCTTTTTCTAAAGCTATATTACTATAATATCCCATCAACAATATCAAAAAAAAGTTTTATCCTTAAACAATACTAACTTATGTCCAACATAATCCATTCCAATCTTTAGGCTTATCTAAAATACTTCGGTCCAAGCTCATAGTATAAAGAAAATGATCACATGAATGCCATAATTTATCCCCCATATATCATAAGATATATCTTGTTGGTCAAATTACAAACATGTGAATACCTTAATCATGTATTCTCTTGAATAATGAATACCCATTGAACCTTATTGAAAACATGAATGCTGTTAAAAGTTAACTCTTTCCACATACCAAAATCCTCAAAATTCTATATACTCAAACCATGATATCACTTAGTCCTTATATCAATCATGAGCTCATGAATACTGTCAAACATATTAGATTCTCTTTATCCCTTCATTATGTGCATATCATCTGTTTTCCAAAAATATTTCAATCACTTTTCATGGTTACCGATGCCATAAAATTATTGAAAACCACAATAGACCAATACATAAATATTCCAATATTCCACGATACTATATACAACATTATTCTGGAATCCCATTACATAAACACTTAATCATTCCACCACATCGTTGTCATATTCAACATCGCCAATGGTGATCGCATGTGACTTCCCTTTGTCCTTTGCCTTAAGTGGTTGCTCACGTCGATCATCACTAACCCTTGGATTAGGGCATTTATTAGCATAATTCCCCATTTCCTTGCACTTGAAGCATTGAAGTTTTGTTGGTGCATTCTCTACAGTCTTTTCTTTATTCACATCATTAGAAACTCTTTTTCCATTACTTCGACACTCAGCTGCTCGATGACCTTCTTTTCCACACTTAAAACATTTTCTAGTCCCTTTAAGACAATCTCCACCATGCTTCTTTCCACACTTTGAGCATAAGGAAACATTCATCTTCTTTTCACCATTATTCTGAGATTTCTCCTTGAACTCCATCTTTCGTTTCTTGTCAAAACTATGATATGGATAAGTAACACCAACTTCCATTTCTACCTTGATAGCACAACGCACAATTTCTTCATAACTACTGAAGTATCTTATAGCTAATTCCCTTCGAAGACTTGGTTTTAAGCCACTGAAGAATCGATCAACTTTACTTTCAGGTTGGATGATAAATCCAGATGCATACCTTGCAAGCCTTGTAAAATTCGCTTCGTATATACCAACAGATTCATCATCCTTTTGCTTTAGTTCAAGAAACTCCTTCTCCATCTTTGTTCGAAGAATACGAGGGAAGTACTTATTGAAAAATAAGTTCTTGAACTCGTCCCATTCCATGGACTCAATTTCATCTCTTGGTCTTGTATTCTTGATAATATTCCACCATTGATCAACTTCACCTTCCAAACGATATACTGCTAAGATGACTTTATCATGTTCAGAACATTGAAGAACTGAAAATATCTTTTCAGTAGTACTGATCCATTGTTCAGCAACAAGTGGATCAGAAGACCCACTGAAAGAAGGTGGACGTTGTCTCATGAAGGACTCGATAGAATATTGTTCCCTTCTCTACTCATTTGGAAGTCCAGAATGATTCATAGCTTGTGTAAGTATAGCAATAAGATTTTTCACTCCATCTCCCATAACATTTGTTTGTTCAGGAGGACAATCATTGCATTTTCCATTACATTGATCAACATGGTTCCTTTGGGTTCCAGCCACCGTCTAAAACCCAAAAAGAATAGTGTGAGAGGCAAAAATCACGCTAGGAAAACAATATAATAAAGGGGGAGTACCTTCAATATCTAACATCTTAGGTTAAATTCTAAGATCGTTACCATAGTTCTAGGACTATATCCTATACATATACTTATCCTTAGGGACATCCCTAGACATACCTTAGAAATATCTCTAGGGATCTCACTAACATTTTCGCATCCTAGTTTCCAAAGGTTGACTAAACCTTTCCTCTGATACCAACTGTAGAGAACCGAAGCTTGACGTACATGGACATAACATTACTTTTGCAGAATACTTAGTACATAACAAAAACACACACACAAGGATCGTAATATTTTAGTGTCTTTGGAAACTCAGAATATAATCTTCTAATCATGGTGAAAGATCTTCAACATCTCCCATAAAGATCTTCCTTTTTTTTTACCTAAAACCTTTCTTTATATCCTGGTGAAAAGAAAACATAAAAGGTTGAGCTCAAATTCTCAGTAAGGGTAAACAAAAGAAATATCAATCACATCATTTTCATAAGAACATAACATTTTGGAAATCTTAACCTGCAAAAGAGAGCATAATTTCATAACATGGGATAAATCATAGTAGTGAAATGAAATCCCAATAATCATAACTTAAAACATGAAACTTTGTGTTATACACACATAATCATAGAGAATCATATCTTATTAGTCAAGACTCATTTCCAAGACTATCTTAGTGGACAAAGTCCATTTCTGAACCGAGTCACCCGCGTTTCAGTCCTGTTTCACTGAACCGGTATAATCTACCGTTCCAGCCATGTCTATCTCATGAGATATAAAATCTTTACCCAATGCATTGGAGGGAGATATAGGTCCCACCCATCTCATAATGATACCATTCTTATGTGTGCCACAAAATCATAAATCATACATCATTGCATAACCCATGTAATAAAAATGGGAATCTTAAACATCGTGACATCATAAAACAATTCATATAAGATAAAGGAATTCATAAAAATATTTCCATCACAACATAATCAAATCCATGTAATAATAGGGATAAAAACAGAACCCTATATTATCTTAGATTGAAAATAATTTTGATAAAACTCTTGAACTCCATTCTTGAGGAAAATATCCTTTCTACTTCAAAAACACTTTTCATTTCTTAACATGTCATAAAATTATAACTAAAAGAAGTTGATTAAAAATAAACTTGAAAACTTATAAGGTAATCTTCTTGGAAATAATGTTTTAAAAATTCATTCATGTCGTATAAGTTAAAAGAAAACATTCTTCTCGTACTTTTGTTGGAAAAGTCAAAAAGTACCTCGTACGAAAAATGACAAAAGATTCATTTCATATCCTTTACTAAAAACTCACCTAAGGGTAAAATTGGATTTAAAAAATTGTAGGTGGATGGAAATAATATTACATATTGAGGGAACATGGATGTGGATGATAAAATATACCCCAGTAAATACCAAAGTATAAGCAATCTCGGATAAAAATGAGATTGTGATATTTCCCTTACCTTTGGTCCGATATGCTTTGTACGTGTCCGAACCTCTTGTATAATGATTTAAATAATGTTATTGACTTATTACAGAATTATAATTATTTTTATGATATCATATATGGTCACATTCTTAGCTTATTATTAGTAATATTTCATTACTACTTGTTATTCGGGTGTTTATTACTTTTTGTTCTTATGCGTGTTTGTCGAATGGATTCTTATTCTTCTATTTAGGTTATAGATAACTCATTTCCAGAATTTTATTAGTGTAATATATATCATATTCATTCATTCAATTCATTTATATAATCATTATGAAATGAAGATCATGTAGAACGAGTCGCATCACATCGTGGAGACGGTATTCCGTACGTACGCACGAGTGATGATATCGTTCCTATGATTGTGGAATTGTATTGGAGTGTATGTATACTATTTCAGAATCAGTATCACTTTATAATAGTAATATATAGTCATTATTTACACCATTATACCCATCCAAGTAAGGTGGTGGTGGAAAATAGATTACACCACGGCGTGGAGACGGTATTCCGTACGTACGCACGCACGGTGATTTCTTTTTTCGTAGGATGGATAGATGGTGAAATAGGGTTGTTTCATAATTATAATAACATATCAGTATATGAGTGATACTGATGTTATTATTTCATAATGAAACAAATAAATAAGAAGAAGTGGAAGAATAAATAAAGATGAAATAATTGGTAACGGACATTACCTCTTCTTTGAAGTGCTTCTTTGAGATCACCTTTTAGGGCACTAAAATTGGTCTTTGAGGAAGACCAGAACCTCTAGGATGTTTCTAGGGAAGTGGAGAAGAGAATTTGGCATGGTTTTGCCGAGCTTGAAGGCTCAAAGTGGTGTGAGGATGAGAGGGAGGGGGTTCCCTTTTATAAGGGAGGAGAGGGGCACCTTTAGAATAACTAAAAATATTATTTTATTATAAATCCAAATTCGGTTTTAAATAGCTCCAAATTGATTTATTTCGAAGATAAGGTGGGTATGGGTCGAAATACTCTCATCCAATATAATTTAGATAAGTTTAGGTTCCTATTTTAACCTTATCATTTAGATGTAACATTAAGTTAAATAATTTTACTTTTACCGTGTCTTCTTGTGTTCTTACACTATAAGGTTAATAAACTTACTATAACAATCTAAAAGAACCCAAATTTGTTTATTATTAATATATATAACCTTATATAAGTTATTTGGAGGAACCTTATATTTTTAGGAATAACATAACAATTAATAATATAATATTTGTTTTAAAAACTATTTTATGTCAATTTTGACACTATTTAGTAATTGATTTTTGTGAAACTCATAACAGATTGATTAGTTATAAAACAGTTAATTAAATCAATAATAACATGTCATATTAACATATAAAATTATTTCAATTCATAAAAAGTCTTAAATTACATTTATTTGGGTATTTATAACATCAATTATGTCAATATTTCATTAATAAGACAATTAGTGCATCATCTTTGTGTCATAATAAATGATAATTATTTAATCCCTAAAAATTCTAAATAAATTCCTATGATGTAGATAATTGTATTATCTTTCTGTAGACTATTCATGTTAGAAGTTTCATGAAGTGTATCACTAAATTAAAATTATTATACTTATAAGATTTAAGAAAGTGACATGTTGTCACATTCTTTGGTTTTAATAATAATTAAATTATTTTTATGGAAAAAAGTCCATTAAATGAATCTAATCCAACCCTTAGGTGATATGGGTCGACCTTTAGTCATCCAATAGAAATTTTACATGTGTTAGGGTAATTTTATAATATTATATTTACCCTTAATTACCTGATTTACCTTTAACTATGGTAAATAAAATTTACCGTAGTTACTATTCATAATTCCCAAAAATAAAAATTAGCTTATTAACATAATTTGGATCCACTGATTCCAAATATTGAATCCATTTTTCTAAATTCAATACACAAAAGTTTCAGAAATTAAATTTAAATTAATCCCGTTGTCGAAAGAAAACGGGTTTTTCTTTAAAACATTGGAAAAGATTGAATTGATTTATCCTACGAATTCAAGGTAGAATCAATGCTAATGACATACATTATATTAAATGGTAAAAATATATTCTATTTATAATTTAAAACCATTAAATATTATAATTTAACCATATAAATTATTGCGATGAAAAAAGTTGTTTTTAATTAAAATATAGCGTGTTTTTACTATTTATCAAAATTTGAAAGTTACCAGAATAATATGAAAATTTTATCCAAAGTAAATTTTTATTTCATGATTCCAAATAAGAATTTTATTTTGTCAAATTTAACTTATAAACATGTCAAAAACTATATTTAAAGTGGGTGCGCCATCAAAAGGTGGAAAAACTGCATTTTTTGAAAAATACTTATTTTACCCGAAAAAATTATTTTGTTCTTATACCATGTTTTAGAAAATGTGCAAGACAAATAATAATTTTATAAGATTCAAAATTTAGTTAATACTATTCATAACGGCTAGTTCATAGTAATATTATAATAATATATCGTTGTTTAGTAAAACCCGGTATTGCGTACAACACACGCTATCGAGGAAGGTCGTGATTGCGTGTAATGCAAGCCCAGTCAGGGTTGCGTGTTGTGCAAGAATCCTTCGTTGTTTCGTATAACATAATCCAACCATATTTCATTTATACATTTAATATATATATATATATACTCAATGTTTCATATAATAACTATTATCAAAATTGTGTGTAACACGATCCAAGAATAGTGTTGTGTATACTGCAAGCTAATACGGTGTTGCGTATAGTGCAAGGTAATCTTGGTGTAGCATACAACACAAGACATTAATGAAATTAAAAGAATATTTTTCATAAAATCTCGGGGTGTTACAAAATAAGTGTAAAACTCCAATGTATTAGGGTAAATTTGGAGAAATAAAATTATTGGGACCTGAGATAGTTTAGGAAATGGAAAATAAATCCAAATCCATTCAATAGTACATAAAGTAAGCTTTGATTTGAAAGAAAATTTATGTTGATAATTGTTGGTGTGATCTAGCATTAAAAGTTGGTGAAAATGTATTTATATGAATTTTTACATAGAATAAGGTTATGTGATTTGAAAATAAAGAAAAGTTGAGCCTTTGGTATATTGGCCCCTTAAAGATTCTTGATCATATAGAGATGGTATCTTATCGCTCTATGATTCCACCAAACCTCCCTTAAGTTTATGATGTGTTCCATGTATCTCTCCTGAGTAAGTACATAAATGATATTTCACATTAACTGAACTTATAGGTCGTATCACTAAAGCATGATCTTTATTATGAAGGGAAATCAGTATAAATATTTTATTATAGAGATAAATTTCTACAGAATTAGACTACACACTCAGTTAAATTTCTCTCGATGAATCAGAAAATTGAAAAAGCTACCTAGGAACTTGAGGATGTGATGAAACAAAAATATCCTCATTTGTTTCTATCAGAGTGAAAGATTTTTGAGAGATAAATTAATTTTAAGGGGGGTGGAATGTGACACCCTGAGATTTTAGAATATATTTCTCTTTAAATAAATTTAATTTCTTTGATATCTTGCATTACACACAACACTGAGTTTAAATGAACCGCGATATACTATTAAAATATTATTATTTAATATATCAACTATCAACAAGCCATTGGATTGGTAGTTATGAATAAGAATAACTAAATTATAAAAAATTTATGTTTTACACATGCATAAAATAAATTCATTGGTTATCAATTGATTATAAAAGAAAATAGAAAACACTGTAAAGTAAAAGAGATGTTTTTCAAAAAAAACTATTTTTATGTGCGTAATTTTTTTTATTAAAGTGATCACTATTTGTGAATTATTTTAACAAAATTTATATATTATATATTCAATTAAATTTTTTAACATCCATCAAATATTTTTCTAGGCATAAATAATAGTATAAATCCATTTTATGCTTAAAAATGTATTTTTCTAAAAAAATGGTTTTCATCATGTTCAATGAAATTATTTTAAAAAATATATACCACTTATAGAAATTGAATCTTGAAAAATGGATTCCATATTTTTAATAAAGAGGATAAAATTTGGTAAATATGACTCTTTTATTTTTATTCAATATTAATAATAACCATAGTAAATTTTTATCACCTCGGTAAGGGTAAAACGGGTAAAATAGGGTTAAAACTTTGGGATGAGACTTTAAAATTTATATATAACTTGGTTTTATCCTATTATATGAGTTTAGTTCATCCATTTACACCCCATTCTTTAATATATGGTTACCTGGTTCTATATTTATTTGATTATGACCTTTATATCAATTTAAGAAAAGAATGAATACAAAATTTCACTATTCTGACTTTAATATCTCTAAAATGTTTACATAAGGATAAAAAGAGGATAAGTTTGGTAAAAAAATTATTTGAAAGATAAATTAATTTTTTATTATATTAATTTATTTATAATTTTTATTAATTGAATAATTACCTCAAATTCCTACGCAACGCTGACACCATATTTATTCAATTAATAGAAAAGTAAAAATAAATGATATTAAGATTGATAAAAGTAACATAATTTAAGTGATTTATTATTTCACGTGAATTTTGTAGACACATATGACATGTTAGGGATTTTTGAAAGGATTATATTCAAATTTTATTTTTTTCTTAGTGTCTTTAAATTCAAATTAAATGAATAGTTCCAAAATTGATATTAATAATATTTTATAATAAATAATATTTTATTAAATGATTTAAAATTTTTAAGAATTTTATCTTCAATAAATTGTATTTAATATGGTTGAAATATCAATAATGATGCATTTATGAGTCACTTTCTCATTTATAGTAACATTCTTAACCTATTAAGATTGAAATAGTTATTACCATGGTTAAGGTCAAAAATTGTTGATGAAGGGGTTAATTAAAAATATAAGGTTTAAAATGACACTAAAACCTATATAAATTTATTTAGATGATGTTATTTAAACTGTATACTATTTTTATTTGAATTCATTTCCATTTTTAACATTTTTTTAGAATAAATTTATTATATTTTAATCATTCAAGAAATTTCAAGTGTGTCATCTCCCTCTCTTATAAAAGGACACCCCACCTTTCTCTTATTTACTCTAATTTGAGCCTTATATATCAGTAAAAACCTTAAAAATTATCTTATAAACTTCCCTAACCATGTTCTATAAGTTCTTGTCTCCCCAAAATACTAACCCTAGGGTCTTTAAGAGGAGGTCTAAAGGATTCCTTTCAAAGAAGAGGTAATCACCTTAACCGATCACTTTATTTTTAATTTTTATTTTACCTCTTATAAATATGTATTAATTATAATAAAATGATAAATTAAGTGTTTTAAATATAATAAAATGTTTTTATATTTATATAAACACTAATATCTACCCTATATTTCATCAAATGGGTAGTGAAGTATCATTTATGCATACGTGTGGACTACCACCTCCATGTAGTGATACAGTTCATTTTCCATCACTATATTTCATTGATAGTTATTATGATTGTTTTATATTTTATATATAATATTTATGAAATAATTATACTTATATAATTATAATACCACATCTAAATTCTTACATTCCAATCAATTGGAAAATGATAACGTCATGCATAAGTGTGGACTACCACCTCCACAAAGAGTGGTGATTTGTTTTTCATTTCCATTTTTCTTGGATGGTAATAAAGATATATTTAATGAATATATATGATATATATTAAATAATAATTATTTTTTAAAGGCAAATTATTATTTTCCTTTTTTTCATTCCATCTATTGAAAAGGGAAAACATATTACATGTGTACATATTGTCTATCATCTCCATGAATAGTGTAATTCATTTTTAATCTCTACCCTTTATAGTTGAATATAAAAATGTATATGATGAGTATATGTGATATTTATATCATGATTAAAATTATAGATATTATATAACCATAATCAAATTATAAGGACTAGAACTACTAAACTGAAATTCTCAGGAAAAATGAAACAGTTTACGCCCAGAAACAATGATTTTTTAAGGAATTGTTATAAGTAGGTATTTAAATATTATAAGGGGATCATATATGATATTATAAGTATGTAAATTATTCATATATATAATTATAATAAATTTTAATTTATTATACAAGAGGTTATATCACCTTTTAATAAATTCTAACATTAGGTTAGGGTTTTATGTTACAATCTCGTTGTTTTTTAGGATTATTTATGATTAGTTTATAATGATGAAATTTCATGATATAATTCTGAAGAAACTCATGAGTTTTATTATACTCTATTTATTTCTTGATATTACATTTTTTCCTTTAATTTTATCTCTTTAATAACTCAAGAGACTGAAATAAGTTTTTTAATAAAAACTGACTTTATTTCTCTCTTCAATCAAAAATCCTTTTTATTCCATGTCTATGTTTTTAAAAAAAAGATTGTTTTTTATATTATCCTATTATTTTTTAAATTAATTTTTCTCATTATTGGATTTTAAAAAATGGTTTAAAAGTAATCTTCTTATCATTTCCTAAACAAGGTATTTTTGACTTTTTTTACAAAAAGGGTAGAAGGAATGTTTTATTTTAACTTATAAATCATGAATAAAACTTCTTACCATCATGAATGCTAAATAATTTAAAGAAAAATTTATAATATTCAAAGTTTTCTTTAAATGAAAACTTATTCTTTAATATTTGGGAAAACTTTATATTTTAATTTATTTATTTCAAATTAAAAAAGTTATTTTCCTCAAGAAATGTTCCAAGTGATCTTTTAAAGGAATTTTTAATCTAATATGCCATCATTTGATGTTACTTAATATTTTATATGGATATGATCTAATTATATAATCCTTTTTATTTATCTATATGGTTTATGATTATGAAACATATTTCTTTTCCATAGGTTATTTTATGTTGGAATGATTAAATATTTATAAAACTCATTTATTTTCCATGGGTTATGCTATGTTTATAAAACCCATTTATTTTTCATAGTATATGATATGATTAATGTTTTATGAACTTTAGGAACACATATATATGATTTTAATTATGTCACAGGTCAAATTGGGAGTATATATCCCTCTAATGCATTAGGTAAAGATAGATATCTCATGAGATAAATTGGACTAAAGTGGGGAGTAAACCCATTTTAGTAAGGGAATCTATCCACTATGATAGTATTGGGAGTGAAAGTTGAATATTAATATAGTTTGAGGATTAAATCCAATCCACTATGATAGTCTTGGAAGTAATCCTTGACTCCTATGGAAATTATTTTCTATGCTTATGTGTATGCCAAAAACTTATCTCTTATTCTAATGTTATGCTCTGAAGGATCATGTTATTTGATTCCTTTATGATTAATTTCTTATGAACTACCAAGATTTTATTCCATGACTCAATATTATGATCTATGATATACAATGTATGGATTTAAAATGTTATAATTGTGTTACAAAACTTTTATTCTCGTGTTTTGTTTAAGTGTTCATTGATATCTCCCTTGTTTACTCTTACTGATAATATATGATCACTCTTTATTATGTTTACTTTCCACGGGCTATGAATAAAGTTATTAAGTATAATATGTCAAGGAAGTGTGATAGTTATGAAGAACTTAGTGGGATATTGTGTATTTCACTTATGAACCAATTGTTTATGTATCCAAGTTTCTAAAGATACTAGACCTATATGATTATGGTGTAGATAATAATGTTATATATTGAATATTAATCTAACAAGATGTGATACTTGTTTATAAAAACTATGGGTCTCTATAAATTAATATTGAATTATAGTTACCCTTATGTAGCATAGGTGATTCGTGTGATCTTACTTATATGTATCCACATGAAATAATATAACTACCCTTATGCAGATAAAAAATTACTTACCTTTGTGTGAAAAATGGAACGAATTCTAACCTTATGGGGCCTAGAAAAAAAAATACCCTTAAATAGATTAATAATTTCCCTATTTACCTTTATATAGGTAAGTAACTACCTTTACATAGATATGGAAAAAATAATGTTTACCTTTATGCAACTCATGAAACTTTCTATTTACCTTTCCAAAACACATGAAAAATAATGTTTACCTTAATAAAACATGGGGTTATTATTAAAAAATAATTCCAAAAAATTAAACATATAAAGAGTTAAGAAAGGGACCCAAACCCTCTTCAGGTGCACGAAAAATATAAAGGAAGGTTTAGGAAAAACTGAGTCTTTATCATCAACACTATAATTTCCATTAAAATATCTTCCCTCCTCCACTAACTCCCATAATTCTCTATTAATAATTTCCTTGATGGACCACCATTACCCACCTATTAAAATCTCCACCAATTCCATTAATCTCCATAATTGGCCAAGGGAAATTCAATGTAAATAATGCCAATATTAAGTCTTTAAAATATTCTCCTAATTAAATTAATCAATTAAACATCCATCAATGTCATTTTAATGAAATAATATCTCATGAAATTTATAAAATAAACTCCACCATTTGTAAAATGTATCCTATAAAAATGAATAAAAATTTTAAAGGGATAATTTATATTTCTTATAGAAACTAAACTTTAATAAATGTAAGAAAATAAATATAAATCAAATAAATATATATATATATATTACATATGGGATGTGGGAAATAAAGAAAATCCACTGGATAATTAGATATTGGTAGTAAACCAAATCCAATATGTTTATCGGATGTGGGGAGTGAACTTAATCCACTATGTTATCATGGTATTGATAAAAAAATAACTTATGATATCCTATTATTATGTGTGTCCAACATTTCTATTTTATGAAAAATTGGTTCATGATTATTATTTTGTCATTCTAAATTTTTATACCATGGTATTTTTTATGCTTTTAGGATTATCTTTTTATGGACTCTACACTATAATCTTTGATTATGTTTTCATGTCTCCTGATCACTTCCTATGATTCCATGAATATATTAAATTAATAATTAAATTTTCCTTATATTCAAGATCCTCACATGTTTATGCCCAAATGAAAAATCATATATAAATCATTGGTATTTTGTACCACTTACTTAGTATTTGATCTCACCCATTTATTATTTTTCCCTACTTCTCAAGTATTTCATTAGTAATGTTATTACATAGAGGGATTCATGAGTGTTGAATTTTTGTATATGAAATGTGATATTTTTTATGAAATAATATGGATATGTAGCTAATATACAATGCTAAAAACATTTGGGTTTTGAGATTTTATTTTAATCGTGACTTTTATTTTATTAGGTCATAATTTTTGAAAAATATATGGGTTATCCTTATTGGTAGCAGATTATGCATATAAAGTATTTATTGGTATCACTAAATATGGAAGTTGGGATCTATCAAAACTTTAGTCAGTATCAGTGTGTTTTTTTTGGGGAATTGGAGTATGAAGTTTAAGAATATAAAAATTAAATAAACCAAGGATAAACCAAAAGTATCATATGTTAAACTGATAGTTTCATAGTTTAAACCAATAATTTCATGGTTGAATTAATGTGTCATATATTAGGATATATTTTAATAATTTTTTCATATTAAATATATTTTTTACTCTGGTTTTAAAGTATATTATCATTATTCACACTATCTAATTTATTTTTAGTTAGTAGTTAAAACCTAGAGGAACTTAATGAACAATGAATTTGATAGAAAATGCAATAATTTTCATATAAAATAACCAAAAATAATGGTAAAAGGTATAAAAAATATCATTGTTGTGTTTTCCCTTTTATCTAAAGTTAAATAATAACCTAAACTATGTCAAGTATAGATGTAGGAGAAACTCACTATTAAGACCAACATGTAATAAAAAATTTTATCCTTTTGTGGATCTTCCAATCCATTAATAGTTAAAAATGGATTAATGTGATAGAAAATATCTATTTTTCATGCTTTATGAATAAAAATCCATCTTATTCATTCATCATTTGGAATTTTAAGTGAATCAAAGGTAGAAATTTATTAAAATTAAAAACTAGAGGATGAAATTATGCCTATCAAATAACATAAATTCAAGAATTTTTTTCTCATACTCTATAACTCAAATGTAGAATTGATTCTTTGAACTAGAATAAATGGAGGATAAGTTTATTAGGTTTATTACAGAGAAACTTCTAAAAACTATGTTGGTATTCCTCTGAAAATTCATTAACATGTATAAGTCATGTTACATATTAAAGAAGTGTAATTTGAGCCAATATATAAGACTAATGAAAGTATCAACATATTATTACTTTTATAAAATAATGATTTTCCTAATGTTAACCTAGATACTTAGGCTAAGTTCTTAATAGAACATATATTTGCAGTTATTCCAATTTTAAGGATAACCTCATCTTTTCTTCATCCATGATATAAAAACTAAACTTTTAGGGATGAATTTTTTTAATGGGGTAAAATGTTACCCCTATATATTATTGTAAATGTTCCTAATGTGTTTTGAAATTAAATAATTCAATTCACACACAATATAAATAAAAAATTAACAATTATTTATTTCCTTAATATGGAATATTAAAATATAAAACGAAATAAACTTTAATATATTACAAGTATCATATATGGAACATGATTCTGAGAAAAAACAATAGGGAAAAACCATCTGTAAATAAAAATGATTTATGTTTAAAGTATTTTCCATCATGGTCTCTAATGAAAATCATACCATAAATTATAACTATAGAATAAACAAAAAACATAAAAATGTAATGACTATTTTTTAGGAAAAAAAGGAATGGAATGAATGATTTTTATAGAAGTTAGAATAATTATATATTGGAATATAAAAGGGTAATACGATCATTTTATGACTAACAGATATATAACTATTGGATATATAGCCATTAAATATACATATAATTAAAGGTTATATTAAAATTATTATTATAAGTGGCCTGTATCCCTTATGTAGAAATGACTAATGTATTATAAATAATATATTTTACATTCAATTAACATATAAAAAATGATTATAAAATAAAATAAAAGGATAATAACTCGATGATAAAAATATCATAAATTACAAAAAAAATATTTTTATACATTATGTATTTTTCAAAAAAAATAAATATATCACATTGAAATATTTATTTTAATAAAATATATTATTAATATATATAAATAAATTAAAAATAATGGAATGATTAGTAGTTGGTAATAAATTATAATAAAATCATTTATTGTTTAAAAAATATTTTTCTAAATAAATATTTTTCTATATATTATATTTTTTATTTAAAAATTAAATTTATCATATTTAGAGTTTTAATTTAATAAAATAGACTCATTATTTGGAAACAAGATGTTAAAATTAGGTGATGAGATCAATTTTATTTTTAAAAAAATTACTAATGTAAAAATTTATTATGATGGTAAAGGATAAAATGAGGTTAATTATTATAAAAATTAATAATATAACTCTAAAACATATAAATTAAATTTCATTATTAGATAATTCATGACTTGGATTAATTATTTGTTTGTTTATGAGTCACTTTATGTGAAAAAATTCATTCCTTATATATGAAGGAAATTATATTTATAGAAATGTCACCCATTCTCATATATAAAAGGTGCCTTCCTACAAACATTTCAAGGAACTCATAAGGTTTAGTTCTCTAGCTTTAATCTACCAAAATTTACTCCTTAATAATCCACTCTCTTGTTTGTAAGACCTTTATTTAAATAATAATCCCTAAGTTCTCTAATCAATGAAGGTTTTTATGAGGAAACACAGAGTTCTTCTTTGTAGTTATTTTTATTTATTTTATATTTCCATACTCTTTCTTCATTAATCTTATTTAAAACTTCTATAAAATCTAAATAATATGAGTAAAATTTTATGATAATTATATTTTAATAAAATCAATGAATATCAATACTCATCCATTGATTATATTATATTTATTATAAGGTTGTTTTAACCATCAATATAAATAATTCTCTAGAATATTCATTATGGTTGATTATAAAAACTTCAATATAAGTAAGTTATGGTATCAATTAGAAATAATATTTTTTTTATAATTTTAAAATAGTGATATTAAAAGTGAAATAATTATTAAAATAATGCCTTATGTTTGTTAATATTCCTAAAACAAGTGTATTATGGTTTTATTTCCTTTGAATTGTATCCCTAACTTCCATAGAATAAACATGGAACTTTATAAATAATTTAAAAATTATAAATTATGAGCCTTGAATATTTTATACATGATGAAGTAATGAATAATAAATGATAATCAATATCTCTATAAGAAAACATGCATAGAATAGTTGAAACCACTAGTAATTTAAGATCAATAAAAACTAATAATGGTTAATAAGCATGTAATAAATGGAAATAATTGAATAATAATAAAGGTAATAAATATAAATATTTTTATAAAATTTATTTTTAATAAAATAATGTTGAATATACATTGAGAACAAGAATGTTTGGTGATGTTGGGAATTATGGTAATGGGATTCTTCTCTCAAAGTCATTCCATTGAGTTAAGGTTCCTTCTCTTGATTGATATTCTTATATAATGTGTATATACTATATTATAAGAATATATTAGTTTATTTTCCCATTAATATTTATGATTATATTTCCCCCTCTTATAATCTCCTTGATTGATCCCTGATACCTTATAGATTATGAATGTTGTAAGGGTATTTTCTGACTCCATCTCTTTTTTTGAGTTATGTTATTTATTCTATAACTTTATTCTCTATTGTTGGATATATTCTACCCATTTTACTATATTAATTATATTTCATCATTTTTTCTATGAAATTTACATTTCCCTCTCATAATAACTTTTTTAATTTATTCTTACCTCATAAAATAAGATATTTTTAGGGGAAAACTTTCATTATTTGTTTTGAATATTTCTCTTCTATATCTATATTGTTTCATACCAAAAATATATATTTTATTATTTTAAAAGTTGAATGTAAATTTTATTTTAAACCTATCATGATTATATTTATTTATATATAAAAACCAATTTTATATCCCTTTCATCGATGTGGGATACTTATTTTTTAAAAAAATTCAGAAATTTTATTTCATGCAACAATGAAAATTACAAGACCCTTGACAAAACAAACAAAAAACACCACAAAAAAACATAGTAAAAGTGCTCATAAAATTTCATTTTGATGAAATTATATTAAATATTAGAGTCTTAATGATAGGTATACAATATCATTTAACTATCCAGGGGAGCATATTTAATGAAATAACAAAAAACCTACAAATATGAAAAAATCACTGCCTACTCGTCATTAGCAGACAAAAATCACAACAAACTAGCCAACCCAAAGTGCTAGAAAAAAACTCACATAACACAATAGTTGATAATATTTAAGAAATAGTGAAAAAAGAGATACTCCAAAACACCACCATAGATAGGGACCATGGGAAATTTCACATGCACTCTTGCAAAAATGAGATATCACATTACCATCATCTTTGGCCATGAAGAAAACGAAAATATAGGCCTCTCAAATAATGATTGAAATTTCCATACACAATTATATTAGTGAAATATAAATATCACCTTAAAAGTAAAATACCTCAAAACTATCACTAAACTACTAGAAAAATAAGTTATTACCGTGGTTCAAAACCATGTAAATAAAATTTAAAACCATGGTCGTGGTTTTTTGCCATGGTTTTAGCAACCATGAGAACGATCTCTATCAACTAAGGTCCATGACTTATTTCCATGGTTTCAAAACTATAAAAATAGGTTCCATGACATTAATTAGGACCCTATTTCCATAGTTTTAAAACTTTGGTAGTATGTTAAATTAAAAAAAATACTCAATAAGCTTCGACCCTATGACCTCCTATACATATACATAAATCCTTAGCTACTAACCCTTGTACTATTTTATGATATATTATTATATTATTAATTACATATTAATTATTATTATTATTTCAAATTGAAGAATTATTTATTATTATTATTATTATCATGGAATATGTTTTAAAAATAAATCTTGGAAGTAATGGCCACAGTTTAGAAAATCATGGTTATTGTTAATCTACTGCCACATTTTTGGAAAACCATGGTTATAAGTCTATTACCTAGACTTATTGACATTGTTGTCCATGGTTATCCAAAACCATGGAAATAGGAAACATTTATCACCATTTTTTTGAAAGTCATAGCCATATGTTAGACCTATATCCATAGTTTTACAAAATCATGTCAATAGAGACCTACAAACATTGATTTCTAAACCATGGCAATAAATCCATGGAAATATCCATGTTTCTAGTAGTTCTTATCGCACATTGTAGCATCCTAAGAATTTAAACATATTCTTATTTTAATTAAATATTAATAAATAGGTTTTTTATAATTAAAAACCAAGTAATATATCTTTTTATAAGATATTTTATGAAACAAAAAAATCATTAATAAAAATAAGTTTTGATTATAAGAGATTCAAATAATAAAATATTACTTTTATTTTTAAAAGAAATCGTATTTTATTTTCTCGATATAAATCTAACAGATTTATAGTGAATGTTAGAAATAAACAATCTAAATTATGATTTCATTTTATATAATTCTAAATACACATTATTATTTATTAAAGTAATTACTTATTTCAAAAATTGTAATCTTTAATTAATACAAGTATATTTTAATACAATTTTTATTTAAAAATTATAAAAAATAAAATATGATTTTGAAATATTTTTTTAGAATATACTTAATATTCTTTTTTAAGAATTTCTTTGTATAAAAAATTAAGTGTTTATTAATTATTTAAAATAACATTTATATTAATATGGAAATTCATAGTTTTCAAAATATTTTCAAAAAATTAACTTATTATTTTTAAATAAATGATTATTTCTAATTTAAAATATATAAAATCTTTAGTTAATTTTGTGGTAATAATATTTTATATTATGAAGTAGTAAAATACTAAATTAATATTTAATTTTAATAAACAATGACATGTGTTAAAAATAATATGGTTGGTATTAAAATGTAATGTTGATATTTTAATATACAACATATAAGTAATTTAATAAAATTATTGAGAGGATGAAATGTGTGTGTGTGTGTGCATGCATTCTTAAATATTAAATAGTTTGTGTTTAATAACTCTAAGTAATTAATTTTAAATTTTAGTTAGATTAAAAAAATTGACCAACCTAGAAGCAAGATTGGATAGATCTACCAAGAATTATGTGAATATAGTTCAACCATGATCAGGAGCCAGCCTAGCTAGCCATTGGGCGGTAGGGTGTATCCCAGGAAAGTGCACAGCACTTGAAAATTGTGTCATAGGCCAAGAATAGTGTGCCCAATGATCTCATAGGACAAGTGGGTTGTGTCGCAGGTCGACATCATGGTGAAGATTAAGAGTAGACCCCAGATTACTCACATCTATCGATCAGAAGGAAGCAGTTAGTTAATATGGAATCACTCAACTAGGAGGAACTCTGATATGGAACTAATGTATGTGGTTTAGTTATCACACGTTTAAAGCCTCTACTTATATCTTTATCATCTGATTTAATTTATAATAGTTATCTAATCATGTTGAGTATTGTCTTCCTTGCTTGAAAACTATTCCTCCTCCTTCTTTCCCATGTCGAACCCAAGCCCTCATCATTTTCTTCTTCAATTGACTCTTTCTCCTCCTCCATCCACCACAAGGCATCACTAGCAAATATGACCTATACACAATACACCTCCAAACCCCCTACCTCCACTATCGAGTTTCCATCATGAAAAATTCATCACCTTGGTCTTCCCTACATAGATTTTCATCCCTAAATAAAAAACAAACGCCAATGGGTTGATATGACTTCCCAAGGAATCTTGGTGAGGCCAAGATAAGCCTAAATATGTATTTATAATCGAATTTGAAAATGGTTTCTATTCATACAAATCAAAGTCATCCCATTTTTAAAACCCTAGTTTTTTTAGGTTAAATATATATATATATATATACCTATACCAAGGTCATTATAACACCCTAATTTAGACTCATGAATTCATATGCTTGTAAAATATAGGTATACTATTATCAATTCCATGGAAGTCACCTTCAATACCCGGTTATCATGTTTCTAGAACTCCACAAGACTGTCTTAATTTATATATATATACATACATAGAATACAACTTCACCCACTACAAAATCCCTTCCCAATTTCCCTTACTCTTTCTCTATTCCATACACTCATTTCCAAGTTCAACAATGAAGAAAAGGTTTGAAAATCTTGTTTGTTTTTGTCAATTTTTGGTAAAAGGATATTATATTTTCAAAAAATAAGTTTATTTGTTTTAAAACATTCATTTTATAAAAAAAAATCATTTCAAATTTCAGGTTTAAAATTTCCCCCAAAAGGGTTTTCTTTGTAAGGGAATTCTATTTTTAAAACAATATTTATTATTTGAAAACCCTTTTTTATGAAATAGATCTATATTTTCAAATTATTATTATATGTAAGGGTAAATTATTTTAAAACACTTAATTCCATGTATTTTAAAACTGTTTTTATAAGGGAGTTATTTTTATGATTATGTTTCAAAAAATATTATTTTATGTAAGGGTGAATGTTTTAAAGATTTTAATTTATGGGTTTTTCAAATCCCATTTTCATGAAATAGAATTTTATTATTTTCAAAACCCTATTTTGAAACTATGATTTTATGTATAAATGTTTTTATTTATGTAAGAGTTTTATTTCAAAAGTTATTTTTTCAAGAAAATCCATCATTTTATGTATATTATGATTTACTATTTTCAAATCCCAATTTTCAAATTAAGCAAGTTTTTTCAAAAAGTGGTTTTATTTTCTCTATTCAAGGGTGAAATTAAAATGATAAATATTGTCATTTTATTTCAATAAAATTATTTAAAATTTCATATGGATTTTATAGTTATAATTTTATGCATAAAATAGCATTCCTAATTTTTTTATGTTGCACATATAAATAAGTATAGTCATGCACTATATCATCATTAACATTACATAAATTTCATATTCATTTATTTGAGTTTATTTTTTTGGTAAGTGTTGTATAAAAGTGACTTTTAAAGGTGTGTTCTTCTATAAGAAGTATCTTCCTATGTTTTATTCCTCATTGTTATATATTATTGTAAGTAATAATTATGAAATATGGATTTATCGTAACTTTATGGTGTTTTATTAAAAATTAACATTTGATAAAGATTATGTAATATAAAATTATTTTATCTTTAAAATAATTTATGTTTTTTTGAAATGGTTTTTGATTTAAAATTAATGAGAAAAGAAACTCTATAAAAAATGTTTTCATAAAAATCAGCACTTTGGTATCAAACATGATTATGAGAAATGGGGAGTGAACCCATGGCCTTAAGCAGATGTTTTCCAAAAAGTGATACTGCAAGTGGCCACATGGATTTCTTAAGGGTTTCCAAATATCATTTCTTTCCATAAAAAGTTATTATTTTTAAAATGAAGGTTTTTAAAAAATATAAAGGAGAAATCTAGGTATTTTCAAAGGATATTATATTTTCACGTGAAATTGGGTTTTCAAAGTGATGAGTATTTTCAAAGGTTTTAAAATTATTTTTTTAAGTACCCATGTTTTTTCAAACTGGAATTTTGAATAAAAATTTTAATTTTTACTCTTAGATGCTTCTAAGGGGTAAAATGGTACTTTTCCTCTAGCAGATGAGCTCATATTATTTTTATAACCACTCCTTTGGTTCCAACATATGGTGTTTTTCACACTTCAACCTTGGAAATTATTTTATTTGATTCTTCTCTTGGATTTGGATATTCTGGTAGAGGTTCGGGTTGAGTCCTGGTTTGAATTTTTGAGTTATTGGAGAAAAATGGAGGTTTTGGGCTTGCTGGAATTTAGCACATGGTTGGAACATGGTTAGGAAAAACTATGCATCTTTTCCTAGGAGACCATGTATCTTGTGAGTTGGTGCTTGGGTCATGGCACAAGTCCTACACACAGTTAGGGAAACCGTGCGGTAGGCATGTGGTGAGGTTTTGGATTTTGGCAATGGTGCTTTGAATGGTTGGTGCATGGTTTGGGAAACCATTCATCCAAACCATGTGGGGTTCCCCTTATCTTTAGTAGGGTGTTCACGGTTGGTTCATATCTTGGAAAACCATGTGGCCAAATCATGCGAGTTTTCCAAATTCTTAAAAACTTTAAATTTTAATTTTTCCCCTTTATTCTTTTAACACATTTCAGGATTTCCTCCCCTTGTTTGAACTAGCCACACTAAGGGTCCCTCCAAGTTCCACCTCCCATTCTCTCCCTCCACCATTTAATCTCTCTAAAGGTAATAAGGTGAGTTCTTCATGGTTTTTGGTCGATTTCCTCCTCCTTTCTATTTTCTCTCCTAATTTCTTGGTTTTCCTTGGTGGGGTTTCCTTGTTGGACGAACTATATAGGTTAGGGTTGATGTGTTGATTATTTTCTTTGATGTTAGGGTATACGGATTATCTCTTGGTCTTGGTTCTTCCTTCCCCTAAAGTATCTCTGCATTCGCACATTGTTAAGGTATTTGTTTCCATTTATTTCCTTTCTGGAACATTCCATTTGATACTTGTGTAACGACCCAAACTTTTATTAAAGGAATATCTCCCTTATTTTAGTAATTTCATATAGTATAAATCTCATAAAATCACTTAGAGACCATAATAAAAGCTTTATAAATGAATAATTAATAAAATAATAATTATTTCTAGAAGTTAAGGATCTAATACCGATGAAATAGTAACTTGACCTTAAGAATGGTAATATGACCTGTTGTGCACTGTGTTGCATTTGTTGTCAATAAGGTGTCAAGGATTGAATGGATGACAAGGAGTGTCAATATGCGAATAACAAAAAAAGTGATGGTGATGGTGATGTTGTCAATAAGTTGTCAAGGATTGAATGGATAACAAGGAGTGTCAATATGTGAATGACCAAGGAAGTGATGGTGATGGTGATGATTGGAGAATGACCATGGTACTAAGAAGCATGTCACTTAGGATAATAACTAAGTGGCATAGGAGGTAATGGTTGAAACATTCTCCATACAAATAAGACGATTGTTGAGATGATCTTAAGTTAAAAGAACTTATATCAAGAAGATACAATGTCACAACATTGTTAGAAGTCCATGCATTGTCTTCACAATGCATGAGGAGATAAAGAAGTGTCATCCACTATCACTAAGTGGATGAGGAATGGAGAAGGGATCCATCCACAACCTCTAAGTGGATGAAGTGAAAAGATGAACCATCCACTTCTACTGAGTGGATGAAGTGGTTTGAAGAAGACCATGCACTATCTCTTAGTGCATGAGTATTTGAAGATGATCCAAACTCATCTCTGATTGGATCATTGAAGAACACTGAATAAATATTTGATTCAAGAGAAACGGTTTAAGAAGAACCTTTGGGAATTCCCTCCTAAGTAGAGAATAAATGTTAAAGAGGAGATGATGAATTCTAAAGAAGAAGAGGAGGTGAAGGAGAGGATAATGGCATGAAGAAGGCTTGTTCCTACTTGGATATTTAACCAAGTATACAAGTGGAGCTTATGTAAAAAATGGGGCCTGCCAATGAGCTAGCTACCCAAGCTTCAACCCAAGGCACATGCGGGACCACAAGGGGTTGACCGTGCCCATGAGGAGGCCTAGGCAGAGCCAGCAAGCAGGAGGTAGGGCCGTGTGTAAGCTCGTGCCACGTGGAGGTCAAGCCCGCACAGCGTGGGCACCAAGGGTGCGCCCATGGAGAAGCATAAGTGGGCGCTAGAGCACGCCCGCAGGAGAACCGGCACAAGGCGGCACCAGAGGGGGGAGAGGAGTAATTTGGGATGGAAGCGGCGAGAGTTTTTCGTTAAACCGCGCAAGAACCGCGGTGCGTTTCGATGTGGGATGAGTTTTTAAAATGTGGAGGAAATCTTGGCCGCTCATCCGATTGCGCGTCTGATCACTGTCGTCCATCTCATCTGCGGCACTACGTCATAATCCCAGCCATCCGCGATCATTAAACACAGATCCAATGGTTGTTTCATTGTCTCCTACCTCTCATCGAGCCGAGGAATCCCTGGGATGCCTCCCGTGAACCAGAGGCACCCGAGCGATGTAGATGGAGCTCTTGGCCGCCTCTGATGAAGTTGTTATCTCCAGTGTGTTCATATCCTATTTACGAACACATGCATGTGTTAAAAGTCACATGCATGCAACGAGTTAAAGATTTCGAACAAGGCCAAAGCAAATGGAGTTGTGAGGCAGTGTGTTTTTTCGTGGATCGGTCTTGTTGAAGGTTTGCATGTGTTCGTAAATGCATGCACGTGACGCGCACACCAAGAACGAAAGATCACGTGGTTGAAAACGAAAAAGGAAAAACCGGGATTCTAGCATCTCGTGTTCCAAATTTTGAAGCCGAAGATCTTGGGCATTCAAAAGCCCTATATTCATGGATCTTGATCCCCCTCCTCGCCTACAAAAGAAGAATCCCAAACCGAGAAGGCGTTGCTGATCGTCTGAGAGAAGATCCGTGAAGCTCTGAGCAACGCGAAGAAAAGCTCCACGCACCAATTGCATGGTAGAGAAGCCTAGAGCCACCTGAGACTTCGAGAGAGACTTTTACGCAACCCCTGTGCAAAAGAAGTAGAGAGGAGTCCTCCCTGCGCGCTCCCCTGCGCGACAGGGAGGAAGTCGGGCCTTGCGCGCCCACTGCCTGCAACACTTGCGCGGTAGCAAGTGGTCGCACCCCGCGCGCCCTCTGTGCCCGTGAACTCGCATGGCAGGAGGAAGCCACCATGCCACCTGCGTGGTAGGAGGGAGCTTCCACACCTGCGTGGAAAAAGGAGTTTTGGTGTCACCCGCACGATAGAAACTGTCCCACCCTACGCGGTTGAAGGCAGGAGTTGGACGCATCCTTGCGCGCCCTCCTTTGAAGTTGTGCTGAAGTGGAAGGCCCCACCCACTTGGGTGTGTGTTTTTGTGCACGGGTTGAATAAGGAAGGCTGTGTGTGCAAAGTGGATAGTAAGGCCACACCATCTTTATGTGTGTGTGTGTGAAAAGAAACAAGAAGATCCTACGGGTTGTGTGTGTGAGAAACAAGTGAAGAGGCCATTACCTTAGAGTGTGCACAAGTGGAGTGTGCACACTTTGAAGAAGAAGAAGAGAACAAAGTTTTTTCAAAGAAAGAAGAAGGCCATAGCCTTGTATGTACACAAATGAAGGAGGCCATGCCTCTTGTGTGTGCCCAAGTGAAGGAATAAGATACATGCATATCCATGCATGTATGAATAAGTTGTTGTACCACTCGAACCCCTCGTGGTTTTATTTTCATGATCACAATCACCCTCTTGTTTATCTAATCCTCTTTCAAGTGTTTTTGGATGATAGGAATCATTTCAGGTTACCAAGGAATTGGGCCAAGCAAGCTGAAGCCAAGAAAGGAGCAAAGTGCACTGTTTTCATGTGCACCGGCCAACCGGTGGAAGACCACCGGCCAGCCGATGGAGGCCTGGACAGAAGGCATCCTTCTGTCCAGACCACCGGCCAACCGGTGTCACACCAGCGGCCAGCCGGTGGCACCCAGAAAGAAGAGGTTGCTACTGCCTCCTCACCGGCCAACCGGTGGCCTCAGCACCGGCCAGCCGGTGGCACCCAGCAGAACAGTGGTTGCTACTGCCTAAGCACCGGCCAACCGGTGGGCTCAGCACCGGCCAGCCGGTGGCGCCTGGACAGAAGCCCTCCTCCATTTTGCACACACCGGCCAACCGGTGGCTCTGTACCGGTCAGCCGGTGGAGCCAGTCAAACTAGCCGTTGGGCTTTTGACCAGCCTGTCCACTTGGCCTCCAACGGATCTGAAGCCCTTTCCAACGGCTCCGAAGGCCTCCAACGGCCATATGAGGGTTCCCCCTCTATAAATAAAGGACCTTGAAGCCTCGGAACAATACCGGAACCATAACCAAACCATACGGAAGCCAACGGACATATTTTTGATCATTTGGCGAACCTCCGGCGGATTGCTCCAAGGGAACCCCAATTTCTCCAACACAATTCCACATCCAAGGAGCATCACCAAAGAAGCTTGGGAGTGCACGTCTTCAACTCCAATCATCCATTGGCGCCCAAGGCTTCTCCAAATACGGTTTTTATTGTTTATTCATTTTGAGCTTAAATTTGGGTTTGTGCCTACAAACCCCAACTCTTTCTCTCATCCTTTCTTTTGGGTTTTCACATCACCTTTAAGGTGTGAAGAGGTTAGTCAAGCCTTTCCTTTTAAAAGGCTTGAATCAAAGGTGAGCTAGCCTTCACCCGTAAAAAGGCTAGTGGGTTCTTACTCAACCATTAAAAGTAAGTGGGTTCTTGCTTAACCAATAAAAGCAAATTGTAATTGGTTCTAGACTACCTGTAAAGTCTAGTGGGTTTCTTGCTACAACCATTGAAAAGCAAGCGGTAGAATCTCTCAACGGTTGAGTTGGGAGCGGAGACGTAGGCCGGGTTTTTGGCCGAACTCCGTTATCAATTCTTGTGTCTTGCCTCTTTATTTCCGCTGCACCTTTAACTTTGATTTTAATTTTTTAATCATTTTTTAAAAGTCAATTCACCCCCCCTCTTGCCATCACTCCCTTTTTCTCCGCCCAACAATTGGTATCAGAGGCAAAATTTGAGTAATACCCTAACCGGTTTCAAATTTAAGATCCATTTTGATGGCTTCAACCTCTTTCGCCCCCGAAGGCCTTTCTTTGGGTCGTGCTCCATTTTTTGATGGAACCGACTATAATTATTGGAAAACCCGCATGACTACTTTTCTTAGAAGCATAGGATATCCCATTTATAAAATTTTCATGCAAGGTTACTCTCTCTCTTCCCCCGATGAATCCAAATGGACTCAAGCCGACATTAAAAATTTCGAGCTTGATGGCAAAGCCATGAACGCTCTACATTGCGGCCTTGACCGAAATGAATTCAATCGAGTTTCCACATGCACCTCCTCACACGAAATCTGGAAACTTTTGGAGGTTACCCATGAGGGGACCAACAAAGTGAAGGATACTCGATTGGACATGTATCGTCAAGATTTTGAGTCATTTTCCATGCATCCATCCGAATCTATTTCTGAAATGTTTACTCGTTTTACTGATGTTTGCAATGGTAGAAAATCTCTTGGAGATAATATTTCTGAAGAAACCATGGTCAAGAAGATCCTATGGATCCTACCTAGCTCATGGGCACCAAAAGTCACGGCAATCCAAGAAGCAAAGGACATAAAGAACATGCCGGTAGAAGAGCTCATCGGCTCCCTAATGACCTATGAAATCACCATGATGAGGCAAGCTGAAAAGGAAGGCAAACCAATCAAAACTCCAAAGAACATCACCTTCAAAGTACAACAAGAAGAAAGCTCCTCCTCCTCATCTTCCTCCTCTTCAAGCGGCGATTCTGAAATGGAGAATCTTGCCCGCAAGATGCACAAGTTCATGAAGAAGCACAAGAAGAAGAAGGCCCGCAAGGCTCAACCCAACGAAAAATCCGAGCCCAAGGTAAAATGTTACGGGTGTGGCGAGAAAGGCCATTACAAGCCCGATTGCCCACTCAACAAGAAAAAGGCCAAGCAAAAGAAGAAGAAGGCATTCAAGGCCACTTGGAGTGATAGCTCCACATCCTCCTCCTCATCCTCCTCAAGCGACAACGGTAAAAAATGCCTAATGGCATGTAATGAGGTATCATCTTCCGACTCCTCATCCTCTTGTTCTTCAAATTCTTTCAATCACATGTCATATGAGGATCTCCAACATGCGAGAGATCAATTGGAGGAAGGTTTTCACGAACTTTCTTCCAGATTTGTTTCTTTAAAAAAGAATTTCAAAAAAACTCTCTTCCGAAAAAGAACAACTTCTCAAAGAGAAGGAAGAGATGTCCCTCAAAATCCAAAATCTTCCCGATGTTGATTCCATGGAATCAACTATCAAAGATTTAAGGGAATCCCTTGCTAAGTTCACCCAAGGTGAACAAAATTTGAACAATTTGCTTGGTTCCCAACGCATATCTAGAACCACCCAAGGGCTTGGCTATTCCAAGCAAGCTTCCTCTTCCCATGCACCTACTATTTTTGTAAGGGGGAGCCCTCAATTTAAATTTTGTAATTATTGCAAAAAACCCGGGCACTTAATCTATGAGTGCAATTGTAAAAATGCCCGGTATGGTAGGCCCAAAACTATTTTATTTAATGATGAATTTTATAGGAGAAGACCCGCAACTAGACAAGTGTGGATTGAAAAATCCCTTTTAGCGAGTCTTACCGGACCAAAATTTGTCTCGGTTTCAAAAACCTCTCCCCGGTGATTTGTTGTTTTTATTTAGGGGGAGTTAGAATCGTTTCAACCCTTTTAATTTCAATTTCAAAATTTTCGATTCCAACTTTCAATTTCAACACTTGGTATCAAAATTTTTCATTTCAAAATATTCAATTCAAAATGTTATTCAATTTTCTTCTCAAAACTTTCAATTCAAATTTTTCATTTCAAAATTTTTGATTCAAAACTTTCAATTCAAATTTCAAAAATTTCAATTGGTTTAAAATCTCTATCTTGTTTTTTCAACCATTTCCCTCAATCAAGTTTTATGCCCCGTGCTATTTTGATAATCACAAAGGGGGAGAAATTCTTGGTTGATTGGGGGAAAAATCTTTTAAAGCATGCTTTTCATTTCATTTTCTACATTGTTTGTTTTGGTGATTGTGATCATCAAAATAGGGGGAGATTGTTGTACCTCTCGAACCCCTCGTGGTTTTATTTTCATGATCACAATCACCCTCTTGTTTATCTAATCCTCTTTCAAGTGTTTTTGGATGATAGGAATCATTTCAGGTTACCAAGGAATTGGGCCAAGCAAGCTGAAGCCAAGAAAGGAGCAAAGTGCACTGTTTTCATGTGCACCGGCCAACCGGTGGAAGACCACCGGCCAGCCGATGGAGGCCTGGACAGAAGGCATCCTTCTGTCCAGACCACCGGCCAACCGGTGTCACACCAGCGGCCAGCCAGTGGCACCCAGAAAGAAGAGGTTGCTACTGCCTCCTCACCGGCCAACCGGTGGCCTCAGCACCGGCCAGCCGGTGGCACCCAGCAGAACAGTGGTTGCTACTGCCTAAGCACCGGCCAACCGGTGGGCTCAGCACCGGCCAGCCGGTGGCGCCTGTACAGAAGCCCTCCTCCATTTTTCACACACCGGCCAACCGGTGGCTCTGTACCGGTCAGCCGGTGGAGCCAGTCAAACTAGTCGTTGGGCTTTTGACCAGCCTGTCCACTTGGCCTCCAACGGCTCCGAAGCCCTTTCCAACGGCTCCGAAGGCCTCCAACGGCCATATGAGGGTTCCCCCTCTATAAATAAAGGACCTTGAAGCCCCGGAACAATACCGAAACCATAACCAAACCATACGGAAGCCAACGGACATATTTTTGATCATTTGGCGAACCTCCGGCGGATTGCTCCAAGGGAACCCCAATTGCTCCAACACAATTCCACATCCAAGGAGCATCACCAAAGAAGCTTGGGAGTGCACGTCTTCAACTCCAATCATCCATTGGCGCCCAAGGCTTCTCCAAATACGGTTTTTATTGTTTATTCATTTTGAGCTTAAATTTGGGTTTGTGCCTACAAACCCCAACTCTTTCTCTCATCCTTTCTTTTGGGTTTTCACATCACCTTTAAGGTGTGAAGAGGTTAGTCAAGCCTTTCATTTTAAAAGGCTTGAATCAAAGGTGAGCTAGCCTTCACCCGTAAAAAGGCTAGTGGGTTCTTACTCAACCATTAAAAGTAAGTGGGTTCTTGCTTAACCAATAAAAGCAAGCTGTAATAGGTTCTAGACTACCTGTAAAGTCTAGTGGGTTTCTTGCTACAACCATTGAAAAGAAAGCGGTAGAATCTCTCAACGGTTGAGTTGGGAGCGGAGACGTAGGCCGGGTTTTTGGCCGAACTCCGTTATCAATTCTTGTGTCTTGCCTCTTTATTTCCGCTGCACCTTTAACTTTGATTTTAATTTGTTAATCATTTTTTAAAAGGCAATTCACCCCCCCTCTTGCCATCACTCCCTTTTTCTCCGCCCAACATAAGTGAACAAGTGAGTGAACACCTTGAGAAGAAAGAGAGAAGGAGAAATTCACACTAAAGAACAACACACAATTTGGTGTGTGTGAGAAAGAATAAAAGAGTGTGACTCGAAGAAGAAGGTATGTGTGCTAAAAGAGATTACACCCTTTGAGGGTTTATCACACTAAGAAGAAAAGGGGAGTGCATGCATTATTGCATGCACATGCACACGTAAATAAATAATCATTTGTGTGTGTGCATTTGAGAAGTACAAGAACAAAGGTTCTTGAAGATATTTTAGATTCCATGCAAGTCATGCATGAAGATTGAGAAGCCATGCAATCGGTGCATGAAGATTCAGAGATGCCATGAATTCAATGTATGAAGTTGAATTAAAGAGAGACTGAAGCCAGACTGAAGTCAAAGACATCATTTATCTGAGTTTTTAGTAGTTGAGAAGACCAAGAAGATTGAGTGGGAATACTCAGTGCAAGAACATATTTCCCTATCAAGATTCTTGAAGACAGAGGTCGGGTCATCCTTAGAAGAAGGAGATAAATCTCGAGCAAAGAAGAGGAGTCCTGATCACCAAAAGTGATCAGAATAAGTGAGCAAGGCCAGCAGACCTTTTCCAAGGCTGTTGAAGACTCTTGAAGAGCTTCAAAAGAAGAAGATCTACTCGTGTGACTCGAGGAGCTAGGAGAAGACCTCATGTGAGACTCAGGGTGGATAAGTCTTTGGTGGAGGCTGAAGCAGGCTAGTGGGACTCTGTTAACATTGTGGGATGCATTATAAAGAACCTCCTGTGGGACTCAGGAGAGATACAGTGTGGCTCTATATCGACCATTGTAATTACTAACTGAATTATAGTGGAGAAACCATGTTGGGTAGTTTAACCAACATGGCAAGGACGTAGGCCTTTGGATCCGAACCATGTAAATCCTTGTGTCCTATGCCTTTGCATTTACTTCATCACTTGAGGAAAGTCTGAGAGATATAAGAAGAGTGGATCGAGGCCTTAACAAGACATAGAGGTTTAATTGATAAATAATTAATTATTAAAAATTTTAAAAGGATCACTGATTCACCCCCTCCCCCTCTCAGTGATCACACTGATCTGGGCACTTCAATTGGTATTAGAGCCAGGTTCCCTCTAAAAGATCCAAGGGAGTCTTTATGAAGTGAAGATTTGAGGAAATGAGTAAACACCTTCAAATGGAGATATCTGCCAAGACTCAGAAAAATAGAAAGAATAAACAGGCCAAGAAGATGAAGAATAAGGTTTCTCCTAATAGAGAAACACTTTCTATTGAAGGTAATGTGAAAGTCACAAAAGATGAAAATTCCTTTTATCACTCTTCTAATGAAGCCTTCTCTAGCTGTGATGATTATGGAACAATCAATGATCTTCTAAATTCACTCAAATATCTTTGGAAGACAATCCCTAGGAAAGTGGAAATGTGTGTTGCTACAAGTATCCATGATCTTCAAGAAGAAAAATTACAGCTAGAAGAAGAATCCAATTCTATGGAAGATCAATTGGCAAGAAGGGTTGTCATAACCAACACTCTCACAAATCTGGTGAAGGCTAAAGATGAAACCATTTCCCTTTACAGCGAAAGAATTGATGATGTTAGTGAAGAATTGCAAGGAAGCATTTGTGAGAAAGAATTCATTGAGATAGTGTTTAAAGAAGTCTTCCATGCACTGGAAAAGAGGCATAGAGTTTCAATGGCTGTAAAAGATTCTCAACTAGAAGAAAAAGTAAAAAAGATAAAAAAGCTTGAAAATTCATTGCAAGAAATGAAGAAGGTTCATGAAGACCAGATGAAACAACTTAAAGATAATTGGGAAGGAAGGATAAGATTTGTTGAGGATGAGAATAAATCTTTCAACATGAAATTCTTAGAACTAGAGGTGATATTGAAAAATTAGCAATTGCCCAAATCTGAAACCTCCCATTCAGCTGGAAGTAGAAATGTTTCCACTCAAGTGTGCATTGAGAAGGATGATTCCAAAAGAAGGACATCCTCTAATGAAAGGGAAACATCTACCAAGAAGAAGGTACCATCCATCCCATATTGTACTAATGATTCTAAATGTGTTTCCACAAAAAGTTCAGGATGGAAGAATAACTCTAAACAAGTATGGATGAAGAAGATGAAGAAGGGGAGCTCTCTGGAAAAAACACAGCAATTCAAGAGAAAGACCCAACAATCAGAAGAAGTCAAGAAGACAAGATTTGTAGGTCAATGTTGGTGCTGCAACAGGTATGGGCACTGTGCAATGTATTATTGGTACAATCCTCTAAATGAAAAAGTACAAAGGAAGTACATGCCAAGGGGGAGAAAGCCAGAGAAGAAGAAGTAACATACATAGGTCCAGAAACATCTGTTTACTGCAAACTGATTTGGAATGTTTGATAACATCTGGGATGAATGCAAAAGTGGTCACAAGAATGATACATACCAATCTCCAAATGTATATAAAGCTGAAAAGAAAAGAAGATCACAGAACCTGGATAATAAAGAAGAAGTATCCTTGGGAAGACAGCAGAAGAAAGTTGAAAATGCTCCCAAGAAGATTTTGAAAAAGAAAGAGAAGTCCTTGGATTCCAAATCCAAGAAGGGTGATGCATCCAGAAGGACCACCAAGAAAAAATACTTCTACTGTGGAAAGAAAGGTCTTACCATGGATCTTTGTAAACAATCCATGGAACTAAATAGAAGCAAACTGCACTCTACTGGACAATCAATACAAAAAAAGAAGAAAGGATTTATTGAAAATAAGCTGCCTAAGAAAAGTAACTTAAAATCTTCGAAGGAACCATGTATACATCCAAATCTAATGCCTCACTTCCAAATGACATATTAATCATCTGGCTAGAATATTCGGAAAGAATGAGAAAGGAAGAAAATGCACATGCCAAAGCTAGTGCAAAAGGAAAACAAAAGATTTCACATGAAGATGAAGTTCTGTGTGTGAGATACAATAAAGCTGGTCATATTAGTAATAAATGCATGACACTCATTCCAGATCAAAAATAATTCTTCAAGTGAATGAAGATTGCACCAAGAGATTCTAGTGCTCAGAAGGCACTTAGAAAGAGAGGATTCACACAAAAAGAAGTTGAAGAGGTGTTAAGATCCGCACCAGTACAAACATCATTGAAGATCAAATGTGCAAGTGTGAAGAATGGAGAAAGTGGAACATCTCAGTTGAGAGAATCTTCTCAACCTTGTTGTTCAAACTGATTAACCAAAGAGGTTCCATCTTATTCCCTAATCACTGGTATATACATGTGCTTACATTTCATGGAATTGAAATAATGATCACTCTCAAATTGATAATGGTACGGACAGAATGGAGTGCACCCCTTGAGGGGGATCTAATCTGAAGAAGATGATCTTTTGAGATTCATATCATCTTGTGAAGAATGAAGGATTTAGCAATTCATTGATATATCTAAAAAAATTCAACCATGTGAAGCCTAATCACGATCTCACATGTATAGTGAATTGTGGACAGTATTGAATTCCTTGGTTACATCACTCTTGTTTTCTACACCGGGTTAGCCCAAGTAGACTTAGAGTTGATTTACTAAAGGCTCTTTGCTAAAGTGAACATGTGACATCATCCCTCTCTTAGTGATTTTCAAGAAGATTCTATTCAAAGGGAGGAAGAAATATTTTGAATAGAACCACACCACACCTTTGCATTTGGTTTCCAATAAGGGGGAGAAAATCTTGGCACACATATTGACCCATTCATATGTGCTATAGCGATATTGACAACAAATACAAAGGGGGAGATTGTTGTGCACTGTGTTGCATTTGTTTTCAATAAGGTTTCAAGGATTGAATGGATGACAAGGAGTGTTAATATGTGAATAAAAAAGGAAGTGATGGTGATGGTGATGTTGTCAATAATGTGTCAAGGATTGAATGGATGACAAGGAGTGTCAATATGTGAATGAAAAAAAAAGTGATGGTGATGGTTATGATTGGAGAATGACCATGGTACTAAGAATCATGTCACTTAGGAGAATCACTAAGTGTCATAAGAGGTAATGGTTGAAACATTCTCCATACAAATCAGACGATTGTTGAGCAAATCTTAAGTTCAAAGAACTTGTATCAAGAAGATACAATGTCACAACATTGTTAGAAGTCCATGCATTGTCTTCACAATGCATGAGGAGATAAATAAGTGCCATCCACTATCACTAAGTGGATGAGGAATGGAGAAGGGATCCATCCACAACCTCTAAGTGGATGAAGTGAAAAGATGAACCATCCACTACTACTGAGCAGATGAAGTGGTTTGAAGAAGAACATGCACTATCTCTTAGTTCATGAGGATTTGAAGATGATCCAACCTCATCTCTGATTGGATCATTGAAGAACACTGAAGAAATATTTGATTCAAGAGAAACGGTTGAAGAAGAACCTTCGGGAATTCCCTCCTAAGTATAGAATAAATTTTGAAGAGGATATAATGAATTATAAAGAAGAATAGGAGTGAAGGAGAGGAGAATGGAATGAAGAAGGCTTGTTCCTACTTGGTTATTTAACCAAGTATACAAGTGGAGCTTATGTAAAAAATGGGGTCTTCCCACTAGCTAGCTACCCAAGCTTCAACCCAAGTCACATGCGGGACCACAACGGGTCGACCACGCCCATGAGGAGTCCTAGGCAGAGCCAGCCCGCAGGAGGCCGAGCCCTGTGTAAGCCCGTGCCACGCGGAGGTCAAGCCCGCGCAGCGTGGGCGCCACGGGCGCGCCCGTGGAGAAGCATAAGTGGGCGCTAGAGCGCGCCCGCAGGAGAACCGGTGCAGGGCGGCACCGGAGTGGGGAGAGGAGTAATTTGGGATAGAAGCGGCGGGAGTTGTTTGTTAAACCACGCAAGAACCACGGCGCGTTGCGATGTGGGATGAGTTTTTAAAATGCGGAGGAAATCCTGGCCACTCATCCGATCGTGCGTCTGATCGCTGTTGTCCATCTCATCTGCAGTGTTGCGTTATAATCCCAGCCATCCGCGATCATTAAACGCAGATCCAATGGTTGTGGCATCGTCTCCTACCTCTCACCGAGCCGAGGACTCCCCGCGATGCCTCCCGCAAACCAGAGGCACCCGAGCAATGTAGATGGAGCTCCCGGCCGCCTCTGATGAAGTTGTTGTCTCCAGTGTGTTCGTATCCTCTTTACGAACACATGCATGCATTAAAAGTCACATGCATGCAACGAGTTAAAGATTTAGAACAAGGCCGAAGCAAACGAAGTTGCGAGGCAGTGTGTTTTTGCATGGATCGGTCTTGTTGAAGGTTTTCATGCATTCGTAAATGCATGCACGTGATGTGCACACCAAGAACGAAAGATCACGTGGTTGAAAACGAAAAAGGAAACAACCGGGATTCTAGCATCCCGTGTTCCAAATTTTGAAGCCGAAGATCTCGGGAATTCAAAAGCCCGATATTCATGGATCTTGATCCCCCTCCTCACCTACAAAAGGAGAAGCCCAAACCGAGAAGGCGCTGCTGATCATCAGAGAGAAGATCTGTGAAGCTCTGAGCAACGCGAAGAAAATCTCCATGCACCACTTGCATGGTTGAGCAGCCCGGAGCCACCCGAGGCTTCGAGAGAGCCTTTTGCACAACCCCTATGCGAAAGAAGTAAGGAGGAGGCCTCCCTGCACGCTCCCCTACGCGACAGGGAAGAATTCGGGCCTTACGCGCCCACTGCCCGCAACACTTGCGCGGTAGAAAGTGGCCGCACCCCACGCGCAACACTTGCGCAGTAGAAACTGCCGCACCCTGCGCGGTTGAAGGCAGGAATTGGTCGCATCCTTGCGCGCCCTCCTTTGAAGTGGTGCTGAAGTGGAATTCCACACCCACTTGGGTGTGTGTTTGTGTGCACGGGTTGAATAAGGAAGGCCATGTGTGCAAAGTGGAGAGGAAGGCCACACCATCTTTGTGTGTGTGTGAAAAGAAACAAGAAGATCTTACGGGTTGTGTGTGTGAGAAACAAGTGAAGAGGCCATTACCTTAGAGTGTGCACAAGTGGAGTGTGCACACTTTGAAGAAGAAGAAGAGATAAAGTGTGTGTAAAGAAACAAGAAGGTTATAGCCTTGTATGTACACAAGTGAAGGAAACCATGCCTCTTGTGTGTGCCCAAGTGAATGAAGAAGATACATGCATATCCATGCATGTATGAATAAGTGAACAAGTGGGTGAACACCTTGGGAAGAAAGAGAGAAGGAGAAATTCACACTAAATAACAACACACAATTTGGTGTGTGTAAGAAAGAATAAAAGAGTGTGACTCGAAGAAGAAGGTGTGTGTGCTAAAAGAGATTACACCCTTTGAGGGTTTATCACACCAAGAAGAAAAGGGGAGTGCATGCATTCTTGCATGCACATGCACACGTAAATAAAGAATCATTTGTGTGTGTGCATTTGAGAAGTACAAGAACAAAGGTTCTTGAAGATATTTGAGATTCCATGCAAGTCATGCATGAATATTGAGAATCCATGAAATCGGTGCATGAAGATTCATAGATGTCATGCGTTCAATGCATGAAGTTGAATTAAAGAGAGACTAAAGCCAGACTGAAGTTAAAGACATCATTCATCTGAGTTTTCAGTATCTGAAAAGACCAAGAAGATTGAGTGGGAATACTCAGTTCAAGAACATATTTCCCCATCAAGATTCTTGAAGACAGAGGCTGGGTCATCCTTAGAAGAAGGAGATAAAGCCCGAGAAAAGAAGAGGAGTCCTAATCACCACAAGTGATCAGAAGAAGTGAGAAAGGCCAGCAGACCTTGTCCAAGGCTGTTGAAGACTCTTGAAGAGCTTCAAAAGAAGAAGAGATACTTGTGTGACTCGAGGATCCAGGAGAAGACCTCTTGTGAGACTCAGGGTGGAGAATTCTTTGGTGGAGACTGAAGTAGGCCAGTGGGACTCTGGTAACACTATGGGATGCATTATAAAGAACCTCCTGTGGGACTCAGGAGAGATACAGTGTGACTCTGTATCGACCATTGTAATTACTAACCGAATTATAGTGGAGAAACCATGTTGGGGCATTTAACCAGCATGGCAAGGACGTAGGCCTTTGGAACCGAACCTTGTAAATCCTTGTTTCATGTGCCTTTTCATTTACTAAATCATCTTGAGGAAAGGCTGAGATATACAATAAGAGTGTATCGAGGCCTTCATAAGCCATATAGGTTTAATTGATAAAGAATCAATTAGTAAAAATTTTAAAAGGATCACTGATTCACCCCCTCCCCCTCTCAGTGATCACACTGATCCGGGAACTTCAATTGGTATCAGAGCCAGGTTCCCTCTAAAAGATCCAAGGGAGTCTTTATGAAGTGCATATTTGAGGAAATGAGTAAACACCCTCAAATGGAGATATCTTCCAAGACTCAGAAAAATAGAAAGAAGAAATAGGCCAAGAAGATGAAGAATAATGTTGCTACTAATAGAGAAACACCTTCTATTGAAGGTAATGTGAAAGTCACAACAGATGAAAATTCCTTTTATCACTCTTCTAATGAATCCTACTCTAGCTGTGATGATGATGGAATAATCAATGATCTTCTAAATGCCCTCAAATATCTTCGGAAGACAGTCCCCAGGAAAGTGTCAATGTGTATTGCTACAAGTATCCATGATCTTCAAGAAGAAAAATTACAGCTAGAAGAAGAATCCAATTCTATGGAAGATCAATTGGCAAGAAGGGTTGGCATAACCAACACTCTCACAAAGCTGGCGAAGGCTAAAGATGAAACCATTTCCCTTTACAGTGAAATAATTGATGATGTTAGTGAAGAATTGCAAGGAAGAATTTGTGAGAAAGAATTCATTGAGATAGTGTTTAAAGAATTTTTCCATGCACTGGAAAAGAGGCATAGAGTTTCAATGGCTATAAAAGATGCTCAGCTAGAAGAAAAAGTAAAAAAGATAAAGGAGCTTGAAAATTCATTGCAAGAAATGAAGAAGGTGCATGAAGACCAGATGAAACAACTGAAAGATAATTGGGAAGGAAGGCTAAGATTTGTTGAGGATGAGAATAAATCTCTCAACATGAAATGCTTAGAACTAGAGGTGATATTGAAAAATCATAAATTTCCCAAAGTCGAAACCTCCCGGTCAGCTGGAAGTAGAAATGTTTCCACTCAAGTGTGCATTGAGAAGGATGATTCCAAAATAAGTACATCCTCTAATGAAAGGGAAAAATCTACCAAGAAGAAGGTACCATCCATCCCATCTTGTACTAATGATTCTAAATGTGTTTCCACAAAAAGTTCAGGATGGAAGAATAACTCTAAACAAGTACGGATGAAGAAGATGAAGAGAGAGAGCTCTCCTGAAAAAACACAGCAATTCAAGATAGAGACCCAACAATTAGAAGAAGTCAAGAAGACAAGATTTGTAGGTCAATGTTGGTGTTGCAATAGGTATGGGCACTGTGCAATGGATTTTTGGTACAATCCTCTAAATGAAAAAGCACAAAGGAAGCCCATGCCAAGGGGGAGCAAGCCAGAGAAGAAGAAGTAACATCCACAAGTCCAGAAACATTTGTTTACTGCAAAAAGATTTGGAATGTTTGATAAAATCTGGGATGAATTAAAAAGTGGTCACAAGAATGATACATACCAATATCCAAATGTATCCAAAGATGAAAAGAAAATAAGATCATATAACCTAGATAAGAAAGAAGAAGTATCCTTGGTAATCCAGCAGAAGAAAGCTGAAAATGATCCCAAGAATATTTTGAAAAAGAAAGAGAAGTCCTTGGATTCCAAATCCAAGAAGGGTGATGCATCCAGAAGGACCACCAAGAAAAAATACTTCTACTGTGGAAAGAAAGTTCATGCCATGGATCTTTGTAAACAAGCCATGGAACTAAATGTAAGTAAACTGCACTCAACAGGACAATCAATCCAGAAAAAGAAGAAAGGATTGATTGAAAATAAGCTGCCTAAGAAAAGTAACTTAAAAGCTTCGAAGGAACCATGTAGACATCCAAATATGATGCCTCACTTCCAAATGACATATTAATCATCTGGCCAAAAGATTTGGAAATAATGAGAAAGGAAGAAAATGCACATACCAAAGCTAGTGCAAAAGGAAAACAAAATATTTCACATGAAGATGAAGTTCTGTGTGTGAGATGCAATAAAGCTAGTCATATTAGTAATAAATGCATGACACTCATTCCAGCTCAAAAAGAATTATTCAAGAGAATGAATATTGCACCAGGAGATTCTAGTGCTCAGAAGGCACTTAGAAAGAGAGGATTCACACACAAAGAAGTTGAAGAGGTGTTAATATCCACACCAGCACAAACATCATTGAAGATCAAATGTGCAAGTTTTAAGAATAGAGAAATTGGAACATCTCGGTTGATAAAATCTTCTCAACCTTGTTGTTCAAACTAATGAACCAAGTAGGTTCCATCTTATTCCCAAATCACTGGTATATACATGTTCTTACATTTCAGGTAATTGAAGATGATGATCACTCTCAAATTGATAATGGTATGGACAGAATGGAGTGCACCCCTTGAGTGGGGTCTAATCTGAAGAAGATGATCTTTTGAGATTCATATCATCTTGTGAAGAATGAAGGATTTAGCAATTCATTGATATATCTGAAAAATTTCAACCCCGTGAAGCCTAAGCATGATCTCACATGTATAGTGAATTGTGGACAGCATTTAATTCCTTGGTTACATCACTCTTGTTTTCTACACCGGTTTAGCCCAAGTAGACTTAGAGTTGATTTAATAAAGACTCTTTGCTAAAGTGAACATGTGACATCATCCCTCTCTTAGTGATTTTCAAGAAGATGCTATTCAAAGGGAGGAAGAAATATTTTGAAGAGAACCACACCACACCTTTGCATTTGGTTGCCAAAAAGTGGGAGAAAATATTGGCACACATATTGACCCATTCATATGTGCTCTAGCGATATTGACAACAAATACAAAGGGGGAGATTGTTGTGCATTGTGTTGCATTTGTTGTCAATAAGGTGTCAAGGATTGAATGGATGACAAGGAGTGTCAATATGTGAATAACAAAGGAAGTGATGGTGATGGTGATGTTGTCAATAAGGTGTCAAGGATTGAATGGATGACAAGGAGTGTCAATATGTGAATGACAAAGGAAGTGATGGTGATGGTTATGATTGGAGAATGACCATGGTACTAAGAAGCATGTCACTTAGGAGAATCACTAAGTGGCATAGATGGTAATGGTTGAAACATTATACATACAAATCAGACGATTGTTGAGATGATCTTAAGTTCAAAGAACTTGTATCAAGAAGATAAAATGTCACAACATTGTTATAAGTCCATGCTTTGTCTTCAAAATGCATGAGGAGATAAAGAAGTTCCATCCACTATCACTAAGTGGATGAGGAATGGAGAAGGGATCCATCCACAACCTCTAAGTGGATGAAGTGAAAAGATGAACCATCCACTGCTACTGAGCGGATGAAGTGTTTTGAAGAAGACCATGCACTATATCTTAGTGCATGAGGATTTGAATATGATCCAACCTCATCTCTGATTGGATCATTGAAGAACACTGAAGAAATATTTTATTCAAGAGAAATGGTTGAAGAAGAACATTCGGGAATTCCCTCCTAAGTAGAGAATAAATGTTGAAGAGGAGATGATGAATTCTAAAGAAGAAGAGGAGGTGAAGGATAGGATAATGGAATGAAGAAGACTTGTTCCTACTTGGTTATTTAACCAAGTATACAAGTGGAGCTTATATAAAAAATGGGGTCTTCCCACGAGCTAGCTACCCAAGCTTCAACCCAAGGCACATGCAGGACCACAAGGGGTCAACCGCGCCCATGAGGAGGCCTAGGCAGAGCCAGCCCGCAGGAGGCCGGGCCCTGTGTAAGCCCGTGACTTGCGGAGGTCAAGCCCGCACAGCGTGGGCGCCAAGGGCGCGCCCGTGGAGGAGCATAAGTGGGCGCTAGAGCGCGCCCACAGGAGAACCGGCGCAGGGCGGCACCGGAGGGGGGGGAGGAGTAATCTGGGATGGAAGCGACGAGAGTTGTTTGTTAAACCGTGCAGGAACCACGGCGCATTTCGATGTGGGATGAGTTTTTAAAATGCAGAGGAAATCCTGGCCGCTCATCCGATCGCGCGTCTGATCGTTGTCGTCCATCTCTTCTATGGCACTGTGTTATAATCCCAGTCGTCCGTGATCATTAAACGCAGATCCAACGGATGTGGTATCGTCTCCTAACTCTCGCCGAGCCAAGGACTCCCCGCGATGCCTCCCGCGAACCAGAGGCACCCGAGCGATGTAGATGGAGCTCCTGGCCGCCTTTGATGAAGCTGTTGTCTCTAGTGTGTTCGTATCCTCTTTACAAACACATGCATGCCTTAAAAGTATCATTCATGAAACGAGTTACAGATTTCAAACAAGGCCGAAGCAAACGGAGTTGCGAGGCAGTGTGTTCTTGCATGGATCGGTCTTGTTGAAGGTTTTCATGCGTTCGTAAACACATGCACGTGATGCGCACACCATGAACGAAAGATACCATGCTTTAAAAATAAAAAGGAAACAACCGGGATTCTAGCATCCCATGTTCCAAATTTTGAAGCTGAAGATCTCGGGAATTGAAAAGCCTGATATTCATGTATCTTGATCCCCCTCCTTGCCTACAAAAGGAGAAGCCCAAACCAAGAAGACGCTGCTGATCGTCTAAGAGAAGATCTGTGAATATTTGAGCAACGCGAAAAAAAGCTTCGCGCACCACTTGCGTGGTAGAGAAGCCCGGAGCCACCCGAGGATTCGAGAGTTCCTTCTATGCAACCCCTGCATGAAATAAGTAAGGAGTAGGCCTCCTTGTGCACTCCCCTATGCTACAGGGAAGAAGTCGGACCTTGTGCGCTCGTTGCCCGCAACACTTGCGTGGTAGCAAGTGGCCGCACCCCGCGCACCCTCTGTGCCCGCGAACTCGCGTGGCAGGAGGAAGCCACCGCGCCACCTGCGTGGTAGGAGGGAGCTGCCAAACCTGCGTGGCAAAAGGATTTGTCATGTCACCCGCGCAGTAGAAACTGCCGCACCCAGCGTGGTTGAAGGCAGGAGTTGGCCGCATCCTTGCGCGCCCTCCTTTGAAGTGGTGCTAAAGTGGAAGGCCACACCCACTTGGGTGTGTGTGCGTGTGCATGGGTTGTATAAGGAAGTTCGTGTGTGAAAAGTGGAGAGTAAGGCCACACCATCTTTTTGTTTGTGTGTGAAAAGAAACAAGAAGATCCTACAGGTTGTGTGTGTGAGAAACAATTGAAGAGGCCATTACCTTAGAGTGTGCACAAGTGGAGTGTGTGCACTTTGAAGAAGAAGAAGAGAACAAAGTGTGTGCAAATAAACAAGAAGGTCGTAGCCTCATATGTACACAAGTGAAGGAGGTCATACCTCTTGTGTGTTCCCAAGTGAAGGAAGAAGATACATGCATATCCATGCATGTATGAATAAGTGAACAAGCGGGTGAACACCTTGAGAAGAAAGAGAGAAGGAGAAATTCACACTAAAGAACAACACACAATTTGGTGTGTGTGAGAAAGAATAAAGAGTGTGACTCGAATAAGAAGGTGTGTGTGCTAAAAGAGATTACACCCTTTGAGGGTTTATCACACCAAGAAGAAAAAGGGAGTGCATGCATTCTTGAATGCACATGCACACGTAAATAAAGAATCATTTGTGTGTGTGCATTTGAGAAGTCCAAGAACAAAGGTTCTTTAAGATATTTGAGATTCCATGCAAGTCTTGCATGAAGATTGAGAAGCCATGCAATCGGTGCATGAAGATTCAGAGATGCCATGCATTAAATGCATGAAGTTGAATTAAAGAGAGACTGAAGCCAGACTGAAGTTAAAGACATCATTCATTTGAGTTTTCAGTAGTTGAGAAGACCAAGAAGATTGAGTGGGAATACTCAGTGCAAGAACATATTTCCCCATCAAGATTATTGAAGACAGAGGCCGGGTCATCCTTAGAAGAAGGAGATAAAGCCCGAGCAAAGAAGAGGAGTCCTGATCACCACAAGTGATCAGAAGAAGTGAGCAAGGCCAGCAGACCTTGTCCAAGGCTGTTGAATACTCTTGAAGAGCTTCAAAAGAAGAAGAGCTACTCACGTGACTCGAGGATCCAGGAGAAGACCTAATGTGAGACTCAGGGTGGAGAAGTCTTTGGTGGAGGCTGAAGCAGGCCTGTGGGACTCTGGTAACACTGTGCGATGCAGTATAAAGAACCTCCTGTGGGAATCAGGAGAGATACAGTGTGACTCTGTATCGACCATTGTAATTAATAACCGAATTATAGTGGAGAAACCATGTTGGGCGTTTAACCAACATGGCAAGGACGTAGACCTTTGGAGCCGAACCTTGTAAATCCTTGTGTCCTGTGCCTTTGCATTTACTACATCACTCGAGGAAAGGCTGAGAGATACAAGAAGAGTGGATCGAGGCCTTAACAAGCCATATAGGTTTAATTGATAAATAATCAATTAGTAAAAAGTTTAAAAGGATCATTGATTCACCCCCTCCCCCTCTCAGTGATCACACTGATCCGAGAACTTCATGACCCTTATGAATAGTAAACTAGAAAAATGAATAGTATCATCACCCATGAAATTATAAATAAAATTTAGGTATATTATAAGTTAAAATATGATATAATTATATCATAATATAATTATGTTAATATTTTAAAAATTATTAATTAAGTGTTGGTTTTTTTGTAAGTCATAAATATTTAATTACAATTTTATGAGTAATTTAATAATATAAAAAATATTTTCATAAAATGTATTCATAAATTAATATTTTTATGTATTATAATTTTAAAATAATTTTATGAGACCTTAAGTAATTTTTCAAAGTGTTATAAAATCAGTTAAAATTTTAAAATTTGTATTTTCCAAGTAAATGATGATTTTAATTAAAAATTAAATTAATCATATTTAGAAAATTATTTTCATAAAATGGAGTTCATTTTTGAATTCTATATGTTGAGAAATGGTTAGGGATAATATTTGGGATTTGTTTTAAATACTTAAATTTTTTATAAATAATAAAATAAGATAATTTTCGATAAATGCGAAATACATAAATGTTTTAGTCATTGTTGATGTAAGGATGATGTAAGAACCTTAATATTAAACCATCCTTCATTATTTTAATATATTTAGATATAATTCTCAAACTATTTCTAGTATTGAGCCAAAATAATAAACTAATGGATATAATATTGAAAAAACACCCTTCTCCTCCACTATAAATATCACCCCTCACACCCTCTTCTCCTCACACCGGTCAAGCTTTGAGCCTTGTCAAAATTCAGATCAAACCTATCCAAAATCCCCTATACCATGTCTAGGATCTCTTGGTCTCATCATAAAACCAAAACATTTTCCCTAAGGAGTTTCTCAAGGAGGAGATATTTAAGAGGTAAAATAATCTTTCTTTTTCTTTTAATTTCTTTTCAATTTCATTTCTATTCTTCTATTATCCTCACCTTATCTTATTAAAATGGCATGATAACTCCGTTATATTTGATATACTAGTATTATATCATTTTAATTTAAAATTAATCATTAAAATCTTCCCTCTCCCTCTTTTATTCTAAAAATCAAATCATCACTCGTGATGTGTCAATTTACCGACATCATCGGCATTGCACTTTCATTTACCTTTAATGCCTTCAAGGATGTTAATAAAACCATTATAATGATTAAAAATGATTATAAATTGTGTGTTACAACCCTATTTATGTTCTTTAACTAATATATATACATAATACTAAATGATAAAACAAAACAAGTTCATTGTCTTTGGAAAACTGCCAAAATTAACCTAAAACGATCATCATTAACTTTTATCTAATGATTCATCCTCATAACATATAACAAAATTTTTTATATGATCATTTAAGATTTTTTAATATCATTAATAACATATAATAATAATTCTGGATATTTATACTCATTTTACAAGAACTTTCATTCCTAAATACTAGTGAAACGATCGTGAAAACTAAGAAAACGAATGCCCTCGAATGATGAAATTAAACTCCACTCACTACCACAAAAAAGGGTTTTCACAGCACCACCCTTTAACAGCACTAAAAAAGTGCTGATAAATGGGGTACCTTTATCAGTGCTAAAAAATCAATGATAACGGGTAATTTTAACAATGCTAAAAAAGTGTTGTTAAAATTTCCCCTTTATCAGTGCTTTTTTAGCACTAATAAAGGTACCCCTTTTATCAGTGCTTTTTTAGCACTGTTAATTGGACCCCCTTTATCAGCTTTTTTTAGTAGCGCTGATAAAGGGAGGGATCTATCAGCACATTTTTTACTAGCACTGATAAAGGGTTTCTTTCAAAAAAAATCATAAAAAATAATACATTGATATATAAATATATAAGTATATTCATATTGATATAAATATAATATATATTTTTTAAATATGTTTTATATAAGTATAAATAGACATCTGCACTTAATATATAAGATATGTAGTGAAAAATGCTAATAAATATTTTAAAAAATATTATTAATTAATAATTTTCTAATTTTCATCAAGTAATAGTCATTTAATAAAAATTCTAAGACACAAAAAATAGAAAAATTAATAAAAGATCTAAAATAAATTGAAAACGTAACTCAAACTTAAAACGGGCATAACTTTTGATCCGGGTGTCCGTTTGAGCTCTATAGTATATCAAATCGAATCCTACAACTATCTCTACACCTTTATGACTGGGGAAACCCTGGTCATTGTTTTTTTAAGGCAATAAATGGCTCAAAAGGCCTCCAAAACTAAGTTTTTAGTCCGAATACCCAAATTTTTTAACATTTGATGGAATTTCAGCCTCGTTTAAGGGGGAATTTTTACCCTTTTCAGTGGGGAATGAATTTATTCCAAGGGATTACATTCATATTGATATTATGGATTTAAATTTTATCATTTTTTATAATGTAATATTATTTATAATCAAATATATAAAAATATATACATATTTTTTATATATTCACACATAAAAAATTTAATTTTATAAATAAATAATTAAATCTATTTACATATAAAATATATTTCTCAATATATAAGGATTATCTAAATAAAAAACTAATATCCATTTTATTTAAAATACAAATATATGAATATTTATATACTTATATAATGTGTGTGTGTGTGTGTGTGTATTTGTGTGTATCTGTATTAAAAACTGATATATATTAATATAAAAATAAATATACAGATAAAAAAATATAACTAAATATATATAAATAGATAGATATAAATATATATTAATATACAAATAAATATATAGATATATAAATATGTAAATATATAAACATATAAATATATAAATATAGTTATACATGTAAATATATATAAATTTATATATATATATATATATGAATATTTATATATATATTAATATAACTAAATATATATTTTAATATAAATATATATATGTTAATATAAATATATATTAATATACGAATAAATATAAATAAATATATATATATATATATATCATTAAATGGACACCAAAGTAATATAAAGGAGTGGTAAAGGGTCTAGGCGCACAGTGGGAGGTCTCAAGTTCAAATCCTAGGGGAGGCAGGGGCACGTGCGGTGGTGAAGGGTTGTGCTAGCACTGTTAAAAGGGGGTGTTAGCACTGTTAAAGGGTTGAGGGTGGGGTTGGGGTGTGCTGGGGTGGTAGGGGTGTGCGGGGGCGGGCGGGGGTGCTTCAGAGCGCTGTTGAAGAGGGGTTCAAGCATTGTTAAACCCCCCTCTAGTTTGCAGAAAATTTTTTATTTTTTATTTTATTTTTTAAACTTTTATCATCGCTTTTTTTAGTACAGATAAAAGAACCCTTTTATCAGTGATTTTTTTTGCACTACTAAAAGGGGTCTAATCAGTGCTTTTTTTTAGCACTGATAAAAGGGACCCACCTTTATCTTCGCTGAGATTAACAACGCTTTTTTAGCACTGTAAATGGCCTTTTCTAGAAATTTTAAAGGCTATATGTGTAGTAGTGCTCTATGACTCATCTAAAGGCCCATAAATGAACTTAATAAAACTATAATGAATAAAATACATGTATAAAGGTTATATATTTTTAATTAATGAATCTAATGTGATTATACATGATATTAATATGAAGGAAGCTTTCAGATACAAGGTAAAGGGAATTCTCGAACCTAACTCTCTTTCTTTGGGTTTTCTCTCTTTCACCCCATTTTCAGTACGGATATTCCTTAAATATCATTTCTTCATCATTATCTTACATTTTTTATGATATACATGTTTTCTACTTGAGTTTATGACAAACTCAATGTTTTCCAAAATAACACTTCTTTCATAAAAAACACACCTTTTACTTATTGAGATTGTTTCTTATTCCCTCAAGGTTGATGATTCAAGTATGTTATTCCCTCTTTCATTTGGGAACCCAAAATTTATGAATTAATGATTATAAAATTAAATCCATTCTTTTTTGTGGGTTATTTTATGTTCAATATTGGTATATGTTCTATTTGGCATGCATGATAATGTAAATGTTATAATATGACGGGTGCACCCAAAATTATATAGCGCAATGTAAATGTTATGATGTGACAGGTGTGCTCGGAATTATATAGCACTCCAATGAAATGGGTAATGTGATGTATCTCATGAAAAAAGTGAAATATTAATGAACATGATTTTATCTTTCTTCACAACTATGTGTGGTAGTTGACCACTAAGACATGATGTTTCATTTTTATGAATTTCCACATTCCAAGCCTTTTCTAAATTCTTCCTATCATTATTATGATACTATGATTATGTTATTATTGTCCACAACCCATGTTATAATGTTTCATGTTATTATATATTCAATTAATAGGCTTTTAGCTCACCCCTTTCTTTGATGTATATCCTCAAGTGACTACTTTTACTAAGGAGAATTCAAGGGACAATAAGAATCTAGAGAAGAAATAATTAAATAAATGTTTATGATTTATGTTGAAAATTTTATATATAGTCCTAATTTTCCCAATACACTAAACCTTTGGATCCTGGTCATGTAATTTTTTTTATATTGTTTATCATTAAAATGATGTAATAATAATGTAATAAAAAGTAGGGTCACTGTAGTTGGTATCAGATCCCAGTTTAGTTAATTTCGGAATTATGATTAGAGAACCTTCGTGAAAACCATTACTATGAGACTAAGTATAAGTAAGCACCCAAGAAGATTTGTTTTCAAAAATTCTAAACATAAGGATCCCATAAGATATGCCTTTAGAGTTAATTTTATAAAGGGATAAATTATTGATGAATTGTTGACTTTTTCTTTGTTCTAACCTTTTCTATTTTAGAAAATGGTGGGAACTAGGAGAAACTAGGCCAACAACCCATGTGATGGACAATGTAGTGATTTCCCGAATAACGTCTGTAATAATTTGGGAGGTGTATTTCAAAATTTCATGGGGATTCTTACCCATTTGTCTCGGGTAATGAACAAGAACCTTAATAATTTAGAACATCTTCCTTCACCTAAGAGGGAGAAACTATCTATTAAGTGTTTTATACAGTAATGACCACCAAAATTTAGTGGATCTTCTAATCCACTAGTTGCAGAATAGTGGGTCAACTCTATGGATAAGATCTTTTCTTTTCTTCACTTTTCTGATATGGATAAGGTGACTATCTTTGTTTATCATCTAGATGGATAGGCCGATCAATGTTATTCTTTGATTAAGAACACCAAGCCAAAGGACAAAATTGAATAGATGGGGTGGGAAGACTTTAAGATAATGTTTCCTAACAAGTATTTCCCATGAACACTTCTAACAAAAATGGAGAGAGAATTAATATTTTTTAAGAAAAATGAAGAATAATATATCATATCCTATGAATAAAATTTCACAAGGATTTCAAGGTATGATTTAAGTTTTTCTATCAATAATGATAGAAAAATTGATAGATTATTTAGTGGTTTAAAACCACGCCTTTGAAAGGATCTTGTAATTCAAAACTTTGGTAGTTATGAAGAATTTGTTCAATGTTCTCTCAAAGTGGATATGGAGTTTATAGAATGGTCTCATGGATATGGTGATAAGAAACGAAAGATGGAGTTTTAAGCTGGAGGATCTCATGAAAAAGGTGGAAAAAACTCAACCACTCACATGTCAAAAATGTGGGAATAAGAATCATGGGAACTACCTCAAAGGGATGGAGAAATGCTTTAAGTGTGGGAGAAAAGGCCTCAAAATTCATAAATGTTGAAAATACATGAGGAATCAGGATAATGTGGTAGAGGAAAGGAGAGCACCACCCATAGTCCAATGCTACAACTATAGGGAGTAAGGTCACTATACAAGCTAGTGCACTAAACCTCGATTCCTTGAGGATAATCAACATTAGTAGCCACAAAATCCAAAGGATCAAGGAAAGTCTTATTCCATCACTATTGCTGAAGTGGAATAAGAAAATGAAGTTATATAAGGTATACTTACTATTCACTCAAGAATGGAAAAAGCCTTATTTGATTTTGGTTCTATGGATTCCTTTATATCTTGTAATTTTTCTATAACTATTGAATCGAAACCCCAAAACCTTGAAGTAGAGATATATTTAAAAACACCTAATGGTGTAATAATTTCAACCCTAGTGTCGGAATCTTCTCCTATTAGCGTATGTGGGAAGATTCTTCTAGCGAATCTCATAATACTTTCCTTGGTGGAATTTGATGCTATACTAGGGATGGATTGGCTCTCATTATGTACAGTACATATTAACTATCGAGCAAAGGAAATAACTTTTGATATTATAAATTTTCCCATGATCCTCTATAAATGCAAGGAATATCATGAATCTCTTTTGTAAAATCCTTCAATGGTGTGAGTGTTGATTCCCTATGAATAATAATACCTTACTCAAATGGTTGTGTCAAAGGAATTTTTCAAACTAGAGGAAATTACCATCATGATGGAATATAGTGATGTATTTTCTGAAGAGTTTCCTGAACTTACCACGGATCGTGAGATAGATTTCTTAATAGAACTCATACCTGGAGCTACTCCTATCTCAAAATTTCCCTATAGGATGGCTCCTATCAAACTAGAGTAGTTAAAGAATTGGTTGTAAGAGAATTTGGAAAAAGTGTTCATACACCCTAGTGAATCACCTTGGGGTGTGTCGGTTCTTTTTTTCAAGAAAAATGATGGATCAATGTGGTTGTGTATCGATTATTGAGAACTCAACAAGATCATCATAAAGAACAAGTATCCTCCTCCAAGGATTGATGACTTGTTCAATCAGTTATGAGGAGATCAGTGCTTCTTAAAGGTGGATCTTTATTCTAGATATCATCAACTAAATGTGAATAAGGAAGATATTCAGAAGACCACCTTCCTTACAAGGTATGGCCACTATGAGTTTTTGGTGATGCCCTTTAGACTTACTAATTCCCCTTCAATCTTCATGGATTTGATGAATAGAGTCTTTAGACATTACCTCGACAAAATTTTGGTAGTGTTTATCAATGATATTCTCATATAATCCAAGAGAAAGGAGGAATATTAAGAATATCTAAGGCTTTTATTAGCGACATTAAAAAAGGATAAGTTATACACCAAGTTCAGAAAGTGTGACTTTTGGATGTATTAAGTCACATTCTTGGGACATGTGATCACAAGTGAGAGAATTTTTTTGGATCCTTCAAAAACAAAGGAAATTGAGGAATGGACTTACCCTCTAGTGTCATATAAATCCATAGTTTTCTTGGATTATCTAGGTACTACTGATGTTTTGTGATAAATTTCTCACAATTTTCAAGCTCTCTAACTAAGTTAACATGGAAAGGGGTAAATAATTTCTAGATGAAAGAATGTGAGGAAATATTTAAGGAGATAAATAAGAGGTTGATCACTACACTTGTACTCATGTTACCAAAAATGGAGAAAGTTTTGTGACATACAGTGATGCTTCAAAGAAAGTCTTGGATTATGTTATCATGCAAAATGATAATGTTATAGCCCATCTCATGGTAGTTGAAGATCCATCAAAATAACTACTTGATGCATGATCTAGAGCTAGAAGTTATGATTTTTTCCTTAAAAATCTAGTGTTACTACCTCTATGGTTAGAAGTGTAATATATATACCGATCATAAGATCCTAAAGTATATATTTACACAAAAGTAACTCAACGTGCATCAAAGAATATGGTTAGATCTAATCAAAGACTATGATTTCTCTATTCACTATCATCCTAGAAAGTCAAATAAGGTATATGATGCTCTTAGAAGAAAATAACCTACTACTCTATCCATATTGTGGATTAAGAAAGACCCTATCTTCATGGATATGCAAATAATGGATTTGGAAATCATAAAGGTGTGGAATATATCCTAACTTGACCAAATTATTTCCCAACCATATATCCAAGAGAAGATTAAGGAGGCACAAAGGAATGATCTGGAGTTACAAAAGAAGGTGAATACAGTAAATGAAGGGAAACTACAAGAGTTCCATATCGATTATGATGGTGTGATTCGGTTTGGAAGGAGAATCTATGTGTCTTCATCACCTGGGATAAAGAAGGAGTTATTGGACAATGTGCATAGCTTAACTTTCTATATCCATCCCGAGAGTACCAAGATGTACCATGATCTCTAAGAACACTTCTAGTGGGACAAAATTAAGAAGTATATTGCAGAGTATATCTCAAGGTGCTTGATATGTTAGCAAGTTAAATCCGAGTGATATAAGTCCAAAGGGATGATGCAACCATTGCCTATACCCATATGGAAATGGGAGAATGTCACTATGGACTTTGTCAAAGGTCTCCTAAAGACATCCAATGGAAATAATGTGATATGGGTTGTAGTGGACCGACTCACCAATATTTTCCACTTTATCACAATTTGGGAAGATCTATCGCTTGAAAAACTTTCAAATATATATGTGAAGAAAGTGGTGATACTACATGGAGTTCTACTCTCAATCATCTCTAATCATGATCCCAGTTTCACATCTAAATTCTAGAGGAGTCTTCAACATGATTTGAGTGATGAAATAAATTTTTGTATATCCTATCACCCCTAAAATAATATCCAATATTAAATTACTATTCATATTCTTGAAGATATGCTTAGATAATTCTCACTAGAATTAAATGGTGGATGGTATCAACATCTCCCACTGATTGAGTTCTCATACAACAATAGCTTTCACTTGATTATTCAGATGGCTCCATATGATGCTCTGTATGAAAGGAAATGTATAAATCCAACTTTTTGGGATTAAGTTGGTGAAATAAAACTACTTAGACCTTATATTGTGTAAGATATTATAGAGAAGGTCCAATCCATCTGGCAACATATTAAAGCTTCTCAGAGTTGGAAAAAGAGTTATGATGACAACCATCGAATGGACTTGGAGTTTGAAGTTGGAGATAAAGTATTCCTTTGAATATCACTATAGAAGAGATTCATGTGGTTTGGAAAGAAAGGGAAGCTAATCCCAATGTATATTAGACCCTTTAAAATCCTTGACTGAATAGGATTCATGGCCTATCGGCTTCCATTCCCACCGAATATGGATCAAGTTTATGATGTGTTCCACATATCACTCCTAAATAAGTAAATACCAAATCCCTCACATGTACTAAACTCAGAGGTGGCATAGTTGGAAGATTATCTCTCAAATTAAGAGCATCCAGTAAAATTTTTAGACTAGATAGATAAGGTTCTATGCAAAAAAGACAACCCACGTTGTCAAATTTTTGTGGAGGAACCTAAGTATGAAGAAGTAATTTAGGAACTAGAGGAGACGATGAAGGAGAAGTACCCTCACCTGTTTATGTAAAACGAAATTTCGAGGGAGAAATTTCAAAAGGGGAGAAGAATGTAATGAACCAAACTTTTATAAATGGAATTTATCCCTTCTTATAGTAATTTCATATAGTATAAATCTCATAAAATCACTTAGAGTCCATAATAAAAGCTTTATAAATGAATAATTAATAAAATAAGAAATATTTCTAGAAGTTAAGGATCCAATACCGATGAAATAGTAACTGGACCTTAGGAATAGTAATATAACTCTTATAAATAGTAAACCAACCAAATGAATAGTATCATCACCCATGAAAGTATAAATAAAATTTAGGAATCTTATAAATTAAAATATAATATAATTATATCATAGTATAAGTAAGTAAATATTTTAAAATTTATTAATTAAGTGTTGGTATTTTTGTAAGTCATAAATATTTAATTGCAATTTTATGATTAATTTAATAATTTAAAAGAAAATTTATTTTCATAAAATTTATTCATAAATTAATATTTTGATTTATTATGATTTTAATATAATTTTATGAGACCTTAAGTAATTTTTCAAAGTGTTGTAAAATCAATTATAATTTTAAAATCTATATTTTCCAAGTAAATAGTGATTTTAATTAAAAATTAAATTAATAATATTTAGAAAATTAATAAAATGGAGTTTATTTTTGAATTATTCACATTGAAAAATGTTTATGGATAATTTTTGTCATTTTTCTGAAATAATTGAATTTTTTATAAATAGTAAACAAGATAATTTTCGATAAATGATAAATACATGAATGTTTTAGTCATTGTTAATGTAATGCGGATGTAAGCACCTTAATCTCAAACCATACTTCATTATTTTAATATTTTTAAAGATAATTTTCAAACTATTTCTAGTCTTGATCCAAAATAATAAACTAATGAATATAATATTGAGAAAACACTCCTCTCCTCCACTATAAATACCACCCTCACACCCTCTTCTCCTCACACCTATCAAGATTTGAGCCTTGTCTAAATTCTTCCAAAACCTCTCCCCAATCCCATATCTCACTTCCAGGATCTCTTGGTCTCATCATAAGACCAAAAACTTTTCCCTATGGAGGCTCTCAAGGAAGATAGATTTAAGAGGTAAAATCCTCTTCCTTTTTCTTTTAATTTATATTCAATTTCATTTCTATTCTTCTATTATACTCACCTTCTCTTATCCAAATCTCATGATAACTCCAGTATGTTTGATATACTAGTATTATATCATGTTAATGGAAGATACATCAGTAATTCCTCCCTCTCCATCTTTTATTCTAAAAATTAAATCATCTTTTGTGATGTGTCAATTTACCGACATCATGGGAGATGCACTTTTATTTTCCTTTAATGCCTTCAAGGATGTTAATTAAACCATTATAATGGTTGAAATAGATTATAAATTTTATGTTAAAACCCTCTTTATGTTCTAGAACTAACATATATACATAATACTAAATGATAAAACAAAACGAGTTTATGGTGGTGAAACCTTTGAGGCAATTTGAGGACTTCTAATGGGTTTTTTGGGATTTTATCTAAATAGAGAGGTTATTCCTCCAATAATTTAATCTAATTGTCTCTTTGGAGTGATAATTTTATCTGGGATTAGCTGTGAACTATATCTCTTGACTAATGTTTTTTTATATTTTCCCTTGAGGAGGTCTCCCTTGTGAGGTGTTCCCTTATGGACCAAGAGGTCGTGAGGTTAGTTGTTTCTGAGGATCCCACATAGGATGTGTCTTCTTGTATTTCAACCTATAGGATCCCTTTTAGGATGCCTCTATCTTCTTTTTGTTATCGAGGATCTCTTGTGGGATGCCTTTGATTACAATCTGACTTAAGGAATCCCTTATAGGAACCCTTTACCTATATACCATTATAAGGATCCCATATAGGATTCATCTTCCTGCGTACGTATTGTGAGGGTTCCCTATAGGATGCCCCTTCTTATATATCATGAAAGGATCCCATATAAGATGTCTCTATTTTCTTACTTTATAGAGGATCCCTTGAAGGATTCCTCCTTTTTCATTTTTAGCAGAGGATCCCGAGTAGGATTCCTTAACTTATAATTAGACCTTGAGGATCCAAATTAGGATGCCTTTTTAGTGTTTTTAATTGAGTAACCTAGTGGGTAACCTGATTTTTGACCGACCCTGAACTAGTACGTCAGGTTTGGGTAGAGATGATAGTGGGTGTCACCTTAGAACTCGTTCCAAACTTGTGATCCTGAGAGTTTGTGGCAGTAGTGTTGGGTTTAGGCATTCAGATACCCTCACTCTTTAGTTTATACTTTCACATGTTTACTATTGATGTAGCATTGATTACTACAGGTTATTCCTGGTTAGTGACTAATGAGACTAACACAATGTATCTTTCTTTCTTTTTGGTATGCCTGAATGTTCTTCTTGGGATCCATCTTATTCATTTTGGGATTCCTGGATGTGTTTTCTTGTGATCCAAATTATAAGCTATATTATTTTCATATTTATTTGTATACTCATAGGTACAACTTGGGATTTGTATTTTGAGCTCATATATTTGATTATTACATTATTGTAATTTCCATAGGTGCTTTCTGGGGTTTGGAAATTGAGCCTACTATTATGATACATGGTCATGGTGTCCCTAGTAAATATACTCATGGATGATTACGCTATCCTGAGTGATGAGGATGATTCTGCTCTCCTAAAATTTTTATATGTTGAGGATGATCATGCTCTCCTATAATTGACTTGTTATAAGGATGATTAAGCTCTCCTCGATCTGATTATACTTGTATATGATTATGCTCTTCTGAGTGTTAGGGATGACTATGCTCTCCCTGATTGATTACTAGATGACGGTGTTGGGTATGGCGTTTCACATTGTTTGATACTCGTGTATGATTATGATCTCTCAAGTGATATGTATGAATCTGATCTCCCTAATTAGAGTCCTTGAGGGGAGGTCATAATGTCTCACTGGTGAGATCTCTTTACAGTTTGTCTAAGTATCAAACCCTTAGGGTTCATCCGAGTCACAATTTCATGACTGCCTACAGACTAAGACCTAGGGATCAGACATTGTACTGGATTTACATAGAATGAGAGGCATGGTGTTTAGCTCTAGTCCATTTATAGCATGTCCAGATGTACTTCCTTGTAATCCATTCTTATAGTGATTAGAGGTGAGTACAAGTGAACCCAAGGTTAGGATGATTGTCCCCCTATGGTGACATAGCTTGCACAAAGACTTTCTTGAACTAGCCGATGTCGGTATATCTCTATTGGGATTATGGACCCAAAAATTAAATTAATGATTCATGGATTTAGTGGTATGAAATCTAGTTTAATGAAATTGTATAGGATTTCTAGGTGATCGGGTTAACAAACCCAAGGATCGAATACTATTGTTTTATGTTATTTCATTCACCTTACTCATATATATTCATATTTATATATATGTGTATAATTATGGTAATATACATTTATACACATATAAATATATTTATACATGATGGTACTTTCCCAGTTGACTATTATTATAGACCTAGGGTTTGATTGTGGTTCACTTGATGTTGTTTTATTTATTTATCTTTTCAGTTGAGTCTCACCTAGGCTGAGTGTATTGCATAAGCATTCACTTATGAAAGAAGATTTATAGGTTCATCATTGGGACAACCTACTAAGATTATATTCTCACCCTTGTACATGCACCTTGGTGTGTGTGTAGACCTTATGTCTGCTTTTCAAGTTGAGCACAGATGCATGCTGGATAGGACTGAGGGCCAGAGTTGCATGATCGAGCAGACCTGCTCATGTGGATTCTTATGATCAGGTCGGTGCATCTCAGTAGAGTCTTGGAGACCGGGTATGTGGTATAGCTCAGATTTAGTAGTATAGAACTATAATTTTATTTTATTTTCTTTTATAAACTCTTACATGTATGATCAAACTAATGGGTGACCAGTGTTTTATGTATTACATGGATGTTCGGGCTTTTATAGAATTTCATTTATTATTATAGCATGTTCTACTTCAGCTTATTTATTACTTTTTCACTTTGTTTATTTCTACTTGTATTTTATCTAGTTATTTACACTATATTTTACTCTAATATGAGGGAATAGTCTCTCCATGGATAAATCCTTGGCCCTCACTACTAGTCAGCAACCTATGGCATATGGAGAGGTGTGCTTGAGGCCTCATAACGAACTGGATCGGAGCATCGATTTATTGGAATCTAGGTTGGTACATTACAATTTTCAGTGATTATATATTTTGAAAAACCTAGAGTTATATTTTGAAAATGAATTTATCAAATTTTTTATATTTGATATATAAGAAAAAAATGAAATCCTTTTTTAATAGTATTTATAAAAGGAATTTTCACTGGTTTTTAAAACCCCTTACTGGGCAATTTTATACTCACCCTATATTTAAAAAAAATTCACAAGCTTATTCAAAGTTCCAAAATAGTTTTAATTCATTAAAAATCTAGTGTGAGTGAAGTCAAATAAATGTTTGGAGATAATTTTTATTGAACTCTAATATATTATAATGGTTTTTCCTTTTACTCCAAAATCTAGACCTAAAAAGATCCTCAAATTTTATTACAATATATATTTTGCAGTTATTTTTTATAAAAAAAATGCAACATGTTTTTAGAACCAGATCTAGGAGTGTGGGTCTCAGGCCTTTATACACACCTTTTGGGACATGCCAAAGATCCATTTCTACAACTCATTTCCAAAAAAAATACCAAAGAAAAAATGTCCATCAACAAAAAAGATCATGTATAGCCAAATATCTAGGAATAAATGATCCAAAACACCAAAAATAAGAATAATCTACAATAAGAACAAGCACCAACAGATATAGGGTAATAACCAAAGAACTAGAATGAAAAAAAATAAAAATCGGGAAAAAAAACAAACACTCCACAACTCCCACAAACAAATGAACTTCATCCATGGTCCTCATTAATTACAAGCAGTCGCGCCAGGTCTCATAGCTCAAATCATATGAAAATGGAGTTACTATTTATTTATCTACAAACCACTATCTCTACTTGAGTTAATATTAAATTAACCCATTAAACCATGAAATATAAGAAAATATATCAATGAAAGCAAATAAAGTGCCTAGGAGAGATAATCCAATGGAATACACACCCATGGAAGTTTCCAAGCTTCCCATAACTTTTTTCTATAGAAGAAGGAAACTAATGATTTAGAAGTTAGTGGGGTTTAAGTCTACTCCATCTACAAACCACTAGTTTCTCCATGGGTTAAACAATCTATGTCTATGGGTTAATCGTGTTATGATTTTAGTGGATATATAATTTTTTTTATTTGTCACACATATATAAGAATATATTTATGTGATGGGTGAGACCCTAATTATATAGAACTTTAATGCATTATATATATTTTATATCTCATGAGATTACAATGATTATGTGATGTGAGAGTGGACCCATCCCACTATGTTTATGGTGTGTGGAGAGTGACCCCAATTCACTATGTTTATATAATGTGAGGAGTCGACCAAATCCAATATGTTATGATGGTCTTAGTTTAAAGCTTTGACTTATGATATCCTATTATTATGTATGTTTCCCATTACTATTTTATGATTACATATTTTTATTTCATGGTATATTTTATTCTTTTAGGATCATCCTTTTATATATTTTATACCATGATTTATGATTATGCCATCATGACTCAAGATAACTTCTTAAGATTCCATAATTTTATTCCATTAATCATGTTATTTCTCTCGTGTTCATATTATAAACATGTTTATGATCTAATGATAAATCCTCGATGCTCATTGATATAAATTTATCTATTACTAGGCATTTGATCTCACCCCATTCTTATTATTTTTGACATTTTCATCCCCTGATTATTTATTTCAAATACCATTCCCCATGGTGAAGAAGAAAGATCACATGTATATTGGGGTGTACATATTGAAGCTAAGAGTATGGGGGTCAATTATTCCAATAAAAATATTGTTTTCAAGATTAGTACTCTCTTATTGATTTAATTAATGTTTATTAAATTATTCTATGTAGCAGTACAAATTTATTTTACACCACTTACCACCTTTATGGGGTGAACATGTATAGTGAAAGAGATTTAATAAATATTATGATTTTAAAAATAACTGCATGAATTTATATTATCTCATGTTTTAGGCATGGTTCATTTCATACTCATCACATGAGGGTGTGTTCATAGTTACTCTATAGTTCAAAACCATATAGGATGTCACTCTAGACTATAATGAAATCTTGGAAAATTAGAGATAGGATGTTCCATAATTTAAAACCATATTATAATTCATAAATTTTATGCCACATTTTAAATCTAGATGGGAAGGCATGAAGGTTGTGCCACAGTTTAAATCCACATGGAAAGACATGAAGGGTTATACTATGATTTAATGTTTTTTAATAATATTTAAGAGTATTTATGATTTTTTTCCATATAGAAAGGATAGATAGTTTATGTTGTGATTTATGGTCTCCTAAGAAAATTTATGAGTATGTTGGAGTTTTATGTTATCTAAGAATGTGCATTGGGTTATTATGGGATATAAATCCCCCCAAGAAGACTTAATGGTACAATGGAGTTTTAATTCCATATAGAAAGGCTTAAAGGGGGTATTATAGAGTTTTAATACCATCTAGAAAGGATTAAATTGATTACACTAGAGTTTTAATTTTATCTAGGAAGGCTTAAAATGGTATGTTGGAATGTAATATTGTCCTGGGAGGCTTAAAGTAATTACATAAGAGATTAGTGTTGTATAAGAAGGTGAATTGGATTTATATTGGTAATTAAAGTTCCCTAGAATGACTTAATGGGTATATGTTGGAGTTTAGTTCCATCCAGGATATCTTAAAGGGGTATGCTAAAATTTGGTGTTATTTGGGAAGGCATAAATGGAAATAATAGAGTTACTAATATATATGAATTCTTAAAGGAGAATGTTGGATTTTATGTCCATTTAATAAGGTGTAATATTTTAAAGTAGGAATAATGTGTAATGGTGTTGGGATTAGGACTAGAAATGGATTTTTATGGATCCCCTATGGGGGAATCAAAACCCATATAGTTTGGTGTCATAGTTTAAAACCATATGATAGGCCAATATACTCTTCCTTTAAAAAAATATTTAATGTTTCTATAATGAATCTGATTTTTTCATGTATTACTTTATAATATTATATGGATTATTTTTGGAGCTAAGAGCTGAGATGGCATGAGATTCCAAGGCCTAGTGAGCCCGAAATTAATTTTTAAAATATATTAAATATATTAAATATCATGTATGACCAATTTTTCTAAGAAAATGTAATAAATCTTAAATAGAGTCTCGAATTATAAATTTAAGGTCGTTATTGAGTTTAGAGCATGGGTTTTACCCTAGGTGTGACTTAACCTTGAAGAAAATTGGACGTTTGGGTTGAGCGTAGTTGTGGGAAGAATTTTAAATGAGTAAAATAAATTATTTATTTATTTTAATTTATTTACCACAACCTAGAATTAGTCTATAAATATGCTTCTATGACCAATTTTCAAGGTTGGTTTCATAGACCAATAAATTGAGAGAGAGAATTGGAGGAGAATATTCTTGGAGAAAAACATTGGTTCATATTGGGATTCAGGATCATCACACCATAAGAATTCAAGGATCTTACCAATGACAAAGACATGGATTTATTCTTCATCGGTGATTGATCCATCTCAAGATAGGACATTTTTTTATGTGGATTTATCCCTATTTTCTTATCCTATGATGAATGTGAATCAATTGACCGATGGATTTATTTTCAGATCGATAATATTGTAGATAGGGGTTTATTTTCAGGGAATTTGGGATAAATTATTTATTTATTTTTTGATCTTCATTCGTCATTCTAATGTAAATGAATTGAGACTAAACTGAACATAGCTAAGGTTCATTCCTCTCTTGTATTTCTTGTTTTTCTCCCATTTTTCTTTGTTTTTTCATCATCGGTGTTTGTTTTTTCCATTAATTCAACAAATACCAAATAAAAAAAATTCACAAATTCCTTGGTGAAACATATTGATATCGTATATTTGTGTTCAGATCAACAATGGGATCAAGCTTTGATGGTGGTGACGATGGATAGAGACCAGATCGAGGGTGTATGTGCATAGTTTTTTGGACATATGGAAATGGAGAAGCTTCGAGTCAATTCTTAAGCAACTGGTATGGCCAAAAATTATACCTCTAGCAATTATCAAGCTTGGTTAACCAAGATCTACAATCCACTGGAGATATTTAAATCGGATTCTACAGTGGCGGTGACATATTTGGAATTCGTTTGAAGAACCTACAGGTTCTGTGAAATTCCAAACTACACGACATATATTTTAGGGACACACATTGTGTATGGGATCCAAGATATGGCACTAGGGTTCTGTGAGGATTTAAGTATCACACAACATGTGACCCCTAACACATGGTGTGTGAATCGAATTGGAAACTTGGCATGTATCACAAAGGATGCACAACTATCCATAAAAAAGACATGTCTAGTCATACATGGACACAACCATCTATACACTGACATGGTCAGAAATACATGGGATCAAACACACCATGTAATCAAAAATAGACAAAGGAATGGGTCATGATGCATGAGTAGGACCCAGTTCCGAAGATACATGTCGTGTACTTCTTGTGCATGTTGTGTACTCCTTAAAGGTGGCTTATAACCCTTATACTCTTCATTTTGAATAAGTTTTATTAGGGTATGTTCCCTTGATCAATTCCTTGGGGGTTTATTATGGAGTTATGTTCTATACCTAGGATGGTGATCCCCTCTAAGGAACTTCAATCTCAGATAGAGTTTTTCGAATCCTTCTGTGAGTCTTGGAGTGAGATCCTCTATCATCATCATAAATTCCCTAGGTGGGGTTCTAGGTATCATCATGACCAAAACTAAGCAAGTGTCAATCCCATACTTAGCGGGTTAATCCATATTAGGTTGTTGTTATACCCCATGGCCCTGGGTGTGATCCTCATATGTGTACTGATCTCTCCATACATTCAATGTGTACTTCTTATGGTGATACTCGATCGAATCATGGAGTGTGTTCTTTCATATGAGTGTTATATAGAACTTTTGAGTAGTAATCCTAGGTTGACGGTACAGTTGTGATCATACTTAAGACTGTGTGTCTATTATGAGTATATTTGAATGTTCTTTTTATATATACTATTGACATATACATATGATGAGCTGACTATTAATCTTGATGTTATATTCTTAATTATTTTAGGGTGTCCTACTGGGTATTATTATACTCACCCCTACATAGTATTTGTCCAGGCGTGTCATGTCTTATGTAGATGAATGACCTTTTAATGGAGACCTAGAGGGACCAGAACCAAGTGGAGCTTGGTGATACAGACAGACCGAGGTGTGGTCTGGTGGTTATATTGAAAAAAGTTTACTCCTACTTCATAGGTTGTTGTTGGACCATCTATGCTATAGTAGTTTTCATAATCATAAATAATGTCAATATATAGATTCTACTATTTCATGCCATTTAATATCCCTAAGTAAATCAATTATTTCATACAAAACAATATATTTCAATAAGTCAATAAACTATTTTTAGGAATCAATATGTTTATAAGTGTATATTTACATGTATTTTTGGATGTCACTTAATCTAGTAATGTTATTTGTAAGACAGACACTTCATAATTTTATCAGAGTCCCTGGCACTGATAGGTTTTTCGACACACTGATGTTCAACACAACGATGTTCGACACACCAATATTCAACACACCGATGTTTGACACACCGATGTTCGACACACTGATTTTCAACACACCAATGTTCCACACACAGATGTTCGACACACCGATGATGACAGACCGATGAAAAACCGATGACAAACCGATACTGACAGACAGATGATGACACACTGATGCTAACAGACCGATGATGACAGACTGATGAAAATGACTCATCTATTGTCATAAATAACTTTTTAAAATTTATTAATTAAAATTTATTTCTAACATTCATATTTAGAAAAATTAATGTTTCTGACATTATTTAATGTTTCTTGTAGGACTATCCATAGATAGTATGAGGTACATGCACGTGGGGAGATCGTCATGCCTACTGGACCTTGAAGTATAAAAGGATTACAAGCTCAACCTAAAAGATATACTCATAACCCACGAGTAAAACAAAAAAAAGGAGTCATACCGTGCGAATATGAAAGATATTAAAAATAGAATAACTCGAAGCTTGAGTACACAAGAATTTTAATATTACAGGCTTCAACCTGCTGAAGCTCACTGAACATCTAGACATCAAAGAGTGGAACCTTTTCACACCTGGAAGCTAGATTACAGAGACTACGATACTCTATTCTGAATCCAACTTCTAGAAGAGGAATTGAATATCATCTTCTCTACATCCATTGAGTCCAGAGCTTTACTGCACAACACATAGAGATTTCTAAACTCTATTCTTCTTTTATAACTCTGTTGTGATATTGTGTTTACTTTTTGAGCAGTGTGTTCATCTATTTGTGTCACACACTATCTTATGAGTATAACTAAAGGATAAAAAAATATCCTTACACTCAATATCATTTTACTCTTGTATCCCACGTAGAACAGTGTAAGAGATCCTATGTGATCTGTTTGTTAGTTTTCCCATGAATAACTGTGGTAGAGGTCAAGTGTGACCTGGACAGCCTTGTGTGTTATTGTGAACCCTAATCTAGGGTTTGGATCAAAAGTTTATTAATATAAACTACTTGGTGGTAGGTGATCACCAAGTGGATAGGACTAAGTCTCATCTTGAGACTGAACCTCTTGTTTTTATCTATTGTGTAGTTTTTCTTGTTCTGATCTATGTTTAATTCATTTCACATTAAGATAAATTGATCTTTGATAGTTGGTTTAGAAAGTTTTTATATCTATTTTGAATTAGTATATTATTTTCAAAAGTTTGAATAATCTTTAGATTGGTAAAGCTGATAACAAATCAATCTTCTGAGAAATTAATTAAACATTTTGGACTTTTATAAATTCACTACAAACTAACTTTGATTATATTTTAATTGGGGGATGTTATTTTAAAGAACCAATTTAAACAAAAAAATTTATAGATACTCAATTCACCCCTATATTAAGTCATCTACTCCAACCAATATTTGGTATCAGAGGGAAATTGAAAGTTATTGTCAGTTTTTAAAATCTTGTCAATTGTGATTATAGTTGTTTTTAAAAGATCTCAAAATTTCTATTATTTCTAAATTTTTGTCTCTTTGAAATTATTTCACAATATGTATCATGGATAATATATTATAAGATGCTACTAACAATAGAACACCTTTATTTAATGGAACTAATTATGCTCAGTGGAAGCTTAAAATGAAAATACATCTAGAAAGCATGGGATTTGAAATCTGGACTACTATTGAAAGTAAATATGAAATTCCTAAAACTGATAGAAACACTTGGGATGAACCTACCAAGATAGCCTATAACAATAATTGTAAAGTAATGAATTCTCTGTACTGTGTACTAGGAGATGAAGAGTTTAACCGTATCACTACTTGTAAAACTGCACATGAGATTTGGGACACTCTGTCTGTTTCTCATGAGGGAACATCTAATGTTAAAGAGATGCGATTAAATACTTATACTATTAAATATGAAAACTTCATAATGAATCCTGATGAGTCTATTTTTAATATGTATCTCAGGATCAATGAAATTGTGAATACCATGATTTCTTTAGGAATATAAGTAACAGCCAAAGAGAATATTTTGAGGATTCTGGGATGCTTACTAGAAATATGGCGTGGAACATTTGTGCCTATTAGGTAATCATGCGATATTGATAAGATTCCAGTGAAGGAATTTATTGGAAAATTAATGATGTATGAAGAGGAATTGAAGGTAAATCAAGAAGAGGATGAACCAAAACAAAAGTCTGTAGATTTCAAGACAACTATATCTAAAAGTAAATATAAGGAGAAAGTTCAAGCTACTATTAAAAGATCTAGCAGTAATGATGTAGCTTAGACAATGATGAAGAAATGGCCCAATTGGCTAGAAGATTCAAGAAATATTTTAGGAAAAAAGTTTTTCAAAAATCCCAATTACAAAGAAAAGTATGATAACAAGGAAAATTGGAAAAAGTATTGGAAGAGAAATGATAAGTCAGAAGAGATAATCTGTTATGAATGTAAATGTAAAATACATGTCAGGGCTGACTGTCCAAATATTAAATACAAGAAAAAGTATGAAAATAAGGATAAAAAGTATAAGAAAGTAATGAAGGCCACCTGGAGTGCCTCTGAGGATAGCTCAAGAGAATATTTCTCTTCTCAAAATAAGAAAGATGATATGGCTAATATGTGTTTTATAACAAACAAAATTGAGGTAACCTTAAACTCTCCTATACATAATTCTTATTATTCTGAAAGTGAGTCTGAGAATATAAAAAATGATGAATTATTCTAATATTGAAACATGTTAGAAGAAACATGTAATGGTTTGAAAGATAAGTATAAATCGTTGAAGGAACAGCATGCCCTTATTGTGACTATTAACTCTGAACTTACAACTAAAAAAGAGAAAAATGCTCAACTACTCAATGAGAACAATGAGTTAAAAATGTCTAATGAGAAATTGAAGAAAGACTTCGAAAAGTTTTCCAATGGGAAAAATACTCTTACTCAAATGCTTGGTAAAAAAATAGCGCCTAAGTATACTTCTAGGATAGGATATCAACCAGGTCAAATAAATTTATCCAAATCACATTTTGTAACCAAATCTGGAAAATCTGCTACTTTTTTCAGAAACCAGAATTTTGTTGCAAGTTCAAGTTCCAAGAATTATTTTACTGCATCCAATTCTTCAGGACCAAATAGAGTTTATTTTTCAAACACATTATATTATTCATATAGGAATCCCATAATATTTTTGTGTGTTCCTAAATCTTATATCACTAATGTATGTGGACCCAGACAAATATGGGTACCAAAGTTGTTTCTTGGATGAACTATTTTGTAGGTAAACTACTTAAAGAGATCTTGTAAAAAGTTATGGTACTTGGACAATGGTTTTTCACGACCTATGATAGGTGATTATTAAATCTTTAAAAGTCTTATCAATATTGATGGAGTACATGTCACATTTGGTGATAATGGTAAAGGAAAAATCATTGGCCTAGGCCATATTTGTCACGCCCCGACCTGACGTGCTGTATTTTATATTATTTTATAACATTTTGGGTTATTATTATTATTATTATCAGTATAATTATTATCTTTTAGTATTATTATTATTATTATTATTATTATTATTATTTGTTTAAATCAATTGAATTGGAGTGAATTTTTTTTAACCCTAATCTAACCCTCCCCCTACGGCGCGACCGACCTCCCCTCCCCATTCCCTCCTATTCAGGCGGCTCCCCCCCCCCCTTCTCGGACCTGCAGTGCACCGACCCCACCAGTTCTCCTTCCGGCCGATCACCCTTCTCCACGGCGGCCCCCTCTCCGAGCTCCCCTCTCCGCTACCTCCTCTCACGGCTTCCCCCCCCCCCTCTAACCCGAACGGAACAACCCCCCAGCCGAGACCCTGCTCGCGCCGCCCCGCAAGCCCTCCCTCTTCCTGATCATCTGACCCACCTCCGGCTGACGACCTCAAATTCATCGGCTCCCTCCCCCTCTAGCGACTTTCTTTTTTTTCCCTCGTTTTCTCCGGCGAAACAACCAAATCGCCTCCAGTTTTGTGGTTGGCCCGTCAAGTTGAGCTTCCCCTTCTTTTCTCCATCCTTTTTGGTTTGATTTTTTTTCTCCTTATCACCCTCCTAGGTTTGGCCGAACCTAGGGTTATGTTCTAACCCAGATTTCTGGTGTTCTTCATGTTTGAGGTTGGTGCAGGAGGCCTCTCGGGTCTTCTTGGTACGTGTTCTGGCAACCGCCGCCGAAGGCGAGGCGGTTCATTGTGTTTCGATTTGCCAGCTTTGTTCCGAGGTAATTTTTTCTTGTGTTGTTTGGTTTTGTACCTACTGAATTAGGGTACTTATGTGTTTTAAAGTTTGTAGTGATTATCCTCAAGTGCGAAAGACTTTTTATATGATTGATGAAGCAGTCGACTTTTAAAGTAGTGTTATTACCTGAAATTCGGTGTCTTTATTGTGCAACTCATGTTGTGTTATTTGAGGTCATTTTATAATACATGAAATTGGTTTATTATATGATGCAAGGGCTGCATTTTTTTTTTGATATTGTTTCGGTGTGCTTTTGGCCTTAGAAGAGGTTTTTGGGTGTGTTTGTTTTATGTCGTGTTATGCCTTTTTTTAGAATGTTTTATAAATGGTGTAAATGGTTTATTTGATTTGTATAGATGATGTGAATCATGTTTGGATATGGTTACGATGTGAGAATGATTTTAAAGTGGTGCATTGATATGAAATTGGGTGAGTTTTTAGTGTAAATTTTGTGTTTCTAATGTGGAAGTGTTTCATAAATTGCTTTATTGATTTGTTCAATTGCACGCGTGGTGTGAAAGTGGTATTCAAAAAGATTAAGTGTGTTTGATTTTTGAAGTGGATTTTCCTACTTGAAATTGAGTGTTACTGGTGCAAATTCTTGTCACGTTATCTTGAAATGTTTTATAGATTGTTTATGTGTTTAATTGTTTTATTAAATTATATGTGTAGTGTGTTGGACCTCGCTGTGATGACTTTGGGCTGCAGGTGTCGAGGTTTCCTACATGTACATGCAGATGGTAAGGCGTATATATATATATATTCCTTCTTTGTGCATATTCCCTCATGGCGTGGGGAATATGTGCAATGCAGCTAGGGGTGCATATATATATATATGTATAAATGCATGTGCTTGTATGTGCCAAGTGTCAGTGTGGGTGATCGTCGACATGTTTGAGGTAGGTCCCTTATGCCCTGATCTTTAATTAGAATTTTCATAATTTCTTAGTGTTTTATTAAAAGTGAATCTTCTTCTTCTACATGAGATACATATGCAATATATATATGTGTGTGTGTGTGTGTGTGTGTAAATGGTTTTGGGTTCTTGAAAAGTGAATTCCTTAATGTTTTGAATATAAAGTAGGTATTTCCAAAGACGCGTGGACTTTTGGCCGATTTGGTTTTAAAGGTGAAATGAAACGTTGTTTTTCAAAAGAAGTTCCAAAATGAGCTCTGAAATGAGTTTTGGGTGAACATGTTTTCTAAAGTAAAATCATTCCTGTGGAGTAATGAGGCCCGTTTGGCACCTTGAAAATGAATAGTGAAAGTTAAAAACCCCTCTTAAGGCATGCCCCATTATTTTAGAAACATGATGTGTATGTTAAATGTGTGACTTGTTATATGTTCCTAGTAAAGAGGCTTGTGCATTTTTGTGTGACAGCTAGAAAAAAAACGGGGGATGTACTCAAGGGGGGAGATCGGTGGTGAGAGGGTGGGTGTGTTTTTGAATAAAGGGAAAGATGTCTTCATGTATGTTAGTTTTATGAAAACTCACCACCACTTGAAACAAATCACAATGGGAACCCTGGGTATCTAGGTGGGTGAACTATGACTAGTGGGCTAGTGTTCCGGAGGTGACTCGACCCGGTTTCACGGGCAGGACTGACGATTGCAACACTAACTAAGCATATGCATTTTCTGAGGGTCGTGGCCTTCTAAGCCACGTTTTCTGAGGTTCGTGGCCTTCTAAGCCACGTTTTCTGAGGGTCGTGGTCTTCTAAGCCACGTTTCACCAAGACATGAAGATCCTAGGTCCCCAACTAACACTAGCTGCTTAGGGACTTCCCATGGTGCTTGTGATACGATTTTCAATTCAGTTGTTTCAAGTTGTTTCCCTCTTTTGTGAAAACCATATTTTTAAATCTAAATTGGTCTCCTTAAATTTTGAAATGTTAGTGCATGCTGAAAACCTATTTTAAAAAGGGAAGTGTTTTTCCTTGGGAATGAAAGCTTGTTGTTTGAATTTGAAAGGAGTGAAAAACATTATTTTAATATGCCTTATTTTCAAACTAGCATGATTTGGATTTCTTATTAAAGGTAGTTTCATATGGCTTTTGTTGTATTTTGGCTTTCCTACTGAGCATCTCGGTGCTCATGCCTACTTTATCTTTTCAGTTTCAGGTTTTAGTTTTGGGATCGCTCGAGCTTGGTTTTACGTTTTTTGGTGACCCATGGGGTCACTTGGAGGTATGTTTAGTTGGTTACCTTTATTTTATTTTCCACTGTTAGTGTTTACCCGTTTGTTCAGTTTTTTTCTTTACTTGTTTTCTTGTTCAGTTTATGTTTATTTATCTTTGTTTGGTCCAAACCGTTCCCAACTAGTTTATTTTGATGCCTGGCACTAGTTTCCAGCCCGTGGGGATCGGGAACGCCCTTCGGGCCATGTCGCGGACCGGGTCGGGTGCTGGGTCGGATGACGCACCGGCCTGGTTCGTGACAAAATGGTATCAGAGGAGGTTTATCCCATGTACTTTTGAAATGTCTGGTAGTTTAGAGTTAGGGTTGTCAGAATCCAAGTGGTTAATTGCGGGTATGTGCCTAATCACCACTTATTCAGAATGACCCTTGAATGGCCAGGGTGGTCCGGGATGGTCTTGCCTCAATGTCCGTGTCTGGATCCCGATTGTTTTCAGGCACCTTAATCCTACTTTCGTGTTTCTGGTTAGTTTTTAGATTTGGTGGTCATTATATAGGGGTGCATGGATGTTGTGCACGGCCTGGCAAGCCATGCGCAGACCTTGAAATTGCCTCTGATGACTCCCTATGTGCTCACCCGGTTGGTGCACGGTCAGCCAAACCGTGTGACTAAACTGTGTGTTGTAGTTGTTTATTTGAGATTTTGGAATCTTGATTCGTTGAGTGAATTGGTTGTTCTAGAATGTTCTTGGTGTGAGTTTTAGTTGGTTTTGGGGTGTTTCTCTCAGGGTGCAAAATTGAAGATCGGTCCTTTGAAATTGGATTTCCAAAATAAAAATCTTGGTTTGTTTAAAAAAATGCAATGAGTTAGTTTTGAAAATGGATGTTCTTTTGGGAACTGTTTTGGGATATTTTAAAGCTTTTGTAAAGATTAAATCAAAATTGGATTTGGAAAATGTTTTTGGGGCTTTTGAAATTTTTGTGAAGTATGAAACTAATGTCTCTTGGAAAAATGAATTTGGAAATGATTTGTTTGACCTCTGGTATTTTCTATGGATGCCCACATGTATGGATTAATGTAATTGGATGTTGATGGCTGTTGATATGCATGGTTTGGTGCCCGAGTTGGCACAAGAATGTACACACGTGAGGTTTCATGGAATACCAATGGTGGGTGCTCAGTTTTCAAGGCTTGTTTTGTTTTCCAAAGGCATGTTCTGATTAGTGATGTGCTGGGGTAAATTTTGTTTAAGAAATTTTAGAAAAAAAGGAAAGTGGGTTTTAAAAAGGGGGTTTTAGCATTCAGATAGTTTGAAATGGGATGGTTTTGAAAACGGCTATTTGTGAAAGTGGGGTTATGGTTTGGTTTTGTAGTGTATTATTCTATGGGCTTGATGCTTGTTTTCGAGCTGGTGTTTCAAGGTTGAAATGATGTTTTGAGTTTGAGTGAATGATTTATAGTTAAATGTGGAGGCTTGTTCTATGATGTGATTCAGGTTGTTTTTGTGCTTCTTGTTTAAAGTATGCCACCCAGAAATGTCCAGAGGTCCCCGAGGGGTAATTGGTCGTCGTTAGTTTTACCTAGACTCCCAGTGGAGTGGTGGGGTTATTTTCTTTTCCTCATTGCTTGTTTTCTCTGTGGTGGTCAAGGTTCGATGGAGGTTGCGGTGAAACTTGAGGAAGTCGAGTGCTTCTTTCGGTCTTTAAGAACTCCAGATGTCGTGAAGGGTAAGTTGTCTTGGTTTTGTTTGAAGAGTCATGTTCATGCTAGAGAAGGGTGATTGCTACCTTCTCCTTGCAAGTTGGGGTCGAAGATTGGGAAAAATGACAATCCTGTTTTTCAAAGTGCTCGTGAAGGGTTCCCCGTATGGTGTAGAGAGTGAACTGGAGGGACATGTTCTGGGCATGGGTCTTTAATCAGTTCTTGCCTCTCATTCCTAAGACCACACAATTGTTTGATTCCAATGTGGTCATTTTGGGCACTCAAATCTGTTCGTCGCAATCTTCTGAAGGCTTGTCAACAGCGTGGCTGTTTGGGTCACCTAGGGAAGTCTGCAAGCGGTCTTGCCAGAAGATGAAGCCTCAGTTGGAGGCTGTTGGTTCCTGACTGCAGTGCATCAGATGCTTCAATACATCAGAGCTCCAGCCATAGGTATCAGAGCGAAGCTTTTCACGCAGTCAGGCAGTCTCTAGGTGCAAGGGATGTGCGTCCAACCTGTCGTTTATTGTCTGGGAAGATACCGGTTAAGTTTCCGCTTCAGGTGGTTGTCTGTTTGGGAGGGGGAGCTTGTTTTGGAGGTTGGTGGCCTCTTCCACTGAGTTTTCGTGGTTGTGTCTCGTCGGGTATGAACTCTCTAATGGTTAGTTTTCTCTTTAAGCAGTTTTTGGTTTTGGGTGTTTCCGGTTGGGGATGCTTGTGTCTTGGGAAAGTTGTGTGTTTGGAGTGGGTGTTCATCTTGGGTTCCTCCTTTTTAGACCCCCCCCCCCCCCCTCTACTGTGTAAGAATCCGCCCCGTGTCAGTGGGTTCATAATGAGGAATTAAATCTGCATTGTTGAAACTAAATTGAGAACTCCCATGCGGGTGCTTTTGTACTACTCAGTTTCTAATATGGTGGGGAGACCCACTCTGGGTCTCACCAATGTCTTCCCTCAAGCTGGTCGGGTTCAACTCAGAATGTTGAGGGGTCACACCAGCATCAATGGTCTTGATTGGTTTTCTGCTTTGTTTCGATCTGGGGAAGTCAGTTTTCGGCTAGAATCCTAATATGGTGGGGGAGACCAACATAGGACAAAGGTGCGGCGAACTTAATCTTCAAGGTATTCTTGTCGGGGAAACTCTTTGCCTCTGCTCTGCCTGACTGTGATCAATGTAGATGTCATCCCAAACGATGGATCGTATGGTGAATGTTCATTGGATATCTTGAGTGGACTCTAGTGATTTCTAAGTTAGGGGTCAGGGTGTTATAGGTTGTGGTTGTGTTTGGAAATGTGAGTCCTGTATCGTTGGTTCTTTTGCCTGGTAGTCCGGGTCTCAAGGTTTCAGGTCTTGAGTGGTAAGTGAATGTTTGATCCTCAGTTGGAAGGGATTTTGTTTTGAGAATTGTTGTGTCCTTGTTTTGAGCTTTGAACATCCGAGTCTTTTGGGACTTTCTGGGGGCAGAAAGTGTCATGGTGGGGAGAATTGTCACGCCCCGACCTAACACGCTGTATTTTATATTATTTTATAACATTTTGGGTTATTATTATTATTATTATGAGTATAATTATTATCTTTTAGTATTATTATTATTATTATTATTATTATTTGTTTAAATCAATTGAATTAGAGTGAATTTTTTTTTAACCCTAATCTAACCCTCCCCCTACGGCGCGACCGACCTCCCCTCCCCATTCCCTCCAATTCACATGGTTCCCCCCCCCCTTCTCAGACCTGCAGCGCGCCAACCCCACCAGTTCTCCTTTCGTCTGAACACCCTTCTCCACAGCGGCCCCCTCTCTGAGCTCCCCTCTCCACGACCTCCTCTCACGGCTCCCCCCCCCCCCTCTAACCCGAACGGAACAACCCCCCGGCCGAGACCCTGCTCGCGCCGCCCCGAAAACCCTCCCTCTTCCCGATCATCCGACCCACCTCTGGCCGACGACAACGAATTCACCGGCGCCCTCCCCCTCTAGCGACTTTCTTTTTTTTTCCCTCGTTTTCTCCGGCGGAACAACCAAATCGCCTCCGGTTTTGTGGTCAGCCCGTCAAGTTGAGCTTCCCCTTCTTTTCTCTATCCTTTTTGGTTTGATTTTTTTTCTCCTTATCACCCTCCTAAGTTTGGCCGAACCTAGGGTTATGTTCTAACCTAGATTTATGGTGTTCTTCATGTTCGAGGTTGGTGCAGGAGGCCTCTCGGGTCTTCTCGGTACGTGTTCCGGCAACCGCCGCCGAAGGCGAGGCGGTTCGTTGTGCTTTGATTTTCCGGCTTTGTTACAAGGTAATGTTTTCTTTTGTTTTTTGGTTTTTCACCTGCTGAATTAGGGTACTTATGTGTTTTAAAGTTCGTAGTGATTATCCTCAAGTGCGAAAGCCTTTTTTTATATGATTGATGAAGCAGTCGACTTTTAAAGTAGTGTTATTACCTAAAATTCAGTGTCTTTATTGTGTAACTCATGTTGTGTTATTTGAGGTCATTTTATAGTACATGCAATTGGTTTATTATATGATGAAAGGGCTGCATTTTTTTTTATTGTTTCGGTGTGCTTTTGGCCTTAGAAGAGGTTTTTGGGTGTGTTTGTTTTATGTCGTGTTATGCCTTTTTTTTAGAATGTTTTATAAATGGTGTAAATGGTTTATTTGATTTGTATAGATGATGCAAATCATGTTTGGATATGGTTACGACATGCGAATGATTTTAAAGTGGTGCATTGATATGAAATTGGGTGAGTTTTTAGTGTAAATTTTGTGTTGCTAATGTGGAAGTGTTTCATAAATTGCTTTATTGATTTGTTCAATTGAACACGTGGTGTAAAAGTGCTCTTCAAAAAGATTAAGTGTGTTTGATTTTTGAAGTGGCTTTTCTTACTTGAAATTGAGTGTTACTGGTGCAAATTATTGTCGCGTTATCTTGAAATGTTTTATAGATTGTTTATGTGTTGAATTGTTTTATTAAATTATATGTGTAGTGTGTTGGACCTCGCTGCGATGACTTTGGGCTGCGGGTGTCGAGGTTTCTTACATGTACATGCAGATGGTAAGGCGTATATATATATATATATGCCTTCTTTGTGCATATTCCCTCATGGCGTGGGGAATATGTGCAATGCAGCTAGGGGTGTATATATATATATATATATATATGTATAAATGCATGTGCGTGTATGCGCCAAGTGTCAGTGTGGGTGATCATCGACATGTTTGAGGTAGGTCCCTTGTGCCCTGATCTTTAATTATAATTTTCATAATTTCTTAGTGTTTTATTAAAAGTGCATCTTCTTCTTCTACATGAGATACATATGAAATATATATATATGTGTGTGTGTGTGTGTGTGTAAATGGTTTTGGGTTCTTGAAAAGTGATTTCCTTAATGTTTCGAATATAAAGTAGGTATTTCCAAAGACGCATGGACTTTTGGCCGATTTGGTTTTAAAGGTGAAATGACACGTTGTTTTTCAAAAGAAGATCCAAAATGAGCTCTGAAATGAGTTTTGGGTGAACATGTTTTCTAAAGCAAAATCATTCCTATGGAGTAATGAGGCCTATTTGGCACCTTGAAAATGAATAGTGAAAGTTAAAAACCCCTCTTAAGGCATGCCCCATTATTTTAGAAACATGATGTGTATGTTAAATGTGTGACTTGTGATATGTTCCTAGTAAAGAGGCTTGTGCATTTTTGTGTGACAGCTAGAAAAAAAACGGGGGATGTGCTCAAGGGGGGAGATCGGTGGTGAGAGGGTGGGTGTGTTTTTGAATAAAGGGAAATATGTGTTCATGTATGTTAGTTTTATGAAAACTCACCACCACTTGAAACAAAGCACAATGGGAAACCTGGGTATCTAGGTGGGTGAACAAGGACTAGTGGGCTAGTGTTCCAGAGGTGACTCGACCCGGTTTCACGGGCAGGACTGACGATTGCAACACTAACTAAGAATATGCATTTTCTGAGGGTCGTGGCCTTCTAATCCACGTTTTCTGAGGGTCGTGGCCTTCTAATCCACGTTTTATGAGGTTCGTGGTCTTCTAAGCCACGTTTCACCGAGACACGAAGATCCTAGGTCCCCAACTAACACTAGCTTCTTAGGGACTTCCCATGGTGCTTGTGATATGATTTTCAATTCAGTTGTTTCAAGCTGGTTCCCTCTTTTGTAAAAACCATATTTTTAAATCTAAATTGGTCTCCCTAAATTTTGAAATGTTAGTGCATGCTCAAAACCTATTTTAAAAAGGGAAATGTTTTTCCTTGGGAATGAAAGCTTGTTGTTTGAATTTGAAAGGAGCAAAAAACATTATTTTATTATGCCTTATTTTAAAACTAGCATGATTTGGATTTCTTATTAAAGGTAGTGGCATAGGGCTTTTGTTGTATTTTGGCTTTCCTACTGAGCATCTCGGTGCTCACTCCTACTTTATCTTTTCAATTTCAGGTTTTAGTATTGGGATCGCTCGAGCTTGGTTTTACGTTTTGTGGTCACCCATGGGGTCACTTGGAGGTATGTTTAGTTGGTTACCTTTATTTTATTTTCCATTGTTAGTGTTTACCCGTTTGTTCAGTTTTTTTTCTTTACTTTTTTTCTTGTTCAGATTATGTTTATTTATCTTTGTTTAGGCCAAACCGTTACCAACTAGTTTATTTTGATTCCCGGCACTAGTTGCCAGCCCGTGGGGATTGGGAATTCCCTTCGGGCCATGTCGCGGACCGGGTCGGGTGTTGGTTCGGATGACGCACCGGCCTGGTTCGTGACAATATTGGTAACCCTAACTCTATTTCAATTTCTAAAGTATTGTATATTGATGGATTAAAGTATAACCTACTCAGAATATCTCAATTGTGTGATGATGGATTTAATTTTAAATTCAAAAATGATTCATGCCATGTTTTTTATTCCAAGAATAACTTAGTATTTACTACCTTTAGAAATGATAATGTATATGATATAAATCTAGACACACTAACCTCACAGAATGTCTCTTGTCTAAATAACTTTCACAAAGAGTCTTGGATCTGGCATAAAAGACTAGGAAATTGAAACATACACTCTCTTAGGAAGTTAACTAGAAAAGGTTTAGTTAAAGACCTACCCAAATTAGAGTTTTCAAACAATAAAGTGTGTAAACCTTGTTAAAAAGGAAAGCAATATAAAATATCTTTCAAACCAAAGAAATAAGTAATTACTTCTCAATATCTTGAGTTGGTTCACATGGAATTGTTTAGACCATCTAGAGTTTCGAGTCTCAATGTGAGGAACTATGTTTATGTTCTTGTAGATGATTACTCTAGGTACACCTAGATTTTTTTTCTTAGCTCACAAGAGTGAAGTTTGTTCTCACTTTACCAAGTATTCTAGGACTGTAAAAAATCTTAGTGGACTTAAGATTAAATCCTTAATAAGTTATCATGGATGTGAGTTTGAGAATAAAGATTTTGAAGCTTTTTGCTCAAAAAATGGCTATAATCATAATTTCTCTGCTCCTAGGACACCTCAACAGAATGGTGTCGTAGAAAGAAGAAATAGAACTATACAGGAAATTGCCTGAACTATGCTTAATAAATATGACCTACCCATTTGTTTCTAGGATGAAGCTGTTAATATATCTTGTTACATGATAAACAGAGTCTTAATTGGACCCTTCCTTAAGAAAACTCTTTATGAGTTGTGGAATAATAGGAAACCCAAAGTAATTTATTTTAAAGTGTTTGGATATAAAGTTTATATTCTGAACACTAAAGATAATTTAGATAAATTTGCCTCTAAAAGTGATTAAGGAATATTTCTTGGATATTCTACATCAAAAAAATCCTATAGATTCTTTAATAAGAAAACCAAATGCATGGAGGAATCTGTACATATCAAGTTTGATGAAGTAAACCCATATGAGCTCAAGACCTCACTAGAAAATATTGAATAGGATATGTCCAATCTGGATATTAATGATAAAAACTAAAATCATCATATGAAGGAATCTGTGAAAACTTCCAATTATAGAAATTCTCTAGATCCTAACTGTAATGAACCAGATCAACTTTACCAACCTAAAATATCAAGTCCTACCTTTTCTAGACCAACTAGGACCCTTAAAAATCATCCCCTAGATGTTATTGTTGGAGATTTAGATAGAGGAACACAAATGAGAGATTATTTGAGAAACCAGGTTGAGAATCAAGCTTTATTATCACATCTTGAACCTAAAAATATCAATGATGTGATCAATGATGATTTTTGGATAATGGACATGCAAGAAGAACTTAATCAGTTTGAAAGAAATAATGTTTGGAAACTTGTAGATAGACCGAAGGATACTTTGACCATAGGAACCAAATGGGTGTTTATAAATAAATTATATGAAGCTGTAAATATAGTTATAAATAAATCTAGACTAGTTGCACAAGGATATAATCAAGAAGAGGGAATTGATTATGAAGAGACCTTTTCACCAGTAGATAGACTTGAGGCAATTAGGATCTTACTTACCTATACAGCACACATGGATTTTAAACTTTATCAAATGGTTGTCAAAAGTAAATTCTTAAATGGTTATATAACATAAGATGTTTTTGTTGAACAACCCCTAGGTTTTACAAATCCACATTTTCCAAATCATGTGTTCAAATTATCTAAAGCTTTATACGGTTTGAAATAAGCTCCAAGAGCTTGGTATGAAAGGTTGGGTTATTTTCTTATTTCTAAAGGATTTACAAAAGGACTTGCAGATCATACTTTATTTATAAAAATAATTTCAAAATAAGTGTTAATATCTCAAATATATGTAGATGATATTATCTTTGGATCTTCTAAAAAATCCTTATGTAATGATTTTTCAAAAATAATGCACAGCGAGTTTTAAATGAGTTTAATGGGTAAACTTAAATATTTTCTTGGATTTAAAATATTTCAAAATAAAGGAGGTGTTATTTTAAATCAAAGTAAGTATACTAAAGATATTTTGAAAAGGCATGGATTTGATAGAATTAAGAGTAGTGAAACCCCTATGAGTTCTATATGTAAGTTAGATCTTGATGAAAATGGAAAATCTGTTGATCAAACTGCTTACAGAGGAATGATTGGGAGTTTGCTGTACTTAACTGCTAGTAGGCCAGATATTATGTTTAGTGTGTGTATGTGTGCGATATTTCAAGAAAACCCAAAAAGAGTCACATTTAAATGTTGTTAAAAGAATTTTCAAATACCTCAAGTATACAACTAATTTAGGACTGTTATATCCTAAAGGACAACCTTTTGGTTTAGTTAGCTATTCATATACTGAATTTGGTGGATGAAATTTAGATAGAAATAGTACCATTGGAACATGTCACTTTTTGGGAAAGTCTCTAATATCATGGTGTAGTAAAAAGAAAAATTCACTTGCATTATCAACTGTTGAAGCAGAATACATTGTTGCTGGTAGTTGTTGTGCCCAAATTTTGTGGATGAAACACACCTTATTATACTTGGATTTCAATTCAGACATATCCCCATAAACTATAACAACACAAGTGCTATTAACATTTCTAAGAATCCAATTTCTCATTATATAACAAAACATATTGATATAAGAAATCACTTTTTTAGAGATAATTATTAAAAAGGTGATATAACTCTTGAGTTTATTGGGACTGAGCATTATATTTCTGATATATTCATTAAACCCTTAAAATATGAGATAATGAATTACATCAGACATGAACTAGGAATGATAAATCTCTAAGATCTTTGAAACCGATCCTTGAAACCAATCCTTGAAACCGATCCTTGAAAATGATCTTTGAAACCAATCCTTGAAACTAATCCTTGAAAATGATCCTTGAAACCGATCCTTGAAACCGATCCTTGAAACTGATCCTTGAAACCGATCCTTGAAACCGATCCTTGAAACCGATCCTTGAAACTGATCCTTGAAACTGATACTTGAAACTAATCCTTGAATCTGGTTTCGTGAAACCGATCTCTTGAAACCGATCTCGTGAAACCGATCTCATGAAACCGATCACTTGAAATTGATCGTGTAAAACCGATTATATGAAACCAATTTATTTAAGGACTCTTTTTTAACTCTAACTTTTTTAAATAAAATGACGTTGTTTTGTGTTCTTTTTTCCGCATTTAAATTTTATTCTTTACGATTTACAATCCATAAATGATATAATAAGTTTAATCCATCCCGACCTTTCACCTTCCCACTACCGTAAAACCTTCTACCCTTTGTCACTCTATCTCCCGACCACTCAACTCCTTTGGAATCTGAAACCTCAAAATGGAAAGGACCAAGCACGCTATGGAAGAACTGAGAAAATATCTATATGATAAATGTCATAAGGGTGAGGCCAGTGGGCCTACAAAACCAAGCTTGGAAAGCCGAGTGGTTACAGCTAATAAATAAGTGTCTGATGAGTGGCTTCTATTAAGCAAGTAATTTTTATTAAGAGTGTTGGGATCTCAAGGGTGTCTAAGCTAGTTCTCAAACAATTAAAGGCCTTATTATCCTCATCTAGTACATGAGTTTTATAGACATTTAAAGAAATCATTGGATGAATCTTAGGAAGCAAGGATGAAGTCAGTGGTAAAGGGAAAGGAAATAGTGTTTTCGTCTAAGGAATGGGATGAGTGCTTGGAGATGCCTCGTGAAGGTGTATATGCTAATTATCAGGGTAATATTCCACCTTCCTCTGATTTTTTCTCTTATGAAGATGCTCTGAAGGATCTGATTGGAAATGGAGAATCTATGAGGACTATTTTAAATGAATTTGATGGAGAGGAAAGGTTACTTTTTAAGTTTATACAACATCAAATTTTCCCAAGGAATGGATATTTCTCTACTGTGGAGTATCAGGATGTATTCCTGATTTATCTATTGAAAAATGGGATAAAAGTGACCTGTGTAGGTATCTAATGGTGCATGTTTTTTATATGATAAATCCATCCAAGAATACAACATGTTTGTACTATCCCAGGATGACCTCTACCATGTTAAAGAATATGAGCTATGTGGAAGATGGAGATTAAGTGATAAGTGCATATAGTGGTTTCTATATTCAAAAATATATTTTCAAATGAATGAAGATATTATAGAATCCATGGAAGAAAATATAAGTAGGATATGAGTAAAAGTTGTATGAGGAATTCAATCCAATTGACCATCCTACCAGACTAAAGGATCGAGTTGATCTAGGCCTCAAACCAAGAGAGGAACCTATTTATTATGATAAGGAAGTTGAGACTGAGTTTCCAAAGGAATAAGGATATCCTTTTGATGACAGGAGTGATCCTAATATTGCTAAAATCCCCAAAGATATGTCTTATGGACCTTCTAGTCCTCCTTTGGACTCATCCTCAAGAGAACCTTTGTTAGGTGATGAGGATGAGGAAGAGACTGAGGTTACTGGAGTTGAAGGTTATGTGAGTAAATCAGATGAGGAGTCTTATGATGATGATGATGATGATGATGATGATGATGGAAATGATGAGCATGTAAGTTATTCTTTAAAAATGGGACAACAATTAGTTGACAGATCTAGTGAGGAATCTGTATATAGAGCTGGTGATGGTGCTGATCTAATTGAACAGAAGGTTGTTGATCATGGAGATACTGGTCATGAGGATAGATCACCCCATCCTAGTGCTGAAAATCAAGAAATCATTTAGGAATTGAATGAACTTATGGTTGGTGGACATGAGGAAGAAGTTTAGGATCAGGTACCTCAAATTGAGGAAGTTCCTAGAGAAGTTGAAGTGGATGGAGCAAATGCAGAACCTCAAGTTCAGTTGGTACCTGTACCCAGAAATGTTATTATGGCTAGAGGACATGATGAAGAAGTAGATGAAGATTAAGTTGTTTCTAAGCCTCAGGGAAGAAGGGTTAGGATTGAAACTGTTGATCCAAGAGACCGGACCTATACTCGAGAATGGAATAATGATCCAGGATACATTCTTTTTGGGTTTAAATATGACTCGGATGAGGAGAGGGTTCCTTCTCCTCCTACTCCACAAGCCCAAGCTGTAGTAGAACCTATTTCACTTATTCCCCTGGTTGTACCTCTAGTAGAAGATCCAGTAGCACAGATAGTGCCTAGTGACTATGTCACTAAGGCTGATTTGTAGTGATTCAAAAATGATATATGTGAGTCAGTGAGAGCATCAGTTGGATCCAGAAGTGATGCCTCTACTTCAATAGGTATTTTTGATGCAAATGCAGCAAAGATTGCAAGGATGGTGATCCAGGATATTCAACCAAATCTCATTACCACATCAGAAACCATCATTAGACATAATACCTTTCTGAGAGAAGAAGTAAGAAAGATTATAAGTGAGTTAAATTCTCTAACCTCTGATTTCAATACCTCCTTTAGTGGTGTACTGGAAGTTCTTAGGAACTTGGTGACTCATCTACTAAGTATAGATATGAAGAAGTTGAAAGAGGATCTTGGAAAAATGATCAATGGCCCATCCAGTTTTAGGAGTGGGAAAGGTGTTGTGGGTAATCTGGAATCTCTCTAGGTTGTGATGAGAGAGGAACATCAAAATATTTAGAGTGTTTCAGACAAATAAACTCTTGAAAAGGTACATAGAAATACATCCCTTGTGTACAATATGGTAAGGCAGTGCACAAATGAAGCCCCTGCTGTTCAGAAAGATATTAGAGAGGATGTGGATAAGTACTTTACTAAGATCTATACCAAGCATGATCTCATCAATAGCTTCAAGTTTTTAGCATAAAATCTCAATATTCCTCCAGTCACAGAAGCTTTCAAGAAGAAAGTTACTCAATTGAAGGATTTTACCCCTCTTCTGAATAAATTCATGGAAAATAAGGGTGACTTTGATAAATCCATGCAATATGGTGGTGAAATCGTCAATGATTTTATCAACCTCCTTAAGACATATCTACATGTTCAAGATGAAGCAATTGTGGTTCCTCCTACGGCTTCCATTGGTACTACCTCTCAGCCTCCTACTCCAATGACTATCTCTGAAGCTCTTTTCTAGATTTTACTAGTCATTACAGAGAAATCTCCTAGTCGCGTGTTGTCAGAGAGAAGGCCTAGCCTTACAGCAAATGTTCCTACAGGTGTTGCCTTGTCTGGTGTTATCTTCAGACCACATCTTCCTTCTGCCACTCCCAAACCTTCTCATCCTACTCTAGATCCTTCAGATAAAGGTAAATCCCCTCATAATCCAAACCCTTAGTGATGGATTGTGTCTTTGATAGGGATTTTTCCTTTTTTGTTGACTGTACTCTTTTTCTTCTTAATGGAACTCCTTTTTTTCTTCTCTTTGTCTCTCGTTTTTTTTATGATATTTCTCTTATTACCTTCTCCTTTTCTTTTTTTGGCTAATCCCTAAATGGGGAGAAAAGGTATACATTATTAATTTTAGGGGGAGAAATTATGGCATAGGGCACATGGCATGTACTCAATATAATATATATACATTTATTGAGGGGGTATTTGTTTTAAAAACTCAAATAAGGGAAATATTTAGTTATATTGAATAATCAAATTTAGTGAAGTATACTAAGTCCAGTTATTATTATTCCTTACATGTATGCCATAATTTGTGATTATCAAAAGGGGGGATATTGTTGGACCCTCTATACTATAGTAGTTTTCATAATCACAAACAATGTCAATCTACAGATTCTACTATTTCGTTCCATTTAATATCTCTAAGTAAATTAATTATGTCATATAGAATAATATATTTCAATAATTCAATAAACTATGTTTATGAATCAATATGTTTACAAGTGTATATTTACATGTATTTTTTGATGTCACTTAATCTAGTAATGTTATGTGTAATATAGACACTTCATAAGTTTCTCAGAGTCCCTGACACTGATAGGTTGTTCGACACACCGATGTTCTATACACCGATGTTCGACACACTGATGTTCGACACACTGATCTTCGACACACCAATGATCGACACACTGATGTTCGACACACCGATGATGATAGACCGATGATAGACCGATGCTGACACACCGATGATAACATAATGATTATGAAAGACCGATGAAAATGACTTACCGATAGTCATAAATAATTTTTTTAAATTTATTAATTCAAATTTATTTCTAACGGTCATATTTAAACAAATTAATGTTTCTAACATTATTTAATGTTGTATGTAGGACTATCCGTAGAAAGTATGAGTTACATGCATGTGGGGAGATCTTCATGCCTACTGGACCTTGAAGTATAAAAGGATTACAAGCTCAACCTATAAGATATACTCAGAACCCACGATAAAAACAAAAAAAAAATGAGGCAGACTGTGAGAATATGCAAGATATTGCAAATAGAAGAACTCGAGGCTTGAGTAAACAATAAGTATAATATTATAGGCTTCAACCTATTGAAGCTCACTGAACATCCTAACATCAAAGAGATAAACCTTTTCATACCTAGAAGGTAGATTACAGAGACTATGATACTCTGTTCTAAATCCAACTTCTAGAAGAGGACTCGAATATCATCTTCTCTACATCCATTGAGTCTATAGCTTTACTGTACAACACATAGAGATTTATAAACTCTATTCTTATTTTATAACTCTGTTGTGATCTTGTGTTTACTTTTTGAGTAATGTGTGAATCTTTTTGTGTCACACACTATCTCCTGAGCATAACTAAAGGATACAAAAATATCCTCACACTCAATATCATTTTATTCTTGTATCCCATGTAGAACAGTGGAAGACATCTTGTGTGATCTATTTGTTAGTTTTGCCACGAATAACTATGGTAGAGGTCAAGTGTGACCTGGGCAGCCTTGTGTGCTATTGTGAACCCCGATCCAGGGTGTGGATCAAAAGTTTATTAATATAAACTGCTTAGTGGAAGGTGATCACCAAGTGGAGAGGAAAAAGTCTCAGCTTGAGACTGAACCTCTTGTTTTTATCCACTATGTAGTTTGTCTTGTGTTTTAATCTGGTTTGTGTTTAATTCATTTCGCATTAAGATAAATTGAGCTTTTATAGTTTTTTTATCAAGTGTTTATATCTATTTTGAATCATTAGATTATTTTCAAAAGTTTGACTAATCTTTAGATTGGTAAAGCTGGGAACAAATCAATCTTCTGAGAAATTAATTAAACATTCAGGACTTTTATAAATTCATTACAAACTAACTTTGATTATATTTTAATTGGGGATGTTATTTTAAAGAACCAATTTTAACATAAATTTTTATAGATACTCAATTCACCCCCCTCTTGAGTTATCTACTCCGACCAGCAGTTGTAATTGTTTTCAATTTCTTTTGGTGGTCTTGTATTTAGACCTTACTTTCCAGTACTTTTTGTTATACTTTTATGGTGGGATTTTAGATGTATGCATGCATGGTTATTGGTTTTTTTTAATTTTATCTTTTATGGTCTTGAAGATGTGTGCATGTGTAAAAGTATATTAGGCTAAGAACTCCCATGTGTGTGATATGCCAACTCAGCACTGGTCGTTATCCCTTAACCTATTGGAGGCGATAATGGGGTAGTCATGAATCAGGCCTCATTGGGCTGGGTCATGACAGAGTGGTATCCAAGGAAGGTTCTACCATAGGATTTAATTTTGTGAGATTGGTTTGGATTTCATGGAAATGGTGTGTTTTGAGTTTAGATCTCATGCTAGGGACTCCAGTTTTGGTGTAACAGTTAATGTATCCATTTATCAGGACCATGATAACTTGATTGTTGACTCAGTATATATAGGCACTGGTTGTAGGGAAAAAAATTAGTACATGTATCATATATGAATGGTTTGTGATTTCCATGTCCTTATTGAGGTATATATCTAGATATACTCATTGACTATGGTATATATTGTCTGTTTTAGGATGACTTCACATCATTTTACAACTAGGATTTAGCAGTAGGACCATGAGGATGATCCCCTTAGTGACGAGGCTTTGATACATGGACATGTTCAGGAAGTGTTTCCTACAGAAGTTGTACTAGTCTTACCACCACCTATCGAGTAGAATATGGTTCCAAAAGTACCAATAGATGAGGTGTGAAAACTGATCTCACTTCATGAGTTTTAGTGATAGAAAACCCTCAAATTCCAAGGCAAGACCAACCCTTAGGTGGCTGATGATTGGCTTGAGGAAGTGACATGAGTCTTCCGTCTCTTTAGGAAACTGGTATATCATATGGTGGTCCTGGAAGTGAACATTCTCCATGGATCTCCAAGGAAATGGTGGGGATTAGTAACCTAGTTTTATTATGAGGTGAATATTTCATGGTTAGAGTTTGAGAATTGGTTCATAGAAGATTTTTCTCTAACTATGTTGAGGGATGTGTGTATCCAAGAGCTTCTACAGCTTTAGTAGGGAAGTATGATTATGGATAAGTATTCATCGAGTTTCACCAACCTATCTCGATACTTGATAGACATAGTGCATGATCAATTATTTCACTCTCAAACCTTTAATAAAGGACTATATAGATACATCTAATATGGCATGATAACTCTATTAATTCCTACCAATGTTGGGGTATTAGAGCATGGTTTTTTGGTTGAGAGTTTCTTGGATGAGTAGATAGAGATAGTTAGTGTCGACAGTGGGAGAATAGGAGTAGAGACTTCAGAAGAAGGAAGTCGATGACAGACACAATAACCTAGACATGTGATACATTTTAGGAGGTAGTCTCAGGATAGAGGTTCTATGGTTTAGGGATTTTAGGATGGATCTATTCATCCTAGAGAGAGGCAGTGATACTCTTGTGATGGTTGGGGATATCTTGCACAAGATTGTCTGACTCGACGTGTAGTTGATAGAGAGACATTAAATGGGTCACCTAGGCAGAGGAATTAGTTGTAGTAGGTGGGTCTATGGGGTGGTGGACATAGTAGATGAGTTGGTAGAGTAGTTTTAGGTAACAGATGTTATGACTTGCTACCACCACCACCCCTAGGTGGTCTGTTCTAGGCTCAAGGAGCTGGGGGTAGGGGTGAGGGAAGCTGAAGGAAGTTGAGGATTATGACCTAGAGGCTCTAGGGATGATATGAGGTATGATATGTGTCTTATTTACTTTATCTATAGTATTGATAGATATAGGTTTGATTCACTCCTTTCTTATTGCTACTTTGGATCAATACTTAGATATTCCAATTGAGCTCTTAGCTTGACCCATGCACTTGGATACTCCTACTGGAGGCAAATCAATGATCACACACTTCTTCTGATGGTATGACATAACTTTTGGAGGTGATATTTTCTTTTTGGATCTATTTATAGCAGTTATGAGGTTTTAGGATGTCATATTAGGTATGGACTATTTATCTATAGTTCATGCTCAGATATACTATTTCAGGCAGAGGATGTGGTGTGTATACAGTGATGGGACAAGTTTTTTATTTTTGGGTGAAAATGAAACCTAGGTAGAATAGTATGTACTCATTCATAGGAGGTTGCATCCTATTACACACCAGTTAGATAGAATAACCCTTGGTACATTGGATTCTATGATTTTTTGATTTCCTACAGTGGTGGCGGAGTATAAGGATGTCTTTCTTGAGGATGTTCCAGGGATAACTCTCCATCTATAGATAGAGTTTTTTATTTATATACACCCTATGATAGACATGATATATACACCAACATATTAGATGGATCCCGCAGAGCTTCACGGATTGAGGGTGTAGTTGGAGGACTTATAGAGGAAGGTCTTGGTCAGACCTAGTGTTTCACCTTGAGAAGCCCCAATGTTGTTCTCTAAGAAATTTTATGGGATCTTGAGGTTTTGTATGGATTAAAACCACCTAAACTAGGTGACCATGAAGAACAAGTATCCACTTCTAAGGAATGATGACCTATTCGGTCAGTTGAGTGGGGAATGATGGTTCTCAAAGATTGACCTCAGATCAGGCTATCACTAACTATGAATACAGGATGAGGATATACCTAATACAACTTTCCAATTTCATTAAGATCACTACGAGTACTTTCTAATGTCATTCATCATGAAGAAATCCCCAACAATGTTAATGGGACTCATGAACCACATATTTCAACCTTTCTTATACTGGTTTGTGGTGGTCTTCATTGATGATATCCTAGTGTACTTGGCATCTAAGGATGAGCACATGAGACACTTGAGGATGGTCCTAAATGTACTCTAAGAGCACCTGTTTACAAGAATCTCTAAGTTTTAATTCTAGATTCATAAGGTCCACTTTCTAGGACATGTTATCTTAGCTAACAGTGTAGTAGTAGTCCCGGAAAGGGTTAAGGTAGTGTTAGCTTGGGAGCCATCCAAGAGAATGATGGAGGTGCGTAGCTTCCTTAGGTTGGTATGATACTATCAGATATTTGTACCCAATTTTCTAGTAAATTAGCTCCATTTACATCTTGGACTTGAAAGGAGAATCCTTTCATGTGGATAGAGAGGTTCCAATAGGATTTCTAGGAGTTGAGGTAGTGATTGATGAGTGCTCCCATTTTGAGATTATTAGAGGAGGGTGTCAAGTACGTAGTGTTCTGCAATGCATCAGGGGTCGGGTTTGGTTGTGTTTTGATGTAGAGGTAGGTAGTGGTTGGCTATGGTTCATGTTAGTTAAGACCACATGAGTAGAACACAAATACCCATGATCTAGTGCTATCAGCGGTATCCTTCATACTAAATATATGGTGACACTTCTTTTTGGGTGAGTGTTTTATCATCTATTCTGACCATAAGAGTCTCAAGTATATCTTATCTCAAGAGGATATTAACTTGAGATAGAGGTTATGTATAGAGTTCCTATAGGATTATGACTTTGATATTGTCTATACTCCTATGAAGGAGAATGTGGTAGCAAATTCTCTCAGTAGGAGATCATTTTCGTAGTTACTGAGCAAGGAATTAGAGTATTTGGTCTCATTATAGATATACTTTATGGATGGGGATATAGAAGCTTACCTATAGTTGATGGTTGTTACCCATATGCTTCTATAGTGAGTCGGGGAGGCATATCTTGGGGATATAGATTGTGTTTCCATACATACTCATATATCCACTGGATATGCTTCTGATGGATTTTTTGAAGGTGGGGAGAAAGTCATTCTTTTTAGAGGATGTACAATGGTACCAGTTTCACTAAGAGAGGAGGTGTTGATGGAGTTTTATACTTCACCCTCATTGGTACATCTAGGTGTTTTGAAGATGTACTAAGACCTTTGGTAGTAGTTCTAGTAGCCAAGAGTGAAGATATTTGTTATATATTTTTTCTATTATTTCCTTACTTGTTAGCAAGTGAAGGTTGAGCACCAAATTTTAGCAGGTTTGGATCAACCCCTTGATCTACCAAAGTGGAATTGGTATGTGATATCCATGGACTTTGTGATGGGGTTACCACATACATCTAGGGGACACGATTCCATCTGGGTAATCGTAGAATGACTCACCAAGTCAGACCACTTCCTAGCTATTCAAGAATATATTTCAATAGAGAGATTGGGATGTTTTTATGTATAGTAGATAGTTTGGCTCCATGGAGTTCCCTTGATGATAATTTCTAACTATAATTCTTGCTTTACATCATAAATATGGAAAGGATTGTAGTAGGCCTTTGGGACTCAACTACGTTTGAGCATGGCATTTCACCCCCAAACTGATGGTCAAACTAAACAGACCATTCAGGTCTTAGGGGACATGTTGTAGGCTTTCATGTTGAACTTTGGATATAGTTTATAGGATCACCTACCCTTGGTGGATTTTTCCTACAACAACAACTCACTACTACAAATATGGCTTTTATCGGTGCTAAAAATAGCCTTTATCAGCGCTAGAAAAGCGCTGATAAAGCCGGCAAAGATAAAGGGGGGGTTCCCTTTTATCAGAGCTCCGAAAAGCGCTGATAAAAGGGTCCTTTATCAGCGCTTTTCTTTAGCGCTGATAAAAGACCCCTATATTAGCACTTCCTTTATCAGCGCTTTCATTTTAGTGCTGATAAAGGAACCCTTTTATCAGTAATTTTTTAAAAGCGCTGATAAAAGGTAAAAAAAATTAAAAAAATTAAAAAAAATTTAAAAAAAAAATTTTAAAAAAATTAAAAATTTAAAAAATACTGTCAATCGGGGGGCTTTTATAGCGATTGAGCCCCCCCTTTTACAGTGATTTTCTGCCCCTGTACAGCGCCCCATGCACCCCCCTTCACCCTTTAACAGCGCTTGCTCCCATATTCCCCCATGTGTGCACTCCCCTGCCTCCACCAGGATTTGAACTCGAGACCCCCCCCTGCGCACCTAAGCCTTTACCACTACTCTATTTTGATTTGTCTTCCAATTCATGATATCTCTATATATATATTTATATATTTAGTTATATTTATTCGTATAGTAATATATATTTATATTAATATATATATAGTTATATTATAATATATATATATATAGTTATATTAATATATATATATAGCTATATTAATATATATATCTCTCTATATATATATATATATTTAGTTATATTTATTCGTATAGTAATATATATTTATATTAATATATATATATAATTATATTAACATATATATAGTTATATTAATATATATATATATTTATATTTATATATATATTTATAGTAATACTAATATATATATATATGTAGTTATATTAATATATATATAGTTATATTAATATATATATAGTTATTAGATTAATATATATATATAGCTAGATTAATATATATATAGTTAGATTAATATATAGGTATATAAATATTCATATATTTGTATTTTAAATAAAATTGATGTTAGTTATTATTTAGATAAAGCTAATATGTTTTATATATAAATATATTTTATTATTTATATTTATAATTAAATTTTTAGGTGTGAATATATAAAAAATATGTATATATTGTTATATATTTGATTATAAATAGGAGTGCATTATAAAAAAGTATGAAATTTTAAAGACATAATATCAATACGAATGTAATACCTTGGAATAAATTCAGTCCCCACCAAAAAAAATCAATAATACCCCCTTAAACGAGGCTGAAAATCCACAAAATGTTAAAAAATCGGGGTACCCCAATAAAAAACTCAGTTTTGGAGGCCTTCTGGGCCCCTTTTGGCCTCGAAAATTCCTTGATCAGGGTCCCCTGGGTCACAACAACGTAGAGCTCGTCGCAGGCTTCGATTTGATATGTGGTAGAGCTCAAACGGACACCCAGATCAAAAGTTATGGTTGTTTGAAGTTTGAGTTTCATTTTCAACATATTTTGGATCCTTTTTTAATTTTTTTAATTTTTTTAGTCTTCAAATTGTTATTAAATTACTATTACTCTATAATAATTATCAAATTATTAATTAAAAATATTTTTATAATTTTTTTATAAGCCATTTTCACTAAATATCTTATATATTAAGTATATTATAAGTGTAAATGTACATTTATACTTATCTAAAATATATTTAAAAATTATATATTATATTTATATCAATATAACTATATTTATATATTAATATTTTAATATAATTTTTTTAATTTTTTTTTTGAAGTCGACCCTTTATCAGCGCTTTTAAAAAAAGAGCTGATAAAGCCCCCCCCCCTTTATCAGCGCTACTAAACAAGCGTTGATAAAGGGGGTCCCTTTATCAGCACTAAGAAAAGTGCTAATAAAGGGGGGCGCTACGGAAAACTGTTTTTGTGGTAGTGACTACCAATCCACCATCGTTATGGCAATGTTCAAGGCCTTGTATAGACGACCCTGCATCTCACTACGATGTTGGACCGACCTAGGAGAGTCAAAAATTATAGGACCAGAGTTTGTGAGAGCCATGAAAAAGAAGGTGTAGATCATCTATGAGAGAATGAGGACTTCATAGAGCCTTAATAAGTCCTATACAGACTGACGAAGGAGGAATTTAGATTTTTATGAGGGATACTATGTGTTCATAAGGGTCTCACATCGATATGAATTATAAATATTTAGTCAGGACAGAAATATATCTCCAAGATTCATTAGCTCTTTCCAGATACTACATAGAGTTGGTGAGGTAGTATACCTCTTAGCTTCACCCCCACAGTTAGACTAGGTACACGATGTCTTCTATGTGTCGCAACTAAGGAGGTATGTGTATGACCTATCACATGTTATTGACTGGGGTGAGCTAGACATCGATAAAGGGTCTACCTTCAATGAGTACCTGGTAGAGATTGAAGATCAGAAGGAGAGGACCCTTTGTGGGTGAGTGATTCCTTTAGTGTACGTTTGGTGGTAGTATGGGAATATTCATGAGAATACCTGGGAGTGGGAGACCCTGATGCATGATCGATACACACATCTCTTTGTGTAGCATTTTGTTTTGGATTTCTAAGATGTAAATCTCTATGGTGGGGAGAATGTAATGGATTTGATTTTTTCATGTATTAATTTATAATATTAAATGGGTTATTTTTGGAGCTAAGCGCTGAGACAGTGTGAGATTCTAAGGCCTGGTGATCCTAGAATTAATTTTTGAAATATATTAAATATCACACAAGCATAGTTTTTCTAAAAATGTAGAATAACTATTAAATAGAGACTCGGATCAGAAATCTGAGGTAATCATTGAATTTGGAGTGTGGGTTTTACCCTAGGTGATACTTAACCTTAGAGCATGTTGGATGTACGAGTTGAGAACAATTGTGGGAAGATAGTTAAATGAATAAAATTATTTATTTATTTTATTTTATTTATTCTCCATGACCTAGGATTGATCTATAAGTACTATTATATGACCAATTTTTAGGGTTATACACATAACCCTACAAATTAATAGAGAGTGTTGGAGGAAAAATTTCTTAGAGAACGACATCGGATCATAACAAAATCTAGGATCGTTATGCCATCATAATTTGAGGATATCACCAATAATAATGACACGAATTCATTTTTTATCAGTGATTTATCCATATCAATGTAATATTTTTATTTTATATGTATTCACCCCCATTTTCTTATCCCATTATGAATGTGGATCAATCGACCAATGGATTGATTCACAGATCGATAATATTTCATGTAGAGGTTTATCTTCGGTGAATTTGGAGAAATTTTTTATTTGTTTTAGATCTTGATTCTTTATTCTAATGGAAATTAATTAAGGCCAACCCAAAAATGTTTGAGGTTCTTTCCTATCTTTTATTTCTTGGTTTTCTCCCACCATTATTTTTTCGTTCATCACTGTTATTTGTTTTAGCCAGTGGTTCGAAAAATTCTAGATAAATAATCATTATGCACCTATTCCTTGGTGAAACGGATTGATATCCCAAATCCTGGATCAGATCGATGATGAGATCAAGATGTGATGATGGTGACTATGGATCAGGACTATATTATGGATTTACGTGGATGGTTTTTTGGGTGTGCGGAAATGGTGGAGCTTTAAGGTGATTCCTGAGAAACCATGATAGCCAGAAATTATATCTTCAGTGATGAATGAGCTTAGTTGACCCATATCTACAATCCATAGATGGGATCTACAGTAGATTCAGTGGAGGCAGTGAAAAATTTGGAATTTTCATGAATAAATTGTGAGTTTTGTGAAATTCTGAACTACACACCGTGTATTTCAGGAACACATGCCATGTATGGTTCCTTGGATATGAATTTAGAGTTCTGTGTGGAGTTAAGTATCGCACAATGTGTGAACCCTATCACACAGTGTGTGACTTGACTTGGTGACTCAGTGCGTATCACAAAGCATACATGGCCTACCAGACATGGACATGGCTATCCATACATGGACACGACCATCCATACACAGACATGGTCAAGAGTACATGGGGTTGGACATTCCATTTACTTGGACATAGACATGGGTATGGGAATTGATACACTAGTGGGACCCAGTTCAAAAGGGACATGTTGTATACTTATAGTACACATCATGTACTCCTTCAAGGATGACTTTGAGCCCTTATCCTCTTCATCTTGGACAAGTTTCATTTGGGTATGTTACCTTGATCCATTCCCTGAGGGTTTAGTATGGAGTCGTATCCTATTCCTAGGATAGTGATCCCCTTTTAGGAACTTTGGTCTTGGATAGAGTTGTTGGAATCCTTCCATGAGGACCAGGGTGAGATCCTCTATTATAATCATCATTTACCTAGGTGGGTTTCTTGATATCTTCATGACTAACACTACACAGGTGTTTATCTCCTATTTAACAGGTTAATCTAGGTTAGATTATTGGTATACCCCATGTCCCTAGGTGTGATCCTTATCTATGTATTGATCTCTTTAGACTTCAATTATGTACTTCTTATGGTGATACTTGATGAGCATGACATCTCAAATGGATTCCATTAGTATTATCTGACTCATGGAGTGTGTTCTCCCATATGAGTGTTATATGGAACCTTGGAGTAGGAATCCTAGGCTCACAATACGGTTGTGGTCTTACTTGAGACTATGTGTTTATTATGAGTATATCTATATGTTATTTTTATATATTCCATTAACATATGCCTATGATGAGCTAACTATTACTCTTGATGTTATATGCTTAGTGATTTTGGGGTGTCCTACTGGGTATTGTTATACTCACCCCTATATTGGATTTTTCCACACGTGTCATGTCATATACAGACAACCAACCTTTTGATGAAGTCTTAGAGGGACTAGGACTAGGAATAGCTTAGTGAGATAGATAAATTGAGGTTTTTCCTATTGGCTACATTGAAATTAGTTCACTCATACTTCACTGGTTAGAATTGTCTTCAGTTTCTTTTGGTGGGATTTTATTTGTCCCTTTCTTTCCATTACTTTTTGTTATAATCTGATGGTAGGTTTTTAGATGTATTCATGCATGGTTATTGATTTTTTAAAAAATTTAACATTTTATAGGCTTGGATATGGGTGTGTGTGTGTGTGTGTGGATACATTAGGCTAAGTCATCCCATGTGTGTGACATGCCTACTTGGAACTGGTCGCCAGCCCATGGCCTATTAGAGGTGGGCTTGGGGTAGTTGCGACTTGAGACCTATTGGGTAGGGTCATGATAGTTTCAGAATCATATAATCATAACATACAATTTAATTCCATATGAGTAGGGTATTTCATACCTTTTAATATTGTGTGATGAGGTCCAATGTTTCATTCCTTTTAAGGTCATGTTATGAGAACCATATCATATAATTTAAGGTTATATAGGTGAAACTATTGTCTTATAATTTAAGGTCATATGACTAGTGATTCTAGTTAAAAGATGTCTAGTAATGGTATGAGTTTAGAATTTACACATGAGTGGACCAATGTAATAAATCACCTTATAGAAAATGGGGTATACACTATTGGTAGTTCCATTTAGAAATGGACTCAATTGCATGAAACCTCAAATATATTCTATATAGGAGCTGGGAAAAATATGGGGCTTAAACCAATAAATACAATGACTAGAAGACCCTAAATGAATAATTATATAGGAATTATGAGTGGGGAGGAATTCCATGTATTTTCCAAGATGAAGGATCCATATTATTAAGGGGTTTCATGATTGAATACACATTGAGGACCCACTAGAGGAGGAGTATTGGGAGGAATACTTATTCAGAATGGAGAATCTCCTTTATCAAAGGGAAATGTGATTATGTAATTCATCTGTGGGATGTTAATGGAAATAATGTGAAGAGGAATCAAAATGAGCATAAAATATTTTATAGAGTCTTTCCAAAATATTTTTTTGGTTATCCTTTTTTAGCATCGCAAACAACCTGGGTGTGGATTAAATGGCTACATATTCCCTAGTTTTAGGGTCTATAGTTATATAAGAATCAGTTAGGGGATTATTCTTTTCATAAACCTCAATTGAATAGTCCTTGGTCAAATGGAACTAAGGTTTTTTATATGAATTCAGAAAAATTGTTCTTCTCCTAGTGATAGGGGTTATTCAGAAGTGTGCCTCATGGATTGAGGTTCAACTCAGAGGGATCATTTAGCCTCTATGAATAGTTCACTCTAGGGTTATTGGGTCATACATCTTCACCTGATTTAAATTAAAAATGATTCATGTAAAATTAACACCCTTATATCTTCTAATCCTATGGGTATTAATTTTAGGAATAAGGTGATTCACTAATAGATGGGGGTACATGAGTCATGTAAATTTAGCAGTGCTTCAACTTCCCTTAAAAATTATCTAATTTCATGCTCCTAAAAATATATAGTCTCTATATATTTCTACCTTTATATTAAGTCTCCTTTAAAGAGTGGAGGTCCTGGTATTTATAGGAAACTTCATCCATAGAGTATGAAAAATGGGCTTGTGTAATCACATGAGGGATTCATGATCACATGATAGTTTTATGACCATATATTTATGCCTTCATAATTCTTTTCTTCATCATTAAAAACGGTTTTAAACTTAAAATGTACATAAATTTTTATCAAGGAGTCCATTTTCACTCCATAATCTATCAAATCAAATCTAACGAAACAATTTACACCCTTGGCTATCGGGGTATACCTATAGAAATTATTTTAAAGAGTCTAAGTAGGATTAAAAGGACTTCAAATATATAATATAAATTTGTACAATAATTGATTAAATAAAATATATGATCAATTAATTACTTCTAATATGAGGTTATCACCACTATACCACTATATTAGGAAATGTTTCTAAAGAATATATATTCCTTGGTTTATGAGAAATAATGTGACATGTGGGGATCAATTTACATCTTCTTCTTGGATTGATATATTAATTCATATTTATATCATCCAAGTGGGGATCAAATAAAGTTTTATTTGGATGAGTGAAAAACACTTTTTATAGTTCCTACACTTATATTTATCCATTTCCATAAGATTTCATATCCATTTATATGACTAAGAAGGATTCTTTTGTAGATGATTTTTATGAAAAAAATATGCACTATGTTATGAAATAAGATGAATACATAATTAATTATAATGAAAATAAACATTGTATTGTGTTTTAATCATTAGATATATTTTATCATCCAATAGAAAGATATAAATTATTTGGTTTTTTATAGTTGGTGGAAGAGTATTTGTGAAAATTATATATTTTTAGCACCATTTTTGGAAACAAAAGTCTGGGGATACTTCATGCATTCATGAGGTGTAGAGGAAGTATTGGGTGTATCATACTAGGTTGTTATACTCACTCCCTCTATGTCCATCATGGTCCACTTACAAATGTGGTTTGGGTTAACTTACATGTTGTATGGTGGGTTACCTTATCAGATAAAGTGGAGTAGTGATAGTTTTCTAGTGGAGACTAGTAGAGGATAGGTCATTGGTTATATAATGGGTTTATATATAAAGTTTCTAGTTTTTATGTTTGGACCCTTTAGATGTTTATATAAATTATTATGGGTTACATTTCTGAGTTGATGTGGAGTTTCTGGTGTTATGGAGCCCTGGTATCCATATATTAAATATATTAATACCTATGCATGCATTTTTTAGAAATATTAGTTTTTACTTTTGAAAAGAGTGTCATATGGGGAAAACTAAGACTATCATTGAATCTATAACATGAATATTTCCATAGGTGTTAAAAAAGGTTCATTTGCATCTGATATCAAGTCAATACATAGTTATTGGGTAGATATTAAATGGTTTAAATTGATTAAATTAAATATTTAATTTAATTGTCTAATTAGAAGTTCTAACATATCCCTCCTTTATTTAATCCCCTTTATGTAAAATATCTAGGGTTAGTCGCATAACCCTAGGAGATTAGAGGGAGTCATATGGGATGATTTCTTGGATCAAGATCAATAGGTCATGGGATTGACGACATAATTGACGTGGATCACCAATAGCATTAACATGGATATGTTCTTATCTAGTGATCAATACCATAATGAGGTATGTCCTGATATTTTTGAATTATTTCCCTATTATTTTGATTTCAAGTTTGGAATATAAATTCTACTTTGAATCCATAGATCGTTCCCCTTTTTCATGTCCATATTAAATTATCAATTTCGCTTTGACCCTAAAATATTCATTACATTTAATTTTATCTTGATTTTCATAATTGAGATTGATGGTCAAGTTCGCAACAGCCATCGATGAACAAACTTAATTGATTGTGATTTTCTCCCCTTGTTCTTCATGTATTCATCATTGACCTACAACAGGCTAATGATTTGACTACTGGTCTACTTTATATCACGATTGAACCTAAAAACCATGTTGTTTTGTGCAATAGATGATGGAGATAATGATTTAAAAAACTAATGAGGAATGATAAAAGATCACATATGTAATACAAGAGGTTTGAACCCTCAAACGATGATGAAATGTGTGATGGGATTCATTTGGATCGATAGATTTCCCAATTTCTGACTACCAAAGGTTGGAAATCAATGACTTTAGAAGTTTCCTTTGATATCAATGCCTTGGATGAAGCTTTAGGTGAGATTGGTGGTGGAAATAATAGAGTTAGGAAGATATGGTGAGGTAGGAAAACGTTGTTCAAAATTCATGACTACACATCATGTATTCTATAGGATCACACACTATTTATTCTAGGTGTTATGATGACTAGGTTTTCAGGTCAAGATAAATATCACACATCATGTGGCCTAACCCACATGTCATGTGACTCTAGAAGACTATCTGAGTGTGTACAATAAGTACATGACTAGGACCTTGAGTGGTCCTATATGCTACATTCCTCGGGATAAATTTCATGTATATAGTTTTTCACATGCCATGTGGAGAATTAGGACACAATTAGGGATTGGATTGTGCATGCATTCCATTCACACCTCAGAAAAATATTGTATAATTTTTTTAGTGTGTACTACCTCTTATATATCCTTCTTTGGGCGCATAATTGGACCCATGAGTGGTCCTTCTTGAGTAGAATTCAACATAGGACGTGATGGTGTCCTTTCCTTCAACATCAGATATACAGTGTGGGTTTCATAAGAAGATAAATCCTTCCAGTGTGATTGGATGGTGTTGAGACTTGAGCATAATCTATCAAGTGACATCAGGGTTAATACCCCCAAGCATCATGTATATGTTAGGGAATGGGTCCCCCACTTCCTTGGTATAGATAGGGTCGGTACCCCTTCATACCCACTCGAGGGTGTGGGTCTTCTTTCTGCAAATTTGGTACCCCATCATCTATGAGCTCAGAAGAGGCATGGGTCCTCTACTGGGGTTCAATAACCCCCATCGACCATGACATTCCATTGAAATGGTGTGGATCCTCCACAGTGTATCTATAAAGGTTGTGTTGGGATACTATCATCAGAACAACATTGAATCTTAGAGCTATAGGAAAAATTACCATCCTTATCAGGTTGTGAATATCAAAAGCTCCCTCTCTCTCTCTCTTTGACTTGGTTTCTTTTATGATCCTATCTATTGTTGGGTTTCTTTCTTCCCACTTTGTCTCATTATTTGAGCTAACTAATTTATTTATACTACTTCCCTAATTAGTATTTTGGGGAATCCTATTGGGTATGTATATACTCACCCCTATGGGATTTTCCTACACATGTAGTGTTTTATACAGACAACAAGAAGTTAGATGGTGACCTCATTAGGCTTGTTTTTGGTATATTTTAGTGGTATAGGGCAACAATTATCATAATCAATGGTCGATTTCAAGGTTCATGAGTAGGAATATTACTCCTCTATTGTTGTTAGGTTGGGACTCCCTTTATTTTTTGTTAGGAATGTAGATTTTCCCTTTATACTTTAGATATTTTTTATATTATTTCACTCTATTTTTTCTTATAGGTTTTTTAACAGATTTGATTCCTCTTGGTTTAGTAAAGTTTTATCAATCCAACATGGTTGTGGCGTACTTATAGGTGTGCATGTGTACAAGTTTATTTTTCTAAGTTTTTTTATTTGTGAAATATGCCTACTCAATTGTATTCTCTATCCCCTAATCTATTATATCAGGTATTGTGGTGTTATACTCAACTTACCACCAATCCAGATGGGACCCTGGTGGATCAGGTCATGACATTGTATTTATATCAAGATTTGTGGTATGGTTTTTTGTATATTAATGCTATATGTATAAATATTTTTATACTTATTTTGTTGTGTATTATTTTTAATGATGTAATCATTGTATTAGTTTATGGATAAATATTTCCCATAGGTAAGTGTATGTTTCTTATGTTCATTATCAATCCTATGATGGTTGGGGGATGGCTATTGTGGGTTTCTTATTAGTTTAGGGTTTGGTTCGAGTGTCCGAACCATGTTAGGATGTTTCAAAAAGTTAGGAGATTAATTTGGAGATATTTTTTTACTAATATGAATGTGTTTTATTATTAATAAATAGTTACAACTCATGAATAAAATAGTTAATAATTTTTATCCATCTTGGCTATATTAGGGGACATTTAAGATTAAATATTAGTGTCATAAATTGTCACACCCCAACCCCAATTAAATTTATTATTTAATTTATTTTTTATTCTCATTTTTTATCTCTCTTTTAGAGTGGTTTTTATTTTAAATTTATAGGTTTTTGGAGGTGTAGAACATGTCACGTAGTTTAGGTGCATTGTTAGTACAAACCATGCGATAATAGTGTGATAGGCACTATGGTTTTGATAGAGCCAAATCACATAGTTGGGGCATGGTTAGTCTAATTATGTTGCCTGTCCATGTGAATTAATCTAGGATCCTAGTAGAGGAGAAATATTTAGTGCATGGTTAGGAAAATCATTCATCCATGCATAGTTCCTAGATTCATTAAAAATTGAATATTTTCATTTTTCCCCTACTCAGATTTAACACCAAATTGCACCTCCCCTCCCTCATTTGGCCCACATAACTCCAAGAGGTCCCCTCTCTTGGTTCCTCTTAATACCATGATTATTTATCATGTATTATTTGAGGTTCAAGACTTCATTTCTTAGGTAATCACTATTAATCTCTCCCCCTTCATTATTTTATCTTTTCCTCTCTTTTTATTTCCCTACCATGGTCTTGGAGACCTAGGGTTACCTCTTTATAGATTTTAAGATGGGTATTCCTTGTATTTTGGTTTCATATTAGTCTTTTAGGTTTATCTTGGCTTTATTGATGTGGATTTAAGTCGTCGTTTGTAAAGGAGACTTGATTCCTGGTAGGTAGTCCTACGCATGACACTTTAAATTTTGAACTACTATTTATTATTGATTTAATTGATTAATTTTGGTGTTTCAAAATTAATATCAAGTATAATTAGTATATTTTATAAAAAATGAGTTTATTCCCTTATATTTCATCAAATTTTCATGTATTTTCCTTTTTTTTCAATGCTTAAAGCCTCTTTTGGAAATCCATGCTTTATAGGTGTTTGTTTAAAGGCCCGGTTGGCTTCTTTGAATTAATGGGTGTATTTTGAAATATTTTTTCACCTTGGTTTAATATAAAGGTATTAGTTTGATGGAAATGTGTGTGCTTTTATTTTTAAAATTATTTGGTAACTTATATTTTATGAGGAAATTCTTTGAGGACTATTTTTCACTTTTGAAATGATTTTACCTAAATAAAACCCCTCTTGAAACATGACCCTTGGTATTTTGAAAATGTATGTCGTTATTTATATTAATTAGATAGTTCCATGTGAAGGGTCTTATTAATTTATTATATTCTTTTGATGGAAATTGGGCTCATTTCATGTGAGGGAATTGAATGTGAGTGTCTGAATTGTTTGTGAAATGTATTATATGTATTTCTATGTGATATTTTTTTGACTCACTTCCATTTTTGGATTCATGTGTAACCAAGGGTATTTAGGTGGGAGGTATAGGTATACATGTTGAACAAGATTATGATCATTATCTCTCTAGTGTCCTTGAGATTAATTTTAGTCTGTTTATGGGATGTTCTCCTCAATTAGTCTAGTGAAGTAAAGACTGAGTGTTTGATCAGGTTGATTCTTATCCAACGATGGTCTTGTTTAGTAGTTTGTATATCTCTTACCTATATTGTTTCCCCTCATAGCCTCTAGGTTACCATTATATGATGTTTTCAAATTATTTATGTTCAAAGTTTTTAGATATTAAAATTTTAATTGGTTTCAAATTGAAACTATGGGATTCTCCCCTTTTACGTGATAAAAGAAAAACCATTAATTTGGTTGTCCCTAGGGAATTATTTATGAATGTATACATTAGAATATATATGTATGTATGTATGTATGTATAGTTTCCTGGTTATGCATGCATTTACATGTCTAAGAGCACATACATATGTGTGAATCTCTATATATATTCCTTGATACAATTCATAGTGTTATTTCTTTAAAATATTGGTTTTAGAAAAGAATATCTTATTATTTTATTATATTTAAAAATAAAAAACCTAGTTTCATTCATACCTATTTTAAAACTAGCATGACATGGTTTACTTTTAAAGTGTATGCATGGACTGGAGGGTGGTGACCTACTGGGAAATTATGTTCATGCCTATCAACATTATAGGATTCAGAGGTTTATATAAATCTATATGAATGAGAAGGTTGGGTATCAAACTCTTAGTTCGAGTATGGGTGGTGTCTAATTAAGGTGTTTCACTCAGTACATAGACATTAGTGATTAGGGATTGTCCAGTTTTCTTTTTCTTATTTTGGTATCTCTATTATGTCAACCCTTTCAGCTTCATGATTTTATACGCTATATCTTATATCATTTAGTGTTTTTATTTTATCCATTGATGTGATTTGATTTATTTATCTTATGTTTCATTTGAATTTGTTTATACTTTATATATACTTACGTATTGATGAAACCATCAAATATATGGTTCGTTCATGTTGGGTTCCCTTGTGGAAACCCCTTTTTAATTATTTATCTTTGAGTGAAATCATTCCCTTTGGTACTCATTGATTCCCTTGGTACTTGTGTCTAGCCTGTGAGGACCGAGAACGCCACTCAGGTATGTCATGAGCTAGATCGAGTGCTCATCCTAGGGAGTGGCTTGAGATAGTTCATAATAAAATGTTATCAAATCCCTTGGTTCTTGTGAAGGCCTAGGTATTTGATTCACCCATACTATTTTGGGATATTGGGTAGATTGGTGGAAATATCATCGTAACTCAAGTGGTCGGTCATGAGTAGGTGCTTGATCACCACCTATTTGGATAATGTTATATTTACCAAATTGGTCTAGGTTTTTTATGTATTGAATCCAAGCTCGGCTCTCAATTTTTTTGAGATTTTTAGCCTTTATTTGGGTAATTATTTTTAGTATTAGGAATTCATGGATTATTTTGAGAAGCTTCAAGTATTGGAGCAGAATTAAAAGGGAAATTATTGGGTTCATGGTTACTATACATAATTTGTAAAACTATGTAAAGACTTTGCAGACCCCTCTAGTTCTCTTCTTGTGAGTTTCACATGGTTGGCACACAGTCTACCAACTCATGTAGCCAAACCATGCATAGCTGTTATTTCATTGAAATTTGTGTGATTTTGATTTCTTATGGATTGAATTTCCTTTAATATTTCTTTATATTGATTTATCATGGTTTATAATGTTTATTATGGACTAAAAATGATATTTTTCTTTATTTAAATTTTATTTTTAAAATTAAACCTTGGGTTGTTTTGAAAATAGTCAGAATTTGTAATGGATTTGAATATTTTACTAAATGTTATAAGAATTAAAATGAAACATGGGTTAACTAATGTCTTGATTTAATGAATAAGATTTATTTTATAATTCATTAAAAAAAATTAAGAATGAATTTATAAAATTCTATTTGAAATTTATCTTTGAGATTTTGAATCGGGTAAAAGTATAAATTTAAAATATCTTAAGAATAAATGAGTGGAATTTAATGAAATATTATGAAGGACATAGATTGTTTTAAATTGAAATTTTTGTAAAAAAATTATTAATGTGTCTTCCTAATAAATCTTAGGAATCATATTGTGTTTTAAATTTTTTATGGTCATGTGTTGATTGGATGTTTCCATTGATGTTTCAGGATTTACTACTTTATTATATTTGGGTTTGAACATTATGGAATTGAGGGTTATTTTAAAGGGTGTTTGAGATTAACTTATGGATTATAGAGTTTGAATTTATATTGGGTTTTGATCATGTTATATATTTAATATTTTTAGAGGATAACCCAGTTAAGACCTATGGATTCACAAGAGGGATATATGGGTGGTTCACTACATATAAACCCTAGGGTTAATCAAGTTATGTCTAAGTTGTTTTCTCCAACTAATCTAATTATGCAATGTGGTGATAATTCTCTTCTATCCCAACTATAGGACTTCATCTGTGAGTTCCAGAGTCTGAATCCTCATCACTTACTTAGGAAACCAAATTCTCAAGAGGTAAATAAGGTTACAGGGAATCTAAGTGATCTTATTCTAGCTTAAGCTTCCTAGGATTCTTAAAATCAAGTTTGTGAACTTCATGCTAAAGGGTCTAAGTTGGAAATGGTGGAATTACACTATATAGATGAAGCCAATTAGAGACATTTCTTATGAATAATTCAAGGCATTGTTCATCCAACAGATTTTCCTTGATGTGGTAAAAGTATCGAAGGAGATAGAATTGCATGGCCTCCAGTAAGGTGATAGATCAGTGTTGGAATATGTCATTCTATTTTCTAAGTTGGTGTCATACCATCCTGACTTGGCCATAGATAAATCCTTGAAGGAATGGTATTTCGAAAGGGGTCTCTGACTAGATCATATATTGGTGGTGTCTTCTCCTAGACTTAACACTTATGAAGACATATTGAAGCGGGCCATGAGGTTTGAATTCGGCTTCGTAGGAATTTCATAAGCAGTTGATATCTCACCTGTCCCTTGGAGTAGTGGAGAGTGTTGGACTGGCTCCTTATCAATTCAATTATATTTTTTTTTTTATAATTACAATATAATATATTTCATAATTTCTTTATTTGGATTATTTTATTTTATTTTATTTTATTTTATTTTATTTTATTTTATTTTATTTTATTGAAAAGATTTTTTAAATTATTTTTTAGTTATTCTTCATTTATTTATATTATTCTTATTATTATTTATATTTCTTTTGAATTATTTTTGGTGAAAAAACATTTTTCTAAAGTTATTTTTTACCTTTACATGAGTTTTATTAAATTTTATTTTCCCTTACACAAGCTTTATAAATCTATTTTTATCCTTGTGTAACTTTTCTTTTACCCTTATGCATGCTATGCAATTTTCTCTTTACCATTATGTAAGTTTATAGCTACCTTTATGAAAGATTAGCATACCATTACGCATGCTTTATAAATTTGTGCTTGCCTTTATAAAATGTTTAAGTTTACCCTTACACAACCCAATTATACCTTTATGCAGCACATGTATTTTTTGTTTACCCTTATGCAACACCAGCTACCTTTACACATGCATTTCCTTACCTTTACACACCTCTTTTATTTACCCTTATGCACAGTATTGAATTCTCTCATTACCCTCACCCAATGAGCATTACCTTTATGTATGCTATATATTATATGTGTTACATTTACGGATTTTTTGGATTTTGTTTTATATCTTTATTCATGCATGAAAATTTACCCTTACATAAGTCTAGAAAATCCAGTTTACTCTGTTTCACGATTTTCTGGATATTTTAGTTTATTATAACAAATGTTTAAATTGTTTTAATGGCTTTATAAATTCATATTAATGATTTAAAACATGTTTTAATTGTTTTTACATTATTTTAAACACTTTTATATAAAGTTTAATATTGTTCCTCATTTACGCATGAACATACTGTAAATGTCTTGAATATTTTGTGTTTTTTATATTGAGTTGATTTCTTTGATTTTAATATTTATAAAATCATGTTACAGTCTAATAAAGTTATTAAAACCTATTTCAAATGTTTTTAATGCAATATTTTTAAAGTTTTATATTATCACATGTATAAATATAGAAAGATATTTGAAATTCAAATTTTGAATATTCTTCTGTGTTAGATTTTATGTGTTATCTTTGACCTATTATTTTTGTTATTTTTTTAATTATTTCTAATGAGTGTTTTTAAATTGGTTTTAATTGTTTAATGGTTTTAAATTCAAATGATAATTTTATCAATAATCTATTTCTCTCTCTCTGATAATTCTGATTATTATTATTATTATTATTTTATATTTGTTTTACCTAATGATTTCTCTAGCCTTGTTGAGTTAATTTTTTTGGGATCAAGTGGTCTTGAATAAATGATGGTCAAAATACATTTCACTTAGACATATTTGGCTTAAAGTCTCTTGAAGGGTTCTAGAACATTATTGATGGGTGTGAATCCTATAAATAGATACCTTTGTAGGCCTCAGCAATTAATATCAACAATCCTTGACAATCATTCTCTATTTTCCAACTTGATCAATTCCTCTCAAAGTGATTTTATTTATAAATCTTCTATCTCCTTCTAGAGTGTAAATTAAATTGTAATATTCAAATAACTATCTTATTTTATTCTCATTCACTCCTAGTTTTCATCATATTTATTGAGATATTTGAGACCAATCTTAAAATTCATTGCTTCCTAAAAATTCTCTTATCTTCCTATTTCTTCTAATATTGGTGCTCACTACCTTTAAAGTGAGGGACTTTTTTTTTCTTACTACTTCTGTTAAAAAGGAAAGGGAATATTATTTTTTGGTTTCAAGCTTTATTTCTATATAGATGGTGTATTTATATGTGGTTTCTTATTATAACCTAAAAATTAAGGGATTGTTTTAGTAACTTGGATGTCATTAAATTAAAGGGACTAATACATTAAATCCTAAAGATATTAAGGTGGTAGGCATAGGGGTGCTTTTGGGTACCATTATTGAACCGCCTTACCAAATATTTTTTTATATTTACTTTCCAAAATTTAATTTATTTATCTCTTTCAATAATTCATTTCATAATTTTCATAATCCATCGAACACACTTAATTGATTTATTCTCAAATTTTTCTTTAATTTTTTATTCCAATTTTATTAATAAATTTAATTATATTGATGCACTTTAAATACATTGATTCTTTGATTATTTTATAAATATGTTTTTATAAATTATATTGTTTTCCTTTAAATTTTTTAAAGATAAATTCACCCCCCCCCCCCCACACACACACACACCATTTTATCTCCTATCTCTGGCATGTATTTGGTATCAAAGGGAAACTTTGACCTTATTTTAAAAACACGTTTTCAAAATCTATTTTATCTTGATACCTACATTTGGTATCATAGGGGTACTTTGTATTTTTATCGAAGATATTCATTATTTTAAAAAAAAATATTATTTTAAAAATTTTGTTTTTAAAATCCTAATTGATTTTAAAGCTCAATTTTTTTAATGGAATATTTCTCACAAGATCCTATTTTTTATGGTATAAATTATTCCTACTAGAAGAATTGAATGTGAACCATTCTTAGTAGTATTATTTATCTTGTTTATAGAATTTTTATGCATGGATTTAAACTTTCAAATATTTCAAAGGAAAATTGGACTCCCAATGACATATCTCTTTTTGAACTTTATAGGAAAGTTAGGAATATTTTATATTATAGATTAAATAGAAATGAATTCAAACATATTTCCTTATGAAAAGCGGCTCATGAAATATGGAATCTTTTAGAAATATCTTGTGAATGTACAAATGAATCCATGGAATCAAAAGAACTAAAATTGACCATCAACTTCACTACAATCAATGACAACTCTTTAAAAAGTGATGGTGGTGAAAATATTGATCAATTTTCCATAAATAGAAATCAAATTGAAGTTCCGGAATTAACTTGTTTTAATTGAAGAGGGAAGGTCTGCTTCAAACTTGATTGTCCCTTGAAAAAGAAAAGGTCCAAATACAAGAATAAATATAAGAAATATTTAAAGGTCACGACTTGGAGTGCTAGTAAAGATTCAATTTCAATGTATGAATTAAGCAAAGAAATCCCCAAGTGTCTCATGACACATGTCATGGATGTAATTGAGGTTAGTTCAAAAATTTCTCTCTCTCCTTCGCATTCCTCTTATTATCCTTCTACTTCTTCTACCTCTTCTTTAAATTATAAAGATCTTATTAATGATAAAAATTAACTTCAAAATGGTTTTTGTGATCTTCTTTCAAAATTCATATATCGTAAAAAGAAACACAACCTCTTTATTTCCAAAAAATATCAACTTTTAAAAGAAAAATCAGGTTTACTTTTAAAATTAAAAGATCAACCAAATATTAAAAATTTGGAATTTAAAATTAAGGATCATAAAAAATAGATTTTTTATTTTACTGAAGGGGAATAAAATTTAAATAATTTTTCATTCTCAAGAACCTGTTAAAAATCATTATGGTTTTGGTTTTTTAAAAAAAATAAAGTTTTCCCAATAATTTTATAAAGACTGCTTTTGAAAAGGAATTTTCTAAAATTAAATTTTTTTAATTATTTTAATAAAGTTGGTCATCTTATTTATAAATGAAATTGTAAAAATTCTAGAAATGGTAGACTAAAAATCATTCATATTTCTTCTCAATTTTCTAGAATAAATTATCATTCTAAACAAATTTGGGTTCCAAAACATTTATTATCCAATCTTAGGAGACCCAAAATTGTTTCTCTATTTTAATGATTATTATTTCAAACTTTCAAACCTAAACTCTAGGTACCAAAAGGTCCCTTTTAATTATTTCTTATGGGGATTTTTCACCAAACCTCAATGCACTATCAATTGTTAGCTTCTCTTAATCAATGTAGTGTTCACCACTTAAAGTGATTGATCAACTATTTCACACCTTGAGCTTAATGCTTATGATCTAAGTGAGGGGGAGCCTAGAACTTTCCTTTGTATAGATTCTTTAGACATCAACACTTATCTTCTTGAGAATAAGTTTCTTTGTTTTGTTTCTTTTTAAATTTTTTTTTAATTTATTTCAAAATTATTTTTAAATTTAATTTATATTTTATTTTATTTTTTTAATTTATTTTTAAATTTATTTTTTAATTTATTTTTAAATTACTTTTTAAATTTCTTATTTAATTTTTTTTTTTAATTTTTTTTAAAATAAAAAAATTTCAAAATTATTTTTCAAAATGGATTTAATTTTTTTTATGTTTTTGAAAACATTTCATAATTTTGGAAAAGTGAAGTGACAATGACACACTATGAAAAACATTCATGTCTAAATACAAACAAGTAGGTATGGTTATAGCATATATGCTCCCAGGTATTTATCTCGAAAAGAGTTAATTGGATTTGTTAACCCTTTCTCCATCCTTGTCATGATGAGTGGGCCTTGTTGTACACCTTGTTTGACACTCCTAGGAAATTTTCTATGGTTTATTAAAAAAATATTTTTTAAACCTTAAAAATGAAAATTATTTTTCAAAATATCTATTTTTTTTAAAAAAAACCTTTAAATTTTTTAAATCATTTTCATACCTTTTACAATTCCTTGGATTTCATATTATTTATTTTTATGGATCTTTTTTAAAAAAATTAGAAACATTATTTAAGGGGATCTATCTTTTTTTATATACCTTATATTTTTTATTTTTTATAGAAAATGTTTTTGAAAATTTTGACTTATTTATTTCAAAAATGTGGAGAAATTGTTTTAATTTTTTTAAAACCTTTTGATTAATTCCAAAAGGGGGAGAAATTTTCAAATTGGTATTTTGTTTTATAATTGTCAAAAATGAGGAGATTGTTGGATTTTATCCTCATCACTTTAATTATTTTTTTTGTTTTAATCATTATAATATAATATATTTTATAATTTTTTTGGATAATTTTTTTTATATTTTTTTTATTTTATTTTATTTTATTTTATTTTTATTTTATTTTTATTTTATTTTATTTCATTTTTGTATATTTTATTTTATTTTATTTCATTATATTTCATTCTATTGAAAACATTTTTAAATTTTTTTTATTTATTATTCATTTATTTTTATTATTCTTAATATTCTTTATATTTCTTTTTAATTGTTTTTATTGAAAAAATATTTTTTAAAAGTTATTTTTTACATTTAAATAATTTTTTTAAATTTTTCTTTCTTACGCTAGCTTTATAATTCTATTTTTATCCTTACATAACTTTTCCCTTACCCTTGTTTATGTTATAAAATTTTCCCTTTACCTTTAAGTAAACTTATAGCTATCTTTATGAAAGTCCAACTTACCCTTATGCATGATTTATAAATTCATGTTTGCCTTTATGCAATTTTTATGTTTACTCTTACACAACTCAATTATACCCTTACACAACGAATGTATTTTGTGTTTACCCTGTTCCAGCTTCCTTTACGTAGCTTATGAGTTACCTTTATGATTGTTTTTCTAAACTTTTACATAGCTCTTTTGTTTACACTTATGCATGGTATTGAATTCTCTTATTTCCCTTACCAATGAGAATTACCTTTATGCATGCTATATATTATATGTGTTACCTTTACGCATTGTTTGGATTTTGTTTTATACCTTTACGCATGCATGAAAATTTACCTTTACACAAATATAGAAAATCTAGTTTACCCCATTTCATGATTTTCTTGATATTTTGATTTGTTTCATGCGTATAAAAAATGTTTAAATTGTTTTAATGATTTTATAAATTCATATTAATTATTTAGAATCTGTGATGATTTTTTTACATTATTTTATACACTTTTATATGAATTTTAATATTGTTCTTAATTTACTCATGAACTTGTAGTAAATGTATCAAATATTTCATATATATTATTTTGAGTTGATTTCTTTGATTTTAATGCTTCTAAAATCATGTTATAGTATAATGAAGTTATTCAAACCTATTTCAAATATTTTTAATATAGTATCTTTAAATTTTGATATTATCTCTTGTATAAATATAAAAATATATTTGAAATTCAAATTTTTATTATTCTTATATATAATAATTTATGTGTTATCTTTGACCTATTATTTTGGTTATTTTTTGAACTCTTTTTAACAAGTGTTTTTAAATTAGTTTTAATTGTTCAATGGTTTTAAATTCAAACCATAATTTTATTAATAATTTTTTTCTCACTCCTCGATAATTCTGAATATTATTATTTTTTATATATTATATTTTCTTAATGGTTCCCCTGGATTTTTGAGTTAATTTTTTTAAAGGGATCAAGCAAGCTTGAACAAATGATGGTCAAAATACATTGAACTTGGAATTATTCAGATTAAAGACTCCTGAAGGGTTCCAGAATATTATCAAAGGATGAGAAGTCTATAAATAGAGATCCTTGGAGGCCTTGGAAATTAACATTGACATTCCTTGATAATCATTCTCTGTTTTCCAACATACTCAATTCCTCTCAAAGTGATTTCATTTCTAAATATTCTTTAACCTTCTAGAGTTTGAAAAAAAAATTAATATCTAGATCACTCTCTTCTTTTATTCTCATTCTCTCCTAGTGTTCAACATGTTCATTGATAGATTTGATACTAATATTAAATGTGATTTCTTCTTAGTAATCCTCTCCAGTTCCTATTTCAACTAATATTGGTGCTCACTTCCTTTAAAGTGAGGGTCTTTGGTTTTCTTTCCATTTCCATTAAAAGGTTGAGGGATTATTCTTCTATGGTTTTGTAGCATTTTCAATAAAGAGCTAGTGTCTTTGTATCTAGTTTCTTGTTATAACCTAAAAATCAAGGGATAGTTTTGGTAACTTGGATATAATTAAAGATAATGGACTAATATATTAAATTCTTAATGGATTTAGGTTATATATATATGGGTTCCTTTTGGTACTATTACTAAAATGCCTTACCAAATATTGTTTTATGTTTACATTCAACAATTTAATTTATTTATCGCTTTAAATCATTCATTTCATAATTTTTTTAATCCATCAAACGCGCTTAATCAATTTATTTTCAAATGGATCTTTAATTTATTATTACACTTTTATTTTTATATTCAATTATATTATTATGATTTAAATACTTTGATTCTTTGATTCTTTTATAAATAAGTTTTTATAAATTGGATTATTTTACTTTAAATTTGTTAAAGGAAAAATCATCTCCTTCCATTTTATCTCTTATCTCTAACCTACAGAGGGAGCTCTAATGAAGGGAAGGGGAAGAAATCCAAGTCAGAGAAACTGGGTATTGAAATCAAGAGTTTGTTAAACTTTTTCATGTCAGGGACTTCTGGAGAAATTTTTGGGTGTGTCGCCAGTGTGGAAAGGCAAGATATAAAAAAAAATCTTGTCTGAAGTCTCCAAATAATTGTTGAACCTATGGTCGTATGGGTCACCTTCAAAGGTTCTTTTGATGGTTCACTTATAAAATAGGTAGATCCAAGTCCACTCATTTGGAAAATCATTAGGTTTAATCTATTGAACCTAGTGTTAAAGTGGTGTATGTTTAAGGTTTTCCTTAGTTGTTTTATGATTTTTCCTATTATAGTTTTCTAGTTATGTGTTATAGACTATTATTTTTAAGAGGTATAATGTTTTAATATTATAATGGTTGTGGAAATACATTTGAATAGAATAATATCCTATGGTAATTTTGAAATTTTGTTTGTGGCGTTTGGTAGATTTTTTATCGTTTCCCTTTCTGTTTTAAGACCTGTGTTGCATTGAGGTTCATAGACCTTTTTCTAATTTCCAAGGTCAGGGTCCAACTAGGGTTATAATATGGTGGGGATGACACCATATAATAATATATTATCAAACCTAGTGAGTTTTTTTCAATTTCTTTGTTTTAGATATGTGATTTATAATTTTGGATTTACCCTTTAATACCTTCTTGTCCTGGCCCTATTTTTAGTTGTTTGGCTAGTTTGGATTGTAGATTGTGTTATAAACACTCTAGTATATAGAGTGTAGGCCATAAAAAATTAGTTTGGTTGTTCTTGGGTTGGGATGGTCCTTTTTTTGAATCTCTTGTGAGAGGGTTAGCCTTTCCTTTTTGTAAATTGTTGCTTCGTTAGTGGTGGTCCTTCGATATCTTGGTCTTCCATCTTATGGGGTGACTTTTTTGTTAGGTTTGGGAATGCTTGGAGTACCAAATTTTATTTTGATGAATAATCAGGTTTATTTTGGATAATCTCTTTATTATAATGGTTTCTCTCCTCTCAAATCATGCCTTTGTTAGGAGCTTGAACTTCTATCCTTTGGCTTGATCAACAAATCATTTGGGTGCTTTTTGTGGGAAGAGAGTGTTATGCTAGAGAGTTTTTCACACCCTATACCCACTCAACTCTATTATTTAATTTTTTTTGTATCCTTTTTTTTATTTATTTTTAGGTAATTTTTATTTTAAATTTATAGGTTTAGGGAGATGTAGAGCATATAGCACGGTTTAGTCACATGATTGGTATATACCATAAGACAACTGTGTGACAAACACTACAATTTTGACAAATCCAAAATTTCATGGTTAGTGTACAGTTGGTCTAACTATGTGTCCTTCACATGTGAATAACTCTAGGATCCCAATAGACAGTGCACGGTTGGTGCATTGTTTGGAAAATTGTCTCGCCAAACCATGTGTAGTGCCTAGATTCATTAAAAATGGAAGATTACCCTTTCCCTTGCTCAAATTTAACCCCAAATTCCACCAATCATCCCTTATTTGGATCACGTGACTCTAGGAGGTCCCCTTACTTTATTCCTATTTATCCTATGATAATTTTTCTTGTATTATTACAGGTTTCAGGTTGTATTTCTTAGGTAATCACTCTTAATCTCTCACCCTTAATTATTCTCGCTTTTCTTCTCTTTTTCATACCCAAATATGTTCTTAGAGACCTAGGGTTACCTCTTTGTAACATCCCATTATTGTTTTAAAGTTTTCTTAAACCCTATTTTTTATCAATCTTTATTTGGTTTCGTTTGGGGTTGTTTCGGGTTAAAGATTTCATAATCTTGAAAATTCTGGGCTAGTGCATGGTTGGCACACGATTTGTCAAATCGTGCACCCCTCAATAAGAAAATTGAAAATTTTGGACAGAGAGATATACACAAATTGAAAATGGTTATCCAAGCCATGTTTCCCCTTAGTATAAACCGTGCAACCCATTTATAATGGGTGCACGGTCTGTATACAGTTTTTCCAAACCATACGTCGTTTCCCGAGAAACTGTGCAGAAGGGCTTTTTAGAGATCCACTTTTTTTAAAAAAAATTCCAAACCCTCTTTTTAGGTCCCGGATGGACCTCATTCAACCCAAACAAGTTTATACCAACCTTAGAGCTCCAAAAGAGGATTCTTGACCCCTTGAACACCTCCTAAAAGTGATCTGAATCTAGGATAACATCAGTCGATCCTCTTTTGGTTAGATTCCTTCTCATGTTCTTGATCTCCCGTAATCTCTCTATTTATCCCTAGGGATTTATAGATATCCATATATTGTTATAGGATATAATACCCTCTATTATGGATCTAAACCTTGGTTTGATTCTTGTTTCTCCTAGATCTCGTTGTTGTTGTTCTTCCTCGGGAAATCCCGATTAGGGTTTGATGCTTCGATTTCTAGCGGCTCTGAGGTAGGTGGTTCTATTACAATGCCCAAATTATATTAACCCTAATTGCTTCATTTAAATTTCAGTTGTTATAATTTAAATTCAATTCTTTGGATTTTTATTGTATGGATTTCAATTGGTTGTGGGAAAAAACCCAATTCTGGTGAATTGGGGTTTTTTAGAAAAATGGGTTTTTTGCATGGAATTATAAATTGGTAAAATTTAAATTGTTTAATTTAAAATTTGGTTTTTTATATAAATTTAATCAATTAAACTATTGAATGTAATTGTAGAAACTGATTTAATGGAAAATTTTTGAAAAACCCCAATTCCAGTGAATTGGGGGTTTGTGATGAAATTGATGAAATTATTTGAAAATTAAATTTTTGAATTTAATTTTGTAATGGATTGTGAAATTGAATGAATTGGTTTAAAATCCTTATTTATGAAAAATTGATTGATTTTTTTTTATGAAAACCTTAGGGTCTCATCTTGGTGAAAATGCATGTTTTTTATTAAAAACCCCCTTATGGTTTTTAAAGAGAAAATTGGAATATTTGAAATGGTGTATGGGATTTAATTTTATTTTAAGTGGTCTTAAAATAAATTGCCCATTGTTGTTTTTTAATAGAGAACATGCAGGCCTTAGGTAGTTAGTGTGTTATATTGGACAACACTTTACGACTTACAATGTTCTAAAATATCATATCAGCACATCCCATCCCTGAGGTGATGGTGATGAATCCTATTAGCCTTAGTTCAAGGGACATATGTACATACTTTTTTGTATTCACAGAGTAGGGTCCGTATAGCCTGGAACTGTCGTACCTATTTGGCACATGACCATATTTCTCACTTTTTTGTATTTCAATTGTATATATATTCCATTATTGAAAACTATTTTATATGAATTTTAAATTTATATAAAGTTTTTTATATAAAAGTGTTTATTTAATCCATTTTGTGAAAAGTTCCATTTGTGTAAATCACCCTTTGATTAAAGTTAAATTCCATCTTTTGAAATGTATTTCCATCAATTTAAATATGAAGCATGAATTTCTAATGTATTTCTATATTTTAAATTATAAATCATGATTTGTTTAAATGTGATTTTGTAGATGCCAAACCCGTTTATTTTAAAAATGAAAGCACATTATTGGTTAATTTTATATTTTCATCTTGTTATAGAATATTTGGTGAAATACTATTGGGCTTTGTCTCACACCCTACTTGTGCCTTTGAGTGTTTGTATATTATCTCCTTCCAGGTTCAAGAAAAGGTAAATGATCTCTTAGAGGTGGATCCAACTATTGAGCCTTAGACTTGGTGAGTTTTTTTCTTAAGGACTCGGGATTTTTTCCCTCTTTGGTACCTGGGTTATAGTACTTTGGGCTTTAAATTCATATTTTACTTCTGGTACTTTACTTCTAGTGGAGTTTCCTTTGATATTCATATTGTCTTGTTTCTTTTTACTTTCGCAAAATTTGTGTAAAACCCATTCCCACTTTCATTTTGTATGATGCTAGGTGATAGTCACCGACCCGTGGGTATCGGGAACGCCCTTCGAGCTATTTCAAGACTAGCTCAGTTATTGGGTTACTAGGGTACCTAGGTTGGTTCGTGAAAAAGTAGTATTAGATCCCCAGGTTGAGATTTTATCTTGAAATCAGTATGCATTGTGTAATCTTATAAGGACTTAGGAGGTAGTTGTGACTGAGTGTATGGATAGCTCTCACTACAATGAACCTTAAATTTCCAGGGGTGGTTAGGGAAATATGTCGTGTAGATTAGTTATATTCCTTTCCCTTTTTTATTTGGATAGATTGAAATCCAAAACTCATTTGTTCTATCTATTGGGATTAATTTTCTTATTGCTCTATTTGAGTGTAAATCTAATGTATTTTTTATTGTCTGTTGATATTGTGTATCATCATGCCTCCGAGAAGACGTGTGAATCAGATCCAAGAGGAAGTTGCTTTTGAACCTCAGTGAGTGAATCCTCTTGTGCACCCAAATATAATAGAGGTGATCTTACGCAATGTCTAAGCTCTGGGATAGGCACCACCTTCAGTTCATTTTTAGGCTCCAGTTGTGAAACCTCAGAGGGTTGTTCTTAAAGTTTGTTCTCAAGAGTTCTTTTTCCAAAATCCAAAACCATTCAAAATTTCAAATGATTCTCAAAAGGCTAAGGATTGGTTGAATAGAATAGAGTATTTTTTTGGGTTCTTGGACACAACTAAAGAAATCAAGTTAAAGTGTTCCACCTTCCTACTGAAAGGACAGAAAAGGAGATGGTATAACATGATGGTAATGGATAAGAAGCATGAGATATTAGAGTGTAAATACTTTAAAGTTATTTCACCAACCATTTCTATCCAGTTTCAATGATGTTATCCAAGTCCATTGAGTTTTTCAAACCTAAGAAGGCTGAAAGGACCATGATATAGTATGGAAATTGTTTTTCCGAGCTCATGCATTTTGCACCTGAAATAGTATCTAATGAGAGGATGAAGGATCAAATGTTAAAGTTGGGACTTCATCAGGATATTCATCCTTAGGTTTTCTTGCTGAAGATGCCTTTTTATAATAACTTACTAGATAGAGAGATTATGGTTGAAATGGACATGGTTAGAAAGTCAGGGTTATTGGGAGATTCTTTATCTCTTAGTGGCAGTGAGAGTTCCTTAAAGGTAAAGAAGAAGTGTAATGATTCTCATGGAATTTATCAATATCGAGGTTGTTCTAGACCTCTTGAAGTTCCTATTAGAGTTCCTTTGGTTTTCTACCAGTGTGGAAAGGAAAGATATTCTAAGTGGGTATGCACTAATGCACCCAATAATTATAGATCATGTGGGTGTTTAGGGAACTTGTAGTGATTCTATCATATTTATTCCACTCTACATAGTGAAGTAGGATCATCATCTCCACCTAAAAAAGTGGGGAAATCAGATGCTTTACATGAAAAATGGTTCCAACCATAGGCATCTAGAACAAAGCTTCTCCACATAGTGGAAGAGTCTCTAAATGAAGTGGATATGGTCCTAGAGACTGTGCGAGGTACCATTACTATAGCTTCATCATTAGTGACTTATTTATTTGATAATGGTTCATCTCATTCATTTATTTCAACCTGTGTTGTTAACCTTATTAATCTTCCTATGGATCTTTTATCCTGTGCAATGGATATTACTACACCCCTTGGTACGAAGAGAGAGAAGGGTCTCTGTAGTCTCTCTTGTATCTTCTCTCTATCATATGTTAATATTTCTTGGAGTTTTCTATTTCTTTACATGAAATCTATTGATGTCATTTTTAGGATGGGTTGGCTAATTACCAATAAATCTTATATTGGTTGTTATCTTCTATAGGTCCCCTTTACTACACCCAGTGGTTTGTGTCTTATCTTTCAAGGAGAATGTGACCCAAGGTCAATCAGAGCCAGATCTTCTTATCCAAAGTTGGGGAAAGTGATATCGGTGTTTTCCTTTGATTCGGAGTGGGGATATTTGAGTAGTGATCTCCCTCTAGCCATTGTCAAGTTTCCTGATGTGTTTCCTTCATATTTCTCTAGTTTTCCCCCGATAATAGAGGTGGATTTTTCTATTGAATTAATGCATGGTACTCAACCAATTTCTATTCCTTCTTACCAGATAAAACCAGCTGAAATGAAAGAGTTGAAGACCCAGTTGGATGGTCTTCTTGAGAAAGGCTTCATATACCCAAGTGTGTCTCCTTGGGTGGCACATGTTCTATTTGTGAAGAAGGTTGATGGTTCACTTCACCTATGCATTAATTATTGAAAACTCAATCGATTAATGATAAAGAATAGGTATCTATTACCATAGATTGATGATCTATTTGATTAGTTGAAGGGGTTGAAGTGGTTTTCAAAGATCAACTATAGATATGGTTACCATCAGTTAAGGATAAAAGAGTCTAACATTTATAAAACCACTTTTATAATTAGGTACTTCCATTATGAGTACTTTGTCAATCCCTTTGGTCTAACCAATTCTCCTAAAATTTTCATGGAATTAATGAAAAAATATTTTCTATTAGTTTATGGATACCTTCATGGTAGTCTTTGTGGATGACATCCTTATTTACTCTAAGTTCGAGGAGGATCATATACATCATCTGATAACAGTTCTAAGTTTACTAAGAAATCACCGACTTTATACCAAGATTTCAAAATGTGATTTCCGGATCCAGGAAGTGAATTTTTGGGTACACATGGTGTCGGAATAAGGAATATCAATTAATCCTAAGAAGGTGAAGGTTGTTATGAATTGGGAGCAACTGAAAAATGTATTCAAGATCCAGTGATTCTTGGTCTTAGCCGGATATTATCACTGGTTTGTTAAGGACTTCTCAAAGTTGGATTCACTTATGACTGCTCTAACTTAGAAGGGAGTGAAGTTTTCTTGGAATGATAAATATCAAAAATTATTTTGTTGAGATGAAATGTATTTTGACTACTGCAATGGTGTTGACTCTTTTAGAGACTGGATAAGACTATGTGGTCTTCTACGATATATTGGATTTAGGATTGGGTTGTTTTTTATGTAAGGTAACTATGTAGTTGCCTATGGATCTCGTTAGCTTAGGCCACATGAGAAAAATTATCTGACACATGACCTTAAACTTGCAGTTGTGATGTACGTGCTAAATATTTGATGGCATTAACTTTAAAGAGAAAGGTTTACCATGTTTTCAGACCACAAGACCTCGAGTTATATCTTCTCTCAAAAATATTTGAATCTCTGCCATAGGTGTTGGGTAGAATACCTACAATATTTTGGCTTTGACATCACCTATACCCCAGGGAAAGAAAATTTCATTGTAGATGCTTTGAGCAAGAAGCTTTTGACCCAGGCAGTGAAAGAATCATCGGAAGAGTGGAACTTGATGGCTCTATTTACACAGTTGCATATTGGAGTTTGGGAGAAAGGGGCTAAGGTTTCTTTGGTCAGTATTCTGTTGACATCCTATCTTCTCGAATTGATTCTACAAGAGTAGTATCTTGATGATGAGTTTTGTAGTATTAGATACTCTCTTTATGGTGGGAAGAAATTCACCCATTTCTCGTTTTCCAAAGAGGTAATTATATGTTATCGGAATCATTTTATGGTATCGTCTTTGATAAGGAAAGTTTTGATGAGGTATTTCTATAGTTCCCAGTGGGCAGTGCACTCAGGAACCCCAAAGATGTTCTATGACATGCAGTGGCAATTCTGGTGGCCAGGTATGAGACTGGGCATTGATGAGTTTGTTTCACATTGTTATACATGCCAGCAGGTTAAGGTCGAGCACTAGAAACCATTGGGTTTGCTTCATCCACTTCCAGTCCCTTATTGGAAGTAGGTTAAGATCTCTATGGAATTTTTGGTTGAATTTTCACATACCTAGAGAAAGAATAATGTGATATGGGTTGTGATTGATAGGCTGATAAAATCATCCCACTTCTTACCCATTCATGATACAACCAAAGTTTAGGAGTTGGTAAATCTATATATAAAAGAGATTATTTTTTTGCATGGATTTCCATCTACTATAGTCTCTAATAGGGATACTTGGTTAATTTATTTCTTTTGGATAGGCCTTTATGAGGCACTGGGATCTCATATCCATTTGAGTACGGCATACCATTCACAGTCTGATGGCCAAAGAGAAAGAGCTATACAGCTTCTCAAGGATATGCTCTATGCTTGTGTTCTCGACTTTGATGGGGATTGGGATGGTCATTTAGGGCTGGTTGAGTTTTCTTATAATAATAATTACCAATCCACAATCAGGATGGATCCTTTTGAGGCCTTGTATGGCCGATCTTGTAAATCTCTATTGTGTTGGTCAGATATTGGTGAGAGTTCATTAGTCGGACCAAGTTTGATGGAAGAGACAGCAATAAAGATTCAGTTGATTCATCAAATGATGTTGACGGAACATTGCCAATTTAAATCTTATGTTGTTCATATTTGTAGACCTTTAGAGTTCTCAGTTGTTGATCAGGTGTTCTTGAAGGTTTCACCTTGGTTGGGTCATCGATGGCTTGGTGGTAAGGGAAGCTTTCTCCTCATTTTTTGGACCTTTTGATGTTGTTGAGTAAGTGGGTAAAGTTTCATATTTTTTTCACGATCACCATATATGATGTTAATACATAATGTGTTTCATGTATCTCAACTTAAAAAGTATTTATCTGATCCATCTCATGTTCTGAGTTGGCATGATATTGAAGTTAAACCTGATTTATCTATGACTGGATGGCCAATAAGGATTGTCGATTCTGAGAATAAGGTACTTCTTGGGAGGAATATACCTTTGGTTCATGTGCTATGGAAGCATAGTTCTGATTCTCATGAGATGTGGGATAATGAGGCACTAATGAGAGATCAGTGGCCTTATATTTTTGATGTAGAGGCTTCTTCGTAGGCTTTCTGGGGATAGAAATTTTCTATGGTGGGGAGGTTGTAACATCTCATTAATATTTTAAGGTTTTAATAAACCCTATTTTTTATCAATATTTGGTTGGGTTTCATTTGGATTTATTTTGGGTTGAAAATTTAAGAATTTTGAAAATTCTGGGCTAGTGCACGGTTGGCGCGTGGGTGGCGCATGGTTTGCCAAATCGTATGCCCTACTACATAAAATAGAAAATTTTGGACAGATATATCTGCACTGCTTAGATATATTTTGTCAATACATGCATCCCCTTAGAAGAAACTATGAAACCCATTTATAACAGGTGCATGACTTGTGCACGGTTTCTCCAAACTGTGCGCAGTTTTCCAAGAAACTGTGCAGACGGTTTTTTTGGAGATCCTGATTTTTCTAAATTTTTCCAAACCCTTTTTTTAGGTCTCAGATGGACCTCCTTCAACCCAAATGAGTTTATCCCAACCATATATCTCCAAATTAGGATTCTTGACCCCTCGAACCCCTCCCAGAAGCGATCTGAAACTAGGCGAACATCGGTAGATCCTCTTCTAGTTAGTTTTCTTCTCCCGTTCTTGATCTCCCATGATCTATCTCTTTCTCCCTAGGGTTTTATAGATCTTTATATGTTGTTGGAGGATCTAATACACACTGTTATGGATCTAAAACTATGTTTGATTCTTGTTTCTCCTGGACCCCATTGTTGTTGTTCGTCCTTGGAAAATCCCGATTAGGGTTTGATGCTTCGAGATCTTGCAGCTCCGAGGTAGGTGGTTCCATTACAATGCCCAAATTATATTAACCCTAATTTATTTTTTTTTAATTTCAATTTTTTGAATTTAAATGAAATTATTTGTATTTGGATTATATGGCTTTCAATTAGTTGTGGGAAAAACCCAATTCTGTTGAATTGGGGGTTTTGAGAAAATAGGTTTTTGGCATAGAATTGGAAATTAGTGAGATTTAAATTATTTAATTTAAGTTTTGGTTTTTTTATAGAAATTGGATCAATTAAATTATTTAATTTAATTTTAGAAATTAATTTAATGAAAAATTTGTGTAAAACCCCAATTCCAATTAATTGGGGGTTTGTGATGAAATTGATGGAATTGTTTGAAAATTAAATTGTTGAATTTAATTTTTGTAATGGATTATGAAATTTCATAAATTGGTTTCAAATACTTGTTTATGAAAATTGGTTTAATTTTTTTATGGAAACCTTAGGGTCTCATCTTGGTGAAAAGGCATGTTTTTTATTAAAACCCCCGTTATGGTTTTTAAAGATAAAATTGGCATATTTGAAATGGAGTATGGGATTTAATTGTATTTTAAGCAGTCTTAAAATAAATTAACCATCATTGTTTTATACTAGAGCACATTCAGTACTTAGGTAGTTAGTGCGTTATATTTAACAACACTTCATGACTTACAATGTTCTAAAACATCATATTAACACATCTCATCCCTTGGGCGATGGTGATGAATCCTCTTAGCCTTGTTTCAAGGGACGTATGTACATACTTTACCATATTCATAATGTTGGGTCCATATGGCCTAGAACTGTCATACCTATTTGTAAAATGACTATGTTACTCACTTGTTTTTATTTCAATTGTATATATATATTCCATTATTGAAAACTATTTTAAATTCCTTGTAAATTTATATAAACTATTTTATATAAAAGTGTTTATTTAATCCATTTTGTAAAAAGTTCCATTTATGTAAAGCACCCTTTTATTAAAGGTAAATTCCATATTTTGAAATTTATTTCCATCAATTGAAATGTGAATCATGAATTTCTAATGTATTTAAATCTTTTAAATTGTAAAGAATGATTTGTTTAAATATAATTTTGTAAATTCCAAACCTGTTTGTTTTAAAAATGAAATCATGTTATTGGTTAATTTGATATTGGAATATTCTTATGTAATCCTTGATGAAATCCTAGTGGGATTTGGCTCACATCCTACTTATGCCTTCAGGTGTTTTTAGATTATCTCCTTCCAGGTTCGGGTAAAGGAAAAGGATCTCGGGGAGGTGGATCCAGTTGTTGAAACTTGGACTTGGTGAGTTTTTTCCTTAGGGACTTGGGTTTTTTTACCTGTTTGGTACTTGGGTTGTATTAATTTGGACTTTAAATGCCTGTTTGACTTATGGTACTTTACTCCCAGTGGAGTTTACTTTGATATGCATAATTTCTTATTTATTTTTACTTTTAAAATATTTATGGCAAAACTATTCCCAATTTTAGTTTTTATGATGCCAAGTGCTAGTCACCGACCCATGGGGATCAGGAACACCCTTTGGGCTATGTCTGGACCAGCTTGGTTATCGGGTTACCAGGGTACCTGGGTTGGTTCATGACACTCTTGCTTGATTTTAACACGGGGATTCCTTTTCTTTTGGTTTTCTCTTGGTATTTTAGATTTTTCTTGGATTTATTGATATGGATTTAACCCTCCATTTGAAAATGTGTCCTGATTCCAAGTAGGTGGTCCTACGCATGAAACTTTAAATTTATAACTATTATTTCTTATTGATTTAATTATTTACTTTGGGTGTTTTAACATTAATATCAAGTGTAATTAGTATATTTTATAATAAGGTATTGGATTCTCATAGTTTTCATCCAATGTGTATTGATTTTTCTTTGTTTTTAATACTTGAAGAATCTTTTATAAATCCATGCTTGTTGGGTGTTTGTTTAAAGGCCCAGTTGGCTATTTTAATTTGATGGCTATTATTGAAATATGTTTTGGACTTGATTTAATTGAAATGGATTTTTTATGGAAATGGGTGTGTTTTTCTTTTTAAATTTTTTTGGGAGTTTCAGTTTTATAAGTAAATTCTTTGAGATCCACTTGGAACTTTCAAAATGATTTTTACTAGATAAAAACCCCTATTAAAACACAAATCTTGGTATTTTGAAAATTCATGTCATTGTTTCCATGTATTGGATTGTACGCAGTGAAGGGGATTATGATTTTTTGTATGATTTTTCTGGAAATTAGGATTTTTTTAATGGGTTTAGTATGATCATATAATGACCATTTATAGTAGAAGACAACCCAAAACATAGGTAATCTATCTTAAAGAAATCAACATGTAAAAAATATGAAAAATAGAGTACCTAGAAGTAATGAACAACAACAATATATATCTTCCTTCCATGGAGGGTGATTGAGGAAGATCATGATGAGCAGTTAATGAATCTACCCTACCTCTGAGGGACTACACCAACCAATGGATCCACAATCATATTGTGAGGATTATTGAATTTTTAAGTGGTGTTGTCACCTTCTCAAATCAGATAAAATGAGTATCAGGAGGAAGATAGTTTAACAGAGGATCATAAACATTGTACACACCTTATACACCCAATAGGAGAGGATCTCATCCTCTTATATAGACAAATTTTAAGGCATCTTCTATTTATAATGCATCATATGTGTTTTTAAATTTTGGGGTATAATTCATTAAACATTTTCAATGAATATACTTTAATCTATTCATAATGGATTGTAACTAATGATTATACTATTCAGATGAAATAAATATTATATATATTATATTCATGCATCGCATGCATGAAAAATACATGCATTATATGCATATATTAAATGTATGCTATATAATATCATATTATATATATATATATATCACACATCATATGCATGTGTATATACATATCATACATGTAAATTTTTAGTGTGCATCCAACAATATCCCACTTACACTAAAATCCCATAAGGACATCATGAAAAACATCATAACTCTTTATGAATCCATCCAAACTCTTTTGGATATGGTTTTTCATCAGCATCTCTTCATTTTGACAAAACATTTTTTCCAAAAAAATCCTTATCCAATGGACTAATTGTATGAACCTTAGCATTAACAGCAACTATGAAATCCATATTTCATATATTTAAGAAAAGAGCAGCCTCTAGAAAAGAATTAGTGCCACTGGAGCTACCAAGGGGTCTAGTGTGATCTCCATCAAACATACTCATATTTCTATACGAGCATGTCTACCATAAAATGTATCATATACATCATACTTATACCTATATAATCATTTTTTCTATGACATCGAGTGACCACTATACATGGAAAATATCAATCTAGTATAGTTATCTCATATTTTCTTGATTCTCTAAAATAGACTAACCAGGTCAATGAATACATCACATGTCATTCATTTATCTGATAAGCACATCACATGTCACTTATCCAAATAGTTGAACACACCATATGTGAAATAACTAAACACAGTCATGCATTTCCTCAATCTTTTTAAATCAAGGTCCAGATGCCTTTACTTTTCATATAAGTGGACAAATCTCATCTTGTTTTCACTCCAACCAACAACATGATCAGCAACATACCCAACCATCCCCATATTAACTAAGTTCATATGTTTATTTTCATAAGTAGGGTATCCAAGTCTGAAAGTTATCATTTTAGGCATCTCATCAACCTCAGGTAAGAAGGATTGATAATAAGCATACACCCTAAAGTATATCTATGATTATATGACATTCCATGAGATATACTTTCATGAATAATTTTGAGTAATAATTATTAACTTATTAACTTATGATTCTATTCTTTATATCTCATATACAACCCTTTGTAATGAGTGAAATGGTCTATTCAAGTTAATATTAATATATTATTACAACCATAATACTCTATGATGATCATCGATTAGGGACAACTCAAAGTTTGTACTTTTAGGGGATATTTATCATTTGACTGTTCATGTAAAGTAAAGTTATAGCATAAATGAATGAATGATAAATAGAGATTGTCTTTATTATAAATACATGATATGTTTAAAACCATTACAACCAATATCTTAAGTGTTTAATATCTAGAGATTATACATGAATCTCATGTTGTTGCAGCAGTAATGGTTTTTTAAAATTATATCCATATTAAATTTCTATCACATCCCTATGTGATCATCTGATAAAATAATCCCAATAAACTCTTAGTCAGTAACATTTATGAATCAAGCTAGTTTGAATAATGGTGATACTTATCAATCATATTCCTTAAGTTCAAATCTTTGAACTTATATTCAAACTCCTAAAGTTCATATAATCAAATGTTATGATATTATCTTTGAAGTGTCCAGTGGATCATGCAGGTACACTGAGAGTGGGCATGAATCAATGTATACAAGTTTTACTGATTTTCTTTTATTCGCTTTTACCCTTTTGTAAAATGAACCTCTACACTTATTAGAGTGAATTGATCTTTCCTGTTTATAAGCACAATTATAAAACATGCAAGATAGAAATTAAATTTAATCACATCACATAGTATTTTTACAAGGTTCCCCACAGATGTGGGTGACTACATCCTTAATGTGTTAAAGATGATTTGAGATAGGTATTATCCACTAGAAAACAATCAATGGTTACAAGTGGGTTGGTCAGGTATCACCCTAAAACCATGGTGGGTAGGTATAAACCATTTCCCAAATTATACTGGTATCCCACCAGTGTAATTTATACTATAATCCCACCAGTGTTTCACAAATACAATACTTTACATAATGCTAAAGAACATGAGAACTCCAAGTTGCCACTGCAACACAAAACTCAAAATCGATCTTCTTCTTTGAGCCACTGAGATAAACTAATTCTAAACTTGTTTACTTTAACTGAAACTCTTTGACTACCACTGATTGAAATCAAAAATACTTCATGTGAGTCGACTCATTATACTCTTCTGGAAAAATGGAAGATATTACTTTCACTTCAACTCACTATAATATCAGAATGAACAACTGAATATTTCTCAATGCATTATTAGTTGTCTTCTTCTTTTCTTTACTGAAAAATACTAATTCATCTCAACTCATTTTACACACATGAATATCGTGTGTTCTTCATGCATGTAATTTTCATCGTCACATGCAAATATTTAATGCATGTAATTCTATACACTATTTATGTGTCTTCTTTGTGCAATAATAAATGCAAAACACTGTGAATACTTTTGATCTTCATTATGAAAGTACACAATGCTACCATGCACACACACTGTATATATATAGTGCGGCCTTCTAAGTGAGTAGATTTGGTATGCCTTTTTACAAACCCGAATAGGTGTGAGTGTAATCTTTCTTATTAAGAAAATCTCACAAAGTCACCATGCACACACACTGTCTCACTTACCTTCACAATATCAATCTATTTGTATATCATTTCATGCTTACTTATTCATGTAATAGAATATGCAGGGGCCTTCTCAATTTTGATTCATGCAAAAAGTATACACACAACTGTTCAATCTTTGATTTTTTTCAATGCATGAATCACATAAATAGTATATGCGATGTTACTGCCTTTATTTTTATTCCTTATTTGTGTAATAGTATACACAATTAACATGAATCTGCTTCCTCTTACATGTATTTTCTCTTCAACTTCGCATGAGGAAATAGCATGAATGGTGAATGTGGAGCTCTTTATTCTTCAAGTAAGAAAAATACTTTGTTAGTTCACTTTGAAAAAACCAGACTCAAAGCATGAGACTTATATCCTTCACGTAATAGGATTATTTCATGAGAATATTATTTCACATGAATATTACACAATATATTCAAGCAGGCACGTACAACTACACTGGCCCTATTTTTCTTCGCATAAAATGATACACATTGCTTATGTCTTCTTTACATAACAACAGTGTGGGTATCAACACTAGTTATAAAAACTCACCCTCATTGGTGTGTGAGAACTATTTTTGCAAGAACTAGGATGCAAGTTGCTTCTACTTCACAAAAAAAGTTCTTGGAAACTCAAACTAACATCATGCAATCATGAGAATGTAATAAGAACTGATCGAGTGCAACACTTCGCAAGTTTCAAAGGGATTTACCTCCTCTTTTTCTCTCTCAAAAATATATCTTTAAGGAGCGATTAACTCACAATGAAAATGAGCCGCTCTTGGGTATTTATAAAGAACTATCACACTGACGCAGCACTCCAAAAATCATGAAGATCCATCCATTCTTTCATTAGCCCATACACTACATTGTCTCAGGTTATGGTTCGCATGATATCATTGTCATAGATAAAAAAATATTTTACTCATTTCTAATTTTCAATGGTTTGATCTTCATTTTATCATGAAAATGGATTTGTATGAGATTTTGATCATATTGGAATCAACTAAACACTCAAAAGGTGATCAAAAGTCTTGGCTCAATCGAACTGATGATGTTGTATAGATATCCCGGTGAGCAACAAATTGTCATTGATGAGGCCTTCCTTATAATACAACCCACTTCATTACTCCACCAAAAATGGTTACCATATGTACACATATCACACTACCACTTTCCCATGCCAGTGCACCCTGTTCTCTATCATGCCATCCTACACGGTGGTGGCTCCACATATGCGCTTCTATGGAACATTGTGCAATATATTCCCTTGGATCAACCATGTTGGTCAGTTCAAGGTTGATTCTAGTGCCCACTTATGTAGTGGCGTACCTGAATCCCTTATCTGGATGGTTGGATCTATATTTTTTTATATATAGACACTCCATTGAAAAAATTCAATTCCATATATCCAAATCCAATAAAAATGTTATTTAAGTATACCAAAGAAACCATATTAAGAATCTCATATCTACAATTCTCCTTTTCTTTTGGAATCCAATCATTAATTCCAATGCTTTTCACTTGTTTTAATGTTTTAAACAATGTTTCACTTTAAATAACCAAAGACGCATCTTTTCTAAACTACTGAACAATTCTACAAACATCACACTTATTGTTGATTTATTTAAATAAACACTTACAACCAAAGCATAATTTACAACTTATGAATATTTCTTAAGGAAAATTTAATGGAAAAACACCAACCTTAAATTACTATCACATTGAATTTTTATCAAACAGGTGTACTGACAACAATTACAACACAAATATTTCTTTCAGTCAATTTGGATTCTTCAATCTCACCCTTTGGATTTTTTATCAATACCCATTTCACTTTCAAAGTCAATGTTTTCTTCTCCCCCTTACTGATAATAAAACCAAAGATATAAGTATGGGAAATAATTCAACTCATCTCATTTTGTAACAACTAAACTTTTTATCTTCTCTCCTCCCATCTCCTTATTTCATAAGAGATGACACTTAGGAGAAATTTAAATTTATCTTCTTGAGAGAAGGAAATCATCACCTTTATTAAAGCAATGATCCATTAATTTATCATCTCCAAGTCTACGTGGGCTAACCCGGTGTAGAAAATAAGAGTGGACAATTTAGACATCAAATCTTTCGATAAATTTTTTCAGAATATGATGTCAACAATGAAACCTTATTTTAGGGGTTGTTAAAAATATATTCAACTAATCTTATACATTCATCTTAAAAAACAAATTAAAAACATTAAACTGAAATAATGCACTTCCCCTTTAACAATTAATTTTACTTATATTGTCAAATTATTTGTTTCTCTCATTTTTGATTTAGAATTTTCATTCATATAGAGACAGGAGAACATACCTCTTTAATAACAAGCATCAATTTCTAGAATTTGAAATCATCATATAAATCTCTTACCAAAACTTAAAATATTCATTTTATACAAGTTGGGATATTCAACTCTGATAATTTTTTAGATTTCCCCCCCCCCCATGGAGGGATGAGTTTCATCCGTCATTTTCATCATGATTCGATTTCTTCAATAATGAATTCCAAGAACAATTTTAATAGAAATTGAAATAAAGAAATCTATGATAGATAGCCTACTGAATATCATGTAATATTTTCACAGCACTCATATCTTTAGGACTCCCCCTGAATATATGCCTCGCCTTCAATTCCCTGCATAAAAGAAACAAACACAAAATATACATGGGAATAAGGTGGTTCTTCAAATGTTTTTCAATTAGAGAAGCAGGGATGGGATTTATTTCTCAACCCAGAAACTCCATATTTATGAAAACTCATCATGCTTTATCATTTTTGGACTTTCCAAATTTTATCATTTAAGGGAAATATGTACTTCTTGATTTCATCAGCTTTCATCTTAGATGAAATTGGATTCTTCACATTAATAAGTAGTGTGCTTTCATTTTTCTATTCCTACACCAATTTCTTAGCCAATCCCAGCTAATCTATCCATATGACTAATCATTATTTTGGTATATGCTCGGACTTCTTTTTGTGTGTAGACTCCTTATTCGTAGTAGCATTTTTATCATAAGAAACCACTAGTGTTTTTCCTTTTTTCTTCACTAGTTCTATTTGTTTAGGTAACTATGTCATGAATTTGTCAGCAATACACCCATACATTTTTCACCTTCCACACAAATCTCCAGAAATCATAGGGTTGTCATTTTTAGACAACCTATCATGAAATTTGAATTTTTCATCTTGATTTCCATGCATCAAATCAACCATTTTATTTGATTTTGAGGTTAATTTCTTTTTCTTCTTTAACTTGTTTCCACTAGAAATGATGTTTATGAACTGTTTGAAAGGGTCCATTATATGGCCTCTTATTCTATAGTAGAAACATCTTTTCATTGGTGTGACATTCATATCATTATTCTTCTTGGGTGTATATTACTTCACAATTTTCTTAACTTTCTTCTCCTACTTATACCCCAAGGAATAATTTTCTGATTTTGTTATTTACCTCTATATTTTTTTTGGTCTTTTCTTCATATCACCATATTCATAGTACATGGTTGGTACATACCAGCACTCATTATAACTATGACCAGTTTTTTTCAAAAATCACAGAAGTCTTCAAGACACTCAAATATATTCTTGATAGATATATTTTTCTTCATCTATGAATTATGATTCAATTCTATAGGATTTATTTTCATATCAGATTCTCCCCTTAATATTGGCCTTCTATAATTATCATGTATTGACAAATTATGCCGACAATAAATGGCCTGATGCCCAAATTTCCAACAGCATCAACAATGGCCAAAAAATCTTGATTTATTCTTCTGTGGTATAACTTGGATAGTTTTGACATCTTTTTTATTTTGGATAATATGATTTTTTATCTGATATCTTTATAGGTAATAAGAATTCACACTCTTCTTAATATCCGCCTTTGATGATATGATGGATTTATCACCAGTATTCTTCACCCATGTTTAACCAGAATTCTTTTTGGAACCTATACTTGAAGACAAAACAATATTAGTACAAACAGAAACTTATGGAAAAAGGGTTACAAATTTTAATGAGCTTGAAACATGTTTATATTTAGATAATATCAAACTCTTCTTACCACTTGAATGATTATTGTTATAAGTAAGACACTTTTTAGATTTACTCTTGGTAGCTTTTCTGATCTCATCATTTTTTGAAGACTCGTCTTGAATGTTCTCGAGATTTATTAACTTGTCTCCAACTCAAGATATTTCAAATTTAGAGAGTTCTTCTAGTCTTCAAGTGATTTCACCATATCTTCATATTCTTTTGGGGAAGTCTTTAATTTTTTTTCCTTCATATTTTTCAAATTAACTTCAAATTCAAGGCACTTAATGTTGATGAAATATTTCTCATCCTAAAAAACTTTTAATTTTTCTTCCCATTGACTCTTAATTATCTAGACTTGATCATCTTGAATTTTATTTAACTCTACTAGACAATTATTCAACTCTTTAATTCTCTTTTTCTTAACCTCTGGTTGGGATTATTTAACATTCATATAGATTTTTTTTAGTTTTTCCAATGCATGGATCAATTCTATATAAATTTTCTCAATCACATCCTTTTCACAAATAGTCCTTTGTAACTCATCTTCAATCAAAGTGAATCTTTTATTACAATGTAATACAGACTGTTCTTTTGATTCTTCAGCTGGGATGAATTTATCATCCTTATATTTTATTTCCAACTAAGAGTCCATAATATTGATGATGGATTTATGAGATTCTTCAAGTGTATGAATCATCTTAGTAAGGACCTTCTCAGTTACTTATTTTCCACACACATTTATTTTCAATTGTTCTTCAACATAGGAGAAATTTTCAGAGAAAATTGATATAGTTTCTTCTTTGGATTCAATAATTTATATGATAAGTTTACATATTTGAAACTTCTTTTCCAAGGATTACTCTATATCTTCAGCTTCTTTTTCAATATATTAATTTTCATCATATATTCCCTTGATAAAAGAAAATATGTGAGTGAAAAATTTGATAGGAACATTCTTCAGATAATTTTTTATTTTTGAATAAAATTCACTGAGTGATTCAATAAATTATTCTTTAATGCTTCTTGAGACTCATAAAAGGATATTTATCAACTAATTTAACATATATTGATAATAAACTACCACTCAAAATATATTCAGTTTTTTATGAACCATATTTCTTTTTAAAATTCTTTCTCAGCTTCCTTGCCTCTTTCTTTTGTATATTATTTGAGGTTTTTGTAGAAACCTCCTTGTTAGAATGAATGGAGATAGGAATTGAAATTTCCATCTAAGATAATAATATAGATCCAATCTAAGGTGAAACCTTTGTTCTAATACCAATTGAAGCACCCAATGGATCATGTAGGTACACTGAGAAGGGGGGTGAATTAGTGTACACAAGTTTTACTGATTTTCTTTTATTCACTTTTACCCCTTTTGTAAAACGAATCTTTATGCTTATTATAGTGAATGGATCTTTAATATTTACAAACAGGATTATACCACATGAAAGATAAAAATTAAATTTAAGAACATCACACTATATTTTTACAAGGTTCTCCCTCGATGTGGGTGACTACATCCTTGTTGTGTTCGGGATGATCCGGGACAAGGATTCTTTGCTAGAAAAAAATTAACAATTACAAGTGGGTTGGTCAGGTATCACCCTAAAACCATGATGGATATGTATGAACTTTTTTCCAAATTATACTAGTATCCAACTAGTGTTCTTTATATAGACATCCCACCAATGTTTCAAAAATACAACACTTTACACAATGAGAAAGATTACAAGAACTTCAAACTGTCACTGCAATACAAACTCGATCTTTCTCTTTGAGCCACTAAGATAAACTGATTCTAAACTTGATCACTTTAACTAAAACTCTTCAACTAACATTGACTAAAATAAAAAACAATTCATGAAAGTTGGCTCAGTATACTCTTCTGTACAAATGGAAGATATCACTTCCACTTAAACTCACTATAATATCAGAATGAACAACTAAAGATTTATCAATGCATTTCTAGTTGACTTCTTATTTTTTTTTACTAAAAAATATTACTTCATCTTAACTCATTTTACACACATAAACAGTGTGTGTTCTTCATGCATGTAATTTTCATCATCGCATACAAATATTTAATGCATGTAATTCTCCATACTATTTATGTGTCTTCTTTATGTAATAACAAATGCACAACATTGTGTGTACTTTTGATTTTATTTATGAAAGTACGCAATGATACCATGCACACACACTGTATATATATAGTGTGTCCTTCTAAGTGAGTATCTTTGATCTGCCTTTTCACAAACCCAGATGGGGGTGAGTAAAATCTTCCTTTTTAAGAAAATCTAACAAACACACAATGCACACAGATTGTCTCACTTACCTTCACAATCTCAATCTATCTACATATCATTTCATGCTTGGTTCTTTTAATAATATAATATACATGGGCCTTCTCAATTTTTCTTCAAGAAAAAATTATACACATGCACTGTTCAATCTTTGTGTTCAATATATGAGCATGCACAATTTATCAAACACTACTTCTCTTTGTGCAATACGTGGTGCTGCTTTGATTTTTTCAATGCATGAATCGCATAAACAGTATATGATATGTTACTACCATTATTGTTATTTCTTATTCGTGTAACAGTATACACGATTTACATGTTCCTACTTCCTCTTACATGTATGTTCTCATCAGCTTTACATGAGGACATCACGTTAATGGTGCATTTGGGCCTCCGTCTTCTTCAAGTAAGAAAAATACTTTTCCAATTTTCTTCACATAAACCAAACTCAAAGCATGAGTCTTATATCCTTAGCATAACAGGATTAGTTTTTAAGAATATTAGTTCGCGTGAATATTACGTAGTATCTTCATGCGGGGTTGCATGAAATTTTGATCATATTGGAATCAATAGAACACTCAAAAGGTGATCAGAAGTATTAGCTCACATAGTGGTGGCTCCGCCTATGCGCCTATGTGATTCTGTGGTGTTCTATGCAATATATACCCTCAACTTAGCCATATTGGCCGGCTCAAGGTTAATTATAGTGCCCACCTAAGAAGTGGCACACCTGAATCCCTTATCTGGTTGGTTGGATCTATTTTTTTATATATAAACACTCTATTGAAAATATTCCATTCCATATATCGAAATCCAACAAAAATATTATTCAAGTATAACAAATCCACCATATTATGAATCTCATATCCACAATTCTCCTTTTATTTTGTAATCTAATCATTAATTCCAATTTTTTTCAATTCTTTTAATGTTGTAAACAATGTGTCACTTTAAATAACCAAAGAAACATGTTTTATGAACTAATGAACAATTATACAAATTTCACACTTATTGTTGCTTTATTTAAAGCAACACTTATAACCAAATAATCATTGCCAACTAATTAATATTTCTCAAGGACAATTCAATACCAAAACACCAACCTGAAATTACTGGCACATTGAATTTTTATCAAACAAGTGTATTGAAAAAAAAGTATAACACAAATATTACTTTCAATCAATCTTGGTTATTCAATATTATATTTTTTTACTTAGAACAATTTCTAAGTACATCATCATCATCCTTGGAACCCTTTCCATAAAACTTTTCCATTGGAATCAATGTAACAATTTACATTTTTATTCAGCATATCTTAAACTATTTTAAGATAAAATAATATCCATTTTGTTATGGTAACTAATTTAACTCTTTAAATTTTTATTCACCTTCATTCCCTAAACTCTTTTAGGATACCAAGTGATACACTTTGTGTACTGACTTGTATAAACCTTTAGGGAATAGTGATGTGAACTTATTATGGTAACTAAATATAACTCTTTGCATTTTCCTTTACCATCACATATAGGATATTAAGTGAAAAATCATTATAATATTATCTTGGTAAAATCATAACATTTATATTCTTTTTCTCATAGTAACTAAATGTAATTATTTACATTTTTCTTTACTATCACATATCCCAACTCTTTAGGATATAAAGTATTGAATCACTTAAACTTAAATTATCACCATCTTTTATTTGTTAACTTTGAATTTGTCTATGTTTAAATATACTCACTCTATCCTATTAGACATTATATTCTCTTTAGAATATCTTTTTAACACTCAAAATAAACTACTTTTGTGTTTTGGGAAATAACACTTATTTACTTTTAATGGGAATATCTAACAAATAAACTATTGTTTCCATATCTCATATGGAACTTTGTGTTTCATGAAAAAGAAGATTTTATTCATTAAAATATACCACTACCAAGTGGAATCACATTCCATCATATTTTAACAAATAGATGTATAAACATTTTATCATGGATAAAACACTTTTATCCATATCTTCTTCTCAAAACATGTTATAAAATCCATTTAATATTAAAAAAAGTGTATACAATTAATCATCTCACATTGTTCATAAAAACTCTTTGTTAACAACTCTTATCATATAAGAGAATTGATATGAAGATACACTTCCTTTACTTAGATTCAACCAAACTTAATAAACATATTTACATTCAAATTTTTGATATAACAACTGTTTACTACATCACTTGAATGAAAAAAAATAAGCTATTTAAATTCTTCTTATGATTTTTAACTCATATATATTTATAACACTTGTAAAACATGCACTCGGTTTCACATACCCTTCAAAATAGAATAATCGATTTCTATAACATTAATACCTGACATAGATATTCTATGAAGTTCCCAAAATCCTTTAGGTATTCTAGATAATCTCATCATATGGAATATTTACTCCTTCCTGATAATACCCTCATGCTTAAAATAACCTTAACTTGATTCTTGAAGAAATATTATTGAACTTTCAAACATTTCCTCTTTTGATTTTGAACTTTTACCTCCTTATATTGTCTGTACAGTACCAGAACATAGACATCCTATACCAAGTTCATCTATTCTCAACACTTTGAGAATATAGGGTAAAATTTTATTGAATTCATCCATCTTGCCAAAATATTTTCATTGATGAAAATGAAATGAATTCCTTAACCAGAATAATACTTATAATAATTATCCAGTCTCTCCAAACATATTCAATCATAATTAATATCATTGACATACCCAATCATATTAAGTATATGAGACTGGAATTACTTAGGTTAATTAGCATCTAGTGCCTTTTAAACCTTAAATGAATCATTCCATACTTCCATAACCATATTGATTTTCTTGTTGAACAACTACAACACTTGGTTAATCAGGAAGGAACCGTTATAACACATAGAATATTTCTCTTGCTCAAGAACTTTTCTTAAGCTACTAGTCTTAAGAGCTGGTTACTTTAATCTTCTCATTTCAAGGATTAATATAAAGTTTAGTTTAATGATTATTTTGTATTTATCTATAGTATAACTTTTAATTAGATGAATATCATATCTTATATCTTTTCATCAAAGAATTTTAATTAAAGTGAACCCAATAGAATTGATGATCTTGTACATCATATCCATTTAGTGATCCAGCTTCCATATTTCACTAAGCAATGAGTCTACTATGGCGTTTATCTCACTAATTAGTTATTTAGGTAGGGAATCATCCCAATCATAAAAGTTGTGACTATTGGATAGTTGAGTGGATAACCATTTATCCAAATCTGTTATATGGATATACTCAACTATATTCCTTTAGTAACATGATCCTATTAGGGTCTCTTTGTTAGTGTAACCCAAAGAAAATGCCAAAAATAGGCTAAAAAGGTTCAATCCAATGGAACCCGTCTATGAAAAAACCTACCTAAGGATGTTCCAGTGTCACCCAATACATTATTTCCTTACACAAGATAATCCATGGGAACCCAGCTATAGAAATACCTACCTATTTGGATGATTTTGGTCTTGACAAGTGTCTCTTTAGAAGGAATATCACACTTAGTATTTGAGGGGTTTTCCTTTTAAAATTACCACCAATTTAATATAAATCATATGAATATTAAATTCATAATTATTAAATCTTATGTAATAATTATCTTATCATATTTTATTCCCTTTTTTGTATGCATGCTTCTAATGAGCTAGTTTTGGAATCCCTATTCTAACTAAAAAATTAATGTGTTTGTACCACATTAATGTGTATCTCTTTACAAAACCCATGGTATGTGTTACTCACCCAAAAATAGAAGTCAAAACATGTTCATACATATCTAAATAAATCATATTCATAAAGTACATGAAATTTTCATGTAAAGGAATAGAGAAACGTGAGATTGATAATCTCCAAATGAGTAAGCTCAGAGCAATAGATAGCCAACCCCATTCACTTTTCCTTAGACAAGGAATAATACTTCAGGTAAGTAGGTGGTCTAACCCCAAGTACCTCTACTCAAGGAGACTTTACCCAAGAGATAATACAATTCATGATATCTCTAAAACCTAATATACACAAAATATGCATAACAACTAAATTCAAGGTAATAATTTCAATTACAAATTGTGGACAAGGTAAAAGAAAACTAAATTTTGTGATATGCAACCTAACATGATATGCAAGGCTTTATCTTATAAACTATTCATCATATAAATGGGTATACATAATATTCATATTTCATAAAAAAATTACTAAACATGAATATCAAGAAAATTTAACAAAAAAAATAAACAATTTATTTATTTTTTGAAACATGAAACATTTATGAACTATTCATAAATAAATGATAATTATGAAATTTTTATAAATTATCAAGAATATAAACATTTTATATTCATTTAAATATGAACCCCTTCTTGTTTTATATTAAATGAAATTTATAGGATATTTCATGAATTATAAACATTTTATAATTCAATATCTATAATATAAGTATTTTATATAATCTAAATATCATATATTTTTTAATTTATAAACACTTTATAAATCACCTATTATGATTTCTAAATAAACTATTTAATTCTAGATCATAAGGCATGCCGTTTAATTTTTCAAAAGGTATTTTAAAATATTAACCTTTAATATTTGGGAATAATATTTCATAAACATTTGTTTAATTAATTATAAACCATTTATAATTAATTAATTAATTAAACCTTTATAAATTAAATATTCCTAAAATAAATTTTATAAGTATTTATAAAAAAATTATAAATCATTAAAATAATTTAAGAATTTAAACCAATTTTTTAAAATATTTTTTATTTACCCTTACATAGAAACTCATTCCTATGTAACAATAAGTTTTCTCTACACTTACACAGACACTCTATATAAGGTTAATCTGATTTTTAAGCCCTTGTGTAAAGGTATCCAATTGGTTACCCTTATTTAGCCGCATTTCATGTAATGGTGAGTGGTTGGTTACCTTTACATTGCTACAAGAAAAACTCTGCTACCTTTACACATAGACCAGTTACCTTGATGTGAGTTAGTTATTATCATGATTCATTAAAGGGAATATGGATCTTACCCTTACACAAGTTAGGGAATTAATTTTACATAGACCACACTATGTAAGGGTAAGTCCAGATGACCCTTTCACAAAACACTTCTTTGTAAGGTTAATCCATGTTGACCCTTACGTGAACCCCTATAAAGACCCTGAATCCCATATCTTAGAGCCAGTTCCTTACTTTATTACATTGTTACTAAGAACAAGTGATCACATTCTAAAGTACCAAATAGTTTAGTAGGTTTGGAAAACTATATACAAACATAAGTATTACATTACAACTTGAAATGAAATACAACATAGTAACTCTATTGAAAACACTCTTATTATCTTAGCTTATCCCTACATGTCAATAATATTATACATCTTGGAAACCTAGGGAGAAATAAAACATAAGAAGGGGTGAGATAAGATGATCTGTAAGGGTAAGCATATAGAAAGATCTATCATAAATAAACATAAACAATTAGGCAAGGTGAATAACTAAAAACGCCTGCCATTAAAACATAATCATGCGCATAATATGGTAGGAATAAAAGTTGATCAAATAATTCCATATAAATAATCACATGGATTATCAATAAATAATATCATAGTGATGTAATACATAATTTGGGACATCATAAACATATCATAAAGTCCTTGGATAATAAGTCTATATAAATGGGTAAGGAATCAGCCAAAACCCGGTCTAGTTTGTCTCATGAGACCTACCGATGTATCAAGGGGATATAGAAAGGCCCAACCAACACTTACTAAGTTCAATTAATTACTCATATGAAAGGGATGAAACATAATCAACATATACAATCATATTTAAAGTAGCATATTAAATTTAAATAATTTCCCTAATCAGTAAACATAATCATAAACTATCCATAGTAATATGGTGAATTATATCAAGATAGTACATCCCTAGTAAAAATAATCATAAACCATTCAATAAAACATGGTAGATGGTATCATAAGATATTTATCTCAATTAATAATAATATTAAACATGGGGTGTTTAAATAAATTAAAATATTCTAACAAAATCATTAAAAATTTCTTGAGAGAAATACCATTTTTTTACTTTGAAGTCATTTATTTAAAAATCATGTAATTATAAAATAAAAAAATTTCTTTTAAGATAACCCTGTAAAAATTAAAACAAGAGTAAAAATGAATTAAAATTATCATAAGAGAATATTAAAAATATTTTTGTAAATAATTTTAGATAACACGAACAAGGAAGAAAAAGAGAGTTTTAAGGGGAATTTTAAAAAGATAATTTTTAAAAGAAAGTACCTTAAAATTATTGAAGTGAGCATTAATAAAATGAATAAAATGTGTGGGTACACTTAAAATACACATAAAAAGTGTAAATAAAACATAATATATTCAAAATTCATTTCAAAAACAAGATTATAATGACATAATCAAGGAAGTAGAAGTTTAACCCAAATGATATAAATTGGGTTAAGAATCCCCTTACCATTTTGCAAACAGTTGAACCCTATGCCCCATAAAATTAATGATCATAAAATGAAACATTTAATACTATTAATATAAAGGGATTTATGATATGATACAAAAAAGGAAAGTATACATACACAACACACAAGAAATAGTGGTGAATAAGGCATATCTCATGGAAATAAAAGTGATATGAAAAAACTCTTACCTTATGTCCGAAAGCATTATACACTTATACTTAATGTCTTGTATAATCAAATTAGATTCATTAATTACTTAATTAAGAACCTATTAAACAAATATTTTATTTATTACAATTTATTATGTTCATTTATGGCTATTTTTATGGGTTATAACGTTTAATTTTGTTGTTTTGAGTGCATTCATTTCATGGTTTTATGGTCGATTCCCTTGAGTATAAATATTGGAGTTCTTGTAAAATAAGAATAAATTATATAGAAGTGAAATTATATAGTATTAATGAAATTAATAAAGTTTATATGATCTCACGTATCATTTTTTTATATGGTATGAGGATGATTCATTAGATAAAACATCAATGAAAATGATTTAATTTATTTTGGCGATTTTTATGTCCATCACGAACTAGTATCATTTTATTTAATACTATATATATATATATATAATAGTTACATAATATTAAATAGGTTTTAATACATATATTATAATCTGGTTTAACCATAAAAATGGTTTTATGACCAGCCTTTAAGGCGGTAATGAAAAATGAAAACTCATCATCCATGAAGGCGGTGAATCAACACCTCATGGATGATGTTTTCAATTTAGAATAAAAGGAGAAGAGAACGGACTTCATGATGGATATTACATTAACATAATAATATTAAATTATATGTATTATACTATAGTTATCATGCCACTTTGTATAGGGTAGTTGAGAGAAGGATAAGAAAAGAAAAGAAATTAGGAGAAAGAGGGAGAGTTTTACCTCTTGAGTGTTGTCTCCTTGAGGACCTCCTTAAGGAAATTGGAAATGGTATTTTGGTGACACTAGAAATAAAAAAATATGGGGAATATGTTTGGGAGAGGAAATAGGTAGAATATAATCAAGCTCCAAGTCTTATAATGTGTGAAGAGAAGGGGTAGTATTTATAGTGGAGGAGAGGTATGTTTTTTGATTATTTTATTCATTAGTTTATTATTTTAGCTCAAGACTATAAATAGTGATGATTATTGTGACTAAGTATAGTAAATAGTGCATGTGAGTTATAAATAATGGTGATTAAAACATCTATACACCATACATGACTCAAAAATTCGTGTATTTATCTTATAATGTTAAATATCGTAAATTGCTCTATTTCACTATCTACTAAAAATTTAACTATTTCAAAAAAATCTCAAAAGTTCACCCAAACCATTTTTATACATTTAGATATTAAAAATAGACTCCATTTTATGAAAATTATTTTCTAAATATGATAAATTTAATTTTTAATTAAAATCATCATTTATTTGATTGTTTCATTAATAAAATAATTATTGTGTCATCGTTGTACAATTATGTAAGGTAATTATTTCTTCAATAAAAAATAAAAAATAAGATACAATGATGTAGATAAATATTTTATATTTCAAAATAATATATATAGTTTAAGATATATTTATAATAATACCATATTAAAAATAATATTGTTATTAAAAATATGAATGTGACATTTTGGGATTTTCATTGATTTAAATAATATCAAAGTCATTTTCATGGAACAGTGTCCATTAAATAACTCAAATTTGAACCTTAGGTGTTAATGGTATAAAATAAATCATATAATAAAAAAATTTACAACTTTAGGCAAATTTTATAATCCTTGTCATTTTATTTTTAGCCCAAATTTAAAAATTTACCCTTTAACCGTGGTAATAAAAATTACCAAAGTTGTTATTCATATTGACCAAAAATAAAAGAAGCCTATTTAATAAATTTGGACCTTATGATTCCAAATATGGAGTCTATTTTTAAAAATTAAAAACATATAGGTGGTAGAATTTAATTTAAAATTAAACTGATAAAAAGCAACTAAAAATAGTTTTCTTAAAAATGCATTTTTAAACCCAAGATATACTTATACCAAAATAAGGTATAATGATGATTAAAATTAAATGGATTATATTATTTATAACTTAATATTTCTTAAGTCCCATTTTTATAAAATTAAAATTATAAAGAGGCTTTAATATAATAAAATTGGAAATTTTATAAAAATCAGTATTTTTCACCATTCACTAAAAAATAAATATTTTCTAAAAAATACCAAAAAGTCACCCTAAGATAATTTTGATGTAAAACTTTTAAAAATGGAGTTTATTTTGTCAAATAGAATTTATAAAAATTTTAAAATTTATATTTAAAACAAGTACGACATTAAAAGGCTATAAAATTTCTTTTTAGAAAATATATCTTTTATGCTTAAAATTGGATTTATTATTATATTAATCCTATAAAATTTATTGGTTGAATTTAAAAAAATTGATTGAATATTTAACATATATATTTAATTAATATTTTTCACTAGTAGTGATAAATTTAGTTTTTTAAGATAAAATTCCATTATGGTCATAAAAATAGTTTTTTTATAAAAAAACACATCCTTTATGTTCAATTAATTTTTATTTTCATTTCTAATTAATTGGTAACTAATGAATTAATTTTATAAATATGTGTTAAATATATTTTCATAATTTACTTAATATATTTAATTCCCACAATTCCAATGGCTAGGTGATAACTATCACAATTAAATAATAATATTTAATCATTTATTTAAGCTCGATGCTCTGTGTAAGTCATCGAAGAAGTTAAATTTAAAAAGAGACATACCATAAAATATTGTGGTGTTAAATTCTCCCCTAATTCAATAAATAACATCCTCTCAATTTAAAATTGTGATTGGTGACCATGTAGTTTATATTTTAAAATACCCTTGTGTAAATCCCACATCATTAAAAAGTTTAATAAAACTTCCTCTTAAATAGAGGGAAAGGACAATGTAATGGTCATCACAAAACTAGGTTTACCTATAGGAGAACATTAGTGGAAAGTGAAAATATGGTCATGGAAAATATATATAACTATCATGTTATAATGGAGAGTGATGGAGAACATGGTCATTATAAAGTTTACTATTACAAAATCGTAAATTTGGGATTGGTTAAAAGACCATTGATTTCTCAAAAATAAAAGTAAATGTATGATGTTTTTATTCCAAAATTATTTTCCTAGAGTTGAGGGTTTATTTTAATATCCATATAATCACTTAAAAAAATAAACTTACTTGATTCCTTTCTAAGTCATAATCTCATACTTTGACTGTGCTTTGATCTTATGCCAGGAAATGGATATAAAAGATGAATTTTTCATGCATGGGGCACTTTTAGTGAATCATATAGTCCTTAAGTCGTTTCTTCAACTTTTAAATTTTCATTGAAACAAAAAAGGGTAGAAAATGTTATCAACAAACAATAATTTAAAATTTTTAACTTAATCTATTCCATAAGTAATTAATCTTAAGACTCATCCAAAACATGTCTGTCCAAATTTAACAACCAAAAATTTAGAAGGAAGGTCACTAAATTTACAAAATCAACTTAACATAAGATTCACCCAAATAATTTATCTCTTATTTTTACATACCAAATATATGAATACCTTAATATTATTTAAACCTTTATGAAACGTGCATGCTTCCAAGATTAAAATCTCAGGTTGTTGAATATATTCCTTAAACCCAAATGTCTGATAATTTTAGCATAATATAAACCATCAGATCACTAACCAACTTCATGGTCACCAATACCATCCCATAAACATATATTTATTATTATCTCAACATCAATCACATATTTAGGGTTTCCTTTACCAAGTCATGTGTTTTCAATAAGATCAACATACAATAGAATCACTCTCTTGATTATTGGTGTTATTCATCACATGCTTCTAATTCCTTAAAGAAGAAGTATTGCAGTACAATCATTATATATATCATGATTCTTATAACCAGAGAATTATTGATAAAATACTCAAATAACATAATTATTTAATCCAAACACATGTATATTAATCATTCCTCTTTGTCTGTGGTAGTAGCATAAGCTTGACCATGGTCCATTATCCTCTTTTGGGGTATATTCATTTGACGCTTGATACATTGATTTGTGTAGTGCCTCATATCCTTATAGTTTAAGCATTATACATTGTAATCCTTTTTCTTACCCTTGAAATCATAAGCATGATGGCCTTTCTCTACACACTAGTAATAAACTCTCATTCCTTTTAAGAAAGTATCAGGGTGTTTCTTTCCATAATTATTACATGTGGGAAAATATTTCTTTTTCTTTTTTAATTTATCCAACTTTTTCATAGTTGTAATCTTGATCTCGTGCTTCCCTCTGAAGCTATAAGACTTAGATAATTTTTTATTTATCTCATTATCACATGATACTATGTCCTCATATGATGAGAATTTTTGGGAGACTTGTTCTCTTCAAAAAATTGGCATAAGACCATAAAAGACTTGATCCTCCTTACTCTTTGAATCATGTGCATTGGTGAGGTTCTCATTCCTTCTATGAGGTGCAATTTTTAAATAACTATATACACTAGATTAGATCATATCATTATGAAACATAATGTATAATCCCAAAACTAGTGAAATACTTAACATAAATTTATGAATAGCTAATCTCATAAACATGTTTTGTTTGGGATGTTCTTCTATGGTTATCCTAGAATTATATCTCAAGGTTATGTTCCATAAACTAGTGTTTACTAAAACTAATTTTCAATGTTTTTAATAAGATTTCTCTGATAAAAACTATAAAGAACTCAACCCCAGTAGCTCAAAGTCGGTGTCTTACTTTATTACATTGGTACTATGAATAAGTGATCACATACCAAAAGACCGAATAGTTTAGAAGCTTTGGAAAACTAGATACAAACATAAGTATTACATTACAACTTGAAATAAAATACAACATAGTAACTCCATTGAAATCGCTCTTATTCTCTTAGCTTATCCCTGCATGTCAATCATACTATACATCTTAGAAACCTGGGGAGAAATAAAATATAAGAAATGGGTGAGATCATGTGCTCAGTAAGGGTAAGAATACAACAGAAGCTATCATAAATAAACATAAATAATAAGAAAAGGTGAATAATAAAAAACACATGCTATTAAAACATAATCTTGAACATAATATGGCATGAATAAAAGCTAATCAAATAATTTCATATAAATAATCACATAAAAATTATACTTACCCAAAGATATTCTACTAGTCGAATAATAACATAAATTGTCAATAACTAATCTCATAATGAGGGAATGCATAATATAGTACATAATAAATATACCATCAAGGCCTTGTCCAAGAAGTATACATAAATGGGTAAGGTCTCAGTCAAACCCCAGTCTAGTTTGTCACATGAGACCCACTGATGCATCGAGGGGCTATAACGGGCCCCACTTGACACTTACTAAGTCCAATGCATTCCTTATATGAAAGGGTCGAAACATAATCAACAGATACATTCATATTGAAACTAGAATATGAAATGTAAATAATTTCCTCAATCAGTAAACATAATCATAAACTATTCAGAGTAATATCGATAATGGTATCAAGATAGTACATCCTCAGTCAAAATGATAATTGTAAGGACCCATAAATTCTGTATAATTTTTTAAAATTATATGGAATTATTACAAGACTGCAAAAATTGACAGCATGTGATTTTGAGGCCCGGAGAGACCGAAATGGAATTTTGAACTTTTTTAAAGGTGTGTTCAGTAAATGTGCAGGAAAATTTTTTTATCTTTTAAACCAGTGCTCATATTGAAAATACAAGAGCACCGTTGAAATCGCAATGTCGGGATTCACTTAGTAAAAGCTTAACTTTGTTCGGAAAAGACAGAAAGAACTCAATTGATGAGCAGCTTAAGCGATGTGTTGCTAAGGATAACTCTCAACAAATCAGAAACTTGTTCCTTGCTGGGGTCTCCGAGCTGATACATGTGATATGGTATGATAGAAACTCGATTCTTCACAATAATTGCTCACACAACATTAATGCAGGTAAAACGCGTATTCTTATTGCTATTCGGGAAGCTGCGCTGATTCAGAATGGTTCCTGCAACAATTCGGTGGATGATTTTATGATCCTTAGACGTCTTCGAGTTGAGTCCATTTTCTCGAAACCGCTCCGCACTCTTGAGGTTTTTTGGAGACCTCCCTTTCCAGGCTGGATTAAAATTAATGTGGATAGAGCCTCTAAAGGAAATCCAGGTCCTGTGGGTTGTGGAGCTATCTTCAGAAATCATCATGGTAATGTTATAGGATGCTTTTTTGGAGGCTACGGTACTGCAACCTCTCTGGAAGCAGAGATGCTAAGTGTTATTCATGCCACTGCTTTTTCTCTTCAACGTGGGTGGAACAACTTATGGATTGAAAGTGATTCTACTACTGTTGTTCAAGCCATTTGGAAGGGAGATATTCATCTTGCTTGGCCGATCACTACGCGCTGGATGAGTTGTCTTCAATCTCTTCATGACGTCAGTTTCATTGCAACTCATACTTACTGTGAAGCTAACATGGTTGCGGACTCTCTCGCTAAGAAAGGCATTGCTCAGAATCTAACTTAGCTGGAGGCGCTCCCAGATAACCTGATGCCTTTGCATCTTAAAGATTGTAATTTGATCCCGTCTTTTAGACTCTTGTAATCCTTGTTTTATTTTTGCTAATAAATCTGCTTTGGTCCTTTGACCAAAAAAAAATAATAATAAAATAAATAAATAAGTTATTTTATTCTTTTTGCAACCATTGAACGATGGTGGAAGGACCACAGAGTTGGTTGGACATTAAGTAGAGGACATTAAATGACCTATTACATTGGTTCTATAACCACAAATGTCGTGTGTTTAATAAGTTCATTAATTGAGATTCATTAATGATCCATTTTAATTAAACACAATGTGGGGGGATTTTTATTTTATTAAAAACCCTTTGGAATGAGATTTGAGACCCCACGGGAGAACTCTTGACAAATCCCCGGTGGAAAAACCTCTCCAATGAAGAATGATGAACGAATGATTTCATTGAGGATTTGATCCAGAGATCGAAGAACGTCGATGAACATCTTTGAACAACAGATTATCCTCCTTCATCATCAGTGAATCCAACATGTTCAAGGTAGGGGTTTAAATTTTTTATACGTTTAAACGATTCCCTCTTTCCATTCTTGATTAATATGAAGAACACAGATCAACTAACTAATGGGTTGATCCGTGATTCATTCGTTCTTGTGGGTGGTTGATGCGGGGTTTAATTTCAGAATTTTTCTTCTTTCAAATAATTATCAATGCATTACCCATGTTAAAACACTAACACGAAGGGCGTGGGCCAACGAACAAGGCCTGGACCCTACGTTGATCTCGGTTTTGATGTGTTATTCATGGGCGACTGAGAAACACTGTGGAAATGAGAAACTAAGGGCCACGTAGTGAGGGCGGTGTCCCGGGAGGCCCGTAGGCACAGACAGGAACAAAATCGGACCAGCAGAGCTTCACCGGTGGCCTGCGGAAGCACCACCGGCGCGGCGGCACCCGCAGGCACCACGGTGTCTTGATCCATGACCAACCGGGCTACGACAATGGAAGACGTAGTGCACCAGCGCCACGTGGGGGAGGTGAGCGTCTTGATCGGGCCGCTTGGTTGGACACCAAATGGTCGGATAAGCCGATCATTTCGGAAGGGAGGGTGGTGCCCCGCTAGCACCACCAGCTGGGAGAACTGGCCCACACCGCGGTTCGGACCCACGGGCCCAACGGGCCGGCCAGGCCAGACCCCTTCCGGACCCGACCAGCCCTATTTCACTAAAACTCGTGTAACTCCTAAACCGGACGCCCGTTTGACAAACTATCTATGACATCGGGACCCTTAGGACAAGGATATCCTTTTGAGATACTTAACTTGGGTTTTGGAGAAAGTTGGAGTATAGCCGGATTGGATCAAACTCGAATCTAACCAGGTCCTCAGTACTAAAATGCCTATAACTTATAGACTGGGTGTCTGATTGACGCGTCATATGTTGCGTTGGAACCCTTATGACATGAAGGTCCTTCGGGTTACTTCTTTGTGGGACTTCTTGGTGGTTGAAACATGACTAGTGGCTTGAGGAGTAGAATCTACGGAACTCAAGCGCACCAAGTGTGGGAATCTTGTGGCTGGCTGTCAAGTAAAGAGAAACCCTTTGTGGAATGACATCAGAGTGAACCTATGTGGATCGATGACTTACGACCCTATCTAGATCAGCAGTAGCGTGACCTGACAAGGACCAGCCTTAGAGCAGCCTATTGTGGATCAGCGACTTACGACCCTGTGTAGATCGATGAATTACGGCCCTATGTGGATCAACGACTTACGACCCTATGTGGATCGACGAATTATGACCTTGTGTGGATCAGAAGTAGTGAAACCCGGTGAGGACCATCCTTAGAGAGGCTCATCATGGATCAGTGACTTACGACCCTGTGTGGATCGACAACTTACGACCCTATGTGGATCGGTGACTTATGAACCTGTGCGGACCAGCTATAGAATAACTTCTTCATTCTTCAATAGTAGAACTTATCAATAGAATAAGATGATTTATCTTTATGACTAATCATCATTATTCTTGTTTTTTAAGTTATATACCTAGTGTGAGCTGTCTTTTTCTTTGTGTTTTGTGATTGAAATCATGCTTTGTGGTTTTTCCTTTTTGGAATTCTAAGAGACCTTCGGGGGTCTCGGGGTCCCTACTGGGTATTGTTATACTCACTCCAACACGGGCTTCACTCACACCTTGTTTTGTCTTGTGTAGATGAAGGACAACTTTGACCAAGATTTGGGAGCTAGGACTAGACAGTGCACAGAGGTGACCGGTTAATGCGGAGATCCACAGTGACAATTTGTACCTACCCTTTCAGGTAGGATCCTTGGCGTACGACCTCAGAAGTTGTTTTTCCCTTTTTTTACTTTATTTTAGTTGGATTTGTATACCGGACCATTCCGCTTCAGTTCACACTTTTTAATTTCAACAGTTATACTGTGTGGTTTTCTCTTATTGTGTACCTGGTCTGTGTGTTTGCAGGTTTAAAGGTAATTCCTTCCCATTTTTAGGGATAATCCTTTTCAGTGCTAGTCTTCAACCCCTGGCCTATGGAAGGCGGGCTTGGGGTAGTCACAGCATGGGCCCTAGGGGATGGGTCCTGACAAAGTGGTATCAAAGGAGTCAGTTCTACCGAAGAACTAAGACTCTGATCTTTTTAATGGGGCAATAATGTCAAGTATTTTGAGTGAGGTTTTTAGTTCAGAGAGTCCAGTGTTGGTGTGATGGCCGATGTATCCATACACCAAGGCCGTGGATTCTGATTTTCGACTCGATACATGAAAACACTGATTGCGTGTGTATTTGAAAATGTTTTTCTTTTGATCTCTTTTGAGACATATCACCAGGTATAACTTATTGACTGTGGCACACCTATTTCTTTACAGGATGTCTCCGCATAGACAGCTATCTAGGATTCTAGTGAGATACCATGATGACGGCCCACCTAGCGATGAGGCTTCAGTATAGTTCCCTCTTATAGCGGTGGTACCTTCAGGTGGTATACCAGCAGCACCACTACCCGTAGGGTAGTATTTACCACCAGCCCCACCAGCAGACAGTGCACGCTGACTTAGCATTCTGCATTAGTTCCAGTGGCAGAGTCCTATGAGGTTTTGAGGTGAGATGGATCCGCAGGAGGCTGAGGATTGAATGGAGGTTGTGGATAGAATTTTCTGCCTAGTTGGGACACCAGTAGACCAGATGGTGATCCTAGATGCTAGTCTCTTACACAGCACAATAGGGAGATGGTGGAGCTTGGCGCTCTAGTTTCATGATGAGGAAACCCTCACCTGGTTGGGTTTTGAGAGCCTCTTTAGGGAATAGTTCTTTCCAGCGACTCTATGCTTTGTGTGTATTCAGGAGCTCCTACACTTACAGCAGGGCAGCCTGACAGTAGCCCAGTACTATGCGAGATTCACTGACCTTTCCCACTACTCCACTAACATGGTACGAGACCCATTCTTTAGGGATAATACCTTTGATAAGAGTCTCTGATGGGAGATTAGAGCGTCAATGATATCACTCAACATACCGACGCAGGCTGGAGTGCTAGAGTGAGCACTTCTGGTGGAGAGATTCCTAACTGAGCAGGCACTGACAGCGAGAGACACCACTAAATGACACGTAGTTGATTCATATATAGTAGGCATTAGGCGGATGACGTAGAGGCCCAAGCGGGCCAGACCTTCTGGTGGACAACCCCAGGATGTAGGGTCGGAGTTATAGATCTCACGTAACATAAGAGGTCAGTAGAGGAGCAGATTGTGCTACTCATGCGGCGGGCAGGGTCACATGGCTCATGACTGCCCGACCCACCGCACCAACAATCAGCAGACAGTCAAGGGACCACTGAGGCAGAGGTAGAGATTTGAGTGGGGAGGTCCGCAAGGCTGCGTATGTGGCAGAGTAGCTGGTCGTGCAGCAGGCGGTGGGTGGTGATTTGAGGTTCTACCGCCACCACCTCTAGGTGGTCCACCCCGACCTCAGAAAGCATGTGGACAGGGATGAGCTCAGCTTCAAGCAGTTGAGGCCTATGACCATAGTTCTCCAGAGATTATTCAAGGTATGATCTATGTCTACTCCACCCTAGCTGTAGTTCTTATAGACATAGGTTTTAGTCACTCTTTTATTACCATGGATCTCATTCGGATCTCGGAGATTCTGATGGAGTCATTGGCTCGATCCTTATGTTTAGAGACTTCTACAGGAGAGGATTTGATGATTACACAATGGTTCCAGTAGTGTGAGATTACTCTATGAGGTGATAACTTCAGTTGGGATCTCCCAGTAGCAGCGTCGAGGCCTTACGATGCCATCTTAGGTATGGACTGGTTATCCACAACCCATGCTTATATTGATTGTTTTAGGCACAAAGTGTAGTATGTCCGTGAGGATGAAACTGGTTTTTCCTTCACTGGTGATAAGGGAACCTTTAGAGCTCAGGATGGACTTTCTCAGAGGAGGGTGCAGCCGATCACTCATTAGTTGGCTAGCCTTACCCTCAGAGCAGTTGACGAGAGGAGTCTGGGCTATCCTATAGTGGTGGACTAGTATGTTGATGTCTTTCCTAAGGATGTCCTGGGACTACCTCCTCCCAGGGAGGTAGATTTCTACATCAACCTGTATCTCTGGATGGCACCAATATCTACACCAGCATATCAGATGTCTCTTGCGGAGCTTCGTGGGTTGAGGGTACAGCTGGAGGACTTGTAGAGGAAGGTGTTCATAAGGCCCAGTGTTTCTCCATGGGTAGCCCCGATTTTGTTTTCCAAGATGGCATATAAAAGTTTGAGGATTTGCATGGACTATCAGTGCCTGAACCAGGTGACTGTGAAGAACAAGTATCCACTTCTAAGGATTGATCTCTTCGATCAACTGAAGGGAGATCGGTGGTTTTAGAAGATAGACCTCAGATCAGGCTATCATCAGCTTAGGGTATGAGATGAGTATGTATCGAAGATGACCTTCAGATGCTGGTATGGACACCATGAGTTCTTGGTGAGGCCTTTCGGCATGACCAATTCCCTAGCAGTGTTTTATGGGACTCATGAACAGGATCTTCCAACCTTACCTTTATCACTTTGTGGTAGTCTTTGTTGACGACATCTTGTTGTACTCAGTAACGGAGGAGGAGCACGCCACTCATCTGTAGATAGTTTTGGATACACTCTGAGAGCACCAGATTTATGGTAAGCTCTCAAAGTGCCAGTTCTGGATATGGGAGGTCCACTTTCTGGGACATGTTATCTCAGAGGATGGAGTTTCAGTTGATTCGGCAAAGATAGAGGCAGTGCTTTATTGGGAGCCACCAAGGAATGTGACTAAGGTGCGGAGTTTCTTGGGATTGGTTGGGTACTATTGGAGATTTATACCCAACTTTTCTAGAGTTTCAGCACCCTTGTCAGCTTTGACAAGGAAGGGGAAACCCTTCATATGGATGAAGAGATTCCAGTAGGGTTTCTAGGAGCTAAGGCAGAGATTGATGAGTGCCCCCATCTTGAGGCTACCAGAAGAGGGTGTTGGGTATGTAGTCTAATTCAACGCATCAGGGACCGGACTGGGATTTGTCCTGATACAGGAGTGAGTGGTGATCGCATATGGATCACGATAGTTGGGAGAACATGAGAAGAACTACGCTACCCATGACCTGGAGTTAGAAGTAGTGGTCTTTTTCTTGAAGATGTGGTGGCACTACTTGATGGATGAATGTTTTACTATCTACTTTGATCACAAGAGTCTCAGGTATATATTCTCACAGAAGGACCTGAATCTGAGACAATGGCGATGGATGTAGTTCCTCTGGGAATATGATTTTGAGATATTCTACACTCCTGGGAAGGGGAACGTGGTGGTAGACACACTCAATAGGAGGTCTGGCTTACAGTTGCTGAGTGAGGTGACAGAGCAGCTAGCCGCATTGCAATTATCCTTCATGGATAGTGATGGAGCAGCTTACCTCCAGTCTATGACAGTCACACCCCCACTCCTTCAGCGACTCAGGGAGGCACAGCTTGGAGACGTTGACTATAAGACCCAACGTGCTTAGATATCCTCAGGACAGGCTCCTAAAGGATTTTTTGAAGGTGGGGAGCACATCATCATTTTCAAAGGATGCACCATGGTACCAGTGACTCTATGAGAGGAGGTTTTTAGGGAGTTCCACACATACCCTTTAGTGGTATATCCTGGTGTGGCGAAGATGCACAAGGACCTCTGGCGTCAGTACTGGTGCCCAAGGATGAATAAAGTAGTGGTGGAGTTCGTTTCATGATGCCTCACTTTTCAGTAAGTGAAGACCGAACATCAGGTTCCAGAAGGCTTAACACAACCACTTGAGGTGCTGAAATGGAAGTGGGATGGCATCTCCATGAAATTTGTGACAGGGATACCACATACATCCAGGGACCATGATTCCATTCAGGTGATCATTGACTGACTCACCAACTCGTCCCACTTCCTACCCATCTGAGAGCAGGGATCAGTAGAGGGATTGGGATGCCTCTATGTACAGGAGATGGTATGGCTTCAAGGGGTTCCATCGATGATCTTTTCAGATTGTGACACTCGTTTTACATCTTGGTTGTGGAAGGGATTACAAGAGGCGTTTGGGACTCAGCTACGTTTGAGCACCGCCTTTCATCCTCAGACAGATGGTTGGACAGAGCGAACCATATAGACACTTTAGGATATGCTCCATGCTTATGTCCTTGATTTTGGTTGTAGTTATGAGGATCGCTTTCCCTTGTTGTAGTTCACATACAACAACAGTTATCACTCCATCATCGGCATGGCACTATTTGAGGCCTTGTACGGGAAACCGTGCAGATCACCTCTTTGCTGGATAGACCTAGGGGAGTCAGCACTCATGGGTCCAGAGTTAGTACGGGATACCACTAAGAAGGTGCAGGTCATCCAGAAGTGGATGAAGACTGCACAGAGCAGGCATAAGTCTTATGCTAATAGAAGACAGAGACCCTTGGAGTTTGAGGAGGGTAGTCATGTTTTCCTTCGGGTCTCACCTTGATAAGGATTGCAGAGATTTGGTCGGGGCAACAAGCTATCTCCAAGGTTCATCAAATATTTTCAGATTCTCAGCAGATTTGGAGAGGTGGTGTACTACCTAACTCTTCCCCCACAGATGTGTTGGGTGCATAATTTTTTCTATGTGTCACGGCTAAGGAGATATTTGCATGATTCATCGTATGCCATCGACTGGGGCGATCTGGACATTGATGACAGGGCGACGTTTGCGGAGTTCCTGGTGGAGATAGAGGATCAACAAGAGTGGGTCCTATGGGGTTGATCAATTCCTCTGGTGCGAGTTTGGTGGCAGCATGGGAACCTCCAGGAGAGCACATGGGAGTTGGAGGCTCATATTCATGCTTAGTACCCCCATTTCTTCCATTAGCTTTTGTTGTGGTTTTTGGGGACGTAAAGACCTAAGGTGGGGAGAATGTAAAGACCCATAAATTTCATATAATTTTTTTTAATTATATGGAATTATTACGAGACTGTGAAAAATTGACAGCGTGTGATTCGAAGGCCCGGAAATCATGAAATGGAATTTTGAACTTTTTTTAAGGTACGTTTAGTAAACATGTAGGCAAAATTTTTTATCTTTTAAACTGATGCTTGCATTGAAAATACGAGAGCACCGTTGAATTCACAGTGCTAGGATTCTCTTAGGCGAAGCATAACTTTGTTCAGAAAAGTCAGATGGAAATGTTATTTTTTGGACTTTTGGGAAAAAAATAACTAAATAAGTTATTTTATTCTTTTTGTAACCACTGAGCGATGATGGCGGGACCGCAGAGTTAGTCAGAAATTAAGTGAAGGACATTAAATGACATGTTACATTGGTTGTGTAACCACAAACTTTGTGTATTTAATAGGTTCATTAATTGAGATTCATTAATGAACCATTTTAATTAAACACAATGTGGGGGGATTTTTATTTTATTAAACAAACCTTTGGAATGAGATTTAATACCCCACTGGAGAACTCTTGACGAAGCGCCGATGGAAAATCATCTACAATGAATAATGAGGAATGAATGATGTCATTAAGGATTCAATCTGGAGATCAAAGAATGCCGATGAACATCTTCGAACAACGGATTCTCCTCCTTCGTCATCAGCGAATTCAACGTGTTCAATGTAGGGGTTAAAATTTTTTATAAGTTTAAATGATTCCCTCTTTCCGTTCTTGATTAATACGAAGAACGTGGATCAACTGACTAACGGGGTGATATTTGATTCATTCATTCTTGTGAGTGGTTGATGCGGGGTTTGATTTGATAATTTTACTTCTTTCAAATAATGATCAATGCATTACCTATGTTAAAACACTAACGCGAAGGGCGCAGGCCAACGAACAAGGCTCGAACCCTCTATCGATCTTGGTTTTGATGTGTTCTTTGTGGGCGACCGAGAAACACGACGAAAATACAAAACCAAGGGTCACGTAGTGAAGGAGGCATCCCGGGAGGCCCATAGGCGCAGACAGGAATAAAATCAGACCACTGGAGCTTCACCGGTGGCCTGCGGAAGCACCGCTAGCATGGCGGCGCCCGCAGGCGCTGTGGCGGTGGAAGACGTGGCACACCAGCACCGCATGGGGGAGGTGAGCGGCCTGCTTGGGCCACTCAGCTGGTAACCAAATGACAAGCTAAGCTGACCGTTTCGGAAAGGAGGGCGGCGTCCCGCTGGCATCGCCAGTTGGGAGAATCGGCCCGCACCACGGGCTGAGTTTTCCTGGAGGGTCGGACCCACGAGTCGGGCCGGACCCGCGAGCCGGGCCGGACCCGTGAGCCGGGCCGGACCCGTGAGCCGGGCCGGACCTGCGAGTCGGGCCAGATCCGTGAGTTGGGCCAAACCCACCGGCCGGGTCGGACCCGCCAGCCGGGCCGGACCCGCCAGCCGGGCCGGACCCGTTTCACTAAAACTTGTGTAACTCCTAAACCGGACACCCGTTTGACAAACCATCTACAGAGTTGGGACCCTTAGGATGAGGTGATCATTTTGAGATACTCCACTTGGGTTTTGGAGAATGTTTAAGTACGACCGGGTTTGATCGAACTCGAATCCAACCGGGTCCTCGGTACTAAAATGTCTATAACTTACAAACTGGGCGTCTGATTGACGCGTTGTCTGTTGAGTTGGAACCCTTATGACATGGCAGTCCTTCGTGTTACTTCTTTGTGGGACTTTTTGGTGGTTTAAATATGACTAGTGTCTTTAGGATAGAATCTACGAAACTTAAGCGCACCAAGTGCGGGAATCATGTGGCTGACTGTCAAGTGAAGAGCGACCCTTTGTGGAACGGCATCAGAGCGACCATGTGTGGATCGATGACTTACGACCCTATGTGGATCAACGGTAGTGTGACCTAATGAGGACCAGCCTTAGAGAGTTCTATTGTGGATCAGCGACTTATGACCCTATGTGGATCGACAACTTACGAACCTGTGTGGATCGACGATTTACAACCCTGTGTGAATCGATGACTTACAACCCTATGTGGATCAGCAGTAGCGCGACCCGATGAGGACCAGCCTTAGAGAATCCCTTCGTGGATCAGTGACTTATGAACCTGTGTGGATCAACAATTTATAACCCTCTATGGATCGGTGACTTACGACCCTGTGTAGATCATCTATAGAACGACTTCTTTGTGGTTCAGTAGTGGAACTTCACAACATAATAAGATGATTTCGCTTTACGACTAATCATCATTATTCTTTTTTTTAAGTTATATGCCTAATGTGAGTTGTATTTTTCTTTGTGCTTCATGATTGAGATCATTCTTTTTGGTTTTTTCTTTGTGGAATTCTGGGAGACATTCAGGGTCTCAGGGTCCCTACTGGGTATTGTTATACTCACGCTTGCATGGGCTTTCCCCGCACCTTGTTGTGTCTTGTGCAGATGATGGACAGTTTTAACTGAGATTTGGGAGCCAGGACTAGACGGTGCATGGAGGTGACTGATTGATGTAGAGAGTCGCAGTGACGAGTTGTACCTACCCTTTCAGGTAGGATCCTTGGCAGACGACCTCAGAAGCTATTTTTCCCTTTTTGTTGTACTTTCTTTTAGTTGGATTTGTATACTGCCCCATTCCACTTCAGTTCACAATTTTTACTTTCAGAAGTTATACTACAAGGTTTGATCTTGTTATGTACATGGTCTATGTGTTTGAAGTTTTAAAGGCAATGTCTTCCCATTTTTAGGGATACGTCTTTCCGGTGCTAGTCACCAACCTCTGGCCTATGGAAGGCGGGCTTGGGGTATTCACGACACAGGCCCTGAAGGGCAGGTCGTGACAATCATAAACCATTCAATAAAACATGTTTTATGGTATCATAAGAGATCAACTTTAATTAAGTATAAGATTCAATAAAGGGATTTTACATAGATGAGAATATTCTAATAAAAACATTCAAATTTTCTTGAGAGAAATACATTTTTTACTTTAAAATCATTTATTTAAAAAGTCGCGCAATTGTAAAAGAAAACATTTTATTTTAATATGGCCTTGTAAAAAGGAAAAAAAGAGTAAAAATTAATTAAAACAATCATAAGAGAATAATAAAAATATTTTTTGAAACAATTTTAGAGAACATATATAAGGAAGAAAAAGATAGTTTTAAGGGAAATTTCAAAAATATAATTTTTAAAAGAAAGTCCCTTACAATTATTGAAATAAGAATTAATCAAATGAATCAAATATTTGTATCCACTATAAATCCACATAAAAATAATTGTAAATGAAACATAAGATATTCAAAATTCATTTCACAAATAAGCTTAGTATGACATAATCAATGAAGTAGAAGTTTAACCTAAAGAATAAAAATTGGGTTAACAATTCCCTTACCACTTTGCAAACAGTCGAATCGTATGCCCCATAAAATTAATGATCATCTAATGAAACATTGAATACCATGAATATAAATAGATTCATGATATGATACATAAAAGGGTATTATGGATACACCACACACAATAAATAGTGATCAATAAGTCATATCTAACAAAAATAAAAGTGAGATGGGAAAACTCTTTCCTTATGTCTGAAAGTATGATGCAATTGTACTTAATATCCTGAATAATCAAATTAGATTTAATAATTACTTAATTCATAACCTCTTCAACATGTATTTTATTTATTATAATTTATTAAGTTCATTTATAGCCATTTCAATGGGTTATAATGTTTCATTTTGTTGTTTCAGGTGTGTTTGTTTCATGGGTTTACGATCGGTCCCCTTGAGTATAAATATAAGAGTTTTTTGTAAAATGGGAATAACTTCTCCAAAAGTGAAATTATATAGTATTAATTAACTTCCATAATTTTAGATGACCTCATGTATCATTTTTTTATATGGTATGAAGATGATTTATTAGATAAAATGTTAATGAAAATGATTTAATTTATTTTGATGGTGTTTACGACCATCACAAACTAGTATCATTTTATTTAATACTATATTTATATACTAGTTCTAAAAAATTAAAGAAGTTTTAATAAACATATTATACTCTGGTTTAACCATAAAAATGGTTTTATTACTAGCCTTGAAGGTGGTAATAAAAAATAAAAACTCACCTTCCACGAAGGCAGTGAATCGACACCTCGCAGATGATGTTTTCATTTTTAGAATAAAAGAAGAAGATAAGAGACTTGATGATGGATATTCCATTAACATAATAACATTATAGTATATGTATGATACTGGGGTTACCATGCCACTTTGGATAGGGGAGGTGAGGAAAGGATAATAAAAGAAAAGAAATTAAAAGAGAAAGAGATAGGGTTTTACCTCTTGAGTGTCGTCTCCTTGAGAATCTCCTTAAGGTGCTTGGAAATAGTCTTTTAGTGAGATCAACAAGACCAGAACATCAAGAAGATATTTGGGAGAGGAACTGGGCATAATATAAGTAAGCTCCAAGGCTTATAATGTGTGAGGAGAAGGGGTGGTGAGGGGTGGTACTTATAATGGAAGAGAGAGGTGTTTTTTGATTATTTTATTTATTATTTTATTATTTTGGCTCAAGACTATCAATAGTGACGATTCTTGTGACTAAGTACAGTAACTAGTGCATGTGAGTTAGAACTAATGGTTTTTACATCATTTTTATACGTATAGATCTCAAAAAATGGACTCCATTTTATGAAAATTATTTTATAAATATGATAAATTAAATTTTCAATTAAAATAATCATTTATATAACTATTTCATTAATAAAATAATTATTGCATCGTCATTGTATAATTATGTGTGGTAATTATTTCTTCACAGAAAATTAAAAATAAAATAAAATGATGTAGATAAATATTTTAAATTTAAAAATAATATCTATATTTGAATATATCTTCAAAATAACGCCACATTAAAATTAATATGGTTATTAAAACTATGAATGTGTATTTTTGTGATTTTCATTAATTTCAATAATATCAAAGCCATTTTCATGGAAAAATGTCCATTAAATAATGAAAATGTGAACCTTAGGTGTTAATGGTAGAATATAAATCATCTAATAACATTTTTTAAAATTTTAAGGTAATTTTATAATCTTTATCATTTTAATTTTAGCCTAAATTTTCAAATTTACCCTTTAATCATGGTAATAAAAAATACCAGTTACTATTCATATTGACCAAAAATAAAAGGGAGTCTATTTAATAAATTTGTACCTTATTATTCCAAATATGGAATATATTTTTCAAAATTTAAAACACAAAAGTGGAAGAATTTAATTTGAAATTAAACTGATAAAACACAACTAAAAACAGTTTTCTTGAAAATGCATTTTTAAATACGAAGTGAACTTATACCAAAATAAGGTTTAATGATGATTAAAATGAAATGGATTATATTATTTATAAATAAAGAGTTCTTAAGTTATATTGAGATCAAATTCAAATCATAATGAGGATTTAGTATAATGAAATTGGCAATTTTATAAAAATCACCATTTTTCACTATTCACTGAAAAATAAATATTTTCTAAAAAATACTAAAAATTAACCCTAAACTAATTTTTACATTATTATTTTAAAAATAAATTTTATTTTTTCAAATATAATTTATAAAAGTGTCAAAATTTAGATTTAAAACAAGTGCGCCATTAAATGGCGGTGAAATTGCCTTTTAGAAAATATATATTTTTATACTTAAAATTGAATGTATTCTCATAATAAGACTATCAAACTTATTGGTTTAATTTAAAAACATTTGATTTAATATGTAACATATAAATTTAATTAAGATAATTCACTAATAGTGATTAATTTTATTTATTAATATAAAATTTCATTGTGCTCATAAAAACACATCCTTTATGTTTAGTTGGTTTTTATTTTCATTTTTAATTAATTGGTAACTAATGAATTAATTTTATAAACATGTGTTAACTGGATTTTCATAATTTATTTAATCTCTTTCATTCCCATCATTTCAACAGTCATGTGATAGCTATCACAATTAAATAATAATATTTAATCATTTGTTTAAGCTCAGTGTTTTGTGTAATCTATCAAATAATTTAAATTTAAAAAGAGACATACTATAAAATATTATGGTGTTACAACCCATATACATAAAGATAAGTCAATGGTTACCTTTACGTGACCACTCACGTATATGTATCACCCCGATTACCCTTACACAATTGATTTGCATAAGGATAATGACTTTGTTACCTTTACACAACTAATATGCATAAAGGTAATATCTCAATTACCATTACATAACTGACCAGTGTAAGGGTAAATCAAATTTACCCTTACAAAGCTCATGTAATGGTCTATAATCTTCCTCCAGTTTTATGAAAATGTTATTTTTCATTTTTCCTCAAAAACCAGTGATCAAATCACGTTAAAATCTTAAAGAACCTCCCTCTAATACCATTGAAAGGTGGTGTAATCTCTATTACTCATATGAACATGCCCAATATGACATCCATATGAAAATATCAAAGGAATCCATTTCCTCAACTCTTTTTTCATGAAACTCTTTGCATCATAATGGATCTCTTGGGATAAAGCCACACTTCATCACTGTTCATGTGTAAGAGTTCCTAGGAATTGGTTAACTCTTTAACCTTTCCTTTAATACCACTAATGAGTTTCATATGATCATCTAATGACCATTTGAAGTGAAAGAAAACCCAAAACACATACATTCTATCTTCAATAAATCAATATGTAAATAATCAGAAAAATAGAGTACCTGGAATTCATGAACAACAATGGTATTCATCTTCCTTCCATAAAGAGTGTTTGAGGAAGATCATGATGAGAAGTGAACAAAAGCACCCTGCCTCTGAGGGATTACACTGGCCAATGGATCCATGATCGTATCGGGAGGATACCTGAATTCCAAGAGTGTTGACTCCTTCTTAAATGGGATAAACAAAGTATCAGGAGGAAGAGAGTTTAGCAAAGGCTCATACACATCACACACACCTTTCACGTGTAACATCTCAAAATTTCCTTATATTATTTTTATATATTATATGGGATTATTACGAGACTAAGAGCTGAGACGGCGTGTGATTCTAAGGCTCTGAGTTTCCAGAACAATTGCTTAAAGAATATTAAAATATTAAACAGCACGCGCACACATTTTTTCTGAAAAAGTGGAATAACTTCTAAATGAGTGCTCGAATCAAAAAATTGAGGGAACCGTTGTGTTTAGAGTAGTGAATTTACCTTAGACAGGGCCTAACATCGATCGGCATAGGTCGTCTATGAAAGTTAGTTTTTGGACGTATCGGTAATAAAATATTTTATTTCGACTTAGCAACTCATTTTTGTTTTATTATAGTTTTTCAGGAATCTAGGGTCAACACCATAACCCTAGAATTACCCTGAGATAAGGATAATGAAGTTCTATCGACGACGATGATAGATCAGAGATCAGAACACAAATTGAAGATTAGCGGTGCACCTCAGATTCGAAGGATCTCTCCAATGACGATGACACAATGATCGATCTTTATTAGTGAGCGGTCCAAATCCAAGTAGGGAGTTTGATCTCTTTGTGATTTCTTCCTCATTCTTAGAATCAACAAAAAATGCGGACCAACCAACAAACATGTTGATCAACGGTTCGATCATTCTTGCGGGATGGTTAGTATTGGGAATTGTTAATGGGAGTTTCATTACCCTATTCGTTCATCACTCTAATGATAATGAATCGAGGTCGACATGAATAAAGGATGAGGTTCATTCCTCAGATGTTCTTGGTACCTTTCTCTTCCCTCGTTCTTGGTGTTCTTCACCATTGGGCCCTCATGGTCATGTATCGACTTTCTAGGAGGTTCTGAACTCAATTAGACCCCCCGGATTAGAGGAAAATCGACCGCATAGGCTGCAGTAGTGTAGATCAGGACCCGATGAGGCTAGATCTACAACCTCATAATTTTCTAGGCATTAGAGGAGCCCCGTTGGTCCATAGAAGGGAACACCAAAGCGCCGACGGCGGCCACGTGCGGGTGCGGCGACAACGGTGGGCCGCGGGGTGGCATGTGCTAATGACGGGCCTGTATGGGACGTGGGGAGATGTGGGGACTAAGGGGAGGTATGCGGTCGGGGTGAACCATGTGGACTAAGGCAACACACGGTTGGGGAAGACCGCATGGACCAAGTGGGACGCGACTGGGGTGGGCCGCATTTGGCGCACAAGCTAACTCACAGCGCGGGGTGGACCAAGAGAGACAGGCTGCTCCAAGAAGCCCAGCGGGCTAGACCTAGTGGCCCAGCAGGCCAGAACGGGTCGGTCGGGCCAGGCCGGGTCCGGCGGGTTGGATCAAACCCAGACCAGACCCGGGTCTAACCTTTTTATGAAAACAACCATAACTTTCAAAACGTGTGTCTGTTTGATGAGTTGTTTGTTGTGTTGGTACCCTTGAGATGATACGGTCCTGTTAAGATACTCTAAGTGAGTTTTTTAGAAGTGTGCATGTGAACTAATGACTTAAGGAGTAGGTTCTCCTGAAACGAGCGCGCTACGAGTAGAATCTTGTGGCTGGTTATGACTTCGAGACTACGTGACTTTGAGACTACATGACTTACCAAGACTATGTGTTTTACTAAAACTATGTGTCTTACCGAGACTAAATTTCTTATCAGGACTAAGTATCTCATTGATACTGAATGTATCATCGGGACTACATGTCTTATCAATATTAGGTGTTTTGTGGATTACTTTTGATGATCCTGTTTTGCATACTATAGACTTATACCTGGGTGAGATGATTATACTATTTATTTGTGGTATACTTCATGTATTTATTTTTAGTACAATTCATTCATTTATTTATGGTATACTTCGTGTACTTCTTTGTGGTATACCTCGTGTATTTATTAGTAGTATTTTATTGTGGTTTAGGGGTGTCCTGTTGAGTATTGTTTTACTCGCCCCTGCACGAACTTTGCCCGCACGTGTTGTGTCTTGTGAAGATGATTGACACTTTGAAAAAATAATAGGTAGAACAGAACTGAGTGGTGCTTAGAGATACCAAATAGTCGAGTTTTTCTCCTACAGCTTCAGACATATGTTTAGTACCTTGCCCCTCGGGTAGGGTTTTCTGCTGATGAGTTTCAAGAACTTATGCATTCACTTTTCCAAACTCCTTTTTGGGTGGGCTAGTATTTTGGACCTATTTACTTTCTAGTTTACTATTTTCATACTATGTTGTTGGTATCTTAGTGGTATGTATGCTTGTTTACTTAGTGTTTTACATTTTATCATTTTTAGGCTTGGATATGTGTGTGTGTGTACAGGTACTTAAGAAAATTCCTCCTATTTGTGGGATATACCTATATAGTTCTAGTCACCAGTACCTAGCCTATTAGAGGTGGTCTTGGGGTAGTCACAGCATGGGCCCCTCTGGGACGGGTTGTGACAAAGTGGTATTAGAGGGGTCGGTTCTACTTAAGGACCAAGAGTCTGTGAGATTGGTTTGGGGAAACAGTGTTAAGTGTTTCAAGTTTAGATTTCAGGCCAGGGAATCCAGTGTTGGTACGGAAGCCGACGTATCCATACATCGGGACTCTAAATTATATTTTTCAACTTGATACATGAAAACACTGGTTGTAGGGAAAACAATGGTACATGCATCAAATAGGATTTGGGTGTGTTCTCGTATCCTTCTTGAGTCAGCTCACCAGGTATACTCTATTGACTATGGTGTATCTTTATTATTTAAGGATGCATCTATGCAAATAGCCAGCTAGGATTCCATTTTGCAATCACGATGGTGATCCTCCTAGTGTTGAGGCATCAGTACAGGGACTTGTAGTAGAGATATCACCTTCGGGTGGTTTACCAGCGATACCACCACCCGTCGAGTAACAGTTACAACCAACGCTATTAGTTGAGGATACACATAGGCTGAGTGCATTGAATGAGTTCTAGAGGTAGAAACATCCCAGTTTTGGGGGGTGAGACAGACCCCCAGGTAGCTGAGGATTGACTAGAGGCAGTTGCAAATGTCCTCTGCCTTGTGAGGACACCTTCCGACCATATGGAATTCCTAGTCGCGAGTCTTCTTCAGGGATTAATGGAGTGATGGTGGAGCTTAGTGACTTAGACACATGATGAGATGACTATATCTTGAATATACTTTGAGTGTATCTTCATAGAATAGTTCTTTCCAGTGACGTTACAATCAGAGCACATACAGGAGCTTCTGTATCTACAGTAGGGTAGTCAGACAGTGGCGGAGTACTCATCGAGATTTACTGATCTTTCTCACTACTCCATGGATATGGTATGAGGCTCATTATTTAGGGCTCATACCATCGAGAAATTATTATGCTAGGATATTAGGTTATCCATGATATCCCTTAGCATTCCTACTTATATTGGGGTACTAGAGTGAGCTCTACTAGTGGAGATCTTTCTAGCAGATCAAACATCGGTAGTGGGAGCTACCACCGGGAACCAGGTAGCCAAGTCTTTGGCAGTAGGTATCTGAAAATAGTCGTAGGGACCCAAGTGAGTTAGGCAATCTAGGGGATGACCCCAAGAAATGAGATCAACAGTGTGGGGCTCTCAGGGTAGAGCAAGTCAGCTGAAGTATAAGCTTTGTTACTCATGTGGTGGTCAGGAACATTTGGCTCGAGATTTCTTGAATCGTCATAAGACCGATCAGGAGACAGTTGAGGGACCACTAAGATAGATGCAGAAGTAGTAAAAGAGTGTTCTATAGGAAAGCATACATGGCATAGGAGTAGGCGAGGCAGCAGGAGGTGAGCGTAGGTTCAATGTATTACCATGACCACCCCTAGGTGGTCCACGATAGGCTTAGGGATCTGGTGGACAGGGAATAGGCCAAATTCTGGAAATGGAGGCTTATGAACCCAAGTATCAAAGGATTATTAGTGGTAAAATCTGTTTCATTTCCACCTTATTTGTAGTTTTTATAGACATAGGTTCCAATAATTCTTTTATTTCCATGAACCTTGTTCGAGACTTTGAGATTTTGGTGGAACTATTGACTCAATCCTTACGCTTAGAGACTCCTACGAGAGGGGATTTGATGATCACACACTAGTTATTATAGTGTGACCTTACTTTTGGAGGTGAGAGTTTCAGTTGGGATATCTTTTTAGCGGCATTGAGGCCTTACGATGTCATTCTCAGTATGGACTGGTTATCCATAGTCCATGTCCAGATTGAATGTTTTAGGTACAGAGTGCGGTGTGTCCACAATGATGGGACCAAGTTTTCCTTTGTCGGTGAAAAGGAAACCCAAGAAGTATAGGATGGACTCACACATAGGATGGTGTAGTCAATTACACATCAATTGGCTATACTGACCCTCAGTGCAGTAGATGAGATGAGTCCCCAGTTTCCTATAGTGGTGGAGTATGAGGACGTATTTCCTAAGAATGTTCCAGGATTACCTCCCCATAGGTAGGTAAATTTCTTCATTGATCTATACCCTGATATGACACTGATATCTACACCTTCATGTCAGATATCTCTCATAGAGCTTCTTGAAATGAGGGTACAATTTGAGGACTTGCATAGGAAGGGCTTTGTGAGACCCAGTGTTTCACCATGGGCATCCCTAGTTTTGTTTAACAAGAAGGAAAATGAGATCTTGAGGTTATGTGTGGAATTCTGATGCTTAAACCAGGTGACCATGAAGAACAAGTATCCACTACCGAGGATATATGACCTCTTTGATCAGTTGAAAGGGACATGGTGGTTCTCGAAGATATACCTTAGATCTAGCTATCACCATCTTTGAGTACGGAATGATGATATACCGAAGATGCCTTTCAGATTTCATTATGGGCACTATGAGTACTTGGTGATTTTGTTCGGTGTGACGAATGTCCCAGAAGTGTTCATGAGACTCATTAATAGGATCTTATAGCCTTACTTAGACTAGTTTGTGGTGGTCTTCATTGATGGCATCCTAGTGTACTCAACGTCCGAGTAGGAACACATGATACACTTAAGGATGGTCCTAGACACACTCTGAGAGCACTGACTTTACGTGAATCTCTCGAAGTGTTAGTTATGGATTCAAGAGGTCTATTTTATGGGAAACTTCATTTGAGAGGCTGGAGTTGAAGTGGATCTAGCAAATATTGAGGTAGTTCTTACTTGTGAACCACCCAAGAGTGTTACTGATGTGCGTTGTTTCCTTGGTTTAGATGGGTACTATCGGAGGTTTGTACCCAACTTTTCCATATTAGTAACACCCTTGATAGCTTTTACATGAAAGGGGAAGCTTTTTTTGTGGATGGAGAAGTTCCAGGAGAGTTTTCAGCAGTTGAGGTAGAGATTGATGAGCGCTCTCATATTGAGATTAACAAAGGAGGGTGTTGATTACATAGTATTCTAAGATGCATCAGGAAACAAGCTTAGTTGTGTCCTGATGTAGGGGAAAGTGGTGATTGCCTATGGTTCACGAAATTTGAGGCCACACGAGCAGAACTATGTGACCTATGATATTGAGTTAGCAGTGGTAGTCTTCGCATTGAATATGTGGCGAAACTACTTGATGGGTGAACGATTTATCATCTACTCTAACCACAAGAGTCTCAAGTATATCTTATATCATAAGGATCTGAACTTGAGACATAGATGAGGACTAGAGTTCCTCCAGGGTTATGACTTTGAGATTTTATGTACTCCTAATAAGGGGAACGTGGTGGCAGATGCTCTCAGTAGGAGATCGAGTTCACAATTTCGGAACAAGGCGTCAAATCAGATAACCTCATTACAAATATACTTTGTGGATAGAGATGGAACAACTTACCTCTAGTCGATGGTTTTCACCCCTCCACTCTTACAACGATTTAAGGAGGCATAGATCGGAGATACTGACTGTGAGACTCTACGTACTTAGATGTCCATAGGGCATGCCCTTGATAGATATTCAAAAGGTATAGAGCACATCATTCTTTTCAGAGGACACACAGTGGTACCGGTGGCATTACAGGAGGAGGTCTTGAGGGGGTTACATATATCCCCCTTGGAAGTATATCTCGGTGTGGCGAAGATGTACCAAGACCTATGATGTCAATTCTAGTGGTCGAGGATGAAGAAGGTGGTAACAGAAATAATTTCTAGATGTATCACTTGTCAGCAAGTGAAGAATGAGCACTAGGTTCTAGTGGGTTTGACTCAACCCCTTGAGGTGCCAGAGTGGAAGTGGGATGAGATGTCGATGGACTTCATGATGGGTTTACTACGTATATCTAGGAGACACGATACCATCTGGGTGATCGTTGACCGACTCACCAAGTCAGTCCACTTCCTAGCGATTTGGGAGCAGAGTTTGGTAGAGAGCTTGGGACGCCTCTACGTGTAGGTGATAATTCAACTCCATGAAGTCCCATTGACGATAGTCTCAGATCATGATGATCGCTTTACATCCCGGTTTTATAAGGGATATAGGAGGTGTTTGAGACTCAGTTTCACTTTAGAACAGCTTTTCACCCACAGACAAACAACCAGACTGAGTGGACCATACAAGTTCTGGAGGACATGCTACATGCTTGCATCCTAGATTTTGGCCACAGTTGGGATGATCACCTACCCCTGGTGGAATTTTTGTATAGCAATAGATATCATTCTATCATTGGTATGAAACCATTAAAGGCCTTGTATGGGAAACCCTACAGGTCACCACTTTGTTGGACAGACCTAGGGGAGTCAGCACTCATGGGCCCAGAGTTAGTATGGGCGACTACAAAGAAGGTACAGGTCCTCCAAAAGCAAATGAAGACTGCATAGAGCTGTCAGAAGTCTTATGAAGACTAGTGATGGAGGCCTTTGGAGTTAGAGTAGGGATACAATGTGTTCCTTTGGGTCTCTCCTCGACATGGGATACAAATATTTGGTCAGGGTTACAAGCTATCTCTGAGTTTCATCGACCCTTTCCAGATACTCCGTAGAGTTGGAAAGGTAGCGTACCGCTTAGCTCTACCTCCATAATTAGAGTGGGTGTATGAAATCTTCCACGTGTCACAACTAAGGAGATACGTGCATGATCTATCACACATCATCGACTGGGGCGAACTGGACATTGATTATGAGATGACTTTTGTGGAGTACCCAGTGGAGATCAAGGATTGATAAGAGATGATACTTCATGGGCAGTTGATTCCTCTAGTGTGCATTCAGTGGTAGCATGAGAATCTCTAAGAGAACACATGGGATTGGGAGGCTCAGATTCATGCTCAGTACCCTCATTTATTTTTATAGCATTTTGTTTTGGATTTCGGGGACGTAAAACCCTAAGGTGGAGAGAATGTAATATCTTAGAATTTCCATGTATTATTTTTATATATTATATGAAATTATTATGAAACTAGTCACTAAGACGACATGTGATTTCAAGGGCCAGAGTGCCCTGAACAATTACTTAAAAAATATTAAAATATTAAACAGCACACATGTGTAGTTTTATTGAAAAAATAGAATAACTTCTAAATGGGTGCCTGGATAAGAAATCTGAGGGCACCATTGCGTTCAGAGCAGCGAATTTATCTTAGGTGGGGCCTAACATCGACTGGTTCAGGTCGACCGTGAAAGTTAGTTTTTGGACGTATCGGTAATAAAATATTTAACAAAAATATTTTATTTTGATGCAGTGACTCATTTTTTTTATTAGAGTTTTTCAGGAATCCAGGTTCATCACCATAACCCTGGAATTCCCATAAGACAATGAGAACAAAAATCTCTACGACGATGATGGATCGGAGATCAGAATGTGGATCGACGATCAGCGACAAACCTCAGATTCGAAGGATCTTGCCAACGACAACGACACAACGATCGATCTTCATCAGCACATGGTCTAAATCTAGGTATGGCATTTGATCTCTTTGTGATTTATTTCCCGTTCTTAGAATCAATGATGAACGAGAACCAACCAACGAACAGGTTGATCCACAGTTCGATCGTTCTTACAGGATGGTTAGTATTGAGAATTGTTAATAGGAGTTTCATTACCCTCTTCATTTATCCCTCTAACAAGAACTAATCAAGGATGATACGAATAAAGGACGAGGTTCGTTTCTTAGATGTTTTTGGTGTCTTTCTCTTCCCCCGTTCTTGGCATTCTTCGTCGTTAGACCCTCATGGTTGCGACTCAAATTTCTGGGAGGATCCAAATGCGATCAGACCCTCAGATCAGAGGAAAATCGACCGTAGAGGCCACATCAGTGTAGATTGGGACCCAACGAGGCCAGATCTGTGACTGTGTGATTTTTCGAGAATCGGAGGAGCCCTAGTGATCCATGGAAGGGACCACCGGAGCACAGACGCCAGCAGTGGCATGTGGCGGAAGAAAGAAGGCCTCGGGGAAACTGGAGGCAACAACGGGACCACGAGGGGTGCGAGGCAATGTTGGGATCAGGGGGGCACACGGTTGGGGTGGACCGCATGGACCAGGGTGGCATGCAGCCAGGGGCGGACCGCGTGGACCAGGTGGGATGCAGCTAGGGAAGGCTGTGTCAGGTGCACAAGCTGGCCTGAAGCGTGGGTCGGGCCAGATCGGACCAGACCGGGTTGGGTCGGACCGGGGCAGGTCGGACCGGGGCAGGTCGGACCAGGTAGACCTTTTTATGAAGATAACCATAACTTTCAAACATTGTGTCTTTTTGATGAGTTGTTTGTGGCGTTGGGACCCTTGTGAAGAGATGGTCCTTTTGATATACTTAAAGTTAGTTTTTTCTAGAAGTGTGCATACTACCTAATGGCTTGAGGATTAGGTTCTCCCGAAACGAGTGTGCTACGGGCGGAATCCCGTGGCTGGTTGTGACTTCGAGACTACGTGACTTTGAGACTATGTAACTTTGAGACTATGTGACTTATCGAGACTAAGTGTATTACTGATACTACGCATATTACCGATATTACGTGTCTCATCAAGACTACGTGTCTTATCTATACTGGGTGTTTTGTGGATTATGTCTGATGATCCTGTTTTACATACTATAGACTTATACCTAGGTGAGCTAACTGTACTATTTCTTTGTGGTATACTTCATGTATTTATTTATAGTATAATTTTTGTATTTATTTGTGGTATATTTCGTGTACTTATTTGTGGTATACCTCATGTATTTTTTAGTGGTATTTTGTTGTGGTTTCAGGTTGTCCTATTGAGTATTATTTTACTCACCCCTGCATGAGCTTTGCCCACACGTGTCGTGTCTTGTGTAGACGATCAATGCTTTGAAGGAGTTTTAGGTGGACTAGGACCAAATGGTGCTTAGAGAGACCAAACAGTCGAGGTGTGCTCATACGGCTTCAGACATTTGTCCATTACCTTTCCCCTCAGGTAGGGTTTTCTGCGGATGAGTTTTAGAAACTTGTGCATTCACTTTTCCAGACTCCTTTTTGGGTGGGCTTGTATTCTGTCCCTATTTACCTTTTAGTTTGATATTGTCTTACTCTTTTTTGGTATCTTAGTAGTATGCATGCTTATTTACTTAGTGTTTTACATTTCAGCATTTTGGGCTTGGAGATGTGTGCGTGTGTACAGGTACTTAGGAAAATGCCTCTCATTTGTGGGATATGCCTACTCGGTGATAGTCACCATCCCCTGGCCCATTGGAGGCGGGATTGGGGTAGTCAAGACACGGGTCCCTCTAGGACGGGTCATGACATCACACCCAACAAGAGAGGATCTCATCCTCTTATATAATCGAAGCCTGAGGCGTCTCCTATTTATAACACATCATATGTTTTTCTGATTTTTAGGGTATAATTCATTAAATTTTATCAATGAATTTAATGAAAATCCTTTAATTCATTCATAATATATTGTAACTGATTAATAAATCATTCAAGGGAAATAAATAATATATATGTATGTCGATCATATATATGTATATATATATATATATTATTCTTGTATCGCATGCATGAAAAATAAATGCATCATATGCCTATATTAAATGAACACTATATATAATATAATATATATATATATATGTATATATATCATGCATCGTATGCATGTGTTCATGCGTGTAAATTTTTAGTGCACATCTAACAGTTTCATGTGAGGGTGTCATGGGTGAGGGTGTGACTTGTTTGTTAAATGTATTATATCTATTTGTACGTGATGTTTGTTTGACCTGCCTCTATTTTCAATTCATGGGTAACCACGGGTGTCTAGGTGGGAGGTCTAGGTACACATGCTACACTATATTATGATCATGCTCTATCTAGCAGCCCTAAGATGGATTTTAGTCTACTTATGGGATGTTCCCCTGAGTTAGGCCAGTAAGGGAGACACTGAGCGTTTGGGCAGGTTGATTTTTATCCAACTTCAGTCTTGTTTAGTAGTTTGTATGGACTTATCCTAGATTGCTTCCATCCATATCCACTGGGTTCCCATGATGTGATGTTTGCAAATTATTTATGTTCAAAGGTTTCCAATATTAAAAATGTAATTGGTTTCAAATTGCAACTATGGGTTTCTCCCTTTTTATATGAGGAAATAAAACACATTGTTTTGGTTGTCCCCAAACCATTCTCTATGAATGTCTACATTGGTGTGTGTGTGTGTAGTTGTCTGGATATGCACACATATGCATGTGCAGGAGCACACACACATGTGTGCATCTCTATATATACGCCTAGAGACAATTCATAGGGTGCCTTCTTAAAAATCTTGGTTTTGGAAAATTATAGCTTATTATTTGATTCTCTTTGAAAAGTTATAAACCCATTTCCATTCATACATATTTTCAAACTAGCATGTCATGGTTTTACTTTTAAAGTGTGTGCTTGGACCAGTGGGTGGTGACCTACTAGGTAATTATGCTCATACTTATCACTATTATTGGATTCTTAGATTTAGCTGGTTATGTATGGATGCGGTGGTTGGGTATCGAACTCTTGGTTTGAGTGTGGGTAGTTTCTAGTTAAGACGCTTCACTTTGACACGTGGGGATTAGTGATTGGGGATTTCCCCTCCATATTTTACTTATTTTGGTATTTATGTTGTATCAACCCTTTTAGCTTCATGTTGTTATGCTCTATATCTTGTATCATTCAGTGTTTCTGTTTTATACATTGATGTGCTTGCATTTATTTCTCTTATGTTTCATTTGACTTTGTTTTTATTTTATATTTTCTTACTTGATTACGTGATTGTCCAATATATGGTTTGGTCACATTGGGTTCCTAGGTGGAAACCTTCTGTTTAATTATTGCTCTTCAGGTTAAATCGTTCTCTTTGATACTTGTTGATGCCCCTAACACTTGTCACAAACTCAAGAAGACCGAGAACGCCTCTCGTGCATGTCAAGGGTCGGGTTGGGTGCCCGACCCAAGGGTTGGCCCAAACTATAGCTCATGACATACACAATATGAAGGATTGATGCATAAAAGACAGGTGCGGGGATAAAAAAGAGCCTATTATGATACATATAGCTACAAAATGTCGGATTTAAGAATTTAATTATAAAAAGGGATGAATACGTTATTCATGGTGATATGGAGTTGAAGGGAAACACCATTTCTAGTTTGGTGTGATTGTTACATTAAACTATTCAATGTAATGTCATCTAATCCAATTCATTCATGACATGTTTCTCAAGATATTATGTGTGCGTATAAATATACAGTCTTTAGGACTGCATTAAACCATTCACAATCCTTTTAAACACAAATTGTGAGTTTAGTAATATTTTCTACACTCACACACATATGTGAGTTTGCTTCTTAGATGATTCCCTTATGACGAATCATGTAGAATCCTCATGTTCTCGTACTTTAACATTTTACATGGTTAGTATTATTATGTGGTATGTTTGGTAGATTTATCGTTCCTTCTAGGCCAGAGTAACATCCAATTGAAGCCAACCAACAAAAAAATCCACACCATGATTTAATACCCACTCATGGTGACTGGGACCTTCGTTGCAACAATAATTTTATGTTTATAATGAGAATTTATAATATCATCAGCTTGGTCAACAAATCATAAATACAATTTTCCCTCAAGCCTTTAAAGCTGTTCATAAATATATACCCGTTTTTTTATAAATAGTCGGTAGAAATTGGTGAATTTAGCGGAGGGGGTTAAAAAAAAAGAAAATTTATTTTAATGGGTTACGGTAGAGATTATTTAGGTATATGGGTGTCTTTACCGCCACTTGAAGTGGCGCTATAGTTTTTTTTTTGAATTTATTATATTTATTATTTTACATTTAATATAATTAGATAATTTTTATATTTATTATATTTATTATATTTATATTTATATATACATTATAATATTATAATTATCATAAATAGAAATATATAATTATCATAAATTTGTAATTATAAATATAAAAATGTAATAAATGTAATAAATATAATAGGAAATATTCTTCGTTGTATATTTTGATTATTATAGTTATATATTTATTATAATTATTATATTTATAATTATATTTTGATTCTTCTATATCCATTATAATATTATAATTATTATAATTATAATAAATTTATAATTATAAATATAATAATTATGATAAATATATAAAAATAATAAATATATAAATATAGTAAAAACAATAATATAATAATATAATAATTATAAATATAGTAAATAAAAAAATAAAATAATTATAGATTTATAACAAAAATAATAAATGTAATAAATATAATAAATGTAGTAAATGTAATTATATATTTATGTATACAATATTTTTTTTTTGCTTTGTAAATATGCAATTCTATTTATATATAATGTATATATGATGTATATATAGATATATAATTACATAATGAAAATATATAATTCTATATATATACATTATATATTTTTTTACATTAAAAATATGTAATTATAATAAATATGTAATTATAATAAATATATGACTATAATAATCATTTATTTTAATTATATATTTATTATATTTAGAGTTATAATTAGATATTTATTATATTTATAATTATAATTATATGTTTATTATAGTTATATATTTATTATAATTATATAATATTAGAATTATTATTATATTAATTTGTAATAAATTATAATTTAATTTACTATTATAATTAATTTAAAAATATAATTATTTATAATTATAATAATTTGTAATAATTATATTTTAAATATATAACAAAAATTTGAAAAAACAAAAGAAATTTCATAAAAAATGTCGATGAAAAATAATTTTTAAGCAATTAAAACCACCTATTTGAAACTTAAAAATGTTTCAAATATGTGTTTTTTAAAGACTATAATAGATAAAGTATAACACCGATATAAAGAAAACTTTAAACATTGATTAAACATATAATAAATATTTGAAAACAAAATGAATTTAATGAAAAATGTCAATGAGAAATAATTTATAAGCTTTCAAAACCAGTTATTTGAAACTTAAAAATGTTTCATATACGTCAATTTGAAAGACTATAAAACATAAATTATAGCACAGATATAAATGAAACTTTAAACATTGACTAAACATATAATAAATATTTGAAAAAAAATGAATTTCATAAAAAATGTTGATGAAAAATAATTTACAAGCTTTCAAAACCACCAATTGAAACTTACAAATGTTTCATGTGCGTGAATTTAAAAGACTATAAAATAGAAACTATAACACAAATATAAATGAAACTTGAAACATTGATTAAAAATATAAAAAATAGTTGAAAATAAAGGGAATTTAATAAAAAATGTTGAAGAAAAATAATCTATAAGCTTTCAAAACCAGTAACCTAAAACTTAAAAATGTTTCAAGTACACGACTTTGAAAGACTATAAAACGTAAACTATAAAACCAATATAAATGAAACTTGAAACATTGATTAAACATATAAGAAATACTCGAAGACAAAAATAATTTCATTAAAAATGATGACCAAAATTAATTTATAAGCTTTCAAAACTGCCTACTTGAAACTTAAAAATGTTTCATGTACGCGGCTTTGAAAGACTATAAAACACAAACTGGATATGAAGAAACGCTGAAGCCACCTTTCGTTAAGGGCATCCTTGTCACACAGGTTTTCTGAAATTTTGACATCCAATTAACTGCAAGAAAGGCCAGAAGGTCCACATAAACACACCATGTTTGGACCTTCTGGCCTTTCTTGTAGTGAATTGGATGTCAAAATTTATACTAGATATAAAGAAAGGTTAAAGCCGCCCTTCGTTTTGGGGAAAACACCACCACAGCTTCTTACATCCTGCTTAATCATTCAATTTAGTTTCATTAAATTTGGACAAACCCTCATTTTTAATGAAATTCGTTTTGTCTTTGAGTATTTATTATATGTTTAATCAATGTTTCAAGTTTCCTTTAAATTATTTTGTATATACTATATATTTTATTTTCTAATTATTTGTCTAAATAACAATAATTTATCTAAATAAATAAGGTTTTTAACATAAAATCATGACATATGAATAAATCAATGTCGATGCCCCTTGGTACCACAATGTGACGTCTGAATCTCACGTCCTCCCCACGTCCGACGTATGCATCGCTCCGGTGTCCTAGCAGTGGGATCCTCCGCTTCTGGTGCATGTGGTGCCTCCTTATGATGCTGTGTAGAGGGCTGACCAAAATCATGTGTGGATGATGACCCAAAATCATATGTGGATGATGGCCCAAAAGCATGCGTAGAGCCAGATGGTCCTGGGGCTCCTAAAAATGGTAGAAAGGGCATACTAAAGAAGTCCTCATCGGGAGGAGAGGGGGCTGCCACAAGCTGTGTCACCTAATCCAGCTCGTAGTCCATAGTAGTCATCGGAGATGACATATGTGGTATATAAGCGTCTCCCTGCTGTGCAAGCTCATCAATAAGTTGGGCAGGATCATCTCTATGTGGAGCTGCCACATCTACAGGAGGTGCTCTCGGATGTCTATCTCGCCGCCTCTGCCCCTCCCGAGGTACTCGTCTTCGTCTCCCAGCTGGTGGCGGTGGTGGCGGTGCATCGTCATCAATAGGCATAGCAGGGACATCATCACCCTCAGGAGCTCCAGCTGGAGGATATGGATTAGGATATTCTTGTGGCTCCTCGTCATAACAACTGTCCTGTATCATCTGGAGATCATCGTAGAGAGCCAACACATCTCGATAAACTATGTCTCGTCTAATATATTCCTCCTCCTGAGGATGTGTGATATGTGAAAGATGATCAATTTTGTCTGTCTGCAAATGAAATGACATTCAAATTAACACCACAAAAGAGTTAAACAAATATAATATACCTTAATAAACATACCATCCGCTGAATGTCAATCCCCTGGCGTGTAAGATGCATGATGGTATGACGTTGATACCAGTCTGCATAATCCCCCTGGACAGATAACTGATATTGTGATGTGGGATATCCATATCGAGAAACACCATACCAGGCACGCACGTCCCACAGCTCAATATGAGATGCATGAAACTACCGCCAATTCGTTGACTGTCTACCTGTAAGTACAATAGAATACAACCCATCAGGTTGTTCTGGTGCCATCGGGATATGTTGTATATAACCAAACTGGTGCATGACCCGGTCTGGCTGGTGCCACTCAATGATATAGAAGTGGATGAGTGGCACCACTGCATCACTATCTCCAATCATAGCTGTGCAGTATAGTGGAAGTGACGCATAGACATAAACTGTATATGGAGTCCATGAAACCTGAAATGTAAACTCAAAAAGTAAGTGACATATTAGCAAGATGATTTTAGTAAGATTACATTTAAATAACTTAAAATAGTGATAACAAAACATATTGTTTTATAAAAATTATTTCTTGACTTACATCAATTGGCACTAATGCATCGAATATCTGTCGAAAGTTGTGCACACTATGTCTCGGTGTGTGTGCATGCTTCTGAGACTGACTCCACATGGTTACAAAAGAGTAATATACAATAAGTTTATAAATAAAAAAACAAAAGTACTAAATAAATGAAAGTAATGAAGTAAACATACCATCGTCCCCGAGGACAATCCTGAAATAGCTCTACTGCAAGTGGTGCAATAGCTCGAGGAGCGATGCGTGGAAAATTCTCCCAAGCCCACATCTGTACTAAAACCATACAACCTGCAATCTGTTGTGCATTTGCCTGACAACTGGTACAAAGGGATTTATATAGATGTGCTAATACAGCAGATCCTCAACTGTATGTAGCTGTCTGATCAAGATCCTCAAGTAATGGGAGGTACATCATGTGTACCAAAAGGGTGGAGTAGCCGATGCATAACATGCCTCTGAGCAGTCGCAGAATATATGCACGTGTGTTCCTAATAAGCGTCTCCTCGTCCACGTCATCAGGAATGATAGCGAAATGTTCATCAAGCCATGTCATGTGCAATCGAGAACCCACAAAGACACCTCGTACGCCAACGACATCAATGCCTAATAATCTCTGTATGACGATAGCCCAGTTGCCACTAGTGGCACCCGTAACTGCCTATCCATGGATGGGAAAACCAAGCATGTACGCGACGTCCTCTAAAGTAATGTTCATCTCCCCCTCCGGGAGATGAAAAATGTGTGTCTCTAGCCGCCATCTCTCAACCAATGTCGCAATCAAATGATGATCAATAGTATTGAAGTCACACATAGCGACTCCATAAAATCCTACACGTCTAAGGTATGGAGAAATAGCTGTCGGTGGCGCATCGTGATGAAAATGATGTGCTCTCCGAACAAAAAGCTATCGAACAGGTCGTCGCGCCAACACAAGACGCGACACATGCGTCTCCTGGCCAGATAATAGTGGTTGCTCCATCTGATTGTACAAATATTAAAACATTAATTTCATGTTAATCATCACATTTATCATTTAAGGTATGAAATTTATCATGTAATGTATGAAAGACGCGTGTAATGAGTTAAATAAAGTAATTTAGGATATGTTCAATATATAAAGGAATTTATGATATGTTCAACATATAAAGTTGACGATATATTCACTTTGAGTGCTTTCAAAATTCAACGATGACATTGGATTTTGAAAGATGTCGATGTAACAATAATTGGACAAAATTATTAAAGGAATTAATGATATGTTCAACATATAAAGTTTTGGATTGATTCTTCAAACTATTATTTCTATCGAATACTGATGATGTTATTATAGGAAATATTCTTCGTTGTATATTTTGGTTCATACATGTCATAAATAACTCATGGATCATTTTCCTAAAGCATTTGAACATATTTTAGGTACATTTTTCTGCCTACAAATCACTGCACCCTTGCCTCTGAAACCTAAAATAAAGATTTGGCCAACTCAATATGCTCAATCAACATCGTTTAGAAGGAATATGGAAAAACCTTTGATACATGTACGGTTGACATGAAAAAACATCCTCCATCTGCATCGTAGCTTTAGTCGACCCAGTAAAGAACCAACTGTCACATATTCACGACCTCTGAATGAATATATGATAGTTGGTTCTTCACTGAGTTGACTAAAGAGGGGAATTTCCAATGTTGCAGAATGAATCAATGTTTTTTTGTGGATAAAACTCATTCTAGTGGTTGAAAACAAGGGGAATAATGTTTTAATCATTTTCAAGAATATCAATTATTTATGTTCATCACTCTATTTAACACTTTTAAGAAAATGATGAGAGGGGCATAATGTTTGAAACAGGTTGATTTCTCACCTTATCCTAAAATGTATCTTTGTTCTTGTCTTTTGTTATCTATTCCCACTTCATTTTCCTTGGATATTTGGATTTTTTAGGTGTGGGTTCATCACGCTTTTCTGGTTGAACCTTGTTGTCCTGATTTCTTTATTTGTCATTTTCTAGGCTAGTAGTTTCAGATTCTGTTATATCCTTAATTTATTTTTCACTAGTATTCACTCTAACTGATTCTCATATTCTATTAAATCCACGATCTTACATTTTATATATTTTAAAATTTCTTGTTATTTGATTGCTCACCTTCTCCTAAAATGTAGCTTTGTTCTTGACTTTTTTTATCTATTCCCACTTCATTTTCCTTGGATCTTTGGATTTTTTAGGTGTGGGTTCATCACGCTTTTCTGGTTGAACCTTGTTGTCCTGATTTCTTTATTTGTCATTTTCTAGGCTAGTAGTCTCAGATTCGGTTATATCCTCAATTTATTCTTCACTAGTATTCACTCTAACTGATTCTCGGATTTGGTTAAATCCTCGATCTTACATTTTATATATTTTAAAATTTCTTGTTATTTTTCTAAAACAACAACCACTTATTAAAATGATGATGATATATATTAACTATGAATGGTTTCAAAACTCATCGATGGAAAAATATTGATTACACGTACAATGTGTTTACAGTAACTGATGGAGTACAAAAATCATTTTAACCATTAGATGATTTCCCTATGTGTCTAGGGCAACGTGTCTTCGTATGACCCTCTTGGCGGCATATGCTGCACCTTCATCCAGGTGCTTGTTCACTAGGCCAATCCATCTCATTCTGAATACGAGTCGACTTTGGCCTCCCTTTAGGGCGAAGTCTACTGTTGTTTGGTAGAAGCGTGGGTGTGTCATCAGAGAGCTGAAAATTCTGATATTCTCCGATCGACATTCACGAAGTATTGTAGCAGGAGTTGATATCGTCGAGTCAATAAACTGGATCAACAAACTGCTCCCAAGATACGTGTACGTAAGCACATGCTGCAATCACATGGCCACAAGGATATCTCAATACTTGGAACTTTCCACATTCACAGTAACGCTTCTCCAATAAAACAACTCGGATATGACCATTGCTGCAAGCCACAGCATCACTGGGCTCAGCGACCTCAAATCGTTGCCCTGGACGATTAAATGCGGTGACACGATAAGTTGTAGCTTCCTGAAGAACTGCATCTAGATCGCACTGGAAATGGTGTCCATAGCACATCCCTCTGTTCAAGCCCTCTTCATCTTGCTTTCCTCATTCCAAAAAATACTTGACACTACGATAGAAGGTCTCTTGTACCAAACCTATAATTTAGATTTAAGTCATTATACTAATAGTATATTATAATTTTTCTTTTCTGAGAAACATACAATCAAATATTCATATTTACCTATGATTGGTAATTTTCGAATGCCCTTGAAAACTCCATTTATTCATTCTATGATGTTGGTCGTCATATGACCATATCTCCTCCCATCATCATATGCCAATGACCATTTCTGTTTTGGAATTTGCATCATGTAATCATAAACTTCTGGATTAACTCTATGAATATCTTGAAGATGCTCCTACATTCTTTGTTGTTGAGGCTCGTATGCTATCATGCAAGAAATAATATGAACAGATAGGATCATAACTATGAAAGGGTTTTTTAATAGAAAAAAGGATATTCATACCAATTTTTAAGATTGCTTTCTTCATCAACTCATTCTTGAATCTCTTTCATAAATTGCTAGCAATGTGTCGAATACAGTATCGATGATGGGCATATGGTTCTCTCCATGAAAGTTCCTCAGACTGTACTGCCTCCTTGATTGCACGGTGACGATTTGAGATAAGACAAATCCCTTCCGCGCCCGTAACAAACTCTCGAAGACATGCCAGAAACCAACTCCATGATGAGAAGTTCTCTTTATCCACAATTGCAAATGCCAAAGGTAGAGGGGCTCGATTTCCATCTTGTGTGGTAGCAATAAATAAAGTTCATGTACACTTTCCATACAGAAATGTGTCATCTATTTGTATAAACTGCTTGCAATGCCTGAAATCCATCACACATGGTAAAAATGCCCAAAACAATCTATCAAAAACAATCATTGAATGGTCAACTTGGTTGTATTGGTTAACATATTCAGTAGTATGTAACCGATAGATCACTTGATTATTGTGGCGTAAAAGCTACAAAAGTTATGGTAAAACTCGATAAGAATCGTCCCAATCACCATACACTTTCACAATAGCCTTTTGTCGTGCTGCCCATGCCTTCCAGTAAGAAATATGATACCCAAAAAGTTGTTTGATTCGCTCCTTCACTAGAACAATAGGAACATCTTGACATGCTCTAATCATTTCAATAATAACTGATAAAACAAAGTCAACATCTAATTAAGAGTGTTCCTGTAACAAGATTGGGTTCACACATGTGTGTGGAGTAAATCTTATGATGTGCCAGCTGTGAAAAGTGTTATCAATTATAGCTCGCAGATACATTTGACAGTTCGAATCATATTTGTCACAACGGATCAAATAATAAGATCTTTTTGACTCTTCTACAGCATAAGAGTAATGTCTTTCAATGTGATATTGTTTTATCACATTTTTCATTACATCTTTACTCTCAAACTCTCTTCTAATATACAGAACGCCTTCATTTGTCACTTGATCTGTTCCCCCAATGATTCCTGGAAATTCTGAAGTATGAGTAATAACTGACCAATCGAATTCTGGCAAGCGATTCATGCCTTCCGTCGACCATTAACTCAATAGTGGGAGATGGTTCAATGGTCGGTTAAACCTCACATGAGTGGGAACTGACTATTCTTTCGCATGCACTTCCTCTTCATCTTCAGCTTCCTCTTCATCTTCTAAATTGTCATCATTCTCAAAATCATCGACCAACGCATCTACAGTATGCGGGGGACTATCCATTGAAATTGTAACTGAGGGAAATGACGGTACCATTGAAGATTGAACTTCTTGATGTGTTCTAACATGAGAATATGTCATAGTCTCGTGACATTGTGATGACCCAGGTTTCAATGTCGATGGAACCTCCATTGTAGTTATGGTCACATACAACTCCATCATTTGATTGGGAGGTGGGAACTTGACCAATGACAGTACGTATTCCCATTATTCATCATCAGTTATTGGATAATCCACATGCCAAAACCTATCATCATATTGTATATTCCTGTATGTGATAGATTTTATCTCTTGGTTGCTCCTCAGTTTCAACTTTCGATGAATTTTCCTTTGAAGAGTTCCCAAAGTTGTACACCCTCCAAGCATTACAATAGATTCTGATTAGCCAATAAAAACACATATTTTGATTAAATTTTAAGGGTATTAAATGTTCATTTTTGATCTTATGGGCCTGAGTTAGTGTATTTTAATTTTGAACATCAATTCTCATTATTTGTGCACTTTATGCCTAATATGCACCAATTTAGGCCCAATGTTTCATCTGATTTAAAAGAATGTAATTATAAATATTTTAATTTGATATTTTTGGAAATGGATATAAACTTAAATATGAACATTTTTTATTCAGTGATCAATAGAGGATTCATAAAGGATGATGATGATTTTTGGTGAAGAAAGGAAACAATTCTGGAGAAGGCAAATTGGATATCATCCCACTGATGGGAATGTGGGTCCCACAATACAGGCCCAATGAAGCCCAAAATTCATTTGAGGATAGAAGACATATAGATGAACAAATAATTCTTCTGGAGATAGTGCTAATTCGTCCTCGATGGTGGTGATTAAGGCGTCCCAAGTTGAAGATTTAATTTTGGGCCAGATTCTGCGGCCCAGAAAAACAGCCCACTATTTCAATTATATCTCCCGAACCACAAAGTATTTTTGGCTGAAATTTTACAGGCTGTTAGGGATCATCCGGGAATTAATTTAAGTCTTCTAGGGCCTACTCAAATTCGGCCTTCTAGAAGGTCCTTTAGGCGCGTATTTCCGGTGGATGCAAGCTGACTGCAACTTCGGGGCAAGAAGTGTAAAAGTCTCTCATCATTAATGTTCCACCCACCTTTCCCCAAAATAATTAATTAAAGGCACATGGGATGTTGGGGGATCGACCAAGGCTTCATTATTTCTTATTTAAGGCAGTAGTGGTGGTGGATTTAGGGATCTAGGTGCTTTACTTTCATTGTAATGTTGTTATGCCAAATTGTCTTTGTAACGCTCTTCTTTTGCATGTAAGTTGTTTGAATCGCCATAGTTTTCAATAAAAGTTCTTCTTCTGCTCTTTTTATGTTATTCTACTTTTCACATTGATATCGTTTCCCCAAGGTGTGATCTTTTTCACACCAGCACTTGTGAATTTATTCACACAACGGTGGAGTGATCGTTTCATTGTTTTATTTTTCTTCTCCAATCCCGCTTCTTTAAGTCGACTTCCCGCTTCCATTTTTTGAATAGCATAAATGGAGGGCTAAACCCTTATGGGTTGGTCCTAGGGAGTTGCATGGAGAATATTGGATGTTATTTTATGATCTAAAATTCTGTAATCATTTCATTAATTTAAGATTTCCATTTGATGATTAATTTCTTCTTCATCTTTGCCAACTTTAACAATGACACGTTTCGAGTGCTAGTACTATCCAATTCCTTGGAGTGATCATTAAATTGATCCTCAAAGTGCATTGGTGATTAGCCTTGGAATTGTATAGGGATTAAATTGGTGAATGATTTTGAGGAATTATATCATTTTTTGGATACGTCTTGAATTAGTGAAACGAACGTTATAAGAAAATAAATACATCCAATCTAACCCTAGTAACAACTTAGGATCAACTCATCTCCATTAATTGTTTTAGAGTAAGTAATTGAATGTTTTAATTTATTTTCTTTAAATTAAATCAGTAGTTATTCAAATCAATTCAATCTGAATAGTTGGCCACTTCATAGCCAAATCCTTCCAAGATCAGAGTGTCTTTAGGTTCCTTCTTCGGTCCCTGTGGATTCGACCCCTACCTGTACTACAATGACCGCATACCTGTAGGGTAAATTTGGGTGCAAACAAATTTTGGCGTCATTTTCGGGGACCCAAGTAAGTTATCTTAGACACTATCATCCTTTTCTCACCCCACGTTCTCTATTCTCACCTCATCTCTCTTATCTTTACCCATTTCTATTTGTGTGTGTCCTGAGAATCTAGAATCCAACTTTCTGTCTTCTCCAATGGAGTATCTTCAAAATCACCATGTCAGAAACTCATGTAGGAATCTAATTGGAATTCAATATTGGGAAACCTCTAAATTTGAAAATTTCTTTGATCAACCCTTGAATGATTACCCCACACCCGATGAGACGTACAATCAATGGGATAATGAATGTTTAAATGATCAGTTTCCTTCCCTCTCAAGGATGATTGAAGAGTCTAATCTTAGTGAAGTACAAAATGTTCAACATCCCATCCTATCTGTTCCTCAATAATTTCTTGAAAAATTGTGTAATCAAATGGATATAATGAGTTCTGAGGTATCATCTTTGAGATTAGAACTACAACGCATTAATACTTCTGAGGAACTCATCCCTACACCAATTGTACCTTCCAAAACCTTATGTGGAGTGTCTAGTTTCCCAAAATCCTCTCATGAATTAATTGAAGAACCGGCCTTTGGATTTGGGGTAGGGGAAGTGAATCAAGAAATTGTTGAAGGGTCTGAAAATCAGGAGGAAATTGATTTCATGTATTCACAAGAGGGGAATTTGACATCATGGATTGAGTCTCCTAAGTGTAACTCTATTGATGATTTTTCAAAAACACCAATCACTGAACCACTGAGAGAAATCAAAAACATTGAGTCCATGCCCATTCCTAACACTATTCTTTCCAATTTTTTGGTTGAATCTTCTGTTCAAAATGAAACAATTTTTTTGGAAAATGAAACTGAGTTGGATTCAAATTCTCAACCTGTGTCTAAATGTCCTATCCAAACCAAGATCAAAATCATTGTCCTTCCTTCCCCACTCAAGTACCCTATCATTTGTGTTAAGCAAGATCTTGGGGGTTTCATTCATTTATCTCATGAAACCCAAAAAGGGGGGTTGATCTTTGATTTATTAAGAAAGACTACAGAAGAAAAAAGATCAACCATTTCTGATATTCCTTGGATTTTTCCATTCATTTTAGAAAATAGTATTGTTCATAAATTAAATTCCAAATATTCTTACCAACCACAAGGGATACGCATTCTCAATCATGTTGAAGTAGATAAAGATGAGGTCATTAAAATTTGTAAAGTGGGAATTGGCTAAGTTAGGGGGTTTATGTCGAGCTAGCGACGTTAAACAAAAGCGCTACACGGGAGGCAACCCATGGTTTTCATGTTTTATTTCACTTAATTAGTACCTCAGACTGTTGACCTGTTCTTCTTTTATGAGTAAGGATGGGTATGAAAGGGTATCACCATATTCACCCATGTCACATGGTGTGATCCTTGAGTAATACCTTACCCATAAAATTAAGAGAAGACAATGTATCATCAGTTTGTTTTATTTATGTTTTTGTAGGTTAAAAAAAATTAGACTGTTGACATGTTCTTATTTTATGAGTATGGATGGGTATAAAAGGGGAGCACCGTATTCATCTGTGTCACGCGGTGTGATCCCTGAGTAATACCTTACCCGAAAAATATAAAGAAGACAATGTATCATCAGTTTGATTTTTAAAATTTAAAAAAAAAGGAAACTCATAAAAATGTTGATACTAGGTTTTAAATAAATTGTTGTGTTGTTTGTTTTGTCTAGTTTGTTCTTATTTTTATGGTTCAGGAACTATTTTAGGTGATACATATTCGATCAAGGAGGTGCATACATCTTCGAAGAGATCAAAAGAGTAATCTGGAGCATTTGAACTTCAACTTCAAAAATCAGGTGAATTTGTTCCATGTTTATCATTTTCAATTTCCTCTTTGAACTCCTCTCCTCTACCCCTTCTGATCTTTCTTTTCTTTAAACGCTGGGGACAGTGTATTCCAAGTTGGTGGGGAGATGAAAATGTGTGGAAGGAAAAATTTCATTAACCATGAACATGATAACACACATTCCAAAATCTGAAATTGGATATCAAATAATTTTGCATGCCTTGATTCTGATTTTAATGCAAGTTTATGTTCATGTGCATAGTTATTGGAAAGTGCGGTTGTCCGATGTGATTTTTCACTGTTATATTTTCATCCATTTAATAAAAAAACACAATGCACATCCTCTAGATTGTGGGGTTTTAGTTTGAGTTCTTGGGGACCCATAATAAATAGCATAGGATTGGCGATCATTTTAATTTTAACATGAGTATTCAAAAAAAAAATTGCGCGTAGAGCAATGAATTGACCTAATGTGTGGCTTTCGGCACTTGGGGATCGTGACTCCATAGTTGTCTGGCCCAGAGTTGGGCATTTTATCTCTATTTGTGGTAATTTGAATTTGTTTTTGATTGAGTTAACTCGAGATGATGCCAGAGTATGTGAGCTTCACTTGGTTCCCTAAGGTCTTTGAGCCTGGGAGTCATCGGCAAAGTCTTGCTACATGGGTTGACTCGATTGAGTTCAATTTCAATTACCATGGCAAAATTGCAAAAAAAAAACCAAAAAAAAGAAAATAAAAAATGAGTACTCATCTTATTATTAAAATTTGATTGCTCCTAGCGCTTCTATCTTTTCTCCCTCGAATGAAAATGAACCCCCATGTCTATTGTGGCACACAACACTTCATCATGCTTAATTGAATTTGGATGAAATATGGAAATGAATTTGAACAAAGGAATGAGATTGGGCTTGAGATATGCTTATGTACATATCTTGTTTTAAATGATTTTGATGGGTTTCATAATTGTTTGGTATGTGATCTTTGGGTGAGAAATGTGTATTAAAATGTTTTTGGAAAAGGTCATTTGAATTTCATTTTTGTGAGATATATTTTGCTCGGGACTAGAAAAACTCAAGTTGGGGGGTGTGATTAGCCAATAAAAACACATATTTTGATTACATTTTAAGGGTATTAAATGTTCATTTTTGATCTTATGGGCCTGAGTTAGTGTATTTTAATTTTGAACATCAATTCTCATCATTTGTGCACTTCATGCCTAATATGCACCAATTTAGGCTCAATGTTTCATCTGATTTAAAAGAATTTAATTATACATATTTTAATTTGATATTTTTGGAAATGGATATAAACTTAAATATGAACATTTTTCATTCAGGGATCAATGGAGGATTCATAAAGGATGATGAGGATTTTTGGCGAAGAAAGGAAACAATTCTGGAGAAGGCAAATTGGATATCATCCCACTGATGGGAATGTGGGTCTCACAATACAGGCCCAATGAAGCCCAAAATTCATGGGAGGCTAGAAGACATATAGAAGAACAAATCATTCTACTGGAGCTAGTGATAATTCGTCCTCAATGGTGGTTATTAAGGCGGCCCAAGTTGAAGATTTAATTTTGGGCCAGATTCTGCGGCCCAGAAAAACAGCCCACTATTTCAATCATATCTCCCGAACCACAAAGTATTTTGGGCTGACATTTTACAGGCTGTTAGGGGACATCCGGGGATTTATTTAAGTCTTCTAGGTTCCACTCAAATTCGGCCTTCTAGATGGTCCTTTAGGCGCGTCTTTCCGATGGATGCAAGCTGACTGCAACTTCGGGGCAAGAAGTGTAAAAGTCTCTCATCATTAATGTTTCACCCACCTTTCCCCAACATAATTAATTAAAGGCACATGGGATGTTGGGGGCTCGGTCAAGGCTTCATTTTTTCTTATTTAAGGCAGTAGTGGTGGTGGATTTAGGGATCTAGGTGCTTTACTTTCATTGTAATGTTGTTATGCCAAATTGCCTTTGTAACGCTCTTCTTTTGCATGTAAGTTGTTTGAATCGCCATAGTTTTCAATAAAAGTTATTCTTCTGCTCTTTTTATGTTCTTCTACTTTTCACATTGATATTGTTTCCCCAAGGTATTATCTTTTTCACACCAGCACTTGTGAATTTATTCACACAACGGTGGAGTGATCGTTTCATTGTTTTATTTTTCTTCTCCAATCCCGCTTCTTTAAGTCGACTTTCCGCTTCCATTTTTTGAATAGCATAAATGGAGGGCTAAACCCTTATGGGTTGGTCCTAAGGAGTTGCATGGAGAATATTGGATGTTATTTTATGATCTAAAATTCTGTAATCATTTCATTAATTTAAGATTTCCATTTGATGATTAATTTCTTCTTCATCTTTGCCAACTTTAACAATGACACATTTCGAGTGCTAGTACTATCCAATTCCTTGGAGTGATCATTAAATTGATCCTCAAAGTGCATTGGTGATTAGTCTTGGAATTGTGTAGGGATTAAATTGGTGAATGATGTTGAGGAATTATATCATTTTTTGGATACGTCTTGAATTAGTGAAACGAACGTTATAAGAAAATAAATACATCAAATCTAACCCTAGTAACAACTTAGGATCAACTCATCTCCATTAATTGTTTTAGACTAAGTAATTGAATGTTTTAATTTATTTTATTTAAATTAAATCAGTAGTTATTCAAATCAATTCAATCTGAATAGTTGGCCACTTCATAGCCAAATCCTTCCAAGATCAGAGTGTCTTTAAGTTCCTTTTTCGGTCCCTGTGGATTCGACCCCTACCTGTACTACAACGACCGCATACCTGTAGGGTAAATTTGGGCGCAACCAGCTTCTAGCTGTATACTATAACTACATCCTTGTTCTGTCTCAATTATTTGTCTGTTGCAATAAATATAAGCAGCCATCTTTTTTATCTAAAATAAACCCTCGTTATTAATCACATATGATCAAATAATCAATTTATGTCTGCATGCTTCTGGAATTTATGTTGGAATTTTAGTCCCTCCACCAAATCAATATGTTCAAACCATATTGATGTGTAACTCTCTTTACACAACCCACAAGTTTGTGTTATTTACCCAAAAATAGTAAGTCAAACATATTCATACATATCCACATACATCATATGCATGAGGTACATGAACATGTCATGTAAAAGTATAGAGTTATATGAACTTGAAAAACTCAACATGAATAAGCCCGGAGCGACAGATAGCTAACCCCATTCACTTTCCTAAACAAGGCAAGCTTTCGGGAAAGTAGGTGGTCCGACCCAAAGCCCCTCTATTCGGGGATACTTACTCAAGCAAGCATTTCAGTTCATGACAATAACACTTAATATGTAAAAAATATATTCAATTACTAATTTCAAGTTCATAACTACAATTACAAACTGAGGTCAAGGTATATGACAAACTAAATTCATTATCATATTTAGAATGTAATGCAGATATATATTATATAAATAATTCATAATATAACTACTTCGTTAATTATTGCAACTACTTCGCTAATTACTGTAACTACTTCGCTAATTACTGTAACTACTTCGCTAATTAATTGACTAATTAGATTTAATTAATTGACTAATTAGATTTAATTAATTGACTAATTAGATTTAATTAATGGACTATTTACAATTAATTAATTGGCTATTTACAATTAATTAATTGACTAATTAGAATTAACTAATTGACTAATTAGAATTAACTAATTGACTAATTAGAATTAACTAATTGACTAATTAGAATTAACTAATTGACTAATTATAATTAACGATTTGACTAATTATAATTAACGAATTGACTAATTATAATTAACCAATTGACTAATTATAATTAACGAATTGACTAATTATAATTAACTAATTGACTAATTATAATTAACTAATTGGCTAATTATAATTAACTACTTGACTAATTAGAATTAACTACTTGACTAATTACAAGTAACTAGTTGACTAATTGCAACTAACTAGTTGACTAATTACAACTAACTAGTTGACTAATTACAACTAACTAGTTGACTAATTACAACTAACCAGTTGACTAATTAGAATTAATTACTTGACTAATTAGAATTAACTACTTGACTAATTAGAATTAACTACTTGACTAATTAAAATTAACTAATTGACTAATTATAATTAACTAATTGACTAATTATACATAATTAGGTACCTAATTATGCGTACTTAATTAACCAAATTAAATCAATTATTTAACTACTTACAATTTATTTATTTTTAAACTAATTATACAAACTAAACAAATAAATTAATAAACAAATTCTATAATCTAATTACATTAACTAAACAATTAAATATACAATTTAAAATATTAAAGAAATGTAAATGAAAACTTACCTCAAATTTGCGGAAAGGTCGGCGGCTGGACAACCAGAAATTTGTACTCCAAATTGAGAGAAAGGGAGGAGGTTTTGGGAAGGAAGAAGGAAAGCAGATGGATAAATGAGGAGGGGGTGAGGGGTGATGGAGTTTTATAGGGGGTGAGGGAGATCGGCGCCACTTGAAGTGGCGCTGATGAGTAGTATGCCGAATTCCGCATAGATTTTGCCATTAGCGTTAATTGAAGTGGTGTTACTGTGCCCAATTCCTAAATAAAGAAAATAGGAAACCCATTTTCATAAAAAAAAAAAAAAAAAAATTGACCCTCCCACCCAAAATTTCGGTAGAAATTCCATAGCATGATTCACTTTTAATCAGATTCGTTTTTTCCTGCGCAGGTGATTTTCCAGGAGGCGCTGGGTCATCCGTCGTCGGAGCCTAAACGCGCGGTCTTCCTCCCGCGGCTTCTCCACTACCTTCGTCGTTTCAGTTTTCCTATCCAGTGTTCCATCTCCCTGTAAGAGTCATCTCTGTCTCCCTCACGCTTTCGTAGGGTTTAAACGGGCGTCGGTTTCGATTGATGGTGGCGGCGATGACGTGCAGGGTATTCTACATCCGAGTTCAATTTTGTAGTGTGGTCTGATAATCATCTTCAAATAATGGCTGCGGCAATGGCGTCGTCTCGGCGGATCCCTCCCATCGATGAAACTGATAAGGAGCGACCTTCCGGTACGCAGGTGCAAGGACGACGCCACGAGGTAGCGATCGCGGAGCTCAACAGCCTTCCTTCCTCTCGCGTCGTCTATCAGAAGAAAGGGAATTTGTTCTTCCGCACCACTGTCCAGAAGGCAATCGCATCCGAGCAGAAGCAGTTAGAATTGGCTAAAGGTGCGCCCTAAAAGCTCCATCAGTGTTCGTAACCCCCTACCTAGATTCCCCCGTGATCTCGATCTGCTCGCTGGCGTGGTGTATCCTGTGACTTGTTTTAGCATGGAAGATGTGATCAATCCAGTAAATTTATTTTTTTTTCCGTTCTACCATGTGTATCAAATTTCGGTTAATCAAATACTGTTCCATGTTTGCTTGAAAAAATATCAAACAATCTTCATAAACGTTAGATTACTTGTATGTAGTCTCTAAAAACATCAGCTCAACCTTATGTATTTTAACAGAAACATATTCCCTACAATACATTCATGGGTCTTTAATATTTCTTCATCTCAACCATGGATTCATCAATCTTCTCCATGTTCTTTGCACCGATACCTTACATATTCTATTTTTACATCATATTTCAATTTTTCTTCTAGAAACTTCTGATTGCGTCTTCAATTTATACTTTTGACAATGAATTAATAACAAATAACATAATAAATCCACGGGTGCTTAAATGCTCATGACATGATAAATCAAGAGGAATGTTTTTGACCCACTAGGGAATATACCCTGAGAGTGGGGATGAATTAGGGTATAATAATTTTATCTTTCAAATTCATTGATCATGTTCCATAGGTTAGTAGGAACTCCTCTTTTCCTCTATATATGAAAATAGTAAATATAGGAAACAGGAAATTGTACCTGGTTTACCTGTATGGCTATACAACTACAATGTATTGATGTATGAAATTCACTAAAGTGGACAGCTAGTTACAAGTTTATAGAGAATTCACCACACCTCTTGGTTTACAACCTCTCATTTTTGAAAGCTTGCTTACGACACGTTATTAATTACAAACAAATTGTTTGTTCCTGTAAATCAAAGCAAAAATTGGTTACAGTTTTTTGATGGTGTAGTAATGATCTCCATCCTCAGCTTGATGATGAACTACTTCTTCTTCTTTTTTGGAAAAGATTGTCAATGAGTGTCGAACTCTCTATTTCTAGAACACGTCTCTTAAGAAGCTCCTTATATTTTAACTATCATTTCTTCTCATGAACTTTAATGATCTTTTCTTCTTAAAGAGATTTTCCATATCTTGCCAATGAATCCAATCATGACACATTGAATGTTCACTGGTCAAAACAATCCAACAATGTCTTTAAAATTGAAATCCCTCATTTAGTGTCTGTGTTTTCCGACTTTTAAAAAAATATATTGAATTTTAATTTTTCAAACAGGATCTTCCAAACCACAACAGGCTTCGCTACACAACATGGTTTCCCTAGTTAACCATTGAATACAAATACAACACTCACAAATCTCCTATTTCCAGATTTTTTTTTTCATTTATTTCTTTTGTATGTCATGTATGTTGATAACCACAATGTGGTCTTCTACCCTGTTAAGACCGTGAGGTTGAGTGAGAGAAAGTAGAAGAAAACCGCAATAACACTGGATTGATAGTAGCGACAAGAATTACAGTAGCATGCAGGAGGAGAAGGAGAAAAAAAAGAAAATAAAAGGTAGAAGAGCCTGGAGAAGACCACTTCTCCGAGAACCAGCCGGACAACATCCCAGCCACACAGTTGCTGCTGGAAAATTCCCAATATGATTCGTACTCCCTCCCCTCAACTGATTCCTATATTTATTGCCTCTAACTAACAACAAACCACTCCAACCAACAAACTCTAACAACCTAATGCCAACTGTCACCAACCCCTAACCAACTATCAAACACTAACAAACAATAATGCCTATGCCACAACAGACACCAAGTACCTACCAGACACTAACAGAAAACCCTCTATATTCCTAACAATTCCCTCCCACCTAGAAACCACCTTGTCCCCAAGGTGGACTGAATGCGCCGTCGTGACACGTAAAATTGATTATGATTTGAAGATGATTTTATAGTCTAGGGCAGACCCTAGGTTGTCTCTCAAGGAGCGTTTGGTGGTTTTTAGTGTGAATTTTTAATAAAAATTACTAAAATGGGGGTGGTTTTGAAAACAATTTTAAAATAAAATGACTTAATTTAAAGAGTTTAAAAGTTTACAAACAAGTGGATTTTGAAGAATATGAGAAAAAGGTGTCGTCGTGATTTCACTACACATATTTCAAGTTCATTTTTCTTAGAGATTCTACGAGTTTGAAGTAATTCTTTGGTTGAAATTAATTGGAATCCCGATTGATTTCTAAGCTTTTATTTCAATGCTTAAAGAACCAAATCATGACATGACAATCGTATTGCCAAGATCCAACACTTATGCATGAAATAAGAGCTTCCAAAGCAGATTGAAATCTCAAGAAGGTGGGTATTAAAATGATTCTTATGTTGTTCAATCGGAACAACATAAGTCACGCAGTCAAATCCTCACACCGATCGATTAGAAATTAAGAGCAAATCAGTCACATGCATCAAAACAAGCATTCAAATAAGAAATAATGTAAGATACATGAAAAGAAATGTTTTAACACTCAAATTACTCCAAACCAGTAGCTAATATATGCGTCGGAACTCCCTTGATATGTGTGTAGCTCCCTTACAACAAACGCCCACTGTTTAGCCCGACATTGAGAGGAGGAAGCTCGGGTGAATCTCTTTCTTCATTTTAGTTCTCTCTACGAGGATAGAGAGCTCCGGAACCTCCAAGGGGATGAAAGGACTCCTCTGGAACTTCAATTTGGCAACACTTCACTCTCCTGGTCGAACTTGCAAATGGGGAGTCCAAGGTTCCATTTTATAGGAAATGTGGAAGATGGTTTTGGACACTCTGATTTCGAGAAACCACTTGGCCCATGGTTTTCGATGGCCAAACAGTCTTATCTCACTTTTGACAAAATTACAAAGTTGTAGCCCCACCTCCTGACTATCTTCACCGAAAGTTTGACACCATTTGGACAATCATAGCCGTAGATATGGACTAAATACAGAACCAACTTTTTGACTTTGAGCTGATTCGATCCCCTGAACAGATCTGTTCGGATGGCTCCTTAATGGTCGAATGGGGCTTGGGTGTCTTCATATGAAATGTAGCCCATTGAATTTTGGACCATTCCACAAAATCTCAGCCCATTTGGATGCACGATTTAATAGCAGTGTGCGGTTGAGCCCACTGGTGTGCTTGGATCCTGCGCAGTTTGACCCATTTTTCTTGAACTTCGTCATGGGCCCTCCGAATCACCTCCATCTACAATATAATTATAAAAACAAGTAACATTGCTATTTTTAACGGTGATAAAAACAAAATAATTGAATCAAACATGAAGTGGAATTTGTTATTATTTTTATAATTTTCAATATAAAACTAGTTTAGCATGATGGTGTAAGGGTGAAAATGAAACAGTGAATCGCAGTGCGATCACACCCCCACACCTAAACATTTGCACTATTGGGCAAAGTCACATTTCCAAAATGATGCATGTAGATATTCCCAACTCCATGAAGATTTAACATTAAATGAGAATTTGATTCATGATAGTGATGGTTCCGGGCGTAGCGGAAGCGCGTGGGTGGATGTGCCCACTTGGCTTTTTGTCATTAGCAATGATCAATCCGGGATCAATACGACGATAAACGCCAGTCTCCACGGATCGAATCACAGAAAAAGACAAAAAGGATGGTTTGTCTCGGAACCACAAACAAGGATCGTTACAGGTTGATTATAGTTAATTTAATTAATTATAAAGAAATACCTTTTGGGTGTTCTTTCTTCGTTGACGTTCTCGATCACGTTGTCGATGTGATCCGTCGTTGCGTCGCAGAAGCCAAGTGTAGACTCCCTCTAGCGGTGATCCACACGTGTACCTTGTATCTCTGGACGTCGCCAAAGTATTCTCCGGGTGCTAGCATGGAGAAGCCTTTGCTTGCGTTGTCCGCCTTAGATCGTCTTGATCCGATGGAAGAGGATCTCTCTCGGTCTTGAGAGCGTTCTTGGAGGAAGATGTTCTTTCGGTCTTGAAAGAATTCTCCAGAGATGTTGTGCACAACGATTCTCTTGTGTAGGAAAAGAGTTGGGGTTGTGAGGATATTTATAATCGAGTTTGAGGTTGTAGAGTTATGACAATAAATAAACGCGTTACGCGTTTCATTTATTTCACTAATTCTTATTGAAAACCCCCATGTCGAATAATTAATTACTTGACATGTGCTCACGCTGATTATAATAAATATCATTTAATAAAACGATATTATATCCTCAAAATCCCGACTCGAAAAACTACACGGCGTGTAATAATAAATACACGGCGTGTACTTGTTTTTCATTGAAAACTACACGGCGTGTACATTAAATGTACACGACGCGTATATCTTGTTTTCATTTATTCATTTCCTTTCCAAAATAAAACTACACGACGTGTACATTTAATAATACACGGCGTGTATTTGTTTTATTTTATTTTTCCTCCATCATTTAAAACAACTTAGGCTTCCTTGAATAATTATTAAACCACGTACGGGAATAATCTTTATTCAACTTGAGATACTTGGATACACTTAGTGTGTGATCCTCTAGGCCTCTTTCTCGTTGGCATTAGGCAGGCTTGCCTAAAGTCCAAGATTACTGTCTAGCAACGGGTCAAGGCACCCAAGAGAAAGAAGTTGACACCGCATTGACGTATCACCTCATACGAACGCTTACTGTGTAATTTAATCCCTTTGTCTCGATATCTCATCAAGCAGGTTTCATGGTTGTGTCATAAACCTATATGCTTGATATGTCGTTCTTTGACTACCTGAAATAAACTCGTCGTTTACACCATGGCCATGTAATTTAATGCAACAGTTCTATTTCAATCAAAGGGCCGAGATATCAACTTCCATAAATGGAAGGGACAAATCCTTCCTCGACTTATCCATTAACAACATGTCACTCGTGACGCACCCAACGTACCCTACTTCCCGCCAACTTTCTGCGTGACGGTTTTCGTCAGTAAATCTAAGTGCGCGAGTCATGACATGAGTTAATGATAATCTTTCAGTCTAAGGACTATTACACACGCTCGCAGATAGCAATATCCGATGACACCAAGACATGCGGAATTACTACTGGCGGGTCTGTTCTCATAATCTCCCATCTTGGAGATTACCAAGTGCGAACTCCATGAGAGAGAGTCTCGTCTTCTTACGAGTACTCGCACATGACGGTCTGTATACTATGTGTCCTATCATAGTATGTCATCCAACCGCAGAACTTTATTTAAGAATATTGTTATAGCATTTCAAGGTTTTCATCATAGCGGGGATCTGCTATGACCTTATTAATGCAACAAATATTCCAGGACATTATTATATTATAGTCATGCAGAACAATGAACAATATATAATAAGTGAACATTTATGTAATCAAAGTACAAAACAGTTGGTTCTGAGGACACCAACCCTTACAAACTCCCACTTGGACTAGAGCCAACTGCCTACGACTTTTAGTCCGCTAGACCTCACATGATGATCATGTTTCTGCTGAGTCAAGGCTTTAGTCAATGGGTCCGCCACGTTGTCTACCGTGGATATACTGCTCACTGCAACTTCATCTCTCTGGAAAAAATCCCTCAAGAGATGATACTTCCGAAGTATGTGCTTTGTCCGCTGATGTGACCTTGGCTCTTTTGCAAGTGCCACCGCTGCAGTATTATCACAATAGAGTGTGATAGGATCTTTACTGCTCGGTACAACATCCAACTCTTGGACGAAGCTTCGCATCCATACTGCTTCTTTAGCTGCCTCAAAAGCTGTGATATACTCGGACTCTGCTGTAGAATCTGCCACCACACTTTGTTTTGAGCTCTTCCAGCTCACTGCACCTCCATTCAAACTGAAGATGTATCCAGTCTGCGACTTCATGTCATCTTGATCAGTCTGGAAACTAGCATCTACATGTCCTCTGATGACTAGTTCCTCATCTCCTCCATAAACCAGGAACATATCCTTAGTACGCCTCAGATACTTAAGGATAGTCTTGACTGCCATCCAGTGGCGGTCTCCTGGATCAGCTTGATATCTGCCTACCGCACTTAATGCGTAAGAAACATCTAGCCTCGTACATAGCATAACATACATGACTGACCCAATCGCGGATGCGTAAGGGATCCTTGCCATCCTCTTTCTTTCCTCATGTGTCTGAGGACACATTTTCTTGGAAAGATGAATGCCATGTGACACTGACAACAATCCTCTCTTGGACTGTTCCATACTGAATCTCTTCAGTATCTTGTCAATGTATGTACTTTGACTCAGGCCCAACATTCTCTTGGATCTATCACGATGGATCTTGATCTCAAGAATATATGCCGCCTCGCCCAAGTCTTTCATGGAGAAGCATTTATGCAACCATGCCTTAACTGACTGTAAGACAGGTACTTCGTTTCCAATTAGCAATATGTCATCAACATATACTATTAGGAAAACGACTGCACTTCCACTAAACCTTTTGTAGACACAAGGCTCACATTCATTCTTAACAAAGCCAAATTCTGTAACAGCTTCATCAAAACGAATGTTCCATGACCTTGATGCTTGCTTTAATCCATAAATGGATTTCTGCAACTTGCATACCTTGTTGGCATCCTTTGGAGTCACAAACCCTTCAGGTTGTGTCATGTAGACATCTTCCTGGAGGTTCCCGTTAAGGAAAGCTGTTTTGACATCCATTTGCCAAATTTCATAGTCATGGTAAGCAACGATGACCAATAGGATTCTGATGGACTTCAACATTGCAACCGGTGAAAAGGTTTCATCATAGTCAATTCCTTGACGCTGTCTAAAACCTTTTGCAACCAGTCGTGCCTTGTAGGTGTTGACTTGCCCCTCCATGTCCAGTTTCTTCTTGAATACCCATTTATTACCAATAGGCTTTACATCAACTGGAGGATCTACCAAAATCCAGACTTAGTTTTGGTACATGGAATCCATTTCAGAATTCATGGCTTCTTGCCACTTGGCAACGTCTGTCCCTTCAACTGCTTCCTTGTAGGTAAGAGGATCATCATTGTCAACCAATAATGAGTCACCATCTTCGGTGACAAGAAAACCATATCGTTCTAGTTCTCTCACCTCTCTCGTGCTCCTACGCAGTTCTTGCATCTCTGGAACAGATTGTTCTTCCACGGGGCTTTGTGGAATCTGTTCTTGTACCAACTCATGTGTATCTTGAGCCTCGACTTCATCGAAGTCTATCTCGCTCCCACTATCTCTTTTGGAGATGTGCTCCCTCTCAAGGAATATGGCGTGTCTTGCCACTCTAACCTTTTTGTCTGAGGGGTTGTATAGGTAATATCCCCTTGTTTCCTTGGGATATCCTATAAGGATACACTTTGTGCCTCGGGGTGCAAGTTTGTTACCTGAAGAGGCCTTAACAAATGCTTCACTACCCCACACATGTAAATTCGATAACATGGCTTTGCGTCCACTCCATAATTCGTATGGAATACCATTTATCGATTTAGTTGGTACTTGGTTTAGTATGTGCGCTGCTGTTTGTAATGCATATCCCCAAAAGGATAATGGAAGACTCGCATGACTCATCATTGATCTCACCATGTCCAACAGGGTGCGGTTCCTCCTTTCACTTACACCATTCCACTGCGGTGTGTAAGGAGGAGTGAGTTGAGATAGAATCCCAAACTCCCGTAAGAAATCAATGAAGTCGTGATTAAGATATTCTCCTCCTCTGTCTGAGCGGAGTTTCTTAATCTTCTTACCAAGCTGGTTCTCAACTTCATTCTTGTATTCTTTGAACCGATCAAAAGAATCTGACTTATACCTCATTAAATAGATATATCCATATCTACTTAAATCATCAGTAAAAGTTATGAAGTACGAGAACCCACCCCTTGCTTCAACTGGAAATGGTCCACACACATCTGTGTGAACTAATTCTAGAAGCTCTTTAGCTCTTTCACCTTTCCCACTAAATGGGGCTTTGGTCATTTTGCCTTTTAGACACGCATGACATACACCAAGTGGTTTTAGTTCGAAAGAATCTAAATACCCATCTTGATGTAATTTTGTCAAACGTTTCTCATTGACATGACCTAGCCGGTGATGCCAAAGTTGGGTGTGGTATGAGTCATGTGAATTAACTTTGTTATCGATTGCCATTACTTGGTTTGTGTAGTCTAACACATAAAGGCCGTTATATAAATGTGCCCTACCAAAACAAATGCTATCTTTATAAAAGTAGCAACATTCATTTCCAAACTTGAATATGAATCCATCAGTATCTAATCTGGATACTGAAATAATGTTTTTAGTAACAGAAGGCACATAATAACAACCTTTCAAAACCAAGACCATCCCGGTAGGCAATGTGAGGTGGTAGTCTCCGACAGCTACAGCAGCGAGTCTGGCTCCGTTGGCTGCTCGTAGATCTACCTCCCCTCGATCAATCTTCCTGAATCTACTTGGTTCCTGTATTTGGATACAGATGTGAGCACCACAAGCAGTATCTAATACCCAATTAGTAGAAACAGATAGATTGCATTCGATAACAAACTCACCTGAAGCTTCCCTTTGCTTCCTTGGCTGGGTGCAGTTTTTCTTCCAGTGGCCCTTCTTGCCACATGCGAAACAAACAACATCCTGTTCCTTTGCCTCCCCTTTGATCTTCCTTTTCTTGGAAGGCTTTGAAGAAGCTTTGGGCTTAAAGCTCTTCGCCTTCCCTTTCCTTTTATTCACCATAAGGATAGAAGACTTTTCACGCTTCATGTCATTGTCCACTTGGCGAATAAGGATAAGAAGATCAGATAGAGACTTCTCAATATTGTTCATGTTGAAATTAACAACAAAGTTTGAGAAGCTCTGGGGGAGTGATGCGAGAATGAGATCGGTACCCAGTTTTTCAGGGAGTTTAAACCCTAGAACCTCCAAGCGCTCAATGTAGCCAATGAGCTTGACTACATGAGGCCGAGCTGGGGCACCCTCTCCAAGCTTGCTCTGAAACAGAGCCTTGGAGATCTCAAACCTTTCCTGTCTTGCTCTCTCCTGGTATAAACCACAGAGGTGCTCGAGCATGCTGTAGGCATCCATGTCTTCATGAGACTTCATGAGCTCACTAGACATAGATGACAACATCAAACATTGAACGTCGAGAGCATCGTTCAAATGTTGATCATAGACTAGGAAATCTTCATCACTTGCCCCTGGGGCAGGAGAATCAGGAAGTGAGGACTCCAGCACGTAAAACTTCCGTTCATGGCGTAGGATAACCCGAAGGCGCCTAAACCATTCCTGAAAGTTACTGCCGGTGAAGATGTTGTCTTTATCCAGAATTGATCGCTGAGAAAATGTGGTTGATGTGTTTGTCATATTGATTCTACAATTTAAAAGAGCAGATTCATCAGTACTTTCTTGATTACATTTTATGAGAAATAATAAATTTTATTAAGTCTCCCACTATTTTATCAAGTCCCAATGACTCTCACCATTGAACTCGGAATGTCCAGTTGCTTTGACATTCTAGTGGCAAGGATCCATATTTCCCTTCGCATAACCCTAACAAGGGTTGGTCAAGCTATTTGAAGGTATTTAGGTAGGCGGGTCTTTGCCAACTGTGAGCTTACAGTTCCTTGATCTGTTGAGTGGACTCCTCAATCCTAAATCCTGACTTGGATTTCCTCAACTCTTGCCTCCAATATTACATCAAGTCTAGCAAGGGCTACTTCTCTTGATGTAATATGGTTAAGTCAACCCGAAACCTTTCATAAGGGCTTCCTTTATAAAAGTAAGTGTCCCAACAAGGGTTGGTCAAACACATAGTTTTATTGAGTCTTGCCCTTAATCAAGTAACGGAAGGTTTGGTCTGACTTAATATGGTATTTGAGGGATTTTATTCTTTATGCGTATCTTTGCATTATCACATGCTTGTTAATATTAAGTGATGCTTGCTTAAGTGATTAACCATGTTCCGATAATGTTTACGCATAGTCCGGTTTTTTTATTTTATTCCATCTTTGCATGCTTGTTCATTTTATTAATTATGTGATCGCGACAACACATACATAATAAATAAACAATGCAATCAGACAGAAATAAAATAAGATGGCATGATCATGAGCTTCTATTTGGTTAGCTCATCTAGCGGTTTTGATAAGCTAACCCTGACCTAGGGAAAACACCTTGAACCTGATGGTTCGTGTTTTGCAGCTCCCACCTGTCCACCTTTGTATCTTCTTGTGTCGGTTTCGCCTCGGCTTCGGGATTTGAACCGTCTCCTCTGGCTTGGGAGATCCTCCATTACATGGGTTTACATTAAAGAAACCATGGGCACGCGGGCCCTACATTTTATTGGAAGAAGGCTCACAGGCCAACAAAATTAAATAAATTTAAATGAAACCATACACATACAAAGGGTCTTTGGTCTAGCTCATGATCATCCATAGTATGCAACGACATTTACGCATATTTAGAATTCAAATTTTTTCAATCGTTCTTTTATTTAAGATAAGACGCGCTCGAATTCAATTAATTATGATCTTATAATTAATCAATTCTTTATCTTAAATTCCTTTCTGAATTTCCTTGAGATTCTTCTCATCCATATTCCTTGTACGGGTCTTTGTACATTGGAGGAAACCTGGTGAAATTCCATTTCTGGAAAGTACACGGCGTGTAGTTTTTAATTACACGACGTGTATTTTTTCTTTCCACCATTTATCCAAAGTACACGCCGGGGCTTTGGCGTGTTTTCTGTACTTTGGAAATTTTAGAGTACACGGCGTGTAGATGAATCATACACGGCGTGTACTTCCTTGTTACGCGGTAACCGGCCTGGCGATCCCGTGTACGCGGTACACGACTTATCATTGTACACGGTTTCACCTGGGTCGGAACGGACTACACGGCGTGTTGTTCCAACATACACGCCGTGTATTCCGGTTTCCACGCGTCGTTCTATTCTGGTCAACACAGCGTGATTAAAACTTAGGCATAATCAATTCACACGGCGTGGTTTGGCGGACCAGTGCCGGTTCGTTGAACCTAAGTACACGGCGTGTAGTTTTAATTACACGTCGTGTAATCCCGTGTTGTACAGACAGAAAGAGCGGCTCCTCCGGATGAGTTCCTCGTTTTTATTTTAATCAAAATTAAAATTAAAATGTCGTTTTTGTGATATGAATCGAGAAACGAAGGAGGAAGAACATATCTCGTTAATTCAGATTTATAGAACGATTTATTTCGAATTGAATCAAATATGAATGCGTAAATTATCAACGAAAATTAAATAACTATAATCAACGTTGTAACCTCCCTCTGATACCATTTGATGGTTCCGGGCGCAGCGGAAGCGCGTGGGTGGATGTGCACACTTGGCTTTTTGTCATTAGCAATGATCAATCCGGGATCAATACGACGATAAACGCCAGTCTCCACGGATCGAATCACAAAAAAAGACAAAGAAGATGGTTTGTCCCGGAACCACAAACAAGGATCGTTACAGGTTGATTATAATTAATTTAATTAATTATAAAGAAATACCTTTTGGGTGTTCTTTCTTCGTTGACGTTCTCGATCACGTTGTCGATGTGATCTGTCGTTGCGTCGCAGAAGCCAAGTGTAGACTCCCTCTAGCGGTGATCCACACGTGTACCTTGTATCTCTGGACGTCGCCAAAGGATTCTCCGGGTGCTAGCGTGGAGAAGCCTTTGCTTGCGTTGTCCGCCTTAGATCGTCTTGATCCGATGGAAGATGATCTCTCTCGGTCTTGAGAGCGTTCTTGGAGGAAGAGGTTCTTTCGGTCTTGAAAGAATTCTGCAGAGATGTTGTGCACAACGATTCTCTTGTGTAGGGAAAGAGTTGAGGTTGTGAGGATATTTATAATCGAGTTTGAGGTTGTAGAGTTATGACAATAAATAAACGCGTTACGCGTTTCATTTATTTCACTAACTCTTATTGAAAACCCCCATGTCGAATAATTAATTCCTTGACATGTGTTCACGCTGATTATAATAAATATTATTTAATAAAACGATATTATATCCTCAAAATCCCGACTGGAAAAACTACACGGCGTGTAATAATAAATACACGGCGTGTACTTGTTTTTCATTGAAAACTACACGGCGTGTACATTAAATGTACACGGCGTGTATATCTTGTTTTCATTTATTCATTTCCTTTCCAAAATAAAAATACACGGTGTGTACATTTAATAATACACGGCGTATACTTGTTTTATTTTATTTTTCCTCCATCATTTAAAACAACTTAGGCTTCCTTGAATAATTATTAAACCACGTACGAGAATAATCTTTATTCAACTTGAGATACTTGGATACACTTAGTGTGTGACCCTCTAGGCCTCTTTCTCGTTGGCATTAGGCAGGCTTGCCTAAAGTCCAAGATTACTGTCTAGCAACGGGTCAAGGCACCCAAGAGAAAGAAGTTGACGCCGCATTGACGTATCACCTAATACGAACACTTACTGTGTAATTTAATCCCTTTGTCTCGATATCTCATCAAGCAGGTTTCATGGCAGTGTCATAAACCTATATGCTTGATATGTCGTTCTTTGACTACCTGAAATAAACTCGTCGTTTACACCATGACCATGGAATTTAATGCAACAGTTCTATTTCAATCAAAGGGCCGAGATATTAACTTCCATAACGTGACGCACCCAACGCACCCTACTTCCCGCCAACTTTCTGCGTGACAGTTTTCGTCAGTAAATCTAAGTGCGCGAGTCATGACATGAGTTAATGACAATCTTTCAGTCTAAGGACCATTACACACGCTCGCAGATAGCAATATCCGATGACACCAAGACATGCGGAATTACTACTGGCGGGTCTGTTCTCATAATCTCCCATCTTGGAGATTACCAAGTGCGAACTCCATGAGAGAGAGTCTCGTCTTCTTACGAGTACTCGCACATGACGGTCTGTATACTATGTGTCCTATAATAATATGTCATCCAACCGCATAATTTTATTTAAGAATATTGTTATAGCATTTCAAGGTTTTCATCATAGCGGAGATCTGCTATGACCTTATTAATGCAACAAATATTCCAGGACATTATTATATTATAGTCATGCAGAACAATGAACAATATATAATAAGTGAACATTTATGTAATCAAAGTACAAAACAGTTGGTTCTGAGGACACCAACCCTTACAGATAGCAATGTGATCAAAGAAAAAAAATCATACAAAGGAGTTATTCTCAGTGATCATGGAAAAAAGGTGTCTCATAAATTGTATCAGAACGAAATTCAAGGAGTTGAATGATTCCAATTTGAGAAAATAATTCAGAAGTAAAAAATGTCACTAAATAACCACGTATGTGTGTGACAACTATTTCATGCTATGCTTTCTACTTTTTATCTAGTAAATATAGGTTATTTTAAAATTTTTCTGCTTAAATGATTTTGTCCACCGAACCTGGCTTACATCTTTTGCAATCAAATTTCAAAACTCACTCACTTAAGCATTCTCAGAAGTCAAACCTTAAACTTCTGACCTAGATATCTCTATATGTTGTACATTTCATCACTTCTCTCATTTATTATTATTATTGTTTTTTTTTTCAAAAGTTGCACTTGGAACAAATCTCACATTCTTCTCTCAAACTCTTGTTTGATCTCCTCACGACACTAATTGTAATAGTTATAACAAGATCAAAAGTCGAGGAATGGTGGTTTTTGACCTGCCCAAGATACAACTTTTTTTTTTGTTTTTGTTTTTTTTTGTTTGAAGACGTAAAACAGTCGGATGACAGGTACATACGCATAGGTCAATCCGGTGCAGTAATGAAAAAGATTGGATAAGAAACGAACGTATGGAAAAATCTTTTTGGGAAAGCTAATAAATATCAACCTAACTTATATTTAGCTTCCATTGAGTAAGAAAAATTCACACTTCATGGTTGAGTGCAAAGATGTGTGGAGATGTTTAGTGACACAATTTTCCCATAAATTACTCACACTAAAGGGTACCATAAGTTTTAAAAGTGATACAACCATTTATATCATCGACAAACAACCAAAATTCAAAAAAAAAGCCAGTCAATCTTAAATTCAGGCTAAAACACACATTCCATCATTGAAACATTTTTGTTGTTTTTTTTTGTGTCTTGTTTTTTTGAGAATGTTAAAACAACATGAAATAGGGAAATTCCTCATGCATTTTCAATAACTTCCATAATTTAGCGGACATCATTTTCTATGATAAAGTGGACATCAAAAATTAACATTTCGGCATAAAAGTGTGGGGGAAAGAACGGGGGACAAGTGACAATACAATCCAGCAATCCAAAAAGAGAAAAAGAAGAAAGATCATGAAATTTTTTAACCCAGAAATGTACCCATCCCCCACACTTAAGCATGCAATGTCCTTACTGTAAAAAGAGAACGTGGGAAGGAAGGATAAAACCTGGTGAGTGTTATTGGTAGGATGATTCTTGAACTTGGAGTTCCTCCATCGGGGACTCCGGAAGGGCTTCGTGGAAGTGTTTAAGCCGCTGTCCATTGACAGTAAAGGTTTGTTTGGTTTCTTCATTTTGAACCTGAACAACACCAAATGGATAAACATTAGTAACAGTGTATGGGCCAAACCAGCGGTAATGAAGCTTACCCGGATGCAACTTCAACCTTGCATTGTAAAGGAGGACCTTCTGCCCAATATGAAATTGACGATGAAGGATGAGACGGCCGTGGACAACCTTGGTTCTTTCCTTATAAATCTGGGAGTTCTCATATAAATCTCTTCTCATTTCTTCCAAATCTTGAATCTGCAACTTCCTTTGAGCATCTGCACCAGAAAGATTAGAATTGCACCAGAAAGATTAGAATTGCATTGTTTGATGACCCAATAGGCCTGGTGCTCTATCTCAACAGGGATGTGACAACTCTTCCTAAACACTAGTCGATATGGTGACATTGCCAATGAGAGTTTTGAAAGCAGTACGATAAACTCACAACGAATCATTGAGTCTAAAACTCCAATCTTTTCTGTTGGGCTGAACCGTTTTTTCAAGAATCTGTTTTACCTCTCTATTTGACACCTCGGTTTGACCATTGGTCTGTGGGTGATAAGCAGTAGACACTCGATGCCCGACCCCATACCGACGCAAAAGAGATTGCATTGTTCGGTTGCAGAAATGAGAACCTTGGTCACTGATGATGAACTTAGGTGATCCAAACCTACAAAAAATTTGGGTTCTCAAAAATTTCCCAACAATCTTGGAATCATCAATCCTTGTGGCGCGTGCTTTTACTCATTTTGACACATAATCCACTGCTAGAAGAATGTACAAGTTCATAGGAGTTGGGAAATGACCCCATAAAGTCAATGTCCCAAACATAAAAAATGTCATGAAAGAAGGGTTGTTGTGCCATTTCATTTTTTTTAGAGACATTCCCAATTCTTTGACAGCGATGACAAGATTTACAGAAATCATGGGCGTCCTGAAAAAGTGTTGGTCAAAAGAGACCAAAATCAAGGACCTTGCGAGCAGTCTGTTGGGGACCAAAGTGGCCCCCACAAGCAAGAGTGTGGCAGAACCTAAGGACGGACTGAAACTCACTATCGGGAACACAACGCCCAAGAACTTGATCACTACATGTACGCCAAAGGTAGGGGTTATCCCAAATGTACCAACATGACTCATGTTTTGGACGGTCGACCTGGTTTTTGTTGAAATCAACAGGAATGCAAGATGCTACCAAATAATTTACATTTTCAGCATATCAAAGAATAACATCTTGCACTCGGTACAGTTGTTCATCAGGAAGCATGTCATTTATGGGAATACAGGGGGATGAGTCAATGTCTGAGGATGAGAGGATCCTACTGATATGGTCAGCCACCACATTTTCTGCTCCCTTTTTATCTTTAATTTCTAGATCGAATTTCTGAAGGAGGAGCATCCATCAAATGAGACGTGGTTTGACTTTCGGTTTCTTAAGGAGATACCGGAGGGCTGCTTGGTCTGAGAACACAATGATTTTGGACCCTAAAAGGTATGATAAAAATTTATCTAAGGAAAACACAATGGTAATTTTTTTTTTCCAGTTGTGGTGTAGTTTGCTTGGCCAGGGTCTTAAGTACGTGAGACATAGACAATGACATGTGGAGCTCGATCAACCCGTTGTGATAAGACAACCCCAACTGTATAGTTAGAGGCGTTACAAATGAGCTCAAATGGTAAATCCCACCGAGGTGGTTGGATTACCGGGCGTGATGTGAGGCTCTATTTTAGTTTATTAAAAGCTTACTCACATTTTTTATCAAAAACAAATTCTTTTTCTTTTTGGAGTAATTGGGAGAGGGGGGGTGCAATCTTGCTAAAGTCACGAATGAAATGACGGTAAAATCCAGCATGACCTAAGAAAGACCTCACATCCCGCACATTTTTGGGGATGGTAGGGAAGAAATAACATCCACTTTTGATTTATCAACTTGGATACCATCTCCAGAAATGACATGTCCCAATACTATACCTTGTCGCACCATGAAATGACATTTCTCCTAGTTTAATACAAGATTCTTTTCAATACAACGACGTAAGACTGAACCAAGACTACTCAAACATTCATTAAAAGAGAAGCCATATATAGTGAAATCATCCATGAATACTTTCATGCAATTCTCCGGGTAATCCGAAAAAATACTAACCATGCATCGCTGGAAAGTACCCGGAGCATTGCACGTATCAAATGACATCCTTCTATATGCAAATGTGCCAAAAGGGCAAGTGAAAGTTGTTTTTTTTCTGATCCTCGGGGACAATGTGGATATGAAAGTATCCAGAATACCCATCATGAAAATAGTAACGAGACTTCCCCGCTAGGCTCTCTAGCATTTGGTTAATGAACGACAATGAGAAATGGTCCTTCCTAGTGTGTTGGTTTAGTCGGCGATATACAAACACACCAACTATTCTGCACACGAGTTGGAACTAATTAATTATTTTCATTTTTAATTACTGTTAGACCCGTTTTTTTAGGGACCACTTGTATTGGACTGACTCATTGGCTGTCAAAGATGAGGTAAATGATTCCAGCAACCAATAATTTGGTTACTTCCTTTTTAACAACATCTAGGAGGGTTGAGTTCAATCGACATTGTGTCTGCCTCACCGGTTTAGCCTCATCATTTAACAATATATGATGTGGACAAATTTGTGGGCTAATACCAGGAATGTCTGCAAGTGTCCGTCCCAAAGCTTATTTATACTCTCTCAAAAGTTCAATCAATCGCAATTCATGCTCAGGAGGGAGTGAACTAGCAATGATAACAGACAACTTGTTTCCATTCTCAAGATATGAATATTTTAAATCTTGAGGTAGTTGTTTTAGTTTCAATTCAGGTGGATTTTGGATTGATGGGAGTGAATGTGACACTGGGAGGTCAATGATCTCATCTAATTCAATGGTAACATCCTCAAATGAGGAATGAGTTTTTACAAGCTTAACAGTATCATCGATGGTCATGAGATCATCAGTGTTCAAGAAATTATCAATTAACAAACATGCATGACATTTTTCTAGACCACTACAACCATCAATGCATGATTCATTACTTAGAATTTCAATCAAGGATGAAAACTCAGAAAGGGGATCGAGGAAAGAAAAGATGCTTTTTTAGGGGAAAAGAGTACATCAATTGAATTAACAAAGAGAGATGAATGTTCTTTTGAGGGGTGGTTCATGCCATTATGGACGTTGAGGTGGACAATGTCACCACCAAACTCCATAGATAATGTACCATTGTGGACATTAATTATGGTTTTGGCGGTTTTCAAGAAGGGCCTCCTCAATATAATCGGGGCATGCCCATTCATCCTATCATCTTCCATTTTTAGCACATAAAAATCAGCAGGAAAAATTAAATTTTGAACCCTCATAAGAACATCCTCTATCACACTAGAAGAGTGTGCTGTACTCCGAATTTCTAATTGAACAACAATTCCAGTGAGCTTCAGTTCTCCGACCTGCAATGAAGAGTAAATAGAGTGAGACATCACATTTATAGAAGCATCCAAATCAAGCATAACATTGGAAAATGAATACTCTCCTATGGTGCACAAAATTGAGAATGTTCTGGATCGTTGCATTTGGTGGGAAGTGATGGCTCTATCAATGCTGAGACGTTTCTCCCTAAGCTCACCCGTTCATCTCCACGAAGTTGCCTTCAGTGTGTACACATCTCCTTTAGAAACTTGGCGTATCATGAAATTTGCTTCACGACATCAAAGGGATGTTAACCTGCACTTTTTTGAAAGTTTCCAAGATTTCTTTATCAAGTTCTGTTTCTTTTTGTTTTCTTGGTTGGGTGGCCCTTTGGGGAAATGGAAGAGGAATGGTTGGGCAAGATGACTCATCGAAAAACACTTTTTTTCAGAAGGGCTTCTCTCAGGACAAAGTTTTTCAACATTTGGACTAATTTCAATGGTTGGGATGGTGTTTTTCTTAGGAGGGGATGACTCTAAAGGAGGGGTCATTTGGTTTTTAAGTTGAGTTTCACTCTTAAGGGTAATGACATTGACATTTCCCTTATCCCTAAGGTCGACTAACGGTTGAGAGGGTAGTTTACCCGACCCATGACTTTGAATTTCTCCTATAGAGTTGGCAAGTTGGCCTAATTGGGTTTTTAGGTCTTGTTGGCTGCTTGAGTGGTTTATTGGAATTAGAGATTGTTGACAGCCATTTGTTTCATCATATCTTCTAGGCTAGGCTCGGGTTTTGGAGGGGGTGGTTGGAAACGCCTTTGTGGTGATTGTGTATTTTTGGGTGGTGGTGGTGGATGACTACTCTGTCCCGGTTGGTTCCATGGCTGATGAGGTTGGTTTGAATACCCCCCTTGTCTACAGACTTGGTTGTCTTTCCACCCAGGGTTGGATGGATAGTAAGGTTTTTGCCTAATGGGTTGGTTATAGGGGCGGCCTGGAAAGATTGGCTCATAACTCTCAGAAGTTTCTCTTAATTGAGAGCATTGGTCAGAATAATAGGTGTCAGAAGAACATATACCATAATGGATGAGAGGAGGAGATTGAGATTTCCCTTGGGAAAGAGCAAGTTGTCGTAGAAGGGTACTTACCCGTTCAAACTTTGTGTCCACCTTTTTCTCAAAATCACCTCATGGACACCTCGAATGGGTACATTGGATCTTGAACCAAATTGTTGAGTGCTCTACGCGATGTTCTCAACTAGGGTTTTTGCAACAATTGGGGTCTTATCAACTAGTGCACCATGTAATGGCCTTGACCTCTCCGGTCCATTCCTTTGTGAAATGTGGTGCTGGAGGTGTGTCGGGAGGTCAATGTGACTTGGGGTGCGTTTGGGTGGACTTTTAAGGAAAGCTAAAGGGCAATAGCTTTCGCACGGTTGGTGCACGGTTTGGCTAAACTGTGCGGCCAAACCGTGCAAGGTTGGTGTTGGAGGCAGTGGCTAACGCACAGTTAGCGCACAGTTTGGCTAACCGTGCGGACTAACCGTGCGAGGAGTGTTTGGCGAGGCAGAAGCTAACGCACGGTTAGCGCACGGTTTGCTAAACCGTGCGGACTAACCGTGCGGGCACTTAAAGGTAGATCCTAAAATTGTGGATCTGAACTCTTTTGCCTCTAAATGGTTCATTTAAGCCCCTAAGCGGCCATAACTCGGGATTACCCTTCCTTGGAGGTAGAAGAACCTCTCCCAAGCGTTTTGGAGGCGATCCAGAGGCTTTTCTTGGCGAATCGAACTCGGTTTCTTGAGGTATGTGATCGTTCTTGCTTGTTTTCTTAGATCTACTTAGATCTACTCCTCTTCTCTCGGTTTCTTAGATCTACGCCCGTTATGGGTAGATCGTTATGGGTAGATCTAAGCGTGTGGATGTCGAATATGATGAGCTTTGGTCTTGGTTGTGTTAGGAGAGGATATCTAAAGAGGATTTGTGGAGAATCGACCTGGCTTCTTGAGCGTTCTTCGACCGTCGTGGTTTCGTCAAAAACCTTTGAGGTAGGGATCTTACCTTCGTCTCTCTATCACTTTTGTGCATCATGCGGGTTGGGTATCCTCTTGTTTTATGAGATACGGTTGAACCGGTAAATAAAGATAATAACCCGTTAAAGAACGGGTTTGGGGAGATCTTTGTTGGTTTTGTTGTTTTATTTCCATCAATGCTTCTCCTTTGATTATGTTGTGAATTGAATGGGCTTATGCCTACTGAAAATCACGGTTGTTGGGGGCCTTTGTTTGCGCCATTAGATGTTTCCTTGTTTTTCTGGATTGTTTCGTGGATGAAATTCATAGAAAGTGGAAATTGGTTAATCATGTAAAATTGGATGATTAAATGAATACCTGGAACCCTTGTATGATCACCCTGATTAAATTAAATGGAAGAATGAATTTTGTGGGTGCTGGTTGGGGTTTAGTTATGTGAAGGGGTGTTTCGTGGGTTGTTGTGGAACAGGTGAGCAGCGGGGCTGTGGTTGGTTTGGTTGTGGGTTGGCGTGTATCATATGGTTGTGACGGGCAACGGAGCTGCGGTGAATGGTATTGAAGGGATAATGATGCGGTACGGGTTTTGTTTCCGAGGTGTTTGTGGTTGTGGTGGTTGGCAGCAGGGCTGCAGGGATGGGTTGTGAATGTGAATAAAAGTGGAAGAGTTAACTAATGAACTGTGGGGCATGGTAGTTGATTAAATACGAAAAATCAACGGAATTGATTGGGTGATAAAAGAAAATGGTTTTGTGTTGCTTGTGTTTTTCCTAACTTTATTTGTGGTTGGCAGGGATATGTTTTACGAACGTTTGATCTGGTTTGGTTGTTGTTAGTTGCTCGGTAGTTAAGGAACTGATAAACTAAGAATGTTGAAACATGAAAAGCTTAATGGGGTTTGGGGCCGTTCATTGTTTGCATACTTTCGTGGTAGCAATGTCGAGGCATGTGCTCAGATCTTTTGTGTAGAAGCCTTAGGATGGGCTGAGTGGTTGATATAATTATATAAATCTGTACGTTTTATGCTTCTTTACGCACCCCACCCATGTTGAGCACCACGTGCCGAACACCCGTGGGACGGGGGGGGTGAGATTCCCAACATCCAAAGGATGGCTGGTTACTGTTCTTCCCTATGCTGCCTCTTCCAGGTTCTATATCCCAAGATCCTTCGGGTAGGTTACGACAGATGTTTCCCAAGAGTCTTCGGGATGAGATGTGATGTGGTTCCCAGGTGTCTTCGGGATGAGGTGTGGTTATGGTCGAGGATTGAGTGCCGGCAGAATGCGGGATGAGATGTGGTTATAGCCGAGGATTGTGTGCCGGCGGGATACTATGAGCTTCGTATGGCCAGGTTGCGGCACTAGCTCGAGCTTCGTATGGCCAGGTTGCGACACTAGCTCAGGAAGAGGGGGAAGCATCAGAGCGTTAGGTGTGAGGGCTTGAGCAATATTCAGTGGGAAGGTGGTGCGAGGTACCCATACTTTGATAATATCACTATACTACTCTATTGAATTGCGATATTTGGTGAGTGTGGCTTGTAAGGTTGGGTGGATAGATTCCTTGCTAGGCTTTGGTTCCTTCTGTTTTCTCACGGGGCATTAGGATGTCTCCCCACCTGTGCACGAGAGCTTTAGGTTTCCCTACTGAGTATACTTGTATGCTCACCCTACGTTTACTTTCAGGTTTTCAGGAGGACTTCAGGGACCGTGCGGGACCTTGCTAGTTGAGCGTTGGAGTTTTGCTGGTTGCAGTTTTTGCTTTCCTTTCTTGGTATCGTGCTTTGGAGCTTTTCTTGTACTTGTACTTTTGTTTCAGTATTGTATAAAACATGCATATGAGCTTGGTTTTGGGTTTATTTTCATTTACTTGTTCCCTTTTCTTTTGGTGTTTGACTCATCCTATTTCCCGATCTTAATTAATAAAAAGGGTAATGCCTCCCATAATTGTGAAAACTCATACCCTTGGTGCTAGTCGCCACTCCGGGGCCTACTGGAGGCGGGACTCAGGGGTCATTATCTCCCTTTCACCATTGCCAGCTCAGGAGGGACATCTTTGGTGGGAGGGGGTCATGACACACCACCTGCAGCAACATCAATCATATTTTGATCAATAGGAACTAAACCTTCATAAAAATATTGAATTAAAAGTTGATCACTTATTTGGTGGTGTGAGCAACTTGAACAAAGCCTTTTAAATCTTTCTCAATATTAATGTAGCGTTTCCCCTTAAGATTGCCTTATACCACAAATTTCTTTCCTTATTATTGCAGTTCTTGAGGCTGGGAAGTATTTTTCAAGAAAAAGACGTTTTATGTCTGCCCAATCTCTTATTGGTGAATTATAGCCAATCTTTTGAAGCATCTTCTAATGAAAAAGGGAATGCCCTAAGCTTTACTTGTTCTTCATCCACATTAGCAGGTTTTAAAGTTAAACACACAATGTGAAATTCTTTTAAATGCTTATGTGGGTCTTCGCCAGCCAGTCCATGAAATCTTGGTAATAAGTGAATTAAACCGGATTTAAGTTCAAAATTGGATGCCTCGCCTTGCATTTGAATGTAAATGGGTTGGATATCAACATCAGGAGAGGTTAGTTCTTTTAATGTCCAGTTATTTTCAGCCATGTTATGCAAGTTTATTTCAGTTTTGATGTTGGTTCAGAAGAAAAAGAGGAAGGATCAAGAAGTGTGTCGATGTTTTGTGTGTCCTCCTTCAATGGATTGTTTGGTGCTTTTTGGTGTCAATGACGTAAGATCCTCTTCGGTTCTTGTTCGAATGGAAGTAGTTCCTCCGATAAAGATCGCGTCATGCACTAGGTCTACAAAAGAATTATTTTAGAAATCAACTAAAAAAATGAAGGAAGAAAAGACGTGAACAAATAATTAAAAATACACAATATTTTTTAAAAACACACACACTAAAAACAAAAGCGCTCCCCGACAATGGTGCCAAAATTTGAACGTAGTGTCGTGACACGTAAAATTGATTATGATTTGAAGATGATTTTATAGTCTAGGGCAGACCCTAGGTCGTCTCTCAAGGAGCGTTGATGGTTTTTAGTGTGAATTTTTAATAAAAATTACTAGGGGGTGGTTTTGAAAACAATTTTAAAATAAAATGACTTAATTTAAAGAGTTTAAAAGTTTACAAACAAGTTGATTTTGAAGAATATGAGAAAAAGGTGTCGTGATTTTACTAAACACATTTCAAGTTCATTTTTCTTAGAGATTCATACAGGTTTGAAGTAATTATTTGGTTGAAATTAATTGGAATCCTGATTGATTCCTAAGCTTTTATTTCAATGCTCAAAGAACCAAACAATGACATGACAATCGTATTGCCAAGATCCAACACTTATGCATGGAATAAGAGTTTCCAAAGCAGATTGAAATATCAAGAATGCGGGTGTTAAAATGATTCTTATGTTTTCCAATCAGAACAATACAAGTCACAAACTCAAATCTTCACACCGATCGGTTAGAAATTAAGAGCAAATCAATCACATGCATCAAAACAATCATTCAAATAAGAAATAATGTAAGTGTAGAATGATAAAAAGAGGTGATGACCCAATACTCAAGGTACTTTCTAAAGGAGGCCTTGAGGTTTTTTTATAATGAATAATAAAGACCACATCGGACCACAAGTCCGATGCGGGATATAGACTCCAACACTCCCCCTCAAGCTAGGTGTACCTAGCTTGATTACAAAATTAGATAAAACAAAAGAAAAGAAAACATTCACAGTTGCAGCTCCCCTCAAGATCGCAACTCCCCCCTTGAGATGAAAACGATAGATGATTGAAGATGGTGCTGAAAGGCCGTATAACATTAGTGGTGCAACATGTCGTTGAGGTGCGGCAACGGAACCGCGCAGGCGGGGCCAGACGTCGGAGCGTCGGGAAACCTGGGGCCGGACGATAGAGCGTCGGGAAAGCCGCGCAGGATCCGTGCTGTAGATCGACGACGCGATTGAGGTGCAGAAGCGAGCCGTCGCAGGAGGCTGCTTGGGAGAGGTGCTGCCCAGGGAACCGGCAGCGGCGATCTGGCCGCGGTGAAGGAGCTCGAGGGAGTAGCCGAAGGAGGAGTTGGAGCTTTTGCGCGAGGGGTTGACACTTAGGAAAGCCGGGTGTAGCGGGGGCAACGAGCAGGGAAGGGGGTGCGACACGGGGAAAGCCGTAGGGAAGCGTTGTCGCTCGGGAGGCGGAGGAGGTGCGCAGGGGCTTTGGAGGCGTCGCGCACGGGGAGGGGGGGCGTCTGAAATGGGATCGGCCCGCAGAAGGGTCAGCCAGGTGGGAGTCGCGTGCAGAGAGGGGCCGCCGGAGGTGGCTGTTCGGAGGAGCCGCGCAGGAAGGGGGAATCCCAGATGAAGGAGCCTACGACTGGAGGAAAGCCGACATGGACTCCTCTGCGGGGCGTCTGTCGTCGCTGAAGGCGTCGGACGTGATGAAGCTCGCACTGGCGACAACGCTGCAGGATCCGTCTCGCAGGGACGAACGACGATGGAACTGGAAGTAGCGCAAGGAGGCGGGCCGGAAGTCCACACAGGGAGGTAGATCGGAAGTCCGCACATGGAGGCAACCATGGGAGGAGTCGGGCCGGGAGTCGCGGCCCGATCCTGTCGGGATTGGGTGGCGTGACGGGAGGTGCGACATAGGTGGGAGGGCCGGGAGCCGAAGGTCGCCGGGAATCCGTCGGGAAGAGCGTCGGCGAGCAAGAGCCGTGCGCAGGGAGCCGCACAATGTGGTGGGAGCCGCCCGAGGAGGGCGGGGCCGTTGCGCGCACCAGGGAGGGGACACTGGGGAAGGAGGCGCCGAGATGCCGCGGGAGAGATGGAGGGAGGCGGGGTCGGGCTGAGCCGGGAATCTGCTGAGGCCGGCCAGGGGGCGGTGCTGATGGTGGCCAAAGGGTCTGGGGCCGCCGCCCCCTAACGGGGGAAAACCTAGAGGCCGATGGGAAAAAAAAGAGACGGGGAGGGAGGAGTAGGGTTTAAACAACCTTCTCTGATACCATGTAGAATGATAAAAAGAGGTGAGAACCCAATACCCAAAGTACTCTCTAAAGGAGGCCTTGAGGTTCTTTTATAATGAATAATAAAGAGCACATCAGAGGTCCGATGTGGGATACAGACTCCAACAGGAAGATTCATGAAAAGAAATGTTTTAACACCCAAATTACTCCAAACCAGTAGCTAATATATGCGTCAAAACTCCCTTGACATGTGTGTAACTCCCTCACAACGAACACCCACCGTTTAGCCCGATATTGAGAGGAGAAAGCTCAGATGGATCTCCTTAATTTCAGCTCTCTATGAGGATAGGGAGCTTCAGAACCTCCAAGGGGATGAAAGGACTCCTCTGGAACTTCAATTTGATAGCACTTCACTATCCTGATTGAACTTGCAAATGGGGAGCCTAAAGTGCAATTTTACAGGAAATGTGGAAGGTGGTTTTGGGCACCTGATTTCAAGAAACCCCTCGGCCCATGGTTTTCGATGGTCAGACAGTCTTATCTCACTTTTGAAAAAACTACAAAGCTGTAGCCCCACCTCCTGACTATCTCCACCGAAAGTTTGACACCATTTGGACAATCACAGTTGGAGATATGGATTAAATACAGAACCAACATTTTGAATTCGAGTAGATTCGATCCCCTGGACAAATCAGTTCGGATGGACCCCTTAATGGACGAATGAGGCTTGGGTGTCTTCATATGAAATGCAGCTTATTGAATTTTGAACCATCCCACAAAATCTCAGCCCATTTGGATGCACAGTTTAGTAGCAGTGTGCGGTTGAGTCTACTGGTGTGCTTGGATCCTGCACAGCTTGACCCATTTTTTTTGAACTTCGTCATGCACCCTCCAAATCACCTCCACCTACAATGTAATTATCAAAACAAGTAACATTGCTCTTTTTAATAGCGATAAAAACAAAATAATTGAATCAAATATGAAGTGCAATTTGTTATTATTTTTATAATTTTCAATATAAAACTAGTTTAGCATGGTGGTGTAAGGGTGAAAATGAAACAGTGAATCGCAGTGCGATCATGGACCTCCCGGCACAGTCGTTGAAGCACTTGGAATGACAAAGACTTGGTGGTGGCTCTGGCTGTGGCCTAGGCAACAACACAACATCAGCTTCCCTCGGTTCAGAAACATGATGAAATTCCTTCTGGTGTGGTGGGTCGTGATCCTCTTTGTCCTCCCTCCGGTCTCCAACAACAAGCTCAGTAAACTCCGGTCGCTTTGCAGCACAATAAGCCTTCTTTTTACCATAAATTTCAGCCAACCCCTCAACCTTAACTTCCACCTTTTTAGGCTGTGTTGGATGCCTAGCAGCTATAACATCTTGCGAAGCCCAAAATCCAGCGCCAATTGCATGCGGCTGGCAGTCTAAAACTGTCCCCACAGCCGGCGTTGTACTCAAGTTTGTTGCTTCTCCAACAAGTGGTTTCAAGCGCATACCCGGAGCAAACTGCTCCTCTGGCCCGCCTACGTTGATCCTTTCCAAACCAGCCGGAATACTCCGCAAACCTTCTGTTAATTCTCCCAATACACTGTGAACCTCTTTTCCCACAAGACATTCAAGAGGTTCCGAACTAAGCTCTAAGCAGTCCACATTGCCCAGAATAGCCAGAGTGACCTCCTCAAGCACATGCAGTGTCTGACCTCCTCTATGCGTCGCTCTAGCAAGCCTGATCTGCCACTCGCTTGGTACTAATTCCTCTGTGGAGTCTTCAAGTGGCTGCACACAATCATTTGGCAAGCTTTCTCCACCTTGAATACAAACTCTGATATCTCCCTCTTGCAATACTCTTGTAGATTTTTGTTGCTCTGCCCCCTCGGCTAGCTTCACCGAACTTACAACAGCATTGTAAAATTGTTTTTCCCCACACGCCTCAGGCCGTACTTCCAGAAGTTGAAATTCCGGAGCTGGTTCGTCACGCTCTCCCCGCTATTCCTGGACAACTGGTTCCAACTCCTTGGCGTTTTCCAAAACCTGTGTGGACTGTGCCTTGTCACGCTGCTGTCAGAGAAATTCTTCCCGCTCTTTGTCGGTCCCGAATTTTTCCATCAGTGTTGGCTTCAGTTGCTCCCACGACGAACCTGGATTTGCATTCTGCCAAGTGAAAAACCAGGATAAAATAGTGTACTCTATACTTATCTGCGCCCAACATATTTTCATGTCCTCTGCCATACGGCTTCACCGGAAGAATTCCTCTATTTATGTGATCCAAGCCCATAAATCCTCCCTGAAAACATTCTGGATGGCCAAACTGCTGCACAACAACTCTTCTTCTTTTTTTTTTTCAAACTTTTTGTCCAACTGTGTACGTGTCTCAGCAATTGCTTATTTTTTTTTCTACTCCGTGATTTCTACCGCAACAACTGCATCTGAATTTTTTTCTCCAGTTATTGCGTGGCACGACATCGCCTCCACTCAATGATTGAAAAACAACAATCGTTTTCTCCCTACACCACAAGGTGCGTGCGACTCCCTCATGTGATTGCGCTGCGCATTCGCCAACGAACAAAAAGACGTCCTGACCTCCTCTGTTCGATCGGAAAGCTCTGATTGTCTCCAAAAAACAGACGCTGTAAACTTCTGTCGGCAAGTCCACTCCACACAGCAAAAGCAATTAACAATTCCAGGCAAGCTCAGTTCATCACCGTAACAGTACAACAGGCACGCGAGTGCTCGTCGACTCCAATACTCCTGCCTTTTCCTTAGAGTTCGTCTGGCACCGAACAAACGCACGTTGCACTCAAGATCCCCTGCGGAAGAACAAGAATTCTCCAACGACTAAACAAACGAACGTCGCCTTTTCCTTTTGTGTTCGTCAGCTGCTGTAGCGTGATCTCTCTCTTTCCTCTTTTTGTTTCTTCTGTCCGTTTACATCGCCAACGTCAGACGCATACCACGGCCAAATCGCGCTTCCCGCCACGAACATACTTCTCTGTTTGTTCACTCAATCGCTTTCCCATTTTAGTCTTCGTCTAGACAAAACATTCACAATTCTTTTCTCTATTTGTTCGACAATTTTGCACATTTTCTTCCTAGCGAGCTTCACCTGCATTGGTGTCCAACTCCAGTGATTCTATTCCCAACAACAAATGTCTCTCTTGCACGACACTCCCTAGCGGAGTCGCCAAATTGTTAAGACCGTGAGGTTGAGTGAGAGAGAAAGTAGAAGAAAACCGTAATAACACTAGATTGATAGTAGCGGTAAGAATTACAGTAGCATGCAGGAGGAGAAGGAGAAAAAGAAAGAAAATTAAAGGTAGAAGAGACTGGAGAAGACTACTTCTTCGAGAACCAGTCGGACGTCCCAACGTCCTAGCCGCACAGCTGCTGCTTGAAAATTCCTAATATGATTCGTACCCCCTTCTCTTAGCTGATTCCTATATTTATTGTCCCTAACCAACAACAAACCACTCCAACCAACTAACAAACTCTAACAATCTACTGCCAGCTGTCACTAACCCCTAACCAACCATCAAACACTAACAAACAATAATGCCCATGCCACAACAAACACTACCTACTAGACACTAGCAAACAACCCCCTATATTCTTAACATACCCATTATGGAGTGGTTTCATCAAAATAAATCGAGTATCATTGCACACAAAAAACGTTAATCTCAATTCATAGAATCATGATAAACTCCCAATTTTGAACAAAAAAATATATAATACAAAAATTATAGACTAGTAACCCTTTCCAAGTTCTTAAGAACGACCACTAACAATGGTGCAATTCAATGACATCTCCCACTATTTCTGCCAGTATTAAAATGACCTCTAATTCACGAGCATAATAGCTCCTCTCATTTCAAATAGAGATTTCTCAACGGTTTCTTCACTCAATGGGATAGATTAGCATGTAGATTTCAATCATAGTTGATACTGGTTGCGTCAAACACACTTTAATAGTCCACAACTATAGTTATTTACGGCGCATGATGCACAACGACGACAAGGGCCCCAACGCAAAAGCGTGACGCATGACGCATGACACGTGACAATATTAACTTGCGACGCACAAAAGAGATATATGCATATATCAACAATAACATAGTAAATTATACAACATATACATAAATATAAAAGATTCATGTCAATAATTCATATTCCATACATCAAAAAACAAACGAAGTCAACAATGACACAAACAATTAAATATTAAAAACCATATATCTCAAAAAATCATATACCTCAATTCTTGAAATATATTAAAAACCATATATCTCAAAAAACCAAGTTGGGTGTTGTCATGCATTGCCTTATACATTTAGAAATAAATCACAATTTCGAAAATATATAAAACAAACAATTAAATATTAAAAACCGTATATCTCAAAAAAACGATAAACTAAAAAATAGAAAACGAAACCTAAAAAAAAAATGAAGAAAACACATTAGTAAAAATAAGAAGAGGGGTGACTCGAAAAAAAATAAGGGGCGGACAAAAATAAAATTGAATTAAAAAAAAATGTTACTGGTTCTCACTGAAGGTGTGCCTACTTTGGACGACACCACGTATCTGAGTCGCGGCGGTCGATGGAGCTCGGCTGGGTCGTGGTCGGTTGGATCGTGACAGTCGAGGGAGCTCGACTGGGTCGCGGCGGTCGATGTGGTTCGACACCGACTGAGTCACTTAGCTCGCAGGAATAGTAGAGTGTTGCATAACGTCGGAAGAGGAGGTCGTTGTTTGACCTCAAAAGCGGTATTTTTCATCGGGGCGTATGAGTTGGTAGGTAAAAAAAATGCAAAAAAAAAAAAAAAAACGGAAACTTAGAAAGGCGCAGTAGCGCACACTGCGCCATAGCGCAACACTGCGCCATAGCGCAACACGACGCGCGCCACAATGTTCCATCTTAGATGGGCCATGGTGAAGCCATGGCGCGACGCACCACTGCCAGGTGCTAGCCATGGCGCAATGGCGCGCGCCATTAATAACTATGATCACAACCATCACTCCAACCAATTTTCCCAGATCACCATAACAACTAGGGTGTGGTTTTTTGGTTCTCTAACTAAAATAACTCCAACATCCTCCAAACTCCATGAAACTTCATATAATAATTTCTCTATAGCAATACGAGTAATTGGAAGGGTTTTTATCTATCTTTATCAATAAACACAACCCAAAAATATTCTCTTTGATTTTCTCTAGAAAAAATCATTTCTAAAAAAAATACATCCACGCCCTTTTGAAATAACCTTTAAAAGATTCAATGTAAATTTACGTGGAAATCTTTTGAGATTGTATAAAATAAACTAACAATCCTATGAATTCACACCAACACAAGCCACTCTAACCCATTTTGAAATGTTTTCCATCAATTTGGAGAATAAAAATGGGAAATAAAACCTAATTAGGGCACCTTGTATTGAAAATACAACAAACATACCTATTCAAGTCATCAATCAACCCTAACTTATCATGGGCACCACTATGGTGAAAAAACAACAATCATGCGCATCTAAGTAATCACCTAGGACCGTTAAAAGTCTCTCCCTGTGAGAGTTCCTCTCCTAGGAATTCCTAGGGTTTGGTGGTTCCTCGGTGATCCTTTTGCGGCGGCCTGTTTCTTTCAGATCGGCGCCTGCATCGGTCCTCCCCAGTTGATCCTCCCCCTTTGCTCCTCTTCGGCGCGCTGTGCCAACTCACGCCTTCGTGTTCCTGTTTCTCGGCCTAAAGTCCCGACCGCGTTTTAGGGTTTTTCGCGACTTGAGGTCTCTGTTCTTCCTCAGCTCCTTGCCATTCTCAACTTGCGGATCCGGCTTACACTCGGATTTCGATCTTCTTTCGGCTCGCGATCGGTTTCCAATCCTTAAACGAATTATAGTTGTTCGAGATCTGTGGCTCCTGATCCTTCCACGGCTTATGGACTGCGAACGACCTCCAATCGTTCGAATTCTACAGACCGACGAGATAGCGGAGGTTCTGTTCGCGAAGGATCTTGTTGATCCATCTTCTGCGGCTGACGGAGGTGCTGTTCGCGAAGGGTGGTCCGCATAGAGCTTCCCGCCGTTTCGTCTTCCATGGCTCGCAGAGATCTTGCACGCGAAGGGCATTCCCCACAGAATCTTGTCGACTCATCTTCAGCGGCTTGCGAAGGATTGCTCGTGAAGGGTGTTTCGAGCATGGTTCGCGGTGGTGTTGTCCGTGTTGGGTGTTTGCTCGCGGAGGGTTTACCTGATTCGTCTTCTGCGACTCGTGAAGGCCTTGTTAGAAAAAGGGGTGTGGCTCGCAAAGGCATATGCTCATGGTGGTATCAACTCGCGAAGGTCTCTGCTCGCGGAGATACCTATTTGCTCAGGTGGAGTTGTGTTACCCGCGAAGGCCCGTCTCATTGAGGGCTTGGTTCAGCATCTGACACTGCTTTGTCCGGGGATTTCTGTGTTCACGAACTTGGTGATCTGGTATTACCGTTTCAATGGAGAACGATCTGGTTAATAGGTGAAAAAATCTCTCGCTCACAGACAAAGAGAAAGAAACAATTATCACCAACAAGAACGATGATACCTTCCTTGTGCGGCGCATGTTCTTGTTATTAATCGTGAAATCCATATATGAAAGACCCTTCAACCTGGGTGCACTGAAGAATACTCTACAATCGGTATGACGTCTGGATGATGGAGTGACAATAAGGGAAGTAGGATATGGACATCTAATCTTTGAATTCTTCAATATGAAGGATAAACAAAAAGTGCTTCAAGGGAGGTTGTGGTCATTTGATAACCATCTCTTGATGTTGGAAGATCTGAAGAGCGGTGAAGATATACTCAATGCTAATTTTCCAAGTCCCCTTTCCGGATGCGGCTAAATGGTATTCCCTTTAGTGGCAGATCAGACCACGTGATGCAAGGAATCGGAAATCGTATTGGCATGTTCATGGAATGGGATTGATCGGACCCCATCCATTGGGGGGCTGTCAGTAAGGATTAAAGTGCTGATTGTGGTTGCAAAACCTCTTATGAGGGGTACCTTCTTGACACTTGATGGGTCGAAATCTTGGATATCCTTTGAATATGAAAAGCTTCCAATTTTCTGTTTCTTCTACGGTTGTCTCAGACATTCAGAAAAAGACTGTGTAGAAAAAGTGACAAAAAAAGAAGGTAACCTGGTGATGCAGTACGGTTCATGGTTACGTGCAAAAAATATGCGAACGTCTTTCATACCCGAAGCGGAAAATCAAAGAGATAGGGAAAGGCTCACCAATGTTCTCTATGCACAAAAGGTCCCCCCCTGCACAGTAAGATCATTTTTGTTGGACCTCCTCCTCTCCGAGCAAACCTTTGTGACCCAAAGCACTCAAGTGGTGCAGAAAAACTTCTGACTAATATCCCGTCGGTGGAAACTGTTAACACTGATAAACCCCAGATGACCCCCTCGACAACAACGACCATGTCTACGGGCTCCAGTCCTCCACCCTCTGGGGATTCTCCTTACCCACCAACCAGCCCCAAACACATATGCTCGGATCCCCTAGACATCATTAATCCTCCTAGGGGTATTCCCACTTTGCATACTCTACAACCAGGTGTGACCCTTATCCCTACCACTTCGCCTGCGCCTAAAATGCCATGTATCTGGAAGAGGAAGGCAAGAGGTGATTATGGCTGTGTTATGGGCTCAACGGAAACAAGTGGATCGAAAAGAACTTTAGAGGAACCACTGGAAAATGACAGGTACCCTAAAAGGTGGAAAATTACTGAAGATAGAACCCTGCTCGAACTGCAAGAGGCGGAGGCTGGAATAAACCAGCCCCGCCTATCACAATGATTATCCTTAGCTGAAACTGCCGTGAGCTTGACAACCAATGAACGATTCAGATGCTCCAGCGCCATTGCGCTAAAAGTCGCCTTGATATGGTTTTCTTGTCCGAAACCATGTTGGAAAACAAGGACAACATTGACATTGCATACAAAAGTGGCTTTCATGGCTGCTTCCTGGTCCCCCGTCAAGGTCATGTGGGGGGGGGGGACTGTGTCTTCTATGGAAGGACAACATTGACGTCATAATCATTTTTACTCATTGAATCATGTGACTGCATCTATTCACATCTCTTCGCCATGGACATTTGTGGGTTTTTATGGATGACCATCACAAAATGAGAAATGGAAATCTTGGGATCTTCTTTGCCCGCTGCGACGAAGATTGTCTGGCCCTATCCTTTTTTGGCTGTGACTTCAACGAGATTCTGTTTTAGCATGAAAAAAGCAGGGGAGCATGTCGGTCCTATGCCGCGATGTCAGGCTTTCGAGATGCGATCTTCAGGGCAGAGTTGTTTGATCTTGGCTATATAGGTAGTCCCTTCACCTGGTTTCGAGGGAACTTAGAATGCACGCACATTGCAGAGCATTTGGGCAGGTTTTTGGGTTCGACGGAATGGACCCACATTTTCAGAATGTTCCATATCTCTCACCTGGCACCGAACTCATCGGACCACTGCCCTATTGCCATTGCTTTTTCTCACAGAGTTCGCAATCAAAGATATGGGAAATCTTTTAGATTTGAAAGCTTATGGGCAAAAGATCGTGAATGCGAAGAGGTTGTCCGTTCATGCTAGAAAGGTGGAAACTCAGATATTTGTTTCAACCTCCAACAAGTGGCTTCTAATCTGAGTTCTTGGAGCAACAATAAATTTCGTCAACTCGACAAGCAGTGTGACTCAATTGAGAGACAATTAAATGCTCTTCTTGCACAATCTCCGACAGATGCTATTCTTTCCGAAATTAATTCTCTACAAGGCGAGTTAGACGAGGCCCTTCGCATTAAGGAGAGTTTTTGGGCAATGCGTGCGCGCAAAACCCACATTAAAGAAGGGGATGCAAACACCCGTTACTTCCACCAAAAGGCTTCCGCCAGACGCCGAAAAAAAAACTATCTCTTGCCTCTCGTATCCTGATGGCAGAACTGCATTTAATGTCGAGGGAATCCATGATATTATTTCCTGTTATTTTCAGAAGCTTTATACTGCAGGGGGTTCCACCATCTCGACCGAGGTTGAGACATGCATTAAACCTGTGATCACTGATGAAATGAATCAACAACTCACAAAGGATTTTTCAGATGATGAGATCCTACGGGCTCTTAAACATATCCATTTCACAAAAGCTCCGAGTTCAGATGACTTTCATGCCCTTTTCTTTAAGAAATACTGGCGCATTATTGGCCCTCACATTTTTGCTCTTATGAAAGGTATTTGGGCAGGGAAAATCAATCTTTTCTCTCTTAATGAGATCGTTTTAACCCTCATCCCAAAGATTAAGAAGCCCCTCTTGGCTTCGGACTTGAGGCCAATTAGCTTATGCAACGTCTCCTATAAAATTTTCTCAAAAATTTTAGTCAATCGACTGCGCATGTGGTTACCTTCCATTATTTCTGAAAATCAAAGTGCCTTTGTTGCGAAAAGGCTCACACAGATAATGCTATTGTGACCCATGAGGTGTTCCATTATATGAAAACATGCTCGGCTGCGAAAAGAGGTACTATGACTTAGAAACTGAATATGACTAAGGCGTATGATAGAGTGAAATGATATTTTCTCCGGTTTGTCATGACTAAAATGGGTTTCAGCTCAAAATGGATTTCAGGATCAATATTAATGGTGGACTTTCCCAAGGCTTTACCACCCGAGGCCTTCGCCAGGGAGACCCCATTTCCACCTTTTTTTCATCTTAGTGGTTGATGTTTTTTCCAACCTCATTTCTATGACAGCTTCCTCCAACTCGATTCATGGGGCAAATGTGTGCCGAATTAACCCGCCTATTTATCATCTCTTTTTTGCGGATGACTGGCTACTTTTCTCAAGAGTCACACATGATGAATGACTTTCTATTTGGCATGTGATCCGCCTCTATGGGAGGGCTTTTGGACAAACGATTAACTAGGCCAAATCGGAATTTTCCTTCACTATTGGTGTTCCACCGAACAAGAGTGGAGCTTTGTCTCACTGCAGGTATTCAAATGGTCGACAAGCATAATATACCTTGGGCTCCCCACGACGGTCTACCGATCAAAAAAAGAAATTTTCTCATCCATGTGGATAGAATTGAGAAAAAAAAAATCCAAGGTTGGTCTCTGAAAATAATTTCTAAAGCGGGAAAAGAAACTCTCATCAAGGTATCCCTTCAATCTATCCCAAGCTATATCATGTCACTATTTAAGCTTCCTGGTGCAATTGTTGATTAAATTCATTCCCGCATTGCCAACTTCTGGTGGGGCCATAATAGTGGGAGAAACAAAATTCATTGGATTGCTTGAAAATCACTCTGTGCCCCTAAAACTGGTGGCGGATTGGGCTTTCGGGACCTCCGACTATTCAATGATGCCCTTTTAGGTAAGCAGGGCTGGCGCTTTATGATTCAACCATCATCTCTCTGTGCGCGAATTCTTCATGCATAATATTTTCTCCACTCGGATTTTCGGAACTCTCTTGGCCCCTCGTCCTAGCTTCCCATGAATAAGTATTTGAGGATCATGAAAATTACTTGATAAATGATTAGGCTGGAGGATCGGGGATGGAACGAAAGTCAACATTTGGAATGATCCTTGGTTAATTGATAAAGACATCATGATGACCACTTCCTCAGCTTTTCCTGGATACGAGGATGACACCGTCCGCTCCCTTTTCGATGATGCTGATAATGTTTGGTGCTTGGATAAAATTAATTCTTGGTTCAACGAAAGAGAGAAAAGGATTATTCTTAGCATTCTTATGTGATAGATACAGGGCATGATCGCCTCTTTTGGAGCAATGACATTTCAAGATCCTATTTAGTGAAATCAGGATACAAACTTGCTCTTGACGCTCATATTGAGGATAAGGAGGGGCCCTGGAAAACACTTTGGCAAATGGACGTTCTCCCAAAGATTCGCTATTTTTGGTGGCAGGTGTGCACTGGTATTCTTCCCACCGTGGATTTCCTCTCCTACCGCCATGTTACGGACAACCAGCAATGTCCCCTTTTGCTCAGATGAACTGGAATCCCCTATGTATGCTATTATCATCCATTGCCTAGGGGAAGGAGGTTTGGATCGCTTGAGGATCTCTTTCGGAGCTTATGCTAGATGCAGCGTCAGATCTCTCATCACTGTTGATGATGTGGTCTTCCGCATTCACTGCTGATAAGGTAGCCTCGCTGTGTGTGGTGGTTTGGATTATCTAGGTTAGACAGAATGATTTCATTTTTAATCACACATCAAAACCATGTGGTTACTGGATTGAATGAGCAACTTCCTCGATAAATGGGTGGAATCAGGATCTTGACCAGAATGAGTTCTCTGGTTATCGCTCAGTTGAAACTAAATGGAGCTCCCTCAGAGGGGATTCTTAAGATCAACGTCGATGCTTCTCTCTCCAAGGGTGGAATTGTTGGAATAAGATTGATGGTCTGGGACCTTTTGGGAACCCGTTGTTGCTGAAGCTCACGTTGTCCTTGCCGGTCTGACCTTTGCAAAAAATTATGGATGGAATGCTATACACATTGAATCTGATTGTCTCAACATCATCAACGCCATCGGCACAGATGATTTCGGTCTTCAATCTTTTAGCTTCCTCATCAGGAAAATCCAGGCTCTTAGCTGCAGCTTCACGACTTGTTCTTTTTCTTTCATCAAAAGGGAGAGAAATGAAGCAACACATCATCTGGCTACTCATTGTCTGCCTAGAAAGAACCACCTCTGGTTTGATTGTTTTCCTTCGTGGATGTTCGATCATGTTACTCTTGATCTTCGTAATTAATATATCATCCTTCGTAAGTGATCACCTAAACCAAGCATGAAACCGGGCCACTCTTTCAAAATATGGGAAAAAGAATCTTCATAAAAAGATTTTTTTCTAGCACTTGTATTTTCTCTCAAGCCATTCAAAACATCCCTTTCAGAGATCCTGACCTCCCTTGTAGTCTAATCAAAATTCCTCGATCCATTTCAAATAACACAACCTTGCCAAATCTATCACAACTTTTTAATCATATTTTAAAACATCCACGAACACCCATTATTTAATCCATGTTCAGAAAAAAAAAAAAACCAAGCAAATCTTCCGAAAAAACATTTAGAACCAACAACACCACTTCATAAACTCACTCATAGAACCAAATAAATCTTTAATATAAAAATCCATTTCTAAAACAAGTCCATGCCATGAGAATAATAAAAAACAACTAATTACATCAATTTAAGTTCATCATAACATTAATTTTAAAACATCATAAGAAGACATAAAATTTGACAGCATGAAAAGTAAGGATCAGTGCCAACAACCGTTAACAGCTCTTCTTAAAATTATATCGATGCTTCACTATCATAAAATCGCGTATTGAAACTTATGAAACTAATTTAAATCAATTAACTAATTTGAAACACTCATAGAAGAGTTATAGATTGTTCCTGAATTGATAAAACCCAACTGGGAAGCTGTATATTATCAACGAATAATCTTGTGAGGTGTATTCACCTAAGACCGACCTCCACGGTCATTCAATGAGAAAAGCACGATCATTTCAGGGTTTTCTCTTTGTTTAGTGAAACTCCGAACACCCAAATCCATAAATCTAAAAATCTGCCTGCATGATAAGACAGGACGAAGGATAGGAATAGCCTTGATTATGTGGAAACTATTGTATGTTGAGAAGAAGTGCCCCCCCCATGGATTGGAATAAGAAAGAAGTAGGGGGTTTCCAGTAGGCTAGGTTCAATATAAGTGTGGGTATGAGGAGCTAATCATTCTATTTAATCATTTAATTCAAATAATAATAAAAAAAAGCATGAAGCATGAGCAGGAAACCCAACTCATGCTCCACATAAATTTATTACAGGAAGGAAAAAGTATAGTAGTTAGTATGTGAGATGCTGTGAGCTTCCACCAGTAGAAAATTCAATCAATACAATAAATAGTTGCAAATACTCTAAAAGAACCCAAGAAAATTTGACAATCATGTGTTTGTTCCCCTAAAATTCACCAAAGGTTTCTCTCAACACTTGCATGAAGCATTATAAACAATAGTCTTCTATTCAAGCCCTCATTTACATCTCAACATATCATCATAGGAGTTCATTTTTCTTTGAAGAAACAGATGAAACAAAATAAAGCACAACAACCATTGTGTTCTATGAGAATCTCAGTGTAAACAATCCACAGTAACCATGAATAGAAATAAATCAGATCATCCAATAAGTATACCTTCTTTAAGGAAACAAGTAGAACCACACATCAATAGGTTACCTGTTGGGTGCAGCCTCCATGCACAAGGCACCAGTTGAGTGCCGCATTCACGACATCTCCCTTTTAACAAAAAAGAAGATGTCATGTGTGCAATGCAACCCATTCCTTTGCAAGGCTAGAATATTATGTCAAATGAAGTAAAACATATAACTAAATCTGACCATGAACTAAAAAAATAAAACTGAGTAAAATAGATTTTATTAAACCACCACAGTACAGAAACATCCAATAGAATATAAAAAACAATGAAAAAACAGGCATCCTTTCAATTTATGTTCTGTATGAAGCAGATAATCATTACTCTCAAAAATCAAGTGTTCATAAAGGAAGAGAAGAACTAGGTAATAATGGAAAGTATAGTCCTCCAATTGGAAACCAAAAAACAGGAATCAAAAAACCATCATTGGATCATTCAGTACATCAGTTACTATCAAGGTAGTAATCCAAAATTAGTAAAACATATAGAATCTTCTATTAGATAAAACAACTTGATGTGAGAAATGAAATAGAAAACCCAATCTATTCGCAAGCAATGTTAAGATATTCAAATTTAGGATTGCAATGAAACTCACTCTTAATCTTAGTAATCATTATACTTATATCCCCAACCCCATATCTACTACATACATTAGTGTCATGTTCTTCAATCCAAGCATAAATGTATTTGTTGGAGTCTGTATCCCACATCGGACTTGAGGTCTGATGTGGAGTTTAATATTCATTATAAAATAACCCTAAGGGCTCCTTTAGAGAGAACACTTTGGGGGTTCGGTTTCTCCTATTTTATCATTCTACAGTATTCAATAAGTTCCTGAGCATAGAGAACATTTTTATGTTTTCTATTCCATTTAATGACTTAAAGATCCTCCACTTACTCAACACCAACTGATTGAGAGTCATCTAAGGAACTGTATTTTTAATCCTCAAAACTTTTAGAGGATCTTTCATGACAGATTCGGTTTCCTTTTATATAGTTTCTCAGAGACTAGTGGGTAAATTAACCATAGTCATTTGCAATGAGGGGTGGCCCATTCTTTACCTTATATTTTTTGATATTACCACTGAAAAGCCATCAGCATCTATTAATTATTATTTTTCTTCTTTTGAGAATGAGTGATAAAAATTCTCCCCAACTTCATGTATTTTTGAATTTTCAATTTTCACTTCATTAATTGGATCAACAAACTCGGTCATCCCTTTTAATTTTTCTTTCTGCACTAAAATGGGACTGGATTGAGTTTCTTTTTCTACTGAAAGTAAGGTCTGGAATTCCTTTTCTTCTAATGGCCTTGTATTGGCATTAATCTTTTATTTTCCGTAACAGAAGTGTTCAAAATACCAAAGCTACAAAATTTGGATACATGAAAAATTTAGGACAATAAAGGAAATATTTTAGAAGCTTTTTATACACCTCTTTCTACCAAAATTCAGATTTTCCATTCTGAATACAGACATCAGAAGGCAGTGGATTTATGACATCTACCTCTGTAAAAATCCTCACCACTAAAGGCCTTGAAAGTTTCATTGTAGTTGAATCCAACTTAAGTGGATGATGAATTAGCTCAACAATGGAAAATAATGAAACTCACTTGACAAGACGAGGCGGGATCCCTTCAAAATCTAGCTAGAAAAGAATAACAGGAGCCTTACCATCTATTGTAAAATCTAGTGACCACTTCAATGCCATTAAAGAGTATCCAACAAAGAACCGCAGTCCTTGAGACCAGTATTTAGGATAATACAGTAAACACTTTTGTTTGCAAGAGAATATGCCTAAGAATTTGCTTCCCAAAATATGTGAGCGGCCATCGAATAGATGGCAGAGAGATACTCTAAGAATCTCACCCATTATGGAATCATCCTCCAAGATTACTTAAGTTGATTTGTCCTGGCGGCATGAACAAGGCTGGAGGAATCACACTCTATCCAGCACCATTGTTTCGAAATAAACATTGTAGTGATGAATCCTTTTATTTTTTCTTTGAAGGAAAATGTAATTCTACATGTGTCATAGAAGCTTCCAATCACACTTCCTTCACGGTCCCTATAAACAGCTCTGTAGCCCACGAGGCCTGGATTCCCTTTTTATGATCCATCAGTATTGATCATGATCCAAACTGGGAAAGGAGGTTGTTGAATAATATCAAGAAAAATAATGTTATTTTTGAAGTTTCTTGCAATTCCAACTCTTTTCATAACTGAAATGTCATGAATAGAATTGTCACAATATCTCCTCTACAGAACATTTAATTCTCTGACAGTAGTGATCAAACTGGACATGGCAATGCCCAGACAAAATTTCAGACCATTATACTTGCTAGAATTTTGATCTCACCAATTGAGATGAATCATCTCAGCCAAAACAGCATAAAAGTTATGCTTCACCCGAGTTGATAGATTAACACCGGTGTAGTAGATCAACATCCCCATCAGATTCTTGGCCATGTTACACATGGTTGATTCCTCAGGATAAAAACGGAATAAGCGATCAACATCCTCCCTATCATGGGGATTTTTTTAGTTGAGCCATATTCTGGATGCCCTTATCCAGGACCTGTCGAAGTTCTGAAACCTGGAAAGATTCTAATTACGTCCACCAGAGGTGAAGTGATAAAATTGCTTGCTGTTAAGAATCTAATTTCCAATAGCCTCTCCCACTAGTTTATCAGAAGATACAAAATTAAGAGTTAACAACTTGCCTTGTATCCATTGACAGGTCATCGATATCATCCGGGTTATATTTAATCGATATAGTAGCATCAAGGTAATGATCAACATTCTCGATAGAATTTATCAGAGGTGTAACTGTCCAGTTTTTAGTCCAAATTCCAAGGGATGAGGATATGGAAGCCATCCATATTTAATGGAACATGATGCTTGCAAAGGAGGCCTTTTGTGTATGCTATATCAAAGAATCCAGATAATGATGGTTTCCAGATCTGAGCAACTTCAGAAATCTGGCTTTCAAAAAATTTAGATTGTCAGCATTATATGTACGGTGTATCCATATAAAATGATCTTGGGAGAGATTAAAATTCTTGAGATTCTTGATTCCTAAGACCGCTACCTTAATAGATTTACACCATAAATTCCAAGTAATTGTAATCATCTTCTCCAAGATATTGCCACTCTTGATGCAGTTGTTTATATAGGTGTTGATAGGTGTTGGGAGAGAGAATCTATGATGTTCAATTGATATTAGCATCAATACGTACCCGAATTACAGTATAATTGAGTGAAAGATGAAGAAAATGAAGAAGAAATGAGGAAGGAGAATCTCCCAAAGACGCCGCTTTCAAGAGCCCTAGGCCGCAACCTCCAATCTGCACAACATATTACAACTTCAAAATATCCATCTGATTTGTTCTTTGCTAAGCCAACATCACTATCAACCCCCGCATTTGGTTCTCGAGCTGCAACTGCCCGACCTCCTGTCGTTGGGAACTAGCTTGCAAACTCCTCCATTGAAGTCTCAAGGCCAACTACTCTGTTTTTCATTCGTGTGGACTGCATCACTACCCAAGCGTTGATCGGGATTGCCTTTTGGTAAGTGGTCCGCCTCTATTGTTCCGCACGAACCAGGACCGCTTGTTTCAGGTGCGTTTGCTGCATTTGCATCGTCTGACGTGAGCAGAATTAAGGCCAAACGCGTCTCCTCTAAGGGACTAAGGACTGGACGCTCGATCGGTTGCGCACGACTCGCCTGGGTGATAGCTGACAAAAGTTTCTAGCAGCAAGTCGGCGTGCTGTTCCGTTAGCCAAAACACCCGCGAAACTCTCACTCTCTCACCCTCTCAATGAAAGCATCAATTGATAGGCGTGTGAGAGAGAGTATATGAAATTCAATTGATATTAGGTGGAATTAAAGTATAATTGAGTAGTAGAAGAAGAAAATGAAAAAGAAATAGGGAAGAAGAAGAATCTCCTGAAGACACCGCTTCCAAGAGCCCTAGGCCGCAACCTCCAATCTGTAAGGTAGAAGAAGATGGATGAGAAAAAGAAATAAAAAGAAGAAACAAGAGAATATGAGATCCTCAGATGGCGTTGTACCTTGGGCCGATGGCTTAACCCACCCACAGCTGCACTGGATACTTCTCTAACCTTGCGCCCCTCCCCCAACCGCTGGACCCCACTAATATAACATTCTCTAACAACTTCCTAACATCTCAGCTAACTAATGGTATTAGATCACTGCCCCTGGCAGTTGAAGGAATATACCCACTAATCCACTCACCTACGTAGCAGCACACCAGTTCATATATACCCACATCTCTATCATTGTCTTCTCCTTAAAATCCATCTTTTCCTCAAGGTGGAAATCTTCTTGGTTGCCTTCTCAATTGTACGACCCATCCTTCACTTGTCTCACCAATAGTTCCTGTTCCTCCTCATTTTGTGGTTCGATATTTTCCCATACCATCAGCTTGAATCTCTTCGTCGAACATCGGTATCTTAGATGAAATTTCCGGACACAAGTATAACACAAATCCTTCATTTTCTTTTCCTCAAATTTCTCATTGGAATGATTTCAGACTCTCCTCTCTCGAGGTTCATTGTCTCCTCCCCGCTGATCCTCCTCTGCTCATCCCACTGGAGGAGCAAGTTTCATTGTATTGGTATTTCAGCTCCTCCCTTGGCTACTAAAAACAGTCCCCCTGTCTCGGGGCTCAGGTTGTGGAATTATTCCCACAGCAACTTGCGTTCTACTACTCTCCTGGATAGAGTCAGGAGCCGCGCCTTGCTTGGTGGCTCATGAATCATAACTGTGCTTCCAATCTCCGGTTTTAGCCCTCCAATAAACATACTCTTGTACTAGTCTTCCGAAAGGTCGGGAATTCGTAAGGCAATGCATTGAAATTTGTCAATATATTTATCGAGTGTTCTATCTTGCCATAAGTCCTTCAAACAAATCACTGGATGTTCATCCTTCGCACTTCCAAACCGCCCAAGCATTTCCACTTTGAACTGCGACCAAGTGAGCTCTGTTTGGACTGACTGTGGTGACATGATCCAATATTGGACCATTCCTTCCATACTTAGTTGCGCCAAATGCGCTTTGTACTTTTCACGTGCATGGTGGATGGAAAATGATGTTTTAGCACTGGTAATCCAAGTAATCGGATCCTCTCCGGTGAAAACAGACATTTCCACCTGCTTGGTCGACGTCTTGCATAGTGCCTCCCACTCTACATTACACTCACCCTCGCTGGCCATTAGAGTCTCTGGTTTGCAACCAGTATCCACAACATCAGTGTTAAAACTACTTCCACCTTCCTCTATAATAACTAATTTCCCTTTATATATGTTTCAGTTGATCTGTTTGGTTCGCCCCTTGCTGAGCCAACACCATCATCAACTCCCGCATTTGGTTCTCGAGCTGTAGCTGCCCAACCTCCTGTCGTTGGCAACTAGCTCGCAGCTCCTCCACTGAAGTCTTAAGGCCAGCTGCTCTGTTTTCCATTCGTGTGGGCATAAACTGCAGCACAGCCCAAGCCCCGGTCGAGATTGTCTTCCGGTAAGTGATCCGCCTCTGTTATTCCGCACGAACCAGAACTGCCTGTTTTAGGTGCGGTCGCTGCGTCTGCACCGTCTTGCATGGGTGGAACTAAGGCCAGACGCGCCTCCTATTGCGGATACGCCGGGAGCCGCAACAACAGAATGATTTGCAGATGAAGAAAAGACAGAACAAAAGAAGAAGAAAAAGATGAGCAAAAGCACAACGATTTACATGGTTTGGGAAAAAATCTCTACGTCCACAACGAGGTAGAACACTTCACTAATTTCGAGAGCAGAATTACAGAGAGATTTTCAGAGTTTCACACATTACCGAAACCCTAGCTCGAATAAGCTCATAAAAGAGATGATGCAACTATTCCACCAACCTCACAATAAGTCCGTTATGTTACAGTGTCACAACCACCCAAGTCCAAGCTGCTATAGTGTCAGTGACTAGAAGTCTGCGAAGCTACAATAACCACCGTCTCCAAAGTCTGAGATGCCGCAGTGTCCTGTCGTATACTACTACAGTAAGTCTGCACTACTATAGTGTCCTGTTGGTGTCGTTGGTCAGCCATGCTACAGCGAGTCAGCATTGCTACAAAACCCTACAATTTGGGGTGGGGGCCTTCGGCCCCCCGAACCCCTGGAGCAGGGCGCGTGCTGCCCCTTGCAACCCCCAACGACCTCATCGTGGAGGTCGAACCGCAAGAGTTGTAGTATGGTGTATAGTCTGAGCCGCTAGCATTCGATCTAACTTCATCCAAACAAATAGGGTTACACCATTCCAACACCTCCGAGGGATGAAGGACTGGACGCTCGATCAATTGCGTGTGACTCGCCTGGACGATAGGTGACAAAAGTTTCTGGCAGTAGGTCGACACACTATTCCGTCAGCCAAGACACTCGCAAAACTCTCACTCTCTTAATGAAAGCACCAAATGATAAGTGCTTGACAATGAAACAACTGTTCATTGTATAAGAATTACAATATACTCTGGCATAGAAGATGGAGGAGAGATAAATGAAAAGAAGAAATATGGGAAGAAGAGAGCCCCTTATGGTGCTGCACCCTGGGCTGATGGCCCAACCCTTCTCAGCTGCACTGAATACTTCTCTAACCATACATCCCCTCCCTCAACTACTAGACCCCACTAATATAATATTCTCTAACAAATTTCTAACAGCTCAGCTAACTAATGGTATTACATCACTACCCCTGGCAGTTGAAGGAAATTACATACTAACCCACTCCCCTACTGTTGGAGTTGGTGCCCTAGAGCCAACCTATTTAGTACTTGATTACATGTTTTTAATGAAGTTTTCTTGTCACATTATTATTGTTTTTCTGCATGATATTTATATGTGATAATGTCCTAAGAATATATGTTGCACTGAAAGGTTATAACAATTCTTCACTATAATGAGAACCTAGAGGCACTACAACATTATTCTTGAATCTTGTTATATGGCTGGATGATATTGTCTGACGTGACACAAACAATACAGACTGTTAGGGGTAAGAGACTCATAAGACATTGAGACACATTCTCATGGTGTCCGCCCTTAGTAATATCCAATATAAGAGGTTATGAGAACAAACCCATCAAATAGGAAATCCACATTTTTATGTGTCATTGGATATTCCTATATAAAGACGTGTGTATTGATCCTTATACTTAAGATTATCATTAATGGATATCATGACTCGCACACTTTGATGTATTGACGAAAATCATGACGACATATGTTCGTGGCTAGGTAGAGTATGTTGGGTGCGTCATGAGTGAATTCTATTAATGGATAATGCGAGAACAAATTTATACCTTCTGTCCTAAAATGTAAGTTGATATCTCATGCATTTTGATAGAATATAACTGTTTGCATAAATCCATGACCATGTGTTTGGTGGGCACGTTCATTTCCAGAAAGTCAAAGAAAGAAAATTCAAGTATGTTGGTTGATGACACCGGTATGCAACCTGCTTGATTAGAGATATCACGATAAAGAGATTATATTGCACGGTAAGCGTTTGCAGGATGTTGGCTGTCATTGCGACATTAACTTTCTCTATGGCTGTCTTGGTGTGTTGATAGACGTTAACCTTGGACTTTAGACAGTTATGCTTAATGCCACTAAGAAGAAGGCTTAGAGGGTCACACACTAAGTGTATACACAATCTTAGTTAAATTCTATTAATGAATTTTATAATTTAAAATAAATAATATTTATTCAGGTTTGGTTGATCGCCATAATGCAAGGGTGTAATTTCGGTTCGGTTCAGGCCAGGTTGGGCCTGACCTGCCCTCCAAAAAACCTAGATGGGGCGGGTTGGCCCGAACAACCCCATGAGGTGGCCCGAGCCCGACCTCGGGCCGACCCAAACCGTCGGGCCGGGCCGAGCCACGGGCAGGCCCTTGCGGGTTTTTTTAAACGTTTTAAACATATTTTAATGGTTTTTTTAATTGTTTTTTAATCGTTTTTTGAAACATTTTTTAAAAACAATTTTTAAAAACGTTATTATTTTTTATTTTTTTTAATCGTGTTTTGAAAACGTTTTTTAAAATGTATTTTTAATCGTTTTTTGAAAACGTTTTTTTAATCTTTTTTTGAAAACATTTTTTAAAATGTTTTTTTAATCGCTTTTTGAAAACGTTTTTTTTAAACATTTTTTTGAAAATGTTTTTTGAAAACGTTTTTTGATTTTTTTTTTCAAAATGTTTTTTGAAAATGTTTTTGAAAATGTTTTTTCAAAATGTTTTTTGAAAACGTTTTTTCAAAAAGTTTTTTGTAAACATTTTTTAAAATCATTTTTTAAAACTTTTTTTTAACATTTTTTAAAACTTTTTTCATTTTTTTGTGAAAACGTTTCGCAAAATTAAAACGTTTATTTTCATTTTTATTAATATTTTACATTTGAAACGTTTTTCATTTGATTGTCAATCATTTTACATGTTTTAAAATGTTTATTTTCTTTTTTTAACATTTTACAGTTGAAACGTTTTTTTATTAATTCTTAATCATTTTACATGTTTTAAATTGTTCGCTTCATACTTTTCACAAGAACCTTCAACCTCACATTTCTATTTTAATTATAATATTTTTTATTTAATTTAATACAAATCTAAAATAATGATCAATTAAAAAAATAATTAAAGGTTAAATAATTTATTTGAAAATGTTCAATTAAGAAAAAACAAATCTAAGGCGACTGCCCTGCCTAAATAAATATCAATCATCGTAATAAATACCATTCATAATAATTATAAATCATAAAATAGACATAAAATAATTAATTTCAGGTTATTTTAAATAAATAAATAAATAAATAAATAAATAAATATATATATATATATATATATATATTAATGATTTTGAGGTATAAAACCAGGCTCATCGCCTGTACTGGTTGGTCCAGGCGCAGTCTTGAAAGCTTGTGGTAGGAGGTTTGAGTCTCTCTACCAACAGTTTTCTAACTATTTTTTTGGGGCAAATGAGCTTTTACGGGCCGGGTTTCATACGGGCCAACGAGCAGGTTTCATATAGGCCGGTCCGGCCCGACCCGTAGGCCCGACCCGCAGGCCCGACCCGACCTGCAGACCTGCAAAAATAAGCCTAGGCTCGACCCGATGAATCATGAGCCCGAGCCCGACCTGGCTCGAGTCGAGCTATATCAGGCCGGGCCAGTCTGGCTTTCGGGCCGCCGTGCCAAAATTACACGCTTACCATAATGTAATCACAAGTTATTTGAAAGAATAAAGTGAGTTAAATAATAAATAGTAAATATTAGTTTGCAAGTTTGACAAATATAATATTTATTATATTTATCGTAGAATAATGCAATGACATTTATTTAATTAAATAGTCATCATTCGAGGATCAATAAATGTTGACGAGGGAAAGCAAGTCGAGTTTAATGGTCCAATTATAAATATTTGATATTTATTTATATTCTTAATGTGTTGCACATGTCAAACGATTAATAATAATAATGCCTTGGTTTTTGAATTTTGAATTTTGTGGTTTTTGGATGGCTACAGTGGCGATAAGGATTTTGAATTTTGAATTTTGTTTGCATTTTGAATTTTGTTTGTAGTGTGTTGATCGTCATGTGGGGTATGTAAGGGTGGTTTGTGGTGGTTTTGTTTGGTTCCCACTTTTCCAAAAGTGGCTTCTTAAAAAATAAAAAAATGGATTGTGAAATGATTAGGGCTTGTGTGCAATTGGTCAACCCTAAACCTACCATAATTAATATACAATTATATCTAATTATATCACTTTCCTAAATTGACTTTGTTGTGCACAACAGATCCAAGGGATATTTGGATAGACATATCTAGAGATCTACAAATATCCCCCCCTTCTTCCTCTCATGTTTTTGAGAGAGCACCAAGAGTTTTCCCTCTTTGAGAAGGAAATTTGATGGTGTCAACCACAAACAACACAAGCGATTAAGATCGGCCATGCTAGCACCCAATGATTCGACGATGTTGATAAGAGATTGTGGTGCATGTGTGAATCACCGCTAGAGGGATTCTGCACTTGAATCCTACAGCGCAACGACGGTGCGATGAAATCTATTCCATCGAATCATCAGCGGAAGCAGAATTACAAGTTGAGGTAATTCTATATCTGCTTATAAATTACATGTGAAGATCCTCTCCCTCTGGTTCCGACGTATTAATGTAGTCCATTAATTTATTGTTTTCATTAGACATGATCTCATGATCATGTAAAGCAACGATTACACATGATTTAAGACTAAAAGCCGAGTTGGTCATACCAGCACACGACGCTTCTGCTGCGTCTGAAACCCACAAGTGGTATCAGAGGGGTTACATGTTTAATTTATAATTATTTATTATTCATTGATTGATTGCATGCGTTTGTGTTTTCTTTTACTTAAAACACTCCATTTTAATAATCTAATATCGTACTTTCTTCTTTTCTTCATTCTTAATAACATAATCAGTAATCAATTAATGATTAAAACCAAAATTCATTTGGATAGTACATGGGGTGTCCCAAGCGTGTTATGTATCAGATACATGACACAAGGACTGACAAGTTGTGCAATTCGAGGTTACACGCCGTGTACCTTGAACACGTCTAAGGCAGACAACATGGCCAGATCAAGGCGTGTGGTGCGTACATGGGTAGAAGATAAGTACACGCCATGTACTTTTGTACACACTGTGTAGTTTGCTGCCAAATAGTGTTCTCAATTTTTTCACGGGAAAAGAATTAAGTGTATAATTAAACCTAATGATTATGTGTTCTGTGTGTCGTTCATTCGACATTACATGCCATATCATAGGATGAACAATTATATATTAAATTAATTTCCATGTTAAAATTTTGAAGAACACACAAGGTTGCCTTCAAGTACAGTTGTACTACATTAATTTTAAATGAAGTTAATTTTATTTAAAATTAAGGATGGTTGGATGAAATTAAGATAAATTGAATAAATTGGATTAATTTGCGGCGCATTATCTTAATTAAAGAACGAATCGAAGTAATTGATAAATATATTGCAAATGTATGCTCATCGCTTGATGTGTGGATGATCATGAGATAAGACCAGTCCATTGTACGTGATTGATTTCTTTTAATTTAATTTGTTAAATTATTATTGATGGTCTGCGAGTCATCCCCTCCTTATTATGTAAGAGTCTGTGTGCCCACGATTTCTTTTATATAAACCCCTTTTATTCAATCTCCATTGGACCCCTGTTGGAATGATGTAGCCCGATCTGTTTTGGATGAAGTTGGGTCGAATGCTAGCGGTGCAGACTGTACACCATACCACAACTCCGCGGCTCGACCTCCGTGGTGAGGTCATTGGGGGTTGCAGGGGGCAACACGCCCCTGCTTTGGGGGTTTGGGGGCCGAAGACCACGACCCAAATTTTGGAAACTGTAGTAATGTTGACTCACTGTAGCAGTACTGACTGGTGACACCAACATGTCACAGTAGTAGTGTAGACTCACTGTAGTAGTATGCGACATGACACTGTAGCATCTTTGACTTTGGAGGCAACAATTACTGTAACTCCATGGAATTCTTGCCACCGACATTGTAGCAGCTTGGACTTGAGTGGTTGCGATACTGTTGCAGTACAAACTTGGGTGGCTGCGACACTGTAGTACAGTGGACTTACTGTGCGGTTGGTGGAACGGTGCACCGTCTTCTTTATCAGCTCAATTCGAGCTAGAGTTTATGTGTGTGAAACTCTGGTTATCTCCCTGTAATTCTGCTCTCGATTTTAGTGAAGTGATTCTGCCTCTCCATGGACGTATGTATCATTTCCCAAATCACGTAAATCGCTGTGTCTCGTGTGATCTTTTTCCTTTTCTTTTGTTTCTGTATTTTCTTCTGCATACCATTCTGCTGCCGCGATTCGCAATGTTTCCACAACAATCCCCTCACCTGCGTGTGAGTAAAAGCTTATGTAAGGATGGAGCTCCCAAGCGAGTGAAGGTGGTTGAGGTCAATGAGCTGAGGCAAAACCAATCAAGGCGATACAAAGGAGCCAAAGGTGGAATGGTGCAACACAATCCAAATCCTTATAGATCTGTTGGTTGTACTCTGGTTTCCTTTGAGAATTGTGTTATAGTGGTGAAGAAGGGCTGGACATGCAGGAGTCGAGTTTGGTGTTGGATGACATTCATGCGGAGTGTTTGAAAGAGGAAGGCGACTCCAAATTCTAGAGGTGTTAACAGGGATGTAATAATTGTAGCCAATCAAGGCGATACAAAGGAACCAAAGGTGGAATGGTGCAACACAATCCAAACCACGGTTCAATGTGTTTTCCTCTAGGTTGAGGGTTAGTTTATCACCCGTTAGATAATATAACCACTAGAAAAATCTCATGATCACGCCACTTATATTTTATTTCTGTCAGTTGCATGGTTAATTATTTATGTTTGTGAATGTTGCGTGATCACCTAATAAATGAATTAACAAGCATGTATGATGGAATAAAATATAATTGGATTATGCGTAAATGTTTTATTAGACATAGTTAATCACTTAAGAAAAATCCACTTAATATTAACAAGACATGTAAAAGGATAAAATGAGTTTAATGCATAAGGATAAAAATCTCTCAATTAAAATATTAAGACAACTTAGCATTCCACTACTTAAGTTAGAATTGACCTCATAGTTCAAAGTACTTGACCAACCCAACCCAAATAGGATTTCGTGTAACTAAGAGACAAAGATTGAAGAAATCTTTAAAACATGATTTCAGGATTGAGGAGTCCACTCAACAGATCAATGAACTACGAGTTAATGTAGTTGATAAATTACCCTTACTTAAAACCCTTCAAATAGCTTGTCAAACCTAAGTCAGGGTTATGAGAAGAGAATGTGGATCCTTGCCTCTAAAATATCTAAATGAAAAGATATCCCGAAAATGATGGTGGGAGCTATTAGGTTTCAAAAAATATTGTGAGATTAATAAAAATTTAATTAATTTTAATTTTATTAATCTATTTTTATAATAAAAAAGTACTAATTATTTGCTCTTAATTTTTAGAAATGGAAAATCAAACAACATCGACTATATCATTGTGACCATACAAGAGAAGAATAACCTTCCCACCATCGCGAATTTCCAAGAATGGTATAGAAACTCACACGTTATACTACGCCACGAAAGGAAATTGTACATGCTAAAACCCCCACTTCATGAGTTCATTTCTAAAGAGGCTAATGAGGAAGAAGTTAATCTCTATCTGAAACATGACGATGATGTTGGATTGGTGTAGCCCGATCTGGTTGGTCCGACAGACACTGTAGCAGTACAGACTTCGGAGTCAACTACTGTAGAACTTTTGACTTCCAGACGGCAGCCACTGTAGTACTTTTGATAAAGGTGACCGCCTTTCATTGTAGCGACGCATACTTCCTGTTCGGAATAGTGGATTGTCTTCTCCATATGTAGCCCATTTCGGGCTAGAGTTTCTAATATGAAAAACTCTGTAATTTGTGCTCCCGATTATAGTGAGAATTCTGCCTCTCCGTGGACGTAAGGATTATTCCCGAACCACGTAAATTTGTGTGTTCTGTGTGCTTTCTTTTCTTCTGCATTTTCTTTTGTTTCTCAATTCTATCATTGCGACTCTCGACGATTCCGCAACAGACGATGCTATGGATGTCCAATGTTTCATGCTATCCTCTATGTCCAATGAGCTTCTGAAGTAATATGAGGATATAGATGCGTATAACATCGTATCTCACCTTAAGGATCTCTATCAAGAGAAGACAAGATCTGAGAGACATGAGATATCCAATGCACTGTTCACGTGTAATCTTGGAGAGTTGGTGCCAGCTGGGGCACATGTAGTTAAGATGATTGGCTACATTTAGTGTCTGGACATCTTGGGTTTTAAGATCCCTGATGGGCTACGCACAGATCTCATTCTATCCTCACTGCCTAAGACCTTCTCCATTTTTATTGTGAATTATAATACGAGCAATAGCGAGAAGACACTTTCAGAACTTCTTAATCTTATTCGCCAAGTTGATAAAGACATGGGGCGTGACAAACCCGATGTACTTGTGGTGAATAAGAAGAGGAGGAATAAGGAAAAGACACCGAAGAATCATTCCAAGTCTAAGGCTCCAGAGCATCGTTCTTCCAAGAAGAAGAAGAAGATCCAAAGGCAAGGGAAAGAACATGATGCAATATGTTTTGCATGTGGCAAGCGAGGCCATTGGAAGAGGAATTACACCCAACCAAAGAAGCAAGAGGAAGCTTTAGGCGCATTCGTTATCAGGTGTAATCCTTCTATATCTACAAGTTGGGTATTAGATACTTCATGTGGTGCTCACATTTGTATCCAAACACATGAACCAAGTAGATTTCAGAAGGTTGCAAGAGGCGAGGTGGATCTTTAGGCTGCGAATGGAGCAAGGCTAGGTGCTCTAGCCATTGAAGACTACCATCTCACATTGTCGACATGATTGATTTTGGTTTTAATGAATTGTTATTACGTGCTTAGTGTTACCAAGAACATCATTTTTGTTTCTTGCCTAGATACAAATGAATTTATTTTCAGCTTTGGAAATAACGGTTTTTACTTTTATAAAGACAACACATGTTATGGTATGACACAATTGAATAATAGTATTTATGTATTAAATTACAAAAACCAAATATTGACAGTCGATAACGAAACTAATACGCGTGACTCATATGACAACAAGTTGTGGCATCACCGTCCCAGTCACGTAAACGAGAAGTGTTTGGCAAAGCTCTATCATGATGGGTTTTAGACTATTTTAAGCTAAAACCACTTGAGAGATGTCACACTTGTTTACAAGGCAAGATGACCAAACCACCATTTGGTGGTCAAGGTGAAAGGGCCACATAACTTCTAGATTTGGTACACACTTATGTGTGCAGACCTTTTCAAGTAGAGGCTAGAGGTGGTTACCCATACTTTATTACTTTTACCGACAACTTGAGTAGGTATGATTATATCTACTCAATGAGGTACAAGTTTGAATCCTTTGAGAAGTTCAAAGAGTTCAAGAATGTGGTTGATAATAAGCTTGGTAAGAAGATAAATAAACTTCGATCGGATCGAGATGGTGAATATCTTAACCAAGACTTTATTGACTTTCTATGGGAGTATGAGATTTTATCTCAAATCACTCCACCTTATACTATAGTGGAATGATGGTAGTGAAAGGAGGAACTGTACCTTGTTTAACATGGTAAGGTCGATGATGAGTCACAAAAGTCTTCCATTATTCTTTTGGGGATATGCATTACATATAACATTATACTTGCAAAATCGAGCACCAACCAAAGAGGAAAATGGTGTTCCCTTCGAGTTATGGAGTGAAAAGAAACCCGTTTTGTCATATGTTTGTGCATGAGGTTGCGAGACGTTTGTTAAGGTTAGCTCAAGAAACAAATTAGCACCCCGAGGCACAAATTGTATCTTTATAGGGATCCCAAGGAAACCGAAGGATACTACCTATCCAACCCTTCAAACAAGAAAGTGAATGTTTCCAGAAAATCCATCTATCTTGAGAGGGAACACATCCCTGAGGATAGTGAGAGTAAGATTGACTTCGATGAAGTTGATGTTCAAAATACACAAGAGTTTGTACAGGAATCGATTTCACAGGTCCCCGTGGAAGAATATATTCTCAAAACACAAGTGATGCGTATGAGTGCTAGAGAGGTAAGAGAACTAGAGAGATATGGTTTTATGGTTACTAATGATGATGACTTATTAATGGTTGACAATGATGACCCTCTCTATTACAAGGAGGTAGTAGAGAGCTCAAAAGCTGCAAGATGACAAGAAGCCATGAATTCCGAGATGGATTACATGTATCAAAACCAAGTCTAGGTTTTGATCGATCCACCAGTTGATGTAAAGCATATTGGATGTAAATGAGTATTCAAAAGAAAGCTGGACATGGAAGGTAAAGTAAATACTTATAAATCATGACTAGTGGCTAAAGGATTTAGACAACGTCAATGCATTGATTACGAAAAAACCTTTTCTCTAGTTTCCATGTTTAAATCCATCAAAATTTTGTTTTCCATAACAGCTTACCATGACTACAAAATTTGGAAAATAGATGTTAAAACTACATTCCTTAATGCGAACCTTCAAGAGGATGTGTATATGATACAACCAAAAGGGTTTGTGACTTCAGGAAATGCTAAAAAGGTATGTAAGTTGAAGAGATGCATTTATGGATTAAAGAAAGCATTTAGGTCATGGGACATTCGATTCGATGAAGCCGTAAATGAATTTGGTTTCATTAAGAACGAATGTGAGCCATGTGTTTACAATCAGTTTAGTGAGAGTATGGTTGTTTTCATAGTAGTATATGTTGATGACATATTTCTAATTGGAAACAATATACCAACCTCACAAGAAGTTAAAGCATGATTGATCAAGTGCTTCTCCATGAAGGACTTAAGTGAAACAACCTATATTATAAGGAAAATATCATGCGTGATGGATCCAAGAGGCTGCTCAGACTAAGTTAAGGTACATATATTAACTAGATATTGATATGGTTCAGTATGAAACAATCCACAAGGGGATTGGTTCCAGTGTCACATGGTATACATCTTTCCAAGAAAATGTGTCCTCATACACAGGAGGAAAGAAAGAGAATGAGTAAGATTCCATATGCTTCTACGATAAGATCTATCATATATGTCATTTTGTGTACAAGACTTGATGTTGCTTATGCTTTGAGCATGATAGACATATATCAAGCAGATCCAGGTGAACAACATTGAACTGCTGTTGAGATTATCCTTAAGTATGTGAGGCAAACTAAGGATATGTTCCTGGTGCTTGGAGGCGACGAACAACTAGTCATCAGGGGTTATACAAATGCTAGCTTTTAGACTGATCATAATGATCAGAAGTCACAGTATGGATATGTCTTTTGTATCAACGAAGGAGCTGTGAGCTGACAGAGTTCAAAGCAGTCAGTTGTCACTGATTTTACAGTAGAGTCTGAGTATATTACGGCTTCTGATGTATCCAAGGAAACAACATGGATTCACAACTTTGTCCAAGAGCTTAATGTGATACCAGTTGTTGTGGAAACGCCGAGAGTCGCAACGACAAAAATGAGATACCAAAGAAAATGCAGAAGAAAAGAAAACATACGGAACACACAAATTTACGTGGTTCGGGAATAATCCCTACGTCCACGGAGAGGAAAAATATTCACTATAATCGGGAGCACAATTACAGATTTTTTCCAGTAAGAAACCCTAGCCTGAAATGGCCTTCAAATGGAGTAGACGATCCACTATTGCACAGGAAGTCCGCGTTGCTATAGTGAAAAAGCGGCCACCCAAGTCAAAAGTGCTACAATGACTGCCGGCTGGAAGTTCAAAAGGCTACAATAAAGTTGACTCTGAAGTCCACACTGCTACAGTTCCATGTCGGTGTCGGTCGCTCAGCTCTGCTATAGTGGTCAGAGATGATACAGTGCCAAAAAATTGGGCCGAGTACCTTCAGCCCCTGGACCCTCAGAGTAGGGGCGCGTTGCCCCCTGCAACCCCAAACGAGCTCACTGCGGAGCTCAACCTGCGACAGTTGTAGGACACAAGCATTTGACCAAACCGGATCGGGCTACACCAATCCAACACCTAGCAATGAAGACCTTATCCTAGTTTACTGTGATAACACTGCAATGATGACTCTCTCCAAGGAGTCGAGGTCACACCAAAGGACAAAACACATACTTCAAAAGTTTAATCTCTTGAGGTATTTTTCTCAACGAGGTGAAGTTACGATGAACAGAGTATCTATGGAGGAAAACATGGAAAATCCCTTGACCAAAACCTTATCTCAGCAGAGACATGAGTATCATGTGAGAGCTAGTGGACTGAAAGATGTTGATAGTTGGCTTTAGTGCAAGTGGGATTCTATTGGAGTTGGTTCCCTAGAACTAACCTGTTTAGTACTTGATCACATGTTCTTAATGAAGTTTTCTTGTCACATTATTATTATTTCTCTGCATAATATTTGTATGTGATAATGTCCTAAGAATATATGTCACATTAAAAAGTTATAGCAGTTCCCCGCTATAATGAGAACCTAGAGGTGCCACAACATTATTATTGAATCTTGTTATATGGTTGGATGATATTGTCTGACAAGACATAGGTGATACATGCTATTAGGGGTAAGAGGCTCATAAGATATTGATACACCTTCTCATGTTGTTCACCCTTAGTAATATCCAAGATTGGAGGTTATGATAACATACCCACCAAATAGGAAAAACACATTTTCATGTGTCATTGGATATTCCTATATATGGATGTGTGCACTGATCCTTAGACTTTAAGATTATCATTAATGGATATCATGACTCGTGCACTTTGATGTATTGATGAAAATCATGACAACATATGTTCGCGATCAGGTAGAGTATGTTGGCTGCATTACAAGTGATATTCTATTAATGGATAATGCGGGAAAAGATTTATCCCTTTTGTTATATAATGGAAGTTGATATCTCAGGTCCTTTGATTCAATAAAACTGCCTGCATAAATCAATGACCATGGTGTTCGGTGGGCGAGTTCATTTCTGGAAAGTCAAAGAAAGAGAAATCAAGTATACAGCCTGATGACATTGGTATAAAACCTGCTTGATTAGAGATATCGTGATAAAGAGATTATACTACACGATAAATGTTCGTAGGAGGTTGAATGTCATTGCGACATTAACTTCTTTCTCTATGGGTGCCTTGGTGTGTTGCTAGACGCTAACCTTGAATTTTAGGTGGTTATGCCTAATGCCATTGAGGAGGCCTAGAGGGTCACACATTAAGTGTATCCACAATCTCAGTTAAATTCAAGCAATGAATTTAATAAGTTAGTATAAATAATATTTATTCAGGTTTGGTTGGTCGCCATAATGTAATCACAAGTTATTCGAAAGAATAAAGTGAGTTAATAATAAATAATAAATATTAGTTTGCAAGTTTGGTGAATATAATATTTATTATATTCATCATAGGAATAATACAGTGACATTTATTTAATTAAATAGTTATTATTCAAGGATCGATAAATGTTGATGAGGGAAAGCAGACCGAGTTTAATGGTCCAATTAGAAATAATTGATATTCATTTATATTCTTAATGTGTTGCACATGTCAGATGATTAATAATAATAATATTATTATTAATGGACATGAAGTCAATTAAGAATATTAGAAATGGTTAAGGATTTGTGTGCAATTTTCCAACCCTAAACTTGCAATAATTAATATTTAATTATATCTAATTATATATAAACAAATCACTTTCCTAAAGTGATTTTTTGATGTGCACAACAGATAAGAGAGATATCTAGAAATATATATAGATAGATATATCTAGAGAGATATCTAGAGATTTATAAATATCACTATTCCTCATATCTCACGTCTTTGAGAGAACACCAAGAGTTCTCCCTCTTCGAGAAGAAAATTGCTGCGACCAACCACAATCAACATAAGCGATCATGATCGACCGTGCTAGCACCTGATGATTCAACGACGTTGATCAGATATTGTGGTGCATGTGTGGATCACCGTTCGAGGGATTTTGCACTTGAAGATCCTCTCCCTTTGGTTTCGAGGTATTAATGTAGTCCATTAATCTACCGTTTTAATTGGACATGATCTCACGATCATGTAAAGAAACAATTATATGTGATTTAAGACTAAAAGTCGAGTTGGTCATACCAGCACAGGACGCTTCCACTGCGTTTGGAACCTACACCTACACAACATCACACAAATTCCTATATACCCACATCTCTAGAATTATAGCAGACTCGAACATAGAAGAAGATATAGGAGAATGAGAACTAAAAATAAAAAGAAACAAGGGAAGAAGAGATCCATGGATGGCGCTGCACCCTGGACCGATGGCCTAACCCACCCTCAGCTGCGCTAAATACTTCTCTAACCATATATACCCTCCCCCAACAGCTGGACCCTGCTTATATAATCTTCTCGAACAACTTCCTAATAGATCAACAAACTAATGGTATTAATCACTGCCCTTGATAGTTAAACGAATATAACCACGAACCCACTCCCTCACATAGCATCACACCAGTTCATATATACCCACGTCTATATCATTGCCTTCCCCTTAAAATCTACCTTTCCCTCAAGGTGGAAATCTTCTAGGTGTCCTTCCGTCGTATGATCCACCCTTCACTTGTCCCACCAATGGTTCTTGTTCCTCCTCACTTCGCGGTTCAATATTCTCCCATACCATCAACTTGAATCCCTTCAACAAACACCGATACCCCATTCAATTTTTTTGTCCCCAATCATAACATAAACCCTTCATTTTTCTTTCCTCAAATTCCTCATTGGACAAATTTCGGACTCCCCTATCCCGAGGCACATTGTCTCCTCCCCACTGACCCTTCTCTGCTCCTCCCATTGGAGGAACATGTTTCACTATATTAGTATTCCAGATCCTCCCTTGGCCGTTCAAAACAGTCCTCCTGTCTCAGGGCTCAGGTTGTGGAATTATTCCCTTGGATAATAGTTCACGTTATACTCTCTTGGATAGAGCCAAGAGCCGCGCCTTTCTTGGTGGATCATGAGTCATAACTGCGCTTCCAATCTTCAGTTTTGTAATGAACTGACTCGGTTCAACCCAACCTGTCACCTGAGCTGGCCCGTCACATGGCTTGAAGCGCGTTTCTGATCTCCATGACCTAGAGACAAGCACGAAGCAGAACAAATAGCCTCTTGGGAATAGTTTCTCCCACGACAAATCGGTATGATCCATCCATGAAATGGGATGACCACACCAATATTACCAGAATGAAATACAACATCCAGAGTATGCAATAAAGACAAGTAAATATCATAAACAACATCATATACAAGCATTCCAAAAAGGACATATACATGGTATCACAAATCAAAGCTCAAAACTCAAAAGAAAGGGGACAAGGCCCAACGATACCAAAATCCCAAAAGGACTCTACATGAGCTAACTCCGTGAGACCACGTCTCCTCCACAAAACACCGGATGGCGACAATCAAGAAGAGCCACCTAGGTATATGATGCCCTTGCCTTTACCCGTGTCCTGCAAAACAAAGTCTATATACGTCTAAAGACATATGTAGGGTGTGAGGCACAAAGCCCAATAGGATACCACCATGATATATTTAAGGCTTTTAACCATGCAAACCAATAAACTAGTTTCAAAATCCATTTCAAAACTAAACCACTTTGAAAACATTCCTCTTTTAAAAAAGCCTTTGAAATCCCTTTGGTTTTTTATTTCGAACAAAACAAATTTTCCAACACAACTCCCAACATGACTCAAATAAAGAAACAAGGCCAAATGGAACAACATGCTCAACATATCCAACAAGGCATAATAAAGGTGAGAATAAGCATCATCATATAACCATATAAATGGAAATGAGCATAACTTGCATGATATCATAACAACATGGAACTAATCAAATGCACAAAGCATATAAATCAACCTGGCATGAGTAAGTGCACCTAGGGATCTAATGTGAGTGAGATAAAACAAGATATGCTAGCCGACTAAGAAAAATAGAAGCTCTCACGGTCTTCCCCAAGCCTAACTCCAAGCGCTCTCTCAGTTTCTTGGCTAATAAGTGGAAGCTTTCATGGTCTCCCCACCAAAGGCACTCATGGTTTGTTGGTAAAAAAATGGAATCTCTCACAGTCTTCCTCCCTGAAGGCTCTCACAGTCCCTCAGACAACCCCTCACTCACACCCCGATTAACCCATTTGCTACTCGATGCCAATCATAATCACATCACAAGTTTCATATCAAATAATTCCATTTCACAAGCCAACTTTACAAAGCAACATGCCCATTTTAAATGAAACCCATTTCATAAGATAAAACCATTTTCTAAACCATTTTAAAAATCCATTTAAAACCACATTAACCCATTTCATCAAACACATGGGTGCATACATGCCACTCCCATTTGGAATCCCCCCTTTAAACATCCAAATTGCCAATACAAACCATGGATCACATAAAACATGGAATAAACATCAATTGTAATTCAATTAAATGGAAATTTGATAATCATAAATGAAAAGCGATTCATAATCTAAAGGCAAGCCATGACAAACGCCCTTAAATAGAGACACCTACCCTGAAATTGGTTCCAACCTTGTCGCCTTCAACAACAACCACCCAGGATAGGTAGGAGAAGGCCTCACACACCTAAGCCACAAGGAAACAAACCAAATCCCCCATTAAAAACTCTAGGTCCGGCCAACCCCACCATCCAGGGTTATACACTTCCATAAAAATGAGAAGGGGGAAAGGAAGAAGAAAACTCAAAGAAATGGACTTTAAGCCAAAACACCAAGATCCCAAGGATATTTCACCAAGGATGGAGAGGAGGAAGCTTCCTCACCAAGGAGGGGCTGCGTACGATGGGAGGAGAAAATGAGGGCCAAGGGTGCTAAAAATCGACAGGGGAAAATTGTTAAAATACCAAATTTTTAATGAGTTGGATAGGCCACACAGTTAGAAAAACCGTGCGCCAACCGTGTAGGAGCTATTGCCTCCCCCAAAACAGGTCGCACAATTAACCCTTTGGCTTGCATGATTTGAAAAACCGTGATCAAACTGTGAAAAAGCCCTATATCCCAAACCCATCACCCATCACACAATTAGCTGCACAGTTGACAAACTATTCTCGAATTGTGCACCTTGGTCTATCTCCCCTGAAAACTCCAATTTCTGACCCCGACACCCGAGAACCCTAAAAGTAAACCAAATGATAAATGAACTCAAAATTAGATGTACCAGTTGTAAGAACTCAGATCTTCGTTTCAGGTATGTTTTCCTTTTCTGGTCGTTTTTGAGAAAAAGGGGAAAATCTGGAAATTTCTGAAGTATACGCCGTGTACTTTGTTGCAGCGCCGGGCCGTGTGCTGGTCGTGTCCGGGCCACACACACGGTGTGTAAGGGTGATGTTGAGGCCGCTTAAAGCAGAGTACAGAAAAGATGAGTACACGTTGTGTGCTGGTCGTGTCCGGGCCACACACACGGTGTGTAAGGGTGATGTTGAGGCCACACACACGCTCAAGAAGTACACGCCGTGTACTCAAGAAGTACATGCCGTGTACTTTTTTTTTCATTAAATGGACTGGGGTCGTGCCTGACAGACAGAACACACTCCTTCAGGTTCTTTGTCCGAGAGCGACCCGTACGACCGCAAATCTTCTCCGAGCCCCCGTGCCTCCGTCTGTTCTCCGAATCGACCGCCGTCGATTGCGTTGGAACCGCAATAGTGAGTTCTTCCTTCTCCTAGAGCCTTGTTTTCCAATTCCTCCTCTTTCTCAAGATATCGTTGGTTGAGCGTTTTGGACGTTTTCTCAGATCTTCGACGTTCTAAGGAGAATCAATCATTGTGGTTCAAGTATATCGATCTCCTAGCATCGAGGTAGGTGTTTTTTTTCCTTTCTGTAGGAAGTCTTTGAATATTTTATGCAATTCCACCAATTCCCTTGAATGGGGTATTGTGTGTTTCATATTTTGCCCTTATTGTTTTACTGTTTTGCTTGATTTCTTGAGTAGAGGTCAATGCTTGTGAATAGGGTAATTTTTACTGTGCTCTGGATGTTTTTCCATGCATGTTTTGCCTGTTAGGCATTTTTCCAGTTGCCATGCCCAGTTGTAGGATAGTGGAACTGTTGTACTGTTATGCGGTTGTGCCTTAGAATGATAGCCAAGTAGTTCTTGAGGTTTACTTAGAGCGATACGCGCGCTATGCATGTTTGTTTTACACAGGGATGAGAGAACCTAGTGTAGTGGACCATAGGGAGAATGGACGTAAGGACTTCTCCAGAGTGTCTTTAATTTATGATGCGAGACCACATGGGGAATTGACGTTGACTGCTTCCTCAAAGAGTCTGTAGTTCCTCGACGCGGGCCACAGGGGGAATGCGACATTGAGTGCTTCCCCAGAGAGTCTGTAGTACGACACGAGACTATAGGGGGAATTGACAGTGAGTGCTTCCTCAGAGAGTCTATTCTTTAGCTAAACTAGAGGGGTGAGACTGTGTGTGCCTCGAGAGGGTTGATAGTACTTGTAGGTTGAACCATAAGGGTTAGGCTGTGAGAACTACCCAGGGGGTTACCTGTTGTTCTACTTGTTGCTTGGCTATATTTGTGTGCTTATTATGCTAGACACTGTGGATTGTAGCTGCTGTGTGCTTTCCTGTTACTGCTTCCTGTACTTTTACTTGCCATGTATTCACTGACTGTTAGACACAGATCTTTGGGTGGTTGCATACTGGGACCTTGTCTCACACCCTATTTGGGCCATGTTTTTGGACCCAAGAAGATTATATTGTAGTAGGTATAGATAAGGCAAGCGCTCTTCTACTTCAGGTACTTGACTTGCTGTGGAGTAAGAGATCATGGGACCAAACTATGGCTTGCGATGCTGAGGAGTGGCTCATCTATTTTTCTTTTGTATTTTGGTTTAGTACTGATTTTAACATTGTGACTTGTTTGACTGTTTTCCTAGACATATATATATATATATATCATGCATCATTATTATATATGTGTGCTCCAGTTTTCTTCTTCCAGTCTTCTACTGTTTATTTCTGTATGGATTAGAATTACTTTCGTTGTTGTGTGTTGTTTACTTTCGCTGTTGTGTGTTGTTTAATTTCGCTACTGCCCGGAAAAACCCAGAATACACAGCGTGTACTTTATATATACACGCTGTGTAGTTTTCAAACCGTGTCACTGACTGTGTGAGTATAAACACGGGCTGTGAAAAATCTCCAGGAACACGCCGTGTATGGTAAATACACGCTGTGTATTAGTAAGCCGTGTACCCGGCCGTGTCACTAACAACACGGGTCGGGGAAGCTCATGTAATGCACGCCGTGTTTTGTATGAACACGCCATGTAGCCTTGTTCTAGGTACCCAACCGTGTCACGAACAACACGGGACGGTGTTATCTCCTCTTGTACACGCCGTGTTTGTTCGGAACACGCTGTGTAAGGGTCAGCTGTGTACCCGACCGTGTCACTAACAACACGGGTCGGGAAAAATCTTCAAGTACACGCTGTGTTTGTTCGGAACATGCCATGTAGTCTCAGCCATGTAATCAGCCGTGTAACTAACAACACAGGTCGTTGAAACCTTGTCTACTACACACCGTGTCCACAGGAAACACGCAGTGTAGTCTCAGTTTAAGAAGACCGTGTGGGTTAGCCGTGCAAGGAGACTCGGGCAGGGGAATAGAGTTAAGTACACGCTGTGTAGAGTTTATACATGTCGTGTAGACATGTTTTGTAAAACTTGAGTGTTTCATTCTCCAGTTTTCGTTTTGTATTCCTTTGTTCTCTATCCTTGATATTCCCGATCTAAGGTATGTTTTTGATCTTTCAGAGCTATGCCTCCGAGACGTCCTCCGGTTGTGCGTCAGTTGCAGGATAGTGATCAGATGCCAGATATGGCTGATCAGGGACTTCCGACCGATCCCCCAATCGTGCCAGCCTTGGCACCGACTGTCATAACAGTTGCGGGTGCTGATGCGCAGTTTAGGGAAGGATTTATGAGGATGATGCAGACCTTTCAGGGAGCACCGCCTCCTGCCACGACTATGGCAGACTTGACGTGGGTTTTCTAGCAGCAGCATCCTCCTACTTTCTCAGGGGAAGGAGGACCATAGGTTGCAGAGTCATGGTTGGAAGTCATGCTGACTATCTTTGAGCATCTGGAAACACCTCCAGAGAGGCTGGTCAAACTTTCTACCTATATGCTACGAGACTCCGCCAAGAGGTGGTGGGACGTGATCTCGCAGGTGGGTCATCAGCAGGTTATGGCTTGGGAGGAGTTCCAGTGCGTGTTTTACGACTACTTCTACCCGGAGACCCTGAGGGCCGATCGAGCCCGGGAGTTTATGAGTCTAGAGCAGGGTACTCTTTCTGTTATGGAGTATTCCTCTCGTTTCATCGAGCCGCAATGTTTCACACCCCTCCAGGGTGGAGATGAGATGTTCTTAGCAAGGAAGTTTGAGGATGGTCTCAGGCGGGAGATCCGCTCGCCGGTGAATATCTTCCAGTTGACTTCCATCACTTCCATCATCAACCAGACACTGATTGCGGAGCACAATCTGAGAGACTCTGAAGCTGCGAGCCAGGGCGGTTCTGCTTCCAGAGCTAGTGTTCCTCCAGTCGACAGTAGGAAGCGCCGTAGGGAGTCTACGCGCGGTGATCAGAGGAGGCGAGATGCATCTTCAGGTATCCAGGTAGTATGCTACCAGTGTGGAAGGGCATGGCACACGAGGCCGCAGTTCCAGAGAGACCCAGTGGAGTGCCGATCTTGGGACAAGATGGGTCACCTTCAGCGTTTCTGCCAGGTTTTCTCACCAATAGCTGGTGACGGGGGTTCCTCCATAACTCCTCATTCAGGAGAAGCACCACCAGTTTCTCACCAGTCGGGGAACTGGAGTTCTTCCGGCCGTTCAGGCCGAGGTGGAGGTGGAGGTCGTGGCGGTCAGTCACCATTATTTCAGCATCAGCAGGGTGGATCAGCTCAGAGTGGTCAGGCAGGGTCACAGGGCCGCGGGGCAGGCAAGAATTTTGCGGTGGAGCAGACCTATCAGGAGCAGGATCCAAGACCATCTACAGTTCGAGGTACAATCTTAGTAGCCTTAGTTTTATCTTCAGCCCTTTTTGATACTGGTGCTACCTATAGCTTTATCTCTGTTACTATTTTGGAGAGCCTTGGGCTCTGTATCTTTTCTTCTACTGACTTGTTGACACTAGACACACCTTTGGGGAAGAGGACATCTAGTGTACGTCAGTGCAGAGAGTGCCCTCTCGAGGTTGCAGGGTATCGTTTCTCATGGGATCTCTATGTCCTAGATATGACAGGATATGATGTCATTCTCGGGATGGAATGGTTGGTTCCCTTCCAGGTAGTCGTCGACTGTTATCGCCGCAGGGTGAGTTTCATTTCACTAGAGGGTGAATCTTTTCTTCATAGAGACGAATGAGATGTTCAGGCGAGTCGAGCAGGACTCGAGCATCATGAGCTAGGGGGGTTACGACCCAGATTGCTAGTCTTTATCTGGATGACCAGGGGACTTCTCAGTTGGACTTTCCTCCAGTGGTGGATCATTTCAGAGATGTCTTTCCAGAGGACTTTTCAGGTTTGCCTCCGGAGCGTGAGGTAGAATTTTCTATTGATCTCGTGCTAGGAGCGGCGCCGGTGTCCATTCCTCCTTATAGGATAACTACACCTGAGTTTCAGGAGCTCAAGAAGCAGTTGGAGGAGTTGCAGGAAAATGGTTTCATCCGACCCAGTACTTCTCCTTGGGGTTTGCCTATCCTGTTTGCGAAAAAGGCAGATGGTACCCTTAGGCTCTGTGTGGATTATCGGAAGCTGAACCAGTTGACGATCAAGAACCGATATCCCTTGCCAAGGATCGATGATCTTTTCGATCAACTTCGAGGATCCCGGGTGTTCTCGAAGATCGATTTGAGGTTCGATTATCATCAGTTGCGCATTAGACCATCAGATGTACCTTTGACAGCCTTCAAGAGGAGGCATGGTCTCTACGAGTATACAGTTATGCCGTTCGGTCTCATGAATGCGCCAACAGTTTTCATGGAACTGATAAACTGAGTGTTCCATCCTTACTTGGATTCCTTCATCGTGGTCTTCGTGGATGATATCTTGGTGTACTCTCACACTCAACACGACCATGCTACCCATCTTGAGATCGTTCTGAGTACACTGAGAGAGCATCGACTTTATGCTAAACTCTCGAAGTGCCACTTTTGGATGGATCAGATTCATTTCTTGGGTCACGTCATCTCAGAGGCAGGAGTATCTGTGGACCCAGAGAAAGTGAGAGCTGTAGTTTCCTGGGAGCAGTCGAAGAACGTTTTTGAGGTACAAAGTTTCCTAGGGATGGATGGATACTAAAGATGCTTCATTTAGGACTTTTCACGCCTAGCAGCACCATTGACAGGTCTGACCAAGAAGGGGGCGAAGTTCTTATGGTCATATTCTTGTGAGTCAGCCTTTCAGGAGCTGAAGGGAAGGTTGACGTCAGCACCGATACTAGTCTTTCCAGAGCCAGACAAGAGCTATACTGTTTATTGTGATGCTTCAGGTATCGGGCTGGGCGCTGTGCTTATGCAGAGAGATGGAGTCATCGCGTACGGGTCTCGGCAGCTGAGGCCACATGAGAGGAACTACCCGACGCACGATCTAGAGTTGGTAGCTATTGTTCATGCCTTGCGCTATTGGGGACATTACCTTCTGGGAGATCACTTTGTGGTTTTCACCAACCACAAGAGTCTCAAGTACATCTTCACTCAGCGTGATCTGAATCTGAGACACCGCAGGTGGGTTGAATATCTTCAGTCTTTTGATTTCGAGCTTGCCTATACGCCGGGAAAGGGAAACGCAGTGGTAGATGTGTTGAGCAGGAGAACTCAGATTCAGGCAGTTTAGGAGGCCAGTAGTGAGTGGAAGCTTATGGCTTTGTTCTCTGAGATGCATCTGTAGGTGCATGACATACAGGGATAGACTTTCCTATCTTCTGTGGCTGTTACCTCTACCCTTCTTGATCGGGTACGAATGAGGAAGCTATTAGACTCAGAAGGCTTAGTCCTGCGGGAGAGTGTGTTAGGAGAGAACCCTCTTCCTGGATGGATAGTGGGCGAGGATGATATCTTGTGTTTCTAGGGATGCGTATGGGTACCAAAAGACATACGCGAGGAGCTGATGTGGGATTTTCATTCCTCAGTTTGGGTAGTTCATCCTGACGTCACCAAGATGTATCGGGCTCTTCATCGCCAGTACTGGTGGCTAGGTATGAAAAGAGATGTTGTTGGTTTCTTCTTGAGGTGTTCTACTTGTCAACAGGTGAAGGCGGAACATCAGAGACCATTGAGCCTTTTACAGCAGTTACCCATTCTGGAGTGGAAGTGGAACGATGTCGCGATGGACTTCGTGACCGGATTGTCGAGGTCGCCTCAAGGGAACGATGCTGTTTGGGTTGTCGTCGATAGACTCACTAAGGTTGCTCACTTCTTTCCAATCAAGGAGAACTTCAGTGTTGATGAGCTGAGACGGTTGTACATCTGAGAGATTGTACGTATGCATTGAGTTCCACACTCCATTGTTTTAGAGAGGGATGCACGCTTTACTTCTCAGTTCAGGCAGGGGCTTTAGAGGGATTTGGGTACACAGGTACTTCTGAGTACCGCATACCATCCCCAGACAGATGGCCAGTCTGAGCGTACGATCCAGGTGCTTGAGGATATGCTCTGAGCTTGCATTCTAGACTTTGAAAGTTCTTGGGAGAAGCATATCCCTCTTGTGGAGTTCGCCTACAACAACAGTTTTCAGGCGACTATTCAGATGACACCTTACGAGGCTTTGTACGGTAGGCCATGCCGATCACCTTTATGCTGGCTGGAGGCAGTAGAGGCAGCTTTGCTGGGACCTCGTCTTGTTCAGGAGACCTCAGAGTAGATAGAATTGATTCAGAAGAGGATGGCTACAACACAGTCTCGACAGAAGTCTTATGCTAATCAGCGGAGATGACCTCTGGAGTTCGAGGTCGGGGATCAGGTTTTCCTGCGTGTCGCACCGAGGTTGGGACACAAGAGGATTCAGAGACAGGGTAAGCTTTCACCGTGGTACTTCGGGCCGTTTGAGATATTGGAGAGAGTTGGGCCGGTTGCCTATCGGTTGCAGTTACCTCAGAGGTACCGGGCCATGCATGACGTTTTCCATGTCTCTCAACTCCGACATTACTTTTTAGACCCGTCTCATGTCTTTCAACCCGAGGAGGTTGAGGTCGAAGTTGATGCATCGTTTGAGGAGCATCCTATCCGGATTGTCGATCGCAGTACGAAGGTTCTCCATGGGCGGTCTGTTCCACTAGTACGGGTGATTTGGTAGCACGGGCGAGTACAGGACGAGACCTGGGAGAGGGTGGCCGATGTACGATCGTAGTGGTCGGAGCTGTTCGGGGTTTCTTCTTCTATGCCTCGCTAGGGAAATTCGGGGATGAATTTCTTTAAGGGGGGAAGTTTGTAAGAACCCGGATCTTCGTTTCAGGTATGTTTTCATTTTTTGTTCATTTTTGAGAAAAAGGGGAAAATCTAGAAATTTCTGAAGTACACGCCTTGTACTTTATAAGCACACGCCGTGTACTTTGTTGCAGCGCCAGGCCGTGTGTTGGCTGTGTCTGGACCACACACACGGTGTGTAAGGGCAATGTGGAGGCCGATTAAAGCGGAGTACAGAAAAGATGAGTACATGCAGTGTACTCAAGAAGTACATGCCGTGTACTTTTTTTTTCATTAAATGGACTGGGGTCGCGCCTGACGGACAGAACACACTCTTTCAGGTTCTTCGTCCGAGAGTGACCTGTACGGCTGCGAATCTTCTCCGATCCCCCGTGCCTCCGTCTGTTCTCCGAATCGACCATTGTCGATTGCGTTGGAACCGCAGTGGTGAGTTCTTCCTTCTCTTAGAGCCTTGTTTTACAATTCCTCCTCTTTCTCAAGATATCGTGGGTTGATCATTTTGGAAATTTTCTCAGATCTTCGATGTTCTAAGGAGAATCAATCATCATGGTTCAAGTATATCGATCTCCTATCATCGAGGTAGGTGGTTTGTTCCTTTCTGTAGGAATTCTTTGAATATTTTGTGCAATTCCACCAATTCCCTTGAATGGGGTATTGTGTGTTTCCTATTTCCCCCCTGTTGTTTTCCTGTTTTGCTTGATTGCTTGAGTAGAGGTCAATGCTTGTGAATAGGGTAATTTCTACTATGCTCTGGATGTTTTTCCATGCATGTTTTTCCTATTAGGCGTTTTTCCAGTTGCCATGCCCAGTTGTAGGATAGTGGAACTGTTGTACTGTTATGCTGTTGTGCCTTAGAATGATAGTCAAGTAGTTCTTGAGGTTTACTTGGAGCGATAGGCGCACTATGCATGTTTGTTTTACATAGGGATGAGAGAACCTAGTGTAGTGGACCATAGGGAGAATGGACGTAAGGGATTCTCTAGAGTGTCTTTAATTTACGATGCGAGACCACATAGGGAATTGACGTTGAGTGCTTCCTCAGAGATTCTCTAGTTCCTCGACGCGGGCCACAGGGGGAATGAGATGTTGAATGCTTCCCTAGAGAGCCTTTAGTATGATATTAGACTATAGGGGGAATTGACGGTGAGTGCTTCATCAGAGAGTCTATTCTTTAGCTGAACCAAAGGGGTGAGACTGTGTGTGCCTCCAGAGGGTTGCTAGTACTTGTAGGTTGAACCATAAGGGTTATGCTGTGAGAACTACCTAGGGAGTTACCTATTGTTCTACTTGTTGCTTGGCTGTACTTGTGTGTTTATTATGTTAGACACTGTGGATTGTAGCTGCTGTGTGCTTTCCTGTTACTGCTTCCTGTACTTTTACTTTCCATGTATTCACTGACTGTTAGGCACAAATATTTGGGTGGTTTCCTACTGGGACCTTGTCTCACACACTGTTTGGGCCATGTTTTTGGGCCCAAACAGATTATATTGTTGCAGGTATAGATAAGGGAAAGAGCCCTTCTACTTCAGGCACTTGACTTGCTGTGGAGCTGGAGAGCATGGGACTAAGCTATGACTTGCGATGCTTAGGAGTCGTTCATCTGTTTTTCTTTTGTATTTTGGTTTAGTACTTCTTTTAGCATTGTGACTTGTTTGGCTGTTTTCTTAGACACACACACACACACACACACACACACACATATATATATATATCATGCATCATTATTATATATGTGTGCTCCAGTTTTCTTCTTCCAATCTTCTGATGTTTATTTCTGTATGGATTAGAATTACTTTCGCTGTTGTGTGTTGTTTACTTCCGCTGTGTACTCTGCCAATGAGGGCATAGTTTCCCCACTATCACACCCAAGGCCCTTGCTGCTAGTCGGCATCCTCTGGCATTTGGGGAAATGTGCTTGAGGCCATGTGACCAACCGGGTACGGGGCACCTCTGGGTGGCTTCCGGAACCGGGACGTTACACCAGTGATCCGACGGGTATCACAAACTCCCCACTATGCCAGTTTATGCCCCCGAAATTCCTCAGGAATCCATTGAAGAAAACAAGTGAGGCCATGCTCACTCACCAATGCTTTCCGCTCCCATGTCTCATGGCTATTGCCACCATGCTACCCGAGCACACAAACCAATGAGATCGACTTACCACAAATCACCTTGTTCTGAAAATCCAAGATACTGTTGGATTGGTGTAGCCCGATCCGGTTTGCATGATGTTTGGGCCGAATGCTTGTGGCCCATACTGCACACTAGGCCGAAACTTCTGTGGGTCGAGCTCCGCGGTGAGCTCGTTGGGGGTTGCAGGGGGCAGTGCGCCCTACTACAGGGGTCTGGGGGCTGAAGGCCCCTGACCCAAATTCTAGGGAACTATAGCAATGCTGAACATTATAACAGAGCTGACCGATCGACGCCGACAGAGCACTGTAGCAACATGGACTTCCAACTACCATTCATTGTAGCTCACTGAACTTCCTGCCAGAAACCACTATAGCACTTTTGACTTGGGTGGTCACCTTTTACTGTAGCGATGCAGATTTCCTATACGGTTGGTGGAACAGTGGATCGTCTTCCTCCTTTTGTATCCCATTTCGGGCTAGGGTTCCTCAGTGAGAAACTCTGATAAACTCCTATAAATTGTGCTTTCGAATTTTTCATAGTGAAGTTATTCTGCCTCTCTGTGGATGTAGGGATCATTTCCTGAACTACGTAAATCTTTGTGTCCTGAGTGTCTCTTTTTTTCCCTTTTACTCTTCTTTGAATCGTTGTTTTGTTGTTGCGACTCCCAACATTTCTGCATCAGATACGAACTGGATGCTCCACAACGGTGGGTATCAGGTTCAACGTCCAAATCTTCCCATTCTAACAAAACTAACCATGAACTATGCACGCTACTAAGACTCTGATATTGATTTATTCCATATATGCACAACCCAAGTATGAGATTTCTAACATCATTTCCAAATTTAGGAAATTGTTGATCAATTATCTTCCATTGTGAACAATTAGCTGGATGATGTAATTTTCCATAATATATTTTCTCATATGCATTCCATCTTAACCTTTTTGCATCATTTGAATTTTCAAATAAACTTTTTAGATGAGGAATTATATGAATATACCAAATTTCCTTAGTGGGAGTCTTGGAACCTTTTATAATAAATAAATCAACTTCTGTTATTTTTTTCAATTTATACCATGTTGTTTCACATTTAGGACACTTTGAAAAACCATTGTATTCCTTTTAATATAACACCCAATCATCAGAGAAGACATGTATCTTCTTACACCTAAATCCCATTAGACATAATATTTTTTTTCCGCATTATAACTTAAATATGGAATATCATTGTCTTCATGAAGATTGTCTATCAATAGTTTTAGAAATTCTATAAAATTCTTGTCACTCCATCCATTCCTATCTTTCAAGTTCACCAATCTTAACACTATTGATAAAAATTTAAATTTCATACAACCTAGATATAATGGGTTTTCAACATCATCATATAAGAACCCAATCAATGGTGTTTTCTCAATTTATTCCTCTTCAATATCAAAAATCATTTATTCAGTTTGATATGAAATATAATTTTTAAAATCTTCATCATCATTAGATCTTGAACTCTTCTTAATTTCTCCCTGAAAAATCCAAGGACCATAACTCAGATAAAAACTATTTAAAATTAAATAATCCTTGATTTCTCTGCTTTTAAACCTTCTAATATTTAAAAATTTCAACCACAGACAATTTTTTTATTGTTTTCAATATTTCATTTAGAAAATTTTAAAAATCAACCCCTTATATTTGTCCCTTATTTGACATGTAGTAATCCAACTATGATTCATTATCACCTATAACAAATTTGAATTATTAAATATAAGTTACTATATTTTGAAATTCAAATTCAAATTTACTTTTATAAATAACAATAAAAAATAAGAATTTATTTTTTAAAAATAATAATATTAATGAAAATAATCACAAAATAAATAACAATCATTTTATAAAAAATAGGTTATTATACAAAAAATACGTAACAATAACTTCATAATTAAAAAAAATTTAAAACATATTGAATATGTTATACAAAATAAAACCTAGATGATGAAACATAGATTATACACAGGTTATACAAAAATTAGGACATATTATAATACATAGCCAGATTACAGATTACAAACAGATAATATAATATAAATGATTACATACAAAAATTATATACATATATTACATAATATAACATACAAATAGACTACATATTATAAAAAAATTTAAAGATTACATATTACAAATATATTACATACACAGATTACAAAACGTAACATGATTTTTTTTCCAAAAGTATATAAAATTTAAAGTTTTGGTAAATTGGTATATAGAAAAAATTCACACAAAATCTACCTATTAAAAATAATGAAATATGAAATAAAAAATATAATTTATAGTTCAATACTACTCTTATACATTATAACACACACATTTTTTGATTTTATAAAAATTATTTATCATGTATTACTTGATAATAGGCTAATTATAATACAAGTCATAAATAATACCATTCTATCTTATAATACACATATCATAACTTCCTAAAAAATATAGAATCATTAGAAAACAGATTTTCAATGTTTTGAAGCACAGATTCAAGGTTATATTCAAATTAATACACATACAAATTATATATTATAAAATAAATTAAATTACCTGAGAGGTGGAGGATGACAAAACTGAGGGTCAAAGAAGGCATAGAAAGCCCGAAGGCATGGGTTGACGATAACTGAAGGTGGTTGTGGGTGACGACATGCACCAGAGGGTGGCATGCGATGGGGAAGAGGGTGGTTGAAGGAGATTAGAGGCTGGTGGATCAAAGAAATAGGTGTTAGGGTTCAATTTTTGAGAGAGAAACAACTGGTTTCACATGAATGAAATAATAAAAAATAACGGGTGCCCAACATTTCAAAAAAATAAAAAAAATAAAAGGGTTTTTACATCAGTTATTAAATAACCAACACAAAAAACTTAATCTTTAGGTTTTTTAAAGTTGATTATTTTATATTTAATGTCAATTTTTTTTATAAAATTGGTTATGAATAACTAATCTTATAAATTCATCATTTTAAATAGATTTTTTACTAGTGTACACCTTCAACATACCATGGTGGTTAATTTGGATAAAATAAAACTATTACCAATAGTCATGAAAGATTTATAGCGATTCAATAATTTATAAAATGAAGCATGTTAGATGAAAACATGAGATGTTTTATAAAGTTTTTCAGCACAATCAAGTTATTATTCCATGCGTCAAGAAAATTATTAGGGAAAAAACATTGTGAAACATAAAGAAATAAAGTAAAAACATTAATTGGAATGAGATTCCAATGATTGATGGTAAAAGAGAATACCAATGTTAACTATTAAAATTATCAATAAAACTTGATGTGAAAGATAATTTTTTGAAATAAAAAATTAGTTTATCACAAATTGAATTTGAAAGAATCCCCAAAAATGTCATGGAAATTCCAAAATTGCTCAAGCGTAGAGATTTTACTTGGTTAAGGAATTGCGATTTGAAGGAATTATGGATGAACCTAGATTGAGAGTTCATGGGTGTCACTATGCATCTGGTGGATATAAAAATTAATACACACATAGTTTTAGACAAATTATCACTGATAAAATGGGAAAAATATTCCAAATAAATAAATTAGAAACCAACATATATCAAGAGTGAGGGTAACCCAACATGAATATGGGTTTCCTATGGGGCCTTTTTATAAACAAGGCTCATACACATCCTTGGAATTTAAACTCATGTTGTTTGAAAGATCACATTCTTTATAGTTCAACATCATATAGATGGATTGAATATTAAACCAAATGGTTTAAGTTATTTTATAAAGGATCATTGTTCAATATAGTTTAAGGTCATGTTTTAAGGATCAACATACAATATAGGTTAAGGAAATGCATAAATAATTGTGATAAACATGGTTGATCCCTATACAGGAGGTCTTACATCACTGCATATCCAATAGAGACATGAATGAAGTAATATATAGTTTTACATGGGGTCTCATTGATAGAATAATAAACCTAGGTGGACAAAAAATAAAAGGAACCCTGGTGCATAGGGGATAAATTTACTCAATGTTAATTGGTGAAGAATTAAACACCAAGATGGAATATGAAAATGGTCGAAAAAGAAATGCGTTTGGGAACAAGATGGTAGGTCTGAGAATTACTATCTATCTCATGAAAATAAGAATCAAGACACAAATAGTTTTATATAAGGGTTTACTAATATAAAGGTGAAAGTGAACCTCTATAAATAGAAAATAGAGAAATAGGGATCCTAGTCTGAATAGGATGTGACAAAACTGAAATGAATGGGGAAAGGGAACCAAACACCCTGGTGAGATCTGAAATTGGGAAGAAGAGAGGATCTTGTCTGGACTAATACATGGGGTCTATATATCACTATATACACAATGAACATTAGAATGAAGACACACATGTTTCTAGAAGAAAGGGATATTTTTTTCTATACATCAAGTGAACATCGACATAAATGGGGCAATAATTATGTGTCATTATATTAAGACTCATGTGTTTACATACAAGAATGAACTCTACATGAATAAAAATAGGTGGATGATAGTCTAAAATATAATGAATAAATGGAGGTATAGATATATAAACGGTAAAAAGGAAAATAATGAGGATACATTTCACAAATCAGGGATGTAGTAGACCTGATGCGAATATTGGCGGTCCCAAATATTTGTGTAGATCAAGATAATGTAAAATAAGTATGGTTTCATTTATTTTAACATCATTTAGAATGGACCATTATGATTCATACAAAGTAGGTTTTGTAAAAAGGAATGTGAACCCAAACATTAATTAAGAATCTCTAATACGAGGATATAATCCCCACAGAAATGTAGAAATTACTATAATTTTATAAGAAGATCAGGCTCATAAGAAAAAATCAACTATCCATGTAGTTTAATTTCATATGGTGAGGATGAATGCATCATAAAATTAAAGGTCTTATGGAAATAACTTTAGACTAAGAAATTCTAACGTCATGAGGTAAGGATGATATGTCGTGATATTTAAAGTCATACGAGAAGGACCATTGGATATTCAGTTTAAGGTTGAATAAAAAGTGTCTTTGAATCTGTTTGTGAATTTTCAATTGAGATACATCTTAATATATTCCACATTGTTCAGAGGTGAAATACACCATCAATATAGCATAATAAACGAGTATGCTCAACTAGAATATAATTTTTAAATGATATTAGTTTTTCCCATTTGGGTTCCAAATTTGGAGGATTCATCCCTTGAATCATTACTATATTTATGTATAATAATAGTTATCCTGAGAAATATGAGTGAATAAACTCCATCTTATTTAATTCTCCAGTCACATGATTTTGAAGGACCTCAAGGTTATACAATACATGCAACCTCTTCTCATCAAGGGAAACTAACTCATCTACCCAAACTGGTTACTATACATCTCCACTCATTTGGTTTTAAATAGTTTATTAGAGATAGAGTAACTAAAATTCAATTTTAAATATAATTTTTGAATTGTACACTAGGTAGTATAGATTTTATTGGGTAGGGGTGCACATCACAATAAAATAATACCAAAGAACATTTATGCGGTTTTCAAGAAATTTTTTCTTGTTCTTATCCATTATTTACTATAAAATATTTTATAGTTTATTTATCAATATTTCTATTTATCCTTTGGTATCTTTGTAATAGATGAAAGAATAGATGTGTTAAATCATGTATTTTTAATAGAATTTCCTCATCTCATACACATAAAATTTCATTATTATTTATGAGGATAGTATCAAGAACTCAAAAATGGATAATGATTTAGAAATTAATGAAGGTGATTATGAAATTGATTATATCCTACTAATGGGGTATATTATTAAGAAATTTTGAGAAGAAATTGGTAGTATTGATAATATAAATAATCCATGAAATGGTTATTGGATGGTATATTTCCATGATATCTATTCCCCACATGTAATTTTTTTAGGATTACTTTGTAGCTTTATACAACTCATGGGTTTGAAGAATAAAATTAGTGGGGACCTCACACATATGAAACTTCTTTTTACACTCTATATTAATGAATTATAAAGGGCCAAAAGTACCTAGGTCTCAAAATTTGGTGGGAGAGCTTGGTTTTTATCTGATAGAACCTCACATACCCACATGGACCTATCTCAAAACCTAAGTATATTTATACCTTTAAGGAACTAGATAATGACATCATTGATGTCACAATTATTGAGGGACTTCTCTGTACTTGGGTTATCACTAAAGAAAAATTTCACTACTCATTGGTGGATTTATTCCCTTTCATATTTCCATGGAGTCAAAGTCCAATTTTGAAGGTAATACTGACATTACAAACCCACTAGGACCCCACTTAGACTAGCATTAATCCAAGTGTACCACCCTTATCCCACCTCCAATAAGACAGGGGTTGGTGGCTAGCACTAAGTATCTATATAACTCAAGATGAGAATCCATATCCTAATGCACCTATACACATCCCCAAGTCTCTTTAGGATATAATAAGGAAATATAGATGAATAAAAAACTAAAATATATAATGCACGGGACATATTATAATCATCCACAAAGTACTACAAAGTGTAATGACATAAAGTAAGAGTTAAAATAAAGTCCCAATATCATAATGGTAAAAAAAACTAACACAAGTAAAATATGATGATACCTTCTTGATGCATGACTCTTGAATCAAACTATGCATGCACCTGTCACCTCCAAGTACCACTAACCCTCCACTCTAATTACACCGTGTCTATCAAAATCACTATCGAACTACACCATCTATATAAGACATGGAAAATGTGGAAAAAATGTTCATACATGGGTGAGTATATACATATCTAGTAGGAAATCTAGAAACCAAAAAAGATAAATAAAAAGGCTAGTCAACTCATGAACAAAAAGGAAAGGATAACCCATACATTCTATAAAGGTATATAACCCAAGACATGGAAGAGTGTCTCACTCCATGAATCCTATCTATCGAAGAATCAACCATAAAAAGTAACTTAAGAATCATAACTACCTAACCTTATAACTCATGTCACTTATTAAGAACTATACATGGGGCCCACTCCTCATTAAAGGTAAGTATTGGTCAAGGGAGTAACCAAACTCTATGGATGAACCACACCTCATTGATTTGGCATGTTAGACAAAGGAGTCCAAGATATATGGATAGAGGAGTTGTGTGAAGTGAGTGGTAGAGTACCTTAATTTATCTATCAAATAGGGGACCCACACCTTTCCAATGACAAGGGGGTACCAAATCCATTCTTGATCTAGAGGACCTATACCCCAAGTATGTGGGGGAGTATCAAACTCTTGGGAGAATATAGGGGACCCATGCCCTATCATCAACCCATCACCCGGGGGGTAACTAACCACGTGTCCACTTTGATCATCATTCCCAAACATGACCATTATCCCTATGAATCAAAGTGAACAAAAAATAATTGATTCAAATTGTGTGTAAACTCTTATGCTAGAGAGGGATGTACTATCATTTCTTTTTGAAAAACCATCAGGATGGACTACTCATAGGTCAAAATCTTAATCCTTGGAAAAAATTTGGGAAAAATACCTATCCTTGAAAAATATAGGCATGTAATTTTTGAGGACATGATGTGTATCCCCAAGGTAGAAGTCAGGTTGTGTAATTACATTCACATGCCATGCATAATTCAACCTACATAATGTGTCTGATGAGGTACATAATGCGTGAGACTCTTGGGTAACTTGGGCATGTATTGAATTCAACTAAATTCAGGTATCTATGAAGTATATGACATGTAGGGCCAAACAAATAGCTGAGTATGTACTCCCATACACGCTAAGACTTTTAACCTAAAACTACATGGAATGTGTAACTAAGGTACACCCAATATGATATTTAACTCAGACTAATAACTCTAGATAATATTGGAAACATGATACATGGTGTGTGACTCAAGATTACATGCTATAAGATCACATCTTTGACCTCTGGATCTTCTAGTCATTAAAAAATGTGTATGCCAAGGTTTTTACCTCTGATATTACCCAAATCACCACCAAAGTCCTCCTCCATTTATTTCACACTTCTAGGGGTTGATATCATTCTCCATTAAAGCACTATTGGCCATACATGGATGAAAATATACTCAAAAAACCATTTCATGTTCCCCCTGATTCCCTACCATGCTACTACCCATTAAAATATGGTACCACCACTTTTTTAATGACCCAACATTTCCCATTACATGAATCTATAGCCCTACTATATACTTTCAACACCTTTTTTCCACTTTAATTAATAAAAACAATGTTCTCTATCCCTTGGCTACCTGTTCTCCATCCCTAGAAAATAACATTGAACTGTCAGCTAAGGTGAAGAATGATAGAGAAAGTGTGAAGAATAGGGGAGATATAACTGGAAAAAAATGAAGGGTTCAATGGTTGATGCGAAGGTTTGTCCACTTTTCATTGTGTATGGATCCACCAATGACAAAGATTGCAAAGAAGAATCGAGTTTTCGAGCAAATAATAAATGGATAAAATTTCATGGATCTCTAATCAGGTCAATAAATCAAATGAAAAAATTTGAATATGAAATTGAAATGAGAATAAAAATGAACATAGTACAAATTTACAATAAATATCCCTAGCTTGATTTGAGATTTTAACATTTATGGAATTTTCATATGCACAAGGTTCCATTGGTGATATTTTTTAAAGAACTCGTTTTCCAGCTTTAGATATTTGATTTTCCTATGGCCTCTCTCCCTATCTCTTGATTAGGGAATGTTCTAGTGACATATAACCCTAATCAAGAGGGTTAATTTTGAATAAATAGGGTGAGATTTAGGGTTTTTGGATATAATTATCCATTCATTTATTTATTTTTATTAAATAATACACCCACGATGGGCCTGGCTTGGGGCCCGAGTTGTGTACCAACTTTATACCACCCCTATGATAAAACCTCTATTTTGGATGTAATTGTGACATTTATTTTCCCATATGAGGATCTATTTAGGATAAAATGGTGATCCTTCATGAAAATGTGTTCATAAACTTAAAAACTAAAATTATATTTAATATAATATATTCCAATTTCCTTGATGCTAATGTCATCGAAATGGGCCAGTGACCCACTAATAAAATATTATTTAAAATATTCTATTGGTTCTAACTATAAAAAATCTAGGTCATTACATCTTACCCACCTTAAATGGTTTTTATCCTAAAAAGAAAAACCCACCCAGAAAGGCATGGTTACTGAGCCTGCATTTGAATCTCTCATTCCCAAGACTTCTCTGGATTATTTCCATGCTTCCAAAACTCACATACTAGTTTTATATACTAAACTCAAAGGGTATTTTCCTACTGGTCATTGATCACCACTATGAACTCTGAGAAGGTATCATCATCCTCAATGTCTAGCTCACCACAGTTAATAACATGAGATGGTTCATGCATGTACCTCCTCATCTATGACATATGAAAGATTTTTTGCACTCAGTCCCACTATGGGGTAAATAATAGGTGATAATTAACCCATCCTACCCTATACAGGATATGGAATGAGCCAATGAACCATGATGATATCTTTCTCCCCTGGACGAACCTCTGTAAACCAAATTTTGGAGACACCTTTATGAAAACATGATCTCACTCCTTGAACTCCAAATGCCATTATAATTAGTCCAAATATGACTTTTGATGGTTCTGAGCTATCCTCATCTGTCCCTGGATCACTTGAAACTTATTTATCATCAACAACACTAGCTATGGACCCATTAGAAACATCTCTTGAATCTCTATCAAAGATAGGGGTGACCTATTGGGTCTCATTTACAAAGTCTTGAAATTTTCATTGTTGGTAGTGGAGTGATAGCTATTATTATATGATAACTCCATTAAAGTTAAGTGATCCTCCTATATTTTTCCTAAATATTACACAAAATCACACAACATATCCTATATAACATGGATGGTCTTATTAGACTAGCCATTTGTCTAAGTGTGGGAATCCATACTCAGCCACAACTAAGTCCTAAATGCCTCCTGTAAGCTCCCCTTCAATCAAAACATTAAACATGTATCTCAATCAGAGATGATCATTAAAGGCATCCCATGAAATCAGACAATCATATCCATGTACAATAATCCATATCTCTCCACTAAACTTTACTGCCAGATATATAGGAAGTTAGTCAACTTGGTTAATCAATCGATGATCTCCCATATAACTTCATGAATTTTTTTGATCATGGGATCAATATCATTAAATCCATCAATATGTCATCCCACATCAATTTTAGAATATTGAGGGGTTGAGACAAACCCACTGGAAGATGATGTTTTTCCTTCACCCATTGGAAGGAGAGGCACCACAAGATGAATTCAGGAACATATTGGTTCATAATTGGACAAAAATACTAACACAGGATTTCCAAGTACATATTTATAACATCTGGATGTACTACCATGGGGGTAGTGTGAAAATACCTCAACACCTCCTCATGCAGTGTGAATGGAACCACTATTTCCCCCAAAAGAAGATAATATACTCCCCACCATCATAAAATCCATCAAGCTTCACACATGAGAATATCTGATCACACAAAACCTCATAGAAAATGTTTATAAAAAATATTCCCTTACATTATAATTAAATGGAGAGGAAAACACCATTAATCAAAGATAAGCCACATCTCCATCACCTACCAAGGACAACTACATTGAGACCAATAACTTAGATGCCTACTCTATTAGTTGAGTCAAATATTTACTACTAAGGGAATCAACCACCATGTTTACCTTTCTTAAAGTATAAATAATTGATAAATCATAATCTTATGGAAATTAAGATTGATGCCTATAACTTATATTAAGTCCTATCTATGTGAAGATGTTCCCGAGACTCCTATGGTCTATGTAGACTATGAACTGCTTGCCGAGGAGGTAGTGTCTCTATATACTCAAAGTGAACACTAACATTTTGATCTTAAAATCATCGATCTCATAGTTATGATCATGAGTTCTTAGTTACTGAGACCCATAATAAATCACCTGTTCCCTTTTTTATCTACACACAACCAATGCCAACTCTAAATGCATTTCATAATATCACAGGCTTGACTCATTCCTATGAATACCTAAGAATAGAAACAATCATTACTATCCAATTCAGATCCTATAAATCTATCTTTAATCAATTAGTCAAAATAAAATGTTACCCATTTTAAGTAAGGGAAGTCATTAGAGATGTAATCCTAGATAATTCTACCATGAATATCTGATAGTGTCTCATTGACCATGCAATGATTCACTATTCAATTTTACCCTTATACCACTGTGTTAAATAGTTTTAAATTTTATATTCCAAATTTAATAACCAATTTCAATCTCATTTCATTAAAATAGTTAATGTTAATTACTATTAAAATAGAAAATTTTACTTATTTGGATAATTTTGTTGTATGAGGAGGTGGTTTGGAGGTCCCAGGATGAAGTGAATGAAAAATGGGCCAAACTGCATGGAAGACCAAGAATACATGTCCACTATTTCACACATTCTGAGAAAAATGTTCATCCAATTCACCCGATTGGTTTTGGTTTTATCCAAAACTTAGGGGATATAACTCTTTTGAATACAACCTATCCCAATTCATCCATCCGGTGGTCCAACTGAACTGATATGTCTAGGGAACTAGATTTTCTCAAATCCAAGAGTTTGGTTTGGTATTTTGATAATATATCCCATTATATATATAAAATATGATGAGAGGAATTTATCATGGATCCCTCACATATAAATTTTTATTACTTAAGAATGAAGTATAGTGCACACCCTAGGGTCGATCTCTCAAGGAGGCTGCTCACACACACTATTTTTCTATTTTCACTATTTATATAATAACTAAAATAATACTAAGTAATAAATAATATAATGATGGGGGGTTTTCAAAATGAATGATATATATATATATATGATATAAAAATATTGGAAAATATAAAACAAAACAAAACAAAACAACACACACACATATGTTAGTGAGAAGATGTTGTCATTATTAAGAGTTTACTATGATGCTATCATTGTTCTCTAAAAATTTAATCTCATTATCCCATTAAATGTTGAGATAAAACCTATCAATATAAAACCTACCATTGTAATTGTACTTACACCACAAAGAACCTCTGTATGTGGGACAATATTCCTCACATCATCACTATAATTCTACACCGACCCCCTCCTTAAAACATTATGATAATTATGGAGAGGAATAAATGTGAATGGGAAGAACTCAATAGTATATAAAGAGGGGTGTTCCCTTCACCCAAAAAAAATTTATCTACAACTAAATTTATCATAATAGAATAAATAGAAACATTTAATCACCAAAAACTCAAGCATCCACCACTACTTTCCTTCAAATAAGCACCAAAGTTAGTTCTCTATTTACATGGAGAGAGAAAATCATGGTGGAGAAACACAAAAGATAAAAATGAAAAGAGAATGGGAAGTGAGGAATAAAAAATAAATAATATATATCAAACATATAAATAAAAATTAAATCAATAAAACCACACAATTATCCCATAAAATGACCAATCTAAGTTGCCAACCCTTTGAATTGGAGAGGAGGTGAAAATTTATAGTGAGGGGAGTGAAATTTTTTGGATCCAATTATGTTATTCTAAAGTTTCCCCATGATAAGAATTGTAAATGGACTAATTTGATTTTTTTTATTCTAAAAAGTTTTTATTTTATGCATTCCCCATGTGACCAACAAATTTTATCCTTTTTGGACATGTTTATCCAAAGTTATAACATATTTAATCTAAAAATATTTCCTATCTTGGAAACTGTTGGAATTCCAAAGCACCAAATTCCAAAGAATTTATGGAATTGAAGAAGGATGAATATTCAGTGGGAATATTTGAATAATTTTCCCCCTAATATTATCGGTATAAATGAAAAATGTCATCTTATTTGGGACGACCATTTTTGAGATACATGTCTATCTCCAAAATGTATTCAATCTGGGCATAGATTCCATGGCCTAAATTGTGAGATTGATTTAGGCCTAAAAATATTGAATTGAAATTTGGGTATAGTTTAATGAAATGCATCCTATAAATATTTAATCCTAAAAAAATGAATTTCACAATTTTTATTAGTTTTGAATATGTTATGTCCAAAATACCAATCTGATATAAAAATATTTAAATTCTAAAATTAGGCCATTATCACAATTAAGATCAAATTTTTAGTAAAACCTAAAATTATAACAATTACCCTTAAAATATGAAATTAGTAGGATTAAAAAATTGAATTAAATAATTTTATATTTGAAATTATGAGATTTATCAACCCCTCACACTTAAAAATTACACTCTCGAGAAATCATTACATATCCAAATTCAAATACACACCAAAATCAAAATTGAGAAAATTTTCAAGATCTTTTCTAAAATGGAATTTAATCATGCCTCATCTATGAAAAAAAATTCCATTTTATTTTCATATCTCACATTTATATTCATTCAACCTCAAAAATACATCCATGGACCAATCATACCTACCTCACATTTAAATTCATGTCACTCTTCACACAAGGGAAATTAAATATAGAGTTATTATCATACTTGGAAAGTGAATGTGTCACCATATGATTGCAAACATTATCACTATATCAGTCGAAACTATTCACCCGATTTGGGCCTTCGAGCCACCGGTTTGGGCCTACGGGTCTCTAGGGAATTCGAGTCATCAAAGGCCTTCAGGCCATAGGGAATTTGGGTCACATAGACCATGGAGCAGCCCAGTTCACACAGAAAAGGCCCCAGAAGAGGATCAGAGCAACATGAATAGCAGCCACTAGATGTAGAGCTAACCGGATTGGAAGAATGAGAGTGTATGGAAACCACCATTGAGACCAGGCACTATGCAGCTTTGTACGGGGAAATGCTATCCGATCAGCAATGCAAGGTGGGGAGCTAAAGAGATCAATGATTTATGATGTTGGGGAGGGGAAGTTCTAGTGGGATGAGCCTACGGGTCATGTAATGGGCATGGTATGCCTCTGGGCCTTCGGGTCATGTATTGCAGGTCATGTCGGGCCTTGTGCCTTGGGCCTACGGGTCATGTACGGGTTCCCCTTAAACCCTTAAAAGGGGGATTATCTATAATAAAATAAAAAGAAGTCCTTCGGGCCATTTGGGCAAAGAGGAGGTTGAACTCTTAAATACCAATACATGAATATTAAAATGAAAAACCATGAGATATACCTCACACAATTCCCCTTACAAATTTACACCATGAACTCTTTGATATGGGACATGATTCAAAAAGTGAATTCAATGAATAATTTCATCCTAAGTCCCCCCTTTTCATTTTATTTTCATTTTTTTCCATTTTTCCATTTTTATATAAGATGAGATGATTTTCATATGCATTAGGATCCATCCACGATGGTGATTTGGGTAAGCTTTCCCGAACTTCCTCTCACATTTCAAAATCCCCCAATCCTTCAAATTCTAGGAAACTTAGTGGGTCGGTAATTATGTTCCGATAGTAGAAACCATGTGTTTTTTAAACCTTTTTCTCCAAGAATTTCCATTTAAGTTGATATTGCATGAATGCCAGTTGAGTATGTGTGGTTATCAGTTGTTGAGGAATTATGACATAAGAAACTAGTCTATTTTGAAAAGTGGGTTGATTTTTGTTCTTCATGAAAGCACCTTGGTCATTAGATGACAGCATACAAAAGTGGGACCTTGAACCATGTTCAAAAATAAATCGAGGAGGGAGCATGTGTTAGAGACAATGGTCGAAATTATGTGCCTTTTGGAAGCCGAAAGAAACCGAATGTTGGAATCCACCTGGAGCCACAATATTATACTTCTTTGGAGGTAGCCGGTCAGCCGAATTTGGGCGAAAAAGTTCCTGTCCATAAAGAGGTACATCTATGAGAGATAGATCCCAAGTTGTGTATGTATTCAGCAGGTTGAAGCATGAGTTGGACATTTCAGATCTGTAGGATGCTTCTAGGTCAGGGGGATTTGGGGGCTTGGATGGATCATCCCCCCTACTTCACCCAAGGAAATTGTTGAGGCTGTTAGTGATGGTAATGGAATCATCAACCCCATAACAACTGTTCATAATCCCATGGGGTCAGGGGGAATTGAGGAGGTGACTTCCCTTAAACCCTTTTCAGGTTCCTATGTTGGGGTTGTGCGGTCTGGTAGTGGATACTACCCTGAAGGGGTGATCCATACAGTAATTGAGTAGGTTTCAATGGGATATAAGGATTAGGATAATCATTTACAGTGTCCTGATGGATAGTGGAAGGTGAAAAAAGGTTCCACCTCAAGGAAGATTTTGGATAACTTAAATCTGTCCAATCATTTTGATGGACTGGGTCTTATAGAGTAGGTCCTAGATTAAGGTGAGGCTGTTGAATCTTTGGAGGATGGAAAATCTTGGCCTGAAGACGAGTCAAGTGATGAAGATTCATGATATTTTTCTAATGATTGTATAGGGGGACATCTCGGTAGAGGACTTCATAGTCTGAGGAGGAAGAAAGGGAGGAAGGGAGGTAGGTACTTAGGAAGTTGCATCCTTGACAAAGGGAAGAAATTAAAAGGTTGAAAAGATTATTATTTCCTCTATAAACCAATTGAGACAAGATCTACCTCTAAGTTGAGGGTCAAAGAAATAGAAAATTGATGTATTTCTAATGTTCCTAAAATTGAAGTTGGAGTTTCTAAGGGAATGGTAAAGGATAGTGGGGTGATGGGAGGCCCTATTCTGATACATGGTGACTCTTTTGTGGAGGATCCTACTATTAGTAAGACTCCTGATAGGATGAATGATCTGTATGGAGAATTAGTAGGTCCATTGGAGGCCTCTAATTCAAAGAAGACCAGTGTGAAGGGTGATATTGAATTAGATATACTTGTTAATTCAAATAAATAAATCATGGAGGAGTCCTTTTTCATTAATACCACACAAGAAGAAGCTAACGGGATGATGGAAAGACAAATTTTGGTGGATACTAATAGTAAGCGGAGTGTATGGATTGATAGCAGGATCTAATACTGATAATAGGATTCAATGAAGGGAATATGAATGGTGAAGAATACATCCAAACCTAGGAAAAGATGGTTTATCACTTTGAATACCTTATAAAGGATGATCCAGATCTTCTGGTAACCAATCTCTCATAGAAACTATTTAGGGAGAATAGTTCCAATAGTCTCAAATTGTTTTTCAATAATTATGTGGTTTCCTTCTATGTATGTTATGTTTGAACCTTGTGGTTCCTCACCTTTTCCTTAAAAGTTATTTGATAATAAAAAAGTTAATTTTTAGTCAGTCAGTCAATATTATTTTCATTATTTTTATTTTTCATTTTTTTGTAATTGTTTTGGGATAACTAGATAATAGAAATGAAGCACAATGAATAAGACTGGATCATTCCCATTCTAAAATTCCCAAGATGTTTACACACACAACACACCACCCTAAAATGATCTTCATCCCAAATAAAACACAAGAAAATCCCTTCCCCCACACTCAAAATTGAAATATTCATGCTAAAAATATTAAGAGTGAAAGTAGGAAAAAAAACCGGGTTTTCATGTGGCTTAAACTTATAAGGGAATTCATGGATTCTAAGGGATAAATAAGGATAAAATTAAATGTGGGTGTCCAGTTAAAATATGTATTTTAAAAAAACATCAATCACATCAATTTTTTTTTACAAAATCCAAATTTTTGAAATCAAAAGTTCATGTTTTTACACAAAATCCATGTTTCTATCAATAAAGTGTAGATATTAGGAAGAATATGTCAAAAGTGTTTAGAATACCTCATAGGATGTGAAGGAATAATTTGATTCAATGTTTCATGAGAATGGATTTTAAAAATGGGCCAAACTCATAAAAAATCTTGAAAACAAATCTAAGAATTTTTTTCCACATCAACAATAATTTTAAATATATTTTATCCAAAATCAAGAAAACTCATTCAAAATTAATCCAGGTGTAAAAAATGAAAATCAATATTCATTGAAGCTCAAAGTTTCTAAAAAAATAAAAATAAAAATAAAAACACACAAAACTCCTAAATAGGATGACACTCCCTCCACACTTAAGATCTAACTACCCTTCAATTAAGATCAACAAAATAAAAAGATAAGGGTTGAAAAACCAAAGATTTGGAAAGATACAACCTTAATTTATTTTTATGTGGAATCCTTGAGTTAAGCTTCTAGCTACTACCACTTAGACATAAAAAGTAATAAAAAAAACATAATAAAAATAATGAAAAATAAATATAAAGGGAAGATAGGATAGAACATGGATTGAACCCCCACGTGGGTGCTAGGTTTTTACTACCCCTAATTGGAAGTTACAATGGTCACCTAATGTCTGTTGGTGGATGTGTCTTGTATGATTTTAACCACCAATTTTTTTCTTCAAAATTACAATCCTTCCCACACATTGTAGAGGAATCCATGGATAGAGTAAAAAAATTCCATCTTCTTAGAAATATAGTACATCTTATAAGGTGGGGAAAAGAGAAAGAACATGTCCTCTTCATTTACTGCTGTTACTTATGTGGCCTATTCAACTTCAATATCTAGGTATTTATCATGTGGTTATATTACATAAAATTAATAAAATGTTATTCCAAAAAAAAAATTCAACTTGAATATTATTAAAACATGAAAATAAATAAAGAAATCATTCCCTTTAATTAGGTAATCTTAGAACTTTATTTCTTCTGAAAAGGACACTGGTAACTTAATAACATCAGGTGTATCATATTATTTATCAACATCCTCCAAGGACATCCATGCATTAGTAGAATATGAAAAATTAAAGTAGTGGAAGTTAATTATCTATTCATTTTCAATAAAATTTGAATAAAATGAGTTCAAGAAAATATTATCTACCTGAGTAATATTTACTTGTAATTATTCATCTTTTCTCAATGCCTCTTAAAGTAGGTTTGTTATTGATAGAGGTAGGTAGTTAATATCCTCTATTTTTTATTTAAATTTTACCATAAGGGTGGTGTATTCTTTAAAATATAGATATATGTATAGAGGTACCTATTTTTCATTTTCAAAGATGGTAGAATTACATACCTTTTTATTTTTTACAAAATCATCCTAATATTCATCCAATTCATCCTGATATACCACATGTACATTAGCTAGAAACTTTTCTTATTTAACCTCCCCTAGAAATGGTATGGAAAAGTTTTAATCTATTTCATTTATAATTTCTTCCTCACATGGTTCTTCATTTGATAATGTTTTTATAATAATATTTTATTCCTCCTTTTCTTAAGCCTCCTTTTGAGCATCCAATTCCTTCAAGGAAGCTCGAATAATTTCTATTTAATTCCTCAAGCCCTCAATCATTTTTACATTTTGTTGAAATTGAATAGTTCATGGTTCTTCCCTACTAAACTCTTAAATATTTTTAAAATTAAAATCAATTGGAAAATCACTTTGAAATTCTATCTTTGAACCAAGAAAATAAAGATGTGCAATGAAGTTATTTTTTTTTGGTTTTTGAAAATTATGATTTTTTTTTTGTTTTTTTGAAAATTAGTGTGTGAAAGATCTTGGAATACCTGAAAATGGTTCCAAATTTATGAGAGTAATTTATCATGGATCCATCAACAATAAATTTTTATTACTTAAGAATGCAACATTGTGTGCACCCTAGGGTTAATCTCTCTAAGAGGACACTCTCACACACATTGTTTCCTATTGTGATGATATATATAATAACTAATAAAATACTAAATAATAAAATAATATAATTATGGGGGGGGGGATAAAAATTAATGATATATATATGATAAAAAAATATCAAAAAATATAAAAAAATAAAACTCACAAAGATATTAGTGATAAAATGTTTCAATTCTTAGGAGTTCTCAGTGATGCTATCAATGTTCTTTAAAAAACTAATCTCATTATCCCATTCAATGCATATATCAACCATATCAATATAAAAACTTTAATTTTAATTTCAATTAACCCAAATCGACCCTCCACATGTAGAATAATCTCCCTTACATCATCACTATAATACCACACTAACCCTCTACTTGCAATATTATGATAACGACAGAGAGCAATAAATGTGAACGAGAATAAAAACACAATAATAGATAAAGAGGGATGATACCTTCACAAAAAATAGTTTATATACAACTCAAATTATTATAATATAATAAATAGAAATATTTAAGAACAATTAACTCATGTATCCATTGATACTTTCCTTTGAACAAGTGTTAAAGTTAGTTCTCTATTTGTAAGGAGAGTGAAAAACATGGTAGAGAAACATAAAAGAGAAAAATGGAAAGAGAATGAGAATATATGAAGAAAAACTAACTAATATATATTAAAAAAATAAAGTAAAATGAATATATTAAACTACAAAACTATCCTATGAAATTAACAATCCAAGTTTCCAACTCTTTGAAATGGCGTGGAGGGGAAATTTTATAGTGATGGGAGTGGAAAATTTTGGCTCCAATTATATCCTTTGAATTTTTTCACATGGTGGGCATAGTAAATGTCCAAATATTAAATTGTATTCTTATAATTTTTTTTTCATTTATTTATTCCCCATTCACCTAAAAAATGTAATCTTTTTTGGAGATGTGCAGTTGAAGTTATGGAATATTTACTCCAAAAATATTTCATGGCCTAGAGACTAATGGAATTGCAAAGAATCAAATTCCCAAGAATTTATGGCATTGAATACGAACAAATATCATCTTGGAATATTCAAAGAAAATGTTCCCCATCAGCTTTTGGGTATCCATGTTGAATTTTAGTTCATTTTGGATAAACATTTGTGATATATGGGCCCATATCCAAAATTAATTTAATCTAGTCACATATTCCAAGGCCTGACTTATGAGCTTGATTTGAGCCTAAAAATATTAGATTGAGCTTTGTGTCCAATTTAATGAAATATAGAACATAAAGTATTTGATCATAAAAAAGTAGTTTCAAAATTAAGATTAGTGTAGAATAATTTATATCCAAAATACGAATCTTATATAAAAAATATTTAAATTTCAAAATTAGGCTAATTTCACAATTAAGCTCAAATTATTAATAAAACCTATAATTATGAAAAATACCCTTAAAATATGAAATTGGTGGGATTAAAACATTGAATTAAAGAATTATGTGAAATTATGAGCTTCATCACAATGGATTCCATATTTTATAGTGTGATATGAAGAGGCCTTACAATAATTATTTTCTTTTTTCAAAGTTGATATTAGGTTGTTTACCTATCCAAAATCGAGATACAAGTTGTATCTCGAAATTTGGGTGCCCAAAACCACCTTTAACTTTGAATATAAAAGGGAACATTGGGCACCTAATTTGGAAGCTCGAACCAGAAGTGAGGTGCTTCTATTTTGGAGTTCCAAAGGATTCCTCTCATCAAATTGGAGGTTATAGAGCTCCCTATCCTCATAGGGAGAGATGAGATGAAGTAGCAGATCCACCTGATCCTTCAGATCCTCTTGATGAAAAGATAATAAGTGGGAAATTATTATATTGGATATATACACATGTAAATGTAGTTATATACCATATATTAGAATTTATTTTGGTATAATTTGGGTTTGAAAACATCTCTTTAATTTGTATCTTATATTGATTCATATTTGAATGCTCCCTCTTGGTGTGACTGAATTTAATGCTCTTTATTTCCAATTGATTGGTGTGAGATTTTGAGTGTGTGACTTGTGTTGTTATAATTAGAAAACACAAGAATAGTTTTACCCAATTACATGATATTTCAATATACTTTGGAATCTATTATACCATACATAAGTGCTCGACCTTGGCTACATGATTACAATGTCAAGGATTTGGTTCTATATGAATTGGTATTAAAGCATAGAGGGTAATTGATATTAAGATTAATTTTAACAAAATAATTAATACAAACCTAAATGAAACTATAAGAATAATTAAATTAAAATGTGTGTATTGTTCTCACAACAAACTCTTAATATAATATTTTTCAAAATCCACTTTTTTGTCAAATATTAAACTTTTTAATTAAGTTTTTTTACTTAAAACTATGTTCAGAACCACCCCTAGTTTTTATTCCTTTTTATTAAAGACACACACTTTAAATCTCCAAATCTCCTTGAGATATGATCTAGGGTACATTATATTTTACAAATAAACTCTGAAAACTCAATAAATTTGACATTTCATGAAAATACTATCAAATTTTGGTGTTGTTTCTAGGGAGCACTTCAGTTTGTAGTGTGTGTTTTTGATAAGAACATTATTTATTTTTTAAATATTTATATATACATCTTTATTCAGTTTTCATATATAAGTTGTGATCTAAATTCTTTTTGTTTATTGGTTTCATGCATGATGCACTCTTCTTTGAGTGAACTACTACCTTTCAAAACTGAACTAGAGAGGATAATTTTGACAACCCATATCTTTTATACACTTTGTTTCATGATTTATTATATAAATACACACTTAATACAATACTATAAAATTAAGAGTCCCAATGTCTTTGAGAAATTATATACATAGAAAATTAACTTTAAAAAAGTATATAAATACATTATTTAAATACTCCATACCATTCCTTTAAAATCCCTTGATCTTCTAACATGGAATGGGATAACCTGGGGATGTACATAAGAATTGGGTGATCTATAAATCCCAATAAGGGAATAATAAAAGAATAACTTTATTAAAGCAATACATGTGAGTCAAGAGGCATATCATGGTGACATAAAAGGGGTGGGAATCATAAAAATGAACATAAAATCATGATATAAGATGATAACATCAAGGAAACATAAGAATATGGAGACAACATAAAACATGAAATCATAAGCATAAGTCAAGGATAAACACTAAGACATTATATCACAGTTTTCTTAGGATAACCTCATGTGTACTATACATGGTATATCATGTGATAAAAAACATTACCCAATGAATTGGAGTGTTATACAATTATGAGGTCACCCGTCACATTCATATCATATATATGAATTTGTGTTCCACATAGATCATATGAAATAAGAATGTATTTCATCACATTTAATCCCATGATCAAAAAGTGAGAGTTATAGAAATTTAAGTCCCCAACCAATGAATGATAGGTACATATAGGTAAAAAAAATTGAGCGGAAATGGGAATGAGTATTCACAACACACAGTTTGGCATGGAAAATCATGAGATAATTTTGATAGCATAACTAGTGTACATAAAGGTTTATGGAAGAATTTAATGAGAGTGAAAGGTGGTATCTAATTACTTGAAAATCATAAGGAAATTAAAGTGATGTGAAAAAAAAACATTACAACATAAAAAAATGGAAATCAAAAGCCTTAGTACGAAGAAAGCACATAAATGAAAATGAAGAGGAGAGAATCCCTTACCTTGAGAGGGTGCTTCTAAAAGAATGGGGGGAAATTCTTAAGAGCATGGTTATACTTTGGTAGGGATTTAGAGTGGGATAGGGATATGAAATTCATGCTCAATGGGTTTTGAGTGAAGAGGAGTGGGAGGTTGGGTGGGTATTTATAGCAAAAGAGAGGGAGATTCTTTATTAACTTCAAAACATAGGTTTTGGACTCTATATAATAAAATAATCAAAAAAAAAAAAATTAACATTATTTTTTCAAATTGTTTTAACCAAATATTAGTGATTTTATATATTTTATAAGGTCATGACCTAACATATTAAAATAATACCATTGGTGATGTGGAATCAAGTCATGTTCAAAATGAATTGATTTTAAAACCTTGAAATATAATATAGGTTTTGTAGGATTCATTAAAGGATTATAAAATTAATAAAATAAATTAAAAAACACATTTTTTAAATGTTAAATCTATATTTGGTATTGGATTCATTTTATAGCATTTATTACATCAATTTTTGACTATTATGATGTCATAATATACACGGTATATTTATACCATATTTAATTTTCACCCAAAAATTCAACTGTCTCAGAAATTTATGAAAAATTTGGCTAATTTAAACATTATAATTTCAAAAATAATATTTATTTTACCAAAATAATTTTCCAAATATGGGAATTTTCACTTTTAAATAAAAATTCTTTTTTACTAAAAAATACTTGTTTTTATGACACTAATAACTTTATGACCCTTATAAAAATACCATTTGATTTCATTAAATTTAATTATCATTTATATTTAAATAAATGTTATTTAATAAATTTTTTATTATTAAAAATAATATTTATTTTAAAAATTATTTATTTTATAAAAAATAGTGTCATAATTTAATCTATATATTTTCTAAAATCATAATTTGAGTTTCTTCATATCAAAATCTTATTTTTATCAAAATAATTATTTAATAATTTATAAAGTAATAATAAAAAGGGATAAATATAATCACTATTTTATTTAAAATAAAATATATAAATTCATACCGCTAGGGTCAAGATACATAAACCCTTATTACACCAGCGTATTCTATAAGGGTAAAGTGTGTGATGATGGTACTTTCTTATGGTGGTTTGGTGAACATAGTTTTTGCCATGATATCGATAAGCTTTAACTTATCTCATAAAAAATTTCACTTGATCTTTATTTATTTGATTTTGGATTGATATTGGTCAAGGGAAGATCCTAGTGATTCCATATCCCTTGGAATCTATGATAAATAGAATTCATAGGGTATGATTCTACTGGTTGTAGCCATCACTTATTTTGTCTGTGTCAATTGGACTTTATCATAACCATTAATATATTAATCTCAATGCTTACTATAAAAAGACTATATTATCAATGAATAACATGCCTAACAATATTTTAAATATAGTGGGATATGGTCCAAAATAATCAAAGTATCATATGTTTTTTCTATAACTGCATTACTTAACAATGCATTTATTCATTTAAAAGGTAATTTTATTTATAAAATTTTGGGTCATTACATTCTCCCCCCCTTTAGAAATTTCACCATCAAAATTTTATTTCATATACTAAAATATATGAGGGTACTTATTTTTCATCAGATCTTTTGGTTCTCATGTTACCACCTCAAACTTATGGTTCCACCAAAAACTTTTAACCCAGTGAGTTGTCTTGTTTGATAGAGATTTGTCTATATTATCTAAAATATTCAATGGTTTCTCCTCATATGAAAGATCATTCTCAAAAGGTACCACCTTATAATTTATTACATGTTATGGGTCCAATGTTTACTTCCTCAATTGGGATACATATAACACATTACATACTTGAGACATATTTAGTGGTATTGGTAGTTAATAAGTCACAATTTTGATGTGATCAAGGATATCAAAGGGGATGATGTATCTAGGACCATGATTTCCCTTCTTTAAAAACCTAATGTTTTTATTCCATGGTGATATTAAAATGAACACTTTATCTATGATCTCAAACTCTATATCTCATCGATTTTTGTCCACGTAGATTTTTTATCGAATTTTCACTGATTTCATATAGAATCAAATGGTTTGAACTTTATCTATCATCTCTTAGATAAGATCAGTTCCCATAATCTTATACTCTCAAAAATTATCCCAAAATTTTGGAGTTTTACACCTATTCCCATATAGTTCCTCATAAGGTGGAATTTGAATTCAAGAATGGAAACTGTTGTTAAATGAGAAATCTACTAATGGAAGGCGTTGATCCCAAAAATCTTGGAAATCCATTTAGAATGATCTTAGAATATCCTCTAGAGTTTGAATGTTTCTCTCAGACTGATTGATCGTTTAAGGTTTATAAGGAGTATTGAAACTCAGCTATGCATCCAATGCTTACTGAAGGCTTATCTAGAACCTCGAGTTAAACCTCATATCTCAATTAGATACAATAGAGAGTGGTACTCCATGTATTATTACCATTTCTATTATGTATGTCTTAGTGAGTTGGTCAAGAGATAAATATTAATTAATACCAATTAAATTCAATATATTGTAAGGTGTTATACTACCACACAAATGATGTTATTGTCTTTATATATCCTATGGAGTCCTATGATGAAATTCATGGTTTTTCTTGTAACATCCTGTTACCGCTCTGACAGGTATGCCTTAAACCTCACCTTTGGTTTTAATTTTTGTTGATGGGGTAAGGGTTTAGTTTGGATTGGGAGGATTCCTAAAATGGTGAAGTTATAGATTTTTTTGATTCTCACCCTTAAATTGATTTTTTCATGCAGGCTGCTAGAGCATTACACGTCGTGTAATAGGATTACACCTCGTGTAATGGTTCTGCATATAAGTCATGAACGACTTCATGCTGTGATGGGTACATGTTGTGAGTCTCAATTTCACATCTTAAAGGAATTGATGAGAGGTTTTTAATTTGGATCATCGGAATTTAAGTTGAGGTAATGTGTTTTTCAACAGTTACAAAAATTAGAGGGTTCACGATGTGTATTGGGGTTACACGTCGTGTAATACCCCAACTGCATTTTTTTAAATAGACAGTGTGGCTGGTTATTTCTTTTAACTTTACCCCAGACTCAAATTTCTCAACCTAAGTCATTCACCATTTGATCTCAGACCTATCCAACCCTTCCAACCCATTCATTTGGATTTGGATCATCGTTACGCTTACAATGTGATTTTCGGGTAAGTGTTCTCCCTAGTTCTTTATGTTTCTCTCTTTATACTCTCTTGTATTTTCAATGGATAATCTTGGAATAGATGGATATATTACCTATGGAATTGGATCTTTCTTCTAGGTTGGGTTTTGAGATCTACGTCACCTTCGTTCTCGCTGACGGGTGCTGTTGCGAGTGTCAGGTTTCAGGAAAGAGGTAGATGGTTCCATCCCGATTAGCCAAATTGATTATTCTCAAATTGCTTGATTTATTTCAATTTCTAATTTAAATCCAATTGATCGCATTTTATTATAATTAAATTGATAAAACCTGATTCTAGTGAATCAGGAGATTTAAAATGGATTTGACATGAAAATTTGGAAAACCCCCAATTCTATTGAATTGGGGTGTGTTTATAGAAATTGGATGATTTAAATTGTGGATTTGATGGAATTTTTTTTAAATTAAATTATTTAGTTTAATTGTGTAAATGAATTGTGAAAAGGATGGAATTGATTTTTAATGGATTTCAAACATGTGAAAATGGATTAAAATGATTTGATAGAAACCTAGTGGGATTATCTTGTGAAATAGTAATGTTTTTGAATAAAGCCTATTTTGGTTTTAAATAGAAAACTGGAATTTAAATGAAATAATGGTATTTAATTTTATTTTAAGCAGTCTTAAAATAAATTCCCCATCATTGAATGTGTAAGATAACATGAAAGCCTTAAGTAGTTGGTGAGTTATTTGGACACACTCTACGCTATTAAAATATTCTAAAACATACCCATGTCAGGTCACATCCCCAATGGGAGAGTGATGAGTTGCCTCTATCCAGTGTTAGGGGGAAATGAGTATACTCATTTTGTTGAGATCACTTAGAGAGTGTGGATTCCTATAGCTGGAAATACTATCTTACCTTTTATAAGATGACCATGTTGCTCACTTGTTTATTTATATATGAGATATAGATGTATGATAAAGTTGTAAAACTACTTTACATTCCTTTTCTAGATTTACATAAACTGATTTATGTAACTATTTTATTTAAGACATTTTTTTAGAAATATTCCATCTCTTGTAAAGTAAAATCATGTGCTTTAAAAGTATTTTCCATCATTTTTAAAATACATAGCATGTTTTGTTTAAATATGACTTTTGAATCTCTAAAACTGTTTGTTTTGAAAATTTAAAGATTTTATTTGGATAATATATATTTGGAATTTGTTATGGAATTGTTGGTTGTATCCTATTGGGATTAGGCTCACACCCTACTTTTTCCTTTGGGTGTTTATAGACTTTCTTCTTCCAGGTTCAAGCAAAGGGAAGGGATCACTTGGAGGTGGATCCAGCTGTTGGGTTTTGGACTTGGTGAGTTGTGTCCTTATAGAACTTCGGGCTATTTTCCCTATTTTTGGTACTTGGGTTGTAGTACTTTGGAATTCTTATGCCATGTTGTATTCTGGTACATTAATCTCAGTGGATCTTCCTTATTAAGCATATTGTCTTGTTTCTTTTTTTTCCACTATGTTTTGTGGAAAATCTGTTCCCACTTTCATGTTGTACAATGCCATGCGCTAGTCACCAACTCATGGGGATTGGAAATGCCCTTCGAGATATGTCATGGCTAGTTCGATTATCAGGTTACTAGGGTACCCGGGATGGTTTATGACAAAGTGGTATCAGAGGAGTCTATTTAGATTTTTTCTTGAAGTTAGTATGAATTTTTGAGATCTTGTTGGGACTTAGGAGGTATTTTTGATTGAGTTCCTAGCCACATATTACTGCAATAAACCTTAAGTCACCAGGGGTGGTTAGGGAAAGACTTTTTGTGGATTAGTTCTAGTATTTTACCTATTTATATTTGGATAGAGTGAAATCCAAATCCTGGTTGTTCCATCTATTGGGAATAATTTCCATTTTTGATCTGTTTGAGTGTTAATATAATGTCTTACTTTTATCTGTTAATGTTGTATAACATCATGCCTCCAAGAAGATGTGTGAATCAAATATAGGAAGAGTCTATTGCTGAACCTCAGCAAGAAAATCCTGTTGTAGATCCAAATCTAGTTGAGGTGATTGTGCGCACTATCCAAGCTCTGGGACCGACACCACCTCCAGTTCCCGCTCAGTCCCTAGTTGTGGATCCTTAGGGGGATGTTCTTTAAAATAGTTCTCAAGAGTTCCTTCACTAGAAGCCACCATTTTTCAAAGGCTCCACTGATCCTCAACATGATGAGGAATTACTGGGAAAGATAGAACATCTGTTTGAATTCTTGGAGACACCAGACGAGATCAGGGTGAAGTGTTCCACCTTTGTGCTGGAAGGACTTAGAAGGAGATGCCAGGATACAATGGTGATGGTAGGGATACATGAGGGATTAGAGTGGAAATACTTCAAGGTTCTTTTCACCAAAAAATTCTATCCATATTCAATGGTTTTGGATAAGGCTATGGAATTTTTTAAGCTTGATCAAACCAATATAACTGTGACTGAGTATTCAAATCGCTTTGCTGATCTGGTATAATTTTCTCCTGAGATAGTATCTAATGAAAGGATTAAGGCTCGATGGTTCGAGTTGGAACTTTGAATAGATATCCATTCTAAGGTTTTCTTGTAAAATATTCCCACTTATACTAACATGATAGATAGGGAGATGATGTTTGAGATGGACCTGGAAGGAATTCCAGGGTTGATGAGAGTTCCTTTTTCTCCCAGTGGAATCATTGGTTCCTTAAAAGGAAAACAGAAGCATGATAATTCTCATGAAAATTCTCAATGGCAAAGTCATTCTATACCTCCTACATCTCCAGGAGGAAGTCCTTTTATTTTCTATCAATGTGCAATCCAAGAAATTCTAAGAGGGTTTTCACTAAGGAACCCAAGAATTGTAGCTCCTATGGATGTTCAGGGAACTTATATAGATTCTTATATCATTTATCTACTTTATTTAGTGGAACTTGATCATTAGATCCTACAAAAAATATAGGGAAATCACATGCTTCATGTATAAAAGGGTTCCATCCATAGGCATCTGGAATGAAGCTACTTCATACAATGGAAGAGTATCCAGAGGAAGTAGACAAGGGTCCAACGAATGTGAGAGGTACCATTACTATAGCATCATCATTAGTGACTGCTCTTTTCGATACTGGTGCATCTCACTCCTTTATTTCAACCCGTATTGTTAATCTGCTTAATCTTCCTATGGAGATTTTATCTTGTGTAATGGATATTACTACACCCCTTGGTGCAAAGATATAGAAGGGTCTACATAGTCTTGCATGTGTATTTTCTATATCATATTTTGAGCTAGATTGTAGTTTTCTATTCCTCAACATGAAATATCTTGATGTCATTTTTTGGTATGGATTGAATTATTTCTAATAAAACGCGGATTGACAGTTCTCTTTGACGAGTATATTTTACTACACCTAGTGGTGCATCCCTGTTCTTTTAAGGATATTGGGACCCAAGGTCAAGAAAATATGAACCTTATTATCTATAGTTGTGGAAAGTGATATATGTGTTTTATTTTAATCTGGAGCAAGATTCAATGACTAGTGATCTTCCTCCAGTCATCGTTGAGTTTCCCAATGTGTTTCCTTCAGATTTCTCTGGTTTGAAACTAATGAAAGAGGTTGAGTTTTCTATTGAATTAATGCTTGGTACTCAAACTAGTATTTATTACCTCTTAGCAAATGGATATAGATGAACTAAAAGAGATGAATTCCTAGTTGTATGATCTTATTGAGAAAGTATTTATATGCCCTAGTGTATCACCTTGGGTGGCACCAGTTCTCTTTACCAAGAAGGATGATGACTCTCTTTGCATAGTTTCATCTTGGAGTTTAGGAGAAAGGGGATGAAGTTTCTTTAACCATTATTCAGTTGATACCCACTCTTCTTAATATATTCTTCAGGATCAAGAGCTTGATGACGATTTCCACAGCATTAGAGACTATCTTTATGGTAAGGAGATAGTTTCTGAGTGGTCATTCTCTAAAGGCATTCTATGTTATCAGAACCGCTTTGTTGTAATGTTAGAAACAAGGAATGCTGTGATAGGGGATTACCATAGTTCCCAGTAGATTATGAACCCAAAAACCACTAAGATGTTTCATGATATTCAGTGGTAGTTCTGGTTTATCGGTATGAGGTGGGACATTTCTGAGTTTGTCTCTCACTACTATACATGCCAATAGGGTATTACCATAGTTCCCTATATTTTTTATGATCATGTTGTCATATTTATTGATTTGGGAAAATATTATCATTTTCTATGTTATTTTTTTCAATATAAATGTTTATATTGATTATCTATTGAATTTTTTATTCACCTAATTCATATGATGAATGCATTAGATTTCATAATTGACAAGAAAAGCCTGTTATATCCCCTCGATGCATCAGTAGGTTTCATGAGATAGTATATTTTGGGTATTTATCTTACACATTTCTTATTTACATATTATTTCTTAGCACAAGGCTGTGATGGTATGATTATGATATCTGACATTATGCATTCTATCATTATGAAACTAGTTATTCTTATCTATGTGATTATTTATTTTCCTTTTCCAACCATAGATTTATTCCCCATTTTGTGATATTATATATATGTAATATTTTATTATTATTTATCTATACCATATTATCCATGCTTTATTTATTTTATGATAGCTTATATTGTACACTTTCCTTTACTAAGAATCTGAGATCACACTTTATTATGTTTTCCTTTCATGAGGATAGTAATAAGGGATCTATAAATGAATTCAAGGATTTTACTAGAATAAATAATAAGGTTCTCATAAGAAATTTTTATTTTTATTTCATTATTTTAGATATAATATGATAATAATTTATGTAAATAGTCTCCCAAGAATACTAAACTATTCAATCCTTCTAGATGTGATCCCTTGTATATTTTTACCAAAGTAGTAAAATAACCATCAGATCCAAATTACTGGAGTTAGTGTAATGAAACTATTTTTTTACTTATAGAACTTTGGAATATTTTAAAGAATATATTCAGAGTTAAGAACATGTTAAACTTGGGATTATAGGATCGTGGAGCCTCATTGTTGATATAAAAAAGTATTAAATATAATATATCACACACTTGCTATTTTATGGAAATACCAGGATATATTTCAAACAGTGTTTCAAATGGGAAATATGATACCTCCATTAAATAGAGAATGTTGGTTTTACTCTAGGTGTGACATAACCTTTTTACACATCAGGTGTTTTATTTAAGAGTGTCCATTGGTATAACAACAAAAAAAGTAAATTTATTATTTATTAAATACGATGTGGCCTAGAAACTTTCTATTTAAACATGATTATGAAAAAAATCCTTGGTTTATCTATATAACACTAGAGATTTTAGGGAACTGTGGGGTAGATCCTTAGAAGATGAAAATAGGATCATGGATCAATGATCAATTGGATAATGAGTTTTTCATCACCAATGGAGTTCTTGTATCTCACCAACGACATCGATGTGGAATTGTTCCTTTTCAATGATTGATCAAAATTAAAGTTTTATTTTTTTGTTGGATTAATCCCTATTATGTTTATCTAATATCAAATATGAGTTAATTCCCATAGAATATTAGTTCACAGTTTGATGTTTTGATTTTTGGATGATTTTAATCATCATAGAATTATAATTTGTCTAGCATTTTGTTGATCCTTTTTTATTATTCTATGATCATCATTTCCCCCATCAATAGATCATGGAAAATACAATCAATGAAAGATGTATGTTTCTCAATCTTTTGCTTCATTATTTTATCCCCTCATTCTCTGAGAGTTTATCATCAGTGTTCCTTTTGACTGGAAGTTCAAAAATATGCATAAATTGATGGTTTCAAAAATCAATATTTGGAAAAAAAATAATTTTCATGGGTTCAGATTCAGAATTAAAAGCACGATCAAGGTGTAATGATGATAACAGAATATTGGGAGTTTAGATTGGGTGTTATTCATTCATGGGTTAGCATTTCAGTGATGTGGTGCAATAAGATCCGACTTCCAGACGGATGGGTGGAAGGAATCTGGCCACCGATGATGAATCAAGCTCGATCAACTATAGATCTAATATCTATAGGATTTATTTTTGGAAAATATATAGGATATGGTGGAACGAGCGGGATACATGAGGAATTTTAGTGTTTCTATGAAAAATCGAAACACACGGTGTGTAGTTTAGAAGAACACACACTATGTGGAGCTATTTCCATGATATATTGGGTTTACACACAGAATAAAATATCACATGATATGTGGAATTTTAACTTCCATGTGATCCTTAAATAGTGACCCAGTGTGTACCTAGGGGTACACTAGCATAAATGGCCACATACATGACCAGTGTACATGAGAAAAACCAGTTTATATGGGCATGAAAAGAGTACACAAACATGGTCCGGATGACACTGACCTGGGCATAGACTCAGGCATGTCTAGGCTATCTAGGACATGTTTTGTATTCCATATACACACTTTATACTTCTCCCTAGGCTAGATTAATCCCCTGTTCTCTTCATTCTGGATGAGTAATAGAAGGGTATATTCCCTTGGTCCATCCCTATAAAGTTATAGTGAGGCATCCCATCTATATAATATGATTTATGATACCCTATATGGATTATTCTTGGACAGAGTTAGGTATCTCTCAATATAGCCTAGGTTGTGATACTTTATTATTTTTCCCTAGGTTAGTTTAGGTATCCCATTACTGACTTCAGAGGCATGTGATCCCCATCCTAGTGGATTACTCTGAGTAGGGTTAGGTATCCCCCATAGGCCCTGGGTGTGATCCCCTATATGTGTTTTTATATCTTATATGTTCTAGTGTGTACCTCTTCATAGAGTGGCCCAATGAGTACGATATCTCAGATGAGCACCGTCTGTGTTATAAAGACCATGAGAGTGAGTTCTCCCAGACAAACATTACCTTGAAGCCTTGAGAGGAATCCTAGGATGGTAGTATAGTTGTGACCTTACTTTGATACTTGGTGTTTATCTTGAGTAAATATGGGTTGATGTTATCCTTTATTATGAATTTAATCTTTTTGATTCTTTATGTTTGGTGATTTCAGGGTGTCATACAAGGTATGTTTATATTCACCCCTATATGGGAACTTCCCATACATGTCGTGTCTTATGCAGATGAAAATAATTTTGACAGATATCTAGGAGGACTAGGAGAAGCTGGAGTATAGTTTTTCTATATAGACCACAATTGGTTCTTGAAGTTTCATCTAGATAGTAGTCCCTGTCTTTCTAGCTAGTTTAACTCTTTTATAGTTTTTATGGGCTTGTATTTGATCATTTTATTCACTATACGTTTTTTATACTCTAATGTGGGATTTATTTCTATGCATGAATCTTGACATCGGTTGCATCATTCCTTTTTAAATTATATTAGTGTTTGTAGATTTGTACGTTTTTATAGGTAACTTAGGATAAGGCCTCCCGGGTGTGAGATATTCCTAGTTGGTGATTTTTTTTGCCTCTGGCCTATTATAGGTGGGCTTGGGATGTCACACTCATCTTGCCATTGTCCAGGCTATCCCTAGTGGGTCGGTTGTGACATTCGGGGTGTTCTAGTTGGTATCAAAGGCAGTTTAGTATAAAACTTGTTAATTAGATTTAGTAGAACATATATTTGAGAACATAACCCTATGATATAATCTTTGGATAAGTCTAAGTATATAATAACATCATAAAGTTTTAGTAAGGTAGTGATTGTGTGTATTTTCTAGAAAATACATCTGTTTCTGGATACTGGAATGTGGACACGGTTGTTTCACTGATTCACCTAGGGGTAACAAATCTGAAATGGGTGTATTAGGTATTAACTCGATCATCGCTAGTGCATGATGAGTGGTCCTAAGATTTTACACATGGGTAGACACTCCCAGGGGATATTATTTGGTTGATTTAATTTATATTTAAAAAAAATTATAAAATATTTCAAAATATTTTTATGATTTTAAGATATCCTCAAAGATACTAAGCTTATGATTCTAATATTATCTATGCATAAATTTTAAAATTAAATTAAGTGTTACACCAGATTTAGAATTATATAATATCATTTAAATTCACAATGTTATGCACCAATTTAGTATATGACATTATTTATAAATGACACCTAGAAGAAGTAATGGAAACCATATCAATACATATATTCAATGTAGGGATTTAACTCCTAGGAAATACAATGAAGCTGGATCTAGATCTAGAGCTGGATCTGAATAAATTATAATTATATTAGGGTAGTTGAATTAGGTTATGACTAATAACATTTCTTGTATGGAGCATCCTGTTGAACCTCAATATAGTGTAACAATTTTGGACTGATTCATGTATTAGAAAACTTCATTATTCAACAAGAGTACTAATCTACTAGTAGATGGGAAATAGATCAAGTCCTGGGAGAATATATTTCTTACTTTGGGAAGTAGAGAAAGAGAGACAGTGATAATGTTAGTTTATCATCTTAAAAGAGACACTTATCAATGGTGTTCATTGATCCAGAATAATAAGGAGTTATATGAAATAAATAGTATGGATTGGAAGATTTTCATAGAGATATTATTTGAAAAATAATTTCTTCATGAGTAGTGAGATGATATGGAGAGGAAATTTCTTAATCTAAGGTAAAAGGAAGGAGAAAATGTTTCTAAATTTGAAGCTAAATTTACAAGGTTAGCAATTCATAGGATATATTCTGTATGTAATCCAAGGGGTAATATTGATAATTTCTTTTATGGTATAAATCCTATACTTTGAAGGGAATTAGTCTCTCATACATTTTCCATAAATGAGGATAGAGTATCAAGTTCCATTAAAAAAGAAAAATAATTCTCTATGTCGTATTTTTTTCAAGGGAAAAAATAAGTAGAGGGTGACAGGGCACTCTAGAAAAGGAAATATGAAAAAATTAAAGAAAGAAAGAGTGAAATTTATAGATTTTAATAATTTTGGAAAGAAAAACTATGGAACATGTTTTCTGGGAATGATAGTTTTCTTCAAGTGTTGAGAGAAAGGCCATTGGGAGCGTTATTCCAAGAGAAATAAATAATATTCCAAATTTTAATTATTAAACTATAAATAGATAGAGAACTATGTGAATGGAAGCCTCAAGTTTTAAGGTAATTTTCCTAAAAAAGGCTAAGGGTTCAAATCCAAGATTATGTGATCACTATAGTTGAGGTTCAAGTTTCTAATGATATAGTTGCAGGTGCATTGATCATAGACTCAAGTTTAGCTAATGATTTATTTTATTATGGATCTTCACACTATTTTAAATCTTCCATGTTTACTAAAAAATTAATATTTTCTTAGTACCATAAGAAGATAATTGTCAATAAAGACTCCTAATGGAAATCTTAATGAAACAAGGATATGTTAGTTAGTTACCATAATGATACATATATTTACCCTATTTTAAAACTTGATTATTATAACTATGAATAAATTTAATACTCCTTATTATGAACTGGATTTAAAATTATAATGTGAACATTTATTACTGAGAGAAGGAAATTACATTTTTTGATGGAGATATAGAATACCATATCTTTAGAGGGGAGACTAAATCATTTGAATCATGATTGAATCCCCCTCAAGTAGATCTCCTTAAGTAAATTATTATAGAATAATAACTAGAAAAACATATAAATGGAAAATGTATGCTTAGAATTGAGAATGTACCAATTGTATAGGAGTAAATTGATTTGTGGCCTGAAGAACTTATTAGAAACCCACCTGATCATGAATTTGAGTTTTCCATTGATTACATCCCTGATGAAAACCCTATATCTAAGAGTCCCTATAGGATGGGTATATTGGAATTAGTGGAAATAAATAAAAAACTATAGGATATGTGTGATAATGAATTTATATGCCTTAGCGTTTCACCATGATGAGACCTTGTTCTTTTTTTAAGAAGAAATATGGGTCTATAAGGTTGTGCATCAATTATAGGGAAATAAATTCCATTATTATAAATAACAAGTACTCTCTTCACCAAATTGATAACTTGTTTAATCAACTTTAAGGTGATCAATATTTTTAAAAGAATGGTCTTTATTATAGGTGTCATCAACTATGAGTAAAAAATGAGTATATTCCAAAGGCAACATTTGATACACGGTATGAAAATTAAAAATTTATAGTAATTCCTTTTGGATTGACTAATTCAACCTCCATTTTTTATGGATATGATGAATTGAGTATTCAAGGATTTTCTTGATAATTTCATTATGGATTTTTTTGATGATATATTGATATACTCTCAAGTATATTATGATTATATGAGTCCTTTTCAAATCATTCTTATGAATCATATAGAAATTAAGTTATATGAAAATTTATCAAATGTGAATTATGGATTTAGGTTGTTTCTTTTCATTCCTATATTGTCTCCAAGGATGAAATATCATTCAATCCATTTAAAAAAGGTGGGGATGGAATGTTCAATGCCAAAAAATACAATTGAGGTATGTAATTTTCTTGGATTAGTAGGTACCTATCAACTATTTGTTTAATTTTTTTCTCAATTAGCTAACTGATTAACCAAGTTGGCACTTAAAGGGGTTAAGTTAATATGGTCAAGATAATATAAGGAAGGTTTTGATAAATTAAAGAATATATTGTTTAATGAATCTCTATTTACTTTACCATTAGGAAGGGATATATTTTTTATATTTACTAATGTATTAAATAATGGAATTAGTGGTGTACTAATAAATAATGATAGTGTTATTGCATATGCATCAAGGAAGTTAAATATTCATGGAAAAAATTATCCAACCCATGATCTCAATTCAGCAGGCACAATATTTTCATTTAAGATATGGAGGAATTTCCATTATGGAGAAATATGTGAAATATATATAGATAAGAAGTATGAAATACATATTCTCATAGAAATATCTTGACATGAGGAAAATAATATGATTAGAACCACTCAAAGATTATGATTTCTCATTACACTACCACCCTGGAAAGGAAAATATGGTGGATGATGTGGTGAATAGGAAAGTCTATGGAGTTTTTAATAAAATTAGGATCGAAAAAGATCCTTTATTCATGGAATTATTATAGTTGTATATATGAATCCTAAAGGAAGGATAAATATCATTTCTATTCTAAATAATTTCAAAACCATCCCTATTATATAAAATAAAAACTTATCATCTTGATTATGAGAATAATGAAAAGAAAATCAAATCTATGAATAACATAAATTTAGTATACCTCATATATAAAGATGGTATTTTGAAATATGGAAGGAGGTTATGTGTTCCATCTGTTCCTGAGCTGAAAATATAATTATTAGATGATGCTCAAATCTCAAATTTCTTTATAAACCTTGGTAGTACCACAATGTATCAAAAACTAAAGGAACACTTTTTGTGGGATAATATGAAATATGAAATTATAGACTATGTATAAATATACTTGGTTTTTAATAAGTAAATAATGAAATACAACAACCAAAAGGAATCATGAAACCTCTACTATTCCTGTGTATAAATGGGATGATATTTGTCATGAGCAAGACATAACACCTTGGTACATTGTTTCCTAGACTGATCTTGAAATGTTCTGAAGAGTGATCCCAATCCCACTGTGTTAGTGACTAGCACTTGGCATTATATTACAGATCAAAGGGAACAATTTTTCCACAAAAAATAATCCATAGATATATAACAATGTATAATAAAAGATAAAAAATTTTCATTCCAACACTTATCAAGGATAAAGTACCACTAATAGATATATAATCATCCCATGGTGAAACATGTGACAAATTATAACATAACATTCATCAAGCTGAAGTCTCACAATCCCTATGAAATAAGTGGACAATAGCTCCACCAGTCACCACCATCACTCTAGAGTCCCACAGATCAAGAACAACTACCACCTCCATGTGGAACTTTCCATTTATCTAGACTTGGTATAAAAAAATCTACAAATTCACAAAGAAAAAGGTAGGGAGTGAGCTAAATATCCTAGTAGTGTCTCACTAAGTTCTCCATAATCAATTTTATAACAATTAAACCATTCATGCTTTAAATTTAAATAAAAAATGGCATGGAAAGTCATTTACATATTTTAAAACAAAACTTTATTTCAAATTAAAGGATGAAATATGTAGGTCAAAACAACATTAAATGAAAAATTTATATAAAACCATTATATGAAATAGTTGGCATAAATAAAATAGTTCTATAAATAATGGCACATATAATAAAATCAACAAAACAAAGAACCATGTTCATATGCCTTGAAGTATGTTTGTTTTTGGATATAGGATCCTCACACTTCTTTGTCATCATCATGGATAAAGTATGTGTGAAAACTCCCTAAAGATCAAGCCATCAGGATAATCAATCAACAACACATTAGGGGAACCATCATGGGAAATCATGCCAAACCTTTTTTAGCAAGTGTTTTCATCATCAATACATTACTAGGGAGTCAAAGTCCTAGTGTGATTGTTCTAATTGCCTACTAAATACTTAGGATCACATGTGAATCAATCAATCAATCAATCAATAATTCTTGGGAAAATCATAAATTTAAAATAAATTCATTATTTTCAATTCAATTACCCAATTTCATGTTCCACATTCCTTTTCAATTTCAAAACCAAACCATAAGTTTTTATCAAATTCATTCATTTTCAAATCATCTGTAATTTTAATCCAATTTTCTCAAGAATCAACATCAAATAATTTTATGAAATAAAATTTAAATTTAATCCATAATTTTTCTCAAATCAACCCAATAATATCAATTCCATTGAAAATGGGTTTTTTTTTCACAATTTCTATTCCCTTTTCAAATCACACATAAAATCATCTCAAATCCTAGTTTTTAAATAAATTAAAAACAGATATCAAATCAATCTAGAAATTAGGGTTTCAATTATAGGAAAACATTATGGAACCACCTACCTTTAATCATGTGATCAAATGAACCGATACCTACAATGAGAACACCAATGAAGAATTAATGAAATAAAGATCAAGTAATAAAACCTGAATTCAAGATCCATCAATATCATGATGATCTATCAATTTTGAATAAGAATGGAATGGGTGATTGGGATAAACCAAATGGGGGGAGATCCACTTTTTGAGAGAAACAAAAACACTATCACTGCTGCTTTAATGCATAAAGTGAAGATATTGGAAGACACTATTTTTCCTCTTGAGTGCCTCTAAATACCAAGGAATCATATTAGGGTCAAATTGGGATGATTAAGGGTTAAAATCGAGGTCCCAAGATTCTTAATTAAAAATTTTGGGGATTAAAAACCCACATGCATGGTTTTATGGGTAGGGATGCATGGTTAGTAGTAATAATGCACCCTAAAAATGAACCCTTACTTGAATTTTGGATGGGTTGTGCAGTTTGGATGCATGGTTAAAGTAACTATGGCCAACCATGCAAACCCCCCTCATTCCAAGAGTGTATGGTTTGGAGGCATGGTCACACGGTTTAGAAAAACCATACACCCCATTCCAATGGCTCAAAAAGGGCGCATAGTTTTATGGAAAAAATTTCTTGGTTTTCCCTAGGCATGCACCAACTGTGCATAGGCCCCAAAACCTCCAAATGTTTTTAATATTCACCTGAAACAACCCAAGACAATACTGAAACATAACGAGATAAATAAAGGGGCTATAAGTACCCAAAATCAAGTAACAGGATGTTACAACCTCCCCATAATAAACAATTTATGTCCCTAAAAATTATTTCATGTACTTTAATATCAAAGTGGAAAGGCCAATACTCTATTATCAATGCCTCATGCTCCCAAGTCTCATGAAAATCAGAACAATGCAACCATAACACACCAACCAAAGGTATAGTCTTCCCATGGAAAACCTTTTTCTCAAAATAAAAAAACCTGACTAGATTCTCAATCATGGATAAATCAAGCTCAACATCAAGGTCTTCCCATCTTAATATATGAGAAGGGTTAGAAATACACTTCTTGATATGTGATATCTGAAACACATTGTGGATCGATTTCAACTATGGTGGAAAATATAAATAGTAAGACACATTTACCACCTACTCAATAACCTCAAAAGAAACCATAAGCATGGGTCAAATATTTCCCTCCATTATAAGCTATCAGTGACCCAACCAGGGTGAAATATCAAAAACAAATGGCCAGTAACTAAAAATTCTAAAGTTATACATCGATGATCATGATAGGATTTATAAAATATTTGTTCCATAAACATTATCTAATGAATAAACTAAATCTTCACTATTGTATCTTAGACCAAACTTATTGCAACCCAAGAAGATTCAAAAATATCAAATAAATATAATATAGATCTATAGGGTTGCCATGAAAGGCCTTAAAAGGTTCCATTCTGATAGCCTACTAGAAACTACTGTTATAAGGAAACTCTACTAGTAACAATTGGACATCCCAAGATCCACCAAATTCAAGAATACAATCACATAACATGCCATCAATAATATGTATAGCTCATTATATATGGAAATAGTTCTATGGATGATATGCTATACTCGATCAAAATTGGGATTCCAGTGCCTCCTAGAGGCCTTTCCAAAGATAATAAGTAAACAAAGGATCCCTATCAGAAACTATAATAAATGGAACTACATGTAGTATGAAAATATATTTAACATATAGAATTCCAAAATACTCAACATTTATTATATCTCAAATGGGTATAAAGTGAGCTGATTTGGTTAGCCAATCTATCACTACCCATACCACACTATTCCCTTGAGAGGTACACAGTAAACCAACAAAAAATCCATAGAAATATCATCCCAATTTCAAGTGAGAATAAGAATGGGATGAAGCAAAGATGAAGGTTTATAGTGCTCAACCTTAACCTTATGAAAATTATCGTAATGAGAAACAAATTCAGTGATGTCTTGTCTCATACATGGATACCAGAATTTCTGCCACATATCATATAACATCTTTATAAAAATAGGGTGCACCACCCACTAGGAATTATGACAATCCCCCATAACAATCTTTCTCATGGTAATAGGTATAACGTTCTAGTTCTGTAAACATAGAACACCCTCAAAACAGAATGACTACCTACCAATGGTCTCTCCACTATAAAAAGTGTCGCTAATGTCACATAATTCAATATTAGACTACTGATCCTAAAGAATCATCTAAATAAGAGAGGAGTTCAACTGAATGTTTGTCATATCAAACTCAACCACATATTACCAGACTTCCAAATGAAACTAAGCAAAGAGAGCCATATAATTCCACTCTTCTATTGATTATTTTATAGTTTGGGTTTGAAGTTTCTTTCTCAAATCATCAAAAATGAAATTAACCTTACCTGGGGTGTAGGAAATGTTGAAATAAAATTATTATAGGTACTACACACAATTCCTTTTTCAAAGGTTCAACTATTTTTTAGATAATTTATAAATCAATATTTTATATTAAAAATAAATAGTAAACCTCTACCCAAAATGGTAATGCTACCAAATATTTAGAGCCATCATCATGATTATGATTTTGAGATCATGGGTTGGGTAATTATTATCCTATGTATTAAGTTTTATACAACCTTAGGATACCATACGATCACCCTACATAATAATGAATCCCAAACCCAAACCCGACAAGTCATAAAATATCACATAGCCCTTCCCAGCCTATGAAAGAGTCAACAATGGAATAAAAGTCAAGGGAAATTTTAACTCATCAAAATAATTCTCATATTTTGAATCCTAAATGAACTTTAGTCATTCCTGAGTGAGGGAAGACATCAAATAATATAGCTTCGACAAATATTTAATGAACTAGTGGAAATATTCCACCAAGACCAAGAAGCTCTAAATCTAAAAAACATTATGAAATTTCTCCCCTATCATAATAGCCTCACCTTCTTAGGATTGAATAAGTTACCATTTTATGATACCACACATCCCAAAAAATTCACTTCCTGAATCCATAAATAAAATTTCAAAAGATTCTCATAAATTCAGTGATTTCTTAAGATTTCTTGAACTAATCTCCAATGACGCACATGGTCTTCCTCATTTTTGGAGTAAACCAAAATTTCATCCATAAATACTACCATGAAAAGGTCTATATACACTTGTAATACACTATTCATTAGTACCATAAAAACTTTAGGATCATTTTTTAGACCAAAAGGCATAACAAGGTACTCATAATGGATATACATACTCTTAAAGGCGATCTTCAAGATGCCATATTCTTTAATTCTCAACTGGTGATAACTATATCGACGATCAATCTTTAAGAACCAATTCAGCCCTTTCAAATGATCAATCAAATAATCAATATGTGGTAATAGATAATATTTTTTTACCATAACTCAATTTAGTTTTAGGTAATCAAAACATAGATGAAGTGCCCCATCATCTTTCCTTGTAAAGTTAACAAACATTTCCCAAGGTGAAACACTCAAGCGTATAAAGTATTTCTATAAAATATCAATGAACTAATCCTTAAACTGTTTCAATTTATCTAGTTCCATATGTTAAGGAGGAATAAATATGGGTTTGGTACCTGTTACTAAGTTAATAGATAACTCTATATCCCTTAAAAGTGGAAAACCAGAAATGTGAGATGGAAACATGTTGGGAAACTCAATGAAAACTAGATGGAGATCACCACTCAATGATTACCTCTCTAAGTAAAAAGAAAACATTGATATTACCTTTCATAACTCTATAAAATAATGTCTAGATCTACTCAACCTCAGATCCCTCTCTCCCTGAAAAACATGGCACACCCCACCAGTGATAGTAAAGTATACCCGCTGAAGGTAATAATCAATTTCTTCCTTGTGAGAAATCAACCAATCTATATCAAAAATGACATCAAAAGGTTTTATTTCAATAACCATAAAATTAAAAGTGAACCCAATATATGATAGTGAAAAAACAAAATAGGGATATCAAATACCTTTCTCTCTCTTCATTCAGAGGGGCATAGTAATACCCATCACATAAGAAAAAATATTCCTAATAAGGTTTAGAAAATAAAAAACATGAGTCAATACAAATAAATGAGATGCACCAATATCAAATAAAGTAGTCACTAAATATGAAGCTATAATGGTTGTACCTGTCACTATCACTAGACCCACATCAATTTCCTCTAGCGACTCTTAAACTTCATAAAGAAGCTTCATCTTGGATCCCTATGGTTAGAACCCCCAAGTTCTTGAATCATCTGATTGAACCACAATAATTTTCAAAGTTGATGAGCCCATTCCACTGTGTGGGGTAGAAAAAATATGAAAAAATTCTACAAGTGTCCTAAATGACTATGATAGATATAGAAATTTGGTTCCTTAGTACAAAACCACTTTAAATTACCAACCTTTTGACACTAAAATAAAGTCTTAAGGCCTATTCCAGGAACTAAATAAGGTCTGTATGAGGATTTCTATCTAGAACAACCATGAGACTCATAAAACTTTATCTTTACTTAAGAAACCAGAAAAACTACCCCTGGGAGAAAAAGAAACTCCTATCAACCCTGAATTGCTAGTCGGTTCAATATTAACCATCAATTATCTATCCAACACATCCATATAAGATGTGAGATTTAAATAAAAACCTAAGATCATATATCATATCAAATACCCATATCAAATATTAAATCCTTTAGTTTCTCATTTTTTACAACCTTATGAGGAAATTGTACAAGTTTAGAAAGAAGTTTTCATACCGATTTATAGTCCTGTCACCTTATTGTAGGTTGAGAAACTCTCTAGAATTTTCAAAAACCATGAATTCTAGATAAAACTGATCAATAAAAATAAATGCAAATTCTTTCCACTCAATTAATTTTTGTTTCTTCACCGTATCCATCAAATCCCACATTCTTCTGCTAGGTACTTCCATCTTGAAGGTATCACACTTTATTTTTATCGAGTCAAGTATTTACAAGAATTCAAAAAGAAGATAAATTTTTTTCAACTATTAATCTACCTATTGAAGATCATTTGAGCCTTATAAAGTTGGTGGATTCTGGTGAAGAAACTCTTGATCACAATCTCAATATTCGTCCCTTCAATTTTCCACTACTAGATCATAAAAGGGAATGGGTGCATGTACTTTTTCAAGTGTTTAGAATTGACACACCACTATCTCAACAATATTTTAGTCCACTGGGGGATTTTCTAAATAAGGTACACTAGAAAATTCCCCCCATGGACTATTCCAACATCTTTTTAGAGGAATGATTCTACATAACATCAATAAAAAAAATGAAAAAATCAGTAAGTATACTTAGATAAATAACCCAATTTAGGGATACAAGAATATAAATTCCATTAAATAGGTTTTACCTTTTTGAGATTTCAAAATACTCAAATTAGAAGTAGGTAAAAGATTAAAATCAGATCAAATTATCACTCAAAGATATTTTTCTCAAACACCCATGGTGACTTAAGGTTTGTTATGATGAGAGATGGATATGAAGTCATCGTAACTACATTATAAGTTCTAATAATACTACAAAATATATACCAAGACATACCATACTACATACCAAGATTAACAAAAGATAAACAACCTGTACCTTTGATACCACTTTATCATGAACCATCCCATATACCCTATTAAAATGATAACTGAACTTGTCTTGACATGGTCCAAATGGATTTCACGATCCCCATGGGTTGGATAATAACACCTAGAATCATATAAAATATTAAAGGTAATGGTTTTTTCATGAAAAAAATCTATAGATACATAATAGTAGAAGAGAAAATATAACTATTCAATATGCCAAAAGTTACCAAGGAGAATTTACCACTAGTAGAAATATAAACATCCCAAGTTAAAACATGATCCAAGGATAACATAACATCCATCAAGACTAAGTATCATAATCCCTATAAAATATGTGGACCATAGATCCACTAGTCACCACCATTACTCTAGAGCCCCATAGATCAAGCACAACTATCACTTCTATGCGACACTTTTCCTTTCCCTAGACCTTATATATAAAAATCTACAAAATCATGAAGGCAATGGTAGGGTGTGAGCTAAACAACATAGTAAGGTCTCACCATGTTTTCCATTATCAATTCTATATAAATTAGTCCATTTATGATTTCAATTTAAATAAAACAGATCATGAAAATTCATTTTCATATTTTAAACCAAAACATGAATTTAAATCAAAGGATGAAACATATTGGTCGAAACATGATTAAATGAACATATTAAATAATGATATTATATAAAACAGTTGGCATGAATAAATCAGTTCTATAAATATTGTCATGTATAATCAAATCAACGAAACAAATTATCTTGGTCATATGCCCTGAATCACATGAGTTTTGGGCTATAAGATCCTCAAACTTCTCAATAATCATCAAAAATAAAGAATGTCCACACACTATCTAAGGATCAAACCATCAAGATAATCAATCAATACCATATCAAGGGACCCATCATGGGAAATAATTATAAAGATGGTTTAGTTAGTATTGTCATCATCAATCTATTTATATGGAGTTAGAGTCCTAGCATTCTTATACTATTCACATACTTACTACTTAGGTTCACATGTGATTTAATTAATCAATCAATTAATCAATAATTATTGGAAAAAATATAGATTTAAAGTTAATTTATCTTTCACAATTTAATTTTCCACTTTTAAGTTCAACATTCCTTTTCAATTTCAAAACCAAATCATAGGTTTTTATCAAATTATTTCTTTTTCAAATAATCTTTAATTTTAAGAAACTTTTCTCAAGAATAAACATCAAATCATTTTATCAAATCAAATTTAAATTAAAACCATCATTTTTCTCAAATACACCCAACAATTTAATTTCCATTAAAATTGAGGTTTTTTAAAAAATTCTATTCCCTTTTCAAATCAAAAATCAACTATTCTAAAATTTAAGTTTTTGAATTAATTAAAAACTTATTTAAAATAAATAAAGAATTTTGGATTTAAATTTTAGGAAAAACATTATGGAACTACCTACCTTTAATAATGAGATAGAATGAGTTAATTCCCATAATGGGAATGCCAACAAATAATGAAGGAGAAGTTGATCAAGGAATCAAACCTAGAATCAAGATACATCAAATCAAAGATTAAATCCATTGATATCATGATGATATATAAATCTATAATAGGTTGATAAGGATAGATTATAATAAACCAAATGATGGGATATCCACTTATAGGGAGGATATTAAAGGATATCACTAGTGATTTTATTTGTAAAGAGAAGATGATGGAGGAGTCAATTTCACATCTTGAGATCCTCTAAAGACTAAGGAATCATATTATAGATTAATGGGGTTTATTAGGGGTTAAAATGGGTGTCCCAATATTTTTAATTAAAAATTAAGTGGATTAAAAACCTGAACACATGGTTTGTTGGGTAGGTCCACACAGTTAGTAGTAACCGTGTGCCCTAACCATGCACCCCTACTAGACTTCTAGTTGGGGATAATGGTTTGGATCCATGATTAAACCAACCATGATCTAACCGTAAAAACCCACTCTTTACAATGATTCACATTTTGGAGGGGTGGACGCATGGTTTGGGAAAATCATGCACCCCCTTCCAGTAGATTCATAAAGGGTTCATGGTTTTCTAGGACAAACTGCATTGTTTTCTCTAACTGTGTGCCAACTGTGTACAACCCCCACAACTCCAAATTTTTTCAAAGTTCACTAGAAACCACCCAAGAGAATACCTAAAAATAATATGATCAAAATAATGGGATATAAGTAACTGAAATCACATAATGGGATGTTAAAATATTAAAATCAAAATTTTCCACTGGATTCCTAAATAATCCTAGAAAGAATGATTCTATATGGGTTATTATTAATCACCATTCTATGTCTGCACATTTAATCACTATAAGGGAATATATATCTCTTTATTTTATAATATAGATTTATATTAATGAAGTTTTATACTTCATGGTGCACCTATTTTTATTGTATCTGATTGTGATATGTGGTTTACATCGAAATTCTAGAAGAGACTTCAAAAGGATGTTGACACCGAGCTATATTTGAGAACTAAATATCATCGTCAAACTGATAGGATAACTAAAAGGACTATTCATAAATTATAAGATATGTTGAGGTTATTCTTGATTGAATTTGAAGATATATGGGTTTAATATTTACCTTTGGTGGAATTTGTATATAATAATAACTTCCATTCAAGAATTCAAATGTCACCATATGAGGCATTGTATGGAGGGTTTTATACTCCGACTTTTTTGAATGAATTTACTGAAAGGAATATTATAGGACTAGATATTGTGGAGGAAAAAATATAAAAAATAAATACTATTCATAATCAATTTAATGAAACTCAAATTAGATAAAAAGTTATACTGATAACTGAATGAAGGATTTATAATTTCAAGTGGGAGATTGTGTTTTTTTGATGGTATCTCTATGGAAAAGTTTTATATAGTTTGGTAAGATAGGGGAACTAAGTCCAAGATATAATGGTAATTTTGAAATTTTGGAATGAATTAGATCTTTGTCTTACCATTCGGAAAATTCCACCTCTCTAAAGTTCACAATGTGTTCTATATCTCTTTATTAAGGAATTAAATTCCAGACCCAACACATATTCTCACCTTTGAGAAAATAGAATCAAAACCAAAATTTTCTTAACATGAAGATACTTTCCATATCTAAACATTAGAGATCAAGTTTTGAGTAATCAAAAGACTCAACTGGTAAAGGTACATTGGAGAAATCATAAGATAAAAGAGGAAACATGGGAACCTAAATTAGTTATGATGAAGAACTATCCACATATCTTTATATGGTAATATTTTTGAAATTTCAAGTATAATTTTTTTAAGAGGGGAGGAATGTAACACCTGAGATTCAATTGTAGTAAGTAATCTTTTCTTTCTAAAGAAACTGTAGTAAAACGCACATAGATTTATTCTATAATGCGATTAAAACCTAAATTAACAAATTTTATATATTTAATTTTCTAAAAGGGTATAATTTATAAAATAATCATATCAAAACCATTTGAGGATTAAAATTTGATAATTTTCTAAAAATATTAATTTTCTAGTGAATAATGAAAAAATAACAATTTTATCGAAAAATGTATTTTCCATTAAATATTTAAAAAGTTCCATTTTGTTTTGAATTGATTTTAAAATTTCATTAGATTATTTTATTAAATATAATCCAATAAATTTCATTGGAATCAATATTGGTATTAATTTTGGTATAAAAACATTTTTATGCTTAAAAATGCTTTTTTCTGGAAAACAGTTTTTCATCACATATTGTGAACTTATATTAAAAGTAATTTTTGACACTTTTAGAAGATTAAAAACATAAAATTAATTCAATATAGGGAATAAAAATAACTAATATTATCTAATAAGGTCATCTTAATTTTTTTCCTAATGAATAGTAATAGTGGTAAATATTTATCACCGCGGTTTAGGGTAAATGTGTTTAAAATTAAGTGATAATACATTAAGATAACACACAAAAAAGTATTAAACCTCATTGGTTGGTTGTATTTAAAACTAAAACTTATTATATTTGAATATATTTCATTTCTGAGCCATTTTTCTTGAGTAATACACTAATATATTTTAATCATTTGGAAAATTCCAAGTGTGTCCTCTCCCTCACATATAAAAGGACACCACTTATCCTCTATTCCTCAAAATTAAAGAAACTATTAGTTAAGAAAATAACTACCTGAATAATTTCCAAAAAAACCTCAACATTTCCTAAAGGTATTTTTTTGATCATAATACCATCCTAAGAAGGCTTTATACATAAACTTACAGAGGTTTTTTGAACAAGAGGTATAGTTCTTAATCGAGTGATTATATTTTATTTCATATTCTACTACCTTAAAATATTAAATAACCATAATAATATAATAAAATAAATATAATAAATATACTTAAATGTTATTATATTTGTATATATAATCTTATTCATCTCTTTTACATCCTATGGAAAATGAAAACATGGCTCATGCATATGTACGACTTATCGTCTCCACGTAGCGGGGTAATTCATTTTTCATCACCACTTTAATTAGATGATTATAAAGATAGAACTAATAATTGTATCTTATATTTATTAAATAATTATGGTTATAGAAATATAATATATCATATACCTTCTTACCCTTATACGCATTAAAAAATGATAATGTCACTCATGTGTACGTGTTGGCTACCACCTCTATGAAGCGACGTTATTCACTTTACCAAACCAAATTTCATGGATGATTATAAATATGTATATAATGAATATATATGATATTTATGCCATAATTAAAATTATATATATTATTTGACCATGTTCAAGATTAAAATAAAGAAACTACTTACATGAAAAGGGATATAATTAACACTAAAAAATAGCGATTTTAATAAGGAGTTATTAATAAAAGGATGTTGAAATGTTTTTAGTGGATAATATAGGAAATTATATGTATGTATATGATTCTATTATATAATTATAACAAATTTAAATTCATTTTATAGTATTTTAAAATCACTTATGAAACAAGTCAGACCAGAGGTATAGGTTTATTTCACAATATCATCCTTATTTTGGATTGTTTATTTTTAAGTTTCCATTGGATGAATTATATAATATTTTCTACCTTAAAAAAATATATTTTTTCTCCTATGATTATTTATGGGTTTTTCATGTATTAGATCCATTTTTACTTTTTTTGGCACTCAAAAGACCACAAGAATGTTTTTAAGGAAAACAAAATTTGTTTTAATATTTGAGTGGGAATTTTTTTACCTATATATATATATATTAAAATGTTTTCAAGAATATTTTTAATATTATATAATGTTTTATTAAATTCATTTTTACCCATGTTTTAATTTCTATAGTTTTTTTAAAAGAAAATTTGTTGTCATTTCTCAAATTAGTTACTTTTTACCGAAGGTGTGAATGAAATATTTGTTTTAATGCTTAAACCACACATGGATTTTCCTACTGTTATGAATATTATTTTCCTTGAATCTTACTTTAAAATTTTCCATGGATATTTTCAAAGAAAATGTTTTCCTTAAATTTATAGATATTTTTAAATTTTAAAAAAGTGATTCCAAAATTAAAAGGGTATTTTCCCCAAGAAATGTTCTAAGGATATTTTAAAAGTATTTTCATCTTTTTCAAAATAATTTAATGAATATTACATATTATTAGGTATATAATATAATTTTACCATCCATCTTATTCCTCTGGATGGATTATGACCATGTTGTTTTATTTACTTATTGTGTAAAATATTAACATTTTGTATACTAGTTTTTTCAATACGAATGCTTATGTTGATTATGTATTGAATTTTTATCCAACCATTTCATATTATGAATACATTGGACTTAGTAAGTAATGAGTGGGACCCATTATAACTCCTCAATGCATTGGTTTCTATTATTAGATAAACTAGTTTGGGTATTTGGTGTATTTCTTACCTATTTACGTAATATGTCTTAGAACAAGGACATGACGATAAGATTATGTTTTATAAGATTATGAATTCTATCATTATGAAATTTTTTTTATACATGTGATTATTTATGTTTATATGTTATACATGGATTTATTCCCCTTTTTATGATATTACTCATACATAATATATGATTATTATTTATCTCTTCCATTTTATTCATTCTTTATTTATTTTATGATATCTTCTGTTGTACACTTTCCCTTACTAAGCATATTAGATCACCCTTTATTATGTTTTACTTTCCCTGGGATACCAAGAAGGGATATATGAATGAAGTTAGGGATTTTACTAGAATAAATAATAATGTTATCATAAGAATTTTTAAGATTTATTTCATGATTTTAGATGTAATGTGAGACTTTTATATTTATCTAGTCTCCCAAGACTACTAATCAATTCAATCCTTTGAATTCAATCCCTTTTATTTTGTGATAATGTAGTAAAATAAATATAGACTCCAGGTTACTAGAGTCAATGTGTTAAAATTATCTTGATAAATTTATGGTTGTATTTATTGATGATATCCTGATATACACTAAAATACATAAATAACTTTAAAATAATTTGAAAATAATTATTGATACTTTCAAAGAAAAGGAATTATATAGGAAGTTTAGTTACTGTAAATTTTAACACATGGAAGTTTCCTTTATTGTCTATATTATATCAGAATATGTAATACTTGTTGATCCATCAAAGATAAGGGTAGTCAAAGAATGTCCCATATAGAAAAATATAACTAAGATATGCATTTTCCTTGGTTTAATAGGTTACTATCATGAAAATGGGTTAAATTAAAATAATGAAGAAATTGTGAAGAAAGTTTTTAAGATTTAAGGAAGATATTTTTTAATGAATTGGTATTTAATTTAATATTGGAAAAGTAAGGGTTTTTAATATATAGTGATGCATCAAAGAGATTTCTGGATTGTGTGCTTATATATAATGATAGAGTGGTTGCTTATGCATCAAGTCAATTGAAGATCCATGAAAAAAATAATCTAAATATTGATCTTGAGTTGAATACTATAATAATTGACTTAAATACATGGAAGAACTATCAATATAGAGAAATATGTGACATATATATAAAAAAATATTTGAAGTAAACATTCTCTCAGAAAGAGATCAACACGTGAAAAAGAATATAGTCATAACTACTAAAGGACTATGCTTTCTCAATAAACTACTACCCTGGGAAGGTAAATAAGGTGGCTAGTGTAATGAGTTGGAGGTAACATGGAGTTATAACTATGATGAGAATTAAAAAATATCTTATATTATGGTATTTAGTAAATTTTGATATGGTAATTTTTAGGAAAGTAGAAACATCCTTCCTTTTTTGAGCATTTTCTAAACTATTGTTTCTAGAAAAGATAGAGAAATACTACCAGGATGATATGGATTCACAAGGGAAAATTAAAGTAGTGAATAATGAGTAATTGATAGAATTAATCTATAAATATGGAGTTTTGAAATATAGGAAGAAGTTATGTGTTCTATCTATACTAGAGATAAAAGGGAGAAACTAGATAAAACATACATCTCAAATTTATCTATCCACCTTAGTAGCACAAATATGTATAAGGTTTTAATAGAACATTTTTTGTGGGATGGTATGGAGTGGGGAATTGTAGACTATGTGTGTATATTATTGGTTTAACAATTAGTAAATTTTTAAATAAAAAATCCTAAGGGAGTCATGAAACCTTTTACTATACCAATATGGAAATGGGAAAATGTTATAATAGACTTTATACCTGGACTTCTAAAGACTCATACTAAGAAATATGTAATATGGTTAATTTTTGATCACCCAAACAAGTCTGTAAATTATTTTCTAGGCAGGGAAGATCTACCCATATTACACCTTACACAACTCTATATTATTGAAGCCGTGAGACTTTATTGTGTTCCCTTTTCAATTATATCTGATCACGACCCTCAGTTCGGATAAATTTTTTTGATGAGTATTTTAGAGGCTCTCAATACTGATATATATTTGAGCACACCCTATCATGCCTAAAATTATGGGTTTTATGAAAGAAATATTGAGACATTGGAAGACATTATGAGATCTTTCTCACTTGACTTTCAGGGTATGTGGGGTCAGTATGTACCTCCAGTAGAATTTTTGTACAATAATAACTTTCATTCAAGCATCCATATGTCACGATATGAAGAATTATAAAGGAAGGGATATAATACTCTAACTTTTTGGTAATATGTTGGGGAAAGAAATATAGTAGGATTAGAACTTTTCAAGGAGATAACTGTGAAAGTAAAAAATATTCAAAATCATCTTAAGGTAGCTCAAAGCATGAAAAAGAGCTATACTGATAAATGAAGGAAGGATATGTAATTTTAAGTGAGGATCATGTTTTTATAAATATTTCTCCATAGAAAAGAGTTATGAAATTTGGTAAAAAGGGTAATTTAATCCCAAGGTACATTAGGCCTTATAAAATTTTATAGTGAATTGGAGTTGTGGTTTACTGATTTGCTATGCCACCAAACATCTCTAAAGTAGACCACATATTACATGCTTCTTTATTAAGGAAACATATAATAAATACAATGAATGTAATCAACTATAAAGGAATATATTTGGATATTTAATTATATTATAATGAATATCCTGATCCAAATTATTTCCTTTATAGAGAAAGTAAAATCATACAACTCGGATGGTGAATGTTCCTTGGAGAATTAAAAAACTAGAGGAGGCAACATGTGAGCTTGGAGAAGCTTTGATAAAGGATTAACCAAATTTTTTAATAACAAAAAAATATACAAATTTTAAGGAAAATATTATCTAATTGAGGGAATGTAATACCCAAGGTAATCCTATAGTAGGTAAACACCACATCCTTAAAATATTTCCCAATGCACATCACATTATTTTATTATTATAATAGAAATAGTTTGTGTTTATATTTAAAAATAAAATTAATAAATTTTAGAAATTTAATTAGATAAAATTAATATAATTATTTAGTATATCATATAAAATTTAACTTATGGTTAATTGATTATATTTTTCAGAAATATTCTATTTTTCTATGAATAGTGAAAATGTCGATTTTCACAAAACCATCATTTATTTTATTTAAATAAAGAAATTAAAAAGTTCTATTTCATTTTTAGATTTAGGTTTAAATTAAAATAATAATTTTTTATTAAATATAATATAATTAATTCTATATTAATTACCATTATATTTGACTTTTGTATAAGTCTATTTTATGTTTAAAAACACATTTTTTTCTAAAAAACTGTTTTTTGTTGTGTTTTGCTCACTTATATTAAAAATAAATTTATTCAAATTATAAAAATTTAGTCTTGAAAAATGGTTTTAATATTTTTAACTAGGAGTTTAAAATTTATTAACGAGGGAAAGTTTATTTTTGGTCATTATGAATAGCGACCTTGGTAAAAATGTTGTTACCACGATAAAGGGGTAAAAATGGTTAATTAAGGATAAAACATTCTGATAAGGTCACATAACCTCATATTAATTCTTATTGGATGAAAATATTTCTATCATTATAAAATTATATTTTAAATTTAATTATTTTAGGGCCACTTTACGATGGGTAAGGCACTTATAACATTTAAAATTTAAGAATAATTTCAAGTGTGCTACTCCCCTCACTTATAAGAAGAAATCTCCTATCTTCACTCATTAAAAAACATCAAGAACTATATATCATCTAGTACCTACCCAAATAACTTCCTAAGTTCCTTCCCTAAATCCTAGATATCCTTTTATAATATAAATACCAACTTAAGACGACTTAAGGTGTACGCTAAAGGAAGTTTTACAAAGAAGTGGTATAACTATTAATCAAGTACTTTCATATTTATTACTTATTCCACTTCATTAAAACCTATAATTACCATGATATTATAATAAAATAAGTATTCATTATGTTTATGGAAAACCCCTTTTTCATCTACTTTTCCATCCCTTATGAAATGAAAACATCACTCATGTGTATGTGTGGAATACCATCTCTATGAAGTGATGTATTTTGTTTTTGATCACCACCTCTCATAGATATTTATAAATATGAAATTAATGAATATATAATATGTTTATTAAATTATTATTCCTTTTTAAATATAATATATTTTCTACCTTCTTACCCTTTCATCAATTGAAAATTTATAATGTCGCTTATGTGTACATGTGGACTACCACCTCCACGAAATAATGTGAATTGTTTTTTATTAGACCCTCAAATGAATGATAAAAAGTATGGGTTTAATAAATAAATATTATATTTATATTATTATTATATAAAATTAAACATTTATCTACTTTATTTTATTTTTATCTGTTAGAAAAATGAAAATGTCGCTCGTGCGTACGTACAGATTGTTGTCTCCATCAAACGATATATTCCATTTTTCTTGTGAATTTTTAATGAATGGTTATAAAATTATATTTAATGTGTAAAATAATAATTATAGAATGTTTCATATTTTTGAGATGATAAAACAATGTCCAAGGTGCAAGGACTATAACCATCGAACTGAAACTTATATGGAAATTGGAACGGTTATCCTTGAATTATTGATTTTAACAATAAATAATAAATAGATGGGCAAGAAGAAATTAATAATGGATATTATATAGTAATATAAATAAAAATATGGTTCTGATATAGAATTATAATTATTATAAATTTATTTTATAGGATATTAGAGCATGTTTTACCCAACAGAAGTCCAAGGTAAGATTTTTTTTCACAATATCATTCTTATTTAGGATTGTTTATACTTAAGTTTCTATTGGGTAAATTATATTATATTTATATATTAAATCCCATAAATTTTCTAATCCTATATTTATTTGTATATTTTTCATGTATTATTTCCATTCTATATCTTTTGGGTTCTCGAAACCAGTGAAATAATTTTTTAACAAAAGACGACTTTATTCCTATTTTTTAGTCAGAAATCTTTCTCTTTCATATAAATATTCTTTAGTTTTCTTTAGGTGTGGTTTTTATATACATGAATGATTTATTAATGTAAATTTTATTTAAATATTAGTTTATATTTGAAGTTTTAAAAGGAATCTATTTAATATGTTCGTTACAAGTTATTTTTGACTATTTATGAATTTGAAAAAATAATGTTTTTTAACATTTACCAGATGGCCTTATTTTTTCACCATTATAGCCATTATTTGTTACCAAGATTACTTTAAAAGTTTCCATGGTTTTTCAAATAAAATATTATTCCCATTATTCTTGTAATTTTTAGTTCTAAATATTTTCAATAGAAAATGAAATTTCATCTTATTAACAAAGAGACTTTCTAATGTCATTATAACGACATTTTTCATCGAATTCAATAATATTTAATGATTTTTTAATTCCATGGAAATTTAATATATGGATTTTATCCAACTTATTTCTTTATAAGTCTTATTATAATGACATTCTATTTATTTATAAGGGAAAATATTTACATTTCATATGATAGTTTTTCAATATAAATGATTATGATGATTTTGTATTTTATTTTTATTCACCTCTTTTATAAAATGAATGAATTGGAATTAGTAAGTGATGGGTGAGGCTTGATATTATATATTCCTTCGATGTAATGGTATTTTTCACAAGACAAACTAGCTTGGATATTCAATATATGCCTTACCTATTTATGTATGATGTCTTTGCATGAGAAGTGACCCAAACTAATCATGGATTAAATGATACTTTGATACCATGGTTTAAATAATAAATCTCAAAAATAGTCACATAAACCAAAGAACGAAAGTTTTGTGTCTCATAGATTAGATATATAAATATCTTATTTTACTACACTTGTTAAAATTTATTCTTAATCTAAATCCACTCATTGGAATTCTAAGTGACATAATATTATTCAAATACCGCAGAAGGGAAAACATAAAAATAGGCGAGTTCAAAAAATCAATAAGGAATTACATATCAAAGGCCATAATGGTTAGATCATAAACATATCTAAAATCATGAATCTAGAAAAAATATATGATTTAAAAGAACATAAAAATTAAGAGTTAAACATAATAATGAAATATAGGAATAACATCTCTAAAGATAACACTTTTACCATGACATGATAAAAATAGAACACGAAGCATATAAAAAGGGTCATGGATTATAGGAAAGAAAGTGGAACAATCATAAACATAGGATATCTTATCATTATGAACCTATCTATCCGCTATCCTATTCAGTCATAAAATTATGAGTAAAGATAAACACCATCACAATTGCCCATTGTGAACCTAGCTACTTGATAACCTGTTCACATAAACTTTATATCACATGAGATATCATCCTTTACCCAATTAATTTTAAAGATATATAGGCCCCACTTTTTTTATAATCCATACATTTGTGTGCCACTTAAAAATAAAACATTCATGAACTCATAAAGAACCCATGGAAAAATAATTGGTTTTGTAAACCTTTTAAAAAAATCACATATCATGAACTTAAGAAATCATAAGATATAAAAATACATTTTTCAAAATGAATCATATCACAATAACATATATATAGGGTGATAAAATCATCACTTCATGAAAGATAAACCTTGGAGGGTAAAAATATGTGAAAATAAAAGAGTTTTCACAAAACCTTTTTAAAATATAAAAGTAAAAATTACTTTAAAAATATAAATTTTTATTAAGTAAAAGAGAATAATTTTGAAAAATTTAATATAAAGAGTTACAAATAAAACATCTGTGAAAATAAATAATGGTTATCATAAAGGATGAGTTAAAATACTTTGAAAAATATTACTTTTGAAAAGAATCATAATAATTGAAATTAGAAAAGGATATAATGTTTTCATAAGTGTAAGAGAATATAATTTATAAATTGTTACTTTTAAAAATAATATTTAATAATATAACCTTGAAAAATATATAAAGGTTATAAAAATAAAATATGGAGTGGATGATAAAATTTTTTATTTTGAAAAGATGGGAAAACCATTTGAACATTTTGAAATAACCTTTTTGAAAACCCACATCATTAAAAATATTGTAATATATTTGTTTTAAAATTAAAAAGGGGAATAAAAGGTTCATTGGAGATAAAAAATTCAGTTTTAAATATATATTGGACAAAATTTTTCGGAATTAAAAACAAGGATATTAAATAATAATCCACTAAAATAAATGGGAAAAATTATTAACAAAAATGAATTTTAACAAAACTATAGAGTAGTCATGGAAGATGAATTTGATTTGGATCATTATTTTCCCAAAAAAGAAAGTGAAAATAAAATATAAGATCATTATAGGTTATTATATATCAATATTTAATTATTATATTCAAATAAGAGTGATTATTACATAAGGAAAATATTTGAGACATGAAAACCCCTTATAACCTTTGTAACATTTGAATCAAAACACCATGAGAGGTATAGAATTAACAATAACATTTAATGTCATGAAATAAAAGATAATAATGATAAAAAATTTAAATAGGCTATTATTTATACCAATGAAAAGGAAACATGGTGTATAACTTAAACATGTACCAAGAGCTTTAAATTTGAGACAAAGAAACCCTTACGAATATAATAATATTTGAAGTAATGATCCTTTGGAAATGAAATCATGGGGAAAATTGTAAATCTAGATAAATTAAATTGGAAATAAAATTTTATACAGTATTTGGATGAAATAAATTAATATAGAATAACAGTTTACAAGAATAACCTTTATAAATCAATAAAAGAAAATTGAGTTATGAAAAACCCATAAGGATTGAGTGAAAATTCAATCAAAAACCCCAAAAAAGGGAGAGAATGGAATTAAACTTAAAATACCATAAATAAAATATAATTCATGATATTTATATAAAATATTAAGTATAAAAACCACTTAAATAATAATTGTTTCATAAATATGAACTATGTCTCAATGAAGGGAAATTGAAATGAAATCCATTACCTTGTTTGCTTACTTTTTAAATCACACTCTTACCTCCTATAAAACAAACATAAATAACTTAATATCTTATTTTATAACATTAATACTAAATATTACCCTTTTAAAATATGTATTTTTATTTTTTATCATGATTACATTAATTAGTTACAGTGTATTATGACCATCGGGTGTTAATAAATTTAATTTTTTTGCGCATGTTTAATAATGTTGATGTATTTACCCATACTTTGAAACCAAGTTAATAAAAAATATGTTATTTTAGGTAATTTAATATATATCTTATATTTATTTATAAATATTTTATATCATTCCATAATTGTTTTATTTACACTTTCTGAAAATGGAATTGGTGTTGGCTTATTTATGTTATTTTAGAAAATAAAAAATGAGACTTTAATAATAAGTTAAATAATTAATATAATATTTCAAAAACCATATAAAAAAATAATTTTAAAATTTATTAAAATAAAATTAGTTTTAATGTTCCCATATTCATCCATAAATTTTTTTTATAGCATCATTTATGTAGGTGGTTAAACCGACCCAAACTTGAACACACTTTAAATCGATTGTTGAATATAGTTAAAGAGATGTTTGTTTTGAAATAATATCATTATAAAAGAATCATAATGATATTTTTTTTATTTTTTATAACTTTTAAACATATTTTAATATGATTAGATAATGTATGAAAATATAAATGAAAAGTGAAAACATTTTATCATGGAGACGATAATATACACGTATCCGCAATTATCATTCCTGTTTCTCAATGCATGAGAGGGGGTGAAGGTGGATATTAAATTGAGATTTTATAATAATAATTATATGATATGTATCGTATTTATTCATAATTACCATAATTAATACCATTTATTAAAGGTGATAATGAAAAACAAATGATGGCACTATGTGGAGGCGGTAGTCCACGCAACACACTAACAATGTTCTTTTGTTTTCTATAAATGAATTGAAATGAATAAATAGGGGTTATAACATTAATATAAAAACATATAAGTATAATAATGATAATTAATTCATCATATTATTATGATATGATATTTTTAATAGTAATATTAAGAAGAAAGTCACAAGAAGAAGATAATACTTACGTTTGAGACTTAATTTTTCCTTGGAAGTTCCCTGGAAATTGAAGGTATTAAGATAACTATGACTGAAAAAGGGATTGTTTTATATGTTATATGATTATAGGGAGTGGAAAAGGTTTTATTTGAAAGGGTAAATCCAATTTTAAGTGTAACTTTGTAAGGGTGTAAGTGGTATCCTTTTATAAGAGAAAAAGGGAACTTTTGGAAACACTCATCATTTTCAACAATGCCGTGACACAGTTCAAGGTTCAATGGATCAAAAGTGAAAAAATGGAGTGTTGTAAAAGATAAAGTAAGAAATATTCTCAAATACTTAATCAAAGACATGTTTTAAACACATTTTATCCATTTCTGTATAGTAAAATAATTTTTACCGTTTTACTTTTTACACGGGTAACTATTTTTTTAACCTTAGTGATTAATTTTGATAACTAAAATTAAAATTGACCTCATTAACTATTTTTAAATTTATAATTTTAAATTTTAAAATAATTTTATCATATCAAATTTCTAAATGTGTGATTTTTTTAAAATAAACACACTTTATCGCATAAAAACAATTTTTAGAAAAATGAACTTTCTCATCTTTAAATTTATATATAAGATAAAATAATAAATAATAATAATTTTAATGATATAAATTTATTTATTAAAAATAAAATTAAATGTATGATTATTTAATGGGAAGGAACAACTAGACCTCACCATAAAAATACTTTATTAAAATAATATTGAAAAAAGTTTTCATTAAACTAACATTTTTATTTAGTTCTAAAAATACTAGACATGGTATTTATATGGCCAAATAATATATTAAAATCCATAATTTTATTCCTTAAATACATATTTTATTAATTAAAATGTTTTTTAAACTTCTATGATATTATTTCATCGTGATAAAATCATAAAAATTATATTTTATGTAATTTTTTTTTCATCATAAAATCTATCTTTTCATAAAAAAAACTAAAATCCACACTAAGTAAATATTCATGAGAGGAGTTTAAAAACACACTTTTTTTTATCCAATTTAAATTTTAAAATTTTTAATTTCAGTTTTTGAATGGAATTAAAATATAAAGAAAATTTTTATTGAAAATAACCATTATTTATTAATTATTTAGTGTCTATAGGTAAATTTTTTTAATGGTTCACTATATTAGTGTTTTTTATATATTTATTAGTAATTTATTCCTAATATTTTGTGGTTGGTTTACATGTGTATTATTTGTCACAAGTTATAGAACATAATATATATTTTAATGGATTTAAAATCTCGAGTTGTTACATTCTCCCCCGTTAAATAAATTCCCTCCTCATAATTTTTATTATCATTTACTAAAGGATAATGATAATAGATCCTTGAGAAAATTAACATATATATATTATACTAAGATATCCACCTAAATATAATTGGTTTTAATATAAATCTACTTATCCCAAATATACTTCTTAGGAGTTATTAGAGACATACCTTTCACAACTTCATTTCCTTGATCTTGATTCAACCAAATAATAAATCAAAACAAGTTATTATAATATCCAAAATAATTAAAGTATATGAATATGAGAGTTCAATCCTATAATTTAATCCCCAATTCCACCTTCATTTCAACTTATGATACTTTCATTTCAATTATGTCATACTTGGTTGATCCTATAACTCTCTTGGTTCTACCTAGGTTACATTAAGTTGGGATATCTTAAGATTCTAATCCTAATACCTCAAATTAACTAAGAAATATATCCTTTATAGTTGTTCAAAAATATAATATGATCAACCAAATAACATACCTTGGGAGGTTCAAACCATGTTTTTAGTCTTAGGCTCACTCACCGTGCATTAGAGTGATGAATGAGTTAATGCTCATCCGACCCTTTTTGGGGTTATTACCCCATGGTGAATCTATTACACATCCTCATCCACTTGTATTATCTTTACAAGGATTTATTTCTAGGTAAAAACATATAATCAATATTTTACCAATATTTCAAGATATCATCCTATACTTAGAGTCATCTCTAGGTTTTTCACTAAGGTTCTCTAACCATAAAACCAACATTAACTCAAAAAATATCTAAAAATAACTAAACCATAATTTGATACCAACTAAAGTGACCCAACAGAAACACGACTTAAATAATACATTGATAACATGGTTTAAATGATAAATCTAATAAATGTTCGTAGAAGCCAAATAACTAAAGGTTTAGTGTCTCATATATTATCTACACAAATATATTATTTTACTACAATTTTGAACAAGTCTCTATAGACTAAATAAAATTTTAGAAATTATGGGTGACACAACCATATTTAAATCCTAGGGGAAAATAACGTGTTTCTTAAAGAATATTCATAATCTTATAAAGAATCAATGGAAAAAAATGATCTTCTCAAACCTTTCAAAAAAAATATAACATGCACTTAAGAAACTATAAGATATAAAAAATATAATTTTATAAAATAAATCATGTCATAATAACATATATATAGGGTGATCAAAACATAACTTCACGAAAGATAAACCTTGGATGAAATTTAGATAGGAAAATACAAGAGTTTTCAAAAAACATTTACAAACTTTGATGTAAAAATTAATTTTAAAAAAAGAAAAAAAATTGTGAAGGGAAAAATAAGAATTATGAAAACATTAATATAAATAGTTATAAATAAAACATCCTTTAAAATACATAATTTTTATAAAAAATGATAATTGAAAATACATTAAAAACTATTACATTTGGAAAGAATATTTAATAATTGAAACAAGAAAAATATGTAATGTTTTTAAAAATGTAAAAGAAAATACATTGAAAATTATTAATTTTAAAAATAATCTTCAGTAATTTAACCTTTAATAATATATAAAGGTTATAAAAATAAAATTTTGAGTGAATGATAAAGATTTTTATTTTTAAAATATGGAAAAAGCTTTTGAACATTTTGAAATAATCCTGTGGAAAACCGACATCATTAAAAGTATGATGATAAATTTGTTTTAAAATGGTAAAATAGGAATAAAATGATAATTGGAGTTAATTTTTTTTATTTTACACTAGGTAAATGATAATATTAGTGGTAATTAAAGAAATTTACATGGGAAAATAATTTGCTAAAGGAAATGGGAAATATTCTTAACAAAGATTCATTTTCACAAAAAAAATATTCATCAAGGAATAATTAATTTATGTGGATCATTATTTCACTAAAAATGAATGTAAAAATAAAACATAATATAATCATAGGTTATAATATGTCAATATTCAATTATTATAGTCATATAAGGGAAATTATTACCTAATAAAAATATTTGAGTCATAAAAACCCCTTAAAGCCTTTGTAACATTTGAATAAAACCCCATGGGAGGTATAACCTTAGAAATAAAATTGAATATATTGAATATAAAGTAATAATGATACCAAATTAAAATAGGGAAGTATTTAACCCATTTAAAATTAAACATGGTGTGTAGTTTAAAAATGTCTCAAGGTATTCAAATTTGAGACAAAGAAACCCTTACGAATATCACAATATTTAAAGTGATGATCTTTAAAAAGGGAATTCATGGTAAAAAATTTTAAATTAAAATAAATGAAAGTGTAAATAAAATTTTATAAAATCATAGGATGATATAATTCAATATAGAAGAATGGGGTTCAGGAATAACTATTATAACTAAATGAAAGGAAAATGAGTTTTGAAAAATCCTTACAACCTGGGTAAACATTCATTAAAACAACACATAAAAGGGAGGGAATGTAATTAAACTTAAAATAATATGGATAAAATATAGTTCATTAAATTTATATCAAATATTTAGTATACACCCCACTTAAATAATAATTGATGCATAAATACGAACTATGTTTTAATAAAGGGAAATTCAAACAAAATATCTTACCTAGTTTTCTTGCTTATTATACCAAACTATAAACTTATGTAAAACAAACCTAAATAACTTAATATTCTATTTCATAATCTTAATAATAAATAATACCATTTTAAAATACTTATTAAATAATTTTTATCATGATTTCATTAATTATTTATAACACATTATGTCCATTAAGTGTTAATAACTTTAACTACTTTGTGCATGTTTAATAATATTGATGCCATTAACCATCATTTGAAACCAATTTCATAATTCATACATCATTTAATGAAATTATACATATATATATATATATATATATATATATATCCTATATTAACTTATAAATCTCTTATATCATTTCATAAGTGTTTTAGTTATGCTGTGTGAAAATGGAATTAGTATCAGGAACTTTTGGTTATTTTAGTGAATGAAAAAAGATAATTTAATAATAAGTTAAATAATTAATATAATATTTCCAAAACCATATAAAATAATGATTTTATTATTAAATTATAATAAAATTATTTTTCATGTTCCCATAGACATCCATAATAGATTTTTATAGAATCATTCATTTAGGTGGTTAAACCGACCAAAACTTGAACACACTTTAACTCGATTGGTGAGTATGGTTAAGTAGGTGTTTATTTTGACATAATATCATTATAACATAATAATAATTATTTTATTTTTATGTTTTTATTATTTTGATCCATATTTTAATACATTTAGAAAATTTATGAAAATCAAAATCAAAATTTAAAAATGTTTCACATGGAGGCGGTAATCCGTATGTATGCATGATTAACTTTCATATTTATCAACACGTGAGAGGGGATGTAGGTGGATATTAAATATAAGTCTAATAATAATAATTATATTATATATATCATATTTATTTATCATTACCACCATTAATTCCATCCCTGAAATTTGGAAATGAAAAACAAACGACGTCACTTTATGGAGGCTATTGTCCACATAACACACTAATAATGTTATTTTATTTTTTATAGGTGGATGGAAATGAACAAAAAAGTGTTATATAATTAATATAATAACATATTTATATACTAATGATACTAAATTACTCATATTATTATGGTTATATGATATTATTAAGAGTAATATTAAGTGTAAAAGGTTAATAAAGAGATAATACTTACGTTGGAGACTTGATTTTCCTTAGAAGTTTCCTTGAAATTGATGGTCTTAGGATAAATGTAAGTGAAAATGGGATTATTTTTGTGGAATTGGGTTTTAATTATAGTAAAATTTCATAGTTTTATTGATAAAATATAAGGTTAAGTGTAACTTTGAAAGGGTGGAAGTTGTATCCTTTTATTAGATTAGAAAAGGGAACTTTTAGAAACATTAATCATTTTCAATAATTTCATGACACAATTCAAGGGTTAATGGATCAAAAGTAAAAAAGTTGGAGTTTGGGATTATATAAAGTAAAAACTATTCTCATACACTTTTTTTAAAACATGTTTTTCCCATTTCCCCAAAGTAAAAGTCTTTTTAGCATTTTACTTTTTACCGGGGTAACTTTTTTTTTAACTTAGTAATTAATTTTTATCACTAAAATAAAAATTTACCTGATTGCCTAATTTGAACCATATAATTTTAATTTTTAAAATAATTTTTTCATATCAAATTTATAAATGTGTTAAAATTGAATTTTAAAATAAACACAATTAATTATATAAAAAATATTTTTAGAAAAATGTAGTTTTTAATCTATAAATTTACATATTAGATAAAATAATAATTATTACTAATTTTAAGGACATAAATTCACTTAATAAAAATCTATTTAAAGTTATGAGGATTTTATGGAAATATACAACCTAATATCATCTTGAAAATGATTTATTAAAAAAGAAGAATAAAAATAGATTTTATTAAACTAATATTAGTGTAATGTCCTAGAAATTCTGTATAATTTTTTTAAATTATATAGAATTATTTTGAGAGCACGAAATCTGATGGCGTTCAATTTCGAGGCCCGGAGTGCCCGGAATGATCCATCAAAGTTTGGTTGAGTTTTAAGTAGCACGCGTAAGCAGGTTTCCTAAAATAGTGGAATAACTCTTAAAGGGTAACTCAGATCAGAAATCCGAGGGCACCATTGCGTTCAATATGGTGGGTTTACCCTAGGAGCGACTTAAGTTTAGTCAGCGCGGGCCTTCTGTGAGAAAACCCAAAAATGGAATAACCGTAAATAAAATAATAAAATAAATTATTTTATTTTTAAAATGATTATAACTCACAAACAGTAGATCATATTGAAAATTTGAGACTACCGCTGTACTCGTGAGGGTATTATTTATTTAATAAGATACTAACTTTGGCTGGCACGATCCACCAATGAAATTTAGTTTTTGTCCATAAATAAAATAATTAATTGACATTTATTTTATTGTAAAATCCCTAAATTTTAAACAGTAACTTGGATTTGAAGTCTGAGAGTACCTTTGGGTTTTTTGGGGCGTGTTTCACTTAGGCAGAGCCTAACCTCGACCGTCGCGGGTTAAGGGTGACTATTATAATTTTTCCAAACTTTTTTTGGGTACGTTCAGTAAACACGTGAGCAGCATTATATAACTTTTGAAACGGTGCTCGGAATTGAAATTTGAGGGCACCATTGAACTCACAACACCGATATTCTCTTAAGGAGACCTTCACCTTGACCACATTAGGATGAGGGTGAAAGTTAGTTTTCGTGAATTTCTTGGGAGAGTTAAAAGAATAAAACTAAAATAAAGAAAAACTTTTATTTTATTTTTAAAACCTCCCATTTGATGTTTAGTGGTGGGGACCACCTGAACTAAAAATACCCAATTTAAATTCAAAGGTGGGGACCACCCAACCCTTGAACTCCCCCTTTAATGGGAGATAACTCTTGGTTTTCCTCCCACTGATGTGCTAACTCAATTAGTTTATTTAATAAACTTATTTGGCACTTCACCATTTGGTTGGAGGATTGTTGGAAAAAGGGAGAGCTCTAGAGAACTTGGAAGGAGATTATTAAATGAAGAACATCCACTACAATGAAGAGAATCCTACAGAATCGGAGAACAAGGATGACGCTTGAGCCCGGATCGGAAACATCTTGTGGGAGAAACAAACACCGACGTCACCATCTCATCGACTTCGTCTTCTTCCTCATGCCACCTTTAACAGACAATTGAGGTAGGGATTTTTATATATGTTTGAATTTGTTTAATTGATTCTTCATATCCTAAATTCACGATGACGATGGCCAAATCAACATGGCCACCATCCCACACAAAAACCATGCTCCTCTTTATTTTTTATTCTTCGCACATTCTTCATGCATTTTTCAACGCCTAATATTTATTGGTACTAGGAACACGGAGTTTTATTGAGCGCGATATATGGACGTGAAGCTCTCGACGCAAGGATCTAAAAAATGCGATCGTTTAATTTTTCAGGCTTCGAACGAAGCTGCAATGGCTCGCAGAAGGAGGCGACCAAATGTTTATTGGCGCGAGAAATGCAATATTCCGTTGAGCGCGACATATGGACACGGTGCCCTTGACCCGAGGATTGAGAATATGTGATCATTTTATTTTTTGGGGTTAGAACAAAGATGCGAAAACCCACGGAAGGAGTGACGTGGTGGAGCAGGGCGGTCCGACGTGGATGGTACAGGCAGTGCGTGCACAACAAGCGGGGCCAGGTGGCTTCGGCCGACGATGAGGCAGATTAGGCGGCGATGCGAGTAGGTGACACGGTGGAGGCATGAGGTGTGCGAGGTGGAGGCACAACGGATTCATGGTTCATGTACAAGGGTGAAAAATAGTGGAAGAAGAAAATTAGATTGGAGAGAGGAAGGAATAGATAAGAAATAAAATTAAAAGAAAAATGAATATAAGAAAAGAGATAGAGGCACTATTTGGACCCACATGCACAAAAATGGGATACCCCTCTTGTGTGTGAATCTCAAATGAGATTGGAGAAACTTTCAATGAAATGAAATAATAATAATATAATAATAATAATATTATTTATGGTTGTAAAAACCCTATTTCATCCATAACTTATCCGTGCAACCCCAGTTTCACAAACTGTCAATGGCAGTGCAACCTTGACTTCGAGATGAAAATTATGAGTCCAATATTGGATTTCTTTTTCAGGTTTTTAGATTGTGTACCCAAAGTGCTCGGAAAATAATATATTTAATATTATTATTAAATCTTTGACCTGCCATAACTCCTACGTGCGACGCCCAATTGACTTGCCATAAATGGTGATGTGATCCTGCCATCAATACGGTCGATTCAAGTCTAATGTTGGATACTAAATTCTGGTTTTTGACTCAGGTTCACGAAACACCCAATAATAATATTACTATTATTGTGAGATCTTGTATTCGATATATCTTCCTCATACGGTGTCGAAATGACAAACTGTCTACGACACCAAAAACCTTGGATCGAGATAGTTCTTTTGTTATACCCCACTTGGGTTTTAGATAAAGTTAGTATACAATTGGGTTTGATCGAGCACGAATCCAACTGGGCCCTCGGGACTAAAAGGCTAATAACTTACAGACCGGGCGTCCGATTGACGCACCGTCTGTTACGTTAAGACCCCTATGACGTGGTAGTCATTTGAGTTACTTATTCATGGGACTTCATGTAAGATGGAGTATAGAACAATGGCTTGAGGAGCAGACCCTCCCAGAGATGAGCAAGCTTAGTGAGGGAACCCAGTAGCTAACTGTGACGTGAAGAATGAATAACGATCCTGTGTGGGTCAACACCGAGCGACCCTATGTGGGTCAACACCTAGAAATCCTGTGTGGGTCATCACTGAGCAATCCTATGTGGGTCAGCATCGAGTGATCCTATGTGGGTTAATACCTAGCGATCCTATGTGGGTCAGCACCGAGCGATCCTGTGTGGGTCAACACCGAGTGATCCTGTGTGGGTCAGCACCGAGCGATCCTATGCGGGTTAGCACATATAGATATTATGTGGGTCTAATGACACACTAAAAATGTACTATGATCCTATGTGGGTCTGATGATGGTTTAGGATCCTTCGTGGGTCTACCTCTTAACAGAGTAAGATGATTCAGTAGTTACATCTAATCATCTCTACTACTGTACCTAAGAAACACCTGGTGTGAGACGAGTCAGTACCTTTCTGGTATTATTCTATGTGGCGTACCTATGTGGTACTTAACTTCATGGTGTTTCTTCTTTTGTAGAACAGTTGAGCTTTGGGATTTTGAGTTGGACTATGTGTTTCCTCATGATTGAGATGGTTAGACTTGATAACTTAGGTATATGTATGGGAATATACCTACGTAGGGTTGTTAGTTGATTTCATGATTTTTGGTTTATCTTTTGTGTATTTTGTGAGACCTTGAGGGTCTCGGTGTCCCTACTGAGTATCATTATACTCACCCCTTCACGGGCTATGCCCGCACTTCATTGCGTTTGGTGCAGATGATGGACAACGCTGTCTGAGGACGAGAGTACCAGGACTGGAGGTAGATCGAAGGTGGACATTATACGAGGCATACCGCAGATACAATTAATCAAGATATGTACCTCCCCTTCAGGTAGGGTCCTTGATGGGTGTTCATAGGAGCTGTTCCAGTTTACTTATACTTTCAGTTTCTTGTACTTTCTAGTTGGGCTTGTATTCTGGCCCCTTTTACTTACTGCACTCACTCTGTTTACTATTTAGTTTACTTGAGTTCGTATCTTGCCGTGTGATTGGCTGCATGTGCTTACAGGTTATAGAGGCAATGCCTTCATAGTTTTAGGGAATACCCCTTCGGTGCTAGTCTCCATCCCTAGCCTATGGAAGGCGGGCTTGGTGTAGTTACGACACAGGCCCCGGGGGATGGGTCGTGACAAATTGGTATCAGATGAGTCGGTTCTGACATAGAATATAAGACTATGATATTTTTAAAGAAAATAGTGTTAAGTGTAGTGAGTGTGGTTATCAGTTTAGGGAATCCATTGTTGGTATGGCGACCGATATGTCCATACACCAGGACCCTGATATCTGATTTCTGACTCAGTGCACGAAAACAATGATTGCATGTGTGTTTTGAAAAGTTTTCTTGTGTTTTATTGATTCATATCACCAGGTATAACTAAATGACTGTGGCACACCTGTTTCTTATCAGGATGCCACTGCGTAGACAACTAGTTAGGATTCCCAAGAGAGTACACGATGACGGCCCACCGAGTGACGAGGCTTTGGTGCAGGGCCCTCTTACTATGTTGGCACCTTTGGGTGGTGTACTAGAAGCACCACCACCCATTGGGTAGCAGATATCACCAGCCTTACTGGTGGAAGGATCACGCTAACTGAGCATGTTGCAAAAGTTACAACAGCAGAGGCCTCCGAGGTTTCGAGGCGAGACAGATTCCCACACAGCTTAGGGCTGGCTGGAGGCGGTTGCTAGGGTTTTCTTCCTAGTTGAGAGACTAGTAGATCATATGGTGATCTTAGCTACTAGAATTTTCCAGTGAGTGACCATGAGGATGGTCTGCTTGGGGATGAGGCTTTGGTACTTGGACCATTGCCCGAGATGGTACCTTCGGGTAGTGTGTCAGCTATATCATTGCCCGTTGGTTAGCAGTTACAACCGGTGATACCGATAGAGGACACATATAGGCTTAGTGCCTTACATGTGATTCAACATCAGATACCCCTCAGGTTCTGAGGTGAGCTCGACTCACAGGCAGCTGAGGACTGGATTGAGGAGGTGGCTGAGAGTTCTCTAGAGCTTCTATAGCTTCGGCACGATGACATGTCGGTAGCTGAGTATTCATCGAGGCATACTGATCATTCTTGGTACTTGATGAATATGATACGATCAGTGCTTCAGAGCTCAGACCTCTAAGAAAGGTGTATTTAGGGACATCTGATCTAGTACTATTACTCTATGCATTCCTACTTATGTTAGGGTGATAGAGAGAACCTTTGTGGTTGAATATTCTTTGGCTGAGCGGATGCATCCAGTGAATGTTAGCAGTGAGAAAGTAGAAAACTGGTGCCAGTCTTAGAGACTTGGGCATGTAAAAATGTTTTGAGAAGAAGAAGTGTTAGGTAAAGATGAATCTGTAGGGCTGCAGACGTCGAAGCCGAGCTAGGGGAGCAGCATGAGGTGGTGTACATTTTGACATGTTACAACCAACCCCAATTGTGGTCCCCTCCAGGCTCAGGGAGATGGAGGAAAGTGGAAGAAAGTAGCTTCATGAGGTCAAGGAGTGTGACCCAAGGGCTCTAGGAATGATTCGAGGTATGGTCTGTGACTACTACTAGCTTCCGTATCAATAGACATAGGTACCAATCATTCCTTCCTTCCAAGAATCTTGTCCAAGACCTAGAGTTTCTGGTTAAACCGTTGACTTAACACTCATGTATGGAGATACCTTTGGGAGGAGACTTGATAATCACACTTATACTGATGGTGTGATCTGACCCTTGAGGCGAGAGTTTTAGTTGGAACCTCTTGGTGGCAGTGTTGAGGCCTTACGATGTTAGTTTGGGTATGACTGGACATCCAAAATTCATACTCAGATTGACTGTATTAGGCAAAAAGGTTGTGTTTTATCTACAATGTTGGGATGAGGTTTTTTTAGTTGGTGAAAAAATAAACCCAGGCAGCACAGGATAAACTCCTGCATAGGAGGGTGCGGCTGATCACTCATGAGTCAGCCAACCTTACCCTCGTGGCAGCAGAAGTTTTGAGTTTTAAGTTCCCAACGGGAGTGGCTATAGTTCCTCAAGGACTATAAATTTAAGATAGTCTATACTCATTGGAAGGGGAACGTTGTAGCAGATGCACTCAACAGGAGTTCTGGTCTACAACTACTGAGTAAGGCGTCAGAGTAACTAGTTGCACTGTAGATATCCTTTGTGGATAGAGATGGAGCAACTTTTCTTCAGTATCTTACAGTCACTCCCCCACTTATTCAGAAAGTTAGGGAAGCGTAGCGTGGGGACACTGACTGTGAGGCTTGATGTGCATAGATATCCACAGGGCAGGCACCTGATGTATTTTCTGATGGTGGGGAGCATGTCATTCTCTTTAGATGACATACCACAATACCCATGTCGCTTCAGGAGGAAGTGATGATGGATTTACACACATCCCCTCTAGCGGTACATCTAGGAGTGGAAAAGATGTACCAGGATCTACGACGACAGCACTGGTGGCCAGGAATGAAGAAAGAAGTTGCAAAGTTTGTCTCTTAGTGCCTCACTTGTCAGCAAGTGAAGGCAGAACATCAGGTACCAGCAGGCTCGGTTCATCCTTTAGAGGTCCCAGAGTGGAAGTGGGATGAGATATCCATTGTCTTCGTGATAGGAATTCCACATACATAGAGAGGTCATGATTCTATCTGGGTGATCGTTGACCGACTCACCAAGTCGGCCCACTTCCTACCGATCAGAGAGCAGGGTTCAGTAGAGAGCTTAAGACACCTCTGTGTGCAAGATATTGTGTAGCTACATGGAGTAACCTAGATGGTTGTCTCCGATCGTGATGCACGTTTTTCTTCTCGGATATGGAAGGGGTTGCTGGAGGCTTTTGGGGCACAACTTCATTTGAGCACCACTTTCCATCCACAGATGGATGGCCAGACTGAGAGAACCATTCAAACTCTTGAGGACATGCTGCATGCTTGCATCCTCGACTTCGGTCGCAGTTGGGAGGATCACTTTCCTTTGGTGGAGTTTTCATACAACAACAGCTATCACTCCACCATTGGGATGAAACCTTTTGAGGCGTTGTACGGGCGAACTTGCAGATCACCTTTGTGCTGGATTGACCCTGGGGAGTCAGTACTCATGGGACCAAAGATGGTCCGGGCTACCATAGAGAAGGTGCAGATCATCCAGGAGCGGATGAAGACTACACAGAGCAGGTAGAAGTCATATAATGACAGGAGACAGAGACCTCTGGAGTTCGAGGATGGTGACAACATCTTTCTACGGGTCTCACCTCGATGAGGTTTGCAGAGATTTGGCCGAGACAATAAGTTATCTCTGAGGTTCATCGGATCCTTTCAGGTCCTCAGTAGAGTTAGCGAGGTGGCTTACTGCTTATCTCTTCCACCTCAGTTTCACCGGGTGCATGAAGACTTCCATGTATCCCAGCTGAGGAGATACGTGCATGACCCTTCAGACGTCATCGACCACAGAGAGATAGATATCGATGATAGGGAAACTTTTACAGAGGTTCTAGTAGAGATTGAGGATCGATAGGAACAGGTCCTTCATGGGTGGTCGATACCTCTAGTGCATGTACGCTGGTAGCACGGGAACCTCCAGAAGAGAACATGGGAGCGAGAGGCTCAGATTAGTGCTCAATACCCTCTTTTTGTTGTTTTTCCTTTGTTTCGGCTTTCAAGGATGTAAATACCTAAGGTGGGGAGAATGTAATGTCCCAGAAATTCCATATTTTTTTAATTATATAGAATTATTTCGAGACTGCAAAATCTGACAGCGTGCGATTTCGAGGCCCGGAGTGCCCAGAATGATCCGTCGAAGTTTGGTTGAGTTTTAATTAGCATGCGTAAGCAGTTTTCCTGAAAAAGTAGAATAAATATTAAATGGTAACTCAGATCATAAATCCGAGGGCACTGTTGCATTCAGGATTGCGGGTTTACCCTAGGCGTGACTTAAGTTTAGTCGGCGCAGGCCTCCTGTGAGAAAACCCATAAATGGAATAACCTTAAATAAAATAATTAAATAAATTATTTTATTTTTCAAATGCTTATAACTCACAAATGGTAGCTCGAATTAAAAATCCGAGACCACCACTATACTCATGAGGGAATTATTTATTTAAGAAGATACTAACTTTGGATGGCACGGGCCACCAGTGAAAGTTAGTTTTTGGCCATAAATAAAATAATTAAGTGAAAATTATTTTATTGTAAAATCTATAACTTTTAAACGGTAACTCAGATTTAAAGTCTGAGAGTACCGTTGGGTTCATTGGGGTGTGTTTCACTTAGGAAGATCCTAACCTCAACTGTCTCGGGTCATGGGTGACTGTTATAATTTTTCCGAACTTTTTTTCGGGTATGTTCAGTAAACGTGCGAGCGACATTATATAACTTTTGAACCAGTGCTCGGAATTGAAATCCGAGGGCACCGTTGAACTCGCAGCACCGATATTCACTTAAAGATACCTTCACCTTGATTGCAGTAGGTCGAGGGTGAAAGTTATTTTTTGTGAATTTCATGCCAGAGTTAAAAGAATAAAAATAAAATAAAGAACAACTTTTATTTTATTTTTAAAACCTCCCATTTGATGTTTAGTGGTGGGGACCACCCGAACTAAAAAACCCCAATTTAAATTCATAGGTCAGGACCACCCGACCCTTGAACTCCCCTTTTAATGGGAGATAACTATTGGTTTTCCTCCCATTGATGTACCAACTCAATTAGTTTATTTAATAAACTTATTTGGCACTTCACCATTTGGTTGGAGGATTGTTGGAAAAAGGGAGAGATCTAGAGAACTTAGGAGGAGATTCTTCAATGAAGAACGCACACTAAAATGAAGAGAATCCTCCGGAATCAGAGAACGAGGATGATGCTTGAGCCCGAATTGGAAACATCTTGTGGGAGAAACAAACGCCATAGTCACCATCTCATCGACTTCATCTTCTTCCTCGCACCACCTCCAATAGACAATTGAGGTAGGGGTTTTTATATATGTTTGAATTTGTTTTATTGATTCTTCATATCCTAAATTCACGATGACAATGGCCAAAAAAACACGGCCATCGTCCCACACATAAACCATAACCCTCTTTATTTTTTATTCTTCACGCGTTATTCATGCGTTCTTCAATGCCTAATATTCATTGGCGCTGAAAACATGGAGTTTTTCTGAGTGCAATATATGGATGTGAAGCCCTCGACGCAAGGATCGCATATACAAGATCGTTTAATTTTTTAGGCTTGGAACGAAGCCTCAATGGCTCCCAGAAGGAGGCGACCAAATATTTATTGGCACTGGAAATGCAATATTCTATTGAGCGCGACATATGGATGTAGAGCTTCGACCCGAGGACCACGAATATGTGATCATTTTATTTTTTGGGGTTAGAATAAATATGCGACAGCCCACGGAAGGAGAGACATGTCAGAGAAGGGTGGTCCGGTGCGGTTGGTGCAGGCGGTGCGTGTGCAGCAAGCAGGGCCAGGTGGCTTCGGCCGACGACGAGGCAGATTAGGTAGCAACGCGAGTAGGCGGTGCGGCGGAGGCAGGCCGTGTGCGAGGCGGAGGAGTAGTAGATTTCCATTTCATGTATAGGGGTTCAAAATCATGGAAGAAGAAAATTAGATTGGATAGAGGAAGGAATAGATATGAAATAAAATTAAAAGAAAAATGAATATAAAAAAAGAGATAGAGGCAGTATTTGGACACACACACACCAAAATGGGATACCAATCTTGTGCATGAATCTCAAATGAGATTGGAGAGAGAAACTTTCAATGAAATGAAATAATAATAATAATATAATAATATTATTATTTATGATTGTCAAAACCCTATTTCATCCATAACTTATACGTGCGACCTCAGTTTCATGAACTGTCAGTGGCAGTGCAACCCTGACTTAGAGGTGAAAATTATGAGTCCAATATTGGATGTATTTTTCAGGTTTTTGGATCGGTTACCTGAAGCGCTTGGAAAATAATATATTTAATATTATTATTAAATCTTTGACCCACCATAACTCCTACGTGCGACATCCAATTAACTTTCTATCAGTGGAGATGTGATCCCGTCATTAATATGGTCGATTCATGTCTAATGTTGGATACTAAATTTTGGTTCATGGCTTGAGTCCATGAAACACCAAATAATAATAATATTATTATTGCGAGATCTTGTATTCAACATATCTCCCTCATATGGTGTCGAAATGAAGAACCGTATGTGGCACCGTAAACCTTGGATCGAGACAGTCATTTAGGTATACCCCACTTGGGTTTTAAATAAGGATACTGTCAGGTTAGATCGATCATGAATCCAACAGGGCCCTCGAGACTAAAAGGCTAATAACTTACAGACCGAGTGTCTGATTGACGCACTGTCTGTTGCGTTGAGACCCCTATGACGTGGCAGTCCTTTGAGTTACTTCTTAATGGGACTTCGTGGTAGTTGGAGTATCGACCAGTGGCTTGAGGAACGAACCCTCCTGGAGACGAGGAAGCTTAGTGCGGGAACCCAGTAGCTGGCTGTGATGTGAAGAATGAATAGTGATCATGTGTGGGTCAACACCAAGCGATCCTGTGTGGGTCAGCACCTAGATATCCTGTGTGGGTCAGCACCGAGAGATCCTATGTGGGTCAACACCGAGCGATCCTGTGTGGGTCTGCACCTAGCGATCCTGTGTGGGTCAACACCGAGCGATCCTCTGTGGGTTAGCACCGAGCGATCCTGTGTGGGTCAGAACCGAGCCATCCTGTGTGGGTCAGCACCTAGAGATCTTATGTGGGTCTAACGACGTACTGATGATGTATTACAATCCTCTGTGGGTCTGATTATGGATTAAGATCCTTTGTGGGTCTGCCTCTTAACAGAGTAAATGATTTAGTAGTTACATCTAATCATCTCTACTACTATACCTAAGAAATACCTGGTGTGATCCGAGTTAGTACCTTTGTGGTATTATTCTATGTGGAGTACCTGTGTGGTACTTACCTTCATCATGTTCCTTCTTTTGTGGAATAGTTGAGCTTTGGGATTTTGAGTTGGACTCTGTGTTTCCTCATGACCGAGATGGGTATACTTGATAACTTATGTATATGTATGGGCATATACCTAAGTAGGGTTGTCAGTTGATTTCATGCTTTGTGGTTTATCCTTTGTGGATTTTGTGAGACCTTGAGGGTCTCGGGGTCCCTACTGAGTATCGTTATACTCACCCCTACACGGGATATGCCCACACTTCGTTGTGTTTGGTGCAGATGACAGACAACGCTGACTGAGGACGAGAGTACCAAGACTAGAGGTAGCTCGAACGTGGACCTTAGACAAGGAATTCTGCAGATACGACTGATCAAGATCTGTACCTACCCTTCAGGTAAGATCCTTGGCGCGTGTTCACAGGAGGTGTTCCAGTTTACTTGTACTTTCAGTTTCTTGTACTTTCCAGTTGGGCTTGTATTCTGGCCCCTTTTACTTACTGCACTCACTCTGTTTACTATTCAGTTTACTTGAGTTCGTATCTTGTTGTGTGCTTGGTTTCATGTGCTTACAGGTTATAAAGGCAACGCCTTCCCAGTTTTAGGGAATACACCTTCGGTGCTAGTCGCCAGCCCCTAGCCTATGGAAGGCGGGCTTGGGGTAGTCACGACACGAGCCCCGGGGGATGGGTCATGACAATTAGGACAAGGTATTTATAAGAACAAAGAATATATTAAAATGAATAATTTTATTACTTAAATAAATATTTTATTACTTAAAATGTTTTTATAAAACTTATGATATACACTTTCATAGTGATAAAATAAAAAAAATTAATTTCTACAAAAACATTATTTTTCAACCTAAAATCAATCTTTTCCAAAAAAATTATAAAATAAATACAAATATATTTTCACGAGAGGAGTTCAAAATTAAATTTTATTTTATCAAATTTACATTATAAAAAATTTAAATCCAATTTTTTATGAGAAAGTACAATATAAAGAAAATGAATTTTATTAAAAATGACCCTTTTCATATTAATTATTTATTAGATATAGGTAATAGCTTTTAATGGTTTACCATATTAGTGTTTATTATATTTTTATTTGAAATGTATTATTAATATGTCATGGTTTTTTTATTTGGGTGTAGCATTTGAAACATGTTGTTGAACATAGTATGTATTTTAAAGGAATCAAAATCTTATGTCTTTAGAACATGAGGCCTTGATGCTAATATTTTGATGTCTGACATCCCACACTCTATCATTATGAAACCAATTAATGTTATCCATAAGATAATTTCGATTTCTATGTAATCCATGGATATTTTACCATTTAATGATATTAATTATATAGGATATTTTATTATTTTTTTTCTATTCCATATTATTCATATTTTATTTATTATTTGATTCCATCCTCTATATGATTTCCCTTACTTAGCTTATAAGATCAATCTTTATTATGTTTTAATTTCCCTAGGTCCACAAGAAGTGAAATTTTATTGATTTTAGTGATATATAAAAATAAATAATAATGCTGTCATTGGATTTTTTAAATTTTATTTTATGTTGTCTAATTTAATGTGAGAATCATGTATATATCTAGATTCTTAATAATACTAACTATTTGATCATATAATATATTTTTTAACAATTTATAAAGTTCATAATGGACTCCAGGTTACTAGAGATGGGGTGTTATAGAGGATTATGGGTTAATTTGGGATTTAAAATGGGATTTACTTATCTTGGAAATTAATATGGGCTATATATAGGGAGATCCAATACATGCCCAAAATCGCATTAAATTCTACTGAAGGTAGAATAATAAAATTTGGAATTAGAATATTCCCATAATATTATATCATATAATAGTTATAAAATTAGGATGAAATCATCACACCACTATTATTTTTCACTAATAATTATATATTTAATCATTGGGGTGGTGAATCGATGCTCTTATAAAAATTTCTACATATGAAGGAGTGCATCAAACTAGAATAAAATAAGATATTTTTAGTTTTTTAGTAGATGATGAGTGTATCTTTCACTAATTAAATTTCATGAACCACTCTAGATATTGTGATTAAATATAATTTTCCTTGTATCCTTGGATTTATAGGTTGGTGATGTGATTATTTTAATTAACCCTTAGATTAGTGAACTGGTAGAGTAATGTTCATACTCATTAAATTTGAATAATTTAAGTGTGCGTGGTGCATTATCTTGATCTTTATTTCCATACATTTCATTGGTTAACCTCATTATATCCATTTTAAATTCATGTTATATGGCCCAAAGTTAAACATTACTTAAACCCAAGATAAGTCAATAATTTGACTTTAATTCACATCGTGGATCTTTTCAGGTTTAGTGCTTTAGATAATTAAGTTATAACTCATACATAAAAACTTAAATATTACAAGTATACACTTTTAATCACTATGTATTTTTTCATAAAACAAAAACTTTTAAAAAGAAACATGGTTTCGTATCATAGCATAACTTTTCTTTGATCCCATCCTTGACTCTATTCTTATTTAAGTCACATGAAAAACATTTCAAAACTTAGGATAAGCCTAAAAAGCTTAGTAAGGGATACACAAATAAGGAAAACTATTATTTTTGGAAAAACATGTAAACCATGAATACTTTATCATAAAGTAATACTTTTCACCTTTATAAAGTAATAAATACTCTTCACTAAATATAATCTCATTTATTATCCTTTTTGTAACCAAAATATTACCATAAACCTATATAAAGTAACATATAACATATAAATGTATCTTGGGACATAAACACACTTAAATGAAACAACCATACAGTCAACTTCAACACATATCACTTAATGGAATAACCATACAACATACTTCCACAACCAATGCATTGAAGGTTATAACATAACCAACTATACTTGGTTTATCAAATAACCACTCATATTTGGTTTATCACGTAACCAACTACCTTTGTTTTATCACATATCCAACCATTAAATGTCCAAGTACCATTATATAATCATAACACATATAGATTGAAATTATCAACATTTCAATCTTAACATTTTATTTGCAATCACCAGAAATAATTTCAAGATATTGAAATAGTAAATCCACTTTCAAAGCCATTTTCAATACCAAAACACCCAAAAAGTGAATAATTGATTTCTTTTCCTTTAAAAAAATTAAATCTTATAGAGAATCCAAATATCAAATAACAGTTACGGTGGTAGAGAAGTTATTGTCGCTATATACGTTAAACAAATTCCTTTTCTTGTTTAGTAAAACACTTCATAGAAAAATATTCCTTTAGAAAACCATTGAATGAAATTAAAAGTCAAAGGGTATAATTATACACCATATAAAAGAATGTGGTGTATATTATCGAAATATGTCTTAATGAAAGGAGATTGAAAAAAAGTCCCTTACAAAGATCATATCATTAGATAAAGGATAAATCAATGAAATAATTATGTGTGATAAATATAAATACACCCAATATAAGTGGATATTCAGTGTAAAACAATCAGAGTTCATTTACACATATTTTTGAAAAAAAACCAATGACATGGATATTTAACTCAATGAATGGAGATTGAGTTAAGATTTACCTTACCTTGAGTCCGACTCATCACGTACAATAATTTTGTTCTTGAATAATAAACTTAGGTTAATTTATAATTTCTTGAAAGCCTTTTCAAGTTTATTATTCCTTTTATATCACTTATTACCATGTTATAAAAATTAAACAGTTATTTAAGTTCATATCGGATGTTTTGTAGATATTCGGTACTTGAGTCGAAAATGAACTTGTTTTGTTGTAAATTTTCCATGTGGTCAGAAGTAAATCATCTCTAGAATATTATTCATTATTTAAATATCATATATATCCAGTATATATGTATTTATAATATCCATAATATTTGGAGATAAGAAATGAAATGCACCGTTTATAGAGACGGTAGGCCGTACGTACGCATGAACGATACTTTCATTTCTTTGTCATATTAAAAGAATAATAATTAAATGATATAAATGTATATTATAATAACATTATTATATTAATTTAATTTATGTCCCATAGGTTTAACAAAACCATCCTTTATAAGTTCTATTTATAGCAGGAACAAGTCATATCACTTTGAGGGGGCGGTAGTCCACACTTCCTCAAACGAAATTATCATATTTACAGAACATGGAAAACATAAAGGTATGCTATAAATAAAAATTACAGAAGAATAGATTCAATAAAAATATAATATATATCATATGTAAAATAATTTTCATTACAATGGTCCCCATGATAGGTGGTAGGGGAAAATTAAACAATCATCATTTCGCGAGGCAGTAGTTCACCGTACACAGGAACAATATGTTCGTTACCCATTAAGTTGAGGTGTATGTAAGTGTAGATTGAAAAAATATAATAAAAAAAACCTAGTATATTTATAATACTTTTTTTGTTATGTAATCATATAATAAGAAAAATTTAGGGAGTGTATAATGGAAATGAAACTAAAAATCATGAGAGAAGGTGTTAACTATCAATCGGGTAACTTCCTTTGGTTTATACCAAAAGGCTTCCTTGGGAGGATTTCTACCCTAAGAGTGATTCTAGGATAAGGGGAGGTATTCTAGTAAGATTTTTTATAGGTATTGGCAAAAAAAAGGTTTCTTGAAGTGTGAGTATTAGATAAGAGAGGGTACCTTTTTCTAGGAGAGGGAGGTCACCCTTGGAAACTATTAAATTATTAAATTAATATAAATAAATTTTTAATTAAAAATGATCCAAATTGGGATATGTAGAATATAATATAAGGATAGGTCTAAATCCTATAATCCAATAATTTTTTGACATGTATTTACTTTATTTTAAACCTTATCTTTTTAGTTTACCCTTAATTATTCTCTTTTTATTTTAATTATGGTAATAAGATTTTAATTATTAAGAGGCTAATAATTTTACTTATATGGGGTAAATTTCTAATAATTGTAAACTTAATGAAATTTTATAACTTATAATAGTAAATTTTTTATTTTAAAATATTTTCAAGATTTTTAAATAATTTAATAAATTATTATTTTTATAAACATCAATTATGTCATGTTTTATACTATTCATTTTATTAAATTTAAATAAAATATAAAAAGAGAGATAATTTCAAAAAAATCAATTAATTGTATTATAAAATGTGATATTCACCTATAAAAATTTCATATGACATAAATTATTTCATATAAAATTTATTTTAATATTTATAATATCATTTATTTTATATTTATATCAATAAAATAATTATTGTATCACTGCTGCGTCAATATTTATGGTAATTATTTAATCTCTAAAAATTATAAATAAATTCACATGATGTGGATAATTAAATTATATTTCTCAAGAATACTTATTTTCATAGTTTCATTAAGTTTATTATTACATAATTTTTTTATTCTTGTAAGAGATAAGAGTGTGACTTGTTGTTACTTTCTTTTGTTTTAATAATAATTATATCACTTTCATGGAAAAAAGTTCATTAAACGAATCAATTTTGATAATTAGGTGTTAAGGGTCTACTTTTATTCATACAATAGTATTTTGGAAGGTGTTAGGGTAATTTTATTATCCTTAATATATTATTTGTTACCCCAATTTACTTGATTTACCTTTAATCGTGGTAAATAAAAATTACCAATGTTTCTATTCATAATGTCCAAAAGTAAAAAGGGACATATTTATACAATTTGTAATTTATGATTAAAAATATGGAATCCATTTTTCCAAATTAAAAAACATATAAGTTTCATTAATTAATTTAAAATTAATTCCCATTGTCAAAATGAGAAAACTGGTTTTTTAAAAGTAAAAACCATCAAAAGGTTGACATGTGTTTATATCAAATTTAAATGTGAAATTACTTATAATGAATAATATTGTATTAAATGGTAAAAAAAAATCTAAATATAATTTAAAACTAATTAAAATTATAATCTATCAATACAAATAAATTATATGAAAAGGCAGTTTTGAATTAAAATGCAGTATTTTTCACTATTCATTAAAATATGAATTTTATCAAAAAAATACCAAAATTTCAACCAAAGTAAATTTTGATGTCCTGCTTCAAAATAAGAAGTTTATTTTTTCAAATGGAACATATTAAATTAAAAAAAACTATATTTATAAAGGTTTCTCTATCAAAAGGTGGTAAAATAACCTTTTAAAAATATTAGAGTATTTTATGTTTAAAATTGGATTCATTCTCATTTTAAGCCTCTAAAATTTATTTGATGAATGTAAAAACATTTAAAAAACATGTGTAAACATAGTATAGTTAGTTCTATTCATCCTCTCCAATACAATATCTAGGCATTAACTACCATTTAAAATAACAATGTTAATAATGTATTATTTTTTGGTATAAATCAGTTTTGTGTGCAATGTAAGATTTTGGAGAAACCCGTTGTTGAGTGTCGGATACACTATTAGAAAAAGAATCATCTTTTAACATAAAATTCATATATTATTTATAAATTTTAGTAGATATGAAATTTTTTATTTTATAATTACCTAGGATGTTACATCCTTCCCCCCTTTTGGAAATTGCGTCCCCATAATTTTATCCACTTATCAAATAAGTGGGGGTATTTATCCTTCATAACATTTTCAAATTCCCATGTCATATCTTTAACCATATGGTTTTTCCACAAAAACTTAACCTGAAAAATAACCTTATTCCACAACACTTTCTCTCTGCGGTCAAGAATATGGACTGGCTATTCCTCATAAGAATGATTCTCTTACAACCAAACTACTTCTAAACTCAAAACATGAGATAGATCTAGTATATACTTTCTTAACATTGAAGCATGAAAAAAATTGTATACCTAGGATAACATCAGAGGTAAAACCACTCAGTAGGCAAATGAATAAACTTTCTCTAAGATTTCATAGGCTCTAATGGATCTTGGACTCTGCTTCCCTTTCCTACCAAAACAGATCACACTTTTCCATGGTGAAAACTTTAGAAAGATATGATCACCTACCTTGAAAGAAATATGATTCCTTCGGTTATCTGAATAACCTTTCTACCTACTCTGAGCTGTCCTTATATGCTTCTAAATCAACTAAACTTTTTCTGCCATCTATTCTACCAATTCTGGTCGCATCAACTTCCTTTCACCAACATCATCTCAAAAAGCTAGAGTTCGACACCAATTTCCATATAATGCTTTAAATAGCGCCATATATATACTAGAATGAAAACTGTTATTATAATAAAACTCAACCAAATAAAAATGTTGATCCCAAATTTCCTGGTAATATATTTAACAAGCACATAGCATATCCTCCATGGTCTGAATTTTTCATTCTGACTGCCCATATGATTGAGGATAAAAAAGTTTCTGAAATTTAATTCAGTTCCCAATGACTTTTTAAGGTCTTACAAAAGTTATAAGTGAACCTGAGATCAATATCAGATATAATGGAGACATTAAATCCATGTAATCTAACTATCTATTTAAGATACAATTGAGAAAGTTGATCTAGAGATAGATTATCTCAAATAGAAAGAAAATGAGTATATTTAGTCAATCGATCTACCATAACCCATATTGCATTGTTACCTTGAGAAGTCTTTGGTAACCCCACTAAGAAATGCATGGATATATATCCCAGTTCCAATCTAGTACTAGAAAAGGCTGAAGCATCCCTTTTGGTAACTTCCATTCTGCTTTAACCTATTGAGAAGTCAAACACTTCATAGTAAAGTTAGAAATATATCTTTTCATTCCATCCCACCAGTAATACTCCTAAAGATCTTTGTACATCTTAGTACTGCTAGGATGAACTAAAAACAGAGTACTATGAGATTCACATAACAAATATTTTTTCAACTATGAATAAAAAGGAACACATAATCTCTTCCCAAACATAAAAACACAGTCTTTATCAATGTTAAATTTAGGTAACTTAACATTATAAACCAATTCTACCTTTTTCTAAAACTCACTATCTTCTTTCTACACTTGCTTAATTTTGTCTGACAGAGATGATTTCACTACCACCTGAAACAAAATGGAGGAATTTCTTGCACCAACAACTTCCAATCCAAAATTTATCAAATCAATAACCAAAGTATCTCATTCCAAACATAGTTTGTTTAATATATCATTACTATTTTGACTCAAACCATCAACCACTTTATTTTCCTTTCATGGATGGTAATAAATCATGCAATCATAATCCTTTATTAATTCCATCCATCTCCTCTATCTCATGTTCAATTATTTTTGAGTGAATATATACTTCAAACTTTTTTGATCAATATATATTTCATACATTACGTCATACAAATGATACCTCCAAATTTTTAATGCAAAAACAATAGAAGCTAATTCCAAATCATGTGTAGGGTAATTTAACTCATGAGGTTTCAACTGAGGTAAAGCATAAGTAATTACCTGATCATTATACATTAGGAAAAAACCAAGTAATTTCAATGAATCATCATTATAGATAAAAAATTCAACATTCATGAATGTCTAGGATAAAATTGGAGCATTTTCCAATCTTCTTTTCAATTCCTAAAAACAATCATCACATTTTTTTGTCTAGATAAACTTAAATACCTTATGTGTTAACTTATTTAGTGGGCTAGATAACTGAGAAAAGTTTTCAATAAACCTTCAGTAATAACCCACTAATCCAAGAAAACTAAAAATATCTAGGATATTGGTAGGTCTTGGCCACTCTTCAATAACTTTTTTTTAGAAGGGTAAATATTTATTCCATCTTTATAAATAATTTGACCAAGGTAATAAACTTTTTTGCAACCAAAATCATATCTTACTAAACTTTCCAAAAAATTTCTTTTCTTTTAAGGTTTTTAAAACAATCCTTAAGTGACTTTTATTTTCCTTATGGCTTTTAGAATATACCAAAGTATCATCTATAAACACAACCACAAGGTGATACAAAAACTGATGAAAGACTCCATTCATGAGATTCATAAATACAACTGGTGCATTAGATAACCCAAAGGAAATAACTAAAAACTCATAATGCCCATATCTCATTTGAAACACTGTCTTTAGAATATCATCCTCCTTCACCTTCAGTTGATGGTACCCAGACCTCAAATTAATCTTCGAAAAATACTGAGCTCCCTAAAGATGATAAAAAAATCATCGATATGAGGAAAAAAATACTTTTTATTATTAGTGATGTTATTAAAGGATCTGTATTCAATAAAATGTATCATAGAACCATATTTATTTTTCAAAAATAAAATAGAAGCACCCCATGGTGTAGTGTTAGGTTGAATGAAACCTTTATCAAGTAATTCTTGAAACTGTTTTTTCAATTCCACTAGTTCTACTTGAGAAATTTGATAAGGGGGTTTAGAAATAGGCTTAACATTAGGAACTGAATAAATGGTAAATTCAACCTCCTAATTAGGAACAATACCAGAAAATTCATCAGAAAAAACACCTATGAATTCATTCACTATTGGAATTTCACTAATCAAAACTATTTCTTTATTTTCAACAACATGATCTAGATAACTTTCACTAATATATTTAATCAATTTATCAGATTCTTAGTATGTTACCAAAGGTATTAAATCATTGAAAAAAACTTTATTGGATTTAAAATATATTTTATCATGATAAACTGAATTCGAATCCATACCCAAAATGATATCAAATTACACTATGGGAATTTCAACAATATTTTTAGGATAGACTTTCCCACTAATGATAATAGGAATATTCCTACAATCTTGGTTTCTTTAATACTTCCACCTAGAGTTTTTACCAAAATTTATATATCACATTCATGATGTCATGACCCATCCCATGGGGCACGGACGTGACTACCCCAAGCCTGCCTTCCATAGGCCAGGGGTTGGCGACTTGCACCTGGAGAATTTTCCTGAACAGGGAAGGGATTTCCTTAGAGATCAGTACACACTCAAAAAGGGAAACTGAAGTAAACAACCAATAAAAGTAAGGTATTACCATGAGAGTAAAGTACAACCACAAGTACAACTGTAAACTGAAAATAGTGGTCTGAAATACAAGACCTAGAAACTGAAAATAAAGTAAATAGATGTCGCATCTGCCCTATAGATCTATATAGAGGGTAGAAGTTGTAAGTCCGAAGTCAAAGAAGAGGATATCGACTTCTCCCATCGCACCAAGCTCCACCAAGTCCCGAACCTCCCATGTCTTCCTCAGAGTGTCAGTAGTCATCATCAGACACACACATGCGGGTGAAGCCCGTGCAGGGGTGAGTATAACAATGACTTGTAGGGGACTCCGAGACCCCCGAAGGTCTCTCAGTAATCCATAGAGGAAAAAACCACAAGAAATACCACAAAGGTAATATCACAAGCATGATCTAAATCATGAATCACAAAGCAAAAGAGACAGCTCAATCTAACGGTATAAATTAAAGGTTACTGGTATAAGCATGACTAGTCCTATAGCCAGATCATCCAATCCGTAGTAACTCTATTACTGACCCGTATAGGTCAATGTATGATGACCTGTATTGGTTTCTAGATACTGACCCGTATTGGTCGCTGGTTCTGACCTATATTGGTCGCTCGATGCTGACCCGTGTTGGTCGCTGGTGCTGACCCATATTGGTCGCTCGATGCTGACTCGTATTGGTTGATGGTGCTGACCCGTATTGGTTGCTGGTGCTGACCCATATTGGTCGTTGGTGCTGACCCACCTTGGTTGCTGATACAGAGGTAGGGATGATTAGTCGTACAGTTAGATCATCCCACTCTAGAGTTTCTAATGCTGACTCGTATTGATCACTCTTCTTCTTCATGTCACATCCAACCACTGGATTCCCACAAGAAGCATGCCTGATCTCCAGAAGACTCTTCTACTCAACCCATTGGTCATATTTCAACCGGTTTGAAGTCCCACAAAAATCATACCTAAGGGATCTCCCCGTCATAGGGGTCCCAATGTGATAAACGACGCGTCGATCGAAGACCCGATCTGTGAGATATGAGCACTTTTGTAAAAAGGACCTAGTTGGATTCAAGTCTGATCCAACCAAGGTCGCACGTCAAACTCCATCAAAACACACTTAGAGTATCTCCAAAGGACCGCATTGTCACAAGGGTCCTTATTCCACATATGGCGCGGACACCCGGTCTGTTAGTTACACCCTTTTCTGTGAAACGGGGGTGAGTGCACCTCAGTCCGTCCTAGCTTGGTCAGGCCCGCCGAAATATGAAAAAGGTACCATTTCCTAAAAGGGGTCCCAATGACACTGACAGTGGGTCGAACGGACACCCGGTTCGTCAGTTACGAGCGTTTCTTTATTCGGGGCTCGGTTGGGTTTGGGCCTGGTCCGACTCGGTCATGCCAGTTCGACGCAACGGGTCCTGGGGTGTACCTGACCCCGCTCGGGTCCAGCCCGTTAAGGTTTGGCCTGATTCACTGGGTCCAGCCCGACTGGTTTGCGGGCCTGGGCCTCGGTTGGCCCGGATCACCAGGTGTGGCTCGACCCACCCGCGCTGGCCCGCTGGGCCGCGGGCCCGGCCCGTTCGGCTGGCCCGCGTCTGGACCAGTCCACTTGAAGGAGGACTACTTCTCCCAGCTGGCCCCACAGATGTAGGGCCGTTTCATCCGGCGCGACATGGAGCAGCGTGAGGTCCACGCTGGCCCCTCCGGCTGCCGACGAAACCTACAGGCGCCGCCCATCTCCCGCATGACCAGCCGCCTCTGGACACCACGGCGCGTGACGGCGCGCCGCGTTCCACCACCCGCGACCGGTTGTCGTAGGTCTCCTATGTCCATCGCCGGTTTCCGGTGGCATGGCGCATCGGCGGTTGTTTCCACGGGCCATCAGAATGCCGCTATAATTTTGCGGCCCTCAAACATCTTGCTGCCACGTTCATTGCTCCGCCACGAAGAACACACCAAGAACAAGTTTAACAGAGTGTTCGGGCCTTGTTGGTTTTGGTATGCGCCATCTGTGTTAGCATTTTAAACATGAGGAAAAATTAATAATAACAAAAGGAAGAATAATTCCCGAATTTAAGATCATGCAACAACCATCCACATGATTAGATGAGACGCGAATCAACCCGTTAGTTGGTTGGTTCACATTCATTATATTTTTCAATAATGGGAAGAGAGGTAACATCAAATCACATAAAACCCTACCTTTTATGATGTTCATTGCCGCACATTCTTCCTCGAGGGTTTACGGCGTCGATGACGCTTCCCAGTTCCGACCTTCGAAAGGTGTTCTTCGTCGTTCATCATTCTTTGCTGGGGTGGAAGTGTGTCAGAGGTTTTCCTGAGAATCCTCCAAATCCTTCCTCCTTATTTTTACTATCATGTAGAAGTATTTATAGAACCATGTTGCAATGTTTCCATAATGACGTGATGTCTCATTGTTACGCTATTTCGCACCATTAAATTCACCATTACATTGCATAATACGAGTCATCCATGCATTTCATTAAAGTTCCCCATCGCCGCATCATCACTGCCCCTTAGCGTCGCCGTCTTCCACACAATGGTGAGAAAATAATAAAATAATTCTTTTAAATTCTTTTATTATTTTTCTTGAAATGTCCAAAATTTAAATTTTCCGCTCAGCCATCACCGACCGAAGTTAAGTCGTTTCTAGGAAAATACCGACGTTTCAGATTCAACAGTGCCCTCAGATTTTTAATCCGAGCACCGATTCAAAAGATATAAAATTATGCCCGCACATTTACTAAACATACCTTTAAAAAAGTTCAAAAATTCATTATGGGCACACCGGGAATCAGAATCACGTGCTATAAATTTTTGTAGACTTGTAGTAATCCCAAAATAATTAAAAAAACTTTACATGGAATTTTTCAGGTCCTTAAATTCTCCCCACATTGGGGCTTTACGTCCCTAAAATCCAAATAAGGCTACACAAACAAAGATTGGTACTGGGCATGCATATGTGCCTCTCGCTCCTATGTGCCCTCCTGGAGATTCCCGTGCTTCCACAAAACGTGCACCAGAGGTATCAATCACCCACAATGGATCTGCTCCTGCCGATCCTCTATCTCCACCAGGTACTCTACAAAAGTCTCCCCGTCGTCAATCTCCAAATCACCATAGTCGATGACATGAGATGGGTCATGCACATATCTCCTCAGTTGGGATACCTGGAAGAATTGTGAACCCTCTCCGACTACGGTGGCGGTTCTAAGTAGTACGCCACATCACCAATCCTCCTAAGTATTAGGAATGGTCCGATAAATCTCGATGAAAGTTTGCTTCCTCAGCCAAATATCCGTAGCCCCTGTCGAGGGGATACTCGTAAGAATACATGGTCCCCCTACTGGAACTCCAGTGGTCTCTGTCTCTTATCATTATAGGACTTATGTCAGCTCTGTGCAGTCTTCATCCACTCTCGGATGACCTGCACCTTCTCCGTGGTAGCCTGTACCATCTGTGGGCCCATGAGTGCTAGCTCTCCTAGATTTGTCAAGCACAAGGGTGATCTGCACGATCATCCATACAACACCTCAAAAGAGGCAATACTAATGGTGGGGTGATAACTTTTGTTGTACACAAACTCCACCAAGGGTAGGTGGTCCTTCCAACTACGACCAAAATCTAGGACACATGCACAAAGCATATCCTCCATGGTCTGGATGGTCCGCTCAGTCTGAACACCTATCTACGGGTAAAAAGCTGTGCTTAAGAGAAGCTGAGTCCCGAAAGCCTCCTGCAACCCCTTCCAGAACTGGGATGTGAAGCATGCATCATGGTATTAGACTATCATCAAATGAACCCCATGAAGTCGAATGATCTCCTGAATGTAGAGACATCCCAAGCTCTTTACCGAACCCTTCTCTTAGACAGCAAGGAAGTGGGCTGACTTGGTGAGTCAGTCAACAATCACCTAGATAGTATCGTTCCCTCTATACGTACGTGGTAACCCTATCACAAAGTCCATCGATATCCCTTTCCACTTCCACTCTGGTATCTCGAGGAGTTGGGTCAAGCCTACTGGTACCTGGTGCTCAATCTTCACTCACTGGTAAGTGAGGCATCTAGAAACAAACTCCACCATAGATTTCTTCATCCCTGGTCACCAGTACTGATGCCGGAGGTCCTGATACATCTTCATCATGCTTGGATGAACTGCCAAGGGGGATGTATGGATATCCCTTAGAATCTCCTCTCATAGTGCCACTGGTATAACTGTATGTCCTCTTAAAAGGATAGCGTTCTCCCCACCTTTAGAATATCCATCAGGTGCATGGCCTGAGGATATCTGAGCATGTGTAGTCTCGCAGCTGCTGTCTCTAAGTTGCGCCTCCCTGATTCGCTGAAGGAGTGGCGGGGCAACTATCATCGAATGAAGGTAGACTATCTCATCTCTATCCATGTAGGATATCTGAAGCGAGGCTAACTACTCTGAAGCCTCATTCTGTATTTGCGAACTCAATCTATGACTAAGTGCATCTACCACTACATTCCCCTTCCCAGAAGTATAGACTATCTCAAAGTCAAAGTCTTGTAGGAAATCTAGCCAATATTGCTATCTTAGATTTAGATCTTTCTGTGTGAAGATATATCTGATCCTCTTGTGGTCTGAGTAAACAATGAACCGCTTTCCCATCAAGTAGTGTCTCCACATATTCAGTGTGAAGACTACTACTGCCAACTCCAAGTCATGAGTCACATAATTTTACTCATGATGCCTCAACTATCATGAGACATAAAAAATCACTGCATCACCCTACACCAGGATGAAACCGAGTTTGGTCCCTGATGCATCATATTAAACCATGTAGTCAGTGCCCTTCTCCGGAAACCTTTGTATGTAAGTGCTGGTCAAGCTCCACCTCAGCTGTTTAAAGCTCTGCCGACATGTCTATGACTATAGAAAGGGTTTCCCCTTCTTCATCAAGGCAGTCATAGGTGCTACTACTATGGAGAAATCAGGTACGAACTTCCTATAGTATCCTGCCAATCCAAGGAATCTCCGCACCTTAGTAACACTCCTAGGTGGATCCCAATAAAGTACTGCCTCAATCTTTGCTGGATCCACTGCAACTCCAGCCTCTGAGATGACGTTTCCCAAGAAGTGGAACTTCCATATCCAAAACTCAGAATTCGAGAGCTTCCCATATAACTGGTGCTCTCGGAGTGTGTCTAGAACTATCCTTAAGTGTACAATGTGCTCTTCCTCTGACGCTGAGTACACCAAGATGTCATTGATGAATACAAATACAAACCGGTCTAAGTAGGTTTGGAAGATCTTGTTTGTGAGACCCATGAACATTTTAGGGGTGTTTGTCATGCCGAATTACATCACTAAGTATTTGTAATGTCTGTACCGACATCTAAAGTCCATATTTGGGATGTACTCATCCTGCACATGAAGCTGGTGATATCTTTATCTGAGGTCTATCTTTGAGAACCACTTCGCTCCGTTCAACTGATCAAACAGATCATCAATTCTCAGCAGAGGATACTTGTTCTTTATAGTCACCTGGTTTAGGCATCAGAAGTCCATTCATAGCCTCAAACTTACGTCTGCATTCTTGGAAAACAACATTGGGGATACCCATAGAGAATCACTGGGCCTTAAGAATCTCTTCCTCTGCAAGTCCTCCAATTGCACCGTCAGATCTCGGAGCTCTGCAAGGGATATACGATATGCTAGTATAGATATCAATGCTGTTCTTGGGTACAAGTCAATGTGGAATTCTACCTCTCAATGAGGAGGTATTCCTAGGACATCTTCTGGAAATACGTCCTCATACTCGTCCACCACCACTGGGAACTGTGGAATTTCCTTATCCACCATGTCGAAGGTTATGCAAGCCAGCTGATATGTAATCGGATGCACCCTCCTGAGTGGAAGTCCATCTCATGCTGCCCTATTTTCCTTCTCAAAAACAAAGGAAAAATAGACTCCATCTATGTGCATACATCGTACTGTTCGTCTCAAGTAGTCAATCTGTGCGTGGACTGCTGATAGCCAGTCCATGCCTAGAATGACTTCATAGGGCTTCAACGCCACTACTAGAATATCCCATATAAAACTCTCTCCTCCAAGATTAAGATCACACCTTCGACAACAGTGTGTGACCACTGAATATCCTCTCGTAGGAGTATCCAAACGCAAAGGTCGATCTAAAAGCTCAGTCAGAATATCATAGTCCTGAACTAAGTCCACGACAAGGAAACAATTTCTAGCACCTGTGTCGATAAGCACTGCTGCTAAAGTAGAGAAGATATAGATTGTACCTCATATCATATCAAGGATGTCAGGATTGTGAGCCTCTACTACCTGTAGCTGGGCCTGTCCCTGTCCACCCACTCCCTGAGCTCGCAGTGGACTGCTTGAGGGTAGTGGTGGTAGTGCCTGGTGACCTTGAACACCTCCCGCTGCACATCCTGCTCCCCTACCACATCCGCTGCCTGGATGATGCTCATGCTCCTACCACTGCCTCAGTGGACCCTCCACTTTCTACCGATCATCTACACAGGGAGTCAGATAGTCATGAGCTCTGTGACCCTATCCCTCATAGGAAAAATATATCATGCCTCGCTCGTGGCTCCCTCGGCCCCTAAAACCCCGCACCTTGGACCATGCATCCCCAAATCACCCTTTGAAAGGTCTATCCCGCTTGGGCTTCAGCATCGTTTGTCTACTACCAGCTTTAGATGACTATTATACCTATCTTCTGGTAGGGGATCTCACTATTAGTGTTTTCTCGACAAGGAATCTCTCCATCAGCAAAGATCGCTCGAGAAAACCAGCCTGCAACGGGATGCTGAGAGAAACTATCATAGATCTGATCTCTCATCGGTGCCCCTGCTCAAAGGTCCAGAACCTGAAGTAAGGGTCTCATACCATGTCTGTGGAGTGTCGGGAGAGGTTAGTAAATCTTGCTGAGTACTGAGCCATAGTCTGGCTGCCCTGTTGCAGATGCAGCAGCTCCTGAATACGCACAGAGCGTAGTTTTGTTGGTATGAACTCCACCCTAAAAAGGCTCTCAAAGTCCGGCCAGGTGAGGGTCATCTCCTCATGAACCTGGAGCGTCGATCTCCACCATTTTCCTTCAAAGACCTGAATAAGGATAGAGGAAAAGATCGCTATCTTCTTGATAGGTGTTTCTACTAAGAGAAAGACCCGCAAAACTACCTCAAGCCAGTCCTCTGCTGCCTGGGGGTCCATCTCTCCCAGAAACCTTAGAGGCCTCTATATTTGGAACTCATGCAATGCATTTACTCGGTGTGCATGATCCACTGGTTGCATTTTCTACTCAACGGGTGGTGGCGTTTTTGTTACACCACCCGAAGGTGCCATCACTATGAGTGGTTCCTGTACTAATGCCTCATCACTTGGTGGACCACTGTCACAATCTCTAATTGGAATCCTGGATGTCTGTATTCATGGAGGCATCCTATAAGAAATAGATGTGCCACAATAAATAAGTTATACTTGGTGAGATGACTCAAGAAAGATTAATAATACTTTTCAAAACACTAGAAACCGATGTTTTCATGTACCGATTCGAAAAACAAAATTTAGGGTCCTGGTGTATGGATACGTCGGTTGCCACACCAACACTAGACTTCCTATACTGAAAACCAAACTCAAGACACTTTACACCATTTAATCATTAAAAGTAAACTCTTAGTTCTTCTGGTAGAACAAACCACCCTTTGATACCACTTTTTCATGACCCATTCCATGGGGCCCGAACGTGACTACCCCAAGCTCACCTTCCATAGGCCAGGTGTTGGTGACTAGCACCTGAAGGATTTTCCCGAACAGGGAAGGAATTACCTTAGAGATCTTTACACACTCAAAAAGGGAAACTGAAGTAAACAACCAACAAAAGTAAGGTATAACCATGAGAGTAAAGTACAACCACAAGTACAAATATAAATTGAAAATAGTGGGCCAGAATACAAGCCCTAAAAACTGAAAACAAAGTAAACAACTATTGAATATGCCCTGGAGCTCTACATAGAGGGTAGAAGTTGTAATTCTGAAGTTTAATAAGAGTATGTTGACTGATCCCATCGTACCAAGCTCACACAAGTACCGAACCTCCCAAATTCGCCTCAAAGCGTCAGTAGTTTGCACTATACACACACGTGAGGGCGAAGCCCGTGCAGGGGTGAGTATAAAAATACCCAGTAGGGGACCCCAAGACCCCCAAAGGTATCTCAGTAATCCACAGAGGAAAACACCACAAGAAATACCACAAAGGTAATATCACAAGCATGATCTAAATCATGAAGTAAAAAGCAAAAGAGACATCTCACTCTAACGGTATAACTTTAAAGTTACTAGGATAGGTATGACTAGTCGTACAACCAGATCATCCTATTCATAGTAACTCTAATACTGACCCATATAGGTCACTGTATGCTTACCTGTATTGGTCGCTAGATGTTGACCCATATTGGTCGCTGGTGCTGACCCGTATTGGTCGCTCGATGAAGACTCTTACTGGTCACTGGTGCTAACCCGTATTGGTCACTGGTGCTGACCCGTATTGGTCACTGGTGATAATATTCCTTGGTCTCTGATACATAGGTAGGGATAATTAGGCATACAACTAGATCATCCCACTCTAGAGTTTCTGATGCTGACCCGTATTGGTCGCTCTTCTTCTTCATGTCATAGCCAACCACTGGATTTCCAAACAGAGCACGCCTGATCTCCGGAAGAATCTGGTCCTCAAGCCATTGGTCATATCTCAACTGGTACGAAGTCCCACTAAAATCATACCCAATGGACCTCCCGTCATAGGGGTCCCAACGTGACAAACGGTGCGTCGATCGGACGCCCTGTCTGTGAGATATGGGCACTTTTGTAAAAAGGTCCCGATTGGATTCAAGTATGATCCAACCCAGGTCGCATGTCAAACTCCATCGAAAATCACTTAGAGTATCTACAAAGGACCACCTTGTCACAAGGGTCATTATTCCATAGATAGCGTGTCGATTGGACACCCGGTCTGTTAGTTACACCTTTTTCGATGAAATGGGGGTGATTGAACCTCAGTTCATCTCGGCTTGATCAGGCCTGCCAGAATATGCCAAAGGGACTGCTTCGCAAAAGGGGTCCCAAGGCCACTGATGATGTGTCGAACGGACACCCGGTTTGTCATTTACATGTGTTTCTTTATTCATGGTCTGGTTAGTTCTGAGCCCGGTCTAACTCGGTCAGGCCGACCCTAAGAAAAGGGTATTGGGATCTACCTGACGCTGCTCAGGTCTGACCTGTTAAGGGTTGGCTCGGTTCACTGGGTCTGGCCCATTGGGGTTGGCCCAGCTGGTTCGCGGGCCCAAGCCGTGGTTGGTCCGGCCCGTCGGGTGGGGCTCGGACCACCCATGATGGCATGCTGGGCTGTGAGTCTGGCTCGTTTGGCCGACCTACATCCGTCCCATGTCGGACCTGCGTCCGGCCCGCATCCGGCCCGCGTCCGACCCGCGTCCGGGCCGCATCCGGCCCACATATAGCTTGGTCTGCCTGAAGGAAGACTGCTTATCCCATTTGGCCTCACAAACGTGGGGCCATTTTGTTCGGCGTGATGCGGTGTGGCGCAGCTCAGTGTGGCGTGAGGTCTGCATTGGCCCCTTCTGCTGCGGCCTATTGGCCATGGCTACTGCCGCCGACGATGCCTGAGGGAATCTCCAATCTCCCTCATGACCGGCTTGGGCCGACTTCCTCTGGCCACTGCAGCGCGCGACGACGCTCCTCCTTCCACCGCCCACGGCCGGTTACCATGGGTCTCCTTTGGCCACCGTCGGCATGACAGGCTGACAGTTGTTTTCACGGGCCACAAGAATTCCGCCGTCATTTCTCAGCCCTCAAATATCTTGCTTCCGCGTTCGTTGCTCCGACACAAAGAGAACACCAAGAAAAAGTTTAGTAGAGTGTCTGATCCTTGTTGGTTTCGGACCGTGCCCTCCACATTAGTGTTTTAAAAATGAGGAAAAATTAATAATAACAAAAGGAAGAATAATCCCCGATTTTAAGATCCCGTAACAACCATCGACATGATTAGATGAGATGTGGATCAACCCGTTAGTCTCTTGGTCCGTGTTCATTATATTTTTCAATAATGGGAAAAGAGGGAACATAAAATCTCATAAACCCCTACCTTTTATGACGTTCGTTGCCGCACGTTTGTCCTCGAGGGTTTACGGTGTCAATGACGCTTCCTAGTTCTGAACTTTGAAAGAAATTCTTCGTCATCCGTCGTTATTCGCTAGGGTGGAAGTGCATCAGAGATTCGCTCAAGAATCCTCCAAATCCTTCCTCCTTATTTTTCTCAACACATCAAAATATTTATAGAACCACACTGCAACATTTCAATAATGATGCGATGTCACATCATTACTCTATTTAGAACCATTAAATTCACTGTTAAATTGCGGAATACGGGTCATCCATGCGTTTCATTAAAGTTCCCAGTCACCACATCATCGTTGTACCGCAGTGTCTCCATCCGCCACGCAACAGAGAGAAAAGAATAAAATAATTCTTTAAAATTATTTTATTATTTTTCTCGAAAAGTCCAAAAATTAACTTTTCCACTAGGCCCTTGTCGGCTGAATTTAAGTCATTTCTATGCAAATACTAGTGTTCCGAATTCAACGGTGCCCTCAGATTTTTAATTTGAGCACCGTTTCAAAAGATAGAAAATTCCACCCACCCGTTTACTGAACGTACCTTTAAAAAAGTTCAAAAATTCATTTCGGGCACACCGGACCTTGGAATCATGCACTGTAAATTTTCACAGACTTTTAATAATCCCAAAATAATTAAAAAAAATTACATGGAATTTTTCGGGTCTTTACACATGAGGTTCTATTTCCAATTTACTTGCAAAGCTCTGAGAAATGAAAGAATGTGAAAATCCAAAGTCAAATAGAGTATTGGCATACTTTGAGAAAACCTGTGACATACCTTTCACCACTTAATTTTATGGTCCCACATCAACCGTAGTAGTATATATTTTTTCTCATTCTCTTCTACTTTTAATCTTGCTGGTTTCCACCCTAGGTAATCAACTTTGGACACACATTGTCATAATTACCTAACTCATTGCAACTAAAACATCTTAATGTCGGTTTTTCATTACTTGACTGATAATCTTCCTTACAAATATGAGTAATATGACCAGTCTTACCACATTAGAAGCACGATCTGAACTTTTAGAGACATTCTCGAGGATGCTTTTTACCACACTTCTCATAATTTGGAAATTTAGTTTTCTTACCTCCAGATTTCTTTGATGATTTTTTCCCATTGCTTTCCCATTGGATCACTTATTTTTATTGCTCTCATGAAACACATGATCATCAGAAAACTCCATTTCTACCTTCTCAGTACATTAGACAAGTTTCTCATAGATTTTGAACTCACGAGAAGCTAATTCCCTTCGATATTTCAGCTTCAATCCTAAGTAAAACTGATTTATCTTACTATCAATACCCTGGATAAAATTTGAGATGTACCTTGACAAAAGGGTGAAATATTATTCATATATAGTCACATAATATTCCTCCTTTTGTCTAAATTCCATTAATTTATTTTCCATCCTAAGTCGAACATCCTTTGTAAAATATTTCTCAAGGAATCTATTCTTAAATTCATCCCATTCCATGGAATCGATCTCTTCACTTCCTATGATATTTTTAATCATTGACCACCACTGATCGACTTCAACTTTAAAATGAGAAACAAAAATACTAAACTTTTGATTTTATGAACACCCTATTACATCAAAAATATTTTCTAGTGCTTTAATCCACCCTTCTACTTGCATAGAGTTAGATGATCCTCTAAATAATAGGGGACGTTACCACATGAAATGCTCTACTATCGACATATCCCTCTCTGGTTTATATGGTTGATCTTGTGCATGGACACCACTACCATTTATTTCTTAAGTCAACTGAGTGATCACTGCAACAAACTATTCAATTCCGATTTTGACCATCTCAGGATGCTGATTTGTAAGGTTGTTTCCTTCTGTATTCCATTGATTAGACAATCAAAACACATTTTATAATTACATTTTATTGGGATTAAAAGTTAATTTTTGATCATATGGGCCTGAGTTAGTACATTTTAATTTTAAAAATCCACTCTCATTAATTGTGCACTTCATACCTAATGTACACCAATTTAGGCCCAATGACTCATCTGATTTTATTGAATGTAATTATTCATGTTTTAATATTATATTTTTGGAAATGTATCTTCACTTAAAATTTAAATGTTTCTCATTCAGGGAGCAAGGAAAGATTCATAAAGGATGATGAAGATATTTGGTGATGAAAGGAGACAATTCTGGTGAAGGCAGATTGGACACCAACCCACTGTTGAGGATGTGGGTCTCACAATACTGTACCAATGAAGCCCAAATTTCTTTTTATGATAGGAGACATAGAGGGGAACAAATCATTATTCAGGCCAAAGTGCTAATTCGGTCTCCATGATGGTGATCAAGGCAGCCCAAATGGAATATCAGAATCTGGGCCAGAATCTGCGGCCCAGAATGTCAGCCCAATTAATCTTCCATATCTCCCAAAAAATAAAGTAAATTGGGCTGATATTGTTCATACTGTTATAAGACATCCGGGGTTTCATTTTTGTCTTCTATGGCCCACTCCAAATAGTCCATCTAGAAGGACTTTGAAGCGGATCTTTCAAGTGGATGCAAGCTGGATGCCATCTCGGGTCAAGGGTGGAGAAGTCTCCTCTCCACCTACTTTCCACCACCTATGCCTACCCTCATTGATTGGGATGACTTTGACCATTGTAGATCGTCCTAAGGATCCAAATTTGCCTATTTAAGTCAGTGGTGGTGAAGAGGTACTCATGCCTTCTTTCATGTAATGTTATTATGCTCAATTTTTGTTGTAATGCTTTCATTTCCCCATGTAAGTTTCTTTTTGTATTTCTAAGTTCTTAATCCAATTCCTTCTCTTCTCTTATTCCAATTTCTATACTTAAATCTCTAAAATCACAAAAGAACAGTGATAACTTTGTGTGTTGGTGATATAGTTCACACATAGGTGTGAAATCCATTCACACACACGGAGGAGTGCTCGTTATTTCCGCGGTTTTAATCTCTTCAATTCAATTCTTGTAAGCCGTCTTCCGCCCACCATTGATAGCATATCATCAATGGAGGGATAACCCTTTAATGGGTTGATCTTAGGAAGATGAAAAGGCTGTATTTAATGTTATTTAATGAACGAATTGTTGTTAATTGGTTAAATAATTCAAGACTTCCATTCTTCAATTATTTTCGCTCCTCATCTTCACTATGTTTGAAAAAGCTAATTCCAATTACTAAATTGACCATATACCTTGGAGAGATCATGAATCTGGTTCTCTAAGTGTGTTGGTGACTAGTAATTGAGTTTAGTTAGTATCTAACCAAAAAATGATGAAGGTAGTGTTATTTTGAAGAATGGTTTCATCAAGAATTAATAAAACCAAAAATTTGTCTAAAGAAATAAAATGCATTCAATCCACCCAAGCGTAACCCTAAGATCAACCCATTTCATTATAATTGAACTCAAATAAGCTTATTAGTCTTCTCCCAAAACACTTAAAAACAAATCCAAGTTGGCCACTTCATAGCCAAAAATCCATCCCTTAGGTTGTGTATCTTAGGTATCTTCTTAGGTCTCTGTGGAATCGACAACCCAAGCTACACTACAAGGACCATTCTACCCTTCTTCTCTTGGGTAAATTTGGGCGTGAACCAAATTTTGGCGCCATTTCCGGGGACCAAGTAAGTACCTTAGATCCAAAAAAACCTTCTTTCCTCACCTCCATTCTTCTACTCTCACCCAAGATCTCTTATCTTGTCCCTTTCTCGCTTTTTTTTGGCGCATGTCCGCCTACACCCGCGATTTCTCAAACAGATTAGTTAGGGTGGAAAGTCCTAGGATAGGGGAGTCAAGTGCACCTAGGGGATTGTTTAAATCAGATCCAAATATTCTTGAAACCCCAAAGTCAGAACTTGAAACAAGTCCAATGGAGGGTCATCCACAAAATCAAATTGTAAACCCTGGGGGGAATCAAATGGGAAACCAAAACCAAGAAGCTCCAAACTTAGAGAATGTAGTTGATCAAACCATGAACGACTACCTCACTCCAGCTTGGACCAATGCCCCCTCATGCATTAGACACAATTACATAGGAGACACCAACTACATATTCAAACCCCATGTCCTAAACCACCTTCCAACCTTTCATGGGATGGAGTCAGAAATGCCATACCTTCATGTCAAAGAGTTCAACGACATTGTTGAAACCATGTGTCCCCCACATCAACTAGAATCCTCTAATATGAGTATCTTTCCTTTTTCATTAAAGGATCGAGCTAAAAATTGGCTAAACAACTTGAGACCTGCATCAATCCACTCTTGGGACCAACTGCAAAGAGAATTCTACAAAAAATACTTCTCTCATCACAAAACAATTGCACTTAAAAAGAGCATCCAAAAGTTTTTTGAAAAAGAGGGAGAGTCATTTTATGAAACATGGGAGAGGTTCAAAGACACCCTAAACATGGTTCTACACCATGAGTTTTCCATACCTAAACAAGTGAGAATTTTCTATGAAGGGTTGGGTCCGGTTAATAAACAATTCATTGACATGATGTGTAATGGAACTTTTAAAAACAAGGCCCCAAATGATGCTTACGAGTATCTGGAAAGTCTGGCTAAACAAAACCAAACTTGGGGAACTTCACCTTATTCTGAAAAGCCACAAAGAACCACTGGAATTCATACACTTAGAGAATAGGAAATCCTTAGGGCTAAACTCGCAGCACTCTCTAGGAAGGTTGAAGAGATAGACCTTAGGAAAGTCCATGAAATCCAAAATGTAGACCTTGTTTGCACAATTTGTGACAAACATGACCATAAAACAGACAACTGCCCCACCATTCCATCCATCAAGGATGTTATTCTAGGAGGACCCCCAGCGGAAGTCAATGCCCTAAACTTTCAAAAGCCCCAATACCAAAACACCTTCAATCCAAGGTACAATGACCACCCAGGCTTCCGATGGAAGGATAACCAACAACATAGCCAACCACAAGGGAAAAATACTTACCCTCAACAGAACTACCAAACCCATAATCAGTTTCAAACCCAACCTATCCAATACCAACAACCACCAGTCAATTTTCAACAAACCATTCCACCTTCAAAATATCACCCAGGGATAAACCAATCTTCTCAAGCACTAACCCAAACTGTTCCACAAATCCTACTAGAACAACTTTGCAAACAAATGGAAAGGATGAACTCGGAAGTCTCTTCCCTCAAAAAATAACTTCAAACAATCAAAACTGGGAAGGCACCCATGCCTACCCAAGCCATTCCACAACAAACAACAAGGGAAGAGTCAAGTTGCACTCAATTAAATCATGAAAAATTGAAAGCAGTGACAGTCTTAAGAAGTGGGAAATCAATTGAAAAACCTGAACAAACCATTTCAGAACTATTAAAAGATTTAAGATCACTTAAAAATGATGAAGAACAACCCACAGATTCTAAAAAAACCAATGAGAATGAGAAGGAACCACAACCACACCAAACACTCAAACAACCTGCTCCCTTCCCTCAACGCATGAGGGGGAAATCCAAGCCTGAACTGAGTGAAACCTTGAGAGAAATCTTCTCTCAAGTCAAGATTAACATTCCACTCATCGATGCAATACAAACCATACCAGCCTACTCAAATTACCTTAAGGACTTGTGCACTTTTAAAAGGAAATTTTTACATAAAAACCAAGTCCTTTTGGCTACTAATGTGAGTACCACCATTCAAGGGACCATTCCTCCAAAGATGAAAGACCCGGGTTGCCCTTACATCAATGTTGAACTAGGAGAGAAAAAAGTTGTCAAGGCCTTGTGTGACCTAGGTTCCAGTGTAAACCTCATTCCTTATGCCATGTATTGTCAGTTAGGGCTCGAAGAACTCCAACCCACATCTGTCACTCTTTAACTCACTGATCGCAGTGTTCGGGTTCCTAAGGGGATCTTAAAGGATGTTTTAGTGAAAGTTAAGAATTTCATTTACCCTGCTGACTTCATTGTCCTTGACAATCATCCAAGTTTAGGTACTAGGGAGCAAACCCCAATAATTATTGGCTGTCCTTTCCTTGCAACAATCAACTCTGTTATCCGAGTCCGAAATGGGAACATGACCATCACCTTTGGGAACATGAGTCTAGACTTGAACATCTATAATGCAAGCTCACAAATAGGAGATGACGAGGACATTCATGAAGTAAACATGTTAGGAAGCATTGAAAATGAATCCATAGAACATCAAGAAATATTTTATGGATGTTTAAGTCAGGATGAGATTGATTTCCTTTGTTCACATGAAGGAAGTTTATCTCCTTGGCTCGAATCATTTTCAAATTGCTCCTATGATGATGTCTTAGGACCAACAATCAGTGAAAACTTTCAGGAAACCAAATTCATGGAGACAAATCAAACTCCCTTCACTAACCCAGGTCAATACAATCTTGTGGCTGAAACTTCTACACATGGGGAATCAATGCAATCTAAAAATCTAGGAAACAAATTTGATATTGATCCAATGCCCCAATCTTCTGCTGAAATTCTGAACCAACCAGATCTTGAATTGAAGGAAATTCCTACTTCCCTCAAGTATGCCTTCCTAGGGGAAATTCAAACACATCCTATAGTCATATATTCTTCTCTTGAAGCCAATCATGAGGGGATTCTTCTAGATGTCCTTAGGAAACACAAGAAAGCCATTGGTTGGACCCTGTCTGATATTCCTGGGATTAGCCCACTTATTGGAACTCATAGGATTACTCTTGAATCTGAATCCAAACCATGTCATCAACCTCAGAGGAGACTCAATCCAAATCTTATGGATGTGGTAAGGAAAGAACTTCTTAAGTTGTTGAAAGCTGGTATCATCTACCCCATAGCTGAGAGTGAGTGGGTAATCCCAATTCAAGTTGTCCCAAAGAAAGCTGGAATCACTGTGATCACTAATAAGGATGGGGAAATTCTTCCAACTAGGGTGAGTAGTGGCTGGAGAGTCTGTATTGACTATAGGAAGCTCAACTCTTGTACCAAGAAGGACCATTTTCCCTTGCCCTTTATTGATCAAGTCCTCGAGTGAGTGGCAGGTCATCAATTCTATTGCTTCCTAGATGGGTACTCAGGGTATAATCAAATCGAGGTCTCCTTGGAGGATCAAGGGAAGACAACCTTCACCTGTCCATTCGACACCTTTGCCTTCAAACGCATGACATTCGGGTTATGCAATGCCCCTGGAACCTTCCAGCGGTGCATGATGGGAATCTTCTCAGATATGGTAGGGGATTTTCTAGAGGTCTTCATGGACGACTTCTCTGTCTTTGGGGATACATTTGAGGGATGTCTTAGGAATGTGGAGAGAGTTTTGTCAAGATGTGAAGAAAATAATCTGGTCCTAAACTGGGAAAAATGCCATTTCATGGTAAAAGAGGGGTTAGTCCTTGGACATATAGTCTCGGGTAGGGGAATTGAAGTTGATAAAGCAAAGGTTGACATCATTCGTCACCTTACATCACCCATAACTGTTAAGGAAGTGAGGTCCTTCTTAGGACATGATGGTTTTTATAGAAGATTCATTAAGGACTTTAGTTCAATCTCTCGTCCTCTTTGTGCTCTCCTAGTAAAGGATGCTCCATTTGTTTGGACAGAAAGCTGTGAGGGTTCATTTTCAACCCTTAAATCCGCTCTCACCTCTCCTCCCATTATGAAATCTCCAAACTGGGACCTTCCTTTCGAACTCATGTGTGATGCCAGTGACTTTGCTGTAGGAGCTGTGTTAGGACAATGGTGTGATAAAACTCCATATGTCATTTCTTATGCAAGAAAATCCTTAAATGATGCCCAAATCAATTACACCACCACTGAAAAGGAGTTACTTGATGTTGTGTTTGCCTTAGAGAAATTCAGGTCCTACCTCTTAGGATCACCCATCATTGTCTTCACCGACCATTCAGCTCTAAAATATCTCTTCCAAAAACAAGATGCCAAGGATAGATTGATTAGGTGGGTCCTTCTTCTTCAAGATTTCGATTTAACCATTAAGGATAAAAAAGGTGTCAAGAATGTTGTAGATGATCACCTCTCTAGGTTGGAATTCAAAGACAACTCACATCACCTTTCTGTGTCTGATTCATTTCCCGATGAGAACCTCTATTCTGTGAGTGATTGCCCTTGGTATGCTGACATAGCCAACTTCTTAGTTTCAGGGGTCATTCCAAAATTCTTAGGGACCCAAGCTAGAAGAAAATTTCTTTATGATGTCAAGCATTATGTGTTTGATGATCCATACCTCTATAAGTTCTGTCCTTACCAAGTCATTAGGAGGTGTGTGCCAGAATCCGAACAAGAGTCCATCCTAATGTTCTGTCATAGTGAGGCTTGTGGAGGTCACTTTTCATCTAAGAAAACTTCTGCCAAGGTTCTTCAATGTGGTCTCTTTTGGCCCACCCTCTCAAGGAACTCCTACACATTTTTTCAAAGCTTTACTAGGTGTCAACAAGTAGGGTCCATCACAAAAAGGAATCAAATGAATCTCACTCCAATATTAGTGGTTGAAATATTTGACTGTTGGGGAATTGATTTCATGGGTCCCTTCCCAAGCTCTAGGGGATATCTTTACATTCTCTTGGCTGTCGATTATGTCTCAAAATGGGTTGTGGCCATTCCTAAAAAATCCAATGACCATCAAACTGTGATTAGATTCCTTAAAGAAAACATCTTCTCTAGATTTGGGATTCCTAGGGCTATCATTAGTGATCGTGGAACTCATTTCTGCAATCACCCATTCTCATCACTCATGGAGAAGTATGGAATTTCTCACAAAGTGTCCACCGCTTACCACCCACAAACCAATGGTCAAGCTGAGTTAGCCAATCGAGAAATCAAACAAATTCTTGAGAAAACTGTTAATCCATCTAGGAAATATTGGTTGATCAAACTATTAGATGCTCTTTGGTCATATCGAACAGCATTTAAAACCATCCTAGGAATGTACCCATATAGGTTGGTTTATGGTAAATCATGCCATTTTCCAGTAGAGATTGAGCATAAGGCCTTTTGGGCAATCAAAAAAATGAACTTTGACATTTCTTTGGCCGAAATAAAGAGGAAATTGGATCTAAACGAGCTTGAGGAACTTAGGATGGAGGCTTATGAAAATTCAAGGATCAATAAAGCTAGAGTTCAAGCCTACCAGTCTAGGAATCTTAAAACTAAACACATTGAACCAGAGAAACCTGTGCTTTTGTATAGTTCTAAACTTCATTTGCACCCAGGAAAGTTGAGGTCTAGATGGTCCGGTCCATACATAGTGCATAAGGTGTACCCCCATGGGGCTGTTGAAATTCAAGATCCCACCAATGGTCAAATATTTAAAGTTAATGGTCATAGAGTCAAACCATTCATAGAACCATTCCAAAAACATGAAGTTGATGAAGACCTGAGTGAACCTACCTTTGATGAAAAAAAAAATTAATCAATTAGGGGTTTAAGTCGAGCTAACGACTTTAAACAAAGCGTTGAATGGGAGGCAACCCATGATTTTTAAATTTACAATCACTTTATTGTTTTAATCAATTTTTTTTAGCAAAACAATTTGATATAATTTTACCTCATATTGTTGACCTGTTCTTCTCTTATGAGTATGGATGGGTATGAAAGGGGAGCGCCGATTCATCCGTGTCACGTGGTGTGATCCCTGAGTATTATCTTACCCAGAAATTAAAAAGAAGACAATGTATCAACAATATAGGTGTTTTTAAGTTTTTATTTTATTTTATTTTATTTTTATTATTAAAAAAAAACAAAAAAACAAAACAAAAAAAATGTAAAAAAAAAAGTGACACGCCGTAGGACGTGGGTCAAACCCCGTCACGGCCGGCGAAGCCGAGGGACTCGAACCCGGGACCGAAGGGAGACCGGGGCGTATGCCTACCACTGAACTATGGCGGGGCTGCCAAGTTTGATGTATTTTCAGGGAAATCATAAGAGTACAAGCATACACTACCATGAGGATTCTTCAAGTGACATGGAGACCAAGGGATTAAATGAGAGCATCACAAACTTCAACATAAAATATCAGGTGAAATTGTTCTATGATCCTATTCTCTGCCTCTACCCCTTCTAAATTATATTTTCTTTAAACACTGGGGACAGTGTTATATTATGTTGGGGGGAGGTGAAAATAAAAATCAATCACATAGAGAAATAAAATGTGCCTGTTAATTGAATGAAAATTTTCCTTAACCTTGAACATGTTATTACACATTGAAAACCTTGAAAACTGAATATTAAATAATTTTTTATTCCTTGATTCTGATTTTAATACATGTTTAAGTTCATGACCATAAAATTTTGGAAAGTGTGGCTGTCTAATGTGATTTTTCACTGTTACATTTTCATCCAATTTTTATAAAAAAATTCACAATGCACGTCCGTTGGATTGTGGGGTATTAATTTGAATTCTTGGGATCCCATAATAAATAGCATAGTTTTGGTGATCATTTTAAATTTAATATGAGTATTTTAATATATATATATATATATATACATAAAAATAGGTGTAAAAAAAAAACAAAAAAAACAATAATAAATTTGCGCACAGAGAAATGAAATGACTTAATGTGTGGATTTCAGCACTTGGGGATCGTGAATCCATAGTTGTCTGGCCCAGAGTTTGGAATTTCATCTCTATTTGTGGAAATTCGAATTTGTTTTTGAATGAGTTAACTCGAGATGATGCCCGAGTATGTGGGCTTCACTTGGTGCCCTAAGGCCTTTGAGCCTGGGAGTCATCGGCAAAGTCTCGCTACAAGGGTTGACTCATTTGAATGCAATTTCAATAACCATGGCAAAATTACAAAAAAAAAGAAAAAAAAATGAATACTCATATTAATATTAAAATGTGATTCCACCTAGCGCTTCCATCTTTTCCCCCTTGAATAAAAATGAACCCCCATTTTATTGTGACACACAACACATCATCATGATTAATTGTAATTGGATGAAATGTGGCATTGAATTTGATCAGAAGAATGGGATTGGGCTTGGGTTATGCTTTAGAACCTACATTGTATTAAATTATTTTGATGGGATGCATAATTTTTTGGTATGAGGTATTTTTGTGAGCATTGTTTATTAAAATGTTTTTGGAAAAGGGAATTTGATTTTCATAATCTTTGAGTTATTCGCTCGGGACTAGAAAATCTCAAGTTGGGGGGTGTGATTAGACAATCAAAACAAATTTTATAATTACATTTTATTGGGATTAAAAGTTCATTTTTGATCATATGGGCCTGATTTAGTACATTTTAATTTTAAACATCCACTCTCATCAATTGTGCACTTCATGCCTAATGTACACCAATTTAGGCCCAATGACTCTTCTGATTTTATTGAATGTAATTATTCATGTTTTAATATTATTATTTTTGGAAATTTATATTCACTTAAAATTTAAATTTTTCTCATTTAGGGAGCAAGGAAATATTCATAAAGGATGATGAAGATATTTGGTGATGAAAGGAGACAATTCTGGTGAAGGAAGATTGAACACCAACCCACTGTTGAGGATGTGGGTCCCACAATACTGGACCAATGAAGCCCAAAATTCTTGTGATGATATAAGACATACAGGGGAACAAATCATTCTTCAGGACAAAGTGAAAATTCGGTCTCCATGATGGTGATCAAGGCATCCCAAATGGAAGATCAGAATCTGGGCCAGAATCTGCGGCCCAGAATGTCAGCCCAATGAACCTTCCATATCTCCCGAACCAAAAAGTAAATTGGGATGATATTTTACAGGATGTTAGAAGACATCCGGGGATTATTTTTTGTCGTCTATGTCCAACTCCAAATCGGCCATATAGAAGGACTTTGAAGCGGATCTGTCAAGTGGATGCAAGCTGGATGCCATCTCGGGTCAAGGGTGGAGAAGTCTCCTCTCCACCTACTTTCCACCACCTATGCCTACCCTCATTGATTGGGATGACTTGGAATATTGTAGCTCGGCTTAAGGATCTAAATTTTCCTATTTAAGGCAGTGGTGGTGAGGAGGAACTCATGCCTTCTTTCATGTAATGTTATTATGCTCAATTTTCGTTGTAATGCTTTCATTTCCCCATGTAAGTTTCTTTTTGTATTTCTAAGTTCTTAATCCAATTCCTTCTCTTATCTTCTTCCAATTTCTATACTTAAATCTCTAAAATCACAAAATCACAGTGATAACTCTGTGTGTTGGTGATATAGTTCACACATAGGTGTGAATTCTATTCACACACACGGAGGAGTGCTCGTTATTTCCGCGGTTTTAATCTCTTCAATTCAATTCTTGTAAGCCGTCTTCCGCCCACCATTGATAGCATATCATCAATGGAGGGCTAAACCTTTAATGGGTTGATCTTAGGAAGATTAAAAGGCTGTATTTAATGTTATTTAATGCACTAATTGTTGTTAATTGGTTAAATAATTAAAGACTTCCATTCTTCAATTATTTTCGCTCCTCATCTTCACTATGTTTGAAAAAGCTAATTCCAATTACTAAATTGACCATATACCTTGGAGAGATCATGAATCTGGTTCTATAAGTGTGTTGGTGACTAGTAATTGAGTTTAGTTAGTATCTAACCAGAAAATGATGAAGGTAGTGTTATTTTGAAGAATGGTTTCATCAAGAATTAATAAAACCAAAAATTTGTCTAAAGAAATAAAATGCATTCAATCCACCCAAGCGTAACCCTAAGATCAACCCATTTCATTATAATTGAACTCAACTAAGATTATTAGTCTTCTCCCAAAACACTTAAAAACAAATCCAAGTTGGCCACTTCATAGCCAAAAATCCATCCCTTAGGTTGTGTATCTTAGGTATCTTCTTAGGTCTCTGTGGAATCGACAACCCAAGCTACACTACAAGGACCATTCTACCATTCTTCTCTTGGGTAAATTTGGGCGTGAACCATCTATCCCAGCACAGCTGCCCTGTTTCCTTTGCGGAAAAAAATTATGAACATAAATATCTTAGACGAATCAACATGATAATATTCAAATTATGTATCATTTAAATTATAATATAATGTAAAAATAATTTATGGAAATTCTATTAAAAATATCCTAACCCCTAAAGTTATCTAAACTGAACTATGATACCAACTATAAGGCCCCGACCTTAAAAATTACTTAAACTTAAGATAAGTCAATAATTTTAATTTAATTCACATTGAGGATATTTTTAGGTTTAGATATTTATATAATTGGGTCATAACTCATATATAACAACTTAAATATTACAAGTAGACACTTCTAATCACTATCCAATTTTTTATAAAACAAAAACTTTTTAAAAAGAAACTTGGTTTCATATCATAGAATAACTTTTCCTTGATCCTATCCGGGACTCTATTCTTCTTTAAGTCCTTTGAAAAACATTTAAAAACTTGAGATGAGAATAAAAATCTCATTAATAGATACACAAATAAGGAAAAATGTTAGTCTTGGGAAAAAATGTAAACCATGAATACTTTATCATAAAGTAATAATTTTCACATTTATAAAGTAGTAAATAATATTCACTAAATATAAGATCATTTCTTACCCTTTTTGTAAATAAAATATTAACATAAAACCATATAAAGTAACATATAACATATAAAGGTATCTTGGGATATAAACATACTTAAATGGAATAACCATACAGTCGACTTCCGTACATATCACTAAATGGAATAACAACATGGCTGACTTCCATACCCAATTCATTGGAGGTTATAACGTAACCACCCACCCCTAGTTTATCATGGAACCGCCCATATTTGGTTTATCACTTAACCAACCATATTTGGTTTATCACATATCCACCCATGTACCATTATATAATCATAACACGTAAATGTTGAAATTATCAACATTTCACTCTTAAAATTTCATTTGAAATAATAGGAAATAATTTCAAGATATTAAAATTGGAAATCCATTTTCGAAACCATTTTCAATACCAAAACACAAAAACATGGAATAAGGGATTTATTCTCCTTTAAAACACATTAAGACTTATAGAGGAAGTGAAATATCAAATAATTGTTATGACAGTAGAGAAGTCATTGTCACCGCATATGTTAAAAACATTCCTTTTTTCGTTTAGTAAAATGCTTCATAGAAAAAGATTCCTTTAGAAAACCATTGAATGAAATTAAAAGTCAAAGGGGATAATTACACACCGTGTAAAAGAATGTGGTGTATATTATCAAAATATACCTCAATGAAAGGAGATTGAGATAAAGTCCCTTACATTTATCGTATCATTTGATAAAGGATAAATCAATGACATAATCATGTGTGAAAAATACAAATACACCCAGTATAAATGTATATTCAGTTTATAATGATCAAAGGTCATTTACACATATTTTTTAAAAAACAAAACCAATTATATGGATATTTAACTCAATGAATGGAGATTGAGTTAAGATTTACCTTACCTTGATTCCGACTAGTCACGTAAAATCGTTATGTTCCTAAATAATAAACTGAGGTTAATTTCCACTTTATTGAGAACCTTTTTTCAGTTTATTATTCATTTTATATCACTTATTACCTTGTTATAAAAATTACACAATTATTTAAGTTCATATCAGACATTTTGTTGATATTTGGTACTTGATTCAAAAATGAACTTATTTTGATGTAAATTGTCCATGTGGTCAAATGTACATAATCTTTAGAATATTATTCACGATTTAAATATCATATATATCCAGTATATATGTATTTATAATATCTATAATATTTTGAGAGAAGAAATGAAATGCACCATTTATGGAGACAGTAGGTCATACGTATGGATGAATGCTACTTTCATTTCTTTGTCATATTAAAAGAATAATAATTAAATATTATAAATATATATTATAATATCAGTATTATATTAATGTCATGTTTGTATCATAGTTTTAATAGAACCATCCTTTATACTTTCCATGTATAGTGGGAACGAGTCATATCGCTTTGAGGGGGAAGTAGTCCACAATTCCTCAAACAAAATTATTCTATTTACACAATATGGAAAACATAAAGGTATTTTATAAATAAAAAATGCAGAAGAATAGATAAAATATAAATATAATATATATCATATTTAAAATAGTTTCCATTATAATTTCCACCATGATATGTGGTAGGGAAAAATTGAACAATCATCATTTCGTGAGGTAGTAATTGGCCATACATAGAAACAATATGTTCATTACCCATTAAATGGAGGTGTGTGTAATTGTAGATCGAAAAAATAGAATAAAACATCCTAGTATATTTAGTATAATGGTTTTGTTATGTAATAATAGAATAATAAAATTTTAGGTAGTGGAGAATGGAAATGAAACTAAAAAACACGAGAGAAGGTTATACCTCTTAATCGGGTAACTTCCTTTATTTTATACCAAAAGGCTTCCTTGGGAGGCTTTCTGCCATAAGAGAGGATTCTAGGATGAGGGGAGGGATTATAGGAATATTTTTGGGCAGGTCTTGGCTAAACCAAAGGGTTAATGAAGCGTGAGTATTAGAGAAGAGAGGGTACCTTTTATAGGAGAGGGAAGATCACCCTTGGAAACTCTTAAATTATTAAATTAATATAAATTAATTTTTTAATTAAAAAGGTTCCAACCTGAGACATGTCTAAGATAAGATATGTATAGGTAGAAATCCTCTCATCCAATAATTTTTATACATGTATTGTTTTTATTTTAAATTTTATCTTTTTTAGTTTACCCTTAATTATTCTCTTGTAATTTTAATTGTGGTAATAACATTTTAATTATTAAGAGGCTAATAATTTTACTTATAAGGGGTAAATTTCCAATAATTGGACACTTAATAAACTTTTAGACCTTATCATAGAAACTATTTGATTTTAAAATATTTTTAGTATTTTTAAATAATTTAATAAATTACTATTTTTTTAAAACATCAATTATGTCAATTTTTACACTATTCATTTCATTTAATTTAAATAAAAAAAAGAGAGAGATAACTTCAAAGAAGAAGAAGAATTTAATAGTATTATAACATGTCATATTCACCTAGAAAAATATTGTATGATATAAATTATTTCATATAATATTTAGTTTAATATTTATGATATCATTTATTTCTGGAGAGTACTTATGTTCATAGTTTTGTCAATATTAACACTACATTAAAAATTTTATACATATAAGAGATAAGAGAGTGACATATTGTTGCTTTCATTTGTTTTAATAATAATTATGTCACTTTCATGGAAAAAAGTCCATTAAACGAATTAATTTTGATCCTTATGTGTTAATATTAAATGTTTATTTATCCAATAGGATTTTGGTAGGTGTTAGGGTAATTTTACTATTCTTATCATATTATTTTTTACACTAATTTACCCGATTTACCTTTAACTGTGGTTAATAAAAATTAACAAAGTTACTATTAATAATGTCAAAAAATAAAAGGGACCTATTTAAACAATTTTTACCTTATAATTCAAAATATATAATCCATTTTTCCAAATTCAAAACACAAAATTTGTATTAATTAATTTAAAAATTAATTCCCGTTGTCAAAATGAGAAAATAGGGTTTTAAAAGTAAAAACCATCAAAAGATTGACAAGTGTTTATATCAAATATCAATGTGAAATTACCTATAATGACCAAAATTGGATTAAATGATAAAAACATAATATAAATATAATTTAATACTAATTCAAATGATAATCTATCAATAAAAATAAATTAGACGAAAATGCAGTATTTTTCACTATTCATTAAAATATAGATTTTATCAAAAAATACCAAAATTTCAACCAAAGTAAATTTTTATATCCCGATTCCAAAAACAAGTTTATTTTATCAATTAGGACATATAAAAGTGTGAAAAAATATATTTAAAAAGGGTTCACCATCAAAATGAAGTAAAATGACCTTTTAAATATATTAGAGTATTTTATGGTAAAAATTGGATTCATTCTCATTTTAAGCCTCTAAAATTTATTTGATAAATGTAAAATAATTTAACAAACATGTGTAAACATAGTATATTTAGTTATGTTCATTCCTGCCAATAAAACAACTAGAAGTTAACTACCATTTAAAATAAAAATATTAATAATGTATTATTTTCATTATAACTCATTTTTTTGTGCAATATAAGATTTTAGAGAAACCCATTGTTGCATGTCGGGTACGCTACTGGACAAAGATTCCCATTTTAACATAAAATTAATATCTTATTCATAAATATTAATATATATGAAAATGTATTATTATATATTTACCTGGGATGTTACACATGTGTTTTATGTCCTTCTCTTCCACAATAGAATCATTTCCGTATTCCTTTAATACAATTCCCTCCACGATTCTTCCCAGATTTTAGACATGTAGTAAGATTTATTTTATTTCTTATATGGGTTTTATCATTTGATTTTTCAAAAAAATCCATTTTTTTTATAATTCTTGTCCCTAAAACCATGACAATAATGAGATAATCTAATTTTTATTTCCACCTCAATTGAACATCGAAAAATTTCTTAATAACTACCAAAGTCCCGTATAACAAACACTCTTTAGATACTTGTTTTTAAGAAACTAAAGAAACATTTCATTTTTATTCTATGTTTAATGATAAAACTAGTTTTGTACCTTGTGAGTCTTGTAAATTTGTATTCTTAGGTTCTAATGGATTCATCCTCCATTTAATTTAGCTTCAATAATTATCTCTATATTTAGTTGAAAATAGTTTTGGGAAAATATTTAATGAAAAATATATTTTGAAACTCAGACAATTCCATAGAGTCAATTTCTTAATCACAACTCATATTCTTAATGAGAGTCTACCATTATTCAAATTCACATTACAAATAATAAAAAACAATAAACCATATCATTCTTTGAGAACAGAAGGATGAAAAATATATTTTATATTGTGTCGATCAATTTCTCAATAATTAGTGGATTGAAAGACCCACTAAAGGATGGTGGATGATGTTGCATGAAGGAATAAATGTAGAGTTGTTATTTCATTAACACATTTGGTATTGATACATGGTTTATGATATTTTTTATGTATTGAAAAAGTTGGTTGGAAATCACTATAAGATTTTGTACTCTATCCCCCATCCCATTTTCTTTATCACTAGGAAAATCATTGTATTGTCCATCGCGCTCATTGTTTACTTAGTTATATCTGATTCCTACTATTGAATAAAACAAAAAAGGTTAATTTGAGTATTAAATAATAATTTACATAGTAAAAAATCATATTATAATGAAAATAAATCCCAATATGCCTTAAATTATGACACATTCATTTAAACTGATGACATTTTAGGTTCATCCTTCATCACTTTTGGTAAAACATTGACTATTTTAAGTTATATGATCTAATTATTCACAACCTTATCCCAAAACTTAACTAAAAAATTCTCTAATACTAGCTAATATGGCCCAACCATCACAAATATACACATTACATCATTGAATACAAATATTCAATACATCTCACAATAAATCACACCTTAGAGCCAATAGGTTTAGTGTATTTAGAGATTAGATATATAATGAAATAATTTTAGAAAAATTCTTCAACATATACCCTAAATTATCTTCACACATGAAACCCTTATATATATATTATGCACAATACTCCTCTTCATTTATTGAGGAATGAAAACATAAGAAAAGCGACCCTGAGAAAGGGTAAACAAAAGAGATAACAATAAAAAATCATAAGTGAGAATATGATGAACATGTGGGAATGAGAAAAAAATAAAGGTTCATGAATACAAAATAATAAAATAATACCCAATAAAACATATATCATGAATCATGTTTCATGACATAAGGATTTTGTCTTAACATAAGACCCGATTCATTAGTCTGTGGAAACATGAGTCAATAATCTCTAGTCATGAAAACATTACATAGAAATGCTGTATAACATAGAAATGTATCATAATAATGAGTCACATAAATGAGAATAAAAAACGATTTCTTATATAAATAATCACTTCTATGACCATTATCGCATAATATAAAGAATCCCATGGTGGATTGGGTTCACTTCCACTCCTATAAACATGGTGGATAGTGCCCCATAGTGGATTAGTTTCACCCCCAAGTCCAATAAACTTAGTAGATAAAGTCCCATAGTGGATTGGGTTCACTCCACTATCTCTTAAATTTCATATTATGAGATATAAATTTTTAACCAATGCATTTTAGGCCTATACAATTCTAACCCCACCCATCATATAATGAAAAAACCAAACATATGTGTGCCACATAAACATGAAAATATTTATAATTCCATCACAACTTAATTAACCTACAAGAAATAAATGAGTTTTGTGAAAATTTACACAAGGCATGATTATAATCCATCCATTTAAATAATGTTTATGGTATCATTATATAATGTCCCTAGTGATTTATAAGAAACATTAAATGATATTATCATTGATGAAAAAACTTTATAAGATAATTAGAAAATTACCTTAAAAAATATAAATAAATATCCTTTATTTTTTGATAAATTTTATTTTAAAAATGAAATAACATATAAAAATATATTTTTAAAAAAATAATAGGAAATTGAATAAAAATTACATTGAATAATTTTTAAAAATTTAAAAGGATGTAACATAAATAAATTTAAATAAAATAGTGGGATAAAGAGAAAGTGTGGAAAAAGTTAAAAAAGATAAATTTACCACTTTTTTTAAAAAATTCAAATTCAATAGAAAATAAACTTAATAAATTATAGAATTATTAATAAGTTTATCTATATAATCATCTTAAAACTTGAATATGGAAGATAAATATTCTCAACCAAATAGAAGGGAATATGTTGGCTACACTTACTAGCATCCTTTCGATTGAATTATGAACCAAAGGGAGGTGAAATAGTAAGAAGATATGTAAAAAATAAAAAAAATATAGGAAAATAAAATTAATTGATATTTAGACTGAAATGTCACACAATTTCCATTAGTGAAAATTTAGTCTTAAAAAATATTGATTTCAAAGTGAGATCGGAAAAGAAACCCTTACGAATTTGGTAACTATTGAATCAAAATACATTGAAAGAGAGAGCATGATATAAATTTTTGAATACCCTAAATTTTATGATATTAATGATAATAATAAATAAATTGGGAATAATGTACATCACATATAATAAAACAAGTGATATATATAAGGCATATCTCAATGAAAGGAAATTAAGACAAAAACCCTGCACCTTTACTCTCGACTTCCAAAAAGGCACTTTAACCTCTTGTATTTATTAATAAAATATTTCATAAAATTATTCACACATATTAAATTCTATACTCTTAAATTGTTATCATTTATTACCCATATATTAGTTATATATTGTTTATTATCATTATCAAATGTTAGTAATTATGATTGTTTCGTACAAGGTTAATAATGGCGATGTTGATACTCATTAGTTGATAATAATTTCATCATTTATATATTATAAAAGGATATTGAATCATTTTTGAAAAATTATTTATTAATTAACATGTTTATTTTATGGAAGGTATGGGTTTGATCCATGAGAATGGAATCCATGACAAGCATGTTTTCAGATAATTTACCAATAAAAATGATTTATTTATAAGGAAAATTCATTTTTAGGACACCCTTATAGAACCATATTCATAAAATAAATTAATAATTGGTATATTATATTACCATTATTAATGAAAAATTACTTATTTTTGATGAAAATTATGCTTTTTTTATAGCATCGTTCATGTAGGTAGTTAAACTAACCCAAACCAGAATATGTTATACTAATAAATGAGTAAGATATTAGAGTTATATAATAATAATATAATTTTTAAATAATTATAATGATATTAATATAACATAACTATATTGTTGAATGTTATTCAGAAATATTTGAGATATTAAGGAAATTGAAAAAAATAGAGAATAACTTAAATTCATACATTGATGGAATCACTCATTGATACAAGTTTCTTATGAATGAAGGATTTACGACCCCTTATTGGGACTAGAAGCAACTAAAAGTACAATAAAAATTTATTAGATTAAAAATGGGGTGAAATTATAGAGATAACCGAGGGATATGCATGGTTTTAAGGGGTTGTGGAGGGGTCCTTTTATAGACGTTTTTGAGTGGCATATTTGAAATTTCTCATTATTTAATGTTTAAGGAAGGTCATTTTTACATGAAAAGTGGACCATTGGTTGTAAAAACAAAGTATAATCAAGATTAAATCCATTATAATTTTTTAATTTTATTTTAATAAGATTTATACATCATTTTAAGCATATACTATATTTTATAGTTTTTAGAGTTTACTGATATCATTCACTATTCACCGCAATAACTTAATTTTATGCCTAAAAATGAAATTGGCCCTCCTACCTAATTTGGATGTGATAATTAAAATTTAGAATCCATTTAATCTAATAGAATTTATAAATATAATAAATTTAATTTATAAATGAAAACATTAAATATATAGAAATACTATTTTTATAGAAAAATGAATTTTCAAAACATTAAGTGTTATAAAGATTTTTTAATATCAATTAATAATTAAATGAGTTTTAGTATATTATTTTATAAATAAAAGAATTAAATATTATTAGAATCATCCTTTAAAAGTGATCAATTTTATTTATTTAAACAAAAATACACAATACATAGAAAATAAATTATTTTAAAAAATGTCCATAACATTAAATGATTTTAATCACATCCCATTAAAATCAATTATTTATCTTATAATCACAAAATTAGATCATTAAATTGGTATTATAATTTTTCTATGACTTTTATAAACACATCAAATAATTTTTTATTAATAATAATAATGATATGTAACAAAAAATATTTTTATAATTAAATTAATTTATTAATTTTTTATTTAATTTTAAAGTTATTTATTATTTATTAATTATATAAGTTTTAATTTGTCACTAACAACTACATAAATTCAATATACCTACATGATACAATTTTATACAACAACTATATACCAACGACTATATATCTAATGACCATATATTCAATGACCAAATGTCCAACAACCATATATCCAATAGCCACACATCTGACATCCATATATATAACGACCATATATATAAAAGTAATATTATATTCCTATATATATCCCTACATACATATCTAAAATAATTCATCCTATTATCTAATTCTATTTTCAAGATGTTTATCATATTCCAAACATGTTAAATTCTTTATATAGTTATCATCAATAGTATGATCTTCATGGAAGGTCATGATAATGAGAATTTCAACCTTATAGAGTTTTATTTAATTGTGGTTTCATTCATTTAGTAATTTTACTAATTATGTTTCATTTAGTTATCTCTTATTGTATTTCATTTTTATTGTAATATTCCACAATAATGAAAGAAATAATTTTTCATTTTAGTTTGGTGTTGCGTGTATCACAAGATATTGAACACTGTTTATTTAAATGAAAATACATACTAAAATTTGAAGGTGTTACAAAAACCTGAAACCACATCTAAAAATACCAAAAAATATCTTCCTAAAGTATCAAATTTAATAATTGAATCTTAAAATGAAAAAACCCATAAAAAATAAAAATTAAAAAATCATTGAAATTCAAAACCAAATTCCCTAGAAAATATAATGAATAAAGTTGGGGTAATTACAAACTCCCCGCCATAGATTTTTTTCATATCAAAAAAAAATTCACATTTAACTAATAATCTCATAAGGAACCATACCATAAAGACTACTAGACTCATTCCCATGTATAACCTAAAGTTCTCTTCATATATTGATAAGGCTAACTCCAAAATTCATATATCCATAGTAATTCCCAAATCATAACAAAAAAATGAGTATAACATAATTATATAAATAAATAAAGTAACCATTCTTTAAATTCCCAAAATTATATCATCAAAAGACATCTCCCATTACCATATAATTCTTCAAAAATACAAAACTCTAAACTTGGATTCATCATGTAAATAGTCTAAACCACGATATGATTCTAACTATCACAAGATTACCGTTATGACAATTATAAAAATACCCATTATATTATGATGCTCCACATTATAATACTTACCTAATATTATTTTATATCTATCTTACACTCTTCATCATTTTGTTAAGACTATTTACTTGATAAGACCAATACTCAAGATCCATTTTAAAATACATTTTAAAACTCAATTTACAAAAACCTTATTTTAAGAAAAATTACTCACTATAAATATATTTATAAAAATCATTACATTTTTCATCAAATACCCCTTTACAATTATGTATAAAATAATTTATTTGTAAAAACAATTATCTTTATTACATTTGAAAATATTAAAAATTTCATTTAATAATCTTAATAAAAAAATTATTTTTAACATGTAAAGGGTAAAAATTCATCTCAATGGAAACATAATCCTAGGTTATATCCTGATTAAATCATTAATATCACTTAGAAGGGAAATAGACATGATCTATTCAATATAACAATGCTCAAATAAGAATTAACCACTAGCATGGTAACTATATTTTAAGAAGGAAAATAAAGTTTGATTTAATAAATAATAGCACTTAGTGAATAAATAAAGTATCAGTATATATGGAATTAGTAAAGGTATACTCTTACCGCACTAACTACTAGTGTAACCATTGAATATCAATGAATAAATAGAGTCATGTTGTAATGTACTGACCCAGATGCCACTAAACTGGTGCCCCGAGCAGTTCATCATAAGGCCTTATGTGCACCTCTCTGGATGATAGAGGATTCTAACTAGAATTGAGGGTATAAAGGTAGCACAATGTGGAGACAATACCCTAATATTCGAGTAACAAAAAAACTAGATATCATCCATGAAATAAATAAATATAGTATAGAAGAAGTAAATAAAATGAAATAGAACACACTGTAATAATAAATGAAATGCTATAAAATCCCTAACATCCAATTCATACATACAACACTGATCACCCACTGATATGATCACATATATATGAGGACATATATGGAACTGAAATAAATTCACAAGGCTCTACTTATATCTCTAATATAAACTATATACTTGATCTCTCCATACATATCTGAGCCATCCTGCTCGACTATTCCTGGGTCTCAAACCTACTAATCATGTGTTGATTAAAAAATTTCATTAATTTATTTTTTGATTTTAATACTCATAAACACCCATATTTATGATACCAATAATGTAGAATTTAAGTGAATTTTAGGAATATGATATTCATTAGATTATTTATTTTTATTATCAAAGTATTTACAAGTCATTAATTCATGGGATGATATTGGATTAAGTATTATGGATGTGTTTGAAAGTAATCTAGAAACACCATTAATACCCTAAATTTGTAAGTGGAATGTATTGTTTGGGAACCCAATGTTTTGAAAAAAATGTATGGATCATGAACCTTATGCTATTGGAAAAGTATGGACCAATAACCCAAAGTTTAGAAGAAACCCAATGTTTGAGGGACAAACATATCGTTCATAAACACTAATTTTGTAAAAAACTGTACATTTTCAACCATACTTTTAGAGTTTATCACTATGAAAAGAAACCATACAATTTACTTAGTTAACAATAAAGTTTTTAATTCAAAATATATTTCGCGTTTTCTGCAATGGTCTCACCAAAAGTAAATATCTCTTTAAAATTGCTTTACAACCAATTCAATGGCTCATAATAAATAGATTAAATAATTCCTATTTTTAAGGGAAGTTACAAATATATTTTAATGATTTGAATTCAAATAATTATGATTTAATATGTGGTATTCCTAGAACCATTTTATATAGAGATACTCAACCGATAGTATAAATATTGATATTTTCATCTTCTAAATATATAAATATTTTTGTCAAGCGAGATCTGTGAACTTGTAAATATTTGTGTGTCATTGCCTTCAGAACTAAACTTTGAATATATACATATTTTATTATGGTTGATTGAATTGCTACTACTGTTGATGTGTCTTATTGTTAGATATTCTTATGCCATTCGACAAAGTATTTTTTAGAGTTATAATTTGGAGATATATGTAACACCCCAAGCTTCTACGGTATTCTTCTCTTTGAATAATGTGATAGCGTGTGTTGTACGCAACACCGAGTTCTAACACACCATAACTAATCAAACTAGCCATTATGAATAGTAATAACTACTTTTTGAAATTATATATATTTTATATTTCAAAATAGACTTCATTTTTGGATTCGGAATATCGAATTTATCCTAAGGTGAAATTTTGATACTTTTCAGATAACTTTAATATTTTGATGAATAGTGAAAATTACTAAATTTTAATTAAAAACAACTTTTTTAATCAAAATAATTTATATTGATAAATTATGAATTTGAGTGGATTTAAAGTATATTTATAATATATTTTTACCATTTAATACAATGTTGTTCATTGGACATAATTTCACAATTAAACCGAACATAAACAAGTATCAATCTTTTGATAGTTATTATATCTTAAAAACACGCTTTTTGTTTTGACAGCGGGAATTAATTTTAAATTAATTTCTGCCACTTCTGTGTTTTGAATTTAGAAAAATGGATTCTATATTTGGAATCAGGATGTTCAAATTGTTTAAATAGTTAACTTTTATTTTTAGACATTTTGAATAATTACTGCGGTAAATATTTTATTTACCATGGTTAAGGGTAAATCCGGTAAACAAGGGTTAACAAATAATATTATAATAATAAAAAACTACCCTAAAACGTGTCCTAACCTTATTGGTTGATACATTTTCGACCATGGTCATCTTTGGGTCGATTTTGGGACCCTATGGTGCCACTTGTAGGTGATAGGAACACTTAATTTTAATTAAGTTAAAATAAGTACAAAAATGACACAAGCATATATCTTTTAGAAAAACAATTTTTACATAGGGTTATATATGTTTGATTTTCGACTATAAATATTCATTAGAAATCTCAAACGATTTCCTACATAATGATATTTTATTTATAATTTTTAGACAATAAATAATTTAATTTATTTATGACACAATGATGAAGAAGTAATTACCATAATAGTGAAAAATTAAAATAATTGATATTATAAATACCCAAATTAATATAATTTGATACTTTTAATGCATTAAAATAATTTTATAAGATAATATGACATATTAGAATTGATGTAATTAACTTTTTTCTAAGTAATTATTATTTTATAAGTTTCAAAGAAATCAACTATTGAATAGTGTCAAAATTGACATAAAAGAGTTTTTAAAACAAATATTATATTATTAATTGATATTAAATTCCTAAAAATCTAAGGTTCGACAAAGAGACTTATATCATGATATGTGTATCATTAATGGACCACTTGGGGGTCGCTTGGATGTATATATTAAGTTTATTAACCATATAATATAAAAACACAAAGAGACATTGTAAAAGTGAAACTAATTAACTTAGAGTTAATACTTAAAGATAAGGTTAATATAAGTACCAAAACCTATCTAAATTATATTGGTTGAGTGGTTTTAGACCTATACCCACCTTAATCTTTTAATAATCAACTTTGGAGCCATTAGAAACTTAATATGAATTTATTATAAATTAATATTTCTAGCTTTTCCAATGGTGCCCCTTACCCCTCTTATAAAAGGTCACTCCTACTTCTCATTTCTTCACAACTTCAAAATCTTTTGGTTCGCCAAACTCTGCCCAAATACTCTGAAAACTTCCCTTACTACAACCTAGAGTCCTTAGTTTGATCAGAAAGCCAACCTAAGGAGCCCTTTTTATCAAATCAAAAGGAAGAGCCCGAAGAAGAGGTAATAATTTCACCACCCTTTTCCAAGTTCATTTCTTCTTCCACTTCTTCTTCCTTTGTTATTACCATTCTAAAATAATAACTCCAGTATCATATATATACTTTTATGTTATTATAAATATGGTACAACCATATTCAGTATTCTATCCACCCTTTGAATAACATGTCACCATACGTGCGTACGTACGGCTTACCGTCTCCACGTCATGGTGTAATTGTTATTCAATATATTATTATTTGGATGGGTATAATAATTATGTGTAAATCATGTAAATAATAAATATAACATGTTAATTATTCTGTATATATGATATACCATCCATTTATATATTATTTTAATATCAAAAGAATGATATTTTCGCTCGTGCGTACGTACGGACTACCGTCTCCACGAACGCGATGTGATTCATTCTCCATCGTATCCATTCAAGTATAATTATCATTTGATGATTTAAAAATAATTTTTAAGGACTTGATATCATTATTTATATGAATAATATACAACCTATCCATGAAAAACATGGCTTATGTAACAAAACATATAAAAGAAAACGAGTAAGTTAACACCCGAAACGACAATAATACTAAGATATTATTAACAAAGCAATGTTAAAAGATCATATATGATATCATATGAATGTATATGATTATTGTATAATTTAATAACAATTATTTCACTATTATAAAGGAGTTTAACATACCCCATCCAAGGAAAAGTACAAGGTAAGGGTTATTTCACAATCTCTTCATTATCCGAGGTTGTTTATACGTAATAATCTACTGGGATCTCTTTATCATCCACATCCATGTTTCTTAGAAATGTATTTCAAAATATTTTTACTATTTAAAAGAATATGGGTTAAAGTCATTTAGACCCTTGTTTGAATTTTTATAAGAGTTTTATAAAGGAATATTTCCGTCGTTTTCCAAACAAGGTGCTGTTAACCTTTTCGACAAAATTAAGGTAAGAATGTTTTTTTAACTTATACGGCGGGTGCGGTTATTTTACGCCATTATAAAATCATCGAAGCTTCCCTTACAAGATTATAAGAATATTTTCAAAGAAAATGATTTATTTTATAAATATATGACTCTTAAATGATTTCAAAAATATAAAGAGATATTTCTCTAAAAAGAGTTTTGATTTCATCTATGTCAACATCCTTTGATGGATTTTACGCTTATTTGAAGTTGATTTATTATGATACAAAACTTCTATATTATATTGAAGGTTTTGTGATATGTTTGACTGTGGATGTGCTATTTTTATACCATTCATAGTTTATGGTGAAATTATTGACATTTCGTATGCTAGTTTTAATACGAATGTTTATGTTATGTTTAAAACTTTTCATATGGGAATGCATTGGACTTAATATGTGACGGGTGGAGCCCGCTATAGCTCCTCGATGCATCGGTAGGTCTCATGAGACAAACTAGTGTCTTAGCACAAGGCCTTGACAAAATCTTATTTGTAGTCTTGGCATGAGGCCTTGGCTATGTGGTTATGATAGTCTGACATTATGCATTCCATCATTATGAAAGTGGTTATTGATATTTCATGTGATTATTCGATTAGTAGAATATCCATGTGAATAAGTAAATGGAATTATTTCATTTTATTTTTTCCATACTATGTTGAAGTTCAAGTTTAAAAGGCTTTTATTTTAGTTATACATTTCCTTAAATGTTTATTCTTATTTATGAAAGTTTCTGCTATATTGTTATCCTTACTGGGCATTTGAGCTCACCCCTTTTCTATGTTTTATTTTTCCTAGGAAGTGAAGAAGTAAATTATGAATGACCTGCAGGGATATTATGAGGAGATAATAGTGTGGATTATTGAGACAATATGTTGTTGTAGTAGTTTTTCACTTCATGATGTAATGTAAAACTTTATGAATATATCTAGTGTTTCCAAGGTTACTAAACCAATCGGTCTTTCGAGATTTGATCTTTCTTGTGATCATGCCAATGTTATGTAATAATGCACCGACTCTGGGTAACTGGAGTCGGGGCGTTACAGTTGGTATCAGAGGAAGTTTAGTACAAACCTTGGAAGCTAGATTTAGATAAACTCTGATTAGAACACATAGATTTAAGATGGACTTTAAGGATTAGTATAGAAGAACTTCCTAGAATTTTGGTATTGTAGGGATTTTGTGAGTTTTCCGAGCAATACATCCATGTCTGGATACGAGCAGGTAGAGGAGGATCTGGAACAGATGTACCTAGGGGTAAAACCCGAAAGCACCGCTTTGAGCTAGACTCGAACGGGAACTGGTTCACGACAACGGGCCTTGATATACTCTTGGTTACGACACTCCCGGGGGATATGCTTAGGATAACTCTCATTTTGTTTACAAATAATTATGAAGGGTTTATGAGTATATACTTCCTCAAAGAAAACTTTCTTATGATTATGGATTATATCCATAAATAGTTCAATTTATGTTAAGTGTTTTATAAGTATGGGATTATGTATTTTGATTCATAAACTGATCTAGTTTATACCATTGTTTAGAAATGGATCCTAGTTGAAGAAATGGAAACCGTATCAATGCACACACTCCATGTAGGGATTTCCCTCCAGCTCAAGATAATTATAGTGGAGCTGGTGATGAAACTGGTGCCGATCAGCTAATCACCATACTAGGACAACTCACTCAGGTTATGAATAATAACCTTACCCGTATGGAGCACCCTGATCCGCAGCGTGGAGGATCAATGTTAGATCGATTAATGAGGAAACAACCACCAACGTTCAATGGGAGTAAAAATCCCTTAGTAGCTGAGCAATAGATATTTTCCCTAGAGAAAATATTTCAGGCTTTGGAGAGTAGTGAAAGGGAAAAAGTTACCATGATAGTTTATAACGGCTAGTTTGATTAGTTATGGTGTGTTAGAACTCGGTGTTGCGTAAAACACACGCTATCACATTATTCAAGGAGAAGCATACCGTAGAAGCTTGGGGTGTTACATTCTCCCCTCCATCAAATAATTTCGTCCTCGAAATTTCTATAATATTATCGCATGAAAAGACTCGGGTGGTTCTTCATCATAAGTTCCTCAGGTTCCCACGTTGCCTCTTCCATCTTATAGTTTCTCCACAAAACTTTTACCAGACGCGTCGTCCGGTTTCTCAGTACTTGTTCTCTCGTATCAAGAATCCTGATGGGCTCTTCGCAAAAAAGACAGATCGGGTTCTAGTTCTAATTCCTCATAGGTGAGTACATACGTTGGATCATGCATGCATTTCCTCAATAGAGATATGTGGAACACATCGTGAACTTTGGAGAGACTTGGCGGCATTTCCAATCAGTAAGATACAGCCCCAATTCTTTATAGAATTTCAAAAGGTCCGATGTACCTGGGACTCAATTTACCTTTCTTACCAAAACGTATGACTCCCTTCCATGGAGATACCTTCAGGAAAACATGATCACCGAATTGAAATTCCAAATCCTTCCTTCGATTATCAGCATAGCTCTTTTTCCTACTTTGAGCTGCTTTGATGTGATTTTGGATTACCTTCACCTTTTCCATCGTTTCCTCCACCAGTTCTGGACCTACAAGTTTTCTTTCACCAACATCATCCCAACAGGTTGGTGTGCGACATCTCTTTCCGTATAACGCTTCATATGGTGCCATCTGAATACTTGAATGGAAGCTATTATTATAGGAAAATTCTACCAGAGGTAAATACTGATCCCACATACCCTGAAAGTCAAGTGAGCAAGATCTCAACATGTCTTATAAGGTTTGAATAGTCCGTTTTGATTGTCCGTCTGTCTGAGGGTGGTAAGCAGTGCTCAAATGAAGTTCAGTATCCAGGGATTTCTGAAGACTTTTCCAGAATCTTGAAGTAAAATGGGGATCACGATCAGAAACAATTGATAGGGGTACTCCATGAAGTCTCACAACTTCATTAATATATAGTCTTGCTAGACGTTCTAGGGGTAGATCTTCTATTATAGCAAGAAAATGTGCTGACTTGGTAAGAAGATCAACAATAACCCATATTTCATCATTCCTTCTAGGAGTCTTTGGTAGCCCCATGACAAAGTCCATCGTAATATTGTCCCATTTCCACTCCGGTATGGGAAGAGGTTGCATGACTCCTCCAGGCTGTTGCCTTCCAGCTTTCACTTGTTGAAAAACCATACATCTTGACACAAAATCAGCAATCTCCCTATTCATGTTGTCCCACCAAAAATGTTCCTTCAAATCTCTATACATTTTGGTGCTCCCAGGGTGTATAGAGAAATTGGAACTGTGAGCATCATCCAGCAATTCCCTTTTTAGATCAGGTATATCGGGAACACAAATTCTCTTCCCGAATTTCAAAATTCCATCTTCACACACAAAGTCTCTCAGTATCCCATCATTCACATCTTTAATCTTCTTTTGAAATTCTCCATCATTAGTCTGAGAACTCTTAATCCTTTCTAGTAAATATGGTTTGGCAAACATTTGAAAAAGCATTGATGTTTCTCCTTCCCTGGTTATTCCCATGTCCATCCTTACTAGATCCATAAAAATTGGATCCCTTTCAATTCTCATATTGTTCAAAACTCTATGATCTTTTCTACTCAAAGCATCTTCCACCTTGTTTGCCTTCCCCAGGTGGTAGTGTATCGTGCAATCATAATCCTTGAGTAATTCAAGCCATCTCCTTTTCCTCATGTTGAGTTCTTTTTGTGACAAAATATACTTCAAACTCTTGTGATCAGTATAAATCTCACATTTTTCACCATAGAGGTAGTGCCTCCATATCTTCAAAGAAAATATCACAGCTGCTAACTTGAGATCATGAGTAGGATAGTTTTGTTCATGAATTTTCAACTGTCGTGATGCATAGGCAATAACTCTATCATTCTGCATAAGGACACAACCAAGTCCTTTCTTTGATGCATCACTATAAATAACGAACCCATCATTCCCCGATGGTGGAGTCAATATAATAGCATTGACTAATATTCTCTTCAGTTCTTCAAAACATTCTTCACACTCTTTTGTCCAAAAAAATTTAACCCCTTTACGTGTGAGCTTCGTTAATGGGTTAGCCAATCGGGAAAAATTCTGATCCCCGTTTTACTTCAAGATTCTGGAAAAGTCTTCAGAAATCCCTGGATACTGAACTTTATTTGAGCACTGCTTACCACCCTCAGACAGACGGACAATCAGAATGGACTATTCAAACCTTATAAGACATGTTGAGATCTTGCTCACTTGACTTTCAGGGTATGTGGGATCAGTATTTACCTCTGGTAGAATTTTCCTATAACAATAGCTTCCATTCAAGTATTCAGATGGTACCATATGAAGCGTTATACGGAAAGAGATGTTGCACACCAACCTGTTGGGATGACGTTGGTGAAAGAAAACTTGTAGGTCCATAACTGGTGGAGGAAACGATGGAAGAGGTGAAGGTAATCCAAAATCACATCAAAGCAGCTCAAAGTAGGCAAAAGAGCTATGCTGATAATCGAAGGAAGGATTTGGAATTTCAAGTCGGTGATCATGTTTTCCTGAAGGTATCTCCATGGAAGGGAGTCATACATGTTGGTAAGAAAGGTAAATTGAGTCCCAGGTACATCGGACCTTTCGAAATTCTAGAAAGAATTGGGGCTGTAGCTTACCGATTGGCAATGCCGCCAAGTCTCTCCAAAGTTCACGATGTGTTCCACATATCTCTATTGAGGAAATGCATGCCTGACCCAACGTATGTACTCACCTATGAGGAATTAGAACTGGAACCCGATCTGTCTTTTTGTGAAGATCCCATCAGGATTCTTGATACGAGAGAACAAGTACTGAGAAACCGGACGACGCGTCTGGTAAAAGTTTTGTGGAGAAACTATAAGATGGAAGAGGCAACGTGGGAACCCGAGGAACTTATGATGAAGAACCACCCGAGTCTTTTCATGCGATAATATTATAGAAATTTCGAGGACAAAATTATTTGATGGAGGGGAGAATGTAACACCCCAAGCTTCTACGGTATGCTTCTCTTTGAATAATGTGATAGCGTGTGTTTTACGCAACACTGAGTTCTAACACACCATAACTAATCAAACTAGCCGTTATGAATATTAATACCTACTTTTTGAAATTATATATATTTTATATTTCAAAATGGACTTCATTTTTGGATTCGTAATATCGAATTTAGCCTAAGGTGAAATTTTGGTACTTTTCGGATAACTTTAATATTTTGATGAATAGTGAAAATTACTAAATTTTAATTAAAAGCAACTTTTTTAATCAAAATAATTTATATTGATAAATTATGAATTTGAGTGGTTTTAAAGTATATTTAGAATACATTTTTACCATTTAATACAATGTTGGTCATTGGACATAATTTCACAATTAAACCGAACATAAACAAGTATCAATCTTTTGATAGTTATTATATCTTAAAAACGCGCTTTTTGTTTTGACAGTAGGAATTAATTTTAAATTAATTTCTGCCACTTATGTGTTTTGAATTTAGAAAAATGGATTCAATATTTTTAATCAGGATGTTAAAATTGTGTAAATAGGTAATTTTTATTTTTAGACATTTTGAATAATTACTGCGGTAAATATTTTATTTACAATGGTTAAGGGTAAATCCGGTAAACAAGGGTTAAAAAATAATATTATAATAATAAAAAATTATCCTAAAACGTGTCATAAACTTATTGGTTTATACATGTTCGACCATGGTCATCTTTGGGTTGATTTTGGGACCCCATGGTTCCACTTGTAGGTGATAGGGACACTTAATTTTAATTAAGTTAAAATAAGTACAAAAATGACACAAGCATATATCTTTTCAAAAAACAATTTTTACATAGGGTTATATATGTTGGATTTTCGACTATAAATATTCATTAGAAATATAAAAAGATTTCCTACGTAATTATATTTTATTTATAATTTTTAAACATTAAATAATTTAATTTATTTATGACACAATGATGAAGCAGTAATTACCATAATAGTAAAAAATTAAAATAATTGATATTATAAATACCCAAATTAATATAATTTGAGACTTTTAATGAATTAAACTAATTTTATAGGATAATATGACATATTATAATTTATTTAATTAACTTTTTTAGAATTAATCATTCTGTTATAAGTTTCAAAAAAATCAACTATTGAATAGTGTCAAAATTGACATAAAAGAGTTTTTAAAACAAATATTATATTATTTATTGATATTAAATTCCTAAAAATATAAGGTTCGGAAAAGAGACTTATATCATGATATTTGTATCATTAATGGACCACTTTGGGGTCTCTTGGATGTATATAGTAAGTTTATTAACCATATAATATAAAAACACAAAGATACATTGTAAAAGTGAAACTAATTAACTTAGAGTTAATACTTAAAGATAAGGTTAATATAAGTACCCAAACCTGTCTAAATTATATTGGTTGAGTGGTTTTAGACCTATCCCAACCTTAAGATTTTAATAATCAACTTTTAAGCCATTAGAAACTGAATATGAATTTATTATAAATTAATATTTCTAGCTTTTCCAATGGTGCCCCTTACCCCTCTTATAAAAGGGCACTCCTCCTTCTCATTTATTCACACCTTCAAAGCCTTTTGGTTCATCCAAACTCTGCACAAATACTCTCCCAACTTACCTCACTACAACCTAGAGGCCTTATTTTGATCAGAAAGCCAACCTAAGGATCCCTTTTTATCAAATCAAAAGGAAGAGCCCGAAGAAGAGGTAATAATTTCACCACCCTTTTCCAAGTTCCTTTCTTCTTCCACTTCTTCTTCCTTTTTTATAACCATTATAAAATAATAACTCCAGTATCATATATATACTGTGATGTTATTATAAATATGGTACAACCATATTCAGTATTCTATCCACCCTTTGAATAACATGTCACCATACGTGCGTACGTACGACTTACCGTCTCCACGTCGTGGTGTAATTGTTATTCAATATATTATTATTTGGATGGGTATAATAATGATGTGTAAATCATGTAAATAATAAATATAACATGTTAATGATTCTGTATATATGATATACCATCCATTTATATATTATTTTAATATCAAAATAATGATATTGTCGCTCGTGCGTACGTACGGACTACCTTCTCCACGAATGCGATGCGATTCATTCTCCATCGTATCCATTCAAGTATAATTATCATTTGATGATTTAAAAATAATATTTAAGGACTTGATATAATTCTGTATATGAATAATATACAACCTATCCATGAAAAACATGGCTTATGTAACAAAACATATAAAAGAAAATGAGTAAGTTAACACCCGAAACGACAATAATACTAAGATATTATTAACAAAGCAATGTTAAAAGATCATATATGATATCATATGAATGTATATGATTATTGTATAATTTAATAACAATTATTTCACTATTATACAAGAGGTTAACCTACCCCATCCAAGGAAAAGTACAAGGTAAGGGTTATTTCACAATCTCTTCATTATTCGAGGTTGTTTATACGTAATAATCTACTGGGATATCTTTATCATCCACATCCATGTTTCTTAGAAATGTATTTCAAAATATTTTTAATATTTAAAAGAATATGGGTTAAAGTCATTTATACCCTTGTTTGAATTTTTATAAGAGTTTTATAAAGGAATATTTCCGTCGTTTTCCAAACAAGGTGCTTTTATCCTTTTCGACAAAATTAAGGTAAGAATGTTTTTTTAACTTATACGGAGGGTGCAGTTATTTTACGCCGTTATAAAATCATCGAAGCTTCCCTTAAAAGCTTATAAGAATATTTTCAAAGAAAATGTTTAATTTTATAAATATATGACTTTTAATGATTTCAAAAATAGAAAGAGATATTTCTCTAAAAAGAGTTTTGATTTCATCTATGTCAACATCCTTTGATGGATTTTACGCTTATTTGAAGTTGATTTATTATGATACAAAACTTCTATATTATATTGAAGGTTTTGTGATATGTTTGACTGTGGATGTGCTATTTTTATACCATTCATAGTTTATGTTGAAAGTATTGACATTTCGTATTCTAGTTTTAATATGAATGTTTATGTTATGTTTAAACCTTTTCATATGGGAATGCATTGGACTTAATATGTGATGGGTGGAGCCCGCTATATCTCATCGATGAATCGGTAGGTCTCATGAGACAAACTAGTGTCTTGGAATAAGGCCTTGACAAAATCTTATTTGTAGTCTTGGCACGAGGCCTTGGCTATGTGGTTATGATAGTCTGGTATTATGAATTCCATCATTATGAAAGTGGTTATTGATATTGCATGTGATTATTCGATTAGTATAATATCCATGTGAATAATTAAATGGAATTATTTTATTTTATTTTTTCCATACTATGTTGAAGTTCAAGTTTAAAAGGCTTTTGTTTTAGTTATACATTGCCTTAAATGTTTATTCTTATTTATGAAAGTTTCTGCTATATTGTTATCCTTACCGGGCATTTGACCTCACCCCTTTTCTATGTTTTATTTTTCCCAGGAAGTGAAGAAGTAAATTATGAATGACCTGCGGGGATATTATGAGGGGATAATATTGTGGATTATTGAGACAATATGTTGTTGTAGTAGTTTTTCACTTCATGATGTAATGTAAAAATTTATGAATATATCTAGTGTTTCCAAGGCTACTAAACCAATTGGTCTTTCGAGATTTTATCTTTCTTGTGATCATGCCAATGTTATATAATAATGAACCGACTCTGGGTAACTGGGGTCGGGGAGTTACAATATACATATTTAATCATCTATCTGGTGTTTTATCAATTGATGTTTAAAGGAATCCCATTTGAAATTTAAGATAATTTTGTTTCTACTAATATGAATTATTGAATATCATATACTACTATCAGTTTCCTCTACAATTGTAATCAAAATAATTTTTATAAATTAAATCAATATCTATTGATTTATTAGAGTATCAGTTGCTCAGACTTAGTCATTGGTGGGGTATGATATTCTTAGACTAAGCTATGTATTTTCACTTCCTTGTGAAATAACTAGATGACCTTGTAAAAACATTATTGTAAAGGCATAAAATTTATGTACTTAGTTGTATAAGTCCTTAGTAAAAGGACTTACTAGTGAAAATAACCATGCCCATGGAGAGGGTGTTGGTGGAGTGGAATAGGGTATCTTTATGCCCTGAATCACTATACATCACTAAGTTATTTTATTTATTTATTTCCACATCTTACTCATCTTTAATAGAGAATTAAATAATCATTTCATATCAAGAGGACATTTTGAATTTGTTAAAGTTTTTAAAGGATCATGATTCATCCCTTTTTGTGTCCTCATAATAACCATTCCGACCTAACAAGTGGTATCAATGGTTGTACTTCATTGGATTATTTCTCTTTTTTTAAATCCTTGAAAACTATTATGTTCCTATTCGATATCAATAAGTAATATCAAAGGATGATATCTATTTATAAATCCCATTTTGGAAATCCTTCATCATTCTGTTCGATAATATCTAGTGAATCAAAATTACGGGCTCTTTTGAAATATCAAAGGTATATTTTGGATATAATAAGGACAAGTTAAAGATTTGGATGAATTCATATATTTAAATAGATTATCTTAAAGAAGGTATGTTAATGATCAACAATCCTTACTTTAATATTGATAATTATGGATGTTGGAAATATCGCTTGATTATTTATTTGAAAAATATTGGAGTAAGAGTTTATTTAAAGGTTTTCAAGACTTATGAAAGTCCTAAGGAAGATCTAAAAAAATGGAATGATTATTAAGAGAAGGAATATGATCATAATTCAATATAAATGAATGATATTGTCATTGGATTATAGGATGATGAGTTTAATCATGTTTCTCAATGTGCTACTACATATGAGATGTGGAAAAATACTTCTATTTCCTATGAAAGAAGCGATACTATTAAACAACTGAGGTACAATACTACAAAGTTAAAGTTTGATATTTTCAGAATGCCTAAATATGAGAACATAAATGAGATGAATGAGCGATTGACATAAGTTTTCAATAATTTTACTATATTGGGAGATCCAATTAATAAATTAGACAAATCATTAAAAGTACATAGATTTTTAACTTATAAGTGTAATAGAATATCTGATTCTATACAGAAATCCACACCAGTTAAATAATTAGCAATGAAAGAACTTATTGGAACTTTGATGATGTATGAAGCTGAGATATTGAAGTAAGCATAAAATAATATCAAATATGAAGAAGCTTCTCTAAAACTACTATGGACGAGTCATCTAATTCAAGTTATCCAGAGTCTAGTAAATATTTATCAGATATTTCTAAATGGTTTAAAAAACTATAGAACAAAAGAAATAAAGGGATTAAATAATACAGATGCTATGAATGTAAAGAAGAAGGTCACACAAAGTCTAACTTTACTTTGCTCAAATCTCAAAGGAAATCCAATTATAAAATAAAAGGAAAGAAAATTATGAAGGCTACTTATATTGATTCTTCTAGTTCAAATGATGATTCTTTTACAAGCCCTGAGGCTAATCATAAAAATAAAATGGTACATATTATGAATCATACTGATGAGGTACAATCTTCTTACTCTCAAAACTCTTATTTTGAAAAACATTCTTATGATGAACTTAATAAATATTTTTTTTTCTTCAAGATAAATATGAATCCTTAATGAAATATCTTAAAAAACATAAAAAGTATTATGATACTATTTCTTTATATAAATAAAGTTTTTCAAAAAAAAAAATCATATCCAATTATTCCAAAATTTCATGTGATCTATATGAAACTAAAATTAAAGAATCATTGGATTAAGTAAATACTTTAAAGAAAGATTCTAGTATGCTTATCAAAGGATAAAATTATTTAAATCTAATTCTTGGTGATAATAAACACTACTATAGATTGAGATTTTAACCAAGCTAGTAAAATAAATTTATCATCACTATAGAATTAATTATAATATGAGCGATGTTAAGGGGTTTTCATTTACAACACTTGTAAAAATTACAGACAACGGCCCCCTTTAACATCCCTAAAAAAAGTGATGATAAAGGGGGCCTTTATCAGTGATTTTTATCCCTGATAAAGGGTGCCTTTATCAATGATTTTTTAGCAATGTTAAAGGACACCTTTATGAGTTTTTTTAGTGCTATTAAAGGCCCCATTTATCAACACTTTTTTAGCATGGTTAAAGGGTAATATATTTTTTTGTTCGAACCTCTTCCTAAACCACCTTTTATCAGTGCTTCCCATCCCTTTTATCAATACTTGTACCTAGTCAACCAAGAAATCCCCCCCCCCCACTTTACCAACACTTTACATAATTCCAGCCTCCCCCATGTACCCCTACCTCCAGTGATTTTCGAACATGAGTCCTCCCCCTCATATTCCAGAGCCTTTTCCACGACACTATTGTTTTGTTCTGTATTTTATGACACATCTATATATTTATATACAATTTATTAAATTTCTTATCCATATATATATATATATATATATTTAAACACACACACACACACATATATATATTTAAATACATATATAAAATATGTTTTTGTGTGTTTATGTATATATATGTGTGTGTTCATAAATACATATATATATATATATTCAAATCTATAAATATAATTACAAATATTATATTTAGTTACATATATTATATATTAATATTTATATACATATATTAAAATATAAAGATAAATATATATTTGTTTGTCAAAACAGACACAGAAATAATATATACATTAATTGTATAAGTATATATATTCATACATTTTTATTTTTAAAATGGATATTATTTTTTATTTAAATAAGTTTTATATATTTAGAAATATGTTTTATATGTAAATATGTTTACATATTTATTTATAAAATAAAATTTCTATGTGTGAATATATACAAAATATGTATAAATTTTTATATACTTGATTACAAATAATAGTAAAATATGAAAAAAAATTAAAACCATGATATCAAAATGAATGTAATCTCTGTGAATAAATTCAGTCTCCACAAAAATACAGTAATACCCCCTTAAACAAAACTGAAATTCCATCGAATGTAAAAAAATTGGGATATCATGACTAAAAAATCAGTTTTGGAGTTCTTTTGGTATTTTTTGGCCTTGAAAAATGTGGTTGGGGTTTCCTTGGGTCACATGTGCATAGAGCTCATCTCGAGATTCTATTTCATTTGTGGTAGAGCTCAAATAGACAACCGGATAAAAAACTATGTTCGTTTAAAGTTTGAGTCACATTTTTTACTTATTTTAGAGTGTTTATTAATTTTTTGATTTTTAATATCTTCAAATTGTTATTAAATAAAAATTACTCAAAAAATAATTAGAAAATTATTAATTAATATTATTGTTTTAATTATTTTATAATCCATTTTTCACTAAATATCTTATATATTATGTATAAATTCATATTTAGCCTTATATAAATCATATTTAATAAAATATTATATATATATCAATATAAATATATTTTTATATTAACATATTATTTTTAATGATTTATAATTTTTTATAAAATTTACCCGTTATTAGTGCTTGTAAAAAATCACTAGTAAAGACCCCCCATTATCAGTGCTTTTTTACTAATGCTGATAAATTCCCCCCTTTATTAGTACTTTTTTGATATCATTGATAAAGGGGGGCTATTTATCATTACTTTTTTACTAGCTCTGATAAAGGGACCCCCTTTATCAGTGTTTCTTAGTGCTGATAAAGGGATACCCTTTATCCATGCTTTTTTATTAGTACTGATAAATGACCCCCTTTATCAGCATTTTTAGCACTAATAAATACCCCCTTTATCAACACTTTTTTTAGTGCTAATAAAGGGTCCTTTATCAATGCTTTTTAGTGCTGATAAAGGGTTCCTTTATCGGTTCTATTAGCTAGCACTGATGAAGCCAAGCGCTGTTAAAAGCCTATTTTGTAGTAGTGAAAATTCACAAAGAAAAACATGTAATTAGTATTAATAGTGAAAGGCCAAGATTATATGGGAATTATTTTATTAATATATTAAATAGAAAAAGTGTGTCCACTATTAAATGTAATTATTGTGGTATTAATTGACATTATGAAAATAACTTTTTCTTTTAAAAAAGATCAATTTTTTAGTATTAAGATTGTTCATTATTCAAAATCCTTATCTGAATCTATGTTTGAAATTTCTAATAAAAATAAACATATTTGGTTACATAAAACTTTAATTACTAACACTTCCTGACCCAAAAGAATATGGGTACCAAAAGGCACTTTTATTTTTTGTTTTTTAGGAATAAGCCATTGACCTACATCGTTAAATCATTAAGTGGTCATTTAAAAATTATATAGAAATCACTATTTTAGAAAATGAGTTATTAACTCTGAAGTAGTTCATTATAAAAAATACTTATAACTGGAACTAATAATCTTGGAAGTATTTCATTACCATATTTGTTTGAATTGTATTAATTTTTTAATATAGGGAGAGAAAACTATTTTATCATTAATTGTTAAATATTTTATCACTATTTGAATGAAACTCATAAAACTTAGTTAATATAATTATATATTAGAGTATATAACTAAATTTTTGGAATATTCAAATATATATAATTTTTTTTATTTATATATCTTTAAAAATATTTCAAGAAAATATAATAATTATTTAATTTATAAAAATAGGTTTATGAAAAACTAGTTTCTTTGTTTAATATTTTATCCTATCATTGACTTTAAATTTATTTCTCATATAATTTTTATTCATATTATATAATTTTTTCTTTTAGAATAGTTTTATTACATAAAAATTATTTTAAAAAATTTAATATTTAAAGGGGATATTTTTTATTTTTAGCTTGAGAATATGAAGTGTCGTCTAAAAATTCTCATAATGAAACATATCATCTTACTCTTTAGAGCCCTATAATATTTTCTTAGAACCTCTTAAATTTTTTATCCTTCTTCTTTGAAATTTTATTTTCAAATACTTATGAAGAAACCATTCTGAGAGAAATGAAGTGATTAAGAACTACAAGTTCAGAGAAATTTTTTTCTCAAAAGAAAACTCGAGGTAATCCTTATTATGGTATGTTAAAAGAACAACCAGTTTCTTATGTTAAGGATTCATTTGAAAAATATTCTGGAAAAGATAAGGAAGTTTTTATTTTTTAAGAACCATAAGTTTTCTTATCTCAAATGGTTAAAGGTAAAATTTATTATGAATAACTCATGTTTAAATTTAGGACTTTAAATAAAGAAATAGAAAATCTTTATGCTGATCTAAATGAGTGTAAAAAGTCATATGAAGAGGTGAAAAAAGTGTATGTCTCAACAATATTTTTTGATAAACTTCAAAGTGATTGTTATAATGTGAATGAAATTTTGATTTCTAAATAATAATTCAAAGCATTTAAAGTGAAGATGATAAGTCATGTCGAGAAACTTAGAAAAGAAGTTGTTACTGAGTTTGATTATGATGAGTTACCATTTATTGGTCAAATAGTTTTCATCTTCTTCACTATATAAAATATTTGTAGATGTTAAAAGTATAATAGAATAGATATCAATTGTTTTAGCTGATATAAGTGAAAAAAATTTATGTTCGTAAAGTTCATATGATCCATCTAACCCTTCATAACACCCAAAATTTTCTTTATCTATGTAGTTTACTCAAATTCAATAGTATAGTATATCTTTTTGTTTAAATATATTTTTTATTTTATCCATTTCTAAATTATATAAACTATTTCATAATTTATTTTTGATTTCAAAAAATGGGGCGAAATTTAGGAGACACTTTTTTTATAATTTTAGGAGAAATTTAAGATAAGTTCCTAATAAATTTGTATATTTTTTTGGGGAGATAATTTTTGAAGGGGGAGAAATCTGTTTAAAATTTATATTTGTTAAATAGAATAAATGTTATTATAATTTATTTATATTTATATATATAAAAATTCTATCTTTTTTTTTAATTTTAATATTTGTTTTATGGGTTTTGTGATTATCAAAAGGGGGATATTTTTGAGCATGTGTTGATAAAAAAAATTCATTAATTTCTTTCTGATTTTTATGCTAAAAAACACCCACATTTATGTTACTAATAAAGTTTCATTTAAGTGAATTTTAGGAATTTTTTATTCCTTATAATATTTATTTTTATTCTAGAAGCATTCTGAAGTTTTCAATCCATGGGAAGATATTTGATTAAGTATTCTGGACATGTTTAATCTATAAAAAAATTTTATACCCAACATTTGTAAGAAGAATTTAGGGTTTGGGATCCCAAAATTTGAAAAAATCATATTGATCATGAACCCTATGATGTTGGAAAAGTATGGATCAACAAACCTCTATTTGGAAGAAACCATACATTTAAGGAACAAACATATGGTCCATTAACCTTACTTTTGTAAACATCCATACATTGTCAATCATACTTTTGGAGTTTATCACTCTGTGAAGAAACCCTATTTTTGACTTGGTCAATGACTGAGTTTTAAATTCAAGATATATTTCACATTTTCTACATTGGTCTCACCAGAAGTAAATATCTCTTTAAAGCTATTTTATGACCAATTCAATGACTCGTACTCAATGAATTAAATTGTTCCTATTTCTAAGGGAATTTATGACTCTCTTTGAATGATTTGAATTCAAATAGTTGTGATTTAAGATGTGTTATTTCTAGAAACGTTTTACCTAGATATATTCAACCTACATTATAAATACTAATATTTTCATCTTCTGAACATATAGATATTATTCTCAAGAAAGATCTATGCACTTGTTAATATTTTTTTGTAGTTTCCTTCAGAACTACACTTTGGAGGGATACATTTTTTGTTCTGGTTGATCAACTCATTACTGCTATTTCTTTTTATGCTAATGTATCATATTTTTAAATCTTCTTCTATATTTCAAGAAATAATTTTTCATCATTACAATTTAGAGAAATACATGTTTAATCGTCTGTCTGGTGTTTTCTCAATATCTGTTTAAAGTAACTCTACGCGACATTGAAGACTATTGTGCTACTGGTGCTATGCACTATTTAATATCATGTACAACTATTATTTGCTGCTGGAAATATAAAGGGACTATGTTTTCTCAATAAAATCAATATACATTGATTTATTTGAGTATTGGATACTCAGAATCAGTTATTTGTGGAGTATCATCTCCTCATACTAAGTTGTGGAATTGTGGTTCTTTGTGAAATAACTATAAGAAATTATAAAATAATTATTATAAAGGTATAAAATTACTTTAATAATTTATATAAGTCCCCAATAAAAGGACATACTAGTGAAAATCACCAATCTTGTGGACAGAGCATTGGTAGAGTGGACTAGGGGATCTTTGTACCCGAAACCACTATACATAGTTGTGTTCTTTAATTTATTTATTTCCACGGTTTAATCTTCTTTAAGAGAGAAGAAAATAATCACTGAATATCAATAGGATATTTCAAATTTGTTAATGTTTTCAAGGGATCACAATTTATACCCCTCTTGTGTCTTCATCATAGCCATTCTGACCTAATAGGATCTACCCGTGCCTACAACCAATTGAACATCTTCTCAAGTACCCCAGTGCAATGACGACCTGAATAGGGTGTGAGTAAAAAACTTAGTAGGGAACCACCAAAATGGCCCCGTACATATATAATGATATATAGTATATGTATATGTGAGTTAATAATCAGGATAGTTGTGATAAATATAACAGAAATAATAAATATAGACCCAGATAAAGATAAAATAAACCACAACCAAAATTTGTTTCTGTGATCCTGGTCAACTAAAAATGTTCCATCATGTATATATATATTTATATGTATATATATTCTCCCCCCACACATATTTATGTGTATGTATGAGTAATGTGAAAATAACATAAATCAACAACAATTGATCCTTGGGTTCGTAATCTTAATCATCTTGATATTATGTGAAAATGGAATTGAGAGGGATTTAATACCAGTCAAACTGTGTATAATTATTTGATCCTTGGTTCTATGATCTCGATAAAAAATACCTGCTTTAACCAATGCTAGAAAGTCTCCTATCAACCTATATACCCACAGGGGGATACATTTCCTAACCCCGGGTTCACCCATACTCTCCTCTAATAAATATAATGAAGGATGCCGTGTATTGATGGAAAATCCAATAAATGGTCACTGAGATGGATGATATACCACTCCATACATGTGAATCTAGTCTGATTTATGAATTCTAGGTCCCTATCCATAGGAAATCATGACACTGTGACATAGATAATACCTAAAAAGGGTGACCCATATAAAAATTGTAAATATAACTCTCTATGGAATTCCATGGACAATAACTAGAGACACGAGGCATGGAGCATCATGTACAACAACCCTAACCATGGGGGTGTGAAGCGCCATTTTCAATAACCTATTACAAGGGGTGAAGAGTGCCATGTCCAACAACCCATTCATAACTATGGAACATCATGTACACTTATAAGGAATTATATGTCCAATTTCATTAAAAATGAAGGAGGAACACCATGTACAACATCCCATTAAAGTAGTCAATCAGGGAGAGTATAATCGATCCCTGATAATATAAAAAAATCAGTGATGAGGAGTTCCATTTCCAACACCATGGTCAACTGATCAATCAAGGGGAGTGTAATCATACCCCATCTCTCAAGTATCATAACATAGGGATACTATGATCAAATTTCATAATCATGGGGGCTCAATACCTGAATAAATTAAACAATTGTGATCATGATCTAGATCATAGGAAGTGTGTATGAGAATCCTAATAAGACATACCACATCACATCAGGTACATCAGACAAAAACCAGGAAGCACCGCTAGTAATCATTTCTGCATCAATAATAAAGAGGTAAATGCATAAACAAGAGTGAGGGTGGGTTAAAACCTAAACCCACCAATAATTTCATGGCCTCTTAGGCATAAAATTTAAGTATGGGTTCTATGGTGACACCCACTACCATCTCTAACCAAATCCACAATGTACCAAATCAGGGTTGGTCAAGCACTAGGAACCCATTGGGTCCCCTAAATCAAATCACCAGAGAGGCATTATACATAGAGTCCTCATGGTCCATAGGTAAATAGAGACATCCCTCTTAGGGTCCTATAAGTCAGTAAGTAAGCATCCCATCCCTCTTGGGATCCTAAAAAGTAAATACTAGTGGAATCCACTAGGGATCCTTGATCATGATCATAGACTTATGTCCTGGGATGAAGCTAGCACACTAGGGTTGTTAGTGACCCTGGGAATTCATCCGGTACATTATACCCATTACATTTAATTAAAAAATTCATCAAAATGAATTCAAATAGGGGTAATCACCCTCAAGGGTGAGCCTAAGAATCCATATAATAACATAAACATGAATAAATACTTAAGGGTAGGTACAAAAGACCACCTACCATTAAGAAGCTTTATATTTATTTTCCAAGGTCCGTTAGTAAGTTTCAAGGCTCGTCCAAGCTCATCCAAGTCATAATATACCTATATCATAATCAAACCATTAGAATTAATTAATTATAACATCATTATATTTAATTAATAAATACAAACAATCTATAAACAAGAAAAACACTTTATTCAAAAAGTTCATAAAGCTCAAAAGCTCATTAGACGACCTTGTCACACTGGAATGGTGACCTAACGTACTCCAATAAAAAGTTGTACACAAAAAACCTCGAATAAAGAAAATTACTAAGAAAAAACATAAAAAAACCCACCCCAGTAATTTAATTAAAAGAATTTAAGATTTATAAATTCACCATGGTGACATATCTCGATGGACTGACATGCGGTGAAGTGTAGACACTATCCCAGGTCACCCTCTCCCAAAAAAGAGTGAAACCCCCAACATCAGTATCATATTCCACCATGATCTGGTAGAATTGGGACTGAAATCCCTAACTAGTGTAACCCAAGTTAGAGGAAAAAGTATAATAATTAAATATAGGAAATGAAGTTAAATATTTACCTCAAGATTCCCATAATTTTTGATAACATATGATTTCAACCCCAAACAAAGGAGAAATTCCCAGGGGAAGAGGAGGAGGAGAGGTGTGTGCTGCCTCGGCTATGCGAGAGAGGGGGAAGGGAAAAGGGGGTACACCCTCTTAAATTATGTAGGGAAAAAAGTTCATTTTTCAATTTTTAATGGGTCATTGGTATTTGCATCATGGTTTTCAAAACTGTGCGGCAACCATGCAGTAGGCCCTATCCAAGCACCAACCCCACACACATGCATGGGGAACAATTTTACAGATCATGTGCTAGCCATGTGGCATGTCTACAACAAATTATAGGAACTAAAATGGGTTTTCCTATCCTACCTCATGGTTTAACCATACTATGCACCTATAAAAACTTAACTACATGGTTTGGTCACATGGTTAACACTAACCATGATCCAATCATGTTCCCTCTGATTCACTTTTCCTAAAAATCCTATTTTGGGTCCAAAACCCCTAGGATGCTCGCAAAACCTCCAAGATAAAAACAAAGTCTTATTACACATATAAAAACATCATTTATTGGGATTAAAAACTTTGGAATTGAATTCCAAATCTCTGATCAAGATTTGACCTACCACGTAAAATGAAAATTCAAATTCTTTTTGAAAATTCCATCATGGAAAACACAGGATCCTACATTCTCCTCACCTTAGAACTTATCATCCCTGAGAAGCCCTTATGAAAAAAAAATCATTACTCATCCTTATTTGGTTGAAGGTTTCTTTCTTAAAGGGTTTTGTTTCATTTCTAAACATCTAATGCACTTCCAAGAGTCATTTCAAACATATGGTACCTAAGCCATCATAACCCTAGACAATTCCCAAAACCACCATAAAAATATAATATGGTGCTTATACAAGCCTGTCTAACCTGAGACACGATCACAATGTCATCTCTCCCATCAACTGACTAGTTTCACTCCCCGTTATGGGTACTGAACTACTACAACCAAAACCATTCCACGATACTTCCACTATTATATTACCTTACTTGAACATGTTATAAACATCCTAGTGATACATCTAATGTGTTTATCAAATTACACATGAGGGGAATACCATCAGTCCTCAATTTTACCATAACATTTGAACTCCCATAGACCAAACTCAACCTGGTCACACTGAATTTTCCTCAAAAAGTCCCGAACTACCCTTGAACTACACCCTTCTCATCCCTATGGAACACTAAACTCAATACCCTACCAAACACATAAAAAACTAGAAAAATTTAAATTTAAACACACTCTGTTTTACTACTCCCATGAATTCTTGACTCCCACATCTGTCACATCTTCAAAATTATATTTCCATAGTATTATCTCAAGGCATACACAAACAGTTCTGAGCATGCTCATCAAAGCATGTACCCAAATTCCGATTACATCTCCTATCAAAACCATATCCCGATCAAAATTTTAGTTGTTCTATTGAACCATCATAGACTAAAACCTGAGCTAGAATCTATGGATCATCAAGATAAAATAGGACTAACACCCACATCTTGATTTCACCCAAATCCATAATTGAACCTGTACCTAGAATTTAATGATATTTTTAGACATATATGTCTTAGTTATTAAATGGAATACATGTGCCAAAACCACCATCATGCGACTAGTATCATACTCCCATGAACCTTCCCACATGATGGTCTCCCTCCTACAACTGATGTCCCGATCCACAACTTAAGAGAATCCTTATCATCACATCAACATAAAAAATCCCCATTCACCACAACCCATGCACTATCGACTTCTATAAATAACATCCAATATGGAAAGAAACCCGCTCATCCTTGAGAATCAACTCATAAAATCAAATCATCACCCATTACCACTTCTTGAGAATGGATTCCAAGGAAAAAACCAAATTTCAACTCACCACGAGGGTTATCACCCTCGAAAAACCAATGGTTCACTTCCCACCATAAGTCTTACATTTTTACCGCGCCTTGAGTGAAACCTTGATATGTTGCATCACTAACTACGAAAGATATTTTTAAATAGAATAAGCTCAAAATATAACCGAATGTCTCTTAACATACTCAGAATTATGTCAAGATATAGAACATGATCTTCTCTAACTAAAAGTATGATAATATTCCATCAAAATGCATGTATAGATCTCCCAACCATGTTCACATCAAAATGTGCTGCACTTTACTTTAACTAACTCCCAACACCACATCCCCCAATAATGTGAGTCTAAGTCCAGTCAGAGGTCAATCGACTCATGGAACCCGATTTATCCTTGATCTCTCCTCAACCACAGAGGGTCATTTTCCACTTTAACCCCAACTTCTGAGCAACCATGCCCACAATTTTTTTTCTAAAACATCAATCCTCATCTCACATACAAACACTCACTTATTTATGATTTAGATGGTACCATGCACAACTGGTGTGTAAATTTATAACCCAACTCATAATTTAGTGAATCATATGATACTAAAACCAATATGACCATGCTATACAATATGCCAATACAAATAAGCTAGAATATCCCTTAGAACTGCTCTTAAAAATTAGGCACCTCACCATTTCCATGACTATTCAATGAATTCCCATTACATGGTTTCATTTTATTCATGAGTGTCTACCCATGCTCTGACCACTTTCTAATAGTACAAACACTGGTCGACTGGGCTAGGAACTTGAATAGTCCTACCCATCGATGTTAACTTTGATACCAAATCACCCTAGGTGTTTTGTCAAAAGGAACATTCATAAAGACACATATATCAAAAAACATGAGTATTAACCATGAATTAGTCACAAATGAGAATATAACATAACTCACTACATAGGAAGGAATCCTTAAACCTTGGCCAACCATACTCACAAGTTTCCCTTGATCAAAATGAAACATAAAACTATAAGGGTATGATTCAAAATTAAGGTCCCTTAGGTCTCCCATCCGGCCCTACTGATCACATCACATAACAGGGTATCTAGGCCTAACCACCTAGAACAAAGGTCAAACCTCTCCAATTTAGAAAAAGATAACACTAACCTCTGAGGGTCATAACTATCAACATTATCCTACTAGGGACCTAATCCTCACCAATCATCCTCATAAGGAACTCCTCCTTGGAGGTAATGATATAACATAATAATAACAATGAACTAACACTCACTGAGAATCCATATATGGTAATACCCCTAGAGTTCTAGTTCACTATAAAAGATTAGGTGTATATCATAATCATAAAAAGAAACCTGACCAGATCACATAAATTTAAAGGATACACCCACAAAGGGTTTACTAGAGAAGCGTCAACTACCAATATTGAACTAAATGGGTCAGTACCATAATAACATGGTTTGGTTAAGTATAATATCTTTCCAAGACATGATAAAATATATTTTATAGGTTGTTATTGGAACTTTAAATAACCGAACCTCAAAAACAACACCCCATGAGGTGTCCAACAGTTGGGAATCATGTGACCTATCGACCTACTAGGGCCAAAAAACCTCCTGTGCATAATAACTGATTCATAAGACTCACCATCAAATGTATCATCGTATATCCACATCACTTACCATCAGAATGAAAAATATATGCGAGTCATCCCAATTAATTATAATGATACCAAAAACCTATATGACAAAAAACCATTTAGGTTTTTGTTGAAAATTTAAACAGTTGGAATCTATCATTATAAAATCACATAATATAAGTCCTATAACATGTGAATCCAATGTGAAAAGTATGATATATAAGAAATCCCTTTCCTTTTCTGTCCAATAGTCAAAATTCATCACTAGACTCTTACTAATGGGCCAAGATCCAAAAATTAATAATAAATCATAAAATCCACTCAACATGTGCATCATTAAAAGTGAAAGTAATATACAAATTTAACATTATATATCAAAATAGCAATCCCATATCCATGGAAACTAGGAATTCTTACCAGAACAAGTTTTATTGATGCACTAGTCTGATATCCATCACAGGTTTCAAAACATTTCTGATAATCCTATCTACCTATCCCAAATAGTAAATCAATAAAAAAGAGACACCTATGATACCAATTTGTAACATCCTAACCCAGATTCATCTAAACCAGTTCCCCAATATAGTTTTCCATAAGGTCTCAATCATGCCTCCCCATACACCATAGGCTCCCTATTAGCACCAGGGGTCTAAATGTAGTATAATTGGGAGACTATACCCTCATATTAGAGTAACGATAATAAAAATAACTAGATATCATCTAAGAAGTAAAAAATAGTGTATAAGTAGTAAATAAACTGAAATAGAACATGTTGTAATAATAAATCAAATGCTATAAAATCCCAAATAGCCATGTCATAAATACATCACTAATCACTCACTAAGCTGATCACATATACAGGAGGAAATAAAGGAAAATGAAATAAAATTAAAAGGATATAATTTTATCTCTGATCCAAACCATATATATGATCTCTACATACATATTTGATCTATCTTTCTCAATCAGTCTCAACCCTCGACCCTACCTATGTCTACAACCAAGTGAACGTATGCTCAAGTACCCCAATGAAATGGTGACCTAAGAAGTATGTGAGTACAAAACTCTACAAGGCACCACCAATGAGGTATCATAGATATACAATGATATGCAGTGTATTTTTATTTGTTCTACTCATTAATATGATAGTGATAAATATAATCAAAACAATAAATACAAATGAGGGCATAAATAAAATAAACCACAGCTGATCATTGGGTATGTGACCCTGGTTGACTAAAAATATAAAATATTGTATATATTTATATTCCCATATATATATATATAAATAAATATGTATATGCATGAGTAAGGTGAAAATAAAATAAATTAACAGTAGTTGATCCTTGGGTTCATAATCCTGATCTTATGGACATTGTGTGAAAAGGGCATTAAGTTGGATGTAGTACCACTCAAGCCATGTATAATTAGTCGATCTTTGGGTTTGTGATCCCAATTGACAACACCTAATTCGACCAATTCTAGAAAATCATATGATAAAGCTATGTCACTAAAGGGGGATACATGTCTTAACCCTGGGACTACCCATACTCATTTCCAATCACTATAATGAAGGATGCCGTGTATCAATGGAAAATCTTGTAAATGGTCACAGTGATGGATTCCATACCACTTAATCCATGAAAATTTAGTATGATGTTTAAATCCTAGGTCTCGATTAATAGGAAATCATGACATTGCAACTTGAATAATCTCTAAGGAGGGTGACCTTTAGGAAACGAGTAAAGATAACTCTCTGTGGAACACTATGTCTAATAACAAGATCCATGGGGTGTGGAGATCATTTATAAAAACCCTAACCATGGGAGTGTGAAGTTACCTATTAAAAAACCTAGTCCAAGGGGTGTATAGAGCCATGTAAAACAACCCAATCATAGTTGTGGAATTCCATGTCCACTAATAAGGAATTACATGTCAAACTGAATTAAAAAGGTAGGAATAAAACCATGTTTAATATCCCATTCAAGTAGTCAAGTAGGGAGATCCTAACCGATCCCCAAGAATATAAAAAATCTATGATGAGGAGTGAAATGTCAAACACCATGTTTAAGTGATCAATTAGGAAGAGTTTAATCATCCCTCATCACTTGAGTATCATAAAAAAGGGATTCCATGCCCAAATTTTATAACTATAAGGATTCTGAGATTGAATAACTCAAAAAATAGGGCTCGAGATCTGGATCGCTAGAAGTGTGTCTAGGAATCATAATAAAACATACCTCACCACACCATCTACATTGGTCAAAAACTAGGAAGCTCATCTGGTAATCATCACTGCATCAACAGTAAACAGGTGAATTCATAAACAAGAGTGAGGGAGACCGAACAAATAAACCTTCCACTACTTCCATATACACTTGGGAATAAAAGTTCAGTATGGTTTCTAAGGTGAAACCCACTACCATCTCTACCTAAACCCATTATGCACTAGCTCAGGGTCGATCAAGTACTAGGCATACACTAGCCCCCCTAGATCAAATCACCTGAGAAGAAATCTATCAAAATTATCATGGTCCATGGGTAAGTAGATACATCCCTTTTGGGGTCCTCAAAGTTAGTAAGTAAGCAAGGAATCCCACTCGTAATACTAAAAAGGAAATATCAGAGGAATACATTGGCGGTCTTCAGTCATGGGAATAGCCTCAAATTGTGGGATGAATCCAGCACGCTGAGGTTGTTAGTGACCTAGAGTGTTCATCCAATACTATATACCCATTTCATTTAGTAAAATAATTTATCAAAATGAATTTAAATAGGGGGATTCACCCTCATGGGTGAGCTTGAGCATCCATATAATACCATAAAAATTCATAAATACTAAAGGGTAGGTAAGAAAGACCACCTACTTTTAGGAATATTTCCATCTATTTTCTAAGGACCAATAATAGGTTTCAAGGCCTGTTTAAGCTCATACAAGTCATACTAGACCTATCTCACAATCAAATAATCAGAATTAATTAATTATAAAAACATTTAAATTAATTAAGAAAACCAAAAAATCTATAAACAATAAAACCAATTTATTAAAAATTAAATAAATATCAAAAGAGCTTCAACCAAACTTGTCACACTGGAATGGAGACCTAATGATCACTAACAACAAGTGGTGCACAAGAAAACTTGAATAAGGAAAATACCTAAGAAACAGTGTTAAAAAATGAAACAAAAATATTTAAAAGAATTTAATCTTTATAAATTATCTATGGTGACATACCTTGATGAATCAACACATGAAAAATTACAAACGACATCCCTGGTCACCCTCTTCCAAGGTAGTGTGAAACCCCCAACACTAGTATCTGATTCCACCATGCTCTAGTAGAATCTGGAAAAAAATAAATAACTAGTGGAACTAAAGTTAGTTGGATAATGAGAAGAATAAAATAGAGGGTAATATATTAAATGATTTACCTCAAGATTTCCAATACATCTGATGATGTATGATTGTAACCACAAATTAAGGATAACCATCCAAGGGAAGAGGAGGAGGAGAGGTGTGCACTTTCTGGGTAGAACAAGAGAGGGGGAAGGAAAAAGGAGGGATTCCCTCTTAAATACCATAGGTGAAGAAATATTATTTCCCACTTTTTAATGGGCCACATGGTTTGGCTCTATAGTTGGCCAAACCATGTTCCAATCATGCGGTTGGCACTATTGAAGTACTAATCCCATACATGAGTTTGGTGTACGGTTTAAAAGACCGTGCACCAACCATGAAAAGTGTTTATAATAAATTAAAGACTTATACATAGTTTTACCTAGAATACCACATGATTTTACCATCCCATGATTCTATAAAAACTGGGACATACGATTTGGTCTCATGGTTAACACTAACCTTGTGCCAACCGTATGCCCTTTGCTTCACTTTTTCCAAAACTCTAGTTTCAGGTCCTGAACCCCTAAGAATATCCCAAAGCATCCAAGATACAAAAAAAAATCCTCATTCCACATTAAACAACATCATTTATAGGTATTCCACCCTTCATAATTACATTATGGATCTCTAATCAAGATTTGAGCCATCCAATAAACCAAAAATTCAACTTCCTTCTAAAATTTACATCTTAGAAAAGCATGATATATAACACATGTTATTAAATAAATAACACTAGCATGATATAGAAATAATAATAAAAATTATTTAATAATTTTAACATGTTAGAAAAATAAAATAATAACATTTATTAGGGAAACATTTAACAAAAGACTAGTTATTAACAGAAATAAGTAGGATTATAACTATCAATAAAATCGATTGGTGATCCATATTAAGTTAATCATCCCAAATATATGTTAATAGGAAAACATTATATATAAATATTATTTATATTTCAATTAATAAAAACCCCCAATTTATTATAAATACAGTTTGAACCTAAGTGTTTCTTTTGTTGTCACAATGTGCAATATGTTTTTGGTGAGTATGCATGAAGTGGTGATGCCTGGAGCGTGGTATGGATTAAGTGATGATTATTGGATAATTTTTATGGATCCATATCATACCATTGGATGTCCCACTTGGAAAATTATTCTTTATATTGCATTGGATTTCATTCTTGGAAAATTATTCTGGGTATAAAAATGGAGATTGTTTGAAGTGATCTTAATAAAAAGAAAATTCAACAAAAGAGGACACATTGATTACAAAAATTCTTAGAATATTGAAGTAGGCCATGAAATATGAATTTCATATTTCATGAAGATTAAAAGGTGTTCATGCAAAAAGGAATTATTTATGCATAAAGGATGGTTGAAGATAAGTTCAGAAGGTTGTCTTGGAATATTATCTAAGGATTGGAATTTGATTTCTATAATTAGATAATTTTATAAGTATTTAATTAGATGCATATAAAAAATCTTAGATCCAACCCACGTGGAAGCCAGGATAATTCAACCCTTGAGCACATGTTGGACCTGGAGGTCAACCATGCTCTAGAGGTTCCATCCTAGGCCAAGACAATAGTCAGTATAGGTGGGCGCATGAGCACATTCACATAGCCCCATGTATACGGACCATAAAAAATGAGAGAAGAGGTGGTTCCACTGTGAAGGGAGGCATGAAGGCTGGTGGTTCATGATTTATGGCCACTCAAAGGCAGTTCTTAATTGATATACTAAAGTTTCAAATATGGGAGAGTTTGATGTAGGGTGATAAATTTGTGGGTACTATTCACCCATATTTTAAAAAGTTGTAAGTATCGCCAACCATTCGATATGTTCAATTTTTTTAACTTGAGCTATCCAATATAGGTGGGAGTTATATTAACTCTCCTATGAACTAAACCCTTCATGGATGAATATTAGTGGAGTGTCGAAGCACAAATGATCCAACAACCATGTGTGATATTTAAAGGTCTTTAGATGTTTTTAAATTGGCTAAGTATTGATTTAAACAAATAAATAAAAATTATTTATGATGATGCCTTATGGGATGAGCGATTCACAAGTAGGTGTTTGTACAATGTGCACCCAAAGAAAACCTGGTCACCATAGAATATAAATAAGGATCGTTGAGAGTTTGAAATCATTTAATTATGTTTTACCACAAAGCATAAAAATAATTTTTTAGCTTGAGTATGTGGTGAATGTATTATTTTCAAATTAAAGGAGAGGCTATGTGAACCAAATACTATGTGGGTGAAAACCCATTTGAAAATGTAGACAACATATACAAGCTGTCATGAAGAGATGGTGTGTAGTGAAGGTGCTATGTGGATAAAGAATGCTTCATGGATAGTTATGAATGAAGGTGGTTTGTGGACATGAATGATGAATGAATGGAGAGTGAGATAATTATTTTTAAAGATGGTATACAAATATGTTATACATAGCCACATATAAAATGAAATTCTATGCAAGATGATGCATGATTTTCAGTTGAATTGATTTAAAATAGTTTGTGGATGAGGTTTTTATGCATATGTGCACATTCTTCATGATGCATGTATGCAGTAAAAAAATGGATTTTAAAATCCTATATAGATTTTTTGGTTGAAATCATGGATCATGCTGAAAGACAGTTTTACACATTTAGAAGTGAAGATGAGAAGAGTGAACGAATAAATCTAGAGCACATGTTAAAAAATGAATTATAAGGTTGTCTTGAGAAAAATAAAAAGCTCAAGAAGGATAAGAGAATGTTATATAAAGAAAAATATAGGGTAAATTTGTAAAATGAAGAATGTGAAAAGAAATAGATTATTTACATTAAATAAATAAAAAAGACACAAAATGAAAGTGGATGAAATGGAAAAGATAGTAAATGAACTTGAAGAAAAAACTTCACTCAAAGAAGAAGAATAGTCAAAGACTTAGTTTAAATTTATTAAAGCACAAAATTGTTTTAAAAATACCAGATAATATTTTAGAAAGGCTTTTGAGGTCAAGGTAGAATCATTACAAACTTATGAAAAGATGGGTTCAAAGAAGTAAGTTAATTTAGCACTCTATGAATCTCAAAATAAATCTGTTATCACTGAAAATTCATGTCCAAAAATTCATTTTGTAAAATTATGGAACACGAAGACTAGTGAGAAATCATCTTCTAATTCAAAGGAAGAAATAAATTCTCCAAGAATTGTTTTTCCACTAGATAAAAGAAAATATCAGTATATGGAAAGACAATAACAAAAATATAAAAGACATGGATATTATCAATTGGGAAGATTAAGGTTCATAAGACACTGCTAGTTTTGTGTAGTGTTTGGTTAAAAATAATATTTATGTTGGTATATCATGTCCCTACCAAAAATGATTCATGAACTAATGGGGGGATATTCTGAGAAATGTAGAGAAAATTTTCAAATTATGCAAGAAGTTAACAAGAACTCATCCTATCTTCCAACACAAATTTTTTTCCATTTAGAATAAATCTATGGAGTATGTGATCAGTAAGGCCATATTTCTGAAAATTATATGATTATTCTCCCTAAAAAATCTTCTAATATTATGAAATGAAATATAGTTCAAAAAATAAATGAATAAAAGTCATGTTTTACTGAAGTTTCTTAGAAATCTAGTAGAAAACCAAGTCATGGATTTTTGTTAGTGGATGTTCATCACACATGATCGGTGACACATAAAATATGAGCAATATTGAGAATCATGAAGGAAAATCAGTGACCTTTGGAAATGTTTTTTCACAAAAAATTAAGAAAGATCGAAAAGAAAATATTGAAGCCCAAAATCTGAAGTCCAATAATGTGTTATTTGTTAAATGTATGAGCATAATTTTCTTAGTGTCAGCCAAATTTGTGATGGAATAAATGATATGTTTTTCAAAAAGGATTATTGTATCTTCAAAATAACAAAGGATTAAAGAATTATCACTAAAGGAAAATAACCAATGTAAATCAATTTAAAATTGGTGATTCTATAAATTCCATTTATTTGAGTGGCAAAGATGAAAACAAGCTATGGCATAGAAGGATTAACCATCTAGGTAAAATAAATTTTAGTAAAATCTTGAAGAATGATATTGTGATATATTTTACCAAGATAAAAAGATAAAGTGATGAAATTTGTGAAACCTATCAAAATTGGAAATTGACCAAAAGTTCACACAAAGGGTTAGATATCCTAACTTATAGACCCCTTGAACTTATTAATACTGACTTAATTTTACCAATAAAGAAAAAATATACTAGAGGGGATATGTATCTAATTAAATTTATTGATGATTGTACTCATACGACTAATTCCTTGTTTATAAATCATTAGTCATGGGAAACTAAAATGTTAAAAAAAAATTAAAGGAAAGAAGAGAAGGATATGGGTCTCTATATCAAGAAAATTAGATCAGATAATTGTATGTATTTTAATTCTGATGGTTTTGAAATTTACCTTTCCAAACATAGAATCAAGCATTATTAAAAAACACTATATACTCCATAACAAAATGGGGTATCTGAATGAAATAATATAACCAAAGTTGAGATGGGAAGGACTATGTTAGATGAACACAATATCTCAAAGTATTTTAGGAGATAATATATATGTACTTATATACACATACAAAACATATATCTACTGAGACTAGAAATATAAAATATAGTATATTAAATGTGGTATAAAAAACACTATGTTAAATTCTTTAGAGTTTTTGGAAGACCTTGCATTATAATGATCAAGAACATCAATTTGGGAAAATTTGAAGAAAAATCAGAAGAAGGAATTTTCATGGGATACCTATCTAATGGTAGTGGCTATAGATTTTGGAACAAATAGATGATAAAGTTATTTGACTATATTGATGTCCGTATTGTTGAAAATAAGAACAAATCAAATATCAAATTTGATACAAATTCAAAATATTTGGTAGAAAATGGTATGAAAATGGAACAAAATAATGATAAAGCTATTGAGAAAGAGATAAATATTGATGATATTGATTTTTAACATACCAATGATGAAGATGAAATTGATGAAAATAATAGAAAATGGTATAAAAAACTTAATAAACATGTTGAGATTGCAAATATCATTGTAAATCAACAGTCTTTAGTTCAAACTATAAGAATATTGAGAATTGAAGTTTAAACTACACTTATTTTTCAAATTGAACCTCATATAGTGGAAAAGTAGTTGAGCATGAGAAATGGATATAATATATGAATGAAGAGACTGATTATATTGATAAGAACTCCACTTGTAATCTTGTATCAAGACCTAAAAATAACAATTTGATTTGTACAAAGTGCTTATTTAGAAATATACTAAATGAGAAAGGTTAAGTATTAATAAACAATCTAGGATGGTGTGTAAATGATATTATCAAATAGAATGAATTGAACTTGAAGAAAATTATGTACCATTAGCATAACTAGAAACCATTAGAATGTTCTTGGAAGTTGAATCACACAAACATTATAAAGTTTATCAAATGGATGTGAAATCTACCTTTCTAAATAGTGATCTTGAAGAAGAATTATATATTGAAAAACCTGATGGTTTTTTATTATAAAATTATGGTTGTATTTTATGTATATTTAGGATGTTTTTTATGGTTTTAAATAGGACCCTAGAGCCTCATATTCAAAATTAGATGGTTTTTAAGGGATATGAAGTTTATAAAATGAAATTTTAAAGTATAATTTTGATGAGAGAAATGTACAAAGGTACTCTCATAGTCATTGTATATGTTGATGAAATCATATTTATTAGTTACAAGGAAGGTTTATGTGAATAGTTTTTTGAGAAAATTAAAATAAATTTTGTGATGTCCATGCTTAGTTGGATGACATATTTTATGGGATTTCAAATTGAGAAGAAACAAAATTCCATATTTCTATCATAGGAAATGTATGTGAGGAAATTATAGAAAAATTATGGAATGGAAAATGAAAAATAAGTTTCAACACACATTTCATTTGCAACTAAATTATGCAATGATTGAGCTGAAAATGATGTTAATCAGAAATAATTTAGAAAAATCATTGGAAGTCTACTTTATCTGACAACATCAAGGCCAAATATAACTTATGAAGTGAATCTATGTTCCATATTTTAGGGTGACCCAAAATATTATCACTTGTTGGATTTTAATATAATTATGAAATATGTGATAAGAACTCTAAACTATGGGTTACTATACATACACAATGAAAATTTATAATTTTTGGGGTTTACAGATACTTATTGGTTAGGTGATTATACAGACACAATATCAACTTTTGGAGGAACCTTTTTTTGGGAGAATGATGTGTTAGTTGGTATAACAAGAAGAAAAATTCAGTAACATTAATCATGAATGATGATGAATATGTTTTAGTTGCACATTCATGTTCATATATGATTTTTATGGAAGTATAATTGGAAGATTTGAAAAATGTGACTGAGAAACCACTGAATATTGAATGTGATAATAAAAGTGCTATCATATTATCTAAAAATCTAGTAAAACATTATAGATACAAGAATATTGATATCAAGTATCATTTTATCAAAGAAAAGGTGAAAGGTTGATATATTAATCTAAAATACATTTCTATCAAATATCAAGTTGAAGATATTTTCACCAAATAAATTCCAAAAGAGAGGTTTGTTGAGTTAAGGATAAAACTTCATGTTCAGCCTTCTACTCTCACATGAATATTATTAAGAGGTAAATTCTTATTCTTTATCATTTTATGTGTATTGTGATAACAAATAATGTAATTGAAGGAGAAGTGATGTTTCTTATGTATTTAATTTAAATCCATGACGATGAAAGTGGATACATCTCTTAAGGGGGATCCTTCATAAAGTTTGAGTTAACAAGTCACACTCTTATCTCATTCTAAATTATTTTTATTTAATAGGAGTTCTTGATTGATAAAATTATGATATAAAGGGGGAATTAATATTGTGCACCTAAACATTCTGATATGTTTCATAAAGTGTGTTCAAGATCTTGTACTTCTATTGTGACAGTCTAAGCTGGATTTCACATGTCTAGATATTTCAAAGATAACTTAGATATCCTTTGTTATGTGTCTCTTGTTTTCTACTCTGGTTACACCCAAATATACTTAGAGTTTATTAATTAAAGGTTCTTTTACAAGTATCATGTGATGTCATTCGTTCTATTAATAAAACAAGATAAGAGGTTTTCAAGAAGACAGATGAGATAAGAAGACCCCACTCCACTTTTCATTTGATTTTCATTAAGGGAGAATAAATATGATACAAAAATATTGACTTATATATGATGTAATATATGTGAAGGGATACTCACAAAAAAATACAAAGGGTTAGATTTTTGAACTTAAGTGTTGCATTCATTTTCACAGTGTGCCATGATGTGTATGGTGAGTATGCATGAAACGATGATGCTTGGAGAATTGTTATAGATAAAGTGGAGATTCATGGAAAATTGTTATGGATCCATCTTATAGAATGGGATATTATTTGACAATTATTCTTTATATGGAATTGGATATCATTCTTGGACAATTCTTCTTAGTAAAAACCTGATGATTGTTTGAAGTGATCTTAATGACAAGGACATGTGTCAAAGGAGGACACATTATTTGCAACAATGTTTAGAATATTGAAAAAGACCATGGAATATGAATTTCATATTTCATAAAGATTAAAATTTTTTCATGAAAAAAGGAATTATTTATGCATAAAAGATGGTTTAAGATAATTTTACAAGGTTTCTTGGAATATTATCAAAGTCTTGGAATTTTATTTCTATACTAAGATAATTTTATAAGTATTTAATTAGCCTCATATAAAAAAACATAGAGAGAACCCACATGGAATCCAAGGATATATAATCCCTTGATCACATGTAGTAACTGATGGTCAACCACACTTTAAAAGATCCATCTTAGGCCAAGATAATAGGAAAAATTTATGGGTGCAGGAGTTCACCTGCATAAGCTTGTATATAAGGCCCACAGTGCATGGGGGTAGAGGTGGAACCACCGTGCATGGAGAAAATATGGACGGGGGTTCATGATTTATAGTCACTCAAAGGTAGTGCTTAATTTATATACGAAATCTATGAATATGAAAGAGTTCGATGTGGGATGATCGCTTTACAGTTACTATTCACCCACCTTTTAAAAAGTTATAAATATCACTGGACATTTGATTTACTATCTTGTTTGAACATGAAATATCCAATCCAAATAGAAGTTTTCTTCAATTTCCTGTGAACTAAACCCTTCATGAAAGAGGATTTTCATAGCTTCGAACCACAAACAATCCAATTGCAATACGGGATATTCAAATTCCATAAGATGTTTTTAAATCATCTAAGTGTTTATTTTCGTAAAGAAATAAAAATAATTTATGGTGATGCCTGGAAGGATGAGTGCTGCACAAGGTGGTTCTTGTAGGCCAAGAACCTATAAAAGCACCCAGTCGACATAAGAGATCAATAAGGATATTCAAGAGTTTGAAATCAGCTAAGTACGTTTTAGTAAAAATAATAAAAATGGTTTGGGATTTTGAGTATGTGATGAATGTATGATTTGAAAATGAATAGAGAGGCCATGTAAACCAGCTGATATGTGGGTGAAAACCATTTCAAGAATTAATACAACATGTATAAGCTATCATGTAGAGATGGTTTGCGGTGAATATGTTACACAGATGAATAATTTTTCATGGATTGTGTTGAATGAACAAGGTTTTAGAACATGAGTGATGCATGTATGGAGTGCATGATAATGGTTTTTAAATATGGTATGTTAAGATTCCATACGAATTCTCATATCAAATTAAATGATATGGGGCATGATGCATGCTTTGTGGTTGAATTAATTTAAAAACTTTGTGTATGAGGTTTCTATGAGTATGCAGAAATACTTTGAGATGCATGTATTCAATACATGAGAATAGATTTTAAAATCCTACGTGGATTTTGCGGATGATCCATTTGAGTTCGTAGATAGTGGTTTGTGGATGAATAAATGGTACCACGATCAAATAAAAATGAAATTCTTTGCAATATTCTTCTTTATGGAGTTTCTTTGTAGTGAGTGTTTTCAGAGAATAATTAAAATCCTTTTCAAACATGATTAAAAATTATATGAAAATATGGTTAAAAATGCTAAGTGAATATTCTATGTGGAGACCATTGAATCACTTTAAACTCATTCTCACATCTACAAAATTATCGTGCGATAACTGCTTTGATAACTGGTGAATAATTTATTATAAAAATCATGTTTATTCATAGATAAAACTCTGTGAAAAGTGATAAATTCATGTTGAATATATTGAGAGACGTTAATTTTACTGAAGTAGAGAGTTGATTTTCATAGAAAATTATTTATTGATCGTAGTACATATATCAGATTTCGATGAAAAAAATAAATGTGTAGACAGTATGTTGTAGCCTAAATATAATATACAACAATTATTATATACACATAATTATAATTTCACATAATGTATGAGAAGCATATAGTTGATAATTCAAAATTAAATTTTTTTAGGGATAACCTATTAACTGGAACTCTTTAGAATGTGAAAATATTATATTTTATTTATGTTAACGGCTCAAAATAAAGATCATCATCATTTTTTGAAAAAACAATCAACATTTATAGGTGGCCTTTATTGTGTTGTTGTGTAATAATTTTTTTAACAAGGAAGTGTGAAAATATTGTTCTATTAGGAATATAGGAATAATAGTGGGACTCTATGATATTTAAGAATTGTATGTTGTAACCTCTTGTGATTATAGTGTAGAATTTATGATTGGGGAGTCTAACCTATCAAATCTTGGAGTAGGATCATTTTGAGATCGAACTTTGTAAAAATATTATGTTCCTGTGCCATTAATTTTTACTAAATTTGGGCGAAGTTGAGTTATTATAAGGGTGGATCAGATCCTAATAGGTCAACATAGGTTAATTTAAAAAGAAATAAAAATTTTAAAAATCACCACTAATTCGAACCCCCTTCTCGGTGGTGAAACTATTCCCTAGACACTTTATAAAGTATAAAAAATATAAAAAAAGACATAGTATGTTATGTTTCCCTAGTGTGTCTTCCCAATAGAATATAGTTATGATATATGAACCATTAGAGAAGTTGGCTCTTGACCAAGTTCTATAACAAAATATTAATTATTATTTACCTACAAAGAAGTTACTTAAACTCATACCTCATGCACATTGTATGTGACTACTTGACTACCCAATAATCCTTGGTATCTTGAGATTTCTCTATATTGATGTTCAGAATTCCTTTTTATGGGTTAATTATCATGTAAACTATAAAAACCCTGCTTCTTATTTCATATTTAAACATTTATTACGTAAAATTGAACTTAATACAATTTAGAATATAGAGAGGTATATTGTATTTGGGGTTTAGGAACATTACATAACAACTTAAAATAATAAATACATATCTTTATTGAAAACTTCTTTTTCATGACCATAACATTCCTTCATACTTAGCATTACATGGGATAACCTGAGGACATACATAAGAAGAGGGTGAGCTATAAATCACAATAAGGGATTAAAAAAGATATAACATGAAGAATACAATATATGTTATGCAATAGGTATATCAATGGATCATAAGAGAAACATGAACATAAAGGTGTGATATATCATGATTATCATGACATGGAAATGTGGTAACAACTTAAAACATTGCATCATTAACATAAAGGAATAAGGTAAACCCCTATCCCAACATGGTGGGAAAAGTAATATAAAGGAATTAGGTAAAACCCTGTCTCAAAATGATGTATCATGATACTAAACATTACTTAATTCATTTTAGATCTATCAGGGAACACCCTTCATAATCATTTCAATCTCATGCTTAAGTGTGCCACATAAATCATATAACATGGATTCATTCAACATGATAATTTATTCAATAATCAAGGAATGTGGAATTAAAACATGTAATTAACCATTTTATAATTATATATGTATAAAGGTTAATACCCTTGATAGAGGAATGGGTATGGTATTTACTACATGATGATTTTGTCATGGAAAATGGCAGTGTAATTTTGGCCGCATAACGACGTCATATGGAAATTCATAAACTGGGTTGATAAGAGAAAAAGGGGTATATCATCATTTATAAATGGTATGGACAGTAAGGGGATCATGAAAAATAATTTCCCAACATGATAAATGGATTCTAGATATATAATATAAAATAAATTCCTGAATGAAAATGAGAAGAGAGAAATACCTTACGAAATTTCTGCATAGTAACACGTGTGTTTAAAGGATCATAGGGGGGATTAATGGGAGTGAAAGGAAGATAAAATCATTTATACATAACTTGGAAAGTAATGAGGTATGTAATAACATATCCTAAATAAATAAAATGGAAATTAAGAGCCCTGATATAAAAGAGGTGCTTGAAGAAAAAGAAGAGAGGGAGACCCCTTACAGAATTTCGGCATAGTAAAAGATTAGTTAAGGGTACAAATAAGGGGGAATATATGAACCATAATTCAAATAAAATCAAATTTATATTATGTAATTAATTATAAAATTATGAAAATATAACCAATTTAAATTAAAAAGACAAATTTCAAACAAGGTTCTTGAGTTGAAAGGAAGAGAGGAGGTGAGGATCCCTTACTTGGATGCGTGACACCAAAATCTTAGGATAGACTTATTGGGAGCTTGAGGGAACCTTGGGAGGACTATAGGGAGTATGGGGGAGATGTTATTATATATTAAAATATCTTTAGTGAAGATAAGTGGGTTCTTGGGTGGGATTATATAGGAAAGGTGGAGAAATGCTTTATTATTTTGGTTTGGGACACCACACACTAAAATATTCAAAACCACAAACCATACCATGGGTTTTCCCATGGTTTATTAAAAAGGGGAGTGGTATAGATTATTTTAAATGTCTAAGGTATGAATATATTAAAATATTTCCCTTTATTATGTAGAGGTGAGTCACACTTTCAAGGAAATGATTTTAAAATATTAAAATATTTTACATGTCTTGGAGGATTCACTAAGGATTTATAAAATAAATCAAATAAACCTAAAATTATATTATTTTAAAGTAAAAAAATATTCTTTACCTAATATACCTTTTATAGTATTTTATTAAATCACTATTGGGTCATTTTTATGTCATAAATAACATAATATATTTATACATTATTTAATTTTTACCCAAAAATTTGACTTTCTCAGAAAATTATGAAAAATTCATAAGTGGATAATTTATACATCATGATTCAAAAAATAATATTAATTTTATCAAAATAATTTTCTAAATTTGTGAATTTTCACTTTTGAAATAAAAACCAACATTTATTGAAAATTGATGGGTTTTGGAAAAAATAGTTTTCAAACCTTAATAAAAATTAAAATTGACTTCATAAAAATTATACAATCATAAAAGTAATTTAATAATAATATTTTATTAAAATAATATTTAATTAAAAATACATTAATTCATCAAAATATATTTCTTAAATGAATTTGAATATTAACCAAAAATACTATTTGTGCTTTAAAAATCATTTACAAAGTAACAATAATAAAATGAAAGTATATTTATTATTATATAAACAAATAATGTACATAATAATAATGATAAGGTCTTGTTACATATCCCTTTATTACACAAGAATACTCCCTAAGAGTAAGGTGTGCAATGGTGGGGCTTTCATGGGGCCGTTCGGTGAACATGGTTTGGGCCGTGATCTCGATGATCTTGAAATTCTCCCGAAAATGGTTTCAATCATGCTTAAGTTGTTGGATATTAGATTGGGATCAATATAGGGAAAATCTCAAAAATTATATCTCCCTTAGAATCTATGATAAATGGGATTCATAGGGTATGATTGTATTAGTCGAGGATATCACTTCCTTTGTCTGTGTCTAAAGGATTTGTTAAAACCCTATATCTATATTAGTCATGTGATCACTGTTCAAAGACTATATTATCAACGATAAGGATACTTAATGGCCATTTAAATACAATTGGATATAATAAAACAAAAGGAGTGCATGAATTTTCTATATCTAAAAGACATTTAATTAAAATAAATTTAATTTTATTCATAAATGTTTGGGTCATTACAAACTTCCCCCCTTAAGAAATTTCACCCTCAAAATTTCATTTTTCCACATGAAAATAGACAAGGGTAACTCTGCCTCATCACTTCCTTTGGTTCCCATGTTTCCTCTTCAAAATTGTGGTTTATCCACAACATTTTGATGAGGGGCATTGTCTTATTTCATAGAACTTTTTCTCTACAATCTAAAATCTTCACTGTATTATCCTCATAGGAGAGGTCATTATACAATGGTACCGCCTCTTGATTTAGTACATATGATGGGTCTGGTATGTACTTCCTCAAGTGTGATACATATAATACATAATGTAATTGAAATAGGTTCGGTGGGAGTTCTAGTTGATAAGCCACTACCCTGATGTGATCAAGGATCTCAAAAGGTCAGATTTACCTTGGACTAAGATTTTCCTTCTTCCCAAATCTCATAAATCTCTTCCATGGATATATGTGGAGGAATACCATGTATCCAACATCAAACTCTAGGTCTCATCGAAGATTGTCAGCATAGCTCTTTTGTTGACTCTGAGTAGCTTTGATGTGCTGTTGGATGGTTTTAACCTTCTCCACCATTTCTTCAACCATTTTCGGACCTAGAAGTTTTAGTTCCTTAACTTCATCCCAACATGTTAGTGGTCTGGACCTCTTCCTATAAAGGGATTCATAAGGAGAAATTTGTATGCTTTAGTGGAAACTATTGTTGTAAGAGAACTCCAACAAAGGAATATGTTTGTCCCATCTGCCTTTGAAGTCTATTAAGAAATATCTCAACATGTCCTCAAGTGTTTGGATAGTCCGCTTATATTGGACACCAGTTTGAGGGTGATAGGTCGTGATAAAGTTCAACTCAGTGTCTAAAGCATATTATAGACTCTTAAAAAACTTAGAGGTGAATCTTGGATCTCGATCAGACATAATTAATAGTGGTACTCGATGAATCCTTACCACTTATTTGATGCACATCTGTTCCAATTGATCCAGTGAGAAATCCTCTTGAATTGAAATAAAGTTTGCAGTCTTTGTAAGATGATTCACAACAACCTAGATAACATTATTTCCTTTAGATGTCTTTGAAAGTCTAGTGACAAAGTCCATGGTGATGTTTTCCCATTTCCATGTGGGTATGGGTAATGCTTTCCTCATCCCATTATACTTCTAGATCTCAGCCTTCACTTGATGACATAACAGACTCTTTGATGTATATTTAGAAATATCCTTCTTCATGTTATCCCACCAATAGTGCTACCAGATATCTAGATACATCTTCATGTTTTCTGGGTGAATGGAGAAATTCGAACTATGTGCATCATCCAAAAGTTATGTCTTTAACTCTGGATTTGATGGAACACATAGTCTTAACCCAAATATAAAAATTCATTCTTCATTAAAATTGAACTCCAAAGATTTACCTTTTCTAATATTTTCCACCATATTTTGAATTCCCACATCATCTTTTTCATAATCCTTTAACCCTTCCAAAAGAGACGGTTGAGCAATAATTTGTGAAAGGATTGATGATGTTACCTTCTTTATGATTCCCATGTACATCTTCATCAAACATAATAATATTGGATACTTTTAAATTATTATCAATGATAGATTTAATGGGTACTTTCTACTTATAGCATACTCCACCTTGTTTTCTTTCCTATAGTGGTAATGGATTGAGCAGTCATAATCCTTGATGAGCTATAACCATCTTTGTTGGTACATATTTAGGTCTTTCTATGCGAATATATATTTGATACTTTTGTGATCCATATATATTTCAAAATTATCTCCAAAGAGATAATTCCGCTAGATTTTCAATGCAAAGATCATATATGTCAACTCCAGATCATGCATGGGATAGTTTTTATCCTTAATTTTCAACAACCTTGAGGAATAGGCAATGAATTTATCATTCTACATCAAAACACAACTCAATACCTTCTTCGAAGCATTGCTGAAGATTACAAATATCCCCCCACTTGTGGTTAGTGTGAGCATAGGGGTAGTGATAATCCTCTTCTTCAACTCCATGAATATTTCTTCACATTCATTATTCTATGAAAACTTTAATACCTTCTGAGTTATCTTGGTAAGAGGGTTTGAAAATCATGAGAAATTTCTCAAAAATCGGTGATAATATACATCCAACCCCAAGAAGCTATAGATATCCATAAAACAATGTCAGCCATGGCCATCCCTCAATTGATTTTGTTTTGGAAGGATCCATGAATATCCCATTTCTTGTGATGATATTACCCAATAATGAAACTTCCTTCAAGAAGAACTCACACTTGATGTAATTTTCATAGAGCTTATTCTTTCGTAAGGTCTCTAGTATAGTTCTTAGATTCTCCTCATGCTACTCCTTTGTTTTGGAGTATATTAGAATATCTTCTATAAATACTACCACAATTTTTTTGAGGTAATCTCTAAAGAATCTATTAATTAATAAAATTAATATTTATGAAGCATTAGTGAGTCCGAAAGGCATCACTATGAGTTCATAGTGCCTGTAACTTGTACAAAAAGCAGTTTTGGGGATATCCTCCATCTCCACACCTACTTGGTAATATAATGACCGAAGATCTACCTTGGATAAGTATTGTGATCCACAAATATGGTTGAAAAAGGCATCAATTCGTGGAAAAGGATACTTGTTCTTTATAATGATTTTGTTGAGATCATGATAATCAAGGAAAAGGCGCATTGACCCATCCTTCTTCTTAACGAATAAGACTGGTTTATCCCATGGTGAAGCACTTGGGCATATAAACCCTTTATCCAGATTCTTCTGTACCTGTTTATTTAGCTCCTAAATCTCCAAAATAACCATTATATATGGATTCTTGGATATTAGAAATCCCTCTGGTATAAGATCAATCGAGAATTAAACATCTCTTCTAGGAGGAAGACTAAGAAATTCCACAAGAAACACATTAGTGAATTCCCTCACAATAAGAATGTCTTTGAGGGTGGTTCCTTCCTTATACTCCATCATCCGAGAAATGTACACATGACCATAGGGCAGTAATATCCAGGCTTGAGATGATGGTTCTAAATAAGATTCATCCTCTTCATTACACTTGTATAGAATTAGGGATCAATTTACGATATGAAGAGTGATTTCCCTCTCACAAAAATTAATGTTGGTTCTATATAGGGAAAACCAATCCATGCCATGAATTGCATCAAATTATACTAAGGGAAGTATGATGAGGTTTTCTTATAAGTTCAATTCACAAATTGTGATCGGGGAGGAGTCATATGCATGGGATGATATAATTTCCCCATTTTACATTTTTACTATCACCTCTACTTCCATTATTTTTGGTGGTGTTTGGACTGTTCTACTAAACATTAGAGATATAAAAAAATGTGTAGAACCAGAATCAAAAAGTACATTCTCTATTATCGAATGAATAACCGGATTACCTATCACCACTTCATTATTGGGATTCACTTTGGTGGTAGTGATGGAAAAATCTCACCCTTTCTACCTTGGAGGTTGTTGGTTGCCTCTAAAAACCCTTTTCTTAGGGAACTAGTTTGAAAAGTGCCCTAGTTATTTGAAGTTTTAACAATATACAATGCTTTGAGGATTGAACGAAGAATTCCTTTCTTCTATAACAGTAGCGGGTTTTTATTTCCAGCAATCCCTGGCTAGGTGACCTTCCTTCCCACACCTAAATTATTTTCTTATCCCCTTCAGGAAATTTACAAGGCACTTCTTTCCAAACTTTTGACAAGAGGGGTGTTGAAATTTTTTAGAACTATTGAATTTATCCATCAGACCACCAGAATTAAAGTACACTTTCCTCTTCTTATCCCCATGATACCCCTAATATTCACTGATATCCATCTCGACATTGAGGGAACATCAGATAATCACCTCATATATTTCAAAGTCGTGGATCTCCAGAACTTTATGTAGGCTAGGTTTTATCCCACCAAAGAAGTGGCCAACCTTGAATTCAGGGGTAACAACACAACCAGAGGCGTATCGTGAAAGTATGGTGAAGTTTTTTTATATTTCCCAAAATATTCTTCATCCTTTTTATTGAGTGCAAGAAAATCTATTTCCATCTTAATATAGAGGGTGTGGAGAAAATATTTATCAAAAATCATTTTTCAGAAATTCTTCCATCCCATCACCTCGATCTCTTCCTTAGTATTTATATTTTTGATCAATGTACACCATTGATTAGCTTAAACCTCATGATAATAAGCATCTATAATAACCTTCTCTTGTTCGGGACATTGAATGATGGAGAATATCTTCTTAATGAAGTTGATTCATTGTTCATCAATTGAGAGATCAGATTATCTATTGAAAGTAGGAGGCCTTTGTCTCCTGAAGCTCTCAATTGTGAAATGTTATTTATTATGGGGGTTAAACATTCATCTTGATCTAGGTTTCTATCCAAAACTTTAGTTAACTGAGACAATATCATGAAAAAGTTTTTGATTATTTATCCCATCAGATTGGGCATCTCATTAGAGCAGTAATCACATTGATCTACACATTGGTTGTTAGCCCGATTCCTCCTATTATCAGACATTTTCTAGAATAAAAGGAAAATTAGGGGTAAATATTTAAAATTATTAAGCACATAAAGGGGAATACAATGAAAAAAGGGATAAATTATAAATTACATTTATCTCCTTAACTTATGAATTTCTTTACTTTGATCTAAATTATCCATGATCTACTTCCTAACATATATTCTTAAGGTATTTTTTTGTTCCCTTAATAATGGTTTATACTAAGATTACAAAATTATCAAATCATATCCCCCGGGAGTGTCGAAACAGTATTGCAGTAAGGCCCATTGTTGTGCACTAGTTCCCGTTTGAGTCTAGCTCAAAGTGGTATTTTTGGGTTTTAACCCTAGATAAATCTGTGCCAAAGCCACCTCTACTTATTCTCATCTAGATAGGGATGCATTTTCTTGATAATAAACTTAATATATACCCAAATATTTTGGTATTGTTTTATTATACTTAGTCTTATCTCTAAGAATTTCACTAGATTTTTCTAATCATAATCCTAAAAATAACTAAACCTATACTCTAATACCAACTATAATAACCCTACTATTTATTTTATATTTAAATATGATTTATTCCATAAACTTTCACCTAATACAACTCATAAGATCAAGAGGTCTAGTGTCTTTTGGTCTTAGTAACATTACATAACAACTTAAAACATGAAATACACATCTTTATTGAAAACTTATTTTACATGACCACAACATTACTTCATACTTAGAATGACATGGGATAAGATGAGGACATACATAAGAAAAGGGTGAGCTATAAAGCCCATTATGGGAGCAAAAAAGGCATAAAATGAAGAATAAAATACATATTAAGAAATAATCATATCAATGGATCATAAGAGAAACATGAACATAAAGGAATTATATATCATGATTATAATAATATGGAAATGTAGAAATAAATTAAAGCACTGCATCATTAACATAAATGAATCAGGTAAACCCCTGTTTCAACATGGTGGAAAAAAATCCTATAAAGGAATAACTTAAAACCCTATCCCAACATGACATACCATGATAATAAACATTACCCAATGCATTGAAGCACTATCATTACACACCCTTCATAATTATTTCATTATCATGCTTAAGTGTGCCACATAGATCATATAACATGGATTCATTCAACATCATTATTTATTCCATGATTAAGGAATGTGGAATTCATACACATAATTCAACATTTGATAATTATATGTGCATAAAGTTTAATAACCTTGATAGAGGAATGGGTATGGTATTCACTACATAATTATTTTGGTATGGAAAATTGTGGTGCAATTTTGGAAGCATAACAACGTCATATGGAAATTCATAAATTGGGTTGATGAGAGAAAAAATGGTCTCTAATAATTTATACATGGGATGTATAGTAAGGGTATAATGGAACATAAAATCCTAACATGTTAAATGGAATTTAGATACATAATATAAAATAAATTCTTGAATGGAAATGAGAAGAGAGAAATCCATTATGGAATTTTAGCATAGTACAAGGTGGGTTTAAATGATCATAGGGGGGATTAATGGGAGTGAAAGTAATATAACATCATGTATACATAAAATGGATAGTAATGAGGTATTTAATAATATATCACAAATCAAGAAAATGTAAATTAAAAGGTATGGCATAAAATAGGTGCTTAAAGAAAAATGGGAGGGAGATCCCTTATGGAATTTCGGCATAGTAACGACTTATGTAAGGGTCCAAATGGGGGGGGGGATAGATGATACCTAATTCAAATAACATAAAATTAAAAGTATTTAATTTATTATAAAAGGATGAAAGTATAACCAATTGAAATTATAAAGACAAATTTCAAACAAGGTTCTTGAATTGAAAGAAAGAGAGGATGTGAAGATCCCTTACTTGGATGTGTGACACCAAAGGCTTGGGAGAGGCTTCTTGGGAGCTTGGTAGTACCTTTTAAGTACTATAAGAAGTAGGGTTAATAGATTGGTAGATATTCAAAGAGATTTAATGAAGATAAATGGGTGCTTGGGTGGGTTTATATAGGAAAGGTGGGGGAATTTTTTTATTATTTTGGTTTTGGACACTACACACTAAAATATTCAAAACCAAAAACTATCCCATGGTTTTTGCACATGGTTTCTAGAAAATGGGAGTGGTATAAATTATTTTAAAAGTATAAGGTTATAATATATTAAAATATTTCCCTTTCTTATGTAGAGATGAGTCACAATTTTAATGAAATGATTTTAAAATCTTAAAATATTTTACATGTCATGGAGGATTCACTAAGAATTTATAAAATAAATAATATTAAACTAAAATTAAATTATTTTAAATTAAAAACATATATTTGACCGAATATACCTTTTATAGTATTTTATTACATCACTATTGGGTCATTATGATGTCATAAAACACATTATATATTTATACGGTATTTAATTTTTACCCAAAAAGTCAACTATTTCAAAAAATTATGAAAAATTAATCACTGGAAAATTTCCATGTCCTAATTCCAAATAATAATAATAATTTTATAAATATGTGAATTTTCACTTTGAAAATAAAAACTGGATTTTATTGAAAATTGATGGGTTTTGAAAAAATAGTTTTCAAACTTTAATAAAAATTACAAGTGACTTTATAAAAATTATACAATAATAAAATTAATTTAATAATAATATTTTATTAAAATATTATTTGATTAAAAATAAATTAATTCATAAAATAATATTTCTTTAATTTAATTTGAATATTAACCAAATATACTATTTATGCTTTAAAATTCACTTTAAAATTTATAATAAAAAAATGAAATTATATTCATTATTTTATAAAAAAATAATGCACATGATAATAATTTTAGGGTCTTGTTAGTTATCCATTTATTAAATTTGTATATTTCCTATGAGTAAGGTTTGCAATGGTGGGGCTTTCATGGGGTCGTTCGATGAACATGATTGGGGCTGTGATCTCAATGAATTTGAACTTCTCTCGTAAACAGTTTCCATCATGATTAAGTTGTTAGATCTTGGATTGGTCTTAGTCTAGGGAAAATCAAAAAAATTATATCTCCCTTAGAATCTTCGATAAATTGGATTTATAGGGTATGATCCTACTGGTTGCGGCCATCACTTCCTTTGTCTTTGTCAAAAGGATTTATTAAAACCCTATATTTATACTAGTAATGTGATCACTATTCAATGACTATATTATAAATGGAAAGGATACTTAAAATTCATTTAAATAAAATTGGATATAATAAAAAAAATGGGTGCATGAGTTTTCTATATCCATAATATATTTAATTAATATAAAGGGAATTTTATTAATAAAAGTTTGGGTTGTTACATTAACATTTTCCAAGATTTGTTTACTTTCAAACACTACCATCTCAATAACTCTATGTGATTAATGGTATAATTTTACTTCTTTGATACTACTTTTTAGTGAATTTGAAATAATTTATTTGAACAAAACAAGACTAGGACTTCACATAACCCCAAGATAATACCTTACTTTGCAAGGGTTGGTAATTAGTACCATGAGTTTTGATTCATTGTTAGAGGAATTATTCTTTCACTAAGATACCAATTAATAATATGATAATTATAGTATTAAGAATGGAAAGTTATATTTAATAATTTTTTAATGTACCATAACATATTAAAATTAGACACAAAAGATTGAATATAAACAAGTAACTCAAATAGTAACAAAAATGGATAAGTGTTGAACATGATCCATATCCACTAGCTCTATCACCTTTTGGAGCTTGAAACACATAAAAAAACTATGTATGATATAAATAAATAATCCAGATATCTACTAGTATTTTTAGGTACCTAAAAAATAGACCATGGATTATACATGTCCATTGAGATGCACATACAAGGTGTGTGTATATAAAACTCAATAGATAACTACCATGATTACAACATACAAGGAAATCACTTAGGTGCATGTTTCAAAAAAACCTACTTATATAAATATATAAAGGTAAACTAATACTAGTAGTTATTAGTTTAAAAAACATGGAATCTATAGGTAAATATTCCCTTCACTAATTAGTATTCACTATAAAATATAACATAATTTATTGAGAGGGCCTATAAAAATCATACCTACATCGAGCGTAGAGTTCAAGATATATGATGAATGAGGTAATAAAACCATGTCTCCCATCCCTGTAAAACCTATCCTAAAGGTGGTCAAGGAACATTTCCATCCTTGTAAATGATAATAGTTTACACTAGATAATGAAAAACCTAGTGATCATCTATCATATGGAATATGGGAATGGTGTATACTAGGGTCGACATTGTGAGCCAGACACATATCATCCTCCATAAAAGATAAATCTTCATACAATTAATATAATAGATATATAAAACTTTATAAACATTCTTTTCATAATAAATATAGTATACATGATTAGGGTAACATTTTATTAAAATATATTTCAGGTTTAGTACATAAAAATACAGACATTCATGAAAAAGCTACATAAACCATCATGATCATAATTTTTAGCTCAAGTTACACATAATGATAACATAAGTTCATGTAATTCGTGACTATCATATTATGGAATCTATAAAAGTTCACAAAGTTCAAACCAATAAAGTCATGGGTTATGAAATAAACTTTATTTCTTAGCACTTTGATGATATATTATTAAAATTTTAGAGTATAGATTAAGAAATTGTTCGAGATTTAATAGAAATCTTTCAAAACAAGGCTTCAACTCCTACATGGGTATTAAATGATGTGTTCTAGTAGGATATTAGGTTCTAGACTAAGTATGTCATTTTTAATAAACAATTCCCACTTATAATAATCTATTTTTGAGATAAAGTAGTGCATTCATGGAATATTATAGAGAAAACTAGTTTTATATGTAGATTATTTCTAAAACATGATTTCAAATTTAGAAACCACTTAAATAAATATTTATTTTAGAAAAACATAGTACTGAATATGTTTTGAGAAGAAATAATTCCATAAACTATGTTTTAAAATTAAAGGTTTTATATATAACCAGGATGAAGTCAAATAGTTTATAAAAAAGAACCAAAGTGAGTTTTCTTGAAAATATGTTTTTTCTGGATGGTAACATGGTTACTAAAATTAATCATGTTCAGAAATAATATCATTTCTTCTCACTTAACTAACCTTGTAATCATCTCGCTGCTGATTCAATCTTCTAAACTGATTTAGGTGTAGATTAGTGAATCATGAATCATCCGAGCTAAGGTGGAAAGTAATGATCAATTTAATAAAATGTTTTAGGAATCAAGGAGGAATAATTTTAATTAAATTTAATCACACTACCCATGCTTCATGGTTTATTTATAACTAATTAAATTACTACCACTTATTTTATATGTCTATAAGTTTTTAAGATAACCCCTTTAAGGTTAGGAAACCCACTTAAATAATCTTAGTTAACAACTCAAAGAAATTGAATTATTCATATCCCTTAGTATATAAGTGACATATTCCATACCAAATTGGATGTCATTAAATATCACCAAGCTTTTAAAACATTATTAAACATAAGTATAAAATAGAAACTTTATTCGTTTTACTAAGTAAAAATATTCTCTTTATTACTATGGAATAAATTATTCAAAACACAAGACATGCTCCCCATTATACTTTAATATTTTATTAAAGTGAGATAAATCCATATATTTCAAACATAAAACTTGAATATAAAGGCCACAAATATTATAAATAATGCCAAAATTGAAAAATTATAAAAAATTATAAATTGACCTATCAATATATGTCAATCATTTACAAACTAATTATGAATAAATTTTAAACTAAAATAGTTAAAATGTCATTTTATTCTAAGTATAAAACATATTTTCACTAAAATACATCAAATCATGTCATTAAAAAACCTGTAAAATTAGATTTATTAAATAAAGGAAAATAGGCGCAGACAAATCCAAATAAAGTCCCGAAATTTTTCATATGGGTCAAAACCACCTATAATTTAATTTACCTTGGAGAATAATCCATTGTAATTAAATTAAATTATAGTAAGACAAAAAATAATTAAATCAAATTCCAAAATAATTTATAATTAATTACCCATGTAAAAAATCACAACATTGAAAAATAAAATATAACCTAGACAAAACCTAGGCGGTAAACCATAATAATTATGCTAACATCTAAGAAAAAATAATCTCCAATTTATGTAAACCTACGAATCCCTATATAAAAAACCCCAAATTAGAAAATCCGTAATAAATTCATCACAAAATTGAATCCAAATAATGGGAATTTTTTTAGATCTCACCCACTTAGTCCTTCTATAACCCAAACAAGAAGAAACTCAAGTATTATGACTTTTTTTATGAATTTGTTGAATTACCTAATAATGAGTTCCATTTATAATAAAGGGACGAGAGTAAATAGTAGGAGAGGGAATAAGAGAAGATAATTGAGGGATTACCTTGGATCTGGCATGATGATCACCAATGGAATCACCCATAGTTAATAAGAAGAAAATTTTAAACTAAAGAGGTTGTGTTTTGGACTTATTGATAATAGATTAGGAGGTTGTGTGTGGTGAAGTATAATCTATTATTTATGACATGGTAATGTTATGTGTATATGGAATAACATGTGGAGAAGTGAAAATATTATCTGTAATATCTATTTATATAGTACATGGTTTGTGATTTGAGTAGATTACATATCCAGAAGTTGTTAAAATATTAAGGGTAGTTTGGTTCCCCTAAGACTAATAATGAAGGAGTAGGAAGATGGAGTTGTTTTGACCAGGTGATGTAATTAAATATAAAATTGAATAACCCTACATAAATGATCCCAACATGTGTGAGATAACTATGGAATTACTTGAAAGATATGGAGGTTAAATCCTAATAGGCTCAGAATTTAAGATCAAAAGATATGGAAGAAAGGATGCAGCTATTCCTATTATATTCATTTAGAATTTGAATCCCCAGAATCTTGGTCGATCAAGGAGCATAATTTTTATTAGAGATGATCTATAAGAAGTTTAATTTTAGAAGATGAATTTATGGTATTTGAGTATTAGGGATTAAAAATTTCACAAAAAAAATGGCACACATCATGAAATAAGTTGATGGGTGAACTATTCAATAGTTTCCAAGAATTTTCCAAAATTTTGGGTGAAAATTTTTAGAGGAAATATTCATCCACTCAAAGGAGTGACTCTAAAATCATGAATATATGAATAGTAAAATTTCACAATAGATTTAAATAAAAGGAATAAATCTCTCAAAAGTGCATTGTTATGATAGAAAATAAATTTATCTAACTATAGGTTCTCATGCAAGTGCATAGGTTCATGAAATTATATTCGCTTGAGTGTCAGGGTTATGAATTTGGAAAGGTTGAGTTTTTATGAAAGATAGAAGATTAAAAAAATATCAAAGCTTCAAAAAAAAGGTCATACAAAGAAGGTATGGATAAATTTAGATAAGTAAGAATTCTTATGCAAGTGAAAGTTTCATGACAGATGTTGTGTGAGTTTAGATAGAATAATTTGGTCAAGGTAGAAGTCTCATGTAAGATCAAGGTTGAAAAAAATTATAGTTACATGAACCAGTTTACATTTAAAAATCAATGGTTTTGTAAAAAGGTAAATTTGAGTGGAATAGAGTTATGTAAATGAATAATTTTGGCATATAATACAATGAGATTTTTAAAAGAATACTATGTTCGATAGTGCATACAATGTGCCACATCAAGATTAAACGAACCATGAAATATTATTTTATGACTATTATAACATAGCCATTGAATCAGAGTTATTGAATATAATTAAATTATTTATGAAATATATTTAAAATTCATAATAAATAAAACTTTATTAAAAAAAATACTTAGGAAATAAAAACTCATTTTTTTGTAATCTCATTTTTTTCTTCAAAATACATTTTCTTCAAAAATATATTTTATTGAGTGAATATTATAATTATTATTTTTGGATATTTTAGAAATTTTATCTGATAAAAATAATATAAATTTTGAAATAATGATATAAATATTAGTTTAGAGTGATTTTTTTATATTTTTGTGAAAAGTTTTATTTTTTAGTGAATAGTGAAAAATACATTTTTTCATTGAAAATTATATATTTTGTTTAAATAATTTAAAAAGTTATATTTTATTTAAAAATGGTTTAAAATTAAAATTATTTATTTTATATAATTAATAATACAATTACATTTATTTGAATCAATTTTATGGTTGAATTTGGTATAAAACATTTTTTACTTAAAATGAAAATTTTCTTAAATTTTATTTTTCATTTAATTTTGAATTTTTATCTTAAATATATTTATTCCACATATATAAATTGAATTTTGAAAAATTTAATCCTTATTTGGATTCATGATTTCCATATTTGGTAAATATGCCCATTTTAGTTTTGTTCAATATGAATAATAATCATAGTATATTTTTATTACCACGGTAAAGGTAAAATGGGTTAATTAGGGTCATAACTATAGTGATAAGACTTAAAATTATTTATAACACTTGAATTTATTTAATTGGATGATTATATTTCATAAATAATCAATAAAAATTCTAAAATATGACTTATTACATTTAATATTGATTTTGACCTTTAAAATGTTGATGTAAAAGATAAAGTTAGAAATATCACTTTTTTGCTTTAAATATCTATAATATTTTGTGATAGGGATAAAAAAATTACGTTTAGTTACAGTTTTTTTTTTATTTAAAATATTAATTTATTATTTTTACCATGGTATTTTTTTAGCAATGAAATAATTACCTTAAAGTTTTACGTAACACTGACACAATTCTTGTGTAAGTTGTATAAAAATAAAGTAAATTATATTAACAAATCTAAAAATAATATTTTTTTATTGAGTGAAAGTTTAACAATTTTTTAAGATAAATATAATCTATTAAATATGTTTTAAATTATTATATTACAATTCCATTATTTTTATGTTTTTTTTGAATTTCAAATTACACCAATAGTTCTTAAAGTGACATTAATAGTATTTTATGTTAAATGATATTTTAGTAAATTATTGAAAAATCATAAAAATATTACAATAGTACAATTATAATTATATAATTTATAAAATTTCATAAATTTTCCATTTAATATCCAATATTCAAATTATAAGTAAAATTATAACACATTAATATTGAAAAATTCATTACTATGATTAAGGTTAAAATTGGTTAACCCTGGGGTTAAACCGAAATATATGATTTAATAAACCTATAAAAATTTAATATTATGATCTAATTAATATCATATATTCTTTATATTAAAATAAATTTCATTTTGGAGCCATTTTACATGATTTAGAGACATAATATGTTATAATATTTCATGTATTTTCAAAAATGACCTTACTGATATGTTACAATAAATAATATTTTAATAAATGATTTAAAATTAATAAAAATAATAAATTCTAAAAAATTAATGGTATTTTTTGAGAATATAAACCATGGTCCATTTATGTGTCGCCTTTCCTTTTATGGTAATAATATTAACCCTTAAAGAGTAAAAAGCATTGGCATTATAGTAATTGTTAAAAGGGTTAATAGGGGGTTAAAACTAAGATATAAGGGTAAAAACAGAACCAAAACTTGTTAAAATTTTATTTTTTTGAGAGTATTTAGACTCATACTATTATTATATTCAAATTATATCAATTTAGATCCATTTTTACATAAAAATTAATTTATATTAATTTAATACTTTAAGTAATTCCAAGAGTGCTCGTCTCCTCACTTATAAATGGGAACCTCTCCTACTCTCTTAATCACACTTTGTTTAGCCTTATATATCATAAAATACATACCAAAATACCTTAATAGCTTCATTACCCACATTATAGATCTTATTTTCTTTCTAAAAGACTATCCTTTCAGGGCTTAAGTTGTAATACAAGAGTTATTTCTCAACGAAGAGGTTTAACTCTTAATAGAGCATTATCAATTTTATTAATTCTTATAAATCAACTAAATATATGGTATCCATTAAAAAAATAATTAATTAACTATACTCAATATACTTAATTATTATTATAATTATTGTAAAACTGTTATCTACCTTCTTCATATTTTTTGGAAAATGATAACATCGTTTATGCGTACGTGTGGACTACCACCTCCATGAAGCGATGAGATTAATTTTTTTACTTTATTATTTACATGGAGGGTAATAAGGATATATTTAATGACTATATATGATATATATTATATAATAATGATTCTATGAAGTTAAATTATTATTTAAATTTCTTTTGTTCTATCTTTTGAAAAGTGAAAATATCATTCATGCGTACGTATGACCTACCGTCTCTAAGAACAGTGTGATTAATTTTTCTATATCTAAATTTTATATAAGATTATAAATATGTATATAATTAATATATTTTATATTTATATCATAAATAAAAATCTATATTATGGAACAAATATCCAAATACATGGATCAAAACTATTAAAAAAATATCGTAAAAAAATAGGTAACACCTAGAAATGATGATTTTAATAATAAATTATTAGTAAATGGGAATTGAAATGTTATGAGTGGATCATATTTGGTATTATGAGCATTTATATAAATATTTTATAGAATTTTAATAAATATTAATTTATTTTATATGAATTTAGAGTGCATTTTAAGAAAGTAGAACTTGATGTAAGGTATTTATGTTTCAATCTCATTTTAACTAGGGCTATTTATGCTCAAATTTACATTAAAGTAAATTATATGATACTTTATTAATAATATTTTTTTAATTTTATTGTTATTTTTTATGCATGGGATTATTTTTTTTCCTTTCATTTTTATAACTTTAAGTATTCATGGTACTAGAAGAATGTTTTAAGGAAAAAATACTTTATATCTCTCTTTAGGAATAAATAATTTTTTTATCCATATCCTTATTATCTAAAAATGTTTTTAAAAATAATTTTTTATATTTCTTATATGATTTTATAAATCCGTTTTTATATTGACTTATTTTTTACAAATTTTTTTAAAAGGAATCTTCTTATCGTTTGCTGAAATATGTACTTTTGAATTTTCACAAAAAATGTGAAATGTATCTTTTTTTAAATTAAACAACATGAATGTAATTTACCAACATAGTGGACACTTAATTATTTTAATTTTCCTTTAAAACATTCCAAGGTTATTTTGAAAGAAAATATTTTCTTTCATATTTTGAAATTTTTTATATTTTAATATGTTATTTAAAAATAAAAAGGTTATTTTCCTCAAGATATATTAAAGTGCTCTTGTAAAGGGATTTTTAATCTATGATAACATAATTTGATGTATATTAAGATTTAACAAGGATATTATCTAATGATACCATCTTTATTCTCTCTATGTTTGGTTTATGGTTATAATGATGAAATATCTATGAAACCTTTTTTCTTTTCCAAGGGTTAAGTTATGATTAGTGTTTTATGATATTATGGAATGATTATGCATTTATTTATGATTATGTGACGTGTGGGCCTAGAATTATATATCCCTTAAACACATTGGGTAAATATTAGTGTTCTATGAGCTTAAAGGGTACACGAGAGGTTATCAAAATCCTAAAGAGGTTACACGAGAGGTTATCCCAAGCCTGAAAGAGGGTATACAAGAGATTATACAAAGACTAAAGCATGAACATAAGTTGTTATCACATAAATAACATGTTATCAATATCTTGGTGGGTATCCTTAACATAAGGTTTCAATGATTTTGATTATTCTACACATATATCACTCTTTTTGGACATGATCTTATGCCAATGTTATGTTCTCATGGATCATGTTATTTAATACCTTTATGATTCACGTCTTATAAACCCCCAAGATTTATTCCATGACTTATTTTTTTGATCTAATAATTACTAGGAATGATTTTCAAAGGTTAATATCATATTATAAAACCCTTAACACTCATATTATATTTAAATGATCATTGATATCTACTTTGTTTACCCATAGCGATAATTCGATCTCACCCTTTCTCTTGAATTTACTTTCACAAAGTTATGAAGAAATATTTTAATTAGTGTATTTCCAAGAGGAGTACTATGTGGAAATATATTTGTGAGTGATGTTTAATATTTTTTATGAAATAAGAATATTGTGTATCTAGTCTCCAAATAAACTAAAACTTTACAGTCCTTAGGAATGTATTTTTAAAATATACTGAATATTCATCTATTATGATGTAATATATATAGATATTAAAAGTGAGGGTAATCATAGGTGGAATCATAGGTAGGTTTAATCAATCATTGAAGATCTGTATTAGATAACTTTGGTGAACAACCGTGGGAAAATTCTAAGTATAGGATAAAATACTAATCTTTTGGTAAGGGAGAGATTATGTAGCATTCCTAACAACACATACTTGTATGTATCATACAAGTGGATACTATTTTGGTGCATATGAATCTTGGGGTAATAAACTTGAAAAGATTTGGTTGAGTATATCTCGACCATCATTATGGTACATAGTGTGTGTGCCCAAACTACACACCTGGTTTGACACTCCTAAGAGATATGATTGGGTGAAATAAAATTTTATTTATGAACCATCATGAAGGATTTGAATAGGTTATGACCATAAATGAATTAAGTTAAACCTAAGGTTTCATAGATTTAAAATAATGTGTTATATTTTAGACATCCTATAAATGATTTTTCATGATCATGTGGTTTTCCACTATGATTATTATAACTCACAGTATGTTTTTTGGTTTTGGAAAATGGATGGAGCTCGGAGGATTCATATTAATGTTGAATGCGAGGGAAAAAAAATTATTATACATAAGAGAAACTAAATTAAATAGGAACTAAAAGTTAAAGATTTATTATTATACCTAATCTACTATTGCGATATATTATTAACAACACAAACTTCAATGAGTTTCCCAATGTGTCAAGTAAGAGTAAGATGTAATTATATGGAAGTTCTTATGGTAATGACTATAGAAGAAATAAAGTTCAATTTTATTCATGTCAAGAATGTGGGAAGGTGTACCTAGAAAAATTTATCAAATGAAGTGGAATATGGTTTCTTTGAATAAACAAAGGTCATTGAGAAATGAATTTAAAATGAATTTAAAATGAATTAAATATATTATGTGTGGGGAACTTGGAAATTATCTAACTCAATGCCATAATATAATTATTAACTACCAGACCAAGGAAGAACCTATGTTATCCCATTCATTAAAGTGAAAGGATTGAAGTGTTTATGTATTGGGATTTGTGAATTATATTATATCAATGATATTCTAGTTATAAGAATCATAAAAAATCTCAGGATTATTCTCAACTATTTTTTCTTTAATTATTTCAAAATATATATTAAAAGGTACTGATAAACTAGAAAAGTTGATTTAGTGGTAACGTGATATTTTTGGAGAACACATGATTAAGGGATAAAAACTTTTTAATATGTGATTTATGTTGAGTTAAAAATGTTTATTTAGGATAAAGGGTGATTAAATTTTGGTAACATATGATTAATCATATATATAACCATGGTATTGAAAAGTTATTTAGTTACTAACTGATTAAAGTTATTTTTGGAGAAGTTCACTATTTTGAAACCTTATGGGGAATAGAATCAATAAATTTGAAAAGTTGTGTAGTAAAAATATGATAATTTGTGGATACATTAATTTAAGGACATAATATTTATGTATAAAAAAACATTAGGTTATTTTTTTTGCATGAGGTTATGGTAATAAATGTAAATTTATATTTTTGGAGATTTTTTTATAGAAAACCTTAGTTTTTAAAAAATTATTTGATTATTAATGTTATTTTAGAGGATATTAATTATATTTTTTGGAATGTTTTAGGAAATATATTAATATAGTTTTATAAAAAGGAAAACTTATAGGTTGGTCAACAATGCATTTCATCCAGTAAGACCATAGGGTTTGAACCCATAACTGAAGGATGAAAAGGGTGAAACACCTACCACTAGCCTATGTGATGTCCTGGTTAATATAATATTTTATTAAATTATCTTATGGATAATTATTAGGTTGATTTTGGGATGCATATTATAAGTCAAATATTTTTTAATTTTTAGGATTTTGAGGCGATTACTGATATTTTAGATGGATTTTTATTATGTTGAGGTATATATAGCCTTTAAGTTTATGTTAATAGATTATTTGGTAATAAAGAATATATGTTTTTGAAGATGTTATCTAAAGGTTATGATATATAATTTTAAGTTAAATAATTCTTTAATGTTGACATTATTGAGGTAATTTGGGATGAAGGGTTATTTATTTATGGAATGATTTAAGTTGATATTTGGTGTTATTATTGAGGTTTTGGCAATATTTTTTATTTTTCTTGAAATTAAGGTGTATTAATTTTTGGAATTATCATCCGTTGTGTTAAATATTTTTGGTTTTGGTTAATATATAAATATAGGAGGAATATATTGATATCCTTTTATGATCTATTATAGGTTTAGTTTAGTTCTTCAGGCATGAAAATTTCATCTCAAATAATTATTGTTTAAAGCGACAGATGAGATTATGGTAGAAATTGATTTATGGATGGAATTATACTTACCAAGTAACTATATTTCCTTATGTTCTTAGTATAAAGGGTACCATATTTTCTCAATTATAGGAAAAGTATCTTGAATTTTTTTGCTATTATATTCTTTTCCAAAGAATTGATGTTCTTTTGCACACCTCTTTGGATTACAGTTTTGTGGTCTTTAAAATTCTTATGATCATTAAAATTCTTGTGATCAATGATCTCTATCACTATACCTAATTATTTGGAAATTAATTTTCCCTCCATTTATATATTTTAAATTCCTACAAATGTTATCATATTTGGAAACTTAGTTATGTGACATTATAGATGACAATTATATTTACCTTTACCTATTTTAAAGTGGAATTTTTATTAACACTTTTTATGATGTGGTTTTTCAACAAAGTAATATTAAAATATAAAATCCTTGATTTCTAAGAACAAGTTAAAATTGATAAGACAAAATTTATTAAAGGTGGTAGGAGGTAACACCCTAATATTTTTAAAAGAAAACTATGTTCGATAGCTTATAAAACATAGAACACCGAGCTTAAAGGAACTAAAAAAATTATTTTATGACTGTTATAACATAGCCATTGAATTGGAAGGTATGAATAGATGTAAAAAAATTATGAAATATATATAATTAATAATCAATAAAAATGTGTTTTAAATACTTAGGAAATAAGAACTCGATTTTTGATAAAGCCATTTTATCCTTAAAAATTCATTTTCTTCAAAAATATTTGTTCGAGTGGATATTATAATTATTTTTTTGAAATTTTAGAAATTTAATTTTTTAAAAAGAGTTTAATTTTTGAAATAATTATATCAAAATTATATTAGGGTGAATTTTTGAGATTTTTTTGAGTGATTTATTTTTTAGTTAAAAGTAAAAAATACTGAATTTTAACGAACATTATTTTTTATTTCAATAATTTTAAAAGTTTCATTTTATTTTAATATGTTTTAAAATTAAAATGAGTTATATTATATTATTTATAATCCAATTAAGTTTACTTGAATCTATTTTATGATTGAATATGGTATAAAAAAAATTTTATACTTAAATAATCATTTTTATGAAAAGCTATTTTTTTACAGTGTATTTAATTTTTATCTTGAATTATTATCTACCAATTATATAAATTAAATATTTAAAAATTTATTATATATTTTTAATTAGGATTAATATTTTTTTTAATATGTTCCTTTTGTTTTTGTTCAATATAAATAATAACCATAATAAATTTTTGTTACCACGATAACCATAAAATGGGTTAATTAGCATTAAAACTAATGCTATAAGACTTAAAAATAAATTAAAAACTTTCATTTATTCCATTTTATGAGTATATTTCATTCATAAGCATCCAAAATTCGAAAACATGACATTTTTTTTCCATTTATCATTTATTTTGACTTTTATAATATTTATATAAAAGATAAAGTAAAAAATGCCACTTTCCTGCTTTTAATATCTATAATATTTTGTGATATAGATGAAAAAAATATCTCTCATTATAAATTTTTATTTGAAAATGAATTATTATTTTTTACTATGGTATTTTTTTTAATTTTTAGTGATGAAATAATTACATTAATGCATAAGAAATGTTGACACAGTACTTGTGCATGCAATAGAAAAATCAAGTGAATTATTTAAAAAACTCTAAAAATAAATTTTTTTAGGTGAGTTAAAGTGTCCCATATATTTTAAAGATAAATATAACATATTAAAGACATTTTCCCCACCATTAGTGGTGGGGTGGTTTGGGTTGGGGGGGGGTGAGGGGCAAGTCATGTGGTCAAGTCCCAAGGCTTGGGTGTTTATTACAATTTTATTCCTTATGTTGTGTACCACAGAAGAAGATGTAATAAAAATTATATTAAAAATGTTTGAAATTTTTATATTTTAAATCCATCACTGTCACATTATTTTAAAATCCAAATTTTACGAATAGTTCTTAAAGTGACATTAATAATATTTTATGTTAAATAATATTTTAGTAAATTATTTAAAATCATAAAAATTTTACAAGAGGATAACTAGGAGGTGAAATGGTATAAAATCTAATAAATCATTCTATTATGAGCCTATTTTTAAATTTTATGTAAAATTATAATCCATTAATATTAAAAAACTCATCACCACGATTAAAGTTAAAATTGTATAACTATGGGGTAAAACCAAAATATAAGATTTAAAATGATATCTATACCTATCAAAATTTTATATGATGATTATATTAATACCATATAATCTTTATATTCCAATATATGTAATTTTGGAACCATTTTACATGAGTTTTACATATATTATATTATAATATTTCATTTATTTCCAAAAATGACATTAATGATATTTTATAATAAATAATATTTTATTAAATGATTTAAAATTCATAAAAATACTATCTTCATCCAAGTAAATGGGATGCGGTTTAAAATATAAACCATAGTCCATTAATGATTCAGTTTCCCTTTTATGATAACAATCTTAACCCTTAAAGGTAAATTACATTGGTATCGCGGTAATAATCAAAAGGGTTAAAGAGGGGTTAAAACTGAGAGATAAGGGTGAAAAAATAACCAAAACTTATAAAAATTTAATTTGATGATATTATTTTGATTCATTATCATCCTATATTATAATGATAACAATTTGGATCCATTTTCCATGAAAAATAACATATATTAATTTAATTTATTAAGTAATTCCAAGAGTGCCACTCCCCTCACTTATAAAAGGAAACCTCCTCTACTCCCTCAAAAATTTTGTTCCTTATAGATTAAAAATTCCCTACCATAATACCTTACTTGATTCATTACCCACATTATATAGATTTTTTTTTCTGAATGACTATAAATTCTAGTCTTAAGATGTAATCCAAAATATGTTTCCCAACGAAGAGGTATAACTCTTAACAAAGCATTTTCAATTTTATTTCCTCTTATAACTACTCTAAATATGTGGTATAAATTATAAAATAATTGTGTAAGTATCTATAATTTTCTAAATTATTATTATTATTATGATGTATCAAAAATTATCTACCTTCTTTCCATCTATTGCAAAAGGATAACGTTATTCGTGCGTACGTGTGGACTACTACGTCCACGAAGTGATGCATTTCGTTTTTTATTTTCACGTTACATAGATGGTAATAAGGATATATTAAATGAATATAAATTATATATATATATATATTATTATAATTATTATAAAAAGTTTAATTATTATTTTCCTTCCTATTTTTTACCTGTCGAAAGGTGGAAACAATGTTCATGCATATATATGACCTACTGTCTCCCTGAATGGTGTAATTCATTTTTCTTTATCTACCTTTTATGGAATATTATATATATATATATATAGACACAAATATATACATATATATAATTAATATATTTTATACATATATTATAAATAACATTATGTATATTTTGAAACCACGATCAAAGCGCAAGGACTCGAGCTACTAAACAAATATTTTCATGAATAATGAAACAATTAACACCTAGAAACGAAAATTTTATTAAGTAATTGTTAATACATGGGTGTTTAAATGTTATAAGTGGATCATATATGGTGTTATGATTATGTAAGTTAATATTATATAGAATTATAATAAATTTAAATTTATTATACAAGAGCTTAGATCACCCTCTAATAAAGTCGAACTTAGGGTAATAGATTTATGTTTCAATTTCATTTTAACTGGGATTGTTTATGATTGAATTTAAATTGAAGTAAATTATATGATTCAATCATGATAAATCAATTTAATTTTATTATCTTCCAGTTATTTCATAATAATATATGTTTTCCTTTCATTTTCCTCACCTTAATTACTCAAGAGACTAAAAGAATGTTTTTAAGGGAAAAACGACTTTATTTATCTTTTCTATCAAAAATAATTTTTATCCATATCCATGTTATCTAAAAAAATTTAATTTTTTAATTTTATTCTATGATTTTTTAAATCCATTTTTACCCATGATTTAATTTTAAAAAATGGTTTAATATAAATCTTATTTTCTTTTTCTGAATGAGGCATTTTTGAATTTTTACTAAAAATGTGAAAGGAATATTTTTTTTAATATACACAACATGAATAGAATTTCCCACCATCATAAACACTTAATGATTTGTAGAATCATTTAAAAGTTTAAAATATTCTTCTCAAATAAAATTTATTCTTTAATATTTGGAAAATTTCTATATTTTAATATGTGATTTAAAAATGAAAAGGGATTTGACTCAAGAAATATCTCAGTGACATTTTAACATATTTTTCATATATGATAACATCCTTTAATGTTACTCAAGCTTTACTGGGGATATGTGTAATGCCTTGAAAATTCATTTATGTTATTAATATAAATCTTATTTTATAATTAATTTTTTATTATGAGAAAATAGAAATAATTTTACATTTAATAGTAATGTTACACATCATGGACCACTAAAACTAGGAAAAGTAAATGAATTATTTAATAACATAATCAAAATTTAATTATTTTTGGAGAATAAAAATAGATTATATTAAAAATGTGTTTCATGATTAATTTATAAGTTTTAAATAAAATTTATCTTTATGAAATAATATTACAAAAAACTTTTTAAATGATACTATATTTTAATGAACCCCTAAGTAATTTTTATAATGATCAGAATGTTTATTATGCTATAAAGATTATTAATTCTAAATAAATAAAGATTTATATTTAAAACTTAAAATTATCATATATAGAAAATTATTTTTTTAAAATAAATTTTATTTTTGGACTCATCACATCAAAATTATATTAGGGTGATTTTATTTGGAATTTTTTGACAAAGGTTATTTTTGGGTGAAAAGGTGAAAATTATCACTTTATAGAGAACTGTGAATTTATGACATCATTATTTTATGACCATGATTGATTTTTTTTAAATTTTTTATTTAATATAAATATAATTTAATAAGTATAATAATGATTTTTAAAATATTAATTTTAATTAAAAAATTTATACATTTCATTCTAGAACCAAAAAATAGAATTTTCAGATAAGAATTATTTTTAGATTCTATAAATTAAGTGGGGTGGTTGGGAGGGGTGTTTCAGTTTGGGAATTCTATTTTTGTCCACCCAATTTCTCCCTATCATTAAAAATAATGAAAATTTTTTGGAATTTATTTCACCCATAAGTGGTTGTATTATATATTAAAATAACCAATTTTTTAACCTTTAAATCCACCCCTCCTCAAGTATAAATACCCCCATTACATCATCAAATTATACAATAAAAAATTTGGGCATGATTTATATCTCAATATCCCTATAAAGAGTCTATCCAAGTTAGTTTTAAGGTTCTAAGGATTCCCTATCTAGGTTTAAAAAGAATCCTCACAGTGTAAGGGTTTCTACATTTCCAATCTTTCCTTTTCAAGTTAATTAGTTTTTTATATTGTATATTTAAATTTATTCCATTATCCTTCCATTCTAGTTATTCCATTGTATTATATTCCATTTTTTATTTTTTAAATTATATTTTATTTATTTCCTCACATTATAGGCTTTTCCAAAGCTATTACTAAGAAGAAACAGGGGTTACTCACCCCTCATTTCCCATTATTTTGTGATCCATATTAGTTTTTTATTATTTAAATTGAAAATGTTATTATGAATCATTGAAATAATTTACTTATTATTTTATCAATGATATATCACCATTATATTTTATTACAATACCTTTATAAGCCTATGTAATGCTTAAGGTTTCCCATAGCCATAAAACCATCCTAAATTCATTTCAGAAAAGTGTGTATATTTTCATAGTAATGAAATACCTATATAGACACTACATGTTGTTTCATATCTGGAAAATTTGTACCTATGGGTAATAAATTGGAAATGGGGTCTTTGGGATTTGACTCAATTGTCACTTGGTGCATGTAAATGGGCCTTGATACACACCTTGTTTGATACTCTCGAGGGATTTTCTTTGGATAATTTTCTAGCCATTTATGAGACATAAAAAGGTTAGAAATATATGGATTTATATTTATATTAAATTTATATCCCTATTACATAGATTAAAACTTAACCACTTCTAGTTATAATTACTTAAATTATGCCACTTCCTTTTCATTCTGAACATCCTATAGTTTCCAAATCTTATTGTTGTATATTCACTAAGATAACTACATTAATCCATTGAAAGGGTTTCTTTCCTACCCAATTTACAACTAATGGTCATGTTATCTTTCACTCTCTATATTTATCATGGATTATACCCTTATACTAAATTTACATGTTTCTATGTACATGTGGTATGGTGGAAATATGATATTCCTAAAGAATGATCCATCACAACCTTTGTCTTTCCTTATCACCATATGTGCATAACCATTCCTTTCAATGTGAATACCCTCACATGATTCTTATAATTTAAGGTTATTAAATTAGATACACATTCATCAATTGACTAGGGATATTATTGACTAAAATATTTACCATTTATTCTATATAGTGTAAATACCCTATAATTCATTATCTTCATCGTATGATATTTATAAGGATACTTACTTTCATTGGATACCCATTGAATTTACATTGGGTTTATGCTATTATTATTTACTTTATATGGAATACATGCATTAATACATTTGAATGGTGTGTCCTAATATCACTCTAATGAATTGGTTAAATAATCAATCTCTAGAGATGATTTTTTTACGATACCTTGGTGAATAAACTTAGCAATTATGATTTATGACACCCTGGTGATAAACCATTGCGATATGATTATAAATGTCTTATATTTATGTTGTATAAACAATTAAATGTTATGCATCATGTAATTAGGATCAGGTTTTGACTTCTATTGGTATGATCATATTGTACCTCATTTACTCATGTTCATGTTCTCATATCATGCCTCATTTTTTCCCATGATGTTCATTAAAGCCATGTTTTCATTTTTTATAACTTTTTGGGATTTATAGCTCTCATTTTTCTTATGTTTCCCCTTTTCCTTAGGAATTGAAATTAAAGGGATACATATAAAGAAATTACATGTGTTGAGGATCCTTGTGGAAGAAATGTGTATTGTACCACTTGGTTAGTTATAAATGCACCTAGATCCCAGAGAGACCTAAATTTCAATCATGGGAGTTTGTTATAATTATTGTGATGTATTAAATTTTTTTCATGCTTAGCCCTAGATCCAGAAGTTTGGGTATGGGGTGTCTCATTTGGTATCAGAGAAGATTTTGGTTATTTTAAGGAATTAGGATTCAGAATATTTGGGTATAGAGCCTTAGATAATTAACAATTTTCTCTAGAAGACTAGGTTAATTAAAACTAGTACAACCACATAGTATTAACTTCTCCTAGGTTTTAATAATTCTTCATTTCTATAGTTAACATTTTCATGAACATTTGGGTTTAATAAGTGTCATGTAATGTGTAAAATTGCGAGTATACACGTTCCTTAAGGGGGTAGAATGTAAAGCCCAAAAAATCACATTATTCCATTAATAGAACTTTTATTTTATAATAAATTATTTATTATGATCACATAGAAATAATTTTACATTTCATATTAAATTTATACATCATGTACAACTACAACAAAGAACAATAAATGGATTATTTAATTACATAATAAAAAATGAATTATTTTTTGAGACTATGAACACATTCTGTTAAAAATGTATTTCAAGATAAATATATAAGTTTTAAATAAAATTAATTTTCATGAAATATTCTTATAAAAAATTTTTAAGTTATGATATATTTTAACAAAGCCCTATGTAATTTTTATAATGAAAAAAATGTTTATTATGGCATAAATATTGTCAATTTCCAATAAATAAGAATTTATATTTAAAAGATAAAATTTTCATATTTAGAGAATTATTTTCATAAAATAAATTTTATTTTTGGACTCATCACATCAAAATTATCTTCAGTTGATTTTTTGGGAATTTTATAGAAAATTTAATTTTTGGGTGAAAAAGTAAAAATTGACACTTTTTAAGGCACTGCGAATTTATGACATCATTATTATGTGACCATGATTAAAAAAATTAGGAAAAATTTTATTTAATAAAAATATAATTTAATAAGTATAAAAATTAATTTAAAAATATTAATTTTAATTTTAAAATTTATACTTTGCAATCTGGAACCAAAAATTACAATTTTTAGATAAAAATTATTTTTAGATTCAGATCATTAAATGGGTTTGTTGGAAGATGTATTTTTCCACATCTATGATTTTATTTTGAGGTATTTTTATAGTTTATTTTGGTCTCATATTGGTTCCTTATTTTTTCTGGGAGTTTTTGGTAAAAAATGGGAATTTTATACCCAACAACAGTTAGCAAACGGTTGGTGCACGATTAGTAGAAACCATGCGCCAGTACAGGTGAGACCGTGCACCATGGATAGTGGCACTATTTAGGCCTCATGGCCTATCACATGGGCATACAAATAACCATGTACCCAGAACTGTGGTACTGTCTGGGGCACACAGTCTACTACACGGGTGTGCAACTTCCCCCAAGAAACTATGCAACCTCTTTTCCTTAAGGAAAGTGGTTTCGTAGGGTTACCACATGGTTTGGAAAACTATGTGGGCTAACCATTTATCCATTCCAGGTTATTAAAAATGATGAAATTAACTTTCTTATCTCCCCAGATTTAACCCCAATTCCACCCATTTCTTCCCTATTCTATATTTTCAACCTAGGAACCTATCAATCTCCTCATTTATCCCTTATACCTCCTAATTTGTAGTGGTTTTGATGTGGATATTCAAGAAATCGTCAAGAAAGTCCCTTAATTTCTTTTTCTTCCTTCCTCTTATGTTCTTCTATCTTATTTCATATCTTCTTCTCTCTCTAGTGGGTTGGTTTCCCTAAAGTGGGTTGAACCATGGTTCTTTGGGTTTAGTATTGGTGTTTATGGTTTTATCTTTCCTTCATAGGAACCTCTTGTGGTACAGTTGTGGTTATCCACTAGATTCCATAAATTTCCAAGCTCGAGGTTGGTGATTCTGTGTCTTAAAATTTTTATATGATTTTTGTGTTCTTTCTTTGTTTCTTAAATGTGTTCCATGGATTTTGTGGGCATTGTGAATTATGTTTTATAATGGTTTCAAGGTGCGTATGGTTTGAAATAGGATTTTCAAAATGGAATTGGTTAGATTTCAAGTTTACCTTATTTTTTATTTCTTATAATGTGTTCCATGAATTGTGAAATTGGTGACATTCATATTTTCAAATGGATTTAGTGTGCATATATATTTGAAAGAGGTTTTGCCTATGAAAAATGGTGATTTTCCACACGTATTCATATTTATTAGCATGTGTATATGAAAGTGGTGATCTATGTGACATGTGAAATAGAAATTGAGCACAAAGGAAATCCTAGGTATCTAGGTGATAAGACTAGGAATATTATGCTAGTTAGATCAGAGGGATTGATTACCGGTTTTTACTAGCAGGATTGAAGCTACAACACTAACTAAACTATGATCATGAATCGAGACCACTAAAACATTGGATTTATTCCTCTCCAATGGCTCATGCATGAGGATTCCGTGGGTTATAGATTCTATACCATGTTTCACTAAGATACGATATTCCTAGGGTCCCACTAGTGCTAGAGACTTTAGGGATTACACATGGTTCTCATGTGATGTGGTGCTTACCATCGATATATGGTGAACCTTGATTTCACTTCAATTATCAAAGAATGATTTTATTGAAAATGTTTTCTGAAAAATGTTTATTTAGAAATGTTTCCAATATTTTTCATATAACTAGCTTGGTAATTTGTCTTTTAATGTTATGGAATGTAATCACTTTTGGGTGACATCCTAATGGGAATTGTATCACAGCCTAAATACACTCTTGGGTGTATGTAGACCTTTTTATGTTTGACCTAGGTAAAGGAAATATGTTCTATGGTGGTGATGGTGGATCTATTTTCTAGTTTCTGACTTCCTATAGGTGTTGGTGGTAGTGGAATGAGGGTTTCATCCCTCTTGTTACGTGGAGGTTGGGTTGTGTAGTTGGTTCCCCTCCCTGTATTGGTTTTTGGTTAATGTTTTAAAATGTTTATCCTTAAATTTTTATATCTCTTTTGGTTATGAGTATTTATCTTTGTTTGATGTTTTATTTTTGAGAAATGTTCATGGTTTTTATCACCAATGAAATCATTCCCAAATGTGTGTTTTTGATACCCAAGAACTAGTTTCTAGCTCGTGGGGATCAAGAATTCCATTCGGTCCATGTCACGGGTTGGGTTGGGTGTCATGTCAGATGGAACCTCAGACCGGTTCATGAATAAATGGTATCAGAGAAATTTTCATCCTTTTTTTGGGTAATGATATTTCAGTAAAGTCTTGATAGACCAGAGCTAGGATTTCTAGGGCTTGGGGTCTTGGCTGCGAGTGGGGTGTCTGGACAACACACCTCATAACGGGTCTTGATTCAGCTTGGGATATTGGGATTTGGTTTGAATTATCCTCTAGGTGAGACATAAATGCTACAAACTATGCATGGATACCGAGGTGAGGGTTAAGTGGTTTGGATTGTTATTATTATGGATATGGTTTTGTTTCGATCTATGGGATTGTTTGAAGTTTGTTGTTGTTGCTAAAAATTTCTAGAATGTTGTTTTGATGATTGTATTGATGGATTCCTTATGTTTACTTGTTATTTTAGCATGATGTTTCCCTAGTGACTTCCCATGCATCCAAAGGAAGAGTACAAAGATAGTTATCCCTCATCAATTGATTAGATACTAGTGGAAGCCATGATTCGGGATGTCTAAGACTTTAGTCAGAGAGTGGGCTATGGACCTGATCAGGTTAGGGAATCTGAACCAGCTCCTAGGAAAGAAAAGGCTTGAGAGTTTCTCAACAAAAAACCTCCTACCTTCTGGGGTAGCATAGGTCTCAAAGAAGTAGAGGATTTTCATGAAAAGGTCGATAGGATGTTTGAGTTTCTTAACACTCTTGAGGTAGTGAAGGTAAAATGTTTGTTGTTCTTATTAGATGGTCCCAATCAGAGGTTATGGGATATTGTGGTTCATTCTAGTAAGAATGAGATGATGGTTTGGAAGGATTTAAAATATGTCTTCATAGAGAAGTATTTACCTGAGACCTTGGCCTTCTCCAAGACCAAAGATATTTTGGATCTCCATCTGGAGGATAAGCCCATGTTGGATTATGCCAAACATTTCACCGAGTTAGTATGATTCTTACCCAAGGTAGTTTACAATGAGTAGATGAAGGCTCAATAGTTTAAGATGGGGTTGTGGCTGGATATTTGATCCCAGGTCATTCTCTTTAAGTTAAAGATGTATGCTGACATGGTTGATCATGATTTTATGGTGGAGATTGATCATAGTGTAAAGTATGGTTTCTATAGAGAATTGTTATTAGTGGGCCATGGCAGTGAAAGTTATTCTAAGAAGAATAAGAAGTTGGATGTGTAGGAGAATAAGAGAGGTTGTAGTTTAGGACATCCTTCCCGATTATCTTCTTTTGTGGCTTCGGACACCAGATCCGTCCTATACCACCAATGTGGGAAGGTGGGGCACGTGTGGTTTGCGTGTTTGGCTCCAACTGGACCTTTTCATTGATATAGACATATGGGGAACTTTTAATGGCATTTCAGAGCCACAAATCCATACCTAGGTAGTGCCACATTAACAAATTTTAGAGGAATGTCATCCCAGTCAGAGCCATCCATGACGGTGGGTTCTCAGTTTGGTGGTTGTGGCAGTAGGGCTGGATCTTCTTCTAGTCAGATTTAGCTTAAGTCAGAACCGTATGTTAATGGTCATTCTTAGGCTTAGTCTAGGATTATTCATCTTCATGTTGTAGACAAAGAACCTGGAGAATCTATTGTAGGGCCTATGCCAGTTCGAGGTATGGTTCTTTTTGCGCCATCTATAAATGTTTCTTTGTTTGACATAGATGCATCTATTTATTTTATCTATTATCATTTTTTGGATTTGTTAAAATTCTCCAATAATATTATTCCATATGAAATTGATCTTGTGAAACCACTTGTTAAGATGTGAGAGTATGGTTTCAGGTGTCTATCTTGTGTACTCACCCTATTAGGGGTTAAGCTGGAATATGATTTTTTGGTTTTAGAGATAGAACTTTTGGATGTGATCCTCGGTATGGATTGGATGGGGTGTTTCTATATATACATCAATTTTATTGATGAAACATGAGTTTTGTGGAACCTAATAGAAGTAACAAAGTTTTTTAGGGTGAATTGGAACCTCTATTAGGACATGATGGGCCTCCACTTCCAAAATTTTGCAATATTTTTTTCAGATCTCTTCGCTCATGTTGGAGGATGATGGAGGTAGTGGTCATGAGATTAGATTTCCTCCTATGGTAGATGAGTTCACAGAGGTATTACTAGATTAATTCTCAATATTTACTTCAGAATGGGATTTGGAGTTCACCATTGATCTAACATCAGGAACACAACTGATATCTCTTCCCTCATACCATATGACCCCATCGAGTTGATAGAATTAAAGATAAATCTGGACAATTTGGAATCTAAAGGATTCATTCATTCGAGAATCTCACATTGGGCCACCCTATAATTTTTTCAAAAAATGATAAAGGATTCATCCAGATGTGTATCGATTATCAGAAGCTGAATAAGGATATGATCAAGAATAAATATCCCCTACCCCACATTGATGACTTTGTTTGATCAGATGAAGGGGGTTCTCTAAGATCTATTTTTCATTTGGGTTCACTAGGTTATATTAAAGGATGTTGATGTTCTAAAGATGGATTTATGAAGTAGTTATGAGAATTTAAAGTATTTTGTCATTCCCTTTGTGTTAAAAACAATCTAGTGGTTCTCATGGCACTCAGGAATAGGGTGTTCCATCGATATCTTGACTCTTCTATTATAGTATTCATGGATGACATCCTAGTCTATTCCGAGATCAAATAAGAGAACAAATGATAGTTGGGGATTATGTTGGTCACTCTTCGAGATCATAACTTCTATGAGAATATTTCCAAGTACACATTATGGACTAGGGAGGTGAAGTTTCTAGGTCATGTAGTCTTAGAATGAGGGGTTTTGGTGGACCCCTATAAGATCAGTGTAGTGATGTCATGTGAATATCCGAATAATGTTTTTGATATAAGGATATTTTTGGGCCTGTTACGGTATTATAGGAATTTACTTAGAGTTTTCTCTTATATTTCTTTACCCATTATAGCACTTACCTGGAAAGGGGTAATGTTTGAATGGATCCTAGAATGTCAGGCATCCTTTGAGGAGCTTAAGAAATGGTTGAAAACAACCCCTATTTTGATCTTTTCAGAATCCTGGAAGGGGTACGTGGTCTACTTTAATGCTTTATGTATGGGTTTTGGGTGTGTGTTTTTGCATAATGACCATGTGGTGGCCTATTGATCTTGCTAACTCTAACCACATAAAAATAATTACCCAACCCATGAACTATAATTAGCAATGGTGATGCATTCCTTGAAGATGCAGTGTCATTATCTTTTTTAGAGAATGTTTTGGTATATTATTATCATAATATGTTGGTCTACATATTCTTAAAAAAATATATGAATTTGAGGTAGCTTTATTGGGTTGAGTACCTTCATGGATTTTATTTTTATATCATCTATACTCGAGGAAAATGTAATGTTGTAGTTGATTCTTTGAGAAGGAAAGTTATAGTGAAATTGTTGAAAGAGTCTAGTGATGAGTGGAATTTGATGGGGTTTTATGCCTAGTTTTATCTGGAGACGAAGGAGCACAATTGATGTTCATTATTGGCTAGTGTTCAGTAGAAACATTCTCTTATAAAGTTGATTCAATGAGATTAGTTTAGTGATGAGTTGTTCTAGCATTATATGCAGTTTCTAAATGGTGGGGATGTGCCTTATGAATGTTCGTTGTCACCTAGGGGAGTTCTCTATTTTCAAGGTCGCTTCATGGTGACCTTTTTATTAAGAAGGTGGTGATTCAAGATAACCAACAGTCTTAGTGGTCCATCCATATTGAGACCACAAAGATGTTTTATAATGTGTGTCATTGGTTATGGTGGCTGGGTATAATATAAGAGATAGATGATTTTATATCTCGGTGTTATACATGTTATTAGGTTAAAGAAGAGCACCAAATACCCTCTGGTTTGCTTAAAACCCTTCCCATTCCTACCTAGAAGTGGGATGAGGTCACCATGGAATTCATTATTGGCTTACCTCATAAACCCTAGGAAGGAATTCCAAATGGGAAGTGATTGAAAGTCTTGAATAATTATCCCATTTCATTCTGATTAGATATTCAACCAAAGTGGATGAATTGGGATGGTTGTATGTTTATAAAATAGTAAGGCTTCATGGTGTTCCATTTACAATCATTTCAGAAAGTGACCCCCATTTTAATTCGAGATTTTGGGAAGGCCTTGATAAGGAAATGGAATCCTAGTTCAAATTGATAACAACATACCATCCTCCAATGGATGGTCAGATGGAGCGGGCAAATCAGATATTGGAAGACATGCTCCAAGCATGTGCGTTGAATTTATGAGGCTTGTGGGACAAACATTTGTGGTTGGTCAAGTTTTCATATAAAAATAGTTACCAATCCTCCTTTTGAATGGATCCTTTTGTGGTTATTTATAGTTGGCCATGACGATCTCCACTGAGTTGGACTAAGGTGGGTGTGGCCTCATTTTTGGGATCGAGCCTTGTATAAGAAATGTTTGATAAAGTCAAGTTGATCAAGAATCATTTTTTGATAGTACAGATCTTCTACATGTCTTATTCTGATTAGAGGAACCAAGGCATGTAATTCTAAATGGGCAACTAGGTGTTTCTGAAAGAGGCACCTCGTTTGGGTCACCGTTGTCTTGGTAATCAAGGAAAGATAACAGTGAGGTATCTCATACCTTTTGAGATTACCGAGAGAGAGAGAGTTGGTAAGGTGGAATACTAGTTAGAATTTCAAAACTATTTGATGTTAATTCAGGATGTGTTCCATGTCTCATAGATTAAAATTTATAATCTAAATTCCTCTCATGTGTTGAATTGGTAAGAGTTGGAATCAGAACCTGATTTTTCTATTTTTGAATGACCAAGTGCTTTATGGTAATTCTATACTTTTGGTTTAGATTATTTAGTATAATTTTAATGATGAGCATGAAACATAGTAGTAGAAATCTCTACTTGAAGATAAGCATCCATTTTTATTCTCTTATCAGACTCTGGGATGACTTTGTGAGAGTGGAAAGTTTTCATGGTGGGGAGAATTATTACATCAGTGATTTTATTTTGAGGTTTTTTGATAGTTTATTTTGGTATCATCATGATTACTTATATTTAACGAGATTTTTTTTGGGTGAAAAATGGGAATTTTAAACCTAATGGTAGGTGGTTCATAGTCGGTTCATGGTTAGTAGAAACTGTGCACTAGCCCAAGAGATACCATGTGACCTGGACGGTGGCACTATCTAGGCCACATGGCCTACCACACGGGCATGTGGCTAACCATACACCCAGACCAATGGTTCTGTCTAGGGTGCACAGTCTACTATACAGGCATGCATCTTCCCTCAAGAAACCTTGAAACCTATTTTCATTAAGGAAAAATGTGCCACACAGTTATTGTATGGTTTAGTAAACCATGCGGGATAATAATACAGACCATCCAAGAAATTAAAATCAATGAAATTACCTTTCTATACTCCCCCAATTTAACCCCAATTCTACCCAATTCTTACCCCATTTTGGATTTTTAGTCTTAAGTACCTCTTCCTCTCCTCCTTACTCCCTTAGAACTCCAAATTTGGGGCGGTTTTGGTGTAGATCTTCAAAAAGTCATCATGTAAGTCCCTTAATTTATCATTTCTTTCATCCTCTTGGGTTATTTCTTCTTATTTAATAGGATATTCTCTATCCAGTAGGTTAGATTCCATAAATTGGGTTGAGCCATGGTTCTTTGGGTTTAATCTTTGTGTTTATGGTTTGATCTTTCTTTTATTGGGCCCTCTTATAGTGTGATTATGGTTTTTCATTGGATTCAGGAAGTTTCCAAGCTTGAGGTAGGTGATTCCATGCCTTAACATTATTATATGATTTTTTGTGCCTTAATTGTTTCTTAAATGTATTCCATGGATATTTTGGGTGAAAAAAATATGTTCCAATGGTTTTAAGGTGTGTATGTTTTGAAAGATTATTTTCCAAATGTAATTGGTTAGATTTCATGTGTAACTTCTTTTTTACACCTTATAATGTGTTCCATAAATTGTGAATGTGGTGAAAATCATGTTTTAAAATTTCTTTGGTGTGTATATAGATTTGGAAGAGGTTTTTCCTATGAAAAATGGTGATTTTCCATGTGTATTCATATTTCTTGGCATGTGTATGTGAAAGTGGTGATCTAAGTGACATGTGACAGGAAATTGAGCACAAAGAGAATCCTAGATATCTAGGTGGGTTGACTAAGACTACTATGCTATTTGGATTGGTGGGTAAATTCATAGTTTCTCATAGTAGTATTGATTCTACAACATTAACTAAAGAATGATGATGATTGGAGACCAATAAAACCTTGGATATATTCCCCTCTAGTGGCTAGTGTAAGAGGAAATTGAGGGTTATGGTTTCTATACCATGTTTTATTGAGATATCAGGTTCCTAGGGTCCCACTAATGGTATAGGATTTAGGGATTACCTATGGTTCTCTTATGATGTGGTTCTTACCATTGACATATGGTGGAACTTTCTTTCATTTTAATTATCAAAGGATGGTTTTATTAAAAATGTTTTCAGAAGAAATTTTCATTTATAAATGTTTCCAATATTTTTCCTAAAAATATCATGGTAATTTTTCTTATAATGTTATAGAACTTAATTTATTTTGGGTGGTATCCTAATGGGAATTTTCTCACACCCTACATACATCCTCAGGTGTATGTAGACCTTATTATGTTTAAACTTGGTAAAGGAAATATGTTCCATGGTGGTGATATTGGACCCGGTTGCTAGTGTTCCACTTTTTGTAGTTATTAGTGGAGGTGGCATGAGGATTTTAACCCTCTTGTTACATAAAGATTAGATTGTGTTATTGGTTCCCCTCTTTATCTTGGTTTTTGGTTAATGTTGTAAAATGTTTAGCTTTAAATTGTTGTACCTCTTTTGGTTATGGATATTGATCTTGGTGTGATTTTTTATTTTTGATAATTATTCATGGTTGTTTATCATGGGTGAAATTGTTCCAAAATCTGTATTTTTGATACCCAAGAATTAATTTCTTTCCCATGGGGATTGGGAACACCCTTCAAGTCATGTCATGGGTCGGGTCGGGTGTTAAGTTGAATGGTACCCCGACTGATTTGTGACATGTTTCAGTTGTGGAATGACTTGGATGTCTACCCACATTCTCCTAATAATTAAAATTAAATAAAATTGGTTAGAATTTATTTCAAACATAGGTGGTGGTATTATATAATAAAATAACATATATTTCAACCCATAAATCCACCCCTCCTCATGTATAAATAACCTCCATTCCCTCTTCAATTTAAGAACAAAATCCTTTTAACATGATTTATCTCTCAATATCCCTCTCAATAATACTTCCAAGGTAATTGTAATGTTCTATGCAGTCCCTCTCTAGCTTTGGAAAGAATTATCCCAATGTAAGGGTTGCCTCATTTATCCTCTTTCATTTTGAAGTTCATTACTTTTGACATATTGTATTTTTAAATTTATTTTCTTATACTTAAACACTTTTTATTCTATGGTATTATCTTCTATTTGATATATTTTAAAAGACTTTTTATTTATTCCCTCTAATTATATCCTTTTCCTAAGACATTACTATGCTAAAAAAAGGGTTACTCACCCCTCATTTCCCATTATTTTTTGAGCCATATAAGGTCTTTATTATTTTAATGGAAAATTTTAAAATGAATCATTGTGATAATTTCATTATAAGGCTATCAATTATATATCACAATTCATTCTCATCATACCATCTTTATATGTTGATGTAATTCTCAAGGTTTCCCATAGCCATAAAATAATCCAAAATTTGGTAAAGAAAAGTGTGTGTGGTTTTCCTAGAAATTAAATCTCTATCTGGATACTATAAGTGGATATTGCTTTGGAACAGTTGTACCTAGGGGTAATAACCCGAAAATATCACATTGGCCTTTTAATCAATCATCACCTGGTGCACGAAAATAGATCTTGCTACACACCTAGATTGATACTCTTATGATATTTGATTTGGATAATTCACAATCACTTTATGATCTATCATAAAGGATAAGAATATATGGATTTATATTTACATTCAATTTATATCCCTATACCATGAATGTAACCTCCAACACTTCTTATTATAGTTCCTTCAATTGGGTTACTACATTTTTTATTGTGAACATCCTACAATTTCCAAATTTGATTTTTGGATATTCACCAAGATAGCTACAATAATCCATTGAAAGGGTTTCTTTATTGCCAAATTTGATTGTTGGATATTCACCAAGATAGCTACAATAATCCATTGAAAGGGTTTCTTCATTGATAAATTTGTAAAAACATTCATGTTCTCTTTAAATATCCATATTCATCATGGATTATACCTTTCTTATACATTTACATGTTCCCATATACATGTGGTATGTTGGAAGTTTGATCTACCTAGAGAATGATTCATCAAAACCTTCGTCTTTCCTTATCATCAGCTAGGCATAATCATTCCTCTCAATGTGAATACCCTTTCATGTTTCTTATGCTTCAAGGTTATTAACCTAGATAACCATACATCAATTTACTAGGAAAATTATTGATTAAAACATATACTATTTATTCTATATGATGTAAATACCCTATATTTCATTATCTTGGTCAAATGATATTGAAAAAGATACATGATTTCATTGGATTACTATTTAATTTCCAATGGAATCATGCTATGATTATTTACATTATGTGGAACACATGAATTAATATATATGAATTATACACCTTGATAGTGCTCCAATTCATTGGGTAAATAATTAATCTCTAAAGAAGACATTTTTATGATACCCAGGTAAATAACCTTGGTTATTATGATTTATGACACCCTAGTGATAAACCATGATGATATGATTATGAATGTATCATTTATATATTTTCTATGTTGTTACTAATGTACTTATTATAATGTTCTTCTTCTTGTACTAATGATCATATTATGCCTCATTTCCTCATGTTCATGTTCTTATATCATGTCTGACATTTTACCCATGATGTTCATTTATGACCTATTTTCATTGTTTATCCCTTACTGGGATTTATAGATCACCGTTTTTTATGTTTTCAAAATTTCCTAGGAATTACAATAAAAGGGATATGTATAATGAAATTACATGTACATAGGATCCTTGTGAAAGAAATGTGTATTGTACCATGTTTAGTTGTAAATGAACCAAGTTCCCAAATCCACTAAGCTTTTAATCCTAGGACTTTGTTATAATTCATGTGGTATATTAAAAATGATAAATTTTTAGCACTGAATCTAGAAGGGTAGGTATGTGGTGTCTCAATATTACCCGATGATACCATCTTTATTATTTCTCTAGATGGTTTACGGTTATGAAAATGAAATATCAGCAAAACATATTTTATTTTCCATGGGTTATGTTATGATGAATGTTTTATGATAATGTGACATATATATGAATGGATTTATGATTATATTATAGGTGGTCCCATAATTATATATCCCTATAATTAATTGGCTAAATATTAAATTTTTATGATCTTATAGGGTACACATGAGGTTCTCCTAAAAAAGAAAGAGGCTACACAAGATGTTATCCCAAGCCCAAAGATGGAAACTAGAAATAATCCCAATTATAACATGTTATGAATGTATTTATTGGAATACTTGACATAATAATTCTATGATTATGATTATTATACACTTATGAAACTCTTTTATGACTTGATATTATGAAAATGTTATGTTCTCATGGATCATGTTATTTGACCCCTTTATGATTCATGTCTTATAAACTATCAATGTTTATTCCTGGACACATGTTAATGATATAAGATTTATTTTGTATGATTTTAAAATGTTAATATCATGTTATTATATCCTTTATGATCATGTTATGTTTAAATGATCATTGATATCTCCATTGTTTACCCTTACTGAGCATTTGAGATCACCCTTTCTTACGCTTCCTTTCCCTAGGTTATGAAGAAAGGTTTTAAGTTGGATATGTCTAAGAAGAGTACCACGTGAGAAGATTTTTGTGGGTTATATTGAAGATATTTCATGAAATAAGAATATTTTGTATCTAGTTTCAAAATGAACTAAACTTTTATGGTCCTAAGGTGTTTATTTTTAAAATTTAATGAATATTTATCTACTAATATATAATATCTATGTATGAAAAGTATGTGTTGTCAGATAGAGAGAGTTAATAAAAGTAGGTGTTGTGTGATTAGAAACATAAAAGTTGATCAAAGGGAGGAATTTTACTATAAATAATTGAGTCTAAGAGGAGAAAATATAGATGAAAGGAAAGAACTGGACGATGTAGATTCCGGAGAGAAAAATGCTATGAATTTTCCAATGTTAAAGTTGTGTGAAATATGCTATACAAACCATTGAGTTTCATGACTAAATTATATGAATCATGGAGTTACATGATCAAAACATTTGTGTGAATTTTTTTGTGTAAATTAAACCTTGCATGAAAGAAAAATCTTGAATAAGGTTCATGTGTAGAAACATAAAAGGACAGAATATTGCAAAAGTTGTACAATTTTTGAAAGTTATGTGAAACTAGAAAGTTGTGGGATATTGGAAAGTTGTTTATAAATGGTAAGTTATAAAAAATTTATAGTTTCACAAAATTGTAAGGTTCATGAAAGTGAAATTTTTAGGAAAGTTTAAGTAGTTTGAAAGTTTTTATTATACATTAATGTTCAATGACATTGTTACTGAGTTACATGATGATAATTAAACAAACCTCACATTAAGAAGTTGATATCATCATGTTATAAAGGATAAGAAAAAAAATAAAGTGTAAATCAAAGAAGCATTAAATTGGGAGTTAATATGAAAGTGTGGCCCCTCTCTAATTGAGATAGACCTTTGTGTTTCCAATATATTAATGAGACCCTCAAGTATATAAATGGATCTTACCTTCATTAAAATAGTTCATAGAGGTGAAGAGGAGTGAGTTCCTCTTGTAAAGGAAGTGAATAAGCCCTAAATACTGTACAGGGAGTGATATTTTCATCTATTGACCATGACTAGAATATGTAATCCACCAAACCTAGTGATGCTCTAGGGATTTGAGTACGACCAACCCAACATTGGTGTGTGCACCTTGAATTATTCCTTTGAGGTGAACCAAGTAAAAATCCTCATCAAAACATAGGTAATGTTAATAATAATTCAATTTTATGACTTATTAATGTTCATAAATATATTTTACATATTCATATATAATTTAATAATTCTCTATGTTTTTAGTTGGAAATTAAATGGTTTTATTCTAATTTAAATGGTTTCCATAAAATATATAGTTTTATTTAAAAATTAAATTAAAAAATTCTCAAGTTTTAAATTGATAAAATATATTTCATTTTTTTGATTCAATATACTAAAATTTACTTAGGTTAAATGTTTGGGTTTTTTTTATGAAAATGTCAACTTTTGGGTATTTTTATAAGGAAATTATTTTCAGCGGTGTTACATGTAATTATTTTTAAATTTATTTTTAAAATATCTAGAAAGTGAATGTTGGAATTTTATTTTTCCTATTTGGAATCACTATTTTCTAATTTGGTAATGTTTTTAATATCTTTTTGGTAATTATGAATAGTTACTATTGTAAAACTTTATCACCTCAGTAAAGGTTAAAAGGGTTAATAGGGAGGAGGGTGAAACTAAGAGATAAGGAATAAAATAAATAAAAAACTTGGATAATTGTGATTATTTAATTTGATTCTGAATATACCTTATCTTAGATCTTAAATTTGTCTATTTGGTTCCACATGACATTAAGGATGACATTTATTATATTTAAAAGTTTAAAGTATTTAAAAGATTTCCACTCCCCCCGCTTATAAAAGGAGACATCTTATCCTCACTTATTCACACAATTTGAGCCACTTGATAAACTGAGATCTATCCGAATCACATCCCAACATACCTATCTATGACCTAGAGGTCATCGTATTCTCAAAATATAAATCCTAGAATATATAAGGTTTAAGACAAAGGGAGATATTCTAGGAGGACGTATAAGTCCTAACCGACCTATTTCAAATTCATTTATTATTATACCTCTTCAAAATATATTATAACCAGTACAACATAATGAATATATTATTTATACAAAAAATTTATTTTTTTAATAGAACTATAACTTTCCATAATTTTATCAATGGAATTTCTTATTATAATTGTCTCATATTTAGTAATGTTTCATAATGCACATTCACGACATGATAAAAACAACAAAAATTTATTATATTAATTTGAAAATAACATTTAGAGAATACAAATAGAAATAATAATTGAAAATATTACAATGGGAAAAAAATATAAAATAAGAAAACTAAAATATAAAAATTTAGATATTCTCGATCCACCAGAATAACTACGCTCTTGAATAAAATTGTAAAAATGAGACAAAATATTACTAATAAAATATTCATCTATGAAATAAAAATATAAATAAAATTGATATAAAGTATAAGTTAATGGATAATGAATTAAATATGATGTATTTATAGGAAGTGGGGAACCCTTATAATCATTATAAATATGACCGTTGGATTAACAATATGACCATTATAATAGTAACCCGACCGTTGGAATAGTAATATGATCATTAAGAAAAGAGACCTAACCATTATAATTTTATCCTCACATATGTAAGTGTAAAATAATATTTATGTATATTATAAAATTAAAATATAACATATTTATATCATGATACAAGTAAATAAAGGTTTTAAAAATGATAAAATAATTGTTTGTATTTTGATAAAACATATATGTTATATTTTTATTTTTATAAAAAATATAATTATTTAAAGATAGTTTATTTTCATAACATGGTTTTATAAATTAATATTATTTTTTATTATAATGTTATTATAATTTTATGATACCTTAATTAATTTTTGAGGGAGTTAGAAAATTGATCATAATATTAAAATTGACATTTTTAAAATAAATGGGGATTTTATATAAAGATTAAATTTCTCATATGTAAAAAATTATTTTCATAAAATGGATTTTATTTTTATAATATTCATGATGAAAAATTTTTAGGTTGAATTTTTTGTATTTTTTTAAAATAGTTGAATTTTTGATGAATAATGAAATACTGTAAACTATAGTATTTCACATTATATGATAAATACACGAATTTTTGAGCAATGGATGATGTAATAACCCACTAGATCTAACTACCATGAAAAATTTATTTTATATTGTCACAATATTCATCACTATTGATAGTCTTGAGGAAAAATAATAAACTAATGATTATAATATTAAAAATCACCCCTCTCGTACCCTTATAAATACCACCTTCACCACCCCTTATCCTCACATCTTTTAAGCTTTGGATCCTATAAAATTTCAGTAAAATTACCTTATAAATACCATTCCCCACACCCTAGTTTTATTGTTCTCATAAAAATACCAATCCAAAGAGCATTAAGGGGTAGCTTAAATGGAGACAACCAAAGGGATAGGTAAACTCTAAACTAAATTTATTTTAATTTTTTTATTCTAACACCCCAATAAGTTCTCCATAAACCTAAACCTAGTAACATAATTATACTAAATATACTGATATGTTATATTATTATTTAATATCCATCGTATACTCTCCTTTATTTCATTTCTAAAACGATTTTTTTCACAATATGGTTGGTTCACCACCACCATGAACAACACAATTCGTTTATTTCCACAACCTTCAAGTTTAGCTATAGAAACAATATTATGGTTAAATATGATTATAATAAGTATATTAAAACTTATTTTTTTTTAATTTTTTTAATAATCATTTAGTTGAATAAAATGAATATAGTTCATGACAGTCAGTGAAACAACCTAAATGAACTAACCACATAACGTCAATGTTATTAAAAAGTGAATCATCCATATATTGGAACAAATATAGTTATTTGAGACCATTTAAATTTTTTAAGTACATGAATAACATTTAATTTCACTTATATAGATTTAGTACCATTTTAAAAGAACTTCAATATTTATCCTCAAGTGGTCCGACCATATAATCATGAACCAATGGCCCTAGACCAACAAAATTAAAGATTATATCTCATTGAAATGGTTATAAATTAATATAATATTTTTATAGTTAATAAAATATATATGGAAAAGGTTATTAATTAAGTAATTAATGAATCTAATTTTACTATTCAGGAAATTACTGTAAGTGTATAAAGATTCTACTACCAAAGATAAAGGATATCTCTGAACTACACTTTTTATTTAGGTTATGAAATTTCTCTCTATATCTCACTTTATATCTCTATTTGATGTTATATAAGCATTCTAAATTATATATATGTATATTAAATATACACCTATATTATTATATCTTACTTTTATGGGGTAATACAAGCCTTATGTTCATTTCTCAAATGCATTATTTGAAATCAGGCTTGATTAAATAGAAATTTTATATCCCTTAATCATTTTAGGTAATTCCCATTTAAAATTTTTATCCTCACTAATGATTTCATTAAATAAAGAAATAATTTAGTTATTACCATTCTGGTTTACCTTTAGTTTTCAATAATAATTTCATACTTACTCTTTCTCTAAAATTATTTAACCGATTCCTTAAAACACATTTTGGAATTCATTTCTATACCCAATTATCTACCCTTTATAATGATGTTTTTTCAAAATTAACACCATATCTTAAGACATATTATTTTGTTCTCATATATTAAAATATAAATTACTTAATTTATTCTTCTCTTTATAATCTTTAAGAAATATCCTTTCATTATGACATGAGGCATAATTATGAAACCCTTTTATTTCCATAGTAAATTCTTATATTTATGCCTTATGATGGATTTCCATTTATGGAACACATAATAATGTAAAATTTTTGATAGGTGTACCTAGATAGTTATCTAATGCATTGGGTAATATTTTTATCTCATGAGATGTTATGTATGAGATAATGGAGTAAACCTAATCCATGACGGGTCTCTATCTAAAATATATAGGATAATGTAGTAAACCTAATCCATGAGATGTTATGTATGGTATAATGGATTAAACCTATTAATACTTCTTAATTATGATTAATACATTAGATTATTTATTATGTTTCTCCACACCAATTGAAAAAAAACATATGTCTTCTCATTATGATTCTCTGAACCAACAACTCATTCTAATTTATTAATTACGATGGAGAAATCATATTATCTATTATATTTATCTAAACCAAAAGAAACATATGAAAACCATTATTAAAACTTCTTTAATCACTTATATTATCCCCTTGATAACAATTTAACAAGATTAAAGAAATTATACTTTTATTATTTTCCAAGATAGACGATCTTTGGTCTGATGAAGTCATTAGTGTTAGATTTAGTTCAATAGTCTTGACCCACATGATAAAAAAATTCTTGAAAAAAAATTAGAGCATTATTTATCTTGATGAAAATGATTGACTACATTATTGAATGATATCTGGTCCATTTTTTGTATTAGTCCCAAGAAACTCTAGTTTTTTTGTTCTTTATTGGCTCTAAAAATTTATAATATAAACAATTCTTTCTCAACAAACCTTCTTTATCAATCTGCCTTTAATGATTGATGGCACACCACATCCAATAGATCAGTTCCTAAAGCTTTGGAATCAATAAATTATTGTCTTTTATGAAAACTATACCAATTAACTTTCATTACTAAAATTATTTCTCTGAATATTTGTATCTTTTGGATTTTTGGTTTGACAAAAAACCAACACCATCCGTTTCTCACATTACGATCAACCTTCTCAGCCTTCAAAAAAATATGAATCCAGTGATATCATATGGATGAACTTGAGACTAGATATCTTTGGATTCAACAACTTACTTCTTTCACAAAATTATTCTTGTATCTTGAATTTCTCAAGACTTTGAATATGTTGAGGATTTACATTGCATCATTTAACTTACTTTGGAAAGTATTGTAACTTTACATCTATCCAGAATCTCCTTTATTTCCAACCAAACATCCTTATGATTGGAAGCACTCCCACTATATTTCATAAGGATTTCATCACAAGTTTCTTAGAAAACATAATTGTTTTGTGAAATATAAAATAGAAAATAATCATCAGATTTTTATTGGAGCAAACCAGTTTCTGATTTCTTTCTTCATTATGATATTTCCTTCAGTCTGGACCCAAGGTGAATCAGATGAAACCTTTCTTACAAAAAACACATTCCAAATTCAATGGAATTTTTTAAGCAATGTGAGTATGATAAACTAAATATGATGGCCAGTTTTATTTTAAATATTTTACAAATTAAATTGTTTTTTTTCTTTGGAAACAAAAGACAACACTCATAATACAAACATATTCCAGCTTCAAAAAAACTTCTCTAGCCAAATTGGTCCCAACAATCTACCCATTTTGGTTTTTTTTCAACAAATATTCATAAATCATTGAAATTTTTCACCTCAAGATATAGATTACTTATCAATAATTCTAAGTCTAAGTGAGTTAAATCATTGTAGGAAACAAGAATCATTGATAGAAAAATCATGCTGTCCAAAATTAGTAACCCATGAATTTTCATCAAACTTTCTTCACTTATTCAAATTTCCTCTAAAAAAAGTTTCCTACAACCAATATAACAAATAGTTAGAAAATTTTACACATTTACATGCTGAGATCACAACTTACCCAAAACTCCCCCGACATACATGCTTCCTTAAAAGTTTTAGCACATATTCAATAGATAGATTTATGAAACCATTCTACCCCTTGAAAACACTATCTGAAGACTAGATAATAGAAGGGGAAAACATATACCTCAACCTTGATGAGAAGGAGGTTGGATGCCCTTATTCAACCTCAGTTTTTGAAAAGGTTCCTTCAGTAAAGGTTTTGTGAAAATTTCAGCAACTTGTTTTTATGTAAGAACATACTCTAGATTAAATTCATTATTCTCCATATTATATTTGATAAAATAATATTTTATATCAATATGTTTTGAATGATAATGTTTTATTTGATTTCTGCTAAGGTTGATTCCACTTTGATTATCACAAACTAAGAGAGAGGGTAACTTTAATTCAACAAGTAAGTCTTCTGACTAAGTCTTCATTCACATAATTTGGGTAGAAACTTGAATGGAAAAAACATACTCATCTTCATCCATGTCAAGTGTTAATAAATTATGTTTCTTTATATTAAAACTAACACAACTTTTCACAGGAAATAAAACTCCTCTATATATGGATATTCTATTAATATTTTCTACCTAATCAGTATAAGAATACTCAAACAAGTCAATAATCTCTGAGATTTCATTACTAATTCCTATTTTTTATGAATTTTATATATATGAGAATTATTTTTCTAGCCAATAAGTTTGATTATTTTGGAGCACTCTGAAATATTGTACATAAGGTAACATAATAAACAATTTCAGGTCTTGAGGTAGTCAAATATAACAAACTTCCTATAATATTTTAAAAATATTTTTGATCAACTTCCTTTCCTTCAACATATTTAGAAAACTTGGTTCCCATTGAAATAAATTTGGAAACTAGTTTCAAAATTTCTATATTTAACTTATTAATAATTTCTTTATCATACTTTTCTTGAGAAAGAAAAACATGTTTCTTATTTTTTAATATTTTTAACCCAAGATAGTATTTCATTTCTCCCATTATGGACATCTCAATTTTTTTTCATTTCTTCATAAAATCCTTCAAAAGTTTTTTCATCATTATTATCAAAGATAATTTCATCAACATATAAAATTATGATGAGGGAAAACTATTGAATTTCCTTGATGTACAGATTAATATAAAATCTTTCCTTTTTAAAACTCATATTCCTCAAGCAAGTATCCAATTTGGAATAACATGCCCTTGGTGATTGTTTTACCCCATAAAATAATTTCTTCAAGTTTCACAAATTAATTTAATCTTTCCCAACAAAAAATCAACATGTTTTATCATTATCAACTTCCTCATCAAGAACACCATTCAAAAAATCTGACTTGACATCAATATGATTTTATTGTAACTTTTTTGTTTAGAAATAACAAGAATAATCCTGATTGTTTCTAATCTTGAAACTAGAGAAAAAGTTTCATCAAATTTAATGCCTTTAATTTCCAAGTTACCTTTGAACACTAATATTTATTTGTTTTTTTTCACTTCACCTTATTCATTTATCTTGTTTTGGAAAACCCACTTTCTAAAAATAACATTTTTTCATTTGGTTTAGGTAAAAATTATTAAGTATTATTATTTTCTCTTTGATACAACTCTTCATTCATATCCTGAAACCATTCTAGATGATCAAAAGATTCATTTATATATTTTAGCTCAACTTTTTAATACAAGGAAGTATGTGTAATAGCTATTGATGTTCTTATTTTTTGAACCTTTTGATGCTGATCACCAATAAGTTTTTGAGCTTACACTTGCTTCCTCAGACTATAATGGAATTTTGAGAATCATATTCATCTCTAGAAACAAATAATTCTAATTATTCTTCTTGGGTAGGACTACTATTATTAGTATGCTTATCATAAATTCTAGAAATTATTTAATTACATTCTTCTTTCTTATTTACAAGAGTCTATTTATCTTCATCATATTTTTCAAAAACATTCACATCAATAGACTAAAATAATCTTCTGAACTCTTAGTTGAAACATCTGTATCCTCTTCTATCTAGATCATTGTCAACCAAATTCCATCTTTACCTCTCTCCTCAAACTTTTCAAGGTTTCCACTCTTTTTATTTATCACACATGGACTACCAAAAACACTTAAGTTCTTAGAACTTAGAGTTTTTCCATAAAACATTTCATATGAAGTCATATCTAAACTTGTTCTATAGAAACATAGTTTTTTAATATACATAGTAGTGCTCATGGATTTCCTAAAAAAGTAATGAGAAATACCATGTTCAAGTAACTTAGTCAAACCCATTTACACAAAATCATGTTTTTCCTCTCATTAACACCATTTTTTTGAGGTGTGTAAGGTGTGCTGAACTCATGCCGAATTCCATGATTCTCAATATAACTTTAAAATTATTCATTTTTGTATTCACCACCATTTTTAGCTCTCAACTTCTTCACTGAATACTCACATTCCTTCTCATATTTCCTCTTGAAACTTTTAAATTTTTTCAAATCATCTGACTTTTGTTTCATATACATAACAAAAGTAATACGAGTAAAGTTATCAGTGAAAGTGATAAAGTACTTATCTCGAAAATTTTATTATTTTTTCATTGGCCTAGAAATACCATAATGAATAATTTCTAGGGTTTTTTTAGAACAAATATCAACTTTATTATGCACATAATTTATAATATTTCCCTTTTGAAAGATTGTGAAACACAAATATCTTTTTATTGATATATTAGGAATACCTTGGACACTATATCACTTTGAAAACTTTATAATTTTTCATTAAAACGTGTGGCCCAGTATTTTTTTTCCAAAACTGATATTCTTTCACCATTCCTAAGTAACTAGAGTTTTGTATTTCACCAACTTGAAATAAGTTTCCTTTTGTACATTAGCCTCTTGTAACAATATTTCCATCTTGATCACTTTTAACAACGGACCCATATTTTTTGAAAATTAATTTTTTGAATTCATCACAGATTTGTGAAACACTTATCAAGTTATGTTTCATGCCATCAAAAAACAAATATTTCATGGATTTTAATTTTTCTTTCCCAATAATATCAAATACAATACCTTTGATTCTATGGGATTCATAATTTTCAAATGTCACAGTTCCTTATTTGAAGTCTTTTACATTATTTAAAAATATAAAGTCTTTTATCATAAGAGAAGAACACTAACTATCCAAGATCCAATGTCATTTTCTTTTTGTTCCTTTGAGAGTAGTTTCAACAACAAGAGCTTTTTATTTCCCACTATCTTTCATAACATTAGGCTTCTAATAATTGTTAAAAAAACTTTTATTTTTTCAATAAAAAAAGATGAAATCTTTTAGAAAGACGTTTAGGTTATTCACATGTCTCAAAAATAGTTTCCAGAGGTTGGAATCTATTTTCAACCTTTACTCTAACCTTTTAAAATTTCTTCAAAACATAATTCTCATACTTCCTCATCTGAGGGGATTTACTCCTCCTCAAAATTTTCCTTTTGTAATTTGTAGAATAGTAGAAATGTTGTTGGTTAAAACACCACATATTTTACTTATACCCAAATCCACCACAATACCAATAGTATCCCTAGAAAGAGTATTTTCTTCTGAAACTTCTATACTGTTCGGAGTTGTGACCATGTTTCTCATCAAACTTCTTATCCACACTTTTTTTACTACCAACATTTCTATAATCAACCATAATATTCTTTATTACCTTATTTTTTTCATCCTTATTGAAAATAGGAGTATTAGAATTTTTTTTAGACTTTTACTTTTTAGAAACTTTTGAACTCTCTACTTTGTTGGTCTTGGCCTCATACACAACGTTTCTAAATTTCTTCTTCTCAAAAACAACTTTATACTTCTTCTAAAACTTTGAAGGAAATTTTTGATCATTCCCAAGTTTATCATTTATATATCTTTCACCAACTTTAGAGATATAATTATTGAAACTTGTAACCCTTTTTTCAGATTTAGAAAGTTTTTATCGGAAAAGTAAAAACTCTTCTTCTTTTACCTTCAAATTTACTTCCAGATGATCATTATGATTATTTTCATTATATAGAGTTTTTTTCAAGTTATCAATCTATTATAATAGATTAAATTTATTTTCAGGGAAACATTATTGATTAATTTTTTAAGAGTATTCACTTTTAAACCTCTTAATTTTTTTCTCAAGCCTCCCAATCTTTCTTAGAAATGATTTGAATTCTTCTTTTAGATGAAATTCTAGTTTAGTTTCTTCTTATTCAAAACTATTACTTCTGAACTCTTCATTGTTCACTATTAAAATGAATGTATTTTCTCTAGACTTCTAGAAATATTTTTTAGATTTAACCTTACTACCTTATTCATCATCATCATCAGATAAGAAACTTCTTCTTTTGGATTTGAAGAATTTTTTATCTTTACCTTTGGAATAATATTTATCCTTATCACCTTGTTTCTTCCATGATCTTCTATGCCTTTTATCATCTTCACCACTATCATATTCTTTATTTCATTGAGGAAAATTATCTATAAAGTTATCAACAGTTCCACATTTAAAACATTTCAAGGGAATTTTCCATTTATATTTACCTATACATATTCTCACATTTTTAGAAATCAAGGATAAAAATTCATCGAAAATTTTACTTAACTCGTTTTTAGAATTAGAATCACCAGATTCTTCGGGAATAATAATATTCTTTGAATTCTCTTTATTGGATGCCTTGAAAGAAATTTCTCTATCACATTTTGTTATTATTTACATATCTTTCTACTTTATCATCTCACAAGTAATAAGAGTGATATATAAATAATCAACAGATAATGTTTCTGGATCTCTATATTCTAATTAAGAAAATTTATCATCAAACTTTTCTAGAAGAATTCTCAAGAAATTTTCAATAACTATATAATATTTTAACTTTTTCCAAGACATCTAATAGTGCAGAAAATTTAATTAACCCTAGTAAAGAAGTCACCAATAGATTCATATTCACCCATATTGAGAAATTAATACTTCAGACTCCAAATTTTTAACTTTTCCTTTTTAACTTTTTTATTTCCTTCTTAAATGTTTTTCAACTTATCCTAGATAGCTTTGGTAGTGAAAAAACATTTCACTCTTAATAATTAAATTTCAAAAAGTGATGATAGTAAATAATTATTATCTATTTCATCATTCTAAAGATTCTTTTTATCAACATATGTAATAGAAACTTTATCATCAGTAGGAGGAAATACATCTATTACAGCTTCAAGAACATCGTAGGAAAGAGACATAAGATAATGAAACATTATAACTTTCCATATATAATAGTTATTACCATCAATGACTAGAATCCCCTTACTATTTTTAAAATAGAGATTTTCCATCACAAATTCTCTTTCAACACTTTAGTAGAGAGTAAATGAAGGGAAACATCAGATTTGATACCAATTGAGAATTCCCAAGTAGGATCAATGAATCACTAAGAGGAGGAGGGGTGAATTAGTTATATATTTTTATTTTAATTTCCCTTATTTATGAAATAATCTTCACCTCCAATTAAATATTTTTTTATCTGTTGAAAAAAATAAAACACACATTCACAAGAATGCAATAATTTTCAAGTTTCACTACACAACTATAATAGATATGTCCTTGGTATGGTTTGGAAACATCCAATACCACACAATAGACTAGAAAAAATCATTTTTATAGAATACAATGACTAGGATATGACCTTACACTTGGTATAACCATGTTCAATACAATAGTTTATGTTATTAAAGAAAGAAATTACTTAGACTTTATAATGATACTCAGTCTGATTTCTTAATCTGATTCCCTAGTCTGATTGATCAATATGATAATATTTCTTTGTCAGAATACCAATGAAACAATCCTGAACTAATTTTTATTTATTCTGGAAATCCCAGTTCGATTTCTTTGACTAATTCCAAAAACTATGATTAAGATCTTTTCTCTTATCCTATCTTCTTCTATCTAGAAAACTTCATTATTAAAGAATAATACAAAAAGTTATTCTCCCTAGAACTTTGGAGTTTCCCTCTCTTCCTTCATGAACAATGCATTTTTCATAAATTACAAAGTACATTCTCCTTTTATAGGTGACCCAAAAAGAGGTTTGGGCGAAATTATGAAAATATTTTCCACTAAAACAAAATTTTTGAATCTACAAATTTCCATTAAATCTCAGCTACATATTTGACTTATTCAACGCTTCATAACTCTTATCAAATCTTCTTGAATCATTATGAATTTATCTCTCTTTAGACTTACTTTAAAAATTTCAGTCCGATTCAGATTCCCCATTCCAATTTCTTCACTACAGTGAAGACATAACATTGTTGGTTACGTTTCTCCACACCAATTAAAAAATAAAAATATTTCTTCTCCTTTTGATTCTCAGAACCAACTTTTCATTCTGATTTCTTCATAATTATGGAGACAAATGAGTCTCCATTACATTTCTCTACACCAAAAGAAACATATAAAAACCATTATTCAAACTTCATCAACCACTTATATGATCACCTTGATAACACTTTGACAAGTTTCAAGAAATTATACTTTTCTTATTTTCTAAGACCAATGATCTTATATCCAATGAATTAATTGGTGTCAGATCTAGTATGATAGTCTTGAACCAATTGATATAAAAAATCTTGAAATGAAATCAAAGCATTCTTTATCTTGATGAAAATGGTGGAGTAAATAATTGAATAATCTCTGTTACAATTTTGTATCGGTCCCAAAAAACTCCAGTTTCTTTTCTTATTTATTAGTTCTAAAAATTACTAATATAAACAACTCTTCCTCAACAAAATTTCTTTGTCAAACTGTCTCTGATGATCGGTAGTGTATTGCATCTAATGCAGTAGTTCCTACAACTTAGACTTCAACAACTTCTTATCTGTTCTGAATATTATACCAATAAACTTTCAATACTCAACTTATTTCTATGAAAATTTGTTTCCTTTTTATTTTTGTTATGACTGAAAACCAACACCTTCAGTTTCTCACATTACGATCAACCTTTTTATTCTTCAAACAAATCTGCATTCGGTGATCTCATATTGATGAAATTGAGACCATAAATCTTTGACTTAATAAAATTAATTCTTTCAAAAACTTATTCTTATATCATTACTTCCTCTTGAATTTGAAACATTGAATATTTTAATAGAATTATCCAACTTAATTTGGAAAGTATTATGACTTTTCATCCTTCCAGCAACTTATTTAATTCCAACCAAACCTCATTATGATTTTCTAACCTCCCATTTATTTAATATGTTTTTTATCAAAAGTTTCTTAGAAAAATTATGAATTTTGTGAAATAAAAAACAAGTAAATCATTTTCATATTTTCATTGGATCCAAGATGACTCAGATTTCCTTCATCATTATGATCTTCCTTTCAGTCCAGATCCAAGATGAGTCTGATGAACCTTTTATTACTAAAACAATCTTCCTAAAACAATGTAATTTATTAATCAATGTGAGTATGATGAACTGAATATGATAGTCTGTATGATTATCAAGAATTTATATAGTGAATTTATTTTTTTCTTCTTTGAAAAAAATACAACACTTATAATACAAACTTCTTCAAGATTCCAAAAACCATATCCAAACAATTTGGTCCCAACAAAAACCCAGAGACTCATAAGTTAGGATTTACATTTCATTTATAACTTATTCTTTCTATATTCATATTTTACATTTTATATGCTTATTAGTTTTAGTATTCTCATACCCAACCTTATTATGGTTTTAGAAAATGACTAGAACCAGAATCAAATTGTGAAAGGTGTTCTCATTATCCCTTAATGAACATCAAACGTTTTATATGATTATAAATCAACTTATTAATTCATATATTTAATGTTTTTAGAAATATTAAAACATCACCTAAAAACATGGGGGTTGATCTATCTTTAAGAACAAAAATCATAACAATTGTTTCATCCCGTATATATAACTCTTCCTTAGTTAATGTTTGTGGACTAAAATTCCTAGAAAATCATTTCTTACATCCTTTAGGGTAATTTGATTCTATATTGGTCATGGATTGGCCTCCATTATATAAATCCAACATCAACTATCAGGAGTGGGAGATCACTATTCACATCCTGAGTCGTCCTATGATTCTACACAAGTTTAAGGAAGAGGATAAATCTCTATTGAAATATTTATCTCAAGTGTGGATATTATTGATTTATAAGAAATAATATATATATATATATATATATAATTATTTACACAAGGGAGGAAATCATACTTGATGACATGCACATTATGAGGGATCATACTGATGTATTCTTTGTTTATTTGGTTGGAATTACTCCTACCCAAGAGGTTTATTTATCTATAAAAATTATACTTGGATCTATTCACATATATAAGGACCATTATTGAATGGAAACCATTAAGTTGGAATAACCAAATAAGTAGTTATAAGAGAATATAGAAAATAGTTTTATATTCCTGAGAACTTCAACATTGGGTATGCCGGTAAAGAAGAAGGATAGGGAAATGAACCTATTAATTGATTATCGTGAACTCAATAAAATCATGATAAAGAACAAGTATCCATTTCTGTGGGATTATAATTTTTTGATCAACTATGTGGGGCCTTGTTCTTATTTAAGGCGTAAATTTGTTTATGGAATCATCGATTAAAGGTGATAAAGGAATATATTTCCAAGATTTCCTTTCAAATAAGGTATGGAAACTATGAGTTCAGATTGATGAACTTCAGACTCATTAATTATCCAACAATATTACTCAACTTAATGATTAGAGTCTTTATATATCACCTTGAAAATGTTTTGGTAGTATTTATAGATGATATTGTGATACAATCCAAAATCCGGGAGGAGCATGAGGAGCAATTTAATACCATTATAAAGACTCTAATAAAGGAAAATATATATTCAAAGTATAGTAAAATCATGATATATATGGTGGAAGTATCATTATTGGTTAATGTTATCACTAAAAAAGGGATATCTGTGAACCCTTATAAAAAAGGGAATTAAGGAGTTTCCCAAACCAACATATATAACAATTACCCATAGTTTACTTGGACTAGCTGGGTATTACTGGTGATTTGTGATAAAATTTCATGTTTTTCTATCCTAATCACTAAGATAAATTAGAAGTGAGTAATGGTTGTTTAAACTAGTGAATGTGAAGATATATTTAAGGAAATGAAAAAGAGGATTATCACTGGACTAGTCCTCACACATCCTCAAGAGGGAAAATTTACATGGTATAAAGTAATGATTCAATGAAGGGCTTGTGTTGTGTACTAATGTAGAATGATAAAGTGATAGCCTATTCTTTAATGAAGTTGAAAGTTCATGAGAATAATTACCCAATGCATTATCCGAAGTTAGCTAAAAAATATTCACATATAATATTTAGTGGAATTATATTTATGAGGATAAGTGTGGAATATATATAGATCACAGGATCCTCAAATATATATTTATATTGAAGTAGACTAATATGTTCTATTGAAGATGGTTAGAGCTGATCAAGGACTATGACTTCTCAATCCCCTACCATCATAGAGAAGAAAATAAAGTGGAATATTCTTTAAGTAGAAAGGATCAAAAAACTTTATAAATGATGATAATTGAGAAGGAAACAATATTCTTAGAATAAAAAAGGATGTACATGGTGATAATAAAAGAAGAAACATCATCATTACTTTATCAAATTATTACTCAACCATACCTTCTAGAGAAGTTAAATGAAACTCAAAGAGTTGATATAGAAATATGTAATAAGTGGAATCTATAAGAAAAGGAAAATACTTGGAGTTTTAAATTTATGAATAAGGAGTTATAATATTTGGTTTATAACTATTTGTACCATCAATTCCTATGATAAAGGTGTAGTTTAATGATACACATAGCTCGAACTTCGCCATCCACTCATAGAGCTTAAAGATGTATCGGGATCTATGAGTAAACTATTAGTTTAAAAATATGAATAATGATATCATAGAATATACATAAAAATTCCTAGTATGTTAGTGGGTGAAGGATAAATGGAAAAATTCCAATGGGATGATGCATTTATTACCCATACCTACACAAAAATGGGAAAACATCACCTAGGAAATTCACACTAATATTATGAAGATATAAAGAGGAAATAATGATATATGGGTTATGATGGATCTCATTAAAAATATTTCTCATTTAATTGTAATTTGAGAGGAATTATCACTTGATCAACATGCATGGATATACATCATATAAGTGTTGAGGCTGCATGGAACACCACTATTGATTATAGCAGACTGTGATTTGAGATTCATCACTATGTTCTAAAAAAGTCTATAAAATGATCTAAAAAGAAAATTGAAATTATATATATATTTTCACCCCCAAAATTATGGAAAATTTGAGTGGAATATCTAGACACTAGAAAAAATGTTGAGAGCCTGCTCGAAGGTCCTTAAAAAAGGATGCAATTAATATCTTCCTATGGATGAGTCCTTGTACAATAACTACTCTAACTCTTGCATCAAAAGGAATAAATATGAAGACCTTTATGGGAATAGATGTAGAACACCTCTATTATAGGATGAAGTTCATGAGAATAAGAATTTGAGACCTATAATGGTCGTGTAAATGGTAGAAAGATTCATATCATTCAACACCAAATCAATGATGATTAAAGTTGACATAAGATCTATACTGATAATCATTAATGAGACCAAGAGTTTGAGTTTGGAGATAAATTATTCCTCCACATATCTCCATAGAAGAGACTCATGTGATTTCGGAATAAGGGAAAGCTATATCCTAGGTTAATTGGACCCTTTGAGATTCTTGATCACATTAGAGTCGTGGATTATCAACTTGAACTACTACCAACCCTATCACAAGTACATGATGTATTTCATGTATCCCTCTTGATTAAGAACATACTAGATCCCTCACATGTTCGTAATTCAAATGTGGTATAACTAAAAAATGATCTCTCTTATTAGGGGAAGCTATTGAAGATATTGGACCATAGAGATAAAGTTTTACACAACAAGACAACTCACATAGTTGTTTCCTCTGGAAATGGGGATGAGCTCATTTGTTTAAGGTTAAAACATTCCAATTGGATTCTAACGAGTTTTTTCATAGAATCGAAAACATCCAATGATTATATATCCATTTGGACCTAGTTTCCAAAGGTAGGTGCTCATTAGTTGTGGACTGATGAGGCTTAAGAATTTGCATTGGTTGAGAGGATGGGAGGTCGGACTCATCACACCTTTTTGAGGGGAATTATTGTCTACTCCATGACTCTCTTTATATATTTAAGTTATGTTTGTGAATCCTTATTAAATTACCAAGTATGAAAATGAGCTTTCCTTTAGATATGACAATCAATGATTGATATGTATGAGATTTAGAGATTCTTTTATATATATCTGAGGTTATTCATCGATAGAGAATCATCTATATTTGTTAGAGATTCTTAGTCAATGGACCCTTCAACACATTATATAGAAATATCTTGGTCATTATGATAACCATATTGGTTTTAAAGCCAATCAGTGGGGCACTTGAAGTTTATTGTCATTCAGCAGGACATGGATTATTTCAGAGTTGGGATCATACCCGCAGATGGGATACCTACGGATCCTTATTAGAAAAGGAATCAGAACCCACACAGTTCGAGTAAAGAAGTATGAGGTTTATGCATAATTGATGGCCCAAAGAAAGATTTCATAATTACTTTTACACTCTAAGATCACGTGAGTCATGCTCGGTGTGAGAAACAAGAGGTATTAGTAAAGTCTGACGATTGTGCCATGAAAGATGCAATCATAAGGAATGATGTGGCGCTTATGTATGTATGACTGCCCAGATAGATTAAGATCGGGAGTTACTTAGAAGAAGAAGCCCGGGAACAAGGTCCATAAAGGTATGTGTGCTTTATGGAGATTTAGATACTTAACTTAGGACTTAATCCTGAGAAGGATTCCCAAATTATATGGGACTTATGATTGGGTTTTATTCCTGATAAGGAAGCCCAGATCAAAAGAAATTACGACTGGGGATTACTCTAAAGAGGAGGCACAGGTTAAGGGGAATTATGATTGGGGCTTACTCCTAAGGAGGATGCCCATATTAAGGGAACTTGGACTGGGGATTACTCCTGAAAAAGAGGCCCAGGTTAGGAAACTTGGGGCTTACTCCTAAGGAGGATGTCTAGATTAAAGATCTTCTCATCTTAGAGGATGAGGTTGAAATGAATTAAATCATTAACCTTAGTGACATAAAAATATGTAAATCACTAGGTTTTTAGAGATTTTCCACAGAACTCCTTTCAGATAAGGAAGCCAACAAAGTAACCATTCCAAAATGGCTTTGAAGTGGGGTTTGAAGGCTAAATCTTGAAGAGAAGAGGTGGATCTGAAGAAAAGAGTTGAATAAGCAGGAGGGGCACCCAAAAAGAGGTAGGCGCACAAGTTTTGTTGGGGTGCGCAAGTACTGGTCGCGTAAGTATACTTTCATGACACATGTGTACTTGCACAACGATTAACTCATAGGGTAATACTTGGGAGAGGCTTGGCTCAGGCCCTTAGTATTATCCCTAGAGGCTTCCAAAAGTATGGCATGCAAGTTTTGTTGAAGGGATAAGGTGGCGCGCAAGTGTCTTCATTTCCCTTAAGGGTTAGACACTTAGGCACACAAGTGTTGGTGAATTTCAACACTTAAGCCTTGTTTCCCCTATTTAAATCTTCCATTATAGGTAAGAAATTACCTTATAAGTGTTCGAGAGACTTCAAGTAGAGACTAGGGCACCGAGAGCTCAAATATGACTTTTGGAATTTTCTGTCCTCGAAATGGGGGGCCCAAAAGGGGTATATATAGGCTACTGAAGACCTTCTGCTAAAATAAAATAGGGTGTGCAAGTCACCTGTGTGCCCAATATGTGGCGTAAAAGTATAATTGCATGACCATGATGAAACTTGCACGACCCTTGCTTAAAGGAATCTTTGTTCATGCCTTTGTCAATTTTTGATGTTTCTTCAAAGGATGAATCTCTCTATGCTAAGGTATTCCCCTTTTTTAGTCGTTTAGACTCTGTGACGGAAAGGAGTGTCAACAAAAGTCCCCCCACAGAGTTGGATCCAAAAAGAGGAAGGAGGATTTGACTTTGAGGTAAAGGAAAAAACCCAAGGAATCGGCGGCGCGCAAGTTTCTAGCGTGCAAGTGGAGGTGAGAAGATGAGAGTCGTGTAGGCTTCGGCGTGCGGGGTTGCGGCCTTGCCTATAAATATGTGCCCTATTCTCGCACAAAGCATCCGGCTTTGAACACTTTTTATCTCTCACTGCATATGTTTCTCTCGTCGCGCAAGTATACTGATTTTACATGGTTTCATTGCTTCTGTTTGTGTCGCGCTTCTGCAGAGGGAGCTTGACTTGCACAGTGATACCTGTGCGCCAAAACTTGCGCCACACAGTTACACTTGCATGCCAACATTGGACTTGCGTGCCTTAATTATTTATCCATTTTTTCCATTTTTCTTCACAAATTTTATGAAAAAACAATTTAATTAAGAGTTAATTATTCGACCTTTGTGCAGGTTAAATGGCTCCTGGAACAATTGGAACGACTGATGAACTGGAGAGCAAGAAAATTGATGATACAATGAACATTGTTGGCCATGATTACTCTGATATCTGTGACATAACTCTCCCAGATTTTTCCAAGTACTTGAAGAAGTATCATATTAATTTTCCACAGAGCATTTACTTTCCTCTTTATGGGCATGGTTATCTATAAGAAGTCAACATTCTAGATCCAAATAACTATCTCCCGCATTCTTGGTTTCAGACTTACACAAATTTTGCTTCAGCAAATGTCTCAATGGGAGGATCATTTGTAAATACTGGAACAGTAGAGAAGGCCTATATAATGCATCATATCCCTTGTACCGAAGATCTGAAACCTCACAAGCCTGAGCTACAACCACATTGTTATCCTTCAATCTTTCGAAATTCTTAGATGGATCAATCCAAAGGCTGGAAGAAGAGTTGGGACTTCCGTCCTGGAGGAGGTGTGAAGACAACTTGGATGTGGGCATATTGGGTGTGACAAACCTGTGTAGATTTTGTTAAGGGTTTTAAAGGAGATGCAATATATGAAGCCATCTGGGTTGGGTCGACATATGTCTATAGGAATGATGACTTTGTGCCGGAGCTAATCAGCTTCTGGAGCCCAGAAACCAATTATTTCCATCTGACTCATGGAGAAGTAGGCATCAGTTTGTGGGATGTCTACAAGATCTCATGGGATTCAATTTTGGGCGATATGTATGATGAATTCATCCCCCCCAAGGTGACTTGGAATGCTACAGAGAATACTCCGGCTTTGGCTCGAAAGTTCACTACGGGAAAAATGGGTATTTGCGACAGGGTTATTTGCGACGGGGATAAATCCCGTTGCAAATAGCCCCGTTAAAAACTTATTTGCGACGGGGTTATTTGCCCGTCGCAAATAAGTAGTCTTTTGCGACGGGTTAGCTTTCCCCGTCGCAAAAGACCTGGCGCGCTTTGCGCGCCAAATCGCGGGAAACGTATTTGCGACGGGCGGTTATTGCCCGTCGCAAATAACCGGCGGCAGTAAAAGGTATTTGCGACGGGAATATTCCACCGTCGCAAATAGTATGTCGGCAGGTTGTTATTTGCGACGGGACCCGTCGCAAATAACTATTTAACCGTTGACCGCAATAAATGATAGCTAAGGTATTTGCGATGGGTACCGTCGCAAATGGACCCGTCGCAAATAATCTAACCTATAAATACCCCCATCCGTTTTTTTCAATTCATTTTCAAACTCCATCTTCTCCTTCTCTCAAAATTCTATTTTTAGAGCTCAGCGTTTCTTAAGTTAAATTTTTTTCTTCGGAGTTGATATTGAAGTTTTCAAGAACGATCAGAGATCAACCTCAGATCAATTTTAAAGGTATTTATGTTCATTTTAATTTAATATTTATTTTAAATTTTTTATTAGTTTCAATTATTCTTAATTAGTTGTAATTTAATTATGTTTACATTGTTTTGTTATTTAATAAATTTAAATTATTAGTATTGTTCATAGTTAATGGTAATTAGGAATAATTAGTAATAATTTTCAATAATTAAGAATAAATACTAATAATTAGTAATAAATACCAATAATTAGGAATAATAACATTATTACATTATTAGTATATTTTATTATTAATATTAAAATAATATAATTTTTTATATTATATACAATTCTCCTTTCATCTGTGTGTTTTCTGTCTCCACATGTAATATTTGTATGTGGAGACAAAAAACACACAGATGAAAGGAGAATTGTATATAATATAGAAAATTATATTATTTTAATATTAATAATAAAATATACTAATAATGTTATTATTCCTAATTATTGGTAATTATTCATATAATTACCAATAATTAGGAATAATTACCAATAATTAGCAATAATTAGGAATAATTAGGAATAATTAGTAATAATTACCAATAATTAGTAATAATTACCAATAATTAGTAATAATTACCAATAATTAGTAATAATTATCAATAATTCGTAATACTTACCAATAATTAGTAATACTTACCAATAATTAGTAATAATTACCAATAATTAGTAATAATTATTAATAATTATCAATAATTATCAATAATTAGTAATAATTAGTAATAATTACTAATAATTACCACTAATTAGTAATAATTAGGAATAATTACCAATAATTAGTAATAATGAGTAATAATTAGTAATAATTAGTAATAATTAGGAATAATTAGTAATAATTACCAATAATTAGTAATAATTACCAATAATTAGTAATAATTACAAATAATTAGTAATAATTACCAATAATTAGTAATAATTACCAATAATTACCAATAATTATCAATAATTACCGATAATTACCAATAATTAGGAATAATTACCAATAATTAGGAATAATTACCAATAATTAGGAATAATTACCAGTAATTAGGAATAATTACCAATAATTAGGAATAATTACCAATAATTAGGAATAATTAGTAATAATTACCAATAATTTGGAATAATTACCAATAATTAGTAATAATTACCAATAGTTAGTAATAATTACCAATAATTAGTAATAATTACCAATAATTAGTAATAATTACCAATAATTAATAATAATTACCAATAATTAGTAATAATTACCAATAATTAGTAATAATTACCAATAATTAGTAATAATTAGTAATAATTAGGAATAATTATCAATAATTAGTAATAATTAGTAATAATTACCAATAATTAGTAATAATTAGTAATAATTAGTAATAATTACCAATAATTACCAATAATTACCAATAATTACCAATAATTACCGATAATTACCAATAATTAGGAATAATTACCAATAATTAGTAATAATTTGTAATAATTACCAATAAATAGTAATAATTACCAATAATTACCAATAATTACCAATAATTACCGATAATTAGTAATAATTAGTAATAATTAGGAATAATTACCAATAATTTGGAATAATTACCAATAATTACCAATAATTACTGATAATTAGTAATAATTACCGATAATTAGGAATAATTACCAATAATTAGTAATAATTAGTAATAATTACCAATAATTAGTACTAATTACCAATAATTAGTAATAATTACCAATAATTAGTAATAATTACTAGTAATTAGTAATAATCACTGATAATTAGTAATAATTACCGATAATTAGTAATATTTACCAATAATTAGTAATAATTACCAATAATTACCCATAATTACCGATAATTACCAATAATTAGGAATAATTACCAATAATTCGGAATAATTACCAATAATTAGGAACAATTACCAATAATTAGGAATAATTACCAATAATTAGTAATAATTAGTAATAATTCGGAATAATTACCAATAATTCGGAATAATTACAAATAATTAGTAATAATTAGTAATAATTACCAATAATTAGTAATAATTACCAATAATTAGGAATAATTACCAATAATTAGGATTAATTACCAATAATTAGTAATAATTACCAATAATTAGGAATAATTAGTAATAATTACCAATAATTAGTAATAATTACCAAATATTAGTAATAATTACCAATAATTAGGAATAATTACCAATAATTACCAATAATTACCGATAATTAGTAATAATTAGGAATAATTACCGATAATTAGTAATAATTAGTAATAATTAGTAATAATTACCAATAATTAGTAATAATTAGTAATAATTAGTAATAATTAGTAATAATTACCAATAATTAGTAATAATTACCAATAATTAGTAATAATTAGTAATAATTACTAATAATTACCAATAATTAGTAATAATTACCAATAATTAGTAATAATTACCAATAATTACCAATAATTACCGATAATTACCAATAATTAGTAATAATTACCAATAATTAGTAATAATTAGTAATAATTAGTAATAATTACCAATAATTAGTAATAATTAGTAATAATTAGTAATAATTAGTAATAATTACCAATAATTAGTAATAATTAGTAATAATTAGTAATAATTACCAATAATTAGGAATAATTACCAATAATTACCAATAATTACCGATAATTAGTAATAATTAGTAATAATTATAAATAATTACCAATAATTAGTAATAATTAGTAATTATTACCGATAATTAGTAATTATTAGTAATAATTAGTAATAATTACCAATAATTAGTAATAATTAGTAATAATTAGTAATAATTACCAATAATTAGTAATAATTAGAAATATTTAATAATAATTACCAATAATTAGTATTAATTACCAATAATTAGTAATAATTACCAATAATTACCAATAATTACCGATAATTACCAATAATTAGGAATAATTACCAATAATTAGTAATAATTAGTAATAATTAGGAATAATTACCAATAATTAGCAATAATTAGTAATAATTACCAATAATAAGTAATAATTAGTAATAATTAGTAATAATTACCAATAATTAGTAATAATTAGCAATAATTAACAATAATTAGTAATAATTACCAATAATTAGTAATAATTAACAATAATTAGTAATAATTACCAATAATTAGGAATAATTACCAATAATTACCAATAATTACCGATAATTAGTAATAATTAGTAATAATTAGGAATAATTACCAATAATTAGTTATAATTAGTAATAATTACCAATAATTAGTAATAATTAGTAATAATTAGTAATAATTAGTAATAATTACCAATAATTAGTAATAATTACCAATAATTAGTAATAATTAGTAACAATTAATAATAATTACCAATAATTAGTATTAATTACCAATAATTAGTAATAATTACCAATAATTACCAATAATTACCGATAATTACCAATAATTAGGAATAATTACCAATAATTAGGAATAATTACTAATAATTAGGAATAATTACCAATAATTAGGAATAATTACCAATAATTAGGAATAATTACCAATAATTAGGAATAATTACCAATAATTAGGAATAATTACCAATAATTAGGAATAATTACCAATAATATTAGTACTATGAAAATAATAAAAAATTTATATAATATTAAAATTATCAATATTTGTAACATTTTTTGCTTTATTCTCAACATATTCAATTCTTAAAGGGTCAATTTTTAGGTCAATCTCAATAAAAAGTTCGCGTCAGTCGTGTATGATGTAAACTCTATTATTATCCTTGGTTGAGTGTTTTTTCTAACAAATTATTCAAAACCAGTAATGCTTTTATATTTTATAGAAAAATTTGGAACAACGAGGTCGTCAACAATCATTATTAGGTGACCGTATATGGATAAATCAACATAGAAATCCAAACGGTTCTGGTTTAAATCTAGTATATGTAGAGGGTGTGGAGACTTTTTTATCATTTGCGGCATCAAATCCAGAATTTGTTTCAGAAGGCAAAATAAAATTCCCTTGCAGAAAATGTGCATTGAGAACGTTTGACACGTTTGACAAAGTGGGGGGACATCTCTTACGTTTTGGTTTTCAACTAGATTATGTTTTTTGGTATCAACACGGTGAACGCAGTTCCAGAGCAGGTGATAACAACTTGATTCCGGATCCATCCCAGTTTCAAGATTTAGTACATGATGTTGCAGGTTCATCTGTTCAACATACAGAAACTCCGGCTGATATAGCTTCAAATCCTGAGTTGGCACCGTCTGAATTTTATGAGTTGTTGAGGTCTGCTGAGGATGCATTATATCCTGGCTACAAGATGAGAAAATTAGAAGCAGTTGCAAAATTTATGGCTATCAAATTAGATAACGGAATGTCAAACACCTGTTTTGACCAGATATTTTCTTTGCTTAAAACACTGTTACCTGAAGGAAATGTTTTGCCTACAAATTACTATGAGAGTAAGAGGCTGGTTCGAAATTTGGGACTTACTTGTCAGAAGATTCATGCATGTTCAAATGATTTCATTTTATATTCTGGGGAAAATGAGTCGTTGGATAGTTATCCCACATGTGGGCAATTGAGATATAAAGAAGGACAACATGGGAAGTCTGGTTTGATTCCTGTAAAACAGTTGAGATATTTTCCGCTTACATCCAGACTTCAGCGTTTATTCATGTCTAAGAATACAGCGACAATGATGTCATGGCATAAAGAGAATATTTCAACCGATAAAATCTTGAATCATCCAGCCGATGGTGATTCATGGAAACATTTTAATAGAGTGCATCCGTCCTTTACTTTAGAAGCTAGAAATGTTCGACTGGGCCTTTCCATTGATGGTTTCTATCCGTTCGGATCTTATGGTAGTCCATATTCATGTTGGCCTGTTTTTTTAACTCCGTACAATTTACCTCCATGGATTTTGATGAAGGAGACATATATATTTTTGACTTTACTAATTCCAGGACATCCGAAGAAAAATATTGATGTTTATTTGAAACCATTGATTGATGAATTAAATTTATTGTGGAGTACTGGTGTCAGTACATATGATGTTGCAACGAAATAGAATTTCATACTGAGAGCAGCATTGATGTGGACAATTAGTGACTTCCCGGCTTATGGGATGTTATCTGGCTGGAGTACACATGGTCAGAAATCATTTCCTTACTATATGGGAGAGAAAAAAGCATTTATGCTCATTCATGGAAAGAAACCTTGTTATTTTGACTGTCATCGCAGATTTCTTCCAGCTGATCATCCTTTTCGCAGAAACAGATCTCATTTCAGAAAAGGAATAGTTGAAAGGGATGGAACTCCAAAAATGATATCAAGTTCGGAGTTAAAATCAGTTGTATTTTCATTACCTCCCATCACTTTTGGTCCCACAATAAACCAACAGAAAATTTCTGGTTTTGGGAAAGAACACAATTGGATTAAACATAGCATATTTTGGGATTTTCCATATTGGTCTGATTTGTTGGTCCGACACATGTTAGATGTCATGCATATTGAGAAGAACTTTTTTGATAATTTGTTTCATACAGTTTTGGATACGCCAAGAAAGAGAAAAGACAATGTAAATGCACGTTTAGATCTTGCCCAAATTTGCAGGCGTCCAGAATTAGAACTGTTTGAGAATGTTAGAACATAAAGGTTACTGAAACCAAAAGCAGCTTATACACTGTATAAAGAAAACCATTTATTATTTTGTCAGTGGATTGCAGATTTGAGACTTCCAGATGGCTGTGCTTCCAATTTGGGTAGATGTGTAAAGAATGGTCATATTACTGGATTAAAAAGTCATGATTGTCATGTTATAATGGAAAGACTTCTACCCATTGGATTAATAGGTCTGTTGAATTTTGTGATTTGAGATTCCATAACAGACATGTCTCATTTTTTTTGGGAAATTTGTGCGGCTACAGCAGATTATGATGCTCTAGGAAAACTTGAAAAAGATGTTGTTGTAATTATATGTAAACTGGAAAAAAATTTTCCGCTGTCTTTATTCGACTCAATGGAACATTTGATGTTACATTTTCCATATAAAGCCAAATATAGAGGTCCAGTACAGTTTTGATGGATGTACCCATTTGAAATATGCATGCAAAAATTGAAAAGAAAAGTACGTAACAAAGCATCTGTTGAAGGATCTATTGCAGAAGCTTATTTGTAAGAGGAAATATCTTTTTTCTGCTCCCATTATTTTGAATCTGAGTATCCTTCAAAACACAACCGAATGGGATGTAATGAGAGGAATATTGATGAAATCGACAATCAATTATCTGTTTTCAACCAGCCAGAGCTTGGTTTTGGTGGATTTTATGAACGCTGGCTTTCAGATGATGAACATCAGAGAGCTCATACGTATGTTCTGATCAACTGTGAAGAGATGACATAAGTTGTACTGTAAGTGTTTATATCACTTATTCTATCATTTATGTTACAGTAAATAACTTTGGTTTTTATAGGTTGTATGATAATCATATCAAGAAAAAAATTCCACAAATTACAGCAGCTGCTCTCGAAGAATGTCGACTGAAAAATTTCTCTCAGTGGTTTCAAAAACTGGTAACATAAATTATTTATCTTTTAGCAACTCATTAAAAGTATAGTTTACTATATTGATAATTATTTCACAAATTTTCAGGTGTCTCGACATGCTGATAAAATTGACAAACGACTATGTGTATTGAGTAACCCACCTTCCAAATTTGTTAAAACTTATAATGCATATGTGGTGAATGGATTTCGATTTCACACACATGCATATGGGGAATCGAAAAAAACAATGAACAGTGGAGTTAGCTTGAGAGGATCTCATCATAGAGAAAATGAAGTTGACTTTTATGGCATACTTGATGAAATCGTTGAACTCTGTTATCTTGGACAACATTACATAACCATGTTCAAATGTCGGGGGTTAGATACAGAGAGAGGCGTGCGTGTTCATCCGACTCATGGAATCATAGATATTAAATGTAAAAGTGTTATTGCAGTAAATGAACCATTCTTATTGGCTCAACAGGCACATCAAGTTTATTACACAAAGTACTGTGCTACATCAAGAGACTTGACTGATTGGTGGAGTGTAATAAAAATCAAAATTCGAGACAATCAGTTTAGTCAAAGTGAATGTGCTTTAACTGATGTGCAAAGAATTGAAGTTTTTCAAGAGAGTACTCAAAATCAATCTTTTTTACAAAGAGACACGAGTATCGATGATGACACCCCACATTTAAGAGTCGGTGATGACGATGATGTTAATGATGTCACATATGAATTTGAAATGGTAAGAGATGAAGCAACTATAACTCGAATGGATATCAATGATGTTGAGGAGGAATATGAAGATGACATTGACATATATGAAGATGATGATGAAGATGAACACTGATAGAATTCCATGGTATTTATATACAATCATAATATGTATATATGTATATATAATGGTAATTATCAATTATTTGCTAACAACATTAACATTTTCTGTTTCAGATGGACGACGCCAAATTTCATGAGTTGGCGGATGCTGACCGGCCTTTCGATGCGGATGAGTTGCTGGCAGATGACCCTCAGCCTGCAGGCGCTCCAGGGAGTACGCGGAGGGGGCACGGTCTTGCACGATTGATGATTCCTGACCCCGTCCCCGAGCGACGTCCACGTCTTGGGTTTGATCCATGCACATGGAGGTGTGATAACCTATGTGATAACCTTTGGATTTGACTAAGACTTCATTAATCTATTCACATAATAAATGTTTATTATTTTTACAGTTTTCCGCATATAGCAGTTGGACAGGGCGACGCTATTTTGCGCAACTATTTCTCTCAGTCGTGGACCACATGGGAGCAGATTCCCATTGATGTGCAGCAGGCCATGTTCGGCCATTGGTTGGTACGTACGTAAATAAATAATTTTTATTTTGAAAATTATTTCATTTCTAAATTGATATTTTGATTTATTTGTAGGGTTTATGGTATCCGATCGAGGATACCATGCTTGACGCCATCCACGAGGCATGGGAGGTGGCCATGCGTGATCGCTTTCGTCAGTTTTTGCACAATTTAAGAAAAGCTGCCATGAAGAAAGCAGGAGTGTCAGATTTTGATGAGTCATGTAGAGCACACCGACCAGAGTACATTTCATCCCATGTATGGGATGGATTATGTGCGCACTGGTTGAGTGGTGCCTTTCAGAGGAGATCATCGGTGGGGAGGCAGAATCGGGGGAGACAGGAGGTGACTCATCGAGCTGGGAGTCGTTCTTTCAGTACTCATAGACAGCATCTGGTACGTACATTATTTATAAATATTTTATATAACTATAAATATGAACAATTTATTTTTTATTCTTATAGGCTGTCGAGCACCCCGATATTACGGAGTACGACGTATATCAGAGGATGTATAGTGATCCTGCTACTGGGGAGCTCAGAGGTGATCGTCAGCATCACATCGTGGTTAGTATTATTTGTTTTAAAGTTTAAAAATTAACTGCATATAATATATTCACAATTTTAATTTTAAATTGCAACTACAGAAGTCATATGAGGACGCAGCGTTACAGACCTGGCCTGAGAGTCAGGCCGAGTCATCAGATCAGACCACTGACCATCAGTTTGATGAGGCGGAATGGATGCAGGCCACCCAGTATGCCTTCGAGAAGGGCCGGGTAGTTGGTATCAGCTCTCGACTGACTCCCGGAGATTATTATGGCAGTGCTGCGATGTCGGCGTCCAGCTCGAGAGGAGCTCGTGCATCTTCTTCTGCTACACAGTATGAGGATCAGTTTCGATCTCAGACTGCACTGATAGAGAGTCTCTGACAGGAGCAGGAGCAGATGTGTCAGCAGCATGAGGAGGAGCGTCGACGCCAACAGCAGCTGTACGAGGAGCAGACGAGTCGGTGGCAGCAGCAGCATCAGGAGCAGATGAAGTACATGCGCCGACTCACTCATGCTTTAGGGATGGAGTTTCCTCCACCACCATCTGCAGATCCCCCCTCCCCCCTCCTTCAGATTAGAGTTTTTTTTATGTTATAAAATTTGTGAAATAAAAATATGATTTTTTTTCTATTCGTAGTTTCTGTCTCATTATAAAATATTAATAATATTATATTTTGAAATAACAATATTAATATGAATAATAATATTATTTATATTTTATAATATTAAATTATATATATATATATTAAAATTTTATAATATTATAATTTAATTATATTTTTTGTAATACTTGAATTATTTTAATATTTGAATGTAAAATAATTCTATTATTTTTATATTAATTAAAATAACTTATTAATATTTTTTTATTTATGAATTATAATTCTAATATTATTATATTAATTAAATCATTTATTAATATTCTATTATTTTTTATTTTTGAATTATAATTCTATTATTATTATATTAATTAAAATAATTTATTAATAATTTATTATTTTTATTTGTGAATTATAATTCTATTATTATATTAATTAAAATCATTTATTAATATTTTATTATTTTTTATTTTTGAATTATAATTGGATTATTATTATATTAATTAAAATAATTTATTAATAATTTATTATTTTTATTTTTTTATAGTATTTGCGACGGGATACTATGCCCATTGCAAATAGTATTATTATTATATGCATTAAAATAATTTATTAATAGTTTTTTATTTTTTTTTAAAATAGTTTTTGCGATGGGTCCCGTCGCAAAAGCTATTTGCGGCGGGCCCGTCGCAACAAGTATTTGCGACGGGGCCCGTCACAATTACTATTTAAAAAGTTTTTTACAAATATACGGAGTACTATTTGCGACGGGGAGAATCCCCGTCGCAAAGAAAGGCTTTAGCGACGGGTCCGTCGCAATTAATTGTTGTTGCGACACCGTTTTCAGCAACGGGCCATTTGCGACGGGATCCCGTCGCAAATGACCCGTCACAAATACATGTTTTTCTAGTAGTGGTTATTGAAAATTTTCTACATGCTCAAGAACTCAAAGACCTCCAAAACTCATTCTAGAAAGGATATTCATATAGAGGGGTGTATGGATATGTTTCTTACCAAGAAGGAGGTGAAGGGGCCCACCTGTACTCGTCCTACTACCTACCCCAGAACAGAGAAGAGGGGTGCTTCAGGCACATTCTGGCCGACTCTAGAAGCAGGAGAATTTGAGAAGTGGGGGTACGAAGTGGATCAGAGAATCCCAAAAAAGACCCATCTAGTGGGCTTCTTAGCCTTGTGGCTCAGTGTTTATCTTCTGCCAGTCAGGGATTTTAAGGGAGGCGTCAGGCTAGGGACCTTCGTTGTGGCAGCCAAGTTGGCTGAGAAGAAAATGGTTGGGTTGGCCACCCCCATTTTGGCGAAGATTCATAGGAGCTTACTCCATGTCTTTATGGGTAAGTCTTCTTTGAGAATAGTGGGACCATTCCAAGTTTTTTGGGGATGAATTGCCACTCATTTCAGAACATATGCTGTACAGAACAGAGTATAGGTTCCTGGAATCTCTTTCATGCCATTAGTGCAGGCATTTTCTGGAGTTGCTCTGTTAGCTCTCAACATCTATGATATGAAGGTGAGGCGGAGCATGTTAAAGTAATTCAATTTATTTCCTTATGGAAATCCACAAACCGGGAAATTTGTTGATGATGGAAAAACTGGCCTGGTATTGAGGTCATACATGATGGCTTTCAGAGATGGTGTACTAGCCACCAGGATTGAAGGAGAGATTATATGTGAGGCCTATGCTCCATATAGATTTTCACGCCAATTCAATTGTCTGCAGCAGACTTTTGTATCCCCTCCTATGCATGTCAGGTTATAGAAGCATCCGATAGTTTCCCAAAAACTATGGTTGCTGAGATTTATGGGGAAGACCAGAGTAGTGTTTGATCTACTAGTTTCTAAAGTGGCGAGTAACTTGACTACATAGTATGCCGAGAACTGGATATCATCATACCCTAAAGGGGTACTGAATCATCCGGTTTATCAGGTGGGGAAAAAGAAACGAACTGTAGAGAAAGAAACCCTTCATCTGGAAGGTGACTCTTCCCCACCTGGAGTTGATTCACCAGGTTAATCACCTAGGGCTAACTCTCTGGATTCCCAAGATGGGGATGATGAGTCACAACATGCGGAAAAGCAGCCTCGTGCCAGATATAATCCTCCTTTCCAAATCAAGAGACCCACTCCATCGACTCCTAGTGAGCTACTTCATTGGGGTAATTTAACCGCCATTAATTTATAAAGAAACAAGTCTTATTTTCTTTTCCTTTATCTGTAGTTGTAGGATCTAGGAAGAAACTGATGTACAAGATTATATGACCCTCCCCGCAGCCTTCTGGTACACATGCTGAATATCTACGACTAGAGGCTGTCCAGACATGGCAGAGTTTATATTGCGATGCTAAAACTGCCTGGCTAGATCTGTGCGAGGGGATACACATCTCTGTAATAGGGAAACTTCAGGCCTCTACTGATATCCGTTTCAAGGATAAACCCAATGAATTGCGGGCATACATCAGAGAGTTGGAGATGCTCATATATTCCACCGATGATTCCATTCTTATCGCCAAGCAGGTGAAGAAAATGATAGATCGTGGCACCACTGAGGGGACTAGTACTTCCGGAGATGAGGAGTGGCACGATTATGTGGATCCTGAAGATGTAAGTCTCTTTCCTTATTTTCTTTCCAACTTTATTTTAGTTAAAGATTTGTTACTCAAAGAAATTACTTTCTTCATCCTGTAGCTTGAAAAGAAAGGAACTTATGAGGTTCCTTTGCCACAATATAGCCCTGGTGGTACAGCCATCGGGGCTAATGAATCTCCTCATGAGTTGGGTGAGGTATCTCCAGGACAGCAGGCCATGAAGGAGGAGTTAGACATGACATTTCATTCTCCAATTCCTGTATTTGGAGATGATGATGTCATCACTCCCAAGAAGCCGAAGAAACAAAGACATCGAAGGAAGAAGTCCACAACTCAATGCTTCTTTAGTAGTGGTAAGTTCTTTAGATAGTCATGAGTCTTAAACCATAAAAAGATTGCTCATACTTTTTGGGATTGTAGGGGATTATTCAATTTCCACTTTGAGGGAGAGGACTGACCCTCCTATGAGAACGACGAAGGGTGCTGGTGAACAGTCGCAAATTCATGCTAACTTGGCTGCTCTTGAAAAAGATCCAGCATCTGTTCCCAGTACTACTCCTTCTACTACTACAAGGAGAGAAGAGCCTGCTTCTAGTAAATTAACAATACTTCATAGAATGTTGAATGAAAACATCAACTAACTTCCATTATGTGATACTTTAGGTTCAACCCCTGCACCAGAACATTTGGCAGCCACTACAACTGATGACGTAATTTTATCTGAAGAAGCTGTCAGGGATCAGAGGCCGCAGGATGAGGGTTTCTAAGAAGACACATCAAATGATCCCACTGGTGAGACTAACCAAGAATCTGAGATATCATTATATGAAATGATGAAACTTGAAGCATCTTTTGAAGACTTTTTATATCATGTTAAATTACCATGTAATTTAAAAGATTTTGGACGTGAGTGTTATCCTTCATCCTATTAAAATAACTTCTTATTACATCTCTGACAATGATTGGTTAAAAATGTGCAGTTCCATCTGAGTAATCTGCTGAACAGCCAATGCCTGAAGGGGGTGTGGACAACCCTACTATTGCAGAGACACTAGCTCAAGTGGAGCTGAACCCGGTAGAGCTTCCCGAAACTTGTCCTAAAAATCTTGTTGAAGCTAGGAAAGACAGGGATGATCCTTCTCATGTTATTAATCTATCGTTGGGTAATAGATAAAAATATTTGTGGTTGCACTTAATTTTCAATACAACTTAATCAAACTTTGTTATCCTTTGAAACTAACCAAAACTTTCAATTGACTATGAAGGGACATTGATTTCAGTGTCTAGATCTGGAGGTGAAGCCTCAGCCTCCGCCCCAATGGGAATAAAAAGTTAAGTAACAAGGGTCTAGGGGGAAGGAGCAGAACAGGGCACTTCTCTAAATGCATTAATCCTGGATTATATTCCCCCTTGTGATAGTGATGCTGAATCAGACCTGGAGGTACAAAAGGTGCTCCAATTTTCACAACGTAAGTCATGGAAGAACATATGGAAAATCATATCTGAAGTGCCTCTTGAAGAGCTATCACCGAAGATCCCCCGACTATCATCCCTATTCTTCATGTTGGGACTTGGCGGTTTTGTATATCAAGAGATCCATGCCGTGGTGAAACAAGTCATCTTAAGAAGGGAGCAGGAGCAAAGGTACCGTCAAGACCTGACCAGAGTAAGTTTGTTAGACAATATCTGCAAATTTGAGGCTACGGTGTCCCGAGATGAGGTTGATCATGCTGCCAAGTTGAAGGAGCTGAAGCATAAGATTAAGGAGAAAGTTTTCCAGTAGATGAACCTTCAGCAAAAATTAGATTCTGTTACTGGGAACTTGAACAGCTTAAAAATTCATTGGAAGGAGTTCAAACAAGTGGTATGAAATCCATCGCTGAATCCAAGAAATCACTCCATCAAGATGAAAAGAGTGAAGCTGGTCGAGTGCATGAACTTCGAGTGGCAGCTGATGAAGCTCGGGATTCCATAAATCAAATGAAGATTTATATTGAAAGTATATTGTAATCCCTGAAAAAGAGAAGAGACTCTAGTCTGTGGACATCCTTATAACTCTTATGCATCAATGAAAAACACTTTCATTTTCAATCATTTATGCATGCCTTATTTTTCTACCTGCTTAAATTTTTTTATCTAATCCAATGGGCCTAGTAAGCATAGTTTGATTGTTTCTAGGATTATAAAAAATAATAACCCTACAAACTTTACATCTTTTAATTGCTCAATATTACCCAAATCATACACAATGTATGTCTAGTGAGCTGGGACTTGACTTTTTTTCAGAGTTCCCTTGTCTTTTGTGGCCAGTTTAAAGTCATGCACATCGGACATAAAAATTCTAATGTTTTAGGTTGAAATAGCTTTGAAATAATGGATTAAAATTGACTCAATTCCTTGATAATTTATCTGAAAACATATTATCACATTCAATTATGGAGAAAAACATGTAAACTATGACTTAGAAAATTTTGAATCTGAGGAATGATATGAAGAAAGGGCTAAAAAGGCAATAGAATAAGTATTTCCTAAGAGTGAAGTTACGATTATTTAACAAACCCATTAGGGGGTTGAATTATGCAGGGCTGCTTAAGGGAATTGTATGCATAGTTAAATAATAAAATCTTTTGGCTGGCAGGTCCGTTATGTAGACTACTTATGCAAGGCCACCTAAGGGCACATGCTGCATAGTCAAGAAAAAGAACTCTTAAAAATTTTACTTTTCTATTGCTAAAAATCCAGTGAAAGTTTATGGAGATTCAAATTTTCCAAAGCATAGAGTTTGTTGTATGGAGAGAGGTACTTGAATATGGAAAGGATATTCCCAATTAATATTGTCAAAGAATTGGATGAGTGTCACTCCTACGAAGGTCTAACCCAAACGTAGGGAAGGGAAATATAAACCATATAATTAAATACTTTTAGATCATGAAAAAGAGTATGGGACAAATATTTTAAAGATTTCTATTTTTTTGAATCCTTATATATTGTCGTTAAGAAAAATAAGGATAAAAGAGGTTTTGCTCCCAATAATGAAGTTACCATTATTTAACAAACTTGTTAGGGGGTTGAATCATACAGGGCCACCTAAGGGCATTGGCTGCATAGTCAAATAATATTATATTTTGGCTGACAAGTCTGTTATATAGACTGTTTATGCAAGGCCGCCTAAGGGCACGTGCTGCTTAGTCAGGAAAAAGAACTCTCGGGAATTAGACATTTTGTGACCAGAAGTCAAGAAAAGGGTTATGGATATCCATAAGTATTTAAGGTTAGGAGTATGAAACATCAAAATGTGCATTGTTCAATGCATAAATGAGATACATAGACAAATGCTGACCATAATCATGTTGTGGCTGGGTCCTAAATTGAGATGTTGGACTTCAACAGGGGGAATTTTCAGTCAAGGTACTGAAAGTGGAATTTGGGGTTAGGTCCAAAGACTTGAGGCTGGATTTGAGGGATGCTCGAACGTTTCTACGTATCCCATAAGGATGGGAATCAAGCCGCACATAGTTCTTGAAATACCCTCTGTACAGATTTGGTTCGTACATGTGAAGGGTGAAAGGGGACTTTAGTGCAATGATGGTTTGACCCAGGATTAATGGTTCAGGCATTTCCATGTATGCATGTAGTCTTTGGAATATAACATGATTGGAAATCAATGTAAATAATGATTCCCTCTCCGGTGAGGGTGTCAAATAATGTTGTAGTTTATTGTCGTACATGAAAAAAGTGTGAATAGTTTAATGTCATATAACAAGGATGATGGTGAACCAAAGTAAAAAATATTGGCTCTGGGGTGGATTCATGAATCAACATTGTATGAGATGGAGGTGAACCATGTGAAGAGATTGGTTTTGGGCTTGAACCTCAGGAGGTTGCCTACGTACCCAGCCTAGAAGGCAAAGATCAAATTTCACGTAGTTCAATTGAAGAATAAATTGGTGATGAAGTTGTTCTTGAGGACAACGACCTAAAAAATGGTGTTGGGACTTACGCATGGTTAGCGACCCATAGAGGGTGTTATGGTTGAAGTTTAATCTAAGATCACATGATTCATACTCAGTGTGAGAAACAAGAGGTAGCAATAACCCTAACAATGCACAGTTTAATGCCATGTTGGACGTATAAGGGACTGAGCACAGTTTAATGTCATATTGGATAATAGGGGACTATGCAGTTTAATGTCATGCAGTAAGGACAAAAGAGGAGGCTATATAGTTTAACGTCATATAGCTAGGACAAAAGAGAATATTATGCAGTTTAAAGTCACGCAGTAAGGACTTTGGGGACTGTGCAGTTTAAAGTCTTGCAGCAAGGACAACATAGTTTAACGTCATGTTAGACAAAAGGGGAACAATACAATTTAATGTCATGTTGGACTATGGAGTGTTGTACAGTTTAGCATCATGTAACTAGGACGTATTTGGGATTTTTTCACAGTTTAACATCATGTGGGACGAAGAGGTTCATAGTTTAACGTCATATAACTAGGATAATGGTTATGAAGTTTAATGTCTTGTTGGACGTAAGGTAATTCTGTACAGTTTAGCGTCATGTAGCTAGGATGTCACAGTTTAACGTCATGTTGGACGTATAAGGGATTTTGTAGTTTAAAGTCTTGCAGCAAGGACAACACAGTTTAACATCATGTTGGACGAAAGGGGAATAATACAGTTTAATGTCATGTTGGATGATGAAGTTTTGTACATTTTAGCGTCATGTAGCTAGGACGTATTAGGGACTTTTTCATATTTTAACGTCATGTGGGATGAATAAGGGTACAATTTAATGTCGTATAGCTAGGATGATGGTTATGCAGTTTAACGTCTTGCTGGACGAAAGTGCGAATAGTTTAAGGTCATATGCATGGACCGATGCTACGCAGTTTAGTGTCATGTAGCTAGGACAAAACAATTTAACGTCATGTTGAACATAAGGGTATTTGTGTTACACAAAATACTTCTTCATAAATCTGGCATTGGTTGGAGTCGTGATGAGTTCTCCATCCATTGAGATTAAAGAATAAGCTCCATTGGAGTAGACCTTATGTATTGAGTAAGGTACTTCCCACTTTGGCTCATTCTTGGGAGGTTTCTTTCCTGGTATCATCAGAGTTCTGAGAACCAATACCAATTCTCCCTGAATGAATGAATAAATAAGAACTTTTTTATTGAAAGCTCGTGCTATCCGATTCTGATAGACTTCTAAGTGATGCAGGGTGCACAATCTTTTCTCATCTAATCATTCCAATTCATCCAATCACTTTTGAGATTGTTCATACGTAGATGACTGATCACAAATAACTACTCTGAGTGAAGGTAATTGAACTTCAATGGGAAAGACTAATTCTGTTCCATATACAAATGAATATGGAGTTGACCACGTTGTAGTGCGGGTGGTGGTCCGATAAGCCCATAAAGCATGAAAGAGTTTATCAGGACATGATATCTTATCTTTATCCACCATCTTTTGCAGTATATTTGAAAGAGTCTTATTAAAGGCTTCTATTTGTCCATTGGCCGCTGCATGATACCGAGATGAATGGTTGGATTTGATGTTGTATTCTTGATACAACTTCTTTACCTCATATGAATAGAAGTTGGTACCATTGTCCGTCAATATGGTATGAGGGACACCAAATCTGGTAATGATGTTAGACTTGATGAAGCTAACAATACTTTTAGAACTAACTTCTTTGAGAGGTATTGCCTCTGCCCATTTGGAAAAGAAGTCAGTAGAAGTAAGAATATACTTAAACTTCTTGGCTGTAGCTGAAGGGTAAGGTACCACTACATCCATTCCCCATGTAGAAAATGTCCATGAATATTTAGCTATATGAAGCAACTATGGGGGTTGATGAATGAAGTTAGCACATAATTGGCATGAATGAAACTTCTTTGTGAAATCAACACAATCTTGTATCATTGAAGGCTAAAAGTATCCAAGCCTTTGAATTTGATCAGACAGTCTATGTCCAGACTGGTGGGCACCACAGACTCCTGCATGTACTTCTTTCATGAAAGCCATTGTCTCTTCACCAGCAATTCATCTGAAGAGAACTCCATCAAAAAATCTTTTGTATAGAATTTTTTCTAGGTGATCAGGGCTATCATAAAGAGTAAAATTGACCACATGCCGCCAGACTTGTTCTTTCTCGGCTCTATTAGGTGGAAGTGTTCCATTTTGAAGGTATTCCTTGATAGGTGTCATCCATCCTATAGTATGACCATATGGTTCAGATATGGGACTAATTTCATTGATTTCCTCTATTTTGGTTTGAACATAAGGTGAAATTGTACGACGGTGGGAAATAATGATGATTGTGTAGTCCCGATTTGGATCTGCCAGAGCTGTGGCTATATTATCCAGTGCATCAGCTTTGGCATTTTGTGATCTCGGGACATAAGAAAATGTAGGTTTTGAAGGAAATTCTGCCATTAACTCTCTGACATAATCATACAAATGGATCAATTCTTCTTTTCTGATGGCATAATCCCCATTGAATTGTTTGATTACCGGGTCTGAATCACCTTTCACTTTTAAGTGACTCACTTTTTCCTGAAGCACCAACTCTAATCCTACGATGAGAGCTTGATATTCTGCTTCATTATTTGTATCGTCTTCCCACAATAAGAAGGAATAGGGTAGCACTGCCTTTTCCAGGGAGATAAGCACAATTCCTAACCCAACTTTGTTGAATTTAGGATCCTCCATTTTCTTCCCTGTTGGACTTATGGAAGCACCATCAAAGTACATTTCCCATGTTTGAAGATTATCTTGAATATAGAAGACTTCCTCATCAGGAAGTTCAATATCTAAAGATGTATCTTCTACTGAAGGGTGTTCATCAAGGAAATCAGCTAGAGCTTGGCCCTTTATTTCCTTTTGAAACAAATACTGGATATCAAATTTCTGTAAAATAACTACCCACCTTGCCAGACGTCCAGTAAGCATTGGACGACTAAGGATGAATTTGAGCGGGTTATTACGAGATACCAATTGGACCTCATGATGTTGAAGGTAGTGTCCCAATTTCTGAACTACAAATATTAATGCTAGGAAGCACTTTTCAATACTTGAATATCAGGTTTTTTCTTCAAGCATAGTCTGACTGAGATAATAAAGGCTGTTTTCATTCCCAACATCATTCTTCTGGGCAAGGAAGGCACCCAGTGATCGCTCTAAAGCTGTCACATAAAGAATAAGTGGCCTTCCTTCAACAGGTGGCATTAATACCAGTGGGATCAGAAGATATTTCTTTAGAATATTGAATGATTCTTGACATTCTTCAGTCTACTGGTAAGTGACTACCTTCTTCATCAATTTGGTGAAGGGTAAACTTTTTCCTGCCAAATTGGCGATGAAACGCTGAATATAGGCCAAATGTCTTTGAAGTCCTATCAATTATTTTAAATTTCAAGGAGGTGACATACCAAGGATCGACTTTTTCTTCTCAGGATCGACTTCGATACCATGATGGCATACAACAAAGCCAAGAAATTTTCCTTAGGTTACCCCAAAAGCACATTTTAAGGGGTTCATCTTCAAATTGTGTTGTCAAAGTTTGTGGAATATTACTTCCAAATCAGACAAGTGATTAGAAAATTGTTTGTATTTAACCACCTAATCATCCACATAACATTCAACAAATTTCCCTAAAAAGGGTTTGAAGATATAGTGCATGACACGTTGATATGTTGCGCCAGCATTCTTTAGGCTAAAGGGCATTACCTAATAGCAAAACACACTCTGAGAGGATATGAAAGCTGTAGATTCTTAATCTTCTGGGGCCATTCGAATTTGATTATACCCAGAATATCCATCCATGAAGGAAAGTGCTTCATAGCCAGCTTTTTCATCAATTAAGAGTTCTGTAATCAGAACTGGAAAATGATCCTTGGGACTCTGCCGATTAAGATCTCTGAAATCAATGAAAACAATAATTTTTCCATTTTTCTTTTTCACCAGGACAATATTAGACAACCATTTGGGATATTGAACTTCTCTGATGAAGTTAGATTTAATAAGCATATCCACTTCAGCTTCAATTTTGGAAGCATAAGTTGGGTGTGTTCTTCTTGCGACTTGCTTAAATCCTCGATGTTCTTTTGGAAAACCCAAATTATGAGTAGAAACATTGGGATCAATCCCTAACATTTCTGTATAGTTCCAATAAAATATATCTCAATTTTTCTTTAAAAATGAAATATACATTTCTTTCTCTTCAAGAGTCATGGCCGCACTAATTAAAGTGGGGCATGGATCTTCTTTTGTACCCAGATTTATTTCTCTGAGTTCATCCACAGTGGTAGAGATACCCTCTTCAAATTCTAGAGGATTATCTCTGAGATCTTCCTCTTCTTCTTCAACATTTGTTATCTCTTCTGCTTCTACATTCATAGTAGATGATGAAGCAAAATTTCAATAATCAAAAGAGATGTTAAAATTTGAACATCTTGAAGAAGAGGCTTCCATTTCTGACCCTATTGATGATGAAGGGTCTTCCTTGGGTAATAAAGAGGAGATGATGGATTGAGAATCGACATCATCATTTATCTATGACATTTCTATAACTTCTTCTGGCCTGGTTGACGAAGTATAAAGTTGTTGGATTTCAGCGGATGAAATGAAGTCATCTATATTCTATCTTTCATCATTGCTTGGTGTATCACCAATTTCTCCCATGTTGTCTGGCTTGATTGCCACAATTGAAATTATGGAAGTTTCCATAAGAGTATTTGGATTTGGGTCTATCCTATCAATTTGACTGATGGGAAACACATAATCTGTACTCACATATATGAATGGATTTACTAGAATCTTTTCCAAACCATATGGAGCATTAACTTTGGTAACCTCCCTTGGTGTGGATTTCTCCTTTCCATCCATGTGATAGAATTCTGCCTCAATGTATTGAGATTCACATGTTTTTAATGGGGCCTTATCACCATACAATGTCCCAATTTTACCATTGAAATAATATTTGAGACATTGATGGTAGGATGAAGGGATAACCGCATGCTGATGTAGCCAAGGTCTTCAAAGAAAAATATTTAAGGCTGTGTCATGACGAACAACCATGAAATCTGAATTGGATACAAGATCTAAAAAATAAGTTCAGAGTGTGATCTCACCCAGAGGTTCTTGTACATTTTTATCATATCCTTGCAACATCAAATTAGAAGGAGATAAATAAGATTTGGTGAGGCCCAATCGATGAAGTGTACGAATGGGGATGAGGTTGACTCTTGAACCATTATCAATGAAAGCTCTTCAGATGTCTACATCATTTACCTTTATAGATAAATAAAAAGGTCAAATATTTCCTTGAAAAACACCATCTTCATCTTCATCTGTAAAAGATATCACCGCATGGAATTATGCAGGACCATTCTCTACATGGTAGACTTCATCCGCAACAATTTCAGTTTCAAATTCATGAGGACTTGACAAATCCTCAATGAGTGCATCTCGAAGATCCTTTGATAAGTTCAAGGCATCCAGAATTGATAATTTGGCCGGTACTTGGGCCAAATGTTTCAAGACATCATATTTTTGATCCAAAGGTATGTGTTTTCTAATTGGAACATGTGGTTTCGCAGGTGCCTTATAAGTTGATGCTTTGGAAGTAGATGCTTCTTGTATTGGGGTACGAGTTGAAAATACTCCTGGCTTAGGAAGATTCGACCGAATAGGTCTATTTAGTTTTTAAGAGGAAGAATGTGTAACCTCCAACCGATCCTCCAGAATAACTGTGCGAGGATTGAATCTACCATGTGTGGAAGAACTTTCTTGTTCTTGTTGAGCCTGCTAAAGGGATCTTCCATGAGTTTCTGCTGCATACACAGTTTGAGCAGGGGTAGAATTGGAATAGTGGCTTCTGGGATATCCATGTATTCCTCTATATCCCAGACCTCTGGAACTCCCTCTAATTCCTCTGTTTGATACAAGGAACTCAGAATCATCAAGATTGAAAATCTGATTGGCATAAGGATCTGTTAAGTGAATCATATTAACAAAACCAAATATCAACTCTTCATCTGATGAAGACTCTGCCTGATTAGCCAATTTAGGCTATGCCGTTTGGTGGGGAGGTGCCCATAACTTTGAAGTAGATGGTATAAAATCTACCAGAGTAAAAAACAACTTGGTCTTTGACACGATCTCATATTCTTCTGATTGCTCTTCTTTCTTTAAATTATGATGCTTCTTTGAGGATTTTCCCTCTGATGAAGAGGGTCTTGCTATGGCATTCATAGTAGAGGACACAATTGGTTTCTTCAATTGTGTTTGTAAAATGCCATGAGTTCGGTTGATAATTTTTCTGACCATCCAATTATCATATTTTTATGCATTTTTTCTTTTGAATTCTTTTCACTCGTCTTCTTCCTCTAGATCTGTAGAAGTAACACATGCTACCAGGGTTGAAAAAACTTTCAGTTTGACCTGTCCTGAGTCCACCATCTTTTGCAGGAGGTATTTGAAGACAAAAAACTCTTGAATGGGATGCCCCAACATTTGATGAAACAAGAAATAGTTGGGATGGTCTTCATCTCCTTCCTTGTTCGGCCTTTTAGACCTTGTCAATTGAACCAAATTATTTTCCAGATCTGAAATGAAATAACCAAGAACATTTTCATTTAAAAAAGAATAAACTTTTCCCTTTAAATCCTCAAATTGTTTCTGTCTTTTATATATTTGATCATCTTGAAAAAACGGCCTCTGTTGTTGATGCTCAGGAGATGGAGCCCTTAGATAAGATGATGGTTTTGAATTATAATTAGGTACAGGTGCTTGTTTAAGTGTAACTGTAGCAGTATCTACTTTACCCATTCTCCTTTCTGGAGCTGGTGGAATTACATGAGTTTTATCCTTAGTATTTTTAATAGAGTCTTCAATCTATTGAGCTATTGAAGTAAGGTATCGAAACCCTCTTGTTTATTTCACAGGGATCAACGGTGTGTGTAATTCATCACACAAATTTACTACACAGATTGGAAACAATTCTTCTTGAGGGAGTGCTAAGATTAAGAAATATGTTAATCCCTTCCAGCGATCAATGAAATCCAAAACTCTTTAATTCTCTCTTTGGTTACAATTTGTAAGATCAAAAACTGTTGTCTTTGGAAACGTTGATCTGAATTGAAGAAAGAATTTTTGACGAAGATCCTTCCACCCAGTAATTGACTGGGATTGCAAGCTTGTATACCAGACAAAAGCAGGCCCTTGTAATGACTGTATAAAACACCTGAGATTAACTGCTTCTTGTTGTTGAGGAGTTCCCATCATAGGATTGTAACGAGAAACAAAATGTGTTAAGTGATGCATTGGGTCTCCCGAACCATTAAAAATTGGGAATGTGGTACTTTCAAAATTTGATGGGGGAGGAATTGCATCAACTCATTCAGGGTAAGCTCTCTTCTCTAGTTGAACTGGTGCATGCTTTCCTTCCATAGCTTCCAACCGATATTTTAATGACTCAATGGTAGTAAATAATTTTTGAGAAACATCTGGTTGAGCTTGGACCTGTGCAGGTGCAATAACTGGAGTTTGAATGGGTGTAGCGACTGGGACTGCCACTGATGGTAGTATTTCTGGTTGTTGTTGCGTATAACCCATAGGATTGGACCTTTGAGGGTGTAATGGTAAAGGAGGATATTCTTGATCCATCCCAATAGCTGCAATGAATTCCCTTGACTGAATGACTCCATCACGCTTAGGAGGACGACTACCTTGAAGTAGTTCTGCATTAAACCTACTTAATTCTTTCATTTACACCTCTTGTTGTGCGAAATTTTCCTCTAATGAGAGTGATTGGCCTTCTCCTGAGGTAGGGTGGAATGCAGCCTGAATTTTTACTTTCCCCTTGTTAGATGCCTTTCGAAGAGGGGGGAGTTGGTTATTTGAAGGAATACCTAGATTCTGGGTAAGCCTTTGATTCTTGGTACACACACCTTCTTCATTTGTTTCAGTGCATACTACCTCTTGATCAAGAACTTCTTCATATGATCCTTCTAAGTGAACCTCATGTTATGAAGGATCGGAAACAATGGCATTGATGAAATTTATTGATGCATAATGTATTGCATCTCTTCTATCATCATTTCTAAGATATTGTCTTCTTCCATGTCTTTAACGAGACACTGCCTTTTGTTGATTTGATCCCTCAGGAATTTCATGACAAACTGTAATTTGGAGGGAATCTCCTGATAATTCGGCTCTTCGTTCCTCTTGTGGCTTCTTCCCTAATCGAGAGAAGACTGACCTCCACTGAGGAAGGGATTGAGGATTTGAAAAAGTCCCCAGTTCGGTGGATTGGGGATGTTCCTGCTCAACTCCTCGAATCCTATTTGTTGATTATGAGGGTTGGGTTAAAAGATTCCCCAGTCTGGCAAGCTGGGGTGGTTCTTGAGCAGCTACATCTGAGACTTTCTTAAAATATCTCATGATTTTACGGACTTTAGTCCGAAAATTGGCCAGATGCATCAACCTACATCCACTCAAATCACCTATCTCAAATGACCGTTGGATGATTTATGACACTTCTGTCACTTGATGATGTGCCTACTCTAAACGAGAAGCCTGTTTGATATTCTCATTTGCCTGATGAAAGAGTAATTTGACAACTTGTTCTCTGTATGCCTGATTTTGGGAAGAACTAGTTGAGGCCTATTCTTGAGCAAGCCTTTAATTACAAATAAAACCAATTGGCTGTGGCTGACCATGGGCAATAACATTTCATGAGACCATTTTTGGCGGGCTTTGTTGACTGGAAAGTACAGTGAAATGCAGTACTCCATGAACACCCTATCCTCTGATATGAATACTAGATGGGGAATTGGAAATTAACTGGCGCAATATTTTTATTGCACCAAGGAATGAATGCTGAAGGGCTCTCTACTGATTTTCAACCTTTGGATATCGGGAAACTGAGAGAGATGCCAAATCAATTTGGCATTGTAACCCTTCTATTATCTTGACATGATTTTCATATTCATCATAAGATAATATTTTATTTTTCAATTGAAAAATATTTTTCCACATGTTGAGACGAATATCGTGAATACAATATTTCATCAAAATTTCTGGAATATCATACTAAGAATCAGATAGAGGACAAAACATGACTGGTACTTCACCTTTCACCAGTTGTTTTCTCATATTCAGCATTTCCTCTTTATCATTCGATGAAGATTCTTCTACATGATTAGACCAGAGCTGGTGCTTCTTTGTTGCTTCATCAGATTCAACAAGATTGGTAGATAATTCATTTATCAAACTAGAAGATGAATAACCTAGGGGTGGTTTGGAGAATGACCTACACCCCAGGCTATCTTATGATTGATAAAGTATTTCACCTGCTAGCGGTAAAGAATCAGACATGACTGGATTCACATTTGCAAGTGCCTCAAGATAAGAGGTCATTCTCATTACTGAATTGTCCTTTGAAGAATTTTCCAAGAAATACAAATTACTACTGCTGAGAGGACTTTCATAGCTAAATTCATCATCATGGGGGGGACCACCATGGTGGGTTACAAAAAAAAGATGAAACATTTTTCTCCTTGATCTTCTGGCCACACAAAGGGTTATCATGACTCTCTTTTGAAGATGATCTTTGAGATCGACTAAAATTTCATTAAGAAATCATTCATGAGGATGTTTCAGATGCAGACCTTCAGAATTATTGTTCCCACTATTGGGAAATGAGATATTAGAATCTTGAGTTGCAACAGACAATTGTCTAAGTTCTTCACGAACTCTAGCATCGAGCAAGGCCTTATTACAGATTGGGTCTTGATTTCTCGACTGTGCTGAGAGGGTCTTCTTCTTAGATGCCTTCTTACTCACTTTAGGAACCACTTGTTGATGAAAGTGGTTATTATGGGAAGGTTTATGTGCCTACTTAGGAGAAATAGTCAGGTTAGGCTGATTATCTCCATTCAAATCAGGTGTATGTGCCTGACTTCATTGTCTGTATGACATGGGGGAGTATACCCCATGACCCTACTGAACTGAAACAGAGGTGTGTATCTATTACGGAGTGATATGTTGATGAGTCACTCCATTGGCAGGGACATATTTGCATTTCTTTCCCTGTGATGCTGCTAAAGTTGTTATGATATTCTGACAGGCATCCAGAATATGAGCAGGAATTTGCTTCTGCTCTTTCACCATTGTTAGAATGTGCTTGGTGAATTCAGCTACTGGAACGGGAATATATGTCCATTCCGTGTCTGGAGTAGGTGTATGTGCCTGCTACTGTCCTCTTCCTATCAGTGAATTCTGACAGTACTTATGCATAGGGGCAGAGAGTTGAGTCTGCTCCAAATTTATCGTCGGAGCTTTCCAACTGACTTCTCCGAGTGCTACCAAATGATACTGTTGGTTAGTTTGATGAACATTGGAAGGTGTATGTGCCTCTTGTATATTCTTTGTCAGGTATGGTTGACTAATTTCCTTCAATACTGGCAGACGAGACTATTGACAGAATTGTTGATTGTAAACAGGTGTATGTGACTGCTTATCAGTTTCCACCATATTAGATTGGTGATCTTCTTTGGGTATAGTCAGACGAGCCTGCTGACTCGTTGATGAATTATAAATAGGTGTATATTCCTGCCTATAATACTCCACTGAAATTTCCTGATGGGATTGGTGAGTTACTTCCAGACGAGTCTGCTGGACAGCGGGATTAGAACAGACAGGTGTATGTGCTCTCTTGTTTCTTGCCATTAAGTTAGGTTGATGGACTTCACCGGAGGGGGAAGAGGTAATAACCTGCTCCCTGTTGGCCAGATTTCTCCTCTGGAGGTTCATCTTGAGGACTCGAGTCAGAGGGAACTGAGCCGAACCCCTAAAGGTGATACCCTCATCATGTTGAGGGTGCACTACCGCACGAGTCTGGCGGAGATTGTTGATGGGAGCCCTTGGGAAGGATTTCTGCTTTATTGAACTGAGGCTTTGAGTGACCTCTTCATTCACCTCCCTATAATATGGGAGGGACTGGTTGTTGCATTTCGGGGATAACGACCTGAAACGGTTGGAGACGATGGTTAGCACCGCCTACTTCTTGATCACTGGTCGTCGCTGTCCGGACAACCAGGGTGAGTTATTAACCTGAAGGGATTGTCGAGCATCCTCCAGAGTTGGAATGGTACCATGTTGAAGGTATTACTTAACCAATGCATTTGAAACCCAGTGTTGCAGACGTTGAGTAGGTGATGTCGTCCTCAGAGTGGATGAAGATCCAGCGGGAGTAGCAGCAGATGCATTCACAGGTGTGAACTTTAGAGAAGCCATTTCTGTAATGTAGAGAGATCTTGGAAATGAGTGCCTGTTTGATATAACAAACATAATAAATATAAGTTCGGCCACTAAATATTTTTGGATGAGCACATATGTTATTGATTGTTTTGTTGGACCTCTCATTGAGTTTAAATATGGGTCTAACAAATAAGTAATGCATCATTTTAACTTGGTTAAGGATTTACGTCCGGTTCACCATTTTTTGTTTCCTCTGGAAATGGGGATGACCTCATTTGTTTAAGGTTCAAACATTCCAATCAGTTTCTAACAGTTTTGTTCATAGAACCAGAAACATCCAATGATTCTATATCCATTTGGACCTACTTTCCAAAGGTAGGTGCTCATTAGTTGTGGACTGATGAGGATTAAGAATTTTCATTGGTCGAGAGGATGAGAGGTTGGACCCATCACACCTTTTTGAGGGGAATTATTGTCTACTCTGGGACTCTCTTTATAGATTTAAGTTATGTTCGTGAATCCTTATTAAATTACCAAGTATGAAAATGAGCTTTCCTTTAGATCTGACAATCAATGATTAATATGTATGAGATTTATAGAATCTTTTATATGTATTCGAGGTTCTTCATCGATAGAGAATCATATATATTTGTTTGAGATTCTTAGTCAATGGGACCCTTCAACACATTATATAGAAATATCTTGGCCATTATGATAACCATACTGGTTTTAAAGCCACTCAGTGGGGCACTTGAAGTTTATTGTCATTCAGAAGGACATGGATTATTTCAGAGTTGGGATCGTACCCGTAGATGGGCTACATACATATTATTATTAGAAAAGGAATAAGAACCCATGTAGATTGATTAAATAAGCAAGAGGTTTATTCATAATTGATGGCCCAAAGAAAGATGTCATAACTACTTTAACACTCTATGCTCACGTGATTCATGATCGGTGTGAGAAACAAGAGGCATTAGTAAAAACTGACGATTATGCCACGAAATATGCAATCATAAGGAATGATGTGGGGCTTATATATGTATGACTGCCCAGATAGATGAAGATCGGGACTTTGGAGAAGAAGCACAGGAACAAGGTCCATAAAGGTATGTGTGCTTTATAGAGATTTGGATACTTAACTTAGGACTTAATACTGAGAAGGATTCCCAAATTAGAGGGGAATTATGATTGGGTTTTATTCCTAAGAAGGAAGCCCAGATAAAAAAAAATTAAGACTGGGGCTTACTCCTAAAGAGGAGACCCAGGTTAAGGGTAATTATGATTGGGGCTTACTCCTAAGGAGGATGCCCATATTTAGGGAACATATACTGGGGATTAATCCTGAAAAGGAGGCCCAAGTTAGGGAAATTGGAGCTTCCTCCTAAGGAGGATTCCCAGATTAAAGATCTTGTCATCTTATAGGATGAGGTTAAGATGAATTAAATCTTTAACCTTAGTGACATAAAAATATGTAAATCACTAGGTTTTGAGAGATGTTCCAAAGAATTCCTTTCAGATAAGGAATCCAACAAAGGAACCATGCCAAAATGGCTTTGAAGAGGGTTTTGAAGGTTAAATATTGAAGAGGAGAGGTGGATTTGAATAAAAGAGTTGAATAAGCAGGAGGGGCACCGAAAAAGAGGTAGGCGCACAAGTTTTGTTGGGGTGCGCAAGTACTGGTCGCGTAAGTATACTTGCGTGATGGTTAACCCATAGGTTAATACTTGGGTGAGGCTTTGCTCAAGCCCTTAGTATTATCCCTAGAGGCTTCTAAAAGTTTGGTGCACAAGTTTTGTTGAAGGGATAAGGTGGCGCACATGTGTCTTCATTTCCCTTAAGGGTTAGACACTTAGGTGCACAAGTGTTGGTGAATTTCAACACTTAAGCCTTGTTCCCCCTCTTTAGATCTTCCATTATAGGTAAGAAATTACCTTAGAAGTGTTTGGAAGACTTCAAGTAGAGACTAGGGCGCCGAGAGCTCAAATATGACTTTTGGAATTTTCCGTCCTCGAAATGGGGGGCCCACAAGGGGTATTTATAGGCTATTGAATACCTTGGGAGAAAATAAAATAGGGTGCTCAAGTCACCTGTGCGCCCAATATGTGGCGTGAAAGTATACATGTGCGACCATGATGAAACTTGCACAACCCTTTCTTAAAGGAATACTTGTTCATGCCTTTGTCAATTTTTGATGTTTCCTCAAAGGATGAATCTCTTTATGATAAGGTATTCCCCTTTTTCAATCGTTTAGACTCTGTGACGAAAAAGAGCATCAACAATTGTCAAAGTACTATTGTGAAACCATAAGTACGAGGATGTAGCCTGAGAACTGGAGTAATCCATGAAGGATAAGCACCCTTACCATTTTCACCTTAGTATGTAAAATGAAATTCTTATAGTGAAATTTCTTAAGGGGGTATGAATATAATGACCCAAAATTTTAGCAATGGAAATTCCCCTTATTATAACTATGTCATATTTAATAGTGTATTATAAAGCACATACACTATATGATGAAAACAAAAAAAATATTATATTAAGTTGAACATTACATTTAGAGAAATTAATGGCCAAAATTATTGAAAATATTATAATGGGAAAAATAGAAAATAATATTACTAAAATATGAAAATTTGGATATACTCAATCAACCAGGATAATTGTTTTAATGAAAAGCATTGTAGAAATGAGAAAAAATATTAATAATACAATATTCATCTTGAAAATGAATATATATATATATACATGAGATAAAATAGAAGTTAAGGAATAATTAATGATATATAATGTATTTATATAAAGTGGAGAACACATATGAATATTACAAATTTGAATGTTGTAATAGTAATTTGACCATTGGAATAATAACCTAATTTTTAGAATAGAAACATGACCATGAAGGATAATAATATGACAATTATAATAGTATACATACTTATTGAAGTGTAAAATAATATTTATTCATCTTATAAAATGAAAACGTGTCAAATTTATATCACAATACAAGTAAATTAATGTTTTAAAAATGAAAAAATTAGTGTTCATATTTTTTTTAAATCAAATATGTTTTATTTTCATTTATATAAAAAATTTAATGATTTAAAAGAAATTTTATCATCATAAAATGGGTTTATAAATTAATATTTTGTTGTATTATAATGATAATATAATTTTATGAGAGTTTAATTTTTTAAATGGTCAAAACATTGATCATAATATTAAAATTGGTATTTTTCAAATAAATTAGGATTTTATTTATATATTAAATTTCTCATATTTATAAAATTATTTTCATAAAATGGACTTCATTTTTTTAATATAAATTTCAAAAAATGGATTGGGTGAATTTTTGATATTTTTTTAAAATAGATGAATTTTTTATGAATAGTGAAATACAATAAAATATGATATTTATTATTATAAGGCAAATACATGAATATTTGAGTCATGGATGATGTAATAACCCACTATTTAGAACTCACACACACCATTTAATGTATATGGTCACAAGATTTATCACTATTTATAGTCTTGAGTCAAAATAATAAACTAATGATTATAATATACAAGAACACCCCTCTCCCCTTATAAATACCATCCCTCACCACCCATTTTGATCACATATTCTAAGCCTTATAACATGCCAAATTTTATAAATATTAACTTTCCATTACTCTCCCCAATGTCCTAGTACTACTTGTCTCATCCAAATACCATTCCAAAGAGCCTTAATGGGTAGCCTAAAAGGAGACAACCAAAGAGAGTGGTAAACTGTAAACTATTATTTTTAATTTTATTCTTCTACTACCACCCCAAAATGTAATACATCAACCTAATAATATTAATATAATAATACTAAATATAATTAAATGTTATTATTATGTCGTAATATCAATATTATACTCTCCCTTTTTTCGTTTCTAATTCAAAAATGTTGTTTACAATTTGGTTGGTTCACCACCTCAATGAACAACACACTTCATTTTTCCCCACCACCTTCGAGGATGTTTACAGAAACAATATTATGTTTATATATTATTAAAATAATTATAATCAAAATTATTTCAAGTTTTTAAATGTTTTTATAATCATTTAATTAAATAAAATGAATCTAGTTTTGGACTGTTAGTAAAACATGAAAAATGTACTAACCACATAACATTTACATTTTTACTAAGTGAATTATCCCTTTTTTGGAACACATATGGATTTTTAAGACCATTTAAATTTATTAAAGTATATGAATACTATTTCATTTCAATTATATAGTTTTATTCACATTTTACAAGAACTTAAATAATTATCCACAAGTAATCCGACCTTGAAATCATGAAACAAATGCCCCAAAAACAAAAAAAATGAACTTTATATATCATTGAAATTGTTATAAATAAACATAATATAATTATATTAAATAAAATATATTTGTAAAATTTTAATAAATAAATAATTAATTAATCTACTTTGATTATCCAAGACATTAAGTGTAAGAGAATTATGATTCTAGAACCTAAGGTAAGGGATCTCTCTGAACCACCCTTTTTCTTCAGGTTATGAAATTTATCTCTCTCTTTGATATTATGGTTTTAATCTAAATTATATATATATATATATATATATATATTACATATATACCTATATTTTTCTCTCATAATTTTATGGGTAAATTCATTCCATCAGTTAATTTCTAAAATTCCTTCTTTAAAATAAAACCTGATTAAAGGGAAATTTTCTATCCCTTAATACTTTTATGTAACACTCATTTACATTTTTTATTCCCATTAATGATTCTATTTAATAAAGAAATATTTTAGGTATAACCATTCTAGTTTAGCATTTAGTTTCAAATAAAATTCAATACTTACTATTTCACTAAAAGTCTTTTACCGACTCCTTAAATAATCATTTTGAATGTTCATTTCTATACCCAATTATCTACCATTTATCATGATGTTTTTTCCAAATGAACACCATATTTTGATACCTAGGACTATGTAATTAGATATGAATATCCAAAATATTTAATTCCTTATTCTATTTGGAATATTTATTAAATATCATTTGATTATGATATGTGGTAAGATTATGAAACCCATTTCTCTCTATGAGAAATTATTATGTTTATGCCTTATGATTGATTTATATTAATGAAACACATCATAATGTACATTCTATATTGGTTGAAACTGTATATAAATATAATTAATTGGGTAATATTTTTGTCTTTAAAGATGTTATGATAATATTAAGGAGTAAACCAAATCCATGGTGGGACTCTGGCTACCATGGGATGTTGTGTTGGAAGTCATCATTTACTTGTGCTTATGTATTTTCATAATTTTCTTCTATATTCCTATGTTTCCATGATTTTATTATTCCATGTTATTTATGTTATTCTCCCATACAATTATGGATGATCCTTTTATTTTATGATATCATGTCATTCCTTTTGACTCACTTTCAATGCTTAATTATAATGTTTATTCACTTAGTTTTTTATCTCACCCCTATTATCCATGTATTCCCCAAGTTATCCTATACTGTGTTAGGAGATCAAAGTGATTTAAGAGATCATTATGGAGATTAAAATAAAGAAGTTTTATTTTAGTTTCATGGTGATGTTTTATGTATTTATTCTTCCAAATACACTAGGCCACTCGATACTTTTATTGTATTTATTGAATTATTTATGTCAAAAATCATGTATTAATATGTGTAATAGGCTTGAGACTCTATAGTAATTACTCTTTTTCATATCATTTTCCATCCTATAGAAAATAAAAACGTCGTAACCCTTTCATGGATTGATATTATCATGGATTTAAAGTATATATATATTATATTTATGACATTATTATCATTATATATAGATAATATATTATATAACTTTTTTACTTCCATTAATTGGAAAATGATAATGTAACTTGTGTGTATATGTGGACTATCACCTATATGAAGAAGTGTGATTTGTTTTATATTATGACCTCCACGAAGCAGTGTGATTTTTTTACATTACCACCTCACATGGATGGTTATAAGGATGAAAATAATTAATAAATATGAAATTTATAATAAAATCAAGATTACGTAAAATTAATGTATTATATACTTTATTTATTTTCCACTGAGTATAAAAATAGAAACATCACTCATGTGTACATGCAGACTATCACCTCCTTTAATTCACGTGTTTCATTTTTCATGACCACCATATATGTATAGTTATAAAAATATATAGAATGTATAAAAATAATAATTATAATAATTTTAAGATTATGTATATAATTTAACCATGATACTTTTGACCATGGTCAATGCATTGAAGTTATTTTAAGGTTATAAATCTAATAACCCCAAAAGATCCAATGTAAACTTAACCATTTTAGTAACTAAATAAAATATGGTAATAAATTAAATAAAGGGAATAATGAAGTGGAAGGAACAATACATTTTTTCTTAATCAAGTATATAAATAATATGATTTTATCACTCAATAGGGTAAATGTATGAACAAAATGAGTTGGGACTCGAGGTGAAGGAATTTATTTTACCAATCTTGTTTCAATGTTTTCCTTCAAAATCTTTTTATTACATGTCATGGTTATTTTAAATATTTCATAAATTATCTTATTTAAGCTTCAAATGTTACAAAATTTTATTTTATATTATTTGTTTCTTTCTTTATAAAGGATTGAAAATGAATATTTTTAATGTTTTTCATATGCGTTATTTTTTAATTTTTATAAAAGTAATGAAAGAAGGGTTTTTTAATTTATATGGATAGACCAAAATTTCCATCCATAATTTATATTATTATTTAAAAAGGTTCCGGTATATGTTAACATGGATTTTTAAGAATATTAAATTCTCTATCTTTTGGGAATTTTTAGTTTTAAAGTTTTTTTCTATGGAAACAAAAATCTCTTAACATTTTTATGAGATTACTGAATGTTTTATAACTTATGGGATTGAATTAAAATTCAAATGAATTTTATAATTAAAGTGATATCTAATTTTTTTTTCATGATATGGTTATTGGAAGTTTTATATAAATAATGGGTGGGCCTGATATATATTTGATGACTGGTGATCCTGATATAGATCTCCAATGCATTTGGTAAAGTGATAGAGTTTACTGATGATAGGTTAGTCCAAAGATATGTGGAAATTATCTGATTAGGTGATTCCATTTTAAGGGTTATTGAAAGGTTTAATTAAAGAATAATATCCCAAGGTACTTACATGATATGATTTTAATATTTTTTGAATGAAATAATTGTTTTTTTAAAAAAATTTAGAAAGTGAGATTATGTTTTACATGAATGTTTATGAAATTTTAAAAGATGAAATTATTTTTTTTCAAGGAAAGGAATTCATGAGTTTTCATGTTTTTATAAAAACCTCATGATTATGGTTTATCATATATTATTTATCATGAACTATTTTATGAAATATATTTTAAAAAAAATTTATGGAAAAGGAAATGGATATTTAAGATTATAATTTATTATGAAATTGTAAATCTTTATTATGAATTTTCAGGTTTACAAATAGAAAAGGGAGTTTATTTTATTTTATGTATCCTAATAAGATTTTTTTTCTCATCCCATGTTTTCAAATATTTTTGAAAGGGAATATAGATGAATAATAATGTTAATGAAGTCATAGACTCAGATATGGGAATTATATTGAATTTAGAAAGTGCGTCTTTATAAAGAAATTATTTTGTCAAAAAAATGGATGTTTTTTGAAAGTATCAACTTTTTAATGCAATGTATTTTTTAATAATATAAACCTATGATACTATAATGGTATTTGAGATATATGCGCTGAAATATATTCTCTAAATAATTTAATTTATGGGATAGTTATACATGGATTTTTATAGTTGGTATTGGAGAAAGGGTTTAGATCTCTCTGAAGGCTAGAACGATGTTAAAAGATACTCTTAATATATTATAATTTATGGTTATATTATAATGAGATTTATTTTTAATATTTTCATGTTTCTTCATCTAATATAAGTTTATTCAAATAAAAATTCCATATAGAAAAAGGGAAGTTTAGGTATAAAGGCATTGCAAGGATAATATCCTTTTGAACAGATAACCTAGAATGATTTGAATTGTAATAGGGCTGTTTTTAGTTTTGTTAAATATATTAATACAGGCTATTAATAGAAGTAAAAATGTAAGAGAGTGACCAAATTCTCAAAAAAATAATAATATGTTGATAGTGGATTGTTTCATGAAACAACACCCTATGAATTTTGGTGGATCCTTAGACCTAGTGAAATCAAAAGAATAGATTGAAACTATAGAAAATATATTTTATTTTTTTGGATGTTTGAAACATCATAAGGTAACCATTTACATTTATCATTTTAAAGGTGAATCCGATCAATGTTTTTCTTAGATTAAAAACACATAGTAAAAAGAAGAAATTAATACCAGGGAATGGATGTTACTTAAAGATATCTTCTTTAAAAGGCTGTTTTATAAAGTTATTTGACTTAGAAAGGAAAGAGAATTCCTAGAGTTAAAGAACAATTATGTGTAATCTATTGCTGCTAATGAATCTAATTTTACTATATTGGATAGGTATGTACTGAATTTAATTATAGACTATGATAGTAAAATTGATCGATTTTACTTAATATTGAAGCCAAGTTTATGAAGGGTTTTTCTTACTCTTGTGTACCAAATTTAAGAGGAAATTGGTTGGTGTGATAAGAAATTAAAGACAAATCTTATTTAATTTTACAATAATAAGGATAAGAATAGATCAAAGTGGAATGAAATATGGAATAATTCACTAAATAAAACTAAATGTAAGAAAATCCAATTACCTTATTTTGATAAGTGTTGTAAGGAAAAGGGGAATATATGATGAAATTTGGGAAGTTTTATAGATATGTAAATCCTAGAAACTTGGATCATTAATGAAAATAAAATAGAAATGGTAATGGATAGAACATTAATGAAAATAATTTAGTGAAATGTTTTAATTATAACCAGACATGCCATTATTTGAATTTATGTTCAAATAAAGGTATGATGGATAATGATCACCATGACTGTAACTGGAAAAGTGTTTCAAAGTCAATTTCTTTTATTATTCCATCAAATTAATTGGCTAAAGGTACATTAATTTATTACTCCAAGTATTCCAATTTATTATTTGATCTAGGAACTATAATTGATTTTATCTTAGAAAAATTTTCAAGTAAAATGGAAGTATCACCTCATGAAAAAGAGATAAAACTTTTGGTAAAAACACTTAGTGAAATTATTAAAGAAATAAATATTTATATTAACCTTACTATTATTTTATGTAGATTAGTTTTTCCAATAAACCTTGTTATCACACCCTTAATAGAGTTTAATGTAATTCTAGGTATGGATTGGCTATTATTTTATCATGGTAAGATCGATTAAAGAGCCAAATAAGTCACACTCAATCCTCTAAGTGATTTTTAATTTGTATATAATAATGAGTTCATACATATTATAACATATCAACAAGCTAATAAATTGATTAAATATGGGGGGATAAAGTTATTCAACACATGCATTTTAAAATAAGTGAATTATTTAGCTTAATGATGTGATTATTGTAAATTAATTTTTAGTTGCCTTTTTTGATTATTTTTCTGGGTCTATTTCTGATCAGGAGGTTGAATTTACTATTTAAATAGTTTTATATTCTAAATAAAATTTCAAAACCTCATTGTTGAATGGATATAAATGAACCATTATAATTGAAAATATAGTTACAAGAATTACTTGATAAGTGTTTCATCTTCCCTAGCACTTAACCATGAGCTACTCTTTTTTCTTATTAAAAATAAGAATGTCTTTATAAGGATTTGAATTGATTATAGATCACTCTATAATATTACTATTAAGAAAAAGTATCCTTTAAATCATATTTATGACTTTTTTATCATCTATATGAAGAGATACATATTTTGAATATTGATCTCATGTATAAGTACCATCAGCTAAAAGTTAAAGAGGTGAAAATTGATTATATGTAAAAATTTTTAAATGTGAATTTTGATTATAAAAAAAAAATTTATATAGAAATATTGTTTCTAAATATTGAATAATAGTTGACCCTATTAAAACAAAAGTGGTGGAAGAGTGGACAATACCTAAAAATTTCATTTTTATTCAATTTTTTCTTAGGCTAGAAGGTTTACTGCTGATGTTTTTTTGAAAAAGTTTATTGGTTATATAACCCACAATCCAAGTTAGCTTGAAAAGGAATTAAATTTATCTAGATAAAGGAATATGATGAATATTTTTAAGAGGTAAAAAGAATTTTATAATTCTATATTATTACATTTTCCATCAATAAATGAATAGTTTTTTATTTATAGTGATGGTTCATTAAAGTTACTTGGCTGTGTTTTTATATAGAATGATTAGGGGATTCCATATGCATCTCATCAATTGAAACTCTAAGAGTAGAAATATCCAATGCATGACCTTGAGATGGATACATTAGTTTTTTTATTTAAAAATATAGAGACATCATCTATATGGGGGAAAATGTGAAATATATAATGATCATAAAAGTTTGAATTATTTACTCACTAAACAATAATTGATCAAGAGGTAAATAATATGGCTAGAATTGATAAAGGATTATTATTGCATGATTCAATATCATCCAGGTAAAGAAAACAAGATAGCTGATAGTTTGAGTAAAAAATATAATACATAATTAACTATACTAAATATGGAACATGATCCTTTAGTTAACAATCTAAAGAAATTTGGATTGGGAATTATGTATATAAAAACTCCCCCCCCTTTTGGATTATGTATTAGTGTGATAAACTTTGTCAGAAATAACTAAGAAGGATCGAAAATAAGATCATGGATTGTAAGAAATATTAAAATTAGCCAATAAGGGAGATTTGGTTATGTTTAATAATGATAAATATGGTTTTATCATATTTAGAAGAAAGGTTATGTTTTTTTGTATGATTTATAGTTTAAAAATGAATTTTTGAGTGACGATCACATCTCTTAATTTTCTATTTATCCTGGCAGAACTAATATATATAGAGACCTTTGGGAATATCATTGGTGGGAAGGTATGAAGAAAGATATTAATGATTTTATAATGAAAATATTTACTTTTAAGTAGCTTAAAGTTGAAAAAAACTACCAAAGGGTGTGCTTAATCCTTTTTCAGTTCTAGAATGGAGATGGGAGAACATATACATGGATTTCATGGTAATATTAACAAATAAATATCAAGGTAATAATGGGATTTGTGTTATCATTGATTGTTCGAATAAATATTTCTATTTTCTTTTAATTCATGATTCTATATCTCTGGATCAACTTGATAGACTCTATATTAAATAAATATTCATGTTATATAGAGTTACCCTCTCTAGTGTATCTAAATTTGATCCTATATTTACATCTAATTCTTTAAATAGACTTCATAAGTCATTGAGTATTCATTTAAATTTCAATAAATATTCTCACTCCCATTATGATAGAAAATCAGAGTCAATAAATAAGACATTAGAGGATATAATTCAATCATGATCATTAGATTATTAGGGTAATTGGGATCAATATATTCCTTTATTTTAATTTTCTTATAATAATATTTTTCATTTCAATATTCAGATTTCACCTTTTGAGGCATTATATAGAAAATAGTTTCTAACTCTAGCATGTTGGGATAAAGACATTTAAAGTAAATTGTTGGGAGAAAAAATTTTAAAATAGATATTTGAGAAGTTAAAATATTATTCATCACTACATGATGATAACATGGAGTAGGTAAATAGTTACGAAAATAACTATAAGAAATATTATTTATTTGATGTAGGTTATCATGACTTTCATAAAAAATATCCTTGGAAAGGTAAAATTAATTTTTCTAAAAAGAGAATATTTATCTTGTGGTTCATTGTAACCTATAAAATTATAGATAAAATGGGATCAATTGTTTACTTGGAATCCATAACTCTGAATTTATCTCAGGTACATGATGTGTTTCATATTTCATTTCTAAGGAAGTACGTACCTGATTCATCTCATGTTTTTATCCTTTAGGTGGTATATATAGAGGATAATATATCTTATGTGTAAAGACAAGTTTATTTTATTTATAATAAAGATATATTGTTTTATAATAAGTTAATTCTCTTGGTTAATGATTTATAGAGAAAACATATGATTGAAGAAGAAACAATGAGATCTAAAGAGGTTATGATAGAAGAATACCCTGACCTGTTTAGTAATTAATAAAATATTGAGGATGATAATTATAAAAGGGGTAATAATGTAAAAACAAGTTAATTTTCATAATTAATAAATTTCATATATTATTAATTCTCATAAATATATTTTATATATTCGTATATAATATGATAATTTTATATTATTTTTCAGTCGGTCATGAACTAGTTTTATTCTAAGTGAAATGTTTTCCCTAGAATATATGGTTTTATTTAAAAACTAAATTTATTAATTTTAGATTTAAAAATTGATAAAATAAAATAAATTTTTGTATTTATAATATTGAAATTATCTTTGGTTGAATTTTTAGTATTTTTCTAAAAAGGTTAATTTTATATAATTTTATAAAGAAACTTTTTTTCGTGGTGTTACATGAACCTTTTTTAAAATAGATTTTTACCACATATAGAACATGAATATTGGAAAATGGTATTCATATTTGGAATTAAGAGGTTTAAATTTGTTAATGTGTTCAATTTCATTTTTGGACATTATGAATAGTTACCATAGTAAATCTTTATCACCCTGGTAATGGTTAAAAGGGTTAAGATGGGGGTGGGTTAAACTGAGAGATAAGACATAAAGGATATATAAAACTTATATAAATGTGATTAGTTGAGTGGATTTTGAACCTAACATATATTATATTCCAAATTTGGAAATTCAGTTCCATTTGACCTTGAGAAACACATTTAATATATTTAATTTCTGAAGTATTTACAAGATTTATACTCCCCACACTTATAAAAGGACACATCCTCTCCTCACTTATTAAAAGACATTGAGCCACTTATCTTGACCAATATCTATCCAAATCAATTACTAACTTCTTTACCCATGTATTAGATGCTTTTTTCTTCTCAAAATACCAATCCTATAAGAATTAAGGTGTAATCTAAATAGAGATATATGAGGAAGTGGTATAATTCCATACCGACCTATTTAAAGTATATTTCTTCTTATACCTCCCTTAAATCTATTTCTTCCGCTATAAAATAATGAATTAAATATATTATATTTACTTAAATGTTATTATATTGATTAAAATACTATTTTATCTATTTTTTAGTAACACCCCGTTGCTAGATTATAGGTACTTCTTAATCCCTTGTATTTGAGGATCTTTTTTGTGGGTCTTATTATAGGTGTTTTCTAGTGTATTTGAAGTAATATTAGAGTTTTAAAAGGAGTTTTTTCATGTATTATAAGCCTTAAAATGTAGAGAGGTATGCTATGGCATGAAGCCTCTAAGTGAATTTTGATGCCTCTGTAATTCTGGTATGGTTACGATGTGGAGTAGAGTGATATCATGGAGGCGGTTATGGTGTATCTTCCATTTTGGGGATAACTATGACATGGTGATGTGGGGTGAAACATAGAATTACCCCAGGTAAATACTATTTGGGTGAGGTATGCACTATGGATTCTAGATTTAAGTTGGGCTAAGGGTGAATGTGGCATGGTCTCCTTCATTGCTTCATGTCATGAAATCTTTTCACCATTTCCATGCCATGGTGACGTGGGTTGTGTCGTAGAATGTGATTTTATAGAGTTAAAATTCCAAAACTCATTTTTTATTACAACTCCCCCCATTTAACCCTAATTCAATCCCTTGGATTTTGGTGTCTCCTAAGAGGTTATTTGGATCCTACAACTTCTCTTACTCTCAGATCAAGGTACTATCAGATGTGATTTATCTCCCTATAGTAAGTGGATCTTCCCACATTTGAAATTCACCCTTCATCTTACATATTATTATTAGAGAGTGAAGGTCCCTCATATTATTAGTGGATCAAAATAAGTATTTGATGAATCCTAATTCTAGGGATTCCTTCGTAATCTTCCTTGGCTTTGATTCCTTATTAGGGATTCCTATTTCGAGTGATTGAACATTGGATTGCATGATCTGAGGTTTGTGATTCTATAAGTATTTCTCTACAATTGAAACCAAGATTTTTTTATTTAATTTAAATATATTTTTTCTAAACCCTAAATATTGATGATTGATTTTAAAGGCATGATATTGTGAAATAAAACCCCTTTTCAATGTTTTTTTTACAAAATTGATTATATTGTGAAGAAAAGATGGGTTAAAATGTTTTGTTGTTGATTCTTGAGAAAAATGTATTTAAATTAAAGATTATTTTTAAAGTCATGAATTTGATAAAAACCTATTATTTGGTTTTTGAAATTAAACATTCATGTTGAAAATTGAAATTTATCATTTTAAATGATAATGCTAAATTAAATTGAAATTTTACCATGATTAATTAATTGATTGATTAAATAACATATGATACTGAGTAGTGTGTGGGTGACTAGGAAAGGAATACTAGGACTATAAATCCCTATAAATAGATTAATGATGAAAAATATAACTAAACCAAGTTTGGTATGATTTACCAGGATGGGTTGTTGATCTATTTTATCCCAATGGTCAAAACCTTAGGGATGTGTGAACACATCTTGAGATGTATTGATTGACTGAGTAGTGTGAGGATCATAAATCTAAGAACTAACAAACCCTAGGGATTATTAACATGGTTCTTTGTTATGATTTTATTATTATATTCCATTGTTTATAACACTATTTTTATTCATCACCTAAATTTATGAAAATGTTCATTAAAGACTATTTATTGATATATATATATATATATCTTCCATATTCTTGATTTGAAAGATTTTTTGAATAATAAATGTGAAAATTATTTATCATGCCTTACCTTTATTTTAGTTAAAGAATATTTTGTTTATATATATTAGAATTTGTTATGGAATTCTTGGTGAGATTCTATTAGGTTGTTTATCTCACACGCTACCTTTTCCTTTGGGGGTATTTTTTGATTTTATTATGCTTGGATTATTAAAAGGGAAATAGACACTTGGTGGTTGAAGATGTACTTGATAGTGGGATCTAGGGAGATGTTGGTGACCGGTGGAGTGGCGAATGACTCATTGCATAGAGATTTTGAGTTTTAATGTTGATGGATGTTGTATTGTCTTTTGGATGATGTTTTAATTTGGGATGTTTATCTATATGTTTGTTTTATTTTTCTCCTTGAGTATTGTTTGGAATACTTATTGTTTATTGATTTATCTTATATTATTGATGTTGTTTTTGTTCTCGTATAAAAACCATTCCCTTTGACTTCCTATTGATTCTAGGCATAAGTAGAAAACTTGTGGGGATCTAGACCTTCCTTCAGGCTATGTCAGAGATGGATCCGGTATTAGTGTACCGGTGTATCTCGGTTGGTTCGTGACATAATGGTATAAAATGAGTGAATTTTTTCATCTTTCCTTGATTTTAGTATACAGTATGGTATGTCCTGATAGACTAAAGGTAATATTTTCAGGACATAGGAGGTAATTAAGAGTGAGATTCTAGATATCTCTCAATAGAGTGATCCTAAACTCACCATGGGTTTTTGAAAAAAGCATTTTTGATGAATTAATTGAACTATTTATATAATTTTTACAAACTAGATATGAGTGTTTTAAAATACTATAATTGTGGATTCTATTTGATGGAATTGATATTTCTATATATCTTGATTGTTTTAATGATTTTATTATATTTGCAGTTGTTTTAGTGTTTCCTATTTATGTTGTGTAGTACCATGCCCCCAAGAAGTTGTTTGAATAGGACTCATGATGTATATTCAAGTGAACCAAGACAAGGGAACCCTCTAGTTTACTATAATATCATTAAGATAGCTGTGCGTACTGTCCAATATTTGGGACTAGTACCCAAACCCATTCATATTTAGGCTCTAGTCGTAGAACCTCGAAGGGATAAAACTAGAGTTCATGTTCAAGATTTTTTTGGTAGAAAACCCTAGATTTCTAAGGTTCAAATGATCCTCAAGAGAAAGGAGATTTGTTGAAGAACACTGAGCTTCTTTTTGAGTTATTAGAAACAATAGATTATATAAAATTAAAATGTGATAACTTCAATATTGAAGGACCTATAAGGAGGAGGTGGAATTCAATGGATATAGTGAAGAAAATTAAAGGATTGGAGTGGAAAAACTTAAGAGACCTATTTATAGAATAATTATATCTAGGTTCAATGGTTTTAGTGAAGTATATATATTTCCTCAATCTTCAACAAAGCGATAGGACTATGACTCAATATATGAACCATATTACTAAACATGTTCAATAATTGTTTGAGGTAGTGAAGAACGAGATGCTAAAGGATTCAATAATTGAGACAGGTATTTGATATGATTTATGATCATAGGTTTTAATGTTAAAGATCACCCATTGAGTGGGTGAGTTGGAAAGAGTATTGATGAATGATGTTGGCCTAGATGCCAAGTACGATTTTATGGGAGTTCCTCTTACTCCTAGTGGAAATTCTATTAGTTATTTTAAAATAAATAGGAAGCATGATGAGTCTCATGGTGGATCTCAATAGAAGGTATTATATATAATTTATGTATTTTCTGGAATAATCTCATTGAATTACTTCCAATATGTCAAGGTTAGGATTTCAAAGTGGGTTTGTATTGAAGCCCCAAAGATCTATAGTTTGTGAGGTCACTTAAGCCGCATGTAGAAGTTCTTTCATGTCTTTTCTACCCCATAAAATGTCATGGGATCATAATCCCATAAAAATACTACATTTAAATAATATTATTCAAGAAATAAGTGGTTAAAACCACATAAATCCAGAAAAAAGCTTCTTCATATCATGGAAGAGTCTCTATAGGAAGACGAAGAGAGTCCAATGACAGTGAGAGGCACCATCACTATATATTCACCTTTAATAACTACTTTGTTTGATAATCATGCATATTAAACATTTATATCGACTCATATTGTGAATTTATTAAACCTTATTATGTATATTATTTCTTATGTGATAGATATATCTACTCCTGTTGGAACAAAGAGAGAGCAGGGTCTCTGTTTCCCTTCTTGTGTCTTCTCTTTTTCAGAGATTGAGATTACATGTAATTTTATATTTATTGACATGAAACCTATAGATTTCATTCTTAGGATGGATTGGGTGATTTACCATAAAGCATGGATTGACATCTATCTTTAGTGGGTCTCCTTTACAGTTCCCTATGGGGTGCACCATGTTTTCCAGGGAGAATGGGACCTGAGGTCCAGCAGATCAGGACCACCTCTTCCAAAGTTAGATATGTGATATCAATATTTTCTTTTGATTGAGTTAGAATATTTGAGCAGTGATCTTCCACCAATATTCATTGAGTTTCCATACATTTTTACATTTAAATTTTTAGGCATGCCACTATTAAGGGAAGAAAATTTCTCTATTAACTTGGTACCAGGTACCCATCCATTCCCTATTCCTTCTTATCATATGGAACCATCTAGATTGAAAGTGATAATGACTTAACTGGATGATTTTTTGGATAAAATATTCATTTGAAAAAGTATTCCACCTTGGGAAACACCTATTTTTTTTGCAATGAAAGATAATGCAACCGTTCATCTTTGTGTTGATTACCGAAAACTCAATCAAGTAATCGTAAATAAAAAATATTAGTTTCCTCATATTGATTATTTTTTTGACCAGTTAAAGGGGAAAAGTAGTTCTTGAATATTTATCATCATTCTAGTTATCACTAGTTTAGAATTAAATAATCCAATATTTTGAAGACCACCTTTAAGAGAAGTTATATCCATTACGAGTACCTTGTTATGCCTTTTGGCCTAACTAATGCTTATATTTTTTTTTGGAATTGATGAATGGGATATTCCAAGGGTATCTTGATTCAATCATGATGGTATTTTTGGATCTATATTGGTTAATTTAAATACTAAAGAGTATCATGTACATCATCTGAGAGTTGTTTTGGAACTTTTGAAAAATCATTGGATTTATGCCAATCCATAGAAATGTGATTTCTAGATTTGGGAAGTGAATTTATTTGGAAATTTGGTAATATAACATGGTATTTAAGTCAATAATGAGTAGGTGAAGGTTTTTATGACATGGGAATAACCATAAAAGTTTTTCAAGATTCAATTCTTCTTGGGTTTAGCAGGGTGTTATCATAGGTTCACTAAGGATTTTTCAAAATTGTATTCTCTAAGGACTACTCTCACTTAAAAAGGTGTAAATATTCCTTAGGATTTCAAATTTCAAAAATATTTTAATTATTTAATGTTTATTTTGACTTATAAACCAATTTTAACTCCTTAGGAAGCTGGTAAGGGCTACGTGGTCTTTTATGATGCATCAGGTTTGGGTTTGTGCTGTGTTCTTATACATGGTGATTGTGTTGTGGCCTATGGTTCCAAATATATTTGGACATATGTGAAGAAATATCCTACTCGTGATCTTGAACTCATATATATGACACATTCTCTAAATATTTATCATTATTACCTTTTTAGAGAAAGATTTACCATTTACAAAAAAATATTGTGTTATATCTTAGGGAAAAATGATTTTAATATCCACTAGTGATGATGGGTGGATTACCTTAAATCCTTTGATTTCGAAATTTCCACACCCATGGAAATTGGAAGGTTATTGATGATTCTTTGAGCAAGAAAATTCTGAATCAGGATGTAAAATAATCATCAGAAGAGTGAATTTAATGGCCCACTTTTCTCATATGCACTTGGGAGTCCAAAAAAATGAGACCAAGATTTTATTAACAAGTGTTTAGCTGAAAAAATATCTTATTGATATGTTTTTTGAGGAGTAATAACTTGATGATAATTTTAATGGCATTTTGGACCTTCTTTATGTTGGGGTGACCATCAATGAGTGGCTGTTCTCTTATAAGGTAATCCTATTATTTTGAAACTAGTACATCATGCCTTTTCCCATAAGAAAATCTATAATGAGGGATTTCCATAATTTATAGTGGGTGGTGAACCCTGTAACCATAAAGATGCTCTATGACATGTAAAGATGATTCTTGTGGCTAGTTAGGAGATGAGACATCAATGATTTTCTCTCTCATTATTATACCAATCAACATATCAGTGATGAGAACCTAAAATCCTCAAGTTTACTTCATCGCCTTCCTATTTTGACTTAGAAGTGGGATGATATTTTGATGGATTTTATGGCCGTGTTTCAACATACCCCTTGAAAGAAAAATGTGATATATTTAGTTATCAATCAACTGACTGAATCATCTCACTTTATACCCATTCTTGATATGGACAAATTTGAGGACTTGGGAAGCCCGTATATACATGAGATCATCAGATTATATGGGGTTCCGTTTGTTATAGTTTTTGATAGAGAGTAGAATTTAACTTCTCATATTTGGAGAGGCCTTATGGAGGAAATTTGATCTCGAGTTAGTTTGATAATAACATATCATCTATAGATTTATGGAAAGATAGAATGATCTATACAAACCTTGGAAGACATGCTTCATACTTTCCTTCTCGATTTTGGGGGAGCTTGGGATAACCATTTGAGACTGGTTGATTATTCCTATAACACCATTTACTAGTCATCCATAAGGATGTATCGGATTGATGCCTTTTATGGTTGGTTGTGTAAATATCTATTGTGTTGGTCAGATATTGGCGAGACTTCTCTAGTTAGTCCTTTTTTTCTAAGAGATGGTGAAAAAAATATTCAGTTGATTAATCGGAGAATGTTGATGGCCTAAATTTGGTAAAATAATGTGCTAATCATCAAACACACCCTTTGGAGTGTTTATTTAGTGATAAAGTGTTCTTCATAGTTTCACCTATATTGGGTCACCGATGGCTTGAAAAATAGGAAAATATTGCACTAAAATACATGTGACCATTTGAGGTTGTTGAGTAGATTGAAAATGTGGATTACCTATAACTGCCCTTGTTTCTATTACACATTAATTCATGATTTATTAAAAAATATTGCACATAATACAAATCATAATATTAATAAGTCAAAAATCATTGGGAAATTATGTAAATTACATAACAAATTAAAATAGGGGGTACATCTTCATTATTGAAAACTTTTTTAACATTCTCATTTATTCCATCATACTTAAAACTATGTGGGATAACCTAGGGACATACATATGAATTGGGGGAACTATAAATACTAGTAAGGAAAAAACATGGAATAACATGATGAATGTAGTACGTGTATAATAATATGAAATTAAATGGGACATAAAAAGGGTGATAATTATAAACATGAACAAAGAGACATGATGTAACATGATAATATAAAGGAAACATGGGAAAGTTGAAAAAACTTTAAACATGATATCATAAACATGGGTCAAGGTTACCCACCAATATATCATAACATGGTGGAAAAAGTCTCGTGATAGATTAATTTCACCCCATAATCCATTTCACAATGTCTCATGAGAATAAAACATTACCCAATGCATTGGAACACTTTATAATTCTAGGTACACCCATCACTTTTATATCACATACATTCATAAGTGTGTAACATAGAACATTATATATAGTATTATATTTCATCAAATTTAATTACAAAATCATGGAGTATGGAATAAATACATGGAATTCCATAATAAAATGAGTATTGGTATTTCTAGGTGAAACCTTTGAGTAGAAATAGCGATGTTATTTACAATAAAATGTTTTGGCATGGAAAAATTGCATTAAAATTTCAGTAGTAAAATGATGATGCTTAAAGATTCCTAAAATGGTTTAATTAGAGAGAAAGGAGTCCCTAAAAATTTTGAAAAAAAATTTATAGTAACAAGGACATGGAAAATTATATCCTAATATCATTAATTGGAAACAAAATATATAAATTAAAGAAGATTCTTGAATAAAGAGGAGAAGAAGATGACCCCTTGCTAAATTTTGGCATAGTAAAGGCATAGGTAAATGAAATAATGTGTGGGAATAAATGATATATCAATGTTAATACATAAATTATATAGTATATGGATATTTATAATGTGATTACAATATAGCCAATTAATATTAAAAGGGGTAAATACAATGTTTGTTATTGAATTTAAAAGAAGAGAGAGGTCCCATACCTTGAGAAGATGATTCGAAAAGCTTGGGAGGAGATTATTGGGAGCTTTGGGGAACCTTGGTAGGACTCTAAATAGTATAGGTATGAGTAAGGACATGTTAAAATGTTTTTTAGGGCAGATTAAGGGGATTTTGGTTGGGTTTATATAGGAAAAGAGGGGGGGGGTCTTTATTATTTCCCAAACTTAGGTTTTGGACTCTAAATAATAATGTAATAAAAACAAAATCTTCCAATGGGGTTTTCCCATGGTTTCTACAAAATAGGATATTTATTCATAATTTTATATGTCTAATGGAAAAACATTATTAAAATATTACCATTTTTGATGTGGAAGTGAGTCATGTTCTTAAGGAAATGATTTTAAAAACATAAAATATAATATATGTTTTGAAGGATTCATAAAAGCTTTATAAAAGTAATAAAATAACCTAAAAATTAAAATATTTTAATGTGGAAACATATATTTGTCCATGGATACTATTTATACTATTTATAACATCATTTTTGTTTCATTATGATTTCATATTACACACTGTATATTTATACTGTATTTAATTTTTACCTGAAAATTCAACTGTCTCAGAAAATTATGAAAAATTCACCTTTGGATAATTTTGACATTATTATCCCAAAAAAATATTTATTTTATCAAAATAATTTTCTAAATATGTGATTTTTTTACTTTTAAAACAATAATCGATATTTATTGAGAGATGTTGGGTTTCTTGACAATAAATATTTTTGAACTCTTATTAAAATTACATTTGAATTTATAAAAATTATATTACCATTGATATTTAATAAAAATTATTTAATAATAATATTTTATTAAAATTTAATTTATTTCAAAAAATCCATTAATTCATCAAAATTAATTTCTTAATTGAAATCACATATTACCCAAAAATACAATATGTGTTTTATCATATCAAAGTCAGAATAATTTGTAATGTAACAATGATAAGAATAAAATATATTAAATATTCTATAAAATATACATATTCATAATAATATAATGTTGATACATATCCATTTATTACACCCTTAAATTCCCTAAGGGTAAGGAGTGTGATGGTGAGGTTTTCATGGGGTGGTTCAGCGTACGTGGTTTGAGCTGTGATATCGATGATCTTGAGATTCTCCCATAAAAAATTTCTCTTGTGCTTCAATTTTTGGATATTAACCTAGGATTAGTCAATGGAAAAGTACTATGATGATATCTCCCTCATAAGCATTGATAAATGGGCTTTATAGGGTACAATCCTACTGGTCGAGGCCATCACCTCTTTTGTGTGTGTCAATTGGATTTATCAAAAACCTATATTTGTAATAATGATATGATCACTATTAAATGGATATATTTTCAATGGTTATGATTCTTAATGGTATATTAAATTCTATAGGATATAATAAAACCAAATAAGTGCGTGTGTTTTCTTTGACCATAATACAAAATAGGTAATTTAATTCAACTACCAATAGAATTTTATTTATAAAAGTTCATGTAACTATAATCTTTCCCCCTTCAGAAGTTTCAACCTTGAAATTTTCATTTCACAAACTAAAAAAATGAGGATAATTCTATTTTAAAATTTCTTTCAGTTCTTAGGTCTCTACTTCAAACTTTTGGTTTCTCCATAGCACTTTTACCAGGTGCATTGTCTTATTTCAGAGAACTTTATCTCTACGATATAAGATCTTCATCGATTAGTCCTCATATAATCAATCATTATCCAATTATACCACCTATAGATTAATGACATGTGAGGGGTATAGTATGTACTTATTTATTAGAGATATATGGATCACATCATGTAATTGAGATAGTTTAGGTGGGAGTTCTAGTCGATAGGTCACCTTTTTTATGCGATCAAGGATCTCAAAGGGGCCGATGTATCTTGGACTAATAATTCTATTCATCCCAAATATCATGAATTTATTCCATGGAGATATTCATAGAAATACCTTATCTCAAACCTAAAACTCGAGGTCTTATTGATTATTGTCAGCATAGCTCTTCTTTTAACTATGAGCATCCTTGATGTTATGTCAAATTATCTTTACATTTCCACCATTTCTTTAACCATTTTAGGACCCATCAGTTTGTATTCCTCAACTTGATGTGCTATTGAATTATCTTGACCTAACATTCATGTTTTTCACCTCTTCCCATAAATAGTTTCATATGGTGAAATTTTGATGATATAGTAAAAACTAAATTATATGATAACTTAACTATATAAAGATGTCAATACCATCCTCATTTGTATTCAATTGAGCATGCTATCAACATGTCCTCGAGTGTCTGGATAGTCTGCTTAGATTGACCTTCATTTTGAAGGTGATAATTCATAATGAATATAAAATCATTATTTATAGAATGTTGGAGACTCTTCTGGAACATAGAGGTAAATATTGGATCTCGATCAGATACAATTGATAGTGGTGTTTCATATAGCCCCACCACTTCTATATTGTATATACTTTCAAGTATATCAAGTGATAATTCCTCTCAAAATGTAATGAAGTGAGAAGTATTTGTAAGATGATCCAACACAACCAATATAGCATTATTTCCTCTTGATGTCTTCAGAAGACCAATAAGAATTTCCATGGTTATGTTTTCCCATTTCCATGTAGTTATGGGTCATATTTGCATTGTCCCCTTGTATTTTTTCCTTTCAATCTTCACTTAATAACATACAAGGAACTTTGGTGTATATTTTTTGATATCCTTTTTCATACTTTCCCTCTAATAGTTCTCTTAGAGATCTCTATACATATTTTTTCTCCCTGGATGGATGGAGAATGTTAATCTATGTGCATCATCCAATAAATATTTCCTTAACTCAGTATTTGATGGTAAAAATTATTGTGACTCAAATATTACAACTCTTACTTCATTAATTTTGAACTCTTAGGATTACCATTTTCTTATATCTTCTCCCTTCTTTTGAATTTCCACATCATCTCATTAAGCATCCTTTAACCTCTCTAGGAGAGATAGTTGATCAATCAATTTTTAAAGGATTTATGATGTTACTTCCTTTATGATTCCCATGTCCATCATTTTGAAGCCTAAGAATATCAAATCCTTCTCAATTCTCATTAATGATAAAATTTCCAGATCCTTTCTACTTAGAGAGTCTTCCACTTTTTTTTTATTTCCTAGGATGATAGTTGATTGAGAAGTCATAGTACTTAATTAAATCTAACTATCTTTGTTGGTTCATATTCAGTTATGTTTGGGTAAATATATACTTTAGGATCTTATGATACATATATATTTCACACTTATCCCCAAATAGATAATACTGCTAGATTTTTAACATGAATATTACTGTATCCAAATACAAGTAATGTATTGGTTAGTTCTCTTCATGATATTTCATTTACCTCAAGGCATATGCTCTCAATTTTTCATTCTACATTAACAAAAATCCCAAGAACTTTTTTAAAGAATCATTTCCTGAATATCCCTAAGGCCTTATTTTTTTTATTTTTGATAATTCACCTTTCAAGGGGTGAGGTGGAACCCTTATGTGGCCTAAATCCTTAAAGATAATTACATGACCTATAGGTCTTAGAGGAAATCAACCAGACAAGACAACTTGGAACTGCTCTTCCCCAGCATATGTCATGATATCTGCACTCCACCTTCACAAGGTTGGTCGGCTAGCTGTTCTGTGCAAAGCTACACATGCCTAGTACCGATGGAAATGCCATACACTCTCATTCTTCCAAATCTAGTTAGCTCTGCTCTGGTGAATTCACCTACTCTGAATACTCATATGGAGCCTTGTCCTTTATATTCTGACAGGTATATCTGCATATTCATGTGGCCTAAAGGCCTTGGGGTGGATCTATGGCCTTGTGGTGGCCTGAAGGTCTTGAGAAACAATTGTCCTGAAGGCCTTGGGTGGCCCAAAATCCTTGCAGGACCTGAGGACCAAATCAGTGTCCCAAAGGCCCAGATGGATGAAAAGTTCTGGCTACAACAATACTTAATAATACCTACTAAAGTACCTATTATAGTACACGCTACATTACTGCTATAGTAGTGGAATTATGTATCCACCCAGATTTGATCTCAAGTCTCATGGATGCACTTGACTAGTCCTCACAAACTAGGATGAGTCTCATGTGATTATTTAAAGAATCATTGAATACTAAGAAAATTTCTCCACTTATGGGTAGCAGAAGTATAGGTGAAGTGATAAGACTATTTTTGAACTCCTTGAATCTATCTTCACATTCATTATTCCAAACAAACTTTACTCCTTTCTGAGTTAGTTTAGTTAGAGGGTTTGAAAATCATAATAAATTTCTCACAAATCAGTGAAAGTAACCATATAATCCAAGGAAACTATAAATTTATGTCACATATGTTGGACATATAAATCCTTAAATAATATCTATCTTTGAAGGGTCTACATATATCCCATTACTTGTGATAATATGATCAAATAATGAGACTTATTTCAACCAGAACTCACTTTTTCTATACTTTTCATAAATATTCACCTTTTAAAAGGCCTTTAGTATAGTTCTCAAATACTGATAATGCACCTCTTTTATTTTAGATTATATTATATTATCATCTATAAATACTACCACAAATTTTCCTAGGTAATTTCTAAGGACTATATTCATCAATTATATGAATATTTATGGAGCATTAGTGAGTCTAAATAGAATTACTATAAACTCATATTGCCCATACATTATATGGAAAGTAGTCTTGGGGTTATCCTTTTCTTTAACCCTTACATGATAATACTCTAACTTAATATCCAACTTGGAGAAGTTTTGGGCTCCCCATATCTAATTAAACAAGTAAAAAATCTGTGATAGAGGATACTTGTTCTTTTTAGCTCATGATAATCATTGAAAAGGTAAATTGACACATCCTTCTTCTCGATAAAGAGGGCTGGTGCACTCTGTGGTGAATTACTTGGGCATATAAACCCTTTATATATATTATCATATAGTTTTTTATTCATCTCATCATGTTCCACAATATCCATTCTTTATAATGTATTAGATAATAGAAATTCACTAGGTATAAGCTCTACTAAAAATTCAACCTCTCGACCAGGAGGAAGATGAGACAATTCTTCGAGAAACACTTTAGAATATTCCATTACAATGGTCATGTCTTCAAGGATGATATTTTACTTAGAATCAATTATTTTAGATATATATTTTTACTCATAGGGAAATAATATCCATGATTGATATGCTGTCACTAAATAAGATCCATCCTCATCCTTGAACTTGTATATAATCAGGGGATAATTCATGATATAGGGAGTCATTTCCTTCTCATGGAAATTTATTTTGGATCTATATAAGTAAATCCAATCCATACCCATAATTTCATTAAATTACACTAAAGGGATTATCAAAAGGTTCCTTGGGAAGTTCATCCCACAAATTTGGACTAGAGAGGAGTTATATACTTAGGATGCAATAATTTCCCCATTTTTTATTTTTACTAACAGCTCTACTTCCATGATTTTTGGTGGTTTTTGAATAGATATACAAAACTTGAATTATATGAAGGAATGTATAGAACTAGAATAAAGAATTATGCTTTCTATTATTGAATTAATAACCAGAATACCTAGTACTACTTCATTATCATGATCGATCTTAGTGGTTGTAAGGGAGTAAGCTCACCCTTAATGTCGTGGAGGTTATTAGTGCTGATTATCTCCAACCACCATTAACTTAGTGACTTGGTTTGAAAAATGATCTTATTCATTGTAGTTAAAACATTGGACAAAAGGATGAGGGTTTACTTAAGCATTCCTCTCTTCTATTACATTAGTGGGTTTCTATCGTTGACAATTTTTAACTAGGTTCCCTTCCTTCCCTCACCTAAATCCTTTCCTATAACCCTTTAGGAAATTTATGGGGTACTTCATTCCACACTTTTGAGAAGTGGGATGTTGAAATTTCTTACCGCCTTTAGATTTATCCGTCACACTTCCATAATTAAACTCTATTTTCCACTTCTTATCCTTGTGAGGCCCTTGAGATTAACTAATTTATAATTCAAATTTGAGGGAACATTAGACAATTTATTCATATCTGTCAAGGTTTCTCATCACCGATTATTTTTATAGGCAAGGTTTTATACCACTACAGAAGTGGCTAACTTTTAATTTAAGGGTAATGAAAATGATAGAGGTGTATCGTGCATGTTTAGTGATGCTTACCTCATACGACCTGATGGATACATCATTTTTTTTCTTGAGGAAAATGAAAACCATTTACATTTTAATTCAGAGGGTTCAAGTAAATTATTTTTTGAATTTTTTCCCCATAATTCTTCCCACCCCATCTCTTCGATCTCTTACCCAGGCTTCATATTCTCATTCAATGTCCACAACTGATCAGCTTCTCCATTCATATGATAAAAATATAGTGTATACTTTTATTACACAAAACATTAAAGTATAGATAATATATTATCAATATATTTTATCCATTTTATGGTGATTAAGGGATCATATGATCCGTTGAAATTTAGAGGCCTTTGTCACATAATGGCCTCAATAGCACCTTGTTATTTCTTAGAGGGATTTGAGTATTCCTCTTGATTTAATTTTCTATTTATAACCTAAGTTAATGAAGAAAGTATCATCAAAATGTTCTAAATTATTTCTCACATTGGGTTGGGGAACCTATTTTGGGTAGTCATCACATTTCCCATCACATTGGTTGTTTACTCAGTTCCTCCTATTTCCGGCCATTTTCTAGAATAAATAGGAAATCAGGGATTATTAATTTTTAAATATTAAAAACATAATCAGGAATCCAATTACATTAAAGGTATAATTTATAAATAATATTTATTTTCATAACTTATGAATTTCTAGGATTCAATCTATGTTATCCATGATCAATTTACTAATATAGACTCTTATGGGAGTTTTTGTTCCCCTTATAATGGTTTATAATGAGCTTGTGATTTACCAAATCATATACCATGGCAGTTTTAAATAAGGTGTGAAACAAGTCCTATTGTCATGAACCAGTTCCCAATTGAGTGTAGCTTAATGTTGTATTTTTGGGTTTTACCCCTAGGTACATCTATGCCAGATCCACATCCACTTATAGTATCCAGACATGGATGTATTTTCTTGGAAACCACTTAATCTATACTTTTACAAAATATAGGTATGTCTTATTATGTTTAGTATTATCCCTAAGTATTTCTCTATAGTTTTCTAATACAAATCCCCAAAATAACTAAACTTTCCTTTTATTCCAACAATGATAACCCTTTTTTTAATTTCACATTAATTCATGATTTATTACAAATGATTGCACATAATACAAACTAGAAGATGAATAAGTCTAGTGTATTTGGGTAGTTAGGTACATTAAATAACAACTTAAAATAGGGGGTATATTTCCATTATTGAAATATTCCTTAACATACTCATTATATTCCATCATAATTAAAACTACATGGTATAACCTAGGTACATATAAAAGAAAGGGGTGAGTGAAAGGACGTTGTCACACATGCTCTCAAAAATATTTATTTGTGATTTTACTAAGTTCAACACAATGGATAACCTAGGTCATTCTCTCAAGGAGGAAGTGAATTAAACAAATATTAATGGGATTTAAGTAAGTACATAAATAGTTCAAAACAAAGGAAAAGAAAGATGGGGGGGGGGTTGTTTTATGACTTTTAAAATAGTAAATTTAACAAGAAAATGAGAAGCAACAATAAAGAGACAATTTCCTAGAAACACTAAAAAAACCCTTATATGAGAATACGTAGTTGATCTAATCAAAACCCTTCACCATTAATTTATCATTATCCCATATAATTATAATTCATTCAATTATGATCCCCTAACCTTGTTAACCTCTGAACCCTATAGAAATTAACACAACCACAACTATTTGTGAAAATGAGCCCTAGGTTAACTTCGGGACCTTCAATCACAACACCCAGCTTTTATTGTGATCCAAAGGCCAACTTGTGGTCAGTGGTCAATTAGGGAAGAATATCCTTCCTATATTTGAGAATTAATTTTGTTTAGGGATGAGACTTAAACCCTACAATTCTGTCCCAAAGTAATTAGATTTTTTGATTGAGGTTTCACTCACATGGTTTACACAAGCCCGACCACGCGGTCAAGTGCAAGTCGATTGAGTCACTTAGAAATTAAAAATCAATTAATTGATAAAAATTTATGAATTACAGTATGTTTATGGATTCAAAATAAATAAATTAAGGGAGTGGGGATTAGATCAACTATGAAATAAATCACTCTTCCATGGGCGGAGTTGTCATCGTGGAGACGTTTTGCATAAGAAATGGATTGAAAGGGAAATACCCAATCTCATCTCCAATATTAGATTACAGACCAAGAAGAAAAATAAGAAGATTAAAAGAGAATAAAACAGAAGATTTATTGAAGAAAATTCACGTTATAAGCATAAAAACAAGGAAAAACAAAGAGGAGGTGGGATAAGAGAGCCTTCTTAGAAGAGAACGTTTCACAAGGCCTTACTTATTCCAAAGGTTAGGAGGTGTTCACAAGAGACAACCTTTTATACAAAACTTCCCAAATACTTGAACCACCATCAAAAATAGTGATAGACCCATTTAAATAGAGTTTTTGAGGGCTAGGGTTATATAACTTTTTTAAGTGTTAAATGAAAACTCGCCAAATATTTTATTCCATGTTTCACCATATAGGTTACCTCAAAAAATCGTGAATTTGACAGCCTTCTATAAGGATGATTTTTTCCTAATTATGTCCCCGATATTCCCTCAAAATTTTGGCTCAATAAAAGTCCGAATGAAGAAGATACGTCCCAAATAGTGAAGTGGTGTCCAATCTGGATGGTTCTATCCAACTTTGTCTTCATGACCCATTTAATCCACTCAAATGCAGGATCCATCTACCATGTAATAAATAAAATTTTTATACCATTAAGTCAAGAACATAGTTATATTATTTTAAGTCAAAATATTTTATATAACAATATTTATGACCAAAATACTACATTGAATTTTAAAAGATTAAAACTAGAATTTTCATAAAATTTGAAAATGAATGATCTAATCCCAAATATTTCATAATTGATCATATTTAGCATAATGTAAGGAAATTATATAATTTATTATCAATAAAATTGTTTTTTATCAACTCCCCCACACTTACCCTTCTTCACTCTTGAGAAAAATCAAATATCAAGTAAACATAAATATCAAATCAAAACAAATTTTAAAACACATATCCTTAAGATCCAATAGTTTCACACCATGAAACAAAAGATATCATGCCTCATAAAAAACAATTATTTCAAGTTCTCTATTTATATTATTTAATATATTTCCACTTAATTTATCCTATCATGCACAAAACACTTACCTCAACTGAATTTTCTCTTATCACACAAATGTCAATTTTTAGCAATGTCTTTCTCATAAAAACTCATACAAGGTTCACCATAGGCTTGATAAATTCCAAAATCACCACCCGATGTGAGTCAAGGACATATGTTTATCATGACGATTTTTTAGGGTTGTTCTGTGGTTTTCGGTTGGTAGGATTAAGATGTGAAAAATTCTGAGGCTGAATGTGGAGGGATGGACTCTTTTTGAAGCAAAACTGCATTAATCTAATTTTCACTTTAATATGGTCTCCTCATCAATCCCTGTAGCATCGATTCATGTTCATCATCATGAAAAATAAAGGAATGTTCACACCATTCAACATTTCAGTAGTAAAAATGTCAATCTTCTCAAACATGATTTTTTTGAAAGCTTCAGATAGGCACAACTTTCTCTCTCTATTAGAAGCTCCAGAAAGGCACAACTTCACTTATTATGAAAGCTCACTGCTAAAAAAATGGGCAAGGGACGCGCCACCCTTTATCAACGTTTTTTTAGTGCTGATAAAGGGGACCTCTTTATCAGCACTTTTTTTAGTAGCGTTGATAAAGGGGAGATTTATCAGCGCAGATAAAATTTATATTTAAAAAAAATCATGAAAAATAACATACTGTTATATAAGTATATTTATATTGATATAAATATAATCTATATATTTTAAATATGATTTAGATAAGTATAAATAGACTATTATACTTAATATATTATAAATTTTGTGAAAATGGCTTTAAAATATTTTAAAAAATATTATTAATTAAAAATTTCCTAATTATAATCAATTAATAATCATTTAATAACAATCTAAAGACACAAAAAATAAAAATAATGAATAAAAGTTCTAAAATAATTTGAAAATGTAACTCAAAATTCAAAAGACCATAAATTTTGATCTGGGTATCCGTTTGAGCTCTACAACATATTAAATCGAAGCTTGCGATGATCTCTACGTGCTAGTGACCGAAGAGAACCTTAGGTCACATTTTTAGAGGCCCAAAAAGGCCTATAAGGCCTCTAAAATTGAGTTTTTAATCAAGATACGCCAATGTTTTAACATTAAAACAAATATAACTTCTGATACAAATGTCCTCTAGGCCTATACCACAAATCATATTGAAGATTATTTCATTTTCTTTGATTTTACTGGTTGTAGAGTTGAAAAAAACTTTTGGATTAGAAGTTATGATTATTTTAACATTCTATGGATTTTTAAATACACATATATATGTATTTATTCATATATATATATATATATATCTGTGTGTGTTGTATATATGTATGTATTTATTTGTTTATATATAAACACAAAAAAAAATATATTTTATAAATGTATTTAAAACTAATCTTATAAATATATATTAATATACAAATAAATATATGGATAAAAAATTATATCTAAAAATATATATATAAATATATATAAATATAAATTAACATATGAATAAATATATATACTAATATATGAATAAATATATTTGTATTAATATAAAAAATATATTTATATTAATATGAATCTATATTAATATACGAATAAATATAACTATATATATATATATATTAATATACGAATAAATAAATAAATATTAATAAATTAATAAATTTATATGTATTAATATAACTAAATATATTTATATTAATATGAATCCATATTAATATATGAATAAATATAACTATATATATATTGATATATCATTAAATAGAGAAAAAAAAGAAATGGCTTAGTAGTAAAGGTGCAGGCTCGCAAGGGGGGAGGTCTTGGGTTCGAGTTCCGGTGGAAGAAAGGAGGTGCACGTGGGCATGTTTGGTGATGAATTGGAAAGGGCAACGCGTGAGAGAGTGGGAGGGGGTCTTCCAAACGCTGATAAGGGGGGGTCAAGCGCTGTTAAAAGCTCCCCCCACACATTATATATTATTTTTTATTTTTTTAATTTTTTTTTAACTTTTATCAGCGCTAAAAAAAGCGCTGATAAAGGACTCCTTTTATCAATGGTTTTTTAGCGCTGATAAAGGGAACCTTTTTGGCGTTTTTTAGCACTGATAAAATAGGATTTTATCAGAATTTTTCTTAGCGTTGATAAAAGGGACCCCCATTTGTCTTCACCTCGATTAAAAATGCTTTTTTTAGTGCTGTTAGTATACTTTTCTAGCGCTTATATAGGCCATATTTGTAGTAGAGGCTCTAGAAAAGGAACAAATTTCAATATGATGATTTTATTCAGTAGAAAACACATCTGTTCAGAATTTAATTTTCCACCAAAATTATCATAGAATGTGGTATCACAACACAAGACAACTTTCTCCACACTTAAGTTCAACTAGATTATGAAATTTCACTTCAAGAGTTGGTTAGATAAGGAAAATTGGATTTTAATGTGGCTAACCTAACAGGATGTTCATGGTTTTTAAGGGCTACAAGGATTAAATGTCCAAGGTAGGCCATTATAAAAAAAACTATTCTTGAAATAGGGGCTTTAATACCAAACAAATGCCTCAATCATTTAAACATAAGTACCTCAAACCCTCAAGTTTTGAAAGGAATAAATCAAATTTTGTTTAAATAAAGCATGGTTTAGTTATCTCAAGAAGTGAGGTAAATGTAAAGAATATGAAAATAATGGTTCATAATCCTCACAGAAAAATGATTTCAAATATAAAGATAGTGAGATGTGTCATGGGATTCAAAATTCAGTGTACTCTTCATGAAATTACTAAAAATTTGAACTTGAAACAAAGTCATTTTAAGCATTCATTTAAGATCAGTTTGAAGGGATAAATTGTTTTACTTATTGATATGGATTTAAAAATGGTGATGAGAATAATTTCAGCTCAAAAGTTTCAAAAACCCACAAAAAAATTGAAAAAATAAACACACAAAATTTGAAAAACACATTTTTTTTGTTTTTTAAAACAGTAAAACAATTGAAATTACTAAACTAAAAGGTTCCCTCCCCCACACTTAAAATATTTCATTGTCCTCAATTTGAACCCATGCGATGATATATTCACATGAAATGTATAATTTTAAATAGAAAAAATAATAGAAAACTGAAAGGGTTAGGAACAGCCTGCTATGCTCAAGTGATGATGGGGTCATGCAGTGTGATGAAATCCACTACATCAGTAGGAAGTCCCTCAATGTATTTCTTCAAATGTTTCCGGTTGACTGTAAAGCTCCTTCCTGTGTCCTCTTATGTGATCTCCACTGCACCATAAAGCAAACATTAGTCACAACATATGAACTTAACCATTTGGAATGTAACCTACTAGGCATCAACTTTAGTCGTGAACTATAGAGAAGGACTTTATCGCTACCATGAAACTCCATTTGTTGGATCATTTAGTCATGAGCTACTTTTGATATTTCCTTATAGAGCCTTGAGTTCTCATATGAAGACAACCAAATATCCTCAAGCTCTTTAATTTTCAGCTTCCTTTGGATTCCATCTTAGGCCAAATCCATGTTGCATTTCTTTATAGACCAATAAGCCCGATGCTCAACTTCCACAAGGAGATTAAATTCCTTCCCAAAGACAATTTGAAATGGGGACATATCAATGGGAGTCTTGTATGCTATCATATAAGTCCACAATGCATCATCCAAGCACTTGCTCCAATCCTTCCTATTTGGTTGCATAGTTTTCTCCAATTTTTTTTTCAACTCACGATTTGAAACCTCAGATTGGCCATTTGTTTGGGGGTGGTATAGTGTTGATGTTTTTTGTTTCACACCATAGTTTCGAAGAAAGGAATCCAAATTCCAATTGTAGAAGTGTGTACCCTGGTCACTGATGATATCCTTTGGTACTCCAAACCTGTAGAAAATTTATGTCTTGATAAAGTCCACTACAACATGATAATCATCAGTCCTGGTGGCCTTATCCCCCACCCATTTTCTCACATAATCAATAGAAACCAAAATGTACAAGAAACCAAAAGGAACTAGGAAAAGGACCCATAAAATTGATGCCCCTCACATCAAAAATCTCACAGAATAGTATGGGTTTTTGGGACATCTCATGTCTCCTAGAAATTTTCCCATTGTGTTTTCAATGAGAGTATGACTTACAAAACACATGGGCATCATGGAATAAGATAGGCGAATATAATATAGAGTCCAAAACATTCCTAGCTATCCATTGGGGTCCAAAGTGTCCACCGCAAGCAAGTGTATGATAGAATTTTAGAACAGATTGAAACTCATGATCAGGAACACACCTCCTAATAACTTGGTCATTACATGTGCACCATAAGTATGGATCATCCCAAAAATAAAATATTGACTCACTCTTTAATTTTTGGACTTGATGTTTCTTTAAATTTGTAGGGATTTCAAAGGAAACAAGGTAGGTAACTAAATATGCATACCAAGGATGCGTACCTGAGATGGAATAAATATTCTCATTGGAGAAAGTGTCCCGAAGTGGTACCTGGTATAAGGTGTCATCCTATAGTGTGTGAGTAAGCCTACTCATGTGGTCTGACACCAAGTTTTCCAACCCCTTATTTTCCTTTATCTCAATATCAAATTCTTAAAGAAGGTTCATCCATCGGATTAGCCTGGGCTTTGCATCTGGCTTCTTCAAGAGGTACCTCAGAGCTGCATGGTTAGAAAAAAACTACTTTAGAGCCCAATAAATATGAATAGAATTTATATAAAGAAAATATGATATCAAGAAACTCCTTTTCTGTAGTTGGGTAGTTTGATTGGGCTGAATCTAGTGTCCTCGATGCATAGGAAATCACATGTGAACGTCCCTCTACCCTATGAGATAAGACAACACCAATCGCAAAGATGGACGTGTCACACATAATCTCAAAAGGAATCTCCCACTATGGGGGTTGTATGATCTGTGGAGTGGTCAGAAACTTCTTTAGCTAATCAAAGGAAGTCCTGCAAGAATCAACAAACACAAAATTAGAATCCTTTTGAAGTAATCGTGGCATAGGAAGAGAAATCTTACTAAAATATTTGATAAATCACTGATAAAATCCTACATGACCTAGGAAAGATCTAACAACATGCACACATGAAGGATATGGTAAGGATGAAATAATGTCTATCTTAGATCTATCATCCTCTATCCCATGTTTTGATACTACATGCCCTAAGACAATGCCATGCTCTACCATGAAATGACACTTTTCAATGTTCAAGACCAAATTCTTCTCAATACAATGATTCAACACCTTTCCTAAACTAGAGATACAATCAACAAATAAAGACCCATACACTATAAAATCATCCATAAATACCTCTATGTGCGTCTCAATAAAATTAGAAAAAATACACACCATGAATCTCTGGAAGGTACCTAGGGTGTTGCAAATTCAAAATGGAATCCTTAGGTAGGAAAATGTACCAAATGGAAAAGTGAATGTTCTATTCTGTTGATCCTTAGGAGCAATAGGAACATGAAAATATCCAAAAAATCCATCCAAGAAACAATAATTTGTCTTCCCAGCTAGTCTCTCGAGAATTTGATCAATAAATGGTAGGGGAAATGGTCTTTGAAAGTAGACTGATTTAGTTAACTATAATCAATACACACAAACCAACTGTTTTTAACCCTCATTGGAACTAACTCATCTTTCTCATTTTTAACAACTGTAACACCACTTTTATTAGGAACAACCTGAATAGGACATACCCACTGAGAATCTGAATTGGGAAATATTATACCTACCTCGAGAAATTTCTCAACTTCTTTTTTAACAAATTCTAGAAGGGTTGGATTGAGTCTCCTTTGTGGATGCCTAACCGGTTTAGCCCCATCCTCCAAGATAATTATATGCATGCAAATGGAGGGACTAATACCTGATATGTTAGCCAAGGTCCACCCGATTTTCCTGATGTTCTCCCTCAAAATATTCAAAAGTTTTTCTTCATGTTCAAAAGGGAGATTGTTAGAAATGATAACATGTAATTTTTCACCACTTAACAAGTATGAGTATTTGAGATTAGGTGGAAATGGCTTGAGTTCCATTATAGAGGGGTGATGTATGGATGAAGAAATTGAAGGAACTGAAATATGTGCACAATGAAAATTAGTATCAGAATATACATCATCAAAATCAGAGAATAAAGCATCAAATCCATCATCATACTCAACATCCATATCATAATCAGAGTTCACATGATCAAAATCAGAATATGATTCAATTTCAAAATCAAATCCAAGAGAGTCTTTTGCATTATAAATAAGTGTGGAAGTACTCTTAGACATAAAAATAGAACCAATACTCATAATATCCCTAAGAATAGGACAATCAAAATCCCTATAGTTTTTATTTGGTGGTTCAAAATGATAGATAAAAAGCATAATGGTCCTTGGAGGGGTACTTCATGAAGTCCATAACATTAAATATAACAACTTCATCTCCAAAATCCATAGAAAGTGTACTATCATTGACATTTATGATAGTTTTTTCAATTTTGAGGAAGGGTCTACCTAAGATAATGGGAGCATGAGAACTTACCTGACCATCCTCCATGTTAAGAATGTATAAATCTACTGGAAAGATCATGTCTCTTACCTTAACACGTACATACTCAAGGACTCCTGCTAGATATGTTGTAGCTCTATTCACCAAATGCACCACTACTATCATTGGCTTCAGCTCACCAACCTTCAAAGAAGAGAATACAGAGTGAGGCATCACATTTATGGAAGCTCCCAAATCACAAAGAGCATCAGAAAAGTGCAACTCCCCTATAGTACATGGTATGGTGAATGTCCTAGGATCCTTACACTTTGTTGTCATTGCTAGATTTGGTGTAATGAGTGATGATACATTCCTTCCAAGATTTATCCTCTCATTTCCCTTGAGCCCCATTTGATTGGTACAAAGTTCTTTTAAGAATTTTTCATACCTTGGTATTTGTTTAATGGATTCAAGTAAATGGATGTTTGTCTCCACATACTTGAATGTGTCCAAAACTTCTTTTTTGCATCGCCTCCTCAGCCATATTTTCGGTTTGTACAACTCTTTTTGGAAATGGAAGGGGTTTAGGAGGAATATCATCAATATTTTCTTACCTTTATCTTTCTCTTTTGGTTTCTCTTCAACTAGTCTTGAATGGGGATTCTCTAGATTTGAGTTGAATCACGGTGGAATGGTAGGTATATACGTATCATTCATTTTCTTCCCAATTCTCAATGTTATGACACTAACATTCCCCTTGGTATTTGGAGTAGGGTTTAAAGGTAGATTTCTAGAATTCTTAGTTACCAGTTCATAGAGGGCAGTGGAAATCTGGCACATTTGAGTCTTCAACTCCCTCATCTCTAAACCTTGTCTCTTTAGCTCATTCTATTGATTAAGATCAATTTTCTTCAAAAGGTCATCAGTGTTAGAATCTACCTTGGTTGGGGGATTCCTTTCTTGTGGTCTTGTTGATTCTTGAGATTCAAATATCCTTTGGGGTTGTTGGAAACCCTACTGGTAAGGTGGTGACTTCTGGAAGTTTTGTTGAAAAGGAGGCATTTGTTGTTGTCTAGAGCCATAACTCATGTTAAATTGATCTTTCCACTATTTTTTTATACTGGTGCAAAGGAATCAAGATTCTTTTGGGGATATGGTTGTTGTTGCTGCTGATATGGTCTCCCAGGAAACACTGTTGCACAATCTTCTGTCTCTTGTAGTTGCAGGCAACAGTCAGTTGGGTGGCTTGTCTCAGTGAAAATTCCACAAGGCCTTGAAATAGGGGGATGATATTTTTTTGTGCCAATTTAATATGCCACACCATAGTTTTTAATTCTTCCAACTTGGTATCAATCAAACGACTTTCAATAGAATATGGACTTACCTGATGTAATTTCCCGACATGTGTTATACCTCAATCACTAAATTGTTGGGAGTTTAGGGCCATTTTTAAATCAACGCAAGTGTATCTACTAGTTGATTTTCCACCAATTCTACTCTAGATGCATCATCCACCATGATCCTCTCCATAGGTGTGAGTCCTTCGTAGAAGTTTTGGATGAAGAGTTTCTCACTGATTTGGTGATGTGGGAAGCTTGCACACAACTTATTGAATCACTACCATTACTCATACATTTACTCCCCTTGGGATTTCTTGATCCTTGAGATCTACTTTAGAATGGACGTGTTCCTTGAAGATGGAAAAAATATCTACAAGAAATGACGTTTCAAATCATTCCAACAAGTTACATCCTCAAGTTGTAAATAATAAATCCAATCCTTAGCAGCTCCATCAAGTGAGAATGGGAATGCTCTTAGTTTGATTTGATCTTCCAAAACATTTCTAGGTTTAAGGGTTGAGCAAACCACATTAAATTATATCAAATATTTGTTTGGATCCTCACCATATAATCTATGAAACTTTGGAAGAAGATGAATTAACCCAAATTTCAGTTCAAAGTCTGATTCGAGATTTGGGTATGCAATACAATTTAGTTGATAGTTAATATAAGGTGCAACCAATTCTCAAATAGTTCTATTAAGTTCATTTCCATTATTTTCATCCATTGGTTCTTGTTTTATGTTGGAATTAGAAGTTTTTCCAATTCCAATGTTCTTAGAGGGGATAAATTCTCTAATGATTTGAATGTTGAAACTTCCTATAGACTTAGAATGTCTGATTCGATCCCTAAGGCTGTGTTCAATCTTAGGGTTAGGATCTAAGAGATCTTCAGGATTAGTTTATGTCATAAATCAAATAAAAATAAAAAGAAGTAAAGTGGACCATAGTAAAATAAAAATGTGAAGTTTGAGTTGATAGTCCAAAAAGAAGTAGAAGAAAATAAAATAAGAAGAAAAAAATTCTGATTGGGTAAAGAAGGATGAAAGAAGAGAGGAAGAGAATAAAATATAAAATAAAATAAGTACCTCTAATTGGTTGAAATAATTACTTTCCTCCCTGAATATGGTGCCAATTTTAAAGGATGCTGTTGCACACGCTCTCAAAAATATTATTTGTGATTTTACTAAGTGCAACACAGTGGATGACCTAGGTCATTCTCTCAAGGGGGAAGTGAATTAAACAACTATTAATGGGCTTTAAGTAAGTACTTAAATAGTTAAAAACAAAGAAAAATAAATATGGGGGGTTTGTTTTGTGACTTTTCAAACAGAAAATTAAACAAGAAAATGAGAAGCAACAATCAATAGAAAATTTCTTAGAAACACTAAAAAACCCTTATATGAGAAGATGTAGTTGATCTAATCAAACCACTTCACCATTCATTTATCATTATCTCATATAATTATAATTCATTCAATTATGATCCCCTAACCTTATTAACCTCTGAGCCCTACAAAAATTAACACAACAACAAATATTTGTGAAAATGAGCCCTTGGTTAACTTCGAGACCTTCAATCGTAGTACCATACTTTGATTGTGATGCAAAAGCCAAATTTTGGTCAGTGTTCAATTAGGTTATAATATCCTCCCTATATTTGAGAATTATATGTGTTTAGGGATGAGACTTAAACCCTATAATTCTATCCCAAATTGATTAGATTTTGCGATTGAGGTTTCACTCACACGGTTTACACAAGCCTGACCACATGATCAAGTACAAGTCGATTGATTCACTTAGAAATTAAAATTCAATTAATTGATCAAAATTTATGAATTAAATTATGTTTATGGATTCAAAATAAGCAAATTAAGGGAGTGGGGATTAGATCAAATATGAAATAAATCACTCTTCCATGGGCGGAAGTTTCATCGTGGAGATGTTTTTCATAAGCAATGGATTGAAAGGGGAATACCCAATTGCATTTCCACTCTTATATTCCTACCCAAGAAGAAAAATAAGAATATTAAAATAGAATAAAAAAATATTTATTGAAGAAAATTCATGTTACAAGCATAAAAACAAGGAAAAACAAAGAGGGGGTGGGAGAAGAGATCCTTCTTAGAAGAGAAATTTTCACAAGGCCTTATTTCTTCCAAGGGTTTTGAGGTGTTCCCAAGAGACACCCTTTTGGACACACCTTTATAAATCCTCAACCCGACCTCCCAAATAGTGAAAACCCCATTTAAATAGAGTTTTTGAGGGCTAGGGTTACATAAAATTTTTAAGTGTGAAATTAAATCTCGGCCAAATATTTTATGGAAAGTTGCACCGTATATTTGACCTTCAAAACTCGTGAATTATCTGTACTTATAGAAGGATGATTTGTTAAAATTTATGTTCCTGTGCTTCTCTCCAAATTTGGGCTCAATAAAAGTTCGGATAAAGAATCTATGGTCCAAAGAGTTAAGTGGTGTCCAATCTGGATGGTTCTATCCAACTTTGTATTCATGGACCATTTACTCCACTCAAATGATGGATACATCTCCCATGTCCTAAATGGAATTTGTATCCCATTAAGTCAGGAATACAATTAAAAAATTTTAAGTCACAATATTTTATATAACAATATTTATGCCAAAAATACTACAGTGAATTTTAAAAGGGTTAAACTGTAATTTTCATCAAATTTGCAAATTAATTATCTAATACCAATATTTCATAATTGATCATATTTTGCATAATTTGAGGAAATTATATCATCTATTATCAATAAAATATTCAATAAAATTGTTTTTTATTAGTGAGCAATAAAGCCCTATAATGGAATAAATGAGGTATAACATAAAGAAATTATTACATATTAGAAAATAGGTAATTAAATTGGACATAAAAATGGTGATAATAATAGAAATGAATAAAGAGACATGATATAAAATGATAACATAAAGGAAACATGGGAAAGTGGAAAAAAATTTAAACATGAAATCATAAACATAGGTCAAGGATAACTTCCAAGACATCATAACGTGGTGGAAAAAGTTATGTGATGGATTAGGTTCACTCCCCAATACTTGGAATGATTTCTTATGAGATTACAAAATTACCCAATGAATTGGATAACTACATAATTCTAGGCGCACCCATTTCTTTCATATATTGTACATGCATAAGTGTGCCACATAGAACACTCAACACAAGATCATATTTAATTATATTTAATTCCATGATCAAGGAGTTTGAAATACATACATGGATGTACTAAATATAATGATTATAGTTATGCCTAGGTGAGTACCATTTATTATAAATATCAATGGTTTTCACACTAAAAAAATTTGGTATGGAAAAATTGTAGAGAAATTTCGGCAGCATAATGATGAAACTTAAAGATTCATAAAATGGTTTATTGAAAGTGAAAGGATTATATCATCGATTTTATATGAAATGAAAATTATTAGGGATATTTAAAAGGATATCCCAACATTAATAATTGGAAATAAAATATATAAAATGAAGAAGATTCCTGAATAAATAGAAGAAGGATATGATCCCTTACTAAATTTCAGCATAGTAACAACTTAGGTAAATTCTATAATGAGAATGAGTTAATGATATATTATTATTTAGACATCAATTGGACTATATATAGATCATTATAAAGTGATTACAACATAACCAATTGATATTCAAAGAGTTAAATATAAAGAATGTTCTTGAATTTAAAAGAAGAGAGAGAGGTCCCTTACCTTGAGAGGGTGATTCCAAAATCTTGGGAGGATATTATTGAGAGATTTAGAGAATCTCAGAAGGACTCTATAGATAGTAGGGAAAATTAAGGATGTAATCCAAGGTTTTTTATTATAGAGGAATGGGATCTTGAGTGGTTTTATATCATAAAAGATAGAGTAGTTATTTATTATTTACCAAACTTAGGTTTGGGACTCTATATAATAAAGTAATCAAAACCACAAACCATCCCATGGTTTTTGAACATGTTTTTTTGAAAAAAATTTATAATTGAATGGGAAAAACTTATTAAAATATTACCCTTGCTGTTGAGGAAGTGAGTCATGTTCTTAAATAAATGATTTTAAATCCTAAAATTATAATATAGGTTTTTAATAATTCATAAAAGAACTATAAAATTAATAATATAACCTAAAAATTACATTATTTTTAATGGGAAATATATATTTTGTCTTTTATACCCTTTATAGTATTTATTACATCATTTTGTTATTCATTATGATGTCATAATACACACCGTATATTTATACCATATTTAATTTGTCCCAAAAAATTTGGATATCTCAAAAAATTATGAAAAATTCTCCATTGAATAATTTAAAATTCAGATTCCAAAAATAATATTTATTTTATTAATTTTCTAAATGTGTTGATTTTTACTTTTAAAATAATAATTTACATTTATTGAAAAATGTTGGTTTCTTAGATAATAAAAGTTTTTGAACCCTTATAAAAATTATATTTGAATTCATAAAAATTATATTGTCATTTATATTTAATAATAATATTATATTAAGATATCATTTATTTCAAAAAATCCATTAATTCATCAAAAGTATTGTCTTAATTGAAATCACATATTACCTAAAAATACAATTTGTGTTTTATCGTATCAAAGTCAAAATTATTTATAATGTAACAAAGATAAGAAGAATATATATTCATTATTCCATAAAATATACATATTCATATTATTAGGGTCTTGATACATATCCTTATATTACAATAGAAAAGACCATAAGGGTAAGGTGCGCGATGGGGATATTTTCATGGGGTGGTTTAGTATACATGGTTTGGGTCATGATTTCAATGAGATTAATCTTATCTTATAAAAGGTTTCACTAATGCTTTAGTTTTTAGATCTTAGATGTGGCTTGGTGAAGGGAAAATCTTAGTGATGCTATCTCCCCCAAACGCTCTGATAAATGGGCTTTATAGGGAATGAACATACTAGTCGAGGCCATCAATTCCTTTTTCTGTGTCAGTTGGATTTATCAGAACCCTATATTTATACTAATCATATAATCTATATCCAATGACTATATTATCAATGGTTATGATTCTTAATGGTCTTTTAAATATGATAGGATATAATAAAACCAAATTAATGCATGTGATTTCTATAACCATAATAAATAATTGGGAATTTAATTCAACCACAAAAGTAATTTTATTTATAAAATTTCATTCTGTTACATTACCATTTGGATATTACACCTTTATTGATGTTAATTAATACTGTGTTTCATGTATCACATCCTATAAAGCATTTATCTGACCCATATCATGCTTTGAGTTGGGTGGACCTTGATGTGGAACCTGATTTATCCATGACTGAGCATAAAATTCATATTTTTGATTTTGAGATGATGTTTCTTCATGGGAATTTTATACCTTTGTTTCATGTGTTTTGGTTTCATGGTTCTGATTCTCATGATACATGGGAGCATGTGTCACTTATGAGATAACAAGTGTGTCATCTCTTTGACTTGGAGTCTTACTGAAAGTATTTCCAGGGGTAGAAAGTTTTTATGGTAGGCTGGTTATAACATCCCATTATAATATTTCATGTACATATTGATCCATTAACTTTGATAAACTTTTTTGGGTGTTTCTCTAGGTGTTTTCTATAGTTTTTGTTGTAATTTTGGAGTTTTTCGGGTAGATTTTCCATGGATGAGAAGGGATGTGGCATGGAGAGGTTGGCTAGGATGTGGATTATAAAACTACAACATAGGGACTCGAGTTGTTTTTTGATGCCTCTTCCAATTATGGTATGGTTGTGGCATATAGGAGAGCTTTAGTGTGGAGGGAGTTGCAGTGACTCTTTCATTTTGGGGGTGTCTACAACATGGGGATGTGGGAATCACCATAGCCTTACCCTAGGTAAATTGGATCTAGATGAGGTTTTCACTGTGGATTTCAAAGGCCTATTGGTTTAAGCATGATTATGGTGTGGTATTATTCAATGGGATATGGTTTGGTCCTTTTCACCATTTTTTCATCATGGTGATGTGATATATGTCATTGTAAGTGGTTTTCCTAAGTTAAAATCCCAATCCCCCATTTTATATTCCAAACTCTTCCCATTCAAACATAATCTGATTCTTTAGATTTAAGAGGATCCCAAGAGGCAATTTGGATCATCTAACCTCAATTCCTTTAATATTAATGTTCTTAATGATGTGATTTATCTACCTCTAGTAAGTATATATTCCCTCATTTAAAATTCTCCTTTCACCTTCTCTCTTATTCTTAGAGAGTGAAGGATCCAAATGTAGTTTTGATCTAAATATTTATTTTATTGATCATTATTATGGGGATTCCTTCTTGATCTTCCTTGCATTATATTATCCAATGTATATTACCATTTTGTGTGATTGATCATTAGACTATGTAATTAAAGTTAGGTGGTTTCGTAAGGGTTTTAACTACAATGAAAACCTTGTTTTCATACTTTAATTTAAATGTATTTTCAATTATTTTATAATCCGTGAATTGTGATAATTAATTTTAGAAGCATGATATTGTAAAATAAAACCAATTTTCAATGGATTCTGATGAATTGATTTGATTTTGATGAAAATGTTAATTGAAATTATTTTATATTTATTTCTTAAAAAATAGATTTAAATGAAGGATTATTTTTAAAGGTATGAATTTTATTAAAACCAATGATTGGGTTATGAAATTTAAAAGGTATGATGAAACATGAAATTGGGAATTTGAACAGATAATTATGAATTGAATTGATATTTCCCATGGTTTATTGATTTATTGATTTAAGTACATGTGAGCATGAGTTGTTAATGAGTGACTATGACAAGAAATCTTAGACTTTGAATCCCTAATAAGGGATTGATTATGAAAAATCTAACTAAACTATGTTATGTATGTTTCCCCCAGATGGGGTGTTTATTGATTTTATCCTAATGGTCTGAGCCTTAGGTATTTGTTCACATATCTTGTTCCATGATGACTGACCAAGTAGTACGAGGATCTTAAATATAGGAAATAATTAACCTCAAGGCTTATGAGAATAGAACTTTGTTATGATTTTATTATTATATTCCATTGATTATAGAAATATTTTTATTCATACCCATAATTTATGAAAATTTTTAATAAATCTTTTTTTCAATATATATATCTACCATATTTTTAATTTTAAATTATGTTTGAATAATAAATGTGAAAATTATTTACCATGCCTTATCTTTATTTAAATTAAATTATTATTAGTTTTTTTAATAGAATTTATTATGTAATTCTTGGTGATATCCTACTTTGATTTTTGTTTCATACCCTATGTTTTTCTTTTAGAATTTTCATAATTTTTAATTGAAGGTCCACGAAAAGGTATAGTGACACTTAGTGGTGGGTGATTTTAATGAACTTGGGAACTAGAGTGATAGTGGTGACTGATGGAGCCTTGAACCACTCAATGAATAAATATTCTGAGTTTCAATCTCAATATATGTTGATATATCTTTTTTATGATGTTTTACTTTGGGATGTTTATCTATCTTCATGTGGTAATTTTCTCCTTAAGGAGTGTTTTTCATACTGTCTGCGCATTGATTTCTCTTCTACTGACATTTTTTTATAAAAAAACCATTCCCTTTGACTTATTGTTGATGTTAGGTTCTATTAATAAACCCATTGGTATTAGGTACACCATTTATTCTATGTTATATCTAGATTGGGTATCAATTTACCAAGGTATCTGGGCTGGTTCATGGAATTTTACATCCTTTTAGAAATGAATACATTGATCGTGCGTGCATGTGAACTATCACCACCATGAATCAACATGATTCATTTTTTTATCAAAGACCATTCATGGATGATTATTATGATATATTTAAGGTATATATTTTATATCAATTACACTATTATAATTTTTGAAAGATAATAATTTACTTACCTTCTTGTCCTTTCATCTTTTGGAAAATGATAATGTCTCTCGTGCATATGTGTGGAATACCACCTCAATGAAGAAATGTGTATCATTTTTCAACACAAAAATTTCATGGATATTTATTATGATGTATTTAAATAATATATATAATATTAATGACATTATTATCATTCTTGAAAAATAATATATTACTTACCTTATTTTCCTTTTATCTGTTGGAAAATGATAATATCACTCGTGCGTACGTGTGGACTACTGCCACCAGAAAGTGATGTGATTTTTTTCATTAATACTTCACATGGATGATATTAATGATGAAATTAATGAACAAATATATAATTTATAACATAATTAAGATTCTAAAAATGAAAATATTATATACTTTATTTTTTTCACTAAATAGAAAAATAAAAATGCCGCTCATGTGTAAGACTACCGTCACCATGAAATGATGTGTTTAAATTTTGATGACTATATAATATATATGGTTATAAAAAATATATTAAATGAATAAAAATGATAATTAAAACATGGTTAATATTCTAGAGATTTTTTAATCAGGAATCCTATGACCATGGTCAGTGTACTGATGTTATTTTGATGCTATAAATAAAATGAACCCAAAATGTCCAATGTAAATTTTATCATTTTAGTAACTAAATAAAATATGGTAATAAATAAAATACAAATGAATAATGGTAATGGAATTAAAATCAATAATTTTATTAATAAATTATATATATAATATAATTTTATTACTTAGTTGAGTAGACATACGAATGAAATGAGTCAGAACTCTAAGCAGGGAACAATATTTTAAAAATCTTTTTTTAATGTTTTCTTTATTACACTTTTTCTTACATACATAGGTTTTTTAAATATTTTAATAATGTTAATATTTATTCTTAAATGGTTGATAAATTAAATTTTTAATATTTTTTTAATCCTTACAATGGATTGAAAAGTAATCTATTCAACATTTTCTATACGGGTTATTTTTTAATTTTTACAAAAGTAAAAAAATTTCAAACGTATAAGTATTGAACTCTATTTCCCAACATCATATACGTTTTTCATTTTCATAATTCACAAAACATATAACATTTTTTTCAAAAAATATTAAATTATTACTCTTCTAGAAATTTTTCATTTTAAAACATTTTCTAAAGGAACATAAATTTCTTTATACTTTAACGAGATAACTAATAGTCTGATTCCTTATAGGATTGGATTAAACTTTAAAAGAATTTTATCCTTAAATTTTATGATATATGTGACTTATTCATGCTATAGTTATTGTAAATTTTATATAAATGGTGTGTGAGTTTGATATAGCTCTGATAAAGGGTGAGCCTGATATAACTCTCCAATTCATTAGGTAAAGTGATAGAGGTCCCATGACACCTACAAGATATTATTGAAATGGTTTTTAATGGAAATGGTCGATTTTTTAAAAAACGTAATCATAAGATCTTATGTTTTAAAGAAATGTTTATGAAACTTTTAATTGAGAAAGGATTTTTTTTCAAGGAATATTATTTTTGAGTTTTCTATTTTTACAAGAAAAATTAAAGATTATTATTTTTCCTATATAATTTCTTAAGAAATGTTTTATTAAATATATTTAGAAATTATTTTTTTATATAAAAGTAAATGGATATTTAAGATAAAGGATTATTATGAAAATGGAAAAAATTATAATGTATTTTCATCTCTACAAATAAGCTAGTAGTTTTATTTAATTTATTTCCATTTTGATATTTTTTTCTCATCCCATGTTTTAATTTTTTTTAAAGAGATTACATATGTGTTGGAATAAAAATAAAGTCATAGATCTAATTATGAGATTTATCCTAAACATAGAAAGTTTTTATTTATAAAGAACTTGTTTTATGAGAAAAATTGGAAATATGTGGAAGTATTCATTTTTAATGTAACGGTTTTCCTAATCATATATAAATATTAGCCTAAATAGGTCTTTGATATGTAAGTGATAAAATATAAATCATAAATTATATAATTTTTGGTCCGTTTATGTATTGATAATTATAATCCTTGTATATTTTGGATGCTTTTATTTCTTGTATAATTTTTCTTCACACTATGAGGGTGATATAAAAGAGTAATTGTACAATAAGTTGAAAAAAATTCCTTCCAATGTGGGAACAAGGTCCTAAAAGAGATTAATATAAAAAAGGAAAAAGTTTAAATTTTCTTATACCCTTATCTAACCCCCATATAAGGGTGTATTTGATTTTAATAAGAAATTAGGGAAAAGATGAGGCCTTGAGGATCCACAAGGAGGTCTCTTGAAATGTTGGGAAGAATTATGTAATAAAAAAACCACAAAAGGGGTTAAGAGGAAGGGATAAAATGACCAAATATACCCCATTTTAAAATTAAAATTGTTCCAAGATATCAAATACCCAGTCTAGGGATTTCGAGTACCCAATAGAACCCCCAGGGGCCCCAAGCCTATTCCCTTTACATTAGGTACATAATGTATTCCCACTAGGTACTCAATAACACATTCAATGATAAGATTATATGTGTCACCACCCCTAAGAGTCTCACTTTCACTGAAATAATTCAAAAACCAAGATCTATATCAAAAAATTATTAAATTATCATTTGAAAACTTCATTTTGAATTATTTAATCCTAAAATAAAAAAATTCTTAAACTGGAATCATATATTCAGAATTAATTATAACTTTTAAGAAATTTTCCTAAACAATGAAATGAACAATGTTAAAAATATAACCTTATTAGAAATAAAATATACCATATATATAGTTAAATTATATCAAAATGTTCAAAATACTAGAAACAGACAGTTTATAAGTATATTTAATTATTCCTTTGGATACAAAATCAAAATTTGATAACAAAAAGTAAATAAACGTTTTTATATTGTTCACCAAATGAATATTAATTTTATAATAGTATGGTTATTTTTTTATCCTAATATGATTATATAATAGTAGTTCATATTGGTTATTTGAATAGGCACTGAAAATACTCTATATTAGATAAATGTATGAAATATTTTTTGTATAATTTTATGTTTGGATAACTATTTTTTTCATTTAGTTTTAAAAAATGTTATATATTTTAAAAATATAGTTATCTTAATATATATAATATATAAATATGATTTATTTAATTATTAAATTATTGATTAATTAACATATTTTATACTTTCAATTTTCATTTCATTTTATTAAATTTTTCATAAAAAATATTATTACTTCATAGAATCCCTATACACTCAAATTTGAGTATTTTTGTGGTATTTTACATAGTGTACAGATCAGTGTTAGTAGGTGAAGTCAGCTTTGGTGGATTTTGATGATGAAAATCATTGGTGAAGTCAAAGAATGTTATGATTTTTTGTTTACTAAATAGTAAAATAATCTATCCCATTTTAAAATTAAGGAGGGAATATTTTAAAAAAGTGCAGAGATTTATTTTTGGTTTTTGGAACCACATTGGTTTTGATGATTTCACTCCCAAGGTTCTTCCCTAATAAATAGAGGCCTTGAGAATATTATTTTTCATAAAAAATATATATATTACAAAATTATTTTGAATGTATTTTAAATACATATTAGTAAAAAGTTATATATATATAAGGAAAGAAAAAATATAAAATAAAATATTTTATAAAAACCAACTATTGAAGTTATTAGTCATGACTATTTAAATTTTAAATTTTAAATCCAAATGGTTTCTTCCTTCCAAAATTATTTTTGTTCCAATAAAAACAAATGTGTTTTTTATTAAAATAGAGGCATCAAATTCATGTGAATCACACCATTTTGGATGTATAAATATGTGGGATGTCTGGATAATTTGGTTAATCTCTTTGATGAAAAATTAAATAGAACCATTATTCAAACACCATCAAAGAACGAATACCAAAAAATGGGTGTTCTCAATTCCCAAAACCATGGTTAAATTATCATGGTAAATTTGCACCAATAACCCTACACCAACAAGTGGGGGTGAGTCAAACACTTTTAGAAATTGAACATAATTCATGCCTTAAGGTTCAAAAGATTTTATATATTCTCTTACTTCTATATTTTCTGAGAAATAAAAGTGTGTTGAATAAACTTTGAGCTAATAATATTGATTATGAGTTCCTTTAAGTGATAAATCAAGAAATAGACAAAATTGACCAATTTAATGGTAATGAATTTTTCTAGGGGAAAGAAAAGATGAAGTTACCCCTTATAGTGTTAAAATATTTTACATTCTAGACCCAAACCTACCACATATTCTCAGAATATCCACTCTACATCCTAACGACAATCCCATTAATGCAAACCAAGTAGAAAAAATTTACATAACATGGAAAAAATGTGAATATGGTGAAGTTTTTTGTCGATGAAATATTCATTAAAATACTATCATATTGAATTTATGACTACTTTATCCAAATGAAGTATGATAAATAGATATTGATTGCGCTAAAATTTAAATTCCAATCCATGTAATAAGGTACAAATAAATTCCTTATAGTAAGGTATCTTAACTTTAATATGGTTGATAATAATATAGTGTTAGAGAAAGTCTATGAACTCTATGTCATAGAAAAAAGATTCATTCCATTAAGATTAATGTGCCCAAAACATTTAAAGTCGGTGAAATTATTTATAAGTTGAAACCTATGTGTAAATAATTTGGTAAATCACTAATTAAAATGTGTGAGGATATTTCCTTATATTAATTTCAAATGATTATTCACACTGAATAAGAATTCATGTTGAGAGACATGGGTAAGACATCATAATTTGATACCACAATTAGTATCATTGATAGAAAGGAATCAGAGAAAACTTCCTTAGTTTATAAGAATAAAAATGAATAATTCAAGAAGAAAGTAAATAATTCCAATAATAAAGGAAAATTATTTGTTTGTGGAAAACCAAGAAATTTTTTGGTAAATGTTGTTATTGAATAAAATTGAACGTACTTGATAAAAATATTTTGACAGAGGAAAATATATTTGAAATAATATCCAAAGTCAATATAACTTTGATAAATATGGTATAGTAGGTTGATTATGTAGAAAAAATTCTTGTGTGCAAGGATCATTCAATGTTCAAAACATTTGACAAAAGCACTACCGAAAAGGAAGTATACCTTAGAAATAATGCTTGCATCAAAGTCAGTAGTGAAAGAAGGATGAAACTAGAATTTAATTATAGAAATAAGTTTAATAATCTAATTTTTTTATATACATTATATTTGAAATAATATAGTCTCTGTTGATATTATATGTTAGAAGATATTTTGGGTCTCATTGAAATCTGACAAGGATGTCTTATCAAAGGGAGTCATGTTCATGGGGAAGGGGAACAGAAATAATGGAATATATCTTCAATATAATAAAAACATGATTTAATACTCTATTTACATGATTAAGTCCTATAACTTATATAATTATAATTTCGAACAATTTTATTATAAATCATTAGAAGTAACAAATAAGTTAAAATTAATTAATTTTTGAAATAAATTTAATTAATGTGGAACATTTATAAAATCTAAAATAGTTAAAAACCCATTTCAAAGTATTCAGATAAAATTTTCTATATTATAATTGGTACATTATGATATTTATAAAGTAAATGGGGTTTTTACTCATATAGAAAAAAGTTATTTTATTACTTTTGTTGGGGATAATATTGAATATTTACATGTATATCTTCTTAGAGTGAAAGATGAAGCCTTTAATATTTTAAGAAATATTAAGATAAATTTGAAAACTAATTAATTAAAAGTTTTAAATTATTATTATAAAATAGAGGTGTTAAATAATTTATGAATTAATTTAATAGTATTTTTGAATTAAATAGTATAATTCATCAATTTACTTCTACTTATACACCTCATAATTTTTTTAGCAGAAATAAAAAATATTAATTTAGTAGAAATGGAAATTTTCATGATTAATAAATTAATGTTACCATTATATTTATGGGGAAAAACTTTATTAACTGCATTTTACATTCATAATATAATTTCATCTAGTAAAACCATTCCATCTTCTTATAAGATTTGTGAAGGTAGAAGACCTAATATTTCCTAATTTAAAGTGTGTGAGTGTTTTTATTACTAAGGAGTTCTTGATCCTAAAATAACTAAAATTGGTCTTAGAGTAATTAAAGGTATTTCTATTGGATATGAAAAAATATAAAAGTATATATATTTTTGGATTTGGCAGCCAATGATATTTTTAAATCAAGGGATGTTGTTTTTTTTTGAAAATATATTTTATAAAGTTGATGTTGATGAGGTTATTCCTCATAACCCAAATATCTTATACTCCATCCAGTTAAAATAAAATTGTAGAGAATAATGATGATTCTATAGTTGAATCTTAATGGTTTTTCATACCATGTAAGGATAAACATCTACATTAATCATTTTTCTCTAGACTCTATAGGTTTTCTTGTTTAGGGAGATAAAAATATGGATGTTCTTAATAAATATCCCATGGTGGTAACTATAAAGGATAACCAAAATAAATATAAAGATACAATGTCTTCTAGAGATGTTTAATTCTATAAATAATAAAGTAATGATTAAATATATTTCATTATGGGGAATAATACCTAAATCATTATGGATTTACTAAAAGGTTCAAATCATATTGGTTTTAAATGATTTTTCAAAAATAAGTACAATTCTATTGGTAACATTAAATATTTTAAATAAATATTTGTAGCCAAAGTATTTAGAAATAATGAAGGGATTAATTATTTTGATACTTATGTTATCGTAGCTTGAATAATTTCTATAATGTTTTTTTCATTAACATAAATTAATCATTTATATGTATACTAAATGTATGTTTAAACTATTTTTAAATAGAGATTTAAATGAATATATTTACAGGGAAAAAATTTATGTTTTTACAAGGTACTGAAATGAAATGATGTAAACTAGTTAAATCTATTTATGGACTTAGAAAATATCTAACGAAATATTATGAAAAGTTTGATTCTATTATATTATCTTCGGTATTTATTCATTACAATGTGGATAAATATGTTAATTCAAAGATTACTAAATAATATAGAGTTATTTTGTATCTATATTTAGATGACTTTTTAAATTTTTTGAACCAATATGGTTGGTATAAATGCGATAAATAAATATTTATCCTTTGTATTTAAAATTAATTATGTTAGAATTGTTGATACTATTTAGGTATTAAATTTAGAAAAAAATGGAGAAAATTATTTATTTTAGTCACAATATATATAAAAGAGTGTAAATAAATTTGTTTATATTGGTTTTGAATATGATAATACTCATTTTTATTCTAGTGTTAATCTATTTATTAATATAGATAGATCCATAACCTAACTTTAATATTCTAGAAATACAGGTCCTGTTATGTATGAAATAAATTTTACTATACTTAATATTGATTTTTTTTATATAAAATAATTAGATATAATAGTAATCATAATGTAGATAATTGGAAATGTATAGTGATAATTTTTTAATATTTGAGGAAAAATAAATATTTATATTTATAATATAATAATAATATAATCGTTTTATAAGGATAAACCTATGTGAGTTGGATTACTAGTATTGAAGAAGATAAATACTCATATGGATGAGTGTTTACTCTTAGAGGTTGTGCTATTTCTTGGGTGAGAAAGAAACAAAAATGTATTTCACATCCAACCTTGGAGTTGGTGTTTATTGGATTAGCAACATGTGGAATGTAATTTAAATATATTAGAAATCTATTATTGGGTATTAAATTGTGGTATAGTTCAATGCCTATTTTCTCAATCAATTATGAAAGTGAAGAATCTTTATCAAATACATATAGTTTCATGTAAAATAAAATGTCTAGACATATATGTTTGAGACACAATTATGTAATAAATTTTTTATAATATTTAACCATAAAAATTTTCTATATATGATACTGTAAAAATATTATGGATTAGTTTACAAAAATCTATGATGAGTGAGATTAATCACACAACTAATAAGGATATGGGGCCAACATCCATCAAACTAATTATTTTCTAATAGAAATCAACTCTTTCTTTTGGTAAATTTTAATCAAAGTGTTTAATGGGTAAGAAACAATTGTGAAGATTATTTTTGATATTTAAAACTATAACCCCAACTACATGGTGTGAATATCACCTTTTATGATAATAGGTTGAGTTATAAACTCTTAGAAAAATATTAAGACTCGATGAGTTATGTGTTTTAATAATATAAAATCATTGTAATATTTTTCTTATATAAATTTAAAAGTGGTTATACTTCTTATAGTATTTAATGGGTTTACTCTATAGATAGTTCATGAAAAGGATATAAGAACATGTTTATAAAAGTGATACAAGAGGAGATATTATATTGAAATATCATTTTATATATGATATCTATGGCTTGTCTTTTATATTAACAAGTTTAATGTTTCAAAAAACTTTTATATCTGATAATACATTGAGATATTGACACTAATTAAATGTTTAAACTAAGAGATACCTTTATTAAGTATAATGATTTATTTGTGATTGAGAGAGTCAATATTTAATAAATAAAATTGGGGGATTGTTATGTTTTTTTATTTATTAAATATTATAATAATTGGAATCATTTGAAAAAGGGGTGTTTTTTTAAAAAATAGCATGGAATTATTTTTGGTTTTTTGGTCCGACATTGGTAGTGGAGATTTCACTCCCAAGGTCATTCCCTTATAAATACGGGCCTTGAGAATAATATATTTTTAAAAAAATATATATTCAAAAATTATTTTGAATGTATTTTAAATTTATATTAGTAAAATGTTTTAATATATATATATATATATATTATATAACAAAACAAAAAAATGAAATAAAATGTTTAAAAAAATGACTAATGATGAGATTAGTCATGATGATTGGAATTTGAAATTAAAAATAAAAACAGTTTTATCCTTCCAAAAGGTGTATTTATTCAATAAATTCATAACATATTTTGATCAATATAGTGGAAAAAAATTAGTATGAATCACACCATATTTGATCTATAAATAAATGGGTTCTCTATTTTTTGGTAGATATACTAAATATAATATTCTCCAGAGATATTCTTCCTATATCATCATAGTGATACTACAAAAAATTGGTGCACTATTACCAAAACCTTAGTGAAATACTTTAGTGAATTTTCCAACAATAACCCTAAAATAAAAAGTAGTAGAAGATCAAACCCTTTGATATAGTGAAAATATTTATCACTTAAAGGTTCACAAGATTTAAAATCTTATCTTCTTTTCAAATTTTTTCAATAAAGGACATGTGACATGTGGGCGTCTTCAAATGAAATAGAAGGGGGTATCATTTATGAGTGAGATTTCTATCTAACACTTGGATTAGGTGTGACTTCTATTTTCATGTATGCATACACTTTGAACGTTATGGCATGGTGGTGTGTGTGTGGTGACTATAAAGGCCATGATCTATGATAAAAAAAAATTATAAATATAATAATTATTTTATTTTTAATATATATATATATATTCTTTTTAATTTCATTGTAATTAATTTATATTAACGTTCATTTAAGTTTAATTATTTTCATCTAATTATTTATTATTATTTTATTGATGTTTCTTGTATCTTACATATAATAACTTACCCCATGAATATACTATTTCATCCAAAAAAAGTCATTATAGGGCTTGGGTAATGTTTTATAATCCCTTAAAGGTGGTATCTAGCACCAACGGTTTTGAAAAATTCATTGGGAAGTGATTTTTCTTATATATATAACTCAATAAATCGATTAATAAATGATTAAAAAATAAAAAAATCTGTAGAAAAAAATGTTAGAATTATTTTGAATAGATTTTTTTTTCATTTTTTTAATAAGTGGAGGATATCGATAACCCTCTAAAAAATGCATGTCTAGATGCTATAATTGTCATTTCAAATTAAAATATCATTAGTGGCCATCAGTCTCCATAGACATGATTGGTGATCAAGGGTAGAGGAATAAACAGTTCTATGCATCATGATTTTACTAAGACAAACTATAAGGAAACAAGTTCATGTGTAGTGGATGGACAATATCTTAGAATGCAATGTACTTTTATTTCAAACCATAGAATCATTCACAGATAGTTGGAGGCACTACTAATGCCCAAGGCAGGAGGGAAGAGTGGATTTGGCTATGGTGTTTTCGTGGGTGCTGCTAGCTTTTATAGAGAAAATCTTCAGAATGTGTAGTATTCATTTTTGGAAGTGGAAATTCCACATTTCACAAATATTATCTTTTATAGTAAGGAATTTGAATTGCTCAAACTGTACTATGTGTTATCGCTCTCAAAGGAACTATTTTACATGGTGTTATATTGTCACAACCCAATTCCCATCACCAAATTTGGGAGGGATTAACTAATGCTTAAAACATTTGATCTCTTAATTAAATCTTGTAACCTTTAAAGTACATATATTTTCCCAATTTATAACAATAATCCATTCTACATCAATTTGATTCTAAGGAATATCTTGATTCATCTTGGGCATGAGAATAAAAGGTTTTTGACCAATTTCTGTTCTTTTTATTTTTACTATATATATAGCTTCATAAATATAATGACACGAGGTTTAAGATTTTATAAATATCCCTATTATAATTTCATCATTTTTTAAAATCTAGTTATATTGAAGGATATTTAGAGATCTTTTGGAATGAAATTTAGACTGATGCCGTCATCGTTACCATGAAGAATACGATGGATGCACACATTTGTGTAGAGACAGATTTATTAGATCCTTCACTCAATTTATAATTAATCATTAAAGGGACTCCATATAATTTTTTTCAAAATCCTATCTTTTTTATCCAAGTGGGATATTGATTAGATTGTCATTTACTAGATCATATATCTTCTAATTATTAGATAAATGAATCAACCTCTCTCATTCCCTAGATGATTCATTATATAGGGCCTATAGATACCATGTTGGAAATTTATCATCCTTATAAAGGGTCTATAATGGCTTCTCTTGGATATTTTAAAGCACCACCTTTGTAATACCTAAAACCAAATATCTCAGACTTCACCCTATAAGAGGATATTTCAGGGAAGTATGGTGACCTATCCAAGGCGGATGAAGGTTGGGAAGAGTCAATGGATCCTATATTTTGAAATAAAGAGGATCATTAATATAAGAAATAATATATATTAAAGTTTTCTTATGGTGGATCATTATTGGTCCCTAATAGAAAAAGTGAGCAAGACTCAACTAGTGAAGAGGATTTACTAACCAATGAAGATTATGCATCTAAGAAGGAAGACATTTTGGTATAATGTAATATTCCACAAAATATGTTTATTTATGTTAGAGTGAGTTCCCTAGAAATAATTTTTTTTACTATAGATTAACCATATAGTAAAATTACAAACTATTAATAAATATCTCATCACATATTTATCATTCTTCTGCATAACATTAATGTGATAAACTCTTAAAACAGTTTTTACATTAAATGGTCATATAAGTTACCTTCTATTATGAGAACCTTGAAGTTCTATGACTATATTCTTAAACTTATTTCTTATGGATAGGATAAGATTATATGGTAGGACATAATATGTTTGACTATCATTTTCTTTATACTCATATGTGGATGATATTTCATATCATGAATTTCGAACTTGGTAGTCTTTTCGATGTGATATTATAACAATAAACTCACAAGTAGGAATTTCACATATTTATGTGTCGTTGGATATTCATATCATCAAATGTCGATAATGATACTTAGACTTGAGATTGTTATCAATACATATCATGAGTCATGTACTTTGATGTATTGACTAAAATTGTGGTGTTCTATGCTCAATGGGAAGTATGATTTGTTGGGTATATCATGAGTGATATAGATTAATGAATATGACAACAGAGGATTTATCCCTTCTCATTAAGGATGATGAAATCTCAGGTCCTTTAATTGAAATATAACTATAAATATAACATTATATGACCATGGTGTGTTTATGGGTTCATTTTAGGAATTCAAATAAATATATATTGAGAACATAAGTTAATGACACAAGTATTCAACCTACCTGAATAGGGATATCATGACAAAGATATTATATTGCATAGTGATCATTCATATGTGATTATTGTTATTGCAGACTTATCTTCTTCCTATATGATTTCCTTTATGTGTTTTTCTGATATAGAACATTAGGAAAGACCATCTAGCACAGTCGTGGAAGTGGTCTAGAGGGTCACATGCTTAATGTTTCCACTAAACTCAGTTAAATACTATTTGAATTTAACAATTTCAATAAATTTTAATTGTAAGACCATGAAATAATTTTGAATCAAGATTAATAAATTTTAATTATTCAGTCACTAATTTTATGTGAGTTGAATATTTAAATAAAAGTTTATTCACAAGACAATCAAAAAACATATTATATATTCATATTTTCAAGGTAATAAATAGTGTTTATTATTAAATAAATATTTTTTAGTTACATGAATATTAAAATAAATATTTATTTAAAAGACTGTGAATATAATATTTATGTTTTATTGAATAAATAATATTTATTTTTTGAGGTTCGATAAATTCTTAGGAATGTGATCGGGCCGAGTTAAGAATCTGGTAACATAAATGATATAATATAAAATATCATTTAAATAAATAAGAAATTACTTAATTTATAAAATGGTATTTATATGCATATGATGGTGTGAACCATTATATATAATAATAATATTAATACTACTACTAATAATAATAATAATTTTTGGAATGGGGTGTGGTTTAGGTTTATTATTTGATTAAGGGCCTTTGTGAAATTAACTATATTAAACCCTATATATATAACATGTTATATAATTTTAGAAGAAGTGAGATAATCATTTCATCATGCAGAACATTTATCCTCCATAGATAATTCTATCCACCAAGAATATCTCCTGGGTTTCTCTCAAGAATAATATAATTGATTCATCTCCCTCTCAAGAAAAATAGTTTAAGAGAAAGATAATATTAAATCCTGAATGATTTTGTTTTAATCAACATAAAAAATGAAATATGATTATATTGATTTCACCATTACCCATAGCACCGTCGACATCATTTAGAGATTGAGGAGTATGTATATATTACTATTGGTGGGGTTTACTTTGGACCCACTTAGCATAATTACAGTAAAAATAGAACAAGGGTTTGAATGTTCAACATATTTATCAAAGAAAAAATCTCAAGACTGAGGTAGTCCTAGTTATTAAATTAATTATAAATTTAACACAAAAGATCCCCTCACTTGGTTCTATCATTATTTTTAAATTTCTCTAGGTTTATTTATTAATAACATCAATTCTTCATCACATTCTTGTATATTATTAATTGAAAAAAAAGAAGAAAATTTACTCATGGGGCCAACTAGGAATTCTACTATTCCTGAAACCTTCAAGTGGTGTCAGTATGATTTTGTGTAAAATTAATATTATTTAATTATTTTTTGATAATATCCACAATTCTTTATTTTGTTTTTTATTTCAATTATCATCGATAATATAATAAGTTGATATTACATGTTCATTATCAATGATTTGACAAAGAACAATCCAAGAATAGGTGATGAATTCATGAAGATATCATCCAATGTAGATGGATATCCTTAATGCATCAACTGATTACATGTCGTGTAACCGAATTACACATCGTGATGTCTTGTTCAACCACATGAGGACACATTTACACCAATCACGAGTAGTTGTATGGGAATTAATTTCGTGATGTGAAATTGAAAATACTTTGCACTATGTATTGACTATTTGGGAGGAACACAACATGCATGGTTATAAGCAATACATTTGGCACACCCACCATATATCCTAATGATGATGTGATGTTCATGTGGTTAATGTATAGGATATGTATTTAATACACATAATACACAATTGAATTCTATCTGACTAATGTGGTACACTAGTCATTACATGATGTGTAACTGGAATACACGTCATGTAACAAGGTTTAATCCTGCCTTGATTATATTACAAGTTCCTAGGTTTGTAATGTGTGATATCCAAAAAGAAATTACAAGTTCCATAGGTGGTGTACACACTATATAAAAAAATAACCAACTATATAGAGTACACACCAAGCTAGGTCATAAACCATATAAAATTAATTACATAGAATAAAATTAATTATAGAATTAAATCGATCTACAATGTGTGTAGCTGTTATAAACACCATGTGATAGGGTTAATAGAATATTAAATTACTAACTAATTTCCATGAAAATTTTAGGATTACATATTGTGTGGTAATCCAACATATTATGTATTTTACATGATAATTTAAACTGGTACATTCCATATAGGATAACGCATGTCATGAGTCAAAAAATAATGATCTTACAACCCAACTTGACATGTGAAACTACACGTTGTGTATCTACGCAACTTTCTATGTACACTATTGTTCGCGTAAGTACATAGTACATGACTAAATGCAACACATTATAGTTTGGAAGGGTACAAACCATGTTTCCTTTAAGTACACATCTCGTAATTAGGTAATTTTAAATAAAATTTACTTAATAATAATCGTGGATACAATCTTATGTATCGCTAAAACTGCTTGAATTAACAATAAATATAATTAATTAATTAATTAATAATATAATTATCTATTAATTCAATAAAAATTCATCTTAATTAATAGATTGATTTAAAGTGAAATCCTTCATGTATGAATGTGATGTTGTTTCATGTATGTGACTAATCACAATATTAGACTGACCTATTTTTTTATTGGGTTTATGTTTAATTTAATATTATTGCCCAATTTTTATATGTAATAAAGTTTTATTAAATTAAATATGATTTTATACATGCCATCCCTCACGCCCATACTATGTATGACCTATATGCCCATGGTTTATTTTATATATACCATACCCTTGGTTCTCCTCACCTGTGTGTGAGTAAAAAAAGTAAAGTATAGAGCTATAAGAAGAGTAGGTGGTTTCAAACCCGAGGCAAGGTGAAAATAATTAAGAAGTTACAAAGTTGGATAATGGATGATTCAACTTGAGCTAAATAAGAATAAATGAATTTAACTCTAGGACCATAGGTTTATTTACTATTTTATTGACAAATAAACCATTATTAATCTCATGATCAAGTAACTTTTTTTATTTTTATGGTCTATGTAAAATATTTTATATTTTATGTGATTCATATTTATAAGATTTTAAGCACAATCAGATAAACTAAAGAAGATAACCAGATATGATAGATAGTGAAAAATAAATGAATAATCGGAATTATTTTATAAAAAACATGGTTAGTTAACTATATAAAATCCATATAATATTAACATATAATTTAATAGATTAAATAAATAATTTAACACATAAATAAAAAAATAACTAAAGGACATATTAATTCAAAATAATTACATTACTTGATAAAGAACGGAACCATAGACCTGAGTGTTGGTTCAACCCTTGTTAGAGAACTTAATTTTACTAGGGAGTTATTATAAAAGTTTTGGGTTGACTTAAAAAATTAGAGATCTAGAGAAGTATACCCCACTAAACATGATATTACTTAGAGGTAATTGTTAATAAATATATATAATAATTATAGTATTGGGGAGTCCACTCAGTAGATCAAGGATCTATAATATAACAATAAGAAATTCATATTACCTAAATACCTTCATCTAATTGACTAGAACCACTTATGGTTTATATAAATGGAAATATGGAACTTTACCACTTGAATTTCTATAAAAAACTCATTTTGAGTACAATGTGGTCAGATATTATAACTTGATAAAATAGTGGGATACTAACAAGGTAATTAAACTTATCTCAAATAACATATTTTGGCAATGAAAATAATATAATAGGATTTATTTTATTTTGTTGTGAAAAATTCTAATCTCATCAATATCCCTGCTATACATACTAAAGAAATAAAACATCCTCTTAAATAGAAACATCAAAGAGTGGTACAGGTTATTACACATTGTACTATGTGAGGAACAAATTATTTACATATTTGAGGCCCCAATTCCTAACCTTCCAGCTAATGATATGAGTGAGGACGAGCTCTTTATCTTCTTCAAAAATATTTATGACTCTTTATATGTCTAGTTTTTATGCTATAATCCAGAAATAATGAAATCTATAAGTATTATGAGAACATGGATTCATATAGCATGTTGAAGAATATATATGATCTTTATCACAAGAGAGTTAGACAGGAGTAGTTTATGATGTCCAAGCATCTCTTCACGTGAAAAATTTTAGAGGGTGTGCTAGCTAGACCTCATCTAGTCAAGATGATGGGATACATTGAGCATCTCAGTATTCTAAGGTTTATGGTATTTAATTAATTGAACACCAATCTCATACTTTATTCACTCCCTTATAGCTTCTTTAACATTTCTTTGAATTTTAATATGAACAATGTTGATAAGTCTCTCCCAGATATCATTACTCTTCTTTTCCAGGCAGACAAGGACATTAAGAATAGAAATCCTTATGTTCTTTTGGAAAATAAAAGGAAAGAAAAGATGAAAGGTCACAATAATTACTCTAATATTATATCTCCTTGGCAAAACTCATCCAAGAAGAAAAAGTTCAAAGAGATATAAAGGGAATCAGATAAAATAATTTTTCATGTGGAAAGAGAGGCCATTTGAAAAAGAACTGAACCGTGAAAAATAAATAAGGGTAATCTTAAGTTCCACTCATTATTAAGTAAAATACGTCTATTTATATAAACTTGGTATTAGATAAAACGTTTTATGTATAAATTTGTCTCTAATTACAAGGACCAAGTGGATTTAAAATAATTTTATGGGGTAAGGTTGATCTTTGATCTACTAATAAGAGTAGAATACATTATATGGATATTGGTGATAACCAAATTACATTTCCAATATGACTGTTCTTATTTTAATGATTTTTTATTATGTTCAAAGCATTACCAAAAATGTTATTTCTATATCTAGACTTGATATAGATGGTCTTATTTTAAAATTTGGTAATAGAGCTACTAATTTTTTAAATATAGAATATAATATGGAATGAAATATATAAATAATTTTCTTTAGTCATTTTAATACCAAAACAATGTTTTAGTAATCGATAGAAAATCCAGTTCGCATTAATCGCATCGCACCCAACTATGGAATCATCTGCTAGGTAATGTTAATTTAATAAACTTAACAAAATTACATCAATATGATTATTTTTATTCTATTAAAATTAAACTACTTGTTATATGTTACATTTTATAATAATAGAAAATGACTAAAGCTCCATTTAGTGAAAAGTTTTAAAGGGATATAGAGGCTATTTAATTGGTTCATACATATGTGCGTATATCATTTCCTATTAAAGTAAGGGGTTTATGATCATAATTTATAACTTTTACCAATGATTTAAGTAAATATGGATATGTATAACTAATTATATATAAATGAGGTTATTTTGAGAAATTAAAGGATTGGTGTAATGAATTTTAGAATCAATAATTTAAGAAGATAAATAAAATCTTCCTACACCATGGTAGAGAATATCTTAACTAAGACTTTATTGATTATCTATGGGAGTTAGGGATATTATCCAAATTAATACTCCTTATACAATATAATAGAATTGTGTAACTGAATGGAAGAACTAAACCTTGTTGGACATGGTGAGATCATTTAAAAGACATGGAACTATTTCATTATACTTTTAGGGATACACATTATAGATAATATAGTACACACTAAACCATGTGAAAACTAAAGTTACAAATGGCATTCCATAAAAAATTTTGTGAGGATATAAATCTATGTCATCTAACATACGTGAAAAGAGATTTGAAGCATTTATTAATTCCTTTTTAGGTAACAAACATACACCACAAGGAAAAAATTATATATTTATAGGATATCCCAAGGAAACAAGGGGATATTACCTATACAACCTTTTAGATAAAAAGGTAATAATTTAAATACATACCATGTTTCTCGAGGGATAAAATAACCAAAATAGAAGATAAGATAGAGATAGACTTTAATGATGTTGTGGATTAAGATACATAAGAGTTGGTACAAGAAAAAAGTCAAAAAATTCTTATGGAAGATGATGTTATAGAGACATAAGTACTACATAAGATAACTAGAGAGGTTAGAGAACAAAAAATATATGATTTTCTAGTAACCAAAATTTATAATAATTATATGTTTATAATAATTAACCTATTTCCAATATGAAATTAGTAAATAGAACAAATGATACTAGATGTAAAGAATCCAATAATTCTAAAATAAATTCCATGTACCAGAACCATGTCCATATTTTCGTAGATCTGCTATTGGATGTAAATTATAATGGTTATAAATATATATTTATGAAGAAAATTTATATTCAAGGTATATTTAATAGATATAATATTAGAATGGTTTCAAAAGGGTTTAAACAACATTATGGAATTAACTATGATGACATTGTTTTACCAATTTCTATGTTGAAATCCACCAGAATTTTACTTGACCTAACAACTTACCATGATCATGAGATTTGGGAAATGGGTGACAACACAAACTTCTTTGATTGGAACCTTATGGAAGATGTTTATATAGAACAACCATAATAATTTTTTACTCTAAAATATGCAAATAATGTGTGAAAGTTATATAGGTACATTTATGGATTAAAATAATAAATCAATCCATAAAACATTAACTTCAGAGAATCAATACTTGAATTTTGTTTCATAAATATTGAATATAAACCTTGTGTATATAGGATATTTAGTGGGATTGTGATAATTTTTATAATAGTATATGTTTGTACAATATTACTTAATGGAAAGGAGATACTAGAATTAAATTTCCTTAAGATGTGGATGAACACATGCATCTCCATGAAGGAATTAAGTGAAGGAATAAACATTCATGGGATCAAGATCCATCATGATATATCTAAGAGGATACTTGGACTAATTAAAGGAAAATTTATTATATAAAACATTGATTTTATCTTATATTAACTGAAACACTTTATTTAGCTTGAGTTATATGCAACACTAAACTTAGCTCACGTCACACGCAAGACTGAGTTTAAACAAAATGTGAAATATTATCAAAATATTATTAATTAATATATAGTTATAAACTAGATATTAAATTGTTATTTATGAATTTTCATAAATACTTTTTTTAAAAATTATTCCTATTTATTGATTTTAAATAAAATTAGAATCATTTAAATGAAAAAGAAATGTTTTCTGAAAAACTGTATTTTTATAAAAGATAGTTTAATTGTACTTTGCTCACAAAAATAAAAATTAATTTATAAATATCTTGAAATTTTATTTTAAAAAATAAAATTAATTTTTGAAATTAAAATATCAGAATTAACTTTTGGTGACTTTTTGGGATTTTTCTGAAAAGATTCATTTTTTGATGAATAGTGAAAAATATTGAATTTTAATTTACAATTGTATTTTAGTTTAAAACATTTATAATTTTAAACTATATTTTGAGTTTATTTTAAATTAAAATTATTTAAATTATATATTAATTAATCAAATTAATATCATTTTAATAATTTTCATATTAAAGTTCGATATAAAAACATTGCAATCTTTTGAATATTTTCCTTTAACCACCCGCTTTGTCTCCACGTCTGCAGGTTTAATTTTAAATAATAATTTTCCAATAACATGAATTGAATTAAGAAAAATTTATTAAATATTAGTAATAAACATAATATATAATTTATAATAAGTTTAATGTCAATTTTTATAAAAATAAATATTGAAAATAATAAAAATTATTTACTATGGTTAAGGAAAAAACTGATTTACCGATGGGTTAAACTAAAAGGATAAGATTTATAAATGACTTAATTGTTTTCCAAAACCAATTGGATAGATATATATCATCACTTATGAACTTATTATATATTTTTATGAGTTTTTGGGAAACTTTTCCAAGAAGGTGACCTATATAATAAGTTAAGTTAAGAAAAAGACAAAAACAACACCTTTCTTACTTTCAATATCTATAAAGCATTGAGATAGAGAAAAACTACTAAATATGTTTGATTAAAAATATTATTTTGAAATATCATGATTTTTATTATCATGATAATTTATTTTAATTTTTTTTGAGATGAAATAATTACATTAAGTTCTTAAGAAACACCAACACAATAATTATTTAGCTAATAATTAAATAAAATAAATGATGATAAAAATATTAAAAGTGAAGTAAATTGAATAAATTATTTTGTTCCATTAATTTTTAGATGGATATTTCATGTTAAATATTTTTTAACATAATATATTCTAATTCCATCATTGTTTTGATACTTTTTTTAAATTCGAATTAAATAAATAATGTCAAAATTGGCATCAACGTTATTTTATAATAAATAATATTTTAATAAATGATTTAAAATTTATAAAACTCATATATTCTAACAATTAATTTTAAAATATTAATAAATATCATATATTTTCCATTAATGGACCAATTTTTCTTTTATAAAGAACATATTGACCCCTAAATAGTAAAAACTTTGTTAGCATGGTTAAGGTTAAGGCGGTGTTTTTATACATTACATGCGATTGTGTTAAAATTAGTTTCCAACACACATATGATTTATATTTTATAATTGATATATAATATTTATAATTAGTGGGTAAAAATTATATTATAAGGATCAATTTAGTTTATTCTTAATGAATAAATTACCTAGGTTAAAAATACCATATAACGTAGTGATTTTTTTTTGTAAAAGTAAGGAAATATAGAAGTTAAGGAAAAAAATGTCTAAAAAATATGTTTAATTATCTGGTTTAAGTTTTTATAGACCATATAATCCCTACACACCTTTACTTATAAATTTTTAAGAAACCTTGGGAAATAGAGGCCTCACAATAGTAAAAACTTTTGGGTATTTACAAAAAATGCCACTCCTTATCAACTATAAAGGGGCACCCAATGCCCTCACTTATTAACATCACCAAAGAGATTTTTCTCAAAAAAAAACCTACAAAAATAACTTCCAAACTTTACTAACCACATCCTATAAGATATAGTTTGAGAATAAAGCAAACCTAGGAAGGCTTTAGTGAAAACCTAAATAGGATACCTGAAGAATAATTAATGTTCTTCAACAAGCATCTATGTTTTATTTTTTTATCCCCATACTTAAATTATTAAACCATTATTATATAATAACATAAGTATTTTACATATTATGGGATGCTTTTATAATATGGTAATTACCGAAAACCATGTAACAACCTAAAATTTTATAAATAAAATTCCCTTTTTGATGAATTAAATTCCATATTAGGTATTATGGTTATAGAAAACTCATGAACTTCCTTGGTTTTATTATATCCTATAAGATTGGAAATACTATTAAGAATAATAAAAAATGATAATATATCCATTGAATAATGATTATATAATTAATATAAATTAAGGGTTTTGACAAATCCAATTAACACAAACAAAAGAAGCGATGCCTTGACCAGTAGGATTGTACTATATGAAGCCCATTTATCAGAGATTCATAAGGAGATAAAATATATAGGATTTTACCTTTACCAATCCCAATATGTAAACTAAATCATGAGATAAACTTTTTATGGGAGAAGTTAGATCTCATTGAGATCACAACCAAAACTATATATACCGAACCACCCCATGAAAGTTTCACAATCACACACCCTACCCTTAAGGTGTTTTATGGATTAATAAATAGATATTTATCAAGTCCCTACCAATATGAATATGTATATTTTATTTTCAACAAAATAATGGTTATATTTAATCCTTATTATTGTTACATTATAAATGATTTTTGTATTTTGATTTGATAAAACACAAATTATATTTTTGGGTAATATATAGGTTCAATTAAGAAAATTATTTTGATAAATTAATTAATTTTTGAAATAAATGATATTTTAATAAAATATTGTTAATAAATAATATTTATTAAGCATATTGGATAATATGATTTTATGAATTAAAAAATAATTTTTATAAGGGTTCAAAAAATATTATTATAAAAAACCTATCACTTATCAATAAATGTAAATTCATATTTTAAAAGTGACAATTCACATATTGAGAAAATTATTTAGAAAAAATAAACATTATTTTTTTAATTAGAATGTTAAAATTATCCAATAGTGGTTTTTTATAATTTTACAATAGAATAAAATTTTCAAGTAAAAATTAAATACAGTATAAATATACGATGTGTATTATGACATATTATTGACCAAAAAAATGATTTAATAAATACTAAAATGGTATAAAAGACCAAATATATATTTATCCTTGAAAATAATGTGATTTATAGGTTATTTTATTAATTTTATAAAGCCTTTATGAATACCTCAAAACCTATATTATATATAAAGGTTTCAAAATCATTTCTTTAAGAACACGACTCAATTACACATCATGAGGGGTAATATTTTAATGAGTTTGGACCTTGGACATATAAAATAATTAAAGACACTTCCATTTGGAAGAAAACATGGGAAAAAACCATGGGATGTTTTGTGGTTTTGATTTCAATATTATATAGAGTCCAAAACCTACGTTTGAGAAATAATAAAGAACTCCCCACTCATTTCCTATAAAAACCCACCCAATATCCAATTACTCTTCACTAAAAAACCTTGGTTATCATAATTAATATTATATACCATCTATATAGTACTCCCAAGGTTCCCCAAGCTCTCATAAACCTCCTCCCAAGCATTTGGAATCACCCTCTCAAGGTAAGGGATCCTCTCCTTCTCCTTATTATTCAAGAATATACATTATATTATTCTCTTTATATAAAATTAATAATGTTGGTATATGTTCTTAAATATCCCCCTTAATTAAAAAATGATTTATAAATTTTTATATATCACTTTAACTCCCATTAATACCTCTCATGAAACTTTATGTGCACCAGTTATGCTGTCGAAATTTAGTAAGGGGCATTTCTTGCTCCTCTTTATTCAAGAATCTTATTCACTTTATGCCTTTTATTTCTAATTACTAATACTGGGATATGATTTTACACATCCTTATTACTGTAATATATTTTAAAAAATGATTATATTCCCCTGTTTCTCCAATTAAATCATTTTATGAATCTTAATGTTCTACCATTATACTGCCAAAATTTCACTGTGATTTTTCCATGCCAAATTTTTTTATTTTGAATACCATCACTATTTCCACTCAAGAATATTCACCCATACATACCAATAATTATTTTATTTTGGAATTAATTGTATTTATTCCACCCTCATTGATCAAGGAATTAAATATGATGAAATATTATCCTATGTTGAATGTTCTATGTGAAACAATTATGCATGTACATGAAATGAAAGAGATGGGTGTTTCCAAAATTATATATCCCTCCAATTTATTGGGTAATGTTATAGTATCATAAGATGTCATTTCAATGATTAAGTAGTAAAATTAACCCATTATGTGACCTTTTTTCACAATTTTATGATGTCTTGGAGGTTATCCTTGACCCGTGTTTATGATATTTTGTGTAGATTTCATTCCATATTTTCCCATGTTTCCTTTTTGTTATCATGATATATCTTGTCTATTTGTTCATGTTTATTATTCTCAACCTTTTCATGTCCCATTTAATTACCTAATACATAACATGTAATGATTTCTTCACATTATTCCATGTTTATTCCCTTACAAGGATTTATAGATCACCCCTTTCTTATAAATGTTGATAGGATATTCTATCCAGTTTTAAGTATATATAATATTATGAGAATGTTAAGGACGTTTTCAATAATTGTGTTGTACCCCCTATTTTAAGTTGTTATGTAATGTAACGAATTACCCAAATACACTATAATTCTAAATATTCATGGTTTTATTATGTATACTCTTATGTAATAAATCATTAATTAATGTTTAATAAAGACACAGGTTACCATAGTTGGTATCAAAGGAAAGTTTAGTTTTTTTGTTATTAGGATTAGAAAATTATAGTAAAAGCCTTAAGGATAAGTCTAAACATAACAAGTCATCCCTAAATTTTGGTAAAGTATAGAGTAAGTGGATTTTATGAAAATACATCCTTGTAAAGATATTATAAGTGGAGGGGATCTAACATAGATGTACCTAGTGGTAAAACCTAAAAACACCGCATTAGGCTAGACTCAGTCAAGAATTGGTGAAAGACTACGGGCCTTGTTTTACACCTTGATTGGCACCACTGGGGGATATTCATTGGTAAATTAAAAAGATCATTAAGAAAAATTATTAAGGGAATAAAAATTCCCATAAGTGTATATGTTAATGAATAGACTGTTGATAATATAGATTTAAGCCTATAAATTCATAAGTTAAGGAATAAATGTCATTTAAAAACTATCCCTTTATTTTTTTGGATTAATTTATATCCATTTAGTAGTTTAAAAATACTCATCCCTAATTTTCCATTTATTCTAGCCAATGTACAGAAATATGAGGAACCAAGTAAACAACCAATTTGAGGGGAAATTTGATGAATGTCCCAATGATATTCCCAACCCTATGGGAGAAGGAATATAAAACTTTATGAAGATACTCTGTTAGCCGACTTCAGTTATGAATTAAAATCGGAATCAGGAAGAACACCCGAATCCCCCTAAGAAAGAAAATGATTCAATTGAGAAATTTATGTGACAGTGGCCTCTAAATTTCAATGGATCATCTGATCCCTTAATCATTGAATAATGGATCAACTCTATTGATAAGATATTCTCCATATTTCAATATTCTGAGCAAGAGAATGTTATTCTGGAAGTATATCATATGAAGGGAGAATCTAAAAACTAGTGGAAATTGATAAAAATATGAAGCCCGAGGAAGAGATCAAATTGATGGGGTGGAAGGAATTATCGAAAATGTTTTTTTACAAATATTATCCCCACACTCTATGAATTAAAATAGAAAGGGATTTCCTTTTCCCCAAGAGAAATGCGATGAATCCATTAAGGCGTATGAGGAGACTTTACAAAACTTTCATGATCCAACTCCAACTTTGTTGTTACCCCTGAATAAAAAGTTGACCACTTATTTAGTGGGATACAACATAGTATAACAAAATCCCTAGTGATCCAAGAAATTGATAGCTATGAGGAAATTTTCTGTTATGACCCATAGTCGAAATGAATATTGGCGAATATCAAGGGTCTCACAGAGATAAGAAGTGGAAAGTATATCCAAATCTAGGAGGTGAAATGGAAAGAAATATAATGGTGTTAAGAAGTTTTAACATCCCACTTTTCAAAAGTGCTAAAATAAGAACCCAAGAAATTACCTAAAGTGGATGAGTAAATTATTGAGGCATGGGAGGGAAGAGAACATAGATAGTGATTTTTGATGGTATAAACCCACCAATATAATGGAAGAGAGGAATTATCCAGTAAACCCTTTGACTTTTATCCAATGTGTTAGCTAAAAGGTACAAGTTCCCTTTGAAAACCAAGTATCTAAGACAACGGTGGTCAGAGAAAATTATCCCCAACAACCACCAAGGCAGCATGGGAAAGTTTATTCCATTACAACTAGTAATGTTTTCCCCAATAATGAAGTGGTGGAATATATTCTAGTTATTCATTTATGAATAGAGAACATACTTTTTGATTCTATTTGTACACATTCCTTTATATTAGTCATGTTTAGTAGAACTATGAAAACACCACCACAAATCAAGGAAGTAGACATGTCAGTTAAAACAAAAAATAGGGAAATTACTTCATCCTATGTATATAACTCCACCTCTATCAAAATTTGTGGTTTTAACTTCCCATTGAACCATGTGATACTCCCTTTAGTGGAATTTGATTCAATTCTGAGCATAGATTGGATTTCCTTATATTGATCCAATTTTTTTTCCACAAGTAGGAAATCAATCTCTATATCATGAAACGTCCCCTGATTCTATTCAACTACAAGGAGGGGGATCAATCTTCTTTAAAAAAAAATCTAAAGCATGGATATTATTTACCCATGAGAACATGTATCTATCTCAAATGATTTATTCTAAGGAAAATATCACCCTTGAAGACCTGTACAGTTTGAGGGAACATGATGATGTGTTTCCTGAAGAATTTCATTATCTTCCTCCTCATCGAGAGGTAGAATTTTCAATCAAGCTTATACATAGGGAATTCTAATTATCCAAGACTCCATACAAAATGAATTTTTTGGAACATAATAAGCTAAATAAAAAATTATAGGATAATCTAGATAAAGGGTCCATATGCCCAAGTGCTTCAGCATGGGGTTCACTAGTTCTATTTGTAAAAAAGAAGGATGGTTCAATGTTCCATTGAATTTATTATCATGATTTTAATTGGATCACAATAAAGAAGTATCATATACCATGTATTGATGAATTTTCTTATCATCTATGTGGGGACCAATAATTTTTCAAGGTGGATATTCGTTCAGGGAATTATCAAGTAAGGGTAAAAGAAGATATCCCTAAAACTACTTTCTGTATAGGGTTCATGCACTATGATTTCATAGTAATGCCATTCGGGCTCACTAATTCTTTACAAATATTCACAGAATTAATGAATAGAGTCTTTAGAGACTACCTAGACATATTTGTGGTAGTATTTAAACATGATAGTCTAATATACTTAAAAATCAAGAAGGAGCATAAGGATTATCTGAGATCTATGATAAAGACCTTCTGAAAATATAATCATTATGAAAAGTACAAAAAATTTTAGTTCAATTTGAAGGAAGTCTCATTATTGGGAATATTATCACAAGAAATTTGATATCTACAAGGCCTTCGAAGAAAAAATTATTTGAAGGATGGATGAAGACAACATAAGTGATATATATCTATAGTTTCCTTGGATTATATAGGTACTATAATATATGTTTTATAAATTTCTCATTATTTTCAAACCATCTAACCAAAATAACTCAGAATGGAGACATGTTTTTTGGAATGATGAATATGAAGATATCTTCAAGGAGTTGAAAAAGCTGCTTATCACTATACATGTACTTACTCTACACAATGGTGAGGATCTTTTCTTGGTGCACAGTGATGCTTCAAATAAGGGCTTGGGATGTGTGTTGTTGAAAAATGACAAAGTGACAGCCTTTGCTTCAATTCAATTAAAATTTAATGAACATAACTACCCAACACATGATATGGAGTTAGTTGTAGTGATCTTCACATTGAAAATATGGTGGCATTATCACTTTGGGGTGAAGTGTGAAATATATAGAGATCATAATACCCTAAAGTATATATTCACACAAAAAAGATGATTATGTGCTTGTGAATATGGTTAGATATGATTAAGGTACATGAATGATCAATACACTAGCATCCTGGGAAAGAAAATAAGGTGGATGATTCCTTAAGTAGAAAGGATCCAAAAAATTTATCATTGATCTTAGACATGAAAATAATGGATATATGAATCATAAATGAAAAAAAATTATCAATACTTTTATAAATGATTTCTCAACTATCCCTTATGGAGAGGTTAATGAATGATCAATGTTATGGTGTGGGAATTCAGAAGAAATTTGAAGCTATAAGAAAAGGAAGATCCATGGAGTTCAATATTAACGAAGAAGGAGTCATAAGATTTGGGTCACAACTATGTATACCATAAAATCCCAAGTTAAAGAAAAAGTTATTGGATGATTCACATAGTTTGACCTTATCCATCTATCTAGGAAGAAAAAAGATGTATCAAGATATACAAGATCACTATTTTTGGGACAATATGAAGAAAGAGATAATGAAATATACTTCACAATGCCTTTTATGTCAGCAAGTGAAGGATAAAAGTAAAAACTCCAAGGGTATGACAAAAAAATTACACATACCTAAATAGAAATGGTAAAACATTACCATATAATTTTTCACTTGTCTTATAAAGACCTCAATAGGAAATAATGCTCTATGTGATGGGGAATACCTTCTTACAAAGACTGATCACTTCATTACAATTCAAGAGGAATTATCACTTGATCCAATTTCAACGATATTCATTAGGAAAGTGGTGAGGCTTCATGAAACAACACTATCGATTGTATCTGATCTATATCTAATATATACCTACAAGTTCTGGAAGAGTCTCCAATATCCTCTAAATACCATGTTGAACTTCACCACGACTTATAACCCTCAAAATCATTTCCAATATGTGGAGACTATCTAGACACTCAAGGAAATGTTTAGAACATGATCAATTGACTTCAAGAGAGGATGGGATCAACATATACCTCTGGTTAAGTTCTCAGACAATAATAGTTTACACTAAAGCATATAACTAGACCCCTATGAATCCATTTATGAGAAGAGGTATAGAACACCTGCATAATGGGATGATGTTAGGGAACACAAACTGCTAGGTTCTGAAATGGTGGAAAGGTTCAAGACCATTCAATAGCACATCAAGGATACTCAGAATCAATATAAGACCTATGATGATAATGACCGATGAGACCTAGAGTTTGAGGTTATAGAAAAGGTATTCCTCTACATATCTCCATGGAAGAAAATATTGATATTTGGGATGAAGGGAAGGATTATTCTAAGAAACATCAATCCCTTTGAGATCCTTGATCACATTGGAGAAATGGACTATCAACTAGAACACCCACCTAAACTATCTTAAGTACATGATGTATTCCATGTATAACTCTTGAAAAAGTTCATACCAGACCCATCACATGTATTCAATCTGGATGTGGCACCATTTGATAATGATTTTGTACATGAGGAGTATCTATTGAAGATATTAGATCATAGAGACAAAGTTATACTAAATATGACAATGAACTTGGTTAAAGTGGTATGGTGAATCCACAAGTTTGAAGAGGTGACATGGGAACCAGAAGATGCAATGAAATAGAGTAACCCTTAATGTTTTAGTGTGTGAAATGAAAATTTAGAGTATGAAATTCTTGAATGGGGGAATATTGTAATGAGCCAAAATTTTATAAATAAAATTACCTTTGTAGTTGAATTAAATTCCCTATTTTGTTTTATGATTATAGAAAACACATGCAACTCCTTAATTTTATTATATCCTATAAAATTTAAAATAAATTTAAACATCATAATAATTTATAATATCTCCAATTAATAGTGATCAAATTATTAGTATAAATAAAGGGTTTTGAAAAATCCAATTGACACTGACAAAGGATGTGATAGCCTCGACCAGTAGGATTGTACCCTATGAAGCCCATTTATTGGAGATTCCAAGGGAGGTAGTATCACTAAGATTTTTTCTTTACCAATACCATGCTAATATCCAATAACTAATGAATGAGTGAAACTTTTTACAGGATAAGTTCAAGCTCATCGAGATCATGACCCAAACCATGTTTGTCGAACCAACCCATGAAATTATCACTGTCATACACCTTACGATTAAGGAATTTACTTGTGTAATTAAGGGATATTTATCAATACCCTAACAATATGTATATGTATTTTTTATTTTCAATAGAATAATGGTTATATTGAATTTTTATTATTTTTAAATTATAAATGATATTGGATTTTTATTTGATAAAAAAATTATTTTTGGGCAACATGTAATTTCAATTAAGACATTTATTTTGAAAAATTAATAAATTTTTAAAATAAATGATATTTTAATAATATTTTTATTATTAAATAACATTTATTATGTATAGTTGATAATATTATTTTACAAAGTCAAAAATAATTTTTATAGAGGTTTGAAAATAGTTATTATAAAAAAACCCAAAATTTATCAATATATGTCAATTATTATTTTAAAATATGAAATTAAAATGTTTTGATAAATATTTAGAAAAAATAAACATTGTTTTTGAATCATACTATTGAAATTATCTAATGGTGAATTTTTCAAAAATTTCCAAGACAGTCAAATTTTCAGGTAGAAATTAAATACGGTATAAATATAAGGTGTGTATCATAGCATAATAATGAACCAAATATGATATAATAAATTCTATAAATGGTATCCATGAAAATATATATGTTTATAATATAAAATAATTTGATTTTTAGGTTATTTTATTAATTTTATAAATCATTTATGAATCCTCCAAAACCTATATTATATTTCAAGGTTTTAAAATCATTTTTTAATAACATGACTCACTTACGCATCACCATGGGTAATATTTTAATACTTTATACCATTTTACTTATAAAATAATAAAAAATACTCACCTTTGGAAGAAAACATGGGAAAACACCATGGTAATGTTTTTTTTGATTAATTTATTACATATAGTCCAAAACATTTGTTTGAGAAATAATAAAGAAGTCCCCACTCATTTTCTATATTAAAACACTAAATATCCCATTCCTATTCACTAAAAAACCTTGTATAATGTACCTACTATTCCATCCCATCTATTTAGTCCTACCAAGGATCCCCCAAGCTCTCAATTAGCTCCTCCCAAGAATTTGGAATCACCCTCTCATGTTAAGGGATCCTTTCCTTTCCATATTTATTCAAGAATCTATATTATCTTATTACCTTTATCTCTAATTATTAATATTGGGATATGTTCTTCCATATCCCCCTTACTACCCATATGATTCTTAAATGATGATATAACACTGTAACTCTAATCAATATCTCCCATGAACCTTTATGTGAACCCATTATTCTTCTGATATTTAGTAGGGGATCCTTTCCTTCTCATCATTATTCAAGAATATTATTTATTTTATACCTTTTATTATCAATTACTAATGTTAGGATATGATTTTAAAAATCCTTATTATTGTATATTTATTTCTAAATGATGATAGACCCATCTCAATCTCATTAAACCATTTTATCAATCTTTAAGTACTGGCATTTTGCTTCCAAAATTTCACTATGATTTTTCCATGACAAACCTTTTTTATTGTGAATACCGTCTATATTTCCACTCAAGGGTATTCACCTTGACACACCCATACTCATTTGGTTGTGGAATTCCGTGTATTTATTCCAAACTCTTTGATCATAGAATTAAATATGATGAAATATGATCATATGTTGAATGTTATACGTGGAACACTTATTCATGTACATTATATGAAAGTGACTTGTGAACCTATAATTATATAGCACTCTAATGAATTGGGTAATTTTTTTGTCTCATGAGATGTCATGAAGAGGTTTAGGAAGTGAACCTAATCTATCATGGGACTTTTTCCACCTTGTTTTCATGTCTTTTATGTTATCCCGGAATTATGTTTATGATTTCATGTTTAAAGCTGTTTCCACTTTTTCACGTGTTTCATTTATGTTATCATACTACATCATGTATATTTGTTCATTTGTATGATTCTCACCATTTTTATGTCCCATTTAATTTCCTATTGTCTAACATGTAATACATTATTCATGTTATTAAATGTTTATTCCCTTACTAGTATTTATAGCACACCCTTTTTTTATCTGTGTCCCTAGGTTATCCCATAAAATTTTATGTATGATGGAATATTATGATAGTGTTAAAGAAGTTTTTAATAATAGTGATGTACCCCTTATTTTATGCTATTATGTAATGTACCTAATTACTTAAAGACTATAGAATTATTGATATGATGGGTTTTATTTATACAATGATGTAATAAATCATTAATTAATTTGTAATAAAGACATGGGTTATTATAAACCATCTCCACTACCATTAAATGGGTTATGAACTCATCGTTCATGTGTAAGAACGACTACCGCCGCATGAACTGATGTCATTCATTATTCCATTACCATATCTCATGGTTGGGTATGATGATGGATATAAAGTATATATAATATATTTATAACATGATTATACCTATAGAGTCATTATATAAAATATAAATTTTTTACCTTCCATTCTATAGGAGACAGGATAACACCCCTCATGTGTAAGACATACTACCGCCTCACAAAGCGATGTGATTCATCTTTTAGTAATTTTTTACATAGAAGGTTATAAGAATAAATTTAATAATTATATGCGATATAAATGACATAATTATGATATTAATAAAATATTTTCATTATTTAATGGTAATATAACATTTTATTTCTTATATTTTTACTCGCTTAAAGATGATAACATCATTCGTGTACATGTGGACAACCGCCTTCACAAAGTGATGTGACTCTCTTTTCATCAACACACTGCATGGATGATATACATAAGTATATAATATGGTATATATTATATTATTATAATTCTATAAATTTAATATATTAAATACCTTTTTCTATAATGATCATTGGGAAATTGAAATGTTACTCATGCATACGTACGACCTACTATCTCTATGATCGTAACAAACATTATTTTTCATAACCGTATTCCATGATTGATTTTTGATGTAAAATTGATTTAAAAATATGATAATTAGGTAATGATTATTATTCTAGAGATGATATTAATATATAATATACAAAAGAATCATATTTCTCATGACAAAACACAGATTATAAAACAAGGCAATTAACACATGGAATAATGAAAATAATGAAAGATTATTAATGAAAAGGTGATACGATGAAATAAAGTGATCACATATGATTTTATAAATATTAATATGGTTTTGGTGTAATTTATTAACATGTTTAAAACCACTATACTAGAGTTTAAATAATGTTTAATCAAAAAGAAGCGTGAGGTAAGGGATTTTGACTTAATTTACATTCCATTGATACTTACTTATTATGATGCACCAATTCAATTTTATTTGGTAAATATAATTAAAATTTGACATTTAATACCATGATTAATTCATACTTAATGGAATTTAAGGTTCAAAATTTAATTATTTCATCCAAGTGGATTTTACTTGAAAATTACCACGTGGTAAAAGTTATTTTACAATATCAGTTTCTTTTGTGATTTTAATATTTCTCTTGAGACAATCACTTTATTTTAATAATTTTAATGGAAATTACATTTATATTAAATATCCATATCATTTAATTATGGATATTATTATTTTATAAACATTATACAATTTTTACATATGGTTTTCACATTGAATGTTATTTTTTTATCTTGGGAAATCTTGATAAATCTGTATCTTTTAATCAATATAGATATTTCATGATAAGACACATTGTTCATGAATTAAATATACTATTCGATATATGTGGAATGAATTATACATAATAAATAAGGGGGGGGGGGGGTTCCTGATATAGATAGGTCATAGATGCATCAATAGGTATCATGAGACAAAATTAGTTGGAAAAAATCTATGAGTTTGTAACCAGTTATTTTAAACTTTTTTGTGAATGGTATTTCTAGTGGATATATAATTTTCCAAACCCGATGGGTTTATAACCAGTAGTTAAAAACTATATTGTAGATATTTATTGCTGGTAAAGTTATCATGTTTCTAGAAAACATGATGCCCAATAATTAAGAATTTCCTTCATCGAGAATTTAGTTGTTGTTATTGTTATCCATGATATTTTTACATTGATATTATCTATGGATTCATTTCATTATTATTTTATTGATTAAATAGAATATGTTTTTATTTATTTAACTTTACATATTTATTCTACCTTATCTTACCATGATATTTAAGTTATTTTAATGGAACGTGTATTCAATTATTTACTTTTCCATTATGATTATTATTATTTATTCACGAAAGCTTCTACTATAATTACCCCTTATTGAAAAATTGATCTCACCCTTATTTTTTTTCCTTTACCAGGAATCTAGGAAGTGTACTATGACTGATATGAAAAGATATACTAGAGGTAATAATGATATTATCAAAAAAAATATGTTGTAATTTGTGTACTCTGGTGTAATATGGGAATCATGCATGTACCTTGTTCACCATTACTACTAAACTATTTAGTCCTTAGAGACGCGATTCCTTGTATCATATGACAATGTAATAAATCTGACATTAGATATAGGCAACAAGGATCTGGTTCTCTATAGTTGTTATCAGAGGAAAGTTTATTATAAACCTTGGGAACTAGATTTTTTAACAAATAGATTAGAGAACATAACCCTATGATATAATTTTAGGATATTATAGAATAAAATCCTAATGTTATTACAAGGAATAGAGTATGTGTGTTTTCTAGGAAGTACATATATATTTGGATAATACAAGTAAATGTAGTTATGGAATAGAAGTACCTAGGGGTAATAACTTTGAAAAGGGAACATTGGGTTAGATCTGATTGTCACCCAGTGCATGAAAACATGCCTTATTTCACACCTGGTTTGACCCTCATGGGAGATATGGTTAGGATAATTCATATTTTCTTCATAGACAATTATAAGTGATTTTACAAAACAGTTATCCCCAATGAAACAAGGTTTATGATTAGGATATTAGATATGCATAAAATTTTAAATTTATGTTAAGTATTTAACAAGATTTGGGATTATATATTATGTTTCATAATGATATCATCTATTCTAGTGTATTTCGTCATTTAAAAAGAGAACATAATAGAAGGAATTCGATTGACATCAATGAACTCAATCGAAAGAGTAATAATGATCATTTAATTGACGGGTTTAAGCCAATATTTTGAAGGGAACTAGTCTCCCAAGAATAATGATCACATGAGGACATACTATCATGTTCTAACAAGAAAGATAAATAATTATATAAGTATTATGGATTCAAAGGGAGACAATAGAATAGGGGAAAGAAAAGAAAAAATGTGGATAAATGGAAGTAGGGGAAGAGGGGGTTTCCAACATGTGATAATTGTGGAAATAAAAACCATGGTACTTGATTAAAATAAATGGGAGTTTTCTAAAAGTGTGGAGAGAATGGACACCATGCTTGTGATATAAAGGGAAAGTAAAAAAGTTTCTAATGTACAATGATTCAACTGTAATGAGATGGAGAACTACAAAAATCAATGTCCCAAGTGTCAATGTAATATACCTCAAAATAAGCTAATGGATCATGTTCAAGTTTATTATTCTACCATATATGAAGATGAATAATTAATTTTCTTGTTTTTAGAATCAATAATTATTTAATTTGAGTATTTTATCAATGATATTCTAGTTATAATAATTATGAAATGTATATAAGTATTTCACTGAAGTACTTTTTCTCTGAGAATTTGAAATATTATATTGAATGGTGCCAAGAAAAGTGATTCAGTGGCTGTTTGAATTTATTAGAAAACACATGATTGAGGGAAATATAACCCTTAATATGTTCTTGATGCTGAGATAATGGTGTTGGTATAATGAGATTATTGATATGGATGAAGTAAATTGGATAGTGATGAATACATTTCAATTGATTAATGATTTGTTAAAAAAGTTATTTATACTATCATTACTGATGTTTACAACATATCTGGATTTAAGGAATGAATCCAATAATCTATGTTTTACTTAAAAAATATGGAATAATTTATGTTTTCAATTTGGTTTTATGGTAATCTATGAAATTACCATGATTTAAGAGAATACACAATGAAGGTATTCATATGTTTGGTATGTGAAGATTAAGAGATTCTTCATATTATTTAGGGAATTAATGATAAGTTCATTTTGGAAATTTAGTAACCTTGTTTCTAAATTTTGGGATCTTAATATTTGGGAAGGGCTATTAGGTTAACCATTTATGAAATGGTTTAAGTTGAACATTGGATGAGGTTTTAGATATTAATTTATTATATTGGATAACTTTTGTAAACAATATTGGTATTGGAAAATACCTAGGGAGATAGAACAAGACTAGTTACTCTTTTATGGATCTTAGGATATGTTAAAAGTGAATTTTAGTGCTTCAGAAATAAAAAATTATTTTTTGGATATACATTTCTTAGAACAAGAGATGAATTAGAAATTGATCAAAGCACAACCATGGTATAAAATTGTTCTTATAAAATTAAAATGTACCATATACTCTTAGATAGTAAAGGAATTCCTAGACTCTACTAAAAAGATATTGAAACAAAATTTTATCCTAATACCTTCATTTTTGTTGAACTGGTGGTCTTTTAAATCATCATAGATTTATAGCTTTGAGGCCCTTAAATTTTTATTGATCATTCAATTTATTATGATCAATGACCTCTATCAATATCTATTAAGCCTTGGGATTTTGTATTGTCTTCCATGTCTATGATTTAATTTCCCACCAAATTTTACCTACTTGGAATCCAAGTCATGTGATCATTCCATATGACATTTTTTACTTCCCTTTCTATTAAGTGGATATTTTATTAACAATTTTTTAATGTGGGATTTTAAATAATTTTATTTTCAAATATCAAACCCTTGATTACCAAGATCAAGTTTAAATTTCATTAATAAAATTTATTTCATGTGTGGAGAATGTAAAACCATGAGATTTTAAAATAATAACATTATATTTGATAGTGTATGTGAAATAAAATACCATGCTTAGAAGAAAATAAAACAGTCCAAGACTATATGAAATATTTATTTTTAAAAAAATTAAATCTCTTCAGTATATTTAATTAAAATAAACAATTATTTCATCTTTAATTACACACAACACTATGTTTTTCTTACATTACACATAACACTAAGTTTAGCTTGTGTCACATGCAACATCGAGTTTAAACGAAATGTGAAATACTATTAAAATTTTATTATTCAATATAATAGTTATAAACTAGCTGTAAATTTGTGGGTATAAATAGTAATAAATAAATTATGGAAATTATGGTTATATATTGATTATAATAAAATAATAATCATTTAAAATGGAAAGAAATGTTTTTTGAAAAACGGATTTTTAAAAGATGGTTTAATTGCGCTTTGCACACATAATTTAAAATTATCTTTTAAAACTTTTAGAAAATTTATTTTAAAAAATAATCTTCATTTTTTAAATAAAAATATAAGAATTATCTTAGAGTAAATTTTTGGTATTTTTAGAAAATGTTTCATTTTTGGATGAATAGTGAAAAATATTAAATTTTAATTGAAAAAAACAATTTTTGTGTAACTTATTTATAATGATAAATTATATTTTATTTTTTTGAATTAAAATTATTTTAATTATACATTAATTAATATAATTAATATAATTGGAATATTTTTCAAATTTAATTTTGATATAAAAATATTACAAACTTTCAAACATTTTCTCTTAAAAATCGGCTTTCTCATCGCCTCTGCGGGATTAATTTTAAGTAAATTTTTTTCCAATTCTCTGAATTGAATTTATAAAAATAGATTCCATATTTCAAATCATAATGATTTATTATTGATAATAAGTTATGATTAATTTTTTTAACAAAATTAATAGTGAAAACTATAAAAAATATTTATTGTGGTTAAGGTAAAAACTAATTTACCAGGGGGATAAACTAAGAGGATAAGGGTTAAAAATGACCTCAAATTTTTTAAAAACACATTTTACTGCCATATTTATAAAATTATGACTCTAGGATCTATTTTTATTTGTTTTGGGACAATTTTACATGAAAGTGATCCATATAATATGTTAAATAAAGAAAAGACAAAAACAGAACATTTTTTGTGTTTAATATTCATAACTTTTTGGGATAGGGAAAATAACATATATTTGGTTATAAATATTATTTTTAAATATAGATGTGTTTTTGTATCTTGATAATTCATTTTAATTATTTTTTATATAATTTAATTACATTAAATTCTTAAAAAACACCAACGTAATAATTATTTGGTTAATAATTAAATTCAACGAATAATGCTAAAAATATTAAAAGTGAAGTAAATTTAGTAAATTATTACATTAAATTATTTTTTAGATGAATATATCATGTTAAAAAGGTGTTAAAAACATATATTCAACTTCCATAATTATACAGATATATTTTTTAAAATTCAAATTAAATGAATAATGTTAAAATTGACGTTAATGTTATTTTATAATAAATGATATTTTATTAAATGATTTAAAATTACTAAACATAATTTCTTATACCAAGTGTTTTTTAAGTATTAATAAATATAAAATATGTTATATTCATTCATGAATTTTATTGTAAAATGGATACATTGACCACTAAATAGTAAAAACTATGTTAGCGCGATTAAGGTTAAAGCAGTTTCTTTGTACGTTACATGTGTTAGTGTTAAAATTAATTTCCAAAACATATAGAATTTATATTTTATAAATTATATATAATATTTATAATAATTTGTTCTAAATTATATTATCAGGATTATTTAATTTTTTACTTAAAGTATAAATTACCTAGGTTAAAAATAGTAGTTACTGTAGTAAAAAACCAAAATGGTAAAAGTAAGGAAACTTAGAAGTTAAGGAAAACAGTAGTTTAAAAATGTGTTTAATTGTGTGGTGTTTGTTTTTATATACCATATAATCTCTAAAAACCTATAATTATTAATTATTGAGCATCTTGGGGTAATATATACCTCCCAATAATGAATACTTTTGGGTATTTACAGAAATGTGACTCCCCCTCAGCTAGAAAGAGGAACTCACTCACCTAAATTATTCACACATCTCAAGACATTTGTGTCAACCCTACCATGAAATAATCACTTAAAAAATTCCCTAATCTCATCCTATAATACTTATTTTGGGTATAAATACAAACTAGTAAGGCTTTAGTGAAAACCCAATGAGGATACCTGGAGAAGATGTAATGTTCTTCAATGAGAATCTATTTTTTATTTCTTTCCCCACATTCATAAATTCTTATTAAAACATAATGATATAATAAATTAATCATATTATATATAATTGGATGTTTTTATAATAATTTCATGACCTAAATACATCTCCACTTTTATCAAATGGGTTATACAATCATCATTCATGTGTATGATATACTACCACCTTGTGAACTGATTTCATAGGTTTTTCCATTAACACCTATCAAAGTTGTGTATGTTGATGATTATAAAGTATATATATAATATTTATAACATAATTATTTCTATATAATAATTATATCATATAAAAATCCTTCCATTCATTCCTTACGAGATATGATAATGTCGCTCGTGTGTACGGTGGACCATCGACTCCAGAAACGATGTGATTTTTCTTTCACTAACACTTAAAATAAAAGGTGATAAGGATAAATTTAATAATTTTAAGTTATATAAATGAAGTAATTATGATATTAATGACATATTTATAATTCTAAAAAAATAATATATTTTTTATTTTTTACCTTTTCACTCACTTAAAGATGATAACATCATTCATGCACATGTGGACTACAACCTTCATGAAGCGATGTGACTCTATTTTCATCACAAAACCACACAGATGATATATAAAAGTATATAATATGGTATATATATGATATTATTATAATTAATTAGGGGTAATATATTACTTACCATCTTTCCATAATGATCATTGGAAAATGGAAACGCTACTCATGCGTATGTGTGACCTACTATCTCCATGATCGCATCATACTTCATTTTTCATAACCATATTTCATGATTGGTTTTAAAAGTAAAATTTATGTAAAATATTATAATTATTTCATGGTTATTATTATGTATTTTATATAACTATATAATATTTGCAGGAATAATATCTTTCATGACGAAATATGTGTGATAAAATAAGAAAATTAACACATGAAACAATGAAAATAATGAAAGATTTTAAATTAATGGGTGATAAGATGTTATAAAAAGATCATATATGATATTATAAATATTAATATTAATATGGTTTAATTTAATAATATGTTTAAAACCACAATACAGAATTCTAAATAATGTTTAATCAAAATGAAGCGTGAGGTAAGAGATTTCATATCAATTTACATTTCATTAAGACTTATTTTTTATTATTCACAAATTTAGTTTTATGTGGTGTATATACTTCCCATTTGACATATAATATCATGATTCATTAATAATACATGTTATTTTATGTTTATAATTGAATTATTTTATCAAAGTGGATTTGACTTGAAAATTACTAAGTGGGAAAATTTATTATAAAATCTCGCTTTCTTTTGTGATTGTTACCTTTTTATTGAAACAATAACTTTATTTTAATATATTTTCATTGTAAATTAAATTTATATTAAATATACATATTAATTCATGATGGATATTATTATTTCCTAAACCATATATAATTTTTACCGAAGGTTTTTACATTGAATGATATTTTTTTATCTGGAGAAATCTTGTGAAATCTTTATCTTTTAATTAATACATGTATTCGATGAGAAGGAGAATTGTTAATAAATTAAATTTATTATTTTATATGTGTTGAATGAAATGGAATTAGTATTTATTGTTTGGGGCCTGATATAGATATCCCCTTGATTCATTGAAAGGGATCATGAGACAAAATCAGTTGACAAAACCCAATCAATTCATAACCAGTAGTTTTAAAATGTATTGTGAAAGATATTTATAGTAGATATATTTTTCCAAACCCAGTGGGTTTGTACCTAGTAGTGTTAAAATTCATTGAGGATATATTTTTATGGTAAAGGTATCATGTTCTCATGAAAAATTATGTCCAATAATTAATTATTTCCTTCATAGATAATTCATTTTTTATTATTCCTATCCTTGAGATTTTCACTATGATGTTATCTTTGGATTCATTTCATTCTCATATTATTGAATAAAAAGAATGTTTTTTCAGTTTTTTAACTTTCCATATTGATTCTACCTTATCTTAACATGATATCAAAGTTATTTCAATGGAATGTGTGATCATTTATTAACCTTTCCATGATGATTATTGTTATTGATTCATGATGATTTCCAATTATTGTGCATTTGACCTCACTCTTATTTTGTTTTTATTACTATGAATACATGAAGTGTACTATGAATAATAATAATAAATGATATTATATAAGGAATAATAAAATTCTTGAAAAAGATTGTGTTTCATTTTTTATATTCAAATGTAATATGGAAATCATGTTTGCATGTGATTCACAAGGACTACTGAACTATTCGGTCTTGTAAGATAAAATTACTAGTATCTTATGCTAATATAATAAAGAAGACACCATATCTATGATATTGGGGTTTGGGTAGATACATTCTAAGATATGGATTTGGTTTATAGTAGTAAATATCCAATTCCATCCTAATTGATAAAAGTATAATGGTGGATCTTGAGAAGGAGAGTTGGTCACATTGGAAGATGAGGCCCATAATTTATCAGTATCATCTCTTGAGTGATTTTTATCAGAGAGGTGAGGTGACAATTAGTATAGTTTATATGGAGGAAATCATGTAATTCCCATTTAATAAATACTTATATTAGTATAATCATGAATATTTTTTGAGATCTAATATACTGAAGATCATTAGCAATTATATCTAGTGTATGTGGGGGTCTGTTGTAGTTGGTTCACTAGAAACATCTACTGTTTACATTATATTACATGTACATTATAAGTATTAATATTAATAAATATATTATCTCACATTGATTATTATTTTTCATGTCATTAATGTGATAATTTGATAGGATATTTTTTGTATTGAAAGGTCATAAAAGTTCCACATTATGTTGAGAACCTTGAAGTTCTATGGGGATATTCATAAAAATATTTCCTATAGTCTTGATAAAATTCTATGATATGATAGACAATATGTTTTCATGTAAATTTCATGATACATGTAAATAGATGAGACCTCATATCATGAATTACACACTTGGTAATTTTCAAGATAAGGTATTATGAGGATTGACTTGCTAGTATAAATTCCACATGACAATGTGTCCTCAGATATTCCTATCTAAAAATTCCTGTAATTATATTTAGACATGAGATCATTATTAATACTTATTATGAGTAGTTTAATTTGATGTATTGACAAAAAATTTGCTGTTCTATGTTCACCAAGAATTAGGATACATCGAGAACATCATGAGTGATATCTATTAATAAATAATTTAATGAATGATTTTTTCCTTCTGATTATGGAATATGATATCTCATACCCATTTATTTACATGGAACTATCAAACTAAAATTTCACAGCCATTGTGTGTTTCTGAGTTCATTCATGGATGTTAAATAAATATATATCAAGAACATTGGATAATGACATGGTCATGGATCATTGTTTATGTCAAAAAACCACATGATATGAGAAATATCTAGGATAACATGAATGTGTTGAGGTGAATCTAATCCAAAATAATCCCAAACTCCACCTAAGGATCTCGATTAATGAAAGATGAATCCTTCGTGAAGGAAAAGGGACTCATGAATGAAGTTGTAGCACTATGAAATATACTCTTATGATAATATAGTAATCATCCATGAAATCTATGTCTCCACCTCCATGGTGCCTATAAATACCCCTTTAATCCTTTATTTAGGGGGACCATGACCTTTGGACTTCCTATGTAATCTCTAAATTCTTAAAACTCAATTATTTGTGATAAAATTGTAAAATTAATTCCTATAGGTAGCCATCTTTCATGAGACCAATACCCTGAGTATTTAAGACTATAAGTATATAGTGAATATAACATTGAAGAAGAATTACACATTCCACACTAGAGGAAAACCCCTCATACCTTTTGGTGTTTTAGAAAGAATCCATATTCAACAAAAATTTCCCCATGGAAACCAAGAAATCACCCCAAGGTAGGGTGAACCTATCTTTCAAATTCCATAAGAATGAAAGCTGACATACCTTTTTATACTCCATTTCTTTTTCAAAACCTATCTCACATGCTCCTATATGATACCTCATTTTAGTAGACATTATTTCATGAAAGTTGAGTTCACATGGGTCTTAGGATTTTCCAAATTGGGTACATTCATGCCTCAAACTTTTACAAGTTCGGTATCATCGACCCTCATGACTAGGTCCTTTTCTCCAAGCATGGGCGAGGAAATATATTCTCCTTTTTCTCCTAACAAAATATTACTTAACCTTAGGACCCTCACACATTTCACCGATGAAAAAAACACCACCAAGGGAAGCCACTTTCTTTTCTCTTAGAGGGAAATAGAGACCCTTGTATCCTTCTCACATCCTATGATAACATTATCTCCCACTACCCTAAAGGGGAATGATATTCTCCACGTTTATGTCCCACCAATGTCTATGTTTTAAGTCTTTAAACTTCATAACCTAACATCCTAGTTTCATGATATTAAACTGTACACAAACATCCTCAATACATGATGTCAAACCTCATCCTTACCCTTTTTGAATAGTATATAACGCATCATGTAATAATAATGAGATGATACCCACCTTATGGGAATAATCCATACATAATACCCATATCATCATTTTATCACTCCTTTTATAACATAAGATTACTTACTGACATCCTGCAGGGCGTCGTTAAATCTTATAGGGATAATCAAATTTATAAATTTATATAAACTCAGACAACCTGACTAAAAATATAGTATCTAGCGAATAAAATTATAGATCACATGGGGATGATCCATATATTCTAAAATAATTAAATAAACTAGACTGAAATTGATTGTTTTGATTGGAGAAAAGAGAAATAATGGAAATAATTATTGGGTTATGAATCAAGATGAGAGGCATTACAGGTTTAGTGATTTTAGGTTCGTGTGCTATGGATTTAATTAAAAGTGTGTTTATTTAGTTTTAGTGTCAGAAATGGATCATTAGGGATCCTTGGTCTGGGTATCCCACAAAAATCTTATGATTGGACTATTGCAATGATCATATACTATATTCAATCATAGATATAGGCAACCCAAAACCTTTTTTAAATATAACTAACATAGATTTAATAATGTTCATGAGAAAAGTAGGATAATTAATTGGTGAAATAAAATAATACTCCTTAGAACACAACAATGGTAATACAATACGAAAATAAATAGATTTTTAATTTAATAAATTGGTCGCAGGAATCCAAAATATGAATAGAAAGTAGAGAATAATCCCTAAGCATCACACCCCCCTAAAATCACATCGCCATACACTAAAGTAGGATAATGTACTAAGTTAGACATGATTAAAGGGAGTTCCATGGGTACTCGAATACGAAAGGTGGTGAATCAGGGCTCTGGATCATCACTCCACCATCCGTTAGTGTCACACTTGCTGCTGCTGGTCCCAAATTATCTCAGAAGGGATGCTGAGGGAATTATTTAGAGGGGAAGGCTGAAAAAAACCACTCAGTTTCATATTTAATTTTTAGTGTGTCACCGTCATCACGATGTGAAATGAGGTTTCACACCATGTAATCCCTCGTGTCTTTCTCCATGTCTTTCAAATCTTTGAAAATCTTGTACAATTTTTTCATACCGACTTTGACTCTATTCATGATGTGAAATCCTGACTCATGATGTGTAATTTCTATTCATGATATGTACTAATGTCAAGACTTTTCTAACACTGGAATTTCTATTTGAACATTTCATAACGTGTAATGCCATTACATAGCGTGTAATTCCATTACATGATACGTAATTGTTTTTCTTTAGTTTCCAGATCTACTTCCCTCTCAAAAAACTAGTGTCAGGCCACTTCACTTTGCTTGTAGTGTGAAGGTTCCTTTTGATCGTATTTTCACCCATTTTGTTCCATTTTCAAAAATCTGTCATTTCTTTCCATAAAACATAAAACAAGTCAAATGTTCTAAAAATTTTAAAGTTTAAAAATTTAAATACACAAAATTAATACATTAAAATACTCTAAAATATATCATGAAATACACTTATCACTTACCATATGACGTTAAACTACATGGACTATTTACTCCACACAACCTTAAACCGTGAACTTGAACTATATTGGTTTTTATCCCTATATCCTAATAGGGTACATATGACACATCCATGAGGCTCAATCCAAACATTAATAAAAACTTCTAATGGATTACCACAACCCCAGAGTGTGACCATTCACCTTGAAAATACACTAAACCTGTTACCACCCAAAATGGAGGTGCCCTATAGAATTAAATACATCCTTAAAGATTCAACCTACATAATGCCTAGTACATGATGATAATATATGGTAAACATCCCATATGAATCTAAACATATGACCAATGTCTGCAAAAGACTCTAATATAGTGAGCTACATCCCAAAAAGACTTCAAAATTGTAAATTATGTTCACACAAGACTCTAAACCTATGAGCACTATCCCCAAAAGGCATTAAACCTGTGACCTACATCACCAAATGATTTTAAACCTATGAACTAAATCACCAAAGGACTTTAAACCTATAACCAATATCCCCACATGACTTTAAACCTGTGATCAACATCCCCACAAGACATTAAACATGTGACTAATTTAACCACTAGACCTTAAACTAGTGACCCTACATGACATGTTGGGATTTCTACCTCTTGTGGTAAACATGATACACCCAAGGTAATAAGACTTAAATGCCTTATGTTTATTGTGTAAGTTACCTCATAATAGACGTGGGATTCCTTGGGTATTACACATAAGATTACTCATACATGAGATGACCTCAATCCTAAAAGATGAATACTTTATAGATGCCTAAAATGTTTAACAAGACCAAGATTTCCAATATTTCCAATGCCATTATCCATTATGACCATAGGTATAAATTCTATCACAAAAATAAGAAGCTTAATTAACCATTTAAAAAATCAATATAGAACCTGGAATGAGTTTCAAAAACATGTATCAAATCTATGAGGGATAACCATATTAGGAAATGAACTCCAAGGAGGAATCCATGGAAGAAATATTTTACATCCTTTCATCCTATTTAAATCAAGGATCTAACATCATCAACCATGATGGTAGAGTCCACCAACCTTGGTAAAGTATGATTATAATGGAAAAACTAAAACTAGAGGGATCACGACCATTCTGAAGACATGAACCACTAAATAGGATGACTAAAGAACATCCCGATAAATTATGTGCCCCTCAGATGCAAGAGTCATAAGAAATGTTATGATTGACTTGAATCTCTTATCCTAAAACTTGGGGAAGATAATGATCTTTGGGTATCACCAATTATAAGAAACTTTGACATATATCCCTTCCCCTTCTACTGGGATAAGATTAATAATATTCATTATGTTTGGAATATACTTCATAAGACATGTACTAATCGTTTTCTATATATATCCCAAAGGATAGAAGACGTGGGAAATGAGAGGACCATTTTAGGATATACCCAACACTTAGGAGGGGGGGGGGGGAGTGAATCATTATTGGAATTTTTTTCACAAATTATTAAATTTATCCCTTTTACCTCTAAGACTTGTTAGGATATTTATTCCCTTATTCTCTTATTCATTATCGCATGAAAGTATATGAAATCATTGAAGGATAAAACATGATGTTTTTTCAAGGTTCACTACAAAATAAGAGTATCTAGACCTTGGTATAGTATAGAAATAATCCAACCACAAAACCACTAGAAAATAATCCTTTGAATGTGTTTATAGAAAGTATGGAATATCCTTTCACTTTCAATGCACTATATACAATTGACAGTGTATGTTTTATATATCATGGTTGGATATTTATACTACTTTTGAATACAATATTATCCTTGTTAAAGGTACTCTATAACACTAGGGAATTATTCTAAAATATGGGACTTCTATTGGATGTCACAATACTACATTTTTATTCCACTAACTTCTTCTTAACTTTGTTACTTGCACAAAAACTGACAAGAAACTATTCTTCTTCTTCACAAAAGAAAACTAAAAGCTGCACAACCTTCTTCTTCTGAATTAAATCACAATAATATGAATATGTTATGGATGGAAAATCTTATAATTCTTCTTCAAACCAAATGATAATGCCATATTTGTTTGGTATCTGGTCTAAAATCTCTTTTTTCCTTCTAATATACTAAATTTATTGAATTTCTAGAATAAAAAAACTTCTTTTTTATTATTGAATCAATGAAATACTATGTCAACATCATCAAAATTTAATCTATCCTTGATAAATAAATATATATTGGCCATTAAATTATTCTTCTTCCAGTCTTTAAAACACAATTATATGAAACTATGTAGTAGTGTTGAATTCTATTTCTTCGATACACAGTATCAACAATTGATTGTATCAGTCCTTTCTAGTGAAGCTAAATATATTGGAAACACTAATTACACTGAAATGAACATATCACATCATATTATGTATGTATAACAATTTAAAAGGGTCTTATAAAATATATAAGACACATAACGCAATAATACTTGGTTAAGAGATTATTGATTTCTATTCTCATATACATACGAGTTCATTGTTCATATATGCATTATCATACTCATTACCATGCATGCACACTTCACTGTTTACTTATCTTTATTAACACTATACTACCACACTACATTTTACATAATAGGTTTCGTTATTTCAAACCGTGTATATGAGTGCATGTAATTCTTCATGAATTCATGAACTACCCATGCCTCATGCGATATTCTTATTTTTTCAAACCACAACAGATGCATGAAACTATTTATTCGTGAAAAATAAAATGCATGTGGTTCTTGATCATGAAAACTGAATTATGATATCCCCTTTATTCTTTATATAATACCTTCACACAAAGGATCCTTCTTCTCATAAGAAATAGTGAATGGTTCTTCATACTGGTTATTGTGTATCACTACGGTACACAAAACGTGTCCCATTTATGTAACATAGTATGGGTATAATACAAATGAACTAGTTTTTCTAATAGTAATAACAAACGTACTCTTTATTACACATTAATACATAATTTATTACACAAAATTACACTTTATACATAAAAAAATATCGATAATTACTATGTCTTTGGGAATTAGGTACATAACATAACATCTTGAACATGGGATACAACAAATTTATTGAAAACTTCATTAAAATGATTCTAAAATTCCATGGATTTTAAAAACTGCATGGGATATCCAGGGAAAAACATAAGAAATGGGTTACCTATAAATCCAAATAAGATAATAAACAAGACATAACCTGAAGAAGACAATAAATGTTACAAAATAGGCATATCAATGGGTAATAAAAGGAACATGAATTACAAGTCATGATATAACATGATAATCATAACTTGATAAATGTGGCGACAACTCAAAATGTTGCATCATAAACTTTGGTCAATGATAAATACTATAGAACCTCAAGGTGGAAAAAATTCCATAAATTAATCAAGTTCACTCCCTATCCCAACATGACGTATCATGATACTAAACATTACCCAATGCATTTGAGGGCTATATAATTATGGGCACACCTTTCACATTCATTTTGTTCTCATACTCAAGTGTGCCACATTGATCATACAACATGGATTCATTCTGCATCATAATTTATTTCCACTACTGCAAAAACAGGAAAGGGAAGCTCCACCTTATATCAGCGCTAAGAAAAAACCACTGATAAAGCAACCCTATATCAGTGCTAAAATTTTAGCACTGATAAAGGTATTCTTTATCAGTGCTTTTCTAGCACTGATAAAGAAACCCTGTATCAGCTCTAAAAATGAACTGATAAAGAGGACATTTATCAGCGCTAGAAAAGAGCTGATAAAAAAGGCCTGTATCAGGGCTAAAATTTTAGCGCTCATACAGGAAGGATTTATCAGCGCTAAAATTTTAGCGCTGATAAAGGTAGGCTTTATCAGCTCTTTTTTAGCATTGATAAAACCGTAGTCCCATATTTTTTAAAATCGGTCGCATAGTGTCCTTGTTTTATCATGTCCTAAAGCTCTCAAGGTACTGAAACCCTACAAATCCCCTCTGTTTCCCCCGAGCTTCGTGTTGCCGGACCTCCGCCACCCCCGATCTTCACGTTTCCAGACCTTCGCCGCTATCCCTTCTCCTAATCCTCCCCCTCAAACCCCGTCGGTGGATCCTCCTCACTGCAAACCCTACTTCTCCACCTCTTCACTTGAACCTACTCCCCACGAACCCTACTCCTCCATTTCTCTTCGGTTGGAGGCTCCTTCCGTGCACCTCCTCCTGTGCACCTCCACCTCTGGAAGTTTCCATGTGTGTGGTAAGTGATTCAATGTTTTTAAATTATTAGATGATTTTGATATGATTTCTTAGTTTCATAAGTAATTCCCACGCTATAACTTCTTATATTTGGATGGGTTAATTATGAATTTATTATTTTTGTAATGGAAACCCATGCTACCTCATATTCCACCTCTATTAAAATGATATCATCTGTTATCCTTGTTTATGAAAGTATCATATGATAAAACTAAAATTTTGTTTTCTTCCTCATTGGTTCATTATGGATTTTATTTTTTGAGATTGTGGGTTATCTCTTGTCTTAGTGATAGTGACTTATTATGTTACATATGGATTTTTGGAAATGTGATTTCATAATAATATTTCACTATAAATGACATTTTTTACATATTTTTTTTGAGTTGTGCTCTTCATTTTGATGATGTTAATCATACTCACATATTGGATGAAGATTTTTCATTAGACTGTTACTATTTTAGTGTAATTATAATATATTGGGTAACCACTATTGTTTGTTTTTTTTGTTTTAGTAATTTATTATTTTGTGTGTTTCATCATTTTTATTCAGAGGAGTATCTTTTAGTTAGGAACCTATTTTATGATTTCCCCCTACAAAAACATAGTGTCAAAATATAGTGATAGTTTTTTAGAATCTATCAACATGTTATTTTGTTTTAGACCTTTTTTAAGGTGTTCATTTATTGTTTAGGTCGTTATATATGAGAATAAATATTTCCACATCATTGACTTACCCTTTATGTTTGGGGTCCCTCATGATTGGTTGAACTATTAGAAATGGGAATATGTGTAATTTCAAATTTCTATATTCAAAATGAAATATCTATTAGTGAGATGAAATTTGGATAGTTATTCATCTTTTCTTGACTATTTTCTTGTTATTAGTGTTGTATTTTTGAATCTTTTTTGGAGCTGGACACCTCTCTTACCCTACCTTGCAAGATCATGCTCCTGGTGTAGGATTACTTCTAATGGACTCAGGAGATCATCTACTTTATTTTCCCTAGGTTTGTCTCCCACTATCTTCTCTAATGGAATTATATTCAGGTTTTTAGAAGGTAACACCAAGGGGACCGACACCACCCCCCTAAGATCTTGATCAATAGGGATAGGTTGTCTCCCCCTCTCGGATGTCCCTCAGATGGATTCCCCGAAATCAGTAGGTATTCTAGTGGTTGTTTTCCCCATCATACCCCACCCAATCCTTTGATATGTCTTCCCCCTCCTCTCTCGTTGATACCATGTAAATCTACCAAGCCCTTGTCCTCTTCATTCCAAATCATTTTCCTTCCTTATGGGTTTGCAAAATTTTTCCCCCCTTCTTTCCTTCATGTTATCTAAGTGACTTGTTCTAGTAGTGCACTTGTATGGCATGATGCCCAGACCACCAAGCTTTCTAGCCATGCCACCCCTACCTCCATCTCTATCCTTCTCCCTCTCTAAGGTTACTGACTACTTCTCAGAAGTGGCCAGGCCCCTTCCTAGCAGTGTTTGTTCTGTCTCCCTTGGCTCTGAGCCTGTCATCCAACTCCAAATACTTATGGGTCTAGAGAGAACTCCCTCACCAGCCCCCAAGTTTCATTACCCATCCTTCCCCTACCCCTTTAGATCCTTATCTCCCACTCATACGAAGCTTACCAACCAGAAGGGATTATGAACATGTTCAAAATCAAGGGACCTCAATGAGAGATCATCCTACCACCTCAATAAGGCTACTAGCTCTAGATCCAATGCCAGATACCTATCCTACCCATCATTATTATCTTTATATATAATTCTCATAGTCTTAGTTCCCATGTTAAATCATACTTCCTCACCATATAAATCAAAAATCATAATGTCATTGTTGTTTTTGTCAAATAACACAAAAACCCCTATAATAATCATAAAATTATCCTGGAAGATTATGTTTCATGGATTTCTACACTCTGACCCCTCAAAAAGACACAAATGGGTATTTTGGAACAATAAATACGTTTTTGAGACGGTTCAATATTACAATCAATTCATCACTACCAAGGTGTCCAACGGTGACACCTCTTTCTTTATGACTTTTTTTTTTGGAAGCTATGACCCTCTTCAAAGGGAATCTCTATGGAGTGAACAAAATACCTTCGATCTCGGGAACCATCCATAGTTTTTTTGGGGGTTAATTTAATGTCATTTCCAACCCAAAGGAAAGAAAAGGTAGAATCCCATTCTAGAGGAAGGCCATCATGGAGTTTGTTCAGTTCATGGCTGGGAAGGGCCTCATTGATCTCAGCTTCTTAGGTGACAGTTTCACCTGGTGCAACAACTGTAGGGGACATCACCACTTGTGGATTCTATTTGATAGGTGTCTATCCAACATTAAATCCACTAACCTATTCTCAAATACCATGTTTTTCCATCTTTCTTGAGGAATTTTGAACCACTCCCCCCTCTTGGTTTCCATTTCCTCTTGGCATGATCATTAGGAATGGTTTCACTTACACCAATAGTGGGTTAAAATCCTAGGGTACCAGGACATGGTTTGTGAAATATGGAATGAACCCTTTAAGGAGTATCAGGCCACCTTCAACCTCAGTGACCTGAACTCAAACCCCGATAGGTGCATGTTCGCCCCTTCCTCCTTAGGAACCTTCACCGCCTGGGACTACTGTCACATATGGGCTCCTTTAGAGTATTATGATAGATGGAATGATACCTTGGGTTTATTGGATTATTAACACTAGTTTGGTTCTGATGTGGATATAGTTTTTTATATGTTTGTGACATGTGTATGTGTGGATATATGGGTATTTAGGCATGATGATTTTGAATGTAGGGCAGAGACCTAAGAGTTCTAGATGTATCATTCTTGATTATTCTTGTGTTTGGACTGGGGTGATTTGAGGAAACTATAATGAATATAAAGTAATTATATTTAATTAATTCCATATTGTAGAGATTATGAGAATCCTTTCTTTACTTATAGATTTGGCTACTGGTTTTCATCCATATGTATTTTAGGTTGGTGAGGTATAAAAGGATGGACTAGTTGACCATAGAAGGGTTGACCTGATATAGGAGGATGATCTATAGAGGATGATGTCTCGTGAGTTTTACCATCTATTACACAAGTTATTATCACCACAAACCCCTTTTTTTTGGAAACTGTGTTGATTTTGATGGGGGGTCTATCCTGGTTCTTTTGATTTCAAAATCTTTATTAGAAATGGTTATGCTCTATTAATATCTATTTTTATAAGGAAGTGGTTCTCTTCTACTGTATTTGGAAGTCTTGTTTTGTGTAATTTAACCATAAATACTAATATTTGAGATTCAAATAGGATGAAGATGAATAAAGATTGTATGGATGCTAATCGTTTGACAATAGAGTACGAGAATGGAGTGAAAGAGTTCATCAAGTTTTCAAAGGATCCTTCTCAAATCCTTTGTCCGTGTTTACGTTGTTGTTATTCTATAATACTTACTATAGAGGAGTGGGAAGAACATTTGATATGTCACAAAATAGATCAGAGTTATAAATGTTGGAATAGACACAGAGAAAAAGAAAATGTAGCTACTGGATGGTATAGAACTACGTTTTATGGATCATCAGATATGAATAAAAATATGGATAATGAAGAAGACTGTATAGAGGATGTGATTACATATGTCAATGACGATGAATATCATACGTATTGAGGAAATGACAAAGACAATTGAAGATGAACTCCGTGATTGCCGAAAATTGTTTGAGAAGTTAAAGAGTTGTTCAAAGACGCCATTGTATGCTGGTTTCACCAAGTATAAAACATTGTCAGCTGTACTGAAGTTGTATAAATTGAAAGCAGGCAACAGATGGAGTGATGTTAGTTTTACAGAACTACTTTCTCTCTTGAATGACATGCTCCCTAAAAATAATGAGCTCCCAAGACAGACATATGAAGCTAAACGAATGCTACACTCGATGGGTATGATTTATGAAAGAATACATGCCTGCCCGAAAGACTGTATATTGCTTCACAAGGAGAAAAAATCACTTACAGAATTCCCAAAGTGTGGTTCTTCTCGATACAAGAAAGATTAATCCAATCCTACAAAATTTGTATGGTACTTTCCAATCATTCAAAGGTTTAGACATCTATATGGAAGTGAAGAAACTGCAAGAAAATTGTCGTGGCATGTAGATAAAAGAAATAAAGATGAGAAATTACGTCATCCGGATGACTCTCCTCAATGGAATAAAATTGATCATGACTATCCTGAATTTGGAAAAGAGCCGAGAAACCTTCATCTTGCGTTATCTACAGATGGAGTAAATCCTTTTGGTTTTCAAACTAGCACTCATAATACATGGCCTGTTATGTTGGTAATTTATAACTTGCCACCCTAGTTATGCATGAAGTGGAAATTCATCATGTTATCTATGCTTATATCAGGACCAAAACAACCAGGTAACAATATTGATGTTTATTTGGATCCTTTTATCAAGGATTTTAAGTTATTATGGGATTCCGGTGTTATGTTGTATGATGCTTATAAAAGTGAATACTTCACATTGAGATCAATTTTGTATGGGACATTAAATGATTTCCCTGCTTATGGAAATTTTTCAGGCTATAGCAGTAAAGGAACTCAAGGGTGTCCCGTGTGTGAATAAGATACAGAATTTATTAGGTTGAAAAATTCATTGAAATCTATGTTTCTAGGATATCGTAGATTTCAACCTCGCCGCCATAAGTACCGATCTTGGACAACATCATTAAATGGAAGTTCATAACAACACGCAACACCGTCTCCACATATAAGTGATCAGCTATTTGAAAAATTAAAAGATGTGAACACTGTTTTTGGTAAACCGTTTTTGAAAAACATTACAAAAATCGGTTGGAAAAAGGAGATCAGTTTTTTTTGAATTACCATACTGGAATTGTTTGTACGACAGACATTTTCTTGATGTGATGCATGTGGAAATAATGTATATGACAGTGTTATCGGAACATTTCTAAATTCCCCTGAAAAAACAAAGGATGGAATTAAGGCAAGGTTGGACATGGTTGACATGGGAATACGAGAAGAGTTGGCTCCTGTGAATGGTGAAAATCGAAAGTTTCTTCCTCCAGCTGCTTATACTATTTCTAGGGAGGAGAAATACCAGTTTTGCAACTTCTTCAATGATGTAAAGGTTCTAGAGGGGTATTCATCAAATATCAAGAACATTGTGTCAATGAATGATTTGAAGTTAAAAGGTTTTAAATCACATGACTGCCATGTTTTGATGCAAGATCTAATTCCTATATCTTTACATTGCATTTTCCCAAGAATATTCACCATACGTTAACCAAACTTTGTTTCTTTTTCAAATCTATATTTATCAAAGTTTTATACCTGGAAAAATTTACAGCTATGGAAAAATAAATTATCATCATATTATGTGAATTAGAAATGTTCTTCCCGACAACATTCTTTGATATGATGGTTCATTTGATGATTCACTTAGTGAGATAGACTCAACTTTGTGGTCTTGTGCACTATAGATGGATGTATCATGTTGAACGGTATATGAATATTTTGAAAGGGTATGTCAAAAATCGAAGTCGGCCAGAAGGTTTTATAGTGGAGCGATATATTGTTGAGGAATCCATTGAATTTTTTACCGAATACCTATCTGATGTGGAAAGCATTGGTCTCCCAAAATCTCGTCACACTAGACGCATTGAGGGTGATGGAATTTCTGGAAGAGAAGTTGTGACAATCAACATTATAGATCAGGAGTAGGCCCACCTTTATGTTTTGCATAACTGTTGGGAGGTTGCTCCATATATTGAAACTCACAAAGAAATTCTTAGGTAGTTGAATCCATCAAGGGAAAAAAATGGATATCAAATACACATAATCACCAGTTTATAGGATGGTTTCAGGACCATATTTTTAAGCAGTTGGATGAAAATCCATATTCAATTTCAGAATGACTTCGATGGCTAGTCGCTGGACAAAGTGTGTATGTCTTATCTTATATTGGTTATGTAATTAATGGTTATACATTCTATACCAATGAACATGATGAAGATAGTACCATGAAAAATAGTGGAGTTACACTACTGGATAAAGCAATGCATGTTTCTAGTAGTAAGGATAGAAATCCAATTTATCCAAATATGTCATACTTTGGCGTTATCAAACTAATATGGGAGTTGGATTATATGACATTCCAATAGCATATTTTTCAATGAAAATGGTTTGATAACAATAGTTATGTTAAAATAGATGAATGGAGATTTGTGAAAGTTGATTTTAGTAAAGAAGGGTACAAAGACGAACAGTTTATAATGGCATCACAAGCGGTACAAGTTTTTTATGTTCCAGATACTGCAAACTGAAAGTGGTCGATTGTTCTATTATCGTCCAAAACTAATGAAGGTTCCAATGAAAATTCAGTTGAGGACGATCCTTTCAGGGGTACGTCACAATCATTTCAGAGTGTTCCCAATGTATATATTGTTTTGTATGTTAGAGGAGACCACAATGAAGGGATTTGGATAATCGATAGAGGTGTAAAATCCCTTAAGCCTTTGAATAAAAGAAAGAGAGTTAAATAAAATGGTTATATTTTTTTTTGTAATATAGATCTTGTTATATCATGTTATTATCTTATCATTACTGAATTTATGTAATCTAAAATAACTGTTCAACCAACTTTTGTAGATAATAACTTCTTCAAATTCTGGTGCTCATAACCTTGAGGCTGAACAAGTCTCTCAAGATGCTGCTGCTGCGGATACTGCTGCTGCTCCTACTGCAGCTGCTGCTGCAGCTGCAGCTGCTTCTGCTGCTACTCCTGCTGCTCCTACTGCTCCTGCTGCTGCTCCTGTTGCTCCTGCTGCTCCTGCTGCTGCGGCTCCTACTGCTCCTAGTGTTGAGGTCCAAAAACCATCAGCACATGCTGTTGCTACCATTTTAGATGAACATATAGATGATGAATATATCGATGATATGGTCAGGAATGGAGGATCGACGTCGCAGAAAACACAGGTGCATCATAGTTTGACGGTGTTAGCCAAAGTTCTTAAGGCAAAAAGCAAAGGCATCAAATTTGATGTCGGGTGGAATGCACAAGGCCAACATGTGAATCCCAACAAGGCTATGTTTAGTAGTTACATTGGAGTTGTCACTCGACAATGCATGCTGATTGACATAGATTCATGGCATCATATTGTGTTCGGGATGAAGGCTGTGATCTGGGAAGAAATTACGGTAACATTATGAATTTATTTCTTTAATTTACTAGAAAATAAAATAATGAAAAATTTTCTTACTCTTCTCAATATCTTGCAGAGTACATTTATAGTAGACGATTCACACAAGGATTATGTACTAAGGCTTGTAGGAAAGATTCATTGAGGTTTTCGTACTATTTTAACAAGATGTCACTTGAAATATTCCAAATGTAAAATAAACCTGCACCCACCCATTGTCTTCGCTCACCTGATATCCCAAGAAACATGGGATGCATTTATTGACCGCTGTAAGGATGAGAAGTTTCAGGTACATTGTGGGTGATAATACGTTGTTTGAGGATACATGTATTCATCACTTTGATTTTAAATATTTCATTTATGAAACAACAACTCTGTAATGAAAATAAGGAACGTGCATCAAAACCAACATACCCCTATCATAAAGCAAGGATGGGGTATGGTTCACTAGAAAAGAAAATGGTAGGTATTTTAAATTTATAGTAATATTGTTAGGTGCCAACAAAAAACATCATAATTATCTTCCTATTATCGACGACTTTGAAGCAGCCATAAAAATATGGTCGTGTCAGAGGTGCGGGTTTTGGGGTGACACCCCAAGTATATTTTGAGAAGAAAAAAAACGGACGATAGAGATGAAACATTGAAACAAATTAGAGAAAAAATAGCAACCCTTGAAGAACGATTGCAAGGGTAGGGAGAGTTGATAGCAACTTTTATGGGTGGGAAGCAAAGAGAAGACACAACTTAGGAACAACCAGCGCTTGAAGATCCTGCCCCACCCCCCACGAGCTTTGAGGTGAGCCATTACCCTCAAAGAGTTGTCTTAGCCGTGGTAATCAATATTCTAATAATTGTTCCAATGAAATTTGAATCAGACAAACACTGATACTTTTCCTGTATTGATCTTCTACAGGGTGATAATGATTGTGATTTATATCTACCAACACCCACCTATCACCTTGTAGCGAGGTCTACATTGTTCAAAATCCTAGATAACATGCTTCATAATAGACCACTTCTGAAAGATCATCTGAAAGTGACAATTGCTATATCTCATGAGCCAAATGCAGAGCTACCTATTCCACTTGATGATGATGATATTTATACGGTTGAAAAGGCTATTGGGACATTCATTGCATGGCCATCACAACTTGTAAGAGTACATGCAGACAAAGAGGTATTTATTTCCTTTTTTTCATGCTAAACCTTTAACAATTAATGAAAAAAGTGTCTGAACCAATGAATGTTATTATAAACAGAGAAAGGGAAGGGGGTGACAACTGTCAGCTCAAAACCATCTAAAGTATCGACCAAACAATCCCAAGGAGCTACAGAAAGCACAATAACACCACCTGTTCTCTATCCACATTTACTATCATTGAAGACTCATGTGGATATGAAGCTAAGAGGTGGTAGTAGTCATATAGTGGTTTTCGAAGAGAATATATACGGAGAGGAAAGTCAAGATTTCGTTGCTGCTGAAAATTTAAATGATATCCTTGAAAATGGTTGGCTAGGTGTCACATTTGTAAATATATATATGATGTACGTTTCCGTGAATTGATTTTATAAAAGCTGATCTAATGTGAAAATTATGACTAAATGCATTTTATATTGTTGACAAACATATATATGAAAAATAGTTGAAGGAATTTTCCCATGATCCAAAATTTGGACTCATTAGTTCTCATACCACATCATCACATCTAACAAAAATAGTGCCATCAAAAAATAATGAAATAGTGAATGGATTGCTGAAAACATTTGAAAGAAATATTACAGATGACAGACTCTTATTAACACCAACCATGCATGGGTAAAAGTCTATGATTAAAGAATATCAATTATATTTTGACTTCTTTTATTAATTATTACTTTTTGTGTTTTTAGGAAACATTGGATTCTAATTGTGGTGAACTTGGATACTCCAAAGATTTATTTTCTGGATTCAAAGCAAGGATATCCATCAAACCAACCACACATGATGGAGTTTGTGAATCTGTAAGACACTAAATCCTATGTTTTAGGTCTAAAAATCAAGTAAAATAATTTATATTATATTTTATTTAGGATTCTGTTATGATAGGGCGGTGTATCATTATCTTCTAAAAAAAGGAATGAGGATAGGGGCTAAGAATAAGGAGGCGAGCAAGTACTACATCTGGATAAATATCAGGGTATATATAATAAAATTTCACTATCCAAACACATCTCAACAGAAGTTAATTATTATCCTAATGTTCGATTTTTTTGCAGTGTCCAAAACAAACAAACAATAATGATTGTGGTTATTATGTTTGTAAATTTATGAAAGAGATCATTTTTCATCAAAAAACAGGCATCCCTAAAGAGGTATTTTCAAAAACAACTACTAGTTCATTTAATTTATTTATTAATTCTTTATTTTTATATTTTGCAGTACTACTCTGACTGCCGAAAATAATCATACTCATAAGAAGATATAGATATGTTTAGAAATGAGTGGGCCGCATACCTGATGGCATATTATACACAAATAACATGAAGATATGACTTGGGGACGTGTACAATTGGCAGTCATTTTTGAGAGGGGTTAAGGGGATCAAAAGATGACACATTATTGTATGTAAATGTTCATAGGAATATTGTAATTGTTATTAAATAAAACATTCTTTCTCAAATGAGTCAATTTACCATTTAAACAGATGATATGCACCAACAACATGCAAGAATGATGAACCACTCAAAGGGTCTCTCTTTTGTTTAAAATGGACATATTTTTAAGTGAAAACAACAAATAACCTACATAAATCTGACCAAATAAATTCGGATTGTGTTGATTTTTTAGGAGAATGATTCACAGGTGCGTTGAGGATGTGTACGAGTCAACCCCGCCTTGATCCGAGTCACGGTGTGGTCGGTACCACTCAAAGGGTCTCTCTTTTCATTAAAATAGACAAATTTTTAAGTGAAAACAACTGACCTACGGAAATCTGACCAAACGCATTCAAATTGTGTTGATAATTTAAAAGAACAATCCACGAGTGTGTTGGGTATGTGTACGAGTCAACCCAACCTCAATCCGAGACATGGTGTGGCCGCTACCACTCAAAGGGTCTCTCTTTTGTTTAAAATGGACACACTTTTAAGTGAAAACAACAACTGACCTATGGAAATCTGACCAAACGAATTATGATTGTATTGATCATTTAGGATAATTATCCATGGGTCCTTTGTGATGTGTATGAGTCAACCCCGCCTCAATTTGAGGCACGGTGTGGCCGGTACCCTTCAAAAGGTCTATCTTTTGTTTAAAATGGTCAAATTTTTAAGTGAAAACAACAACTGACCAACGAAAATCCAAAAAAAAAACGCATTTATATTGTGTTGATACTTTAAGATAACAATACATGGGTCCTTTCTGATGTGTACGAGTCATCTACACATCAATCCGAGGCACGGTGTGGCCGGTACCGCTCAAAGGGTCTCTCTTTTGTTTAAAATGGACAAATTTTTAAGTGAAAACAACAGACCTATGGAAATCCGACCAAACACATTCGGATTGTGTTTATACTTTAAGATAATGATTCAAGGGTGCGTTGGGGATGTGTACGAGTCAATCCTGCCTCCATCCGAGACACGGTGTCGCCGATACCACTCAAAGGGTCTCTCTTTTGTTTAAAATGGACAGATTTTAAAATGAAAACGACAACCGACCTACGGAAATCGAACCAAACGCATTTATATTTTGTTGATACTTTAATAGAATGATCCATGGGTGCATTGGAGACATGTAAGAGTCAACCCCTCCTCAATCTGAGGCACGGTGTGGCCAGTAACACTCAAAGGGTTGCTCTTTTGTTTAAAATGGACACATTTTTAAGTGAAAACAACAACTGACCTACGGAAATCTGACCAAATGCATTCCAATTGTGTTTATCCTTTAGGATAATGATCCACGGGTGCATTTGGGATGTTTTTGAGTCAACCCTGCTTCAATCCAAGGCATGGTGTGGCCGATACCACTCAAAGGGTCTCTCTTTTGTTTAAAATGGACAATTTTTTAAGTGAAAACAACAACTGACCTACAGAAATCTGAACAAACGCATTCGGATTGTATTGATCCATTAGGAGAAAGATCCAAGGGTCCTTTGTGATGTTTATGAGTCATCTCCGCCTCAATCTGAGGCATGGTGTGGTCGGTATCACTCAAAGGTTATCTCTTTTGTTTAAAATGGACAGAATTTTAAGTGAAAACAACAACTGACCTACGGAAATCCAACAAAACACATTAGTATTGTATTTATCCTTTAGGATAACAATACAAGGGTCCTTTGTGAAATGTAAAAGTAATCCTTGCCTCAATCGGAGGCATGGTGTGGCCGGTATCACTCAAAGGGTCTCTCTTTTGTTTAAAATGGACACAATTTTAGGTGAAAACAACAACTGAACTACGGAAATCTGACCAAAGACATTAAGATTGTATTGATAATTTAGAAGAACGATCCATAGGTCCTTTGTGACATGTACGAGTCATCCCTGCCTCAATCTGAGGCACGGTGTGGCTGGTACCACTCAAAGGGTCTCTCTTTTGTTTAAAATGGGCACAATTTTAAGTGAAAACAACAAATGACCTATGAAAATCTGACCAAATGAATTTGGATTGTATTGGTACTTTAGGATAACGATAAAAGGGTCCTTTGTGATGTGTAAGAGTCATCCCCACCTAAATCCTACGCACGATGTGGATGGTACCACTCAAAGGGTCTATCTTTTGATTAAAATGGACATAATTTTAAGTGAAAACAATAACTGACCTACGGAAATCCAACCAAACAAATTTGGATTGCATAGATACTTTATGAGAATGATCCATGGGTCCTTTTTAATGTGTAAGAGTCATCCCTACCTCAATCTGAGGCACGGTGTGGCCGATACCACTCAAAGGGTCTCTTTTTTGTATAAAATGGACACATTTTTAAGTGAAAACAACAACTGACCTACGAAATTCCAACCAAAATCATTTGTATTGTATTTATCCTTTAATAGAATGATCCAAGGGTGTATTGGGGACGTGTACAAGTAAACTCTTCTTCATTCCGAGACACGGTGTTGCCGGTACCACTCAAAGGGTCTCTCTTTCGTTTAAAATGGACACAATTTTAAGTGAAAACAACAAATGACCTACGGAAATCCAACCAAATGCCTTTTTATTGTATTTATACTTTAGGAGAATGATCCAAGAGCCCTTTTTGATGTTTAAGATTTATCCTTGCATCAATCCAAGGCACAGTGCGGTTGATACCACTCAAAGGGTCTCTCTTTTGTTTAAAATGGACACAATTTTAAGTGAAAACATCAATTGACCTACGAAAATCCAACCAAATGCATTCGTATTGTATTGATACTTTAGGATAACTATCCAAGGGTCCTTTTTGATGTGTAAAAGTCATCCTTACCTCAATCCAAGTCATGATGTGGCCGGTACCACTCAAAGAGTCTCTCTTTTATTTAAAATGGACAAATTTTTAAGTGAAAAACAACAAATGACCTACGGAAATCTGACAAAAATCATTCGGATTGTGTTTATACTTTAAGATAAGGATACACGGGAGTGTTTGGGACATTTACGAGTTAACCCCGCATCAATCCGAGGCACGGTGTGGCCGGTATCACTCAAAGGGTCTCTCTTTAGTTTAAAATGGACAAATTTTTAAGTGAAAACAACAATTGACCTACGGAAGTCCAACCAAAAGCTTTATTATTGTGTTGATACTTTATTATAACAATCCATGGGTGCATTGGGGACGTGTACGAGTCAACACCACATCAATCTGGGATACGGTGTGGCCGGTACCACTCAAAGGGTCTCTCTTTTGTTTAAAATGGACACAATTTTAAGTGAAAACAAAAAATGACCTACGAAAATCTGACCAAACGAATTCGGATTGTATTGATACTTTAGGAGAATGATCTACACTCCTTTTTGACGTGTATGAGTCATCCTAGCCTAAATTAGAGGCATAGTGTGGCCGGTACCACTCAAAGGGTCTCTCATTTGTTTAAAATGAACGCAATTTTAAGTGAAAAGAACAACTGACCTACGGAAATCTGACCAAACGAATTCGGATTGTATTGATCCTTTAGGAGAATGATACAAGGGTGATTTTTGATGTGTATGAGTGATACCTGCCTCAATACGAGGCACATTGTAGCCGGTATCACTCAAAGGGTCTCTCTTTTGTTTAAAATAGACACAATTTTAAGTGAAAACAACAACTAACCTACAGAAATCCGACCAAACGCATTCGGATTGCTTGATACTTTAGGAGAATGATCCAAGAGTCCTCTTTGACGTGTAAGAGTCAACCCCACCAACCCCCTGGACACCAACCCACCAACTGGACACCCCCACCCCTTTGGAAACCCCCACCCCTGGAAATCCCCCTCAACCCCCTGGACACCCCCACCCCCTAGACACGCCCATGGATAGCCCCCCCACCTTGGACAGCCCCCAACCCCCCAACCCCCCCAACCCCCCTCCCCCCCAGACACCCCCACCCCCTGGACAACCACCACCCCCTGGACGGCACCCCCACCCCTCCTTGACACCACCCCACCACCTGCATACCCCCAACCCCCCTGGACACCCCTCCAACCCATGGACGGCCACCCCCACCCTCCCAGACACCATCCCACCCCCTTGGATAGCTCCACCAACCCCCTGGACCTCTCCCCTCCCACAGACACCCCCACTCCCTAGAACCCCCCCCCCCCCCCCCCCCCCGACACCCTGGACACCAGCCCACCCTCCTAGACACCCCCATGGATAGCCCCCCTCACCTGGACACCCCCCCTCCAAGACACCACCCCACCACCTAGATACCCCCACCCCCCTGGACACCACCACCCTCCTTGGACCGCCCCCACCCCCTGGAAACCCCTATCCCTCCGGACACCCCTACCCCTCTTGGAAAACCACCCAAAACCCATGAACAACCCCCAACCCCTTGAATTCTGAATAGAATTCTTTATGTATTTAATTAACTTATGAATTATGTGTTAGTGGTGTATGGGTATACCTGGTGTAATTAGATTATTATTTATGTGTTTATATTTTGTGTGGGTATACTAATTGAGATGCTGAATTATTTGTAGGTGCTATTTGGGTGTGCTGTTGCAGATTTTGTTTTGTAATAGACAGGGCATTTATCAGTGCTTTTTTAGCACTGATAAAAGAGGCCTTTATCAGCGCTAAAAAACTGCTTCTAAAATCCACATTTATCAGTACTAAAAAAGCACTGATAATAGATTCCTTTATCAGTGCTCTTTTAGCACTGATAAACTAATCCTTTATTTGTGCTTTTTTAGCCCAATAAATGTGGATTTTATAAGTACTTTTTAGCACTGATAAATTCCTCCTTTATCAGTGCTGAGCTTTACAGCGCTTTTTTTAGCGCTGATAAATCCAATTTTGAGCACTGATAAAGCCCATTTTTTTAGTAGTGTAAATACATTTAATCCCCCAATCAAAAGTATATTTTCAAAAAGGTGAACACTATTTATAGGAAATGGGTACGATATTCACTACATAATTGGTTTGGTATGAAACATCATGGTGAAATTTTTGAAGCATAAATATGCCACTTAAAGAATCATAAAAAGATATGATGAGATAGAAATGGTTATATAATAACTTATACATCAAATGGTTAGTAATAGGTACACCTTAAAATATATCCCAACCTTGGATATTAAAATTAAATGCATAAGGTAATGTAGAAACTTGAATAAAGAAGAGAATCCTAACTATATTTCGGCATAGTAAGGAGTATACATAAAAGATCATAGGAGGATTAATGAGTGAAAAAGGTGGATTTCAACATTTATAAATTATATGGAAAGTAATGGGAATATGTAAGAACATATACCAACTTAATAAAATTTAATTTAAGATACATAACATAAAATAAGTGCTTGAATGGAAATTAGAAGAGAGAAATCCCTTACCAAATTTTGGCATTGTAATGGGTGTACATAAAGGATCATGGAAGTATTAATGAGAGTGAAAGTTAGATATAATTATTTATACATAAAATGGAAAGTAAAGGGAATATTTAATAACATATACCAACAAAAGAAAAATAAAATTAAGATACATAACAAAAAGATGTTCTTGATAAAAAGAGGAGAGTGGAAGATCCCTTACGACATTTCGACATAGTAACGACTAAGGTATCAGTCAAAATGAGAGGGGATAAATGATCAATAATTCATGTAAAATAAATTGGATAGTAAAGTCATTATTATAAATTAATTAAAATATAAAAAAATTAAATTAAGAATACTAATTTAAAATAATGTGCTTGAATTGAAAGGATGACTGGAAGGTTATGATCCTTTACTTGAGTGTGTGACTCCAAAAGTTTAGGAGGGGATTATTGAGAGATTGAGGGAACCTTGGAGGAATATATATAGTGTAGGTAAGATTATTGATATGCTCAAATTATTTTTAGTTAAAATAAATGGGTGATTGGATGAGTTTATATTGGAAAAAGTTGGGAATCTTTATTATTTAGGTTTTGTACACTACATAATAAAACATACAATAAAACAAACCATATCATGGTTTTTCACAAGGTTTCTTCCAAATGGGAGTGGTTATCATTATTTTATAAGGAAAATAGATGAAAATAATAAAATAGTTCCCATTCTTATGTAGAGGTGAGTCACACTCTTAAAGAAAGAATTTTAAAATCTTAAAATATATTATAATTTTGGGAGGATTCATAATGGATTTAAAAAATAAATAAAATAAACTAAAAATCACATTATTTTAAATGGAATAAATATATTTGGTCATGGATCCCATTTATAGTAATTATTGCATTACTTTTGGGTCATTATGATGTCATAATATACAATGTATATTTATATGGTATTTAATTTTTACCATAAAATTTTATTGTCTTAGAAAATTATGAAAAATTAATCATTGGATAATTTTTTTATTATTATCCCAAAAATAATATTAATTTTATTTAAATAATTTTCTAAATATATTACTTTTCACTTTTAAAATAAATTCTGACATTTATTGAGAAATGTTGGGTTTTTTACAAATAATAGTTTTTTAAACCCTTATAAAAATTACATGTGACTCTATAAAAAATATATGATCATTTATATTTGATAAAAATTATTTAATAATAATATTTTATTAAAATATATTTTATTTTAAAAATTCATTAATTCATAAATTCATTAATTGAATTTTAATATTACCCAATAATAAAATTTGTGCTTTATTGTATCCAAATAAAAATAATTTACAAGGTAACAATAATAGGATGATAATATATTAATTATTATATAAAAATAATGTACATATTAATATTTATTGGATCTTGATACATATTAATTTAATACACCAATATATGCCCTAAGATTAAGGTGTCCGATAGTGGGACTTTCATGGGGTGGTTCAGAGAACATAGTTTGGGCTGTGATCTTGATGAGCTAGAACTTATCCCATAAATGGTTTCACTCATTCTTAAGTTGTTGGATATCGTCTTGGGATTGGTCTAGTAGAAAGACCAGTGATTCTATCTCCCTTGGAATCTCTGATATATTAGATTCATAGGGTATGATCCTACTGTTTGAGGCCATCACTTTCTTTGTCTATATCCATTGGATTTGTTAAAACTCTATATTTATACTGGTCATATGATCACTGTTCAACGAATATATTATCAATATAAATGATAATTAATGGTCATTTAAATCCAATGAAACGAAAGAAATTCATGTGTTTTCTATAACAAAATTACTTAATAATATATTTAATTAAATCAAAAGTGGAATTTTATTTATAATAGTTTAGGTCATTACAATATCCCCCCTTAAAAATTTCTCCCTTGAAATTTATTTTCCCATAGTAAAATAAATGAGGGTAACTCTGCTTCATCACCTCCTCAGTTTCCCATATTTATTCTTCAAACTTTTGGTTTCTCCACAACACTTTGAAAATGTGCATTGTCTTATTTAATATAACTTTTTCTTAATGATATAATATTTTCACCTACTATTCCTCATATTAAATGTCATTATCCAATGATACCACCTCTGGATTGAGTACATGTGAGGGGTCTTGTGTGTACATTCTCAAGAGGGATACATGGAATACTCCATGTACTTGAGATAGGTTTGGTGGGAGTTATATTTGATAGGCAACCACTCTGATGTGATCAAGGATCTCAAAGGGACTGATGTATCTTCAAATAATATTTCCCTTCTAACTAAATCACATCACCTTTTTCCATAGAGATATATTGAGGAATACCATGTATCTAACATCAAACTCTAGGTCTCATCCAAAATGGTCAACCTAGCTATTCTAACAACTCTGAGAAGTCCTGATGTTCCACTGAATGGTTTTAACCTTCTACACCATTTCCACACCAATTTTAGGTCCTAGGAGTTTCCCCCCAATTTCATCAACAAATTTTAGTGTTCTTCACCTCTTACCATAAAGGGATTCATAGGGATCCATTTGGATGTTTGAGTGGATTTTTTTGTAAGAGAACTTGATCAATGGAAGATGTTGGTCCGATACTCCTTTTAAGTCTATAGAACATGATCAAAACATGTCTTACAATATCTGAATAGTCTACCTAGATTTGATATTAGTTTGATGATGATAGGTCATATTTATTTTCCACTCAGTGTTTAGAACATGATGGAGAATTTTCCAAAACTTAGAGGTGAATCTTGGATCTTGATTGGATACAATTTACTGTGGTACTCCATGCATCCTCAAAAATTATCTGATGTATATCCATAAAAGTTGATCTAGTGTTAAAACCTCTTGAATCTTAATGAAGTTTGTAATTTTTGAATGACAATCCACAATAACACAGATAACAATTTTTTCTTTGGATTTCTTCAGAAGTCTGGTGACAAAGTCTATGGTGATGTTTCCCATTTATATGTCAGTATGGGTAATGGTTGCATCATCCCCTTATATTTTTTCCTTTCAGCCTTCACTTACTAATATACCTGACACTTTGATGTATATTCAGAGATCTCATTCTTTATGTTGTGCCACTAATAGTGCACTTAGAATTCTTGATACATATTTGTGCTTCCTAGGTGAATGGATAAAGTCGAACTGTGTGAATCATCCAAAAGTTCGTTCTTTAACTCATGATTTTATTGAACATATAGTCTTGACCAAAATCTCATAATTCCTTATTCATCAATTTTAAACTCAGAGGATTTACCCTTTCTCTTGGCTTCCACCTTCTTTTGAATTTTCACATCAGTTATTTGAGCATCCTTTATTTTATCCACAAGGGATGGTTGGGAAATTATTTGAGAAAAGATTGATGATTTTCATTACTTAATGATTCCCATATCCATCCCTTATAGGTCTAGGAATATTGTATCCCTCTCAATTTTGATCATTGATAAATTTTCAGGATATTTTCTACATAGATCATTTTTCTCTTTATTAGCATTACCAGGATGGTAGTGGATTGATAATTTATAATCCTTGATGAGGTATAACCATATTAAATGGATCATAATAATCTTGTTCTGTTTGAATATATATTAGAGGCTCTTGTGATCAGTATATATTTCAAAATTCTCCCTATAGAGATAATGCCACATTATTTTCAATGCAAAGATCATAACTACCAAAAAGAGATCATGAATGAGATAGTTTTACTCATGAATTTTAAACTACCTTGAGGCATAGGCTATCAATCTATAATTTTCCATCAGTATAAAACCTAATCCATTCTTTTAGGCATTTCTATATACCACAAATAGTTCCCTATTTGTTGGTAGTTTGAGCACTGGTGTAGTGATAAACCTCTTTTTGAGCTCCTTAAAAATTTATTTACATTATTTAGTCTAGAAAAAATTCACTCCCTTATGAGTTATCGTGGTAAGATGGTTTAAAAATTGTGAGAAGTTTCTCACAAATTTGAGATAATTCCCAGCTAAACCAAGGAAACTATGGATATCTATTACAGATTTTGGCCTCATCCATCCTTAAATTGCTTCCATATTTTAAGGTTCCATAGATATCATATTTCTTGTGATGATATTTTGCAATAAAAAGAATTAATTGAACTGGAAATCACATTTTCTATACTTGTCATAAAGTTTCTTTTTTCTTATAGTCTTTAGTACAGTGATCAGATACTCCTAATGATCCTACTTGGTTTTAGAGTATATTAGAATATTATCTATAAATACAACAATTTTTTGTAAGGTAATCTATAAGGAATCTCTTCATGAAGTCCATAAAGATTTCTAGATCACTAGTGAGTCTGAATGGAATTACTATGAACTCATAGTTCCCATAACTTTTTTGAAAATAAGTATTGGGTATATCTTCCTTCTTCACCCTAACCTGGTAATATCCCTTGTAATGACCCAACATTTTATGAATAAGATTCCATTTCTTTTAATGTATTATAGATATAGAAAACACATGAACTTATTTTTATTAGGTTTAAATAACCGTTAAGTATCATTAACATTGATAATATAGCCATTGAATAGTGATCACATGACTAGTATAAATATAGTGTTTTAACAAAACTTTTTTACATAGAAAAAGGAAGTGATGGCCTCGACCAGTAGGATAGTTCCCTTTGAAGTAAATTTATTAGATCATTCAAGGAATATAGACTTTATGGGATTTTCCCTAGACCAAGACCAGGCTGTGATACAATAATTTAAGAATGAGTGAAACCATTTACGGGATAATTTCAAGCTTATTGAGATCATGAACCAAAACATGTTCACCGAAAGACCCCAAGAAATCCCCACAATCACACACCATAGTCTTAGGGAATATTATAGTGTAATAAAGGGATATGTAAAAAGACCCTAAAATTATGATTATATTCATTATTTTTTTATATAATAAGTAATATATATTCATTTTATTATCTTTACTTTGTAAATGATTTTTAATGCACAAATAATATTTTTATTTAATATTAAAATTAAATTAAGAATGATATTTTTATTAATTATTGAATTTTTGAATTAAATAATATGTTAATAAAATTTTATTAATAAATTTATTTTATTAAATATAAATCATTGTAAAAATTTTATGAAGTTAATTGTAATTTATATTAAGGTTTGAAAACTGTTTTTGTCAAAACCAGTCAATTTTCAATAAATGGCGATTTTTATTTTAAAAGTGTAAATTCACATATGTATAAAATTATTTAGATAAAATAAATATTATTTTTGGAGTTAGGATGTTCAAATTATCCAACAGTGAATTTTTCAAAATTTTATGAGACAGTTGATTTTTTGGGTAAAAATTAAACACCATATAAATATATAATGTATTTTATGACATCATAGTGAAAAAATAGTGATGTAATAAAGTAATATAAAAGGTATATTAGGCCAATATATTTTTTACCTTTAAAAAATGTGATTTTATGTTTTTTTGATTAATTTTATACTGCCTTAGTGGAAGGTCCAAGACTTATAAAATATTTTGACATTTTAAAATGATTTCCTTGAGAGTGTGACTAACCTCTACATAATCAAGCCTAATATTTTAATATGTTAGGTACTTTTCCTTATAAAATATTTTATACCACTCCCCTTTTTGAGAAACCATGGGCAATAATCATGGTATGGTTTGTGGTTTTGAATATTTTAGTGTGTAGTGTCCCAAACCTAAATAATAAAAAATTTCCTCTCCTTTCCTTTATAAACCCACCCAATACCCCATTACTATTCACAAAAACAATTTTTATCTAGAAAAAACTATGTCCCATACTCCATATAGTCCTCCCATGGTGCCCCCAAGCTCCCAATAAGCCTCTACCAAGCCTTTGGGATCACACTTCCAAGTAAGGGATCCTTACTTTCTTATCCTTTCAAATTCAAGCATCTTATTCAAAAGTAGTTCTTTTAATTTAGGATGGTTATAATTTCATTATTTTATAATAATTATATTAATATCAGTTTTATGTTATTTTAATGAGGTATTATTTATCCTCCATCATTTTGACCCTTATCTAAGCCGTTACTATGCCATTATTTTTAAGGGATTTCACTCTTCTAATTTCCAATAAATCTACACTTTTACATTATTATTCTTATGTTCCATATTTATATGTTGGTTTATGATGTTCCATGACCCCCATAATGTCTATTTGATTTATATATTATTACATATACCTTTAAATCTCATCAATTATCTCTATGACCCTTTATGTACACCCGTTACTATGCCGAAATTCCATAAGAGATCTTCCACCCCCTCATTTATGAAGCATTATTTTCATGTTATGTATTTTAATTTCTTTGATTCTTATTTTGTATTATTTTATTAAATATTATTATTACTTATAATTTTATTTATAAATTATTATATCTCCTTTAACTCTCATTTATCCCTCTTATGAACCCTTATGTGAACCCGTTACCATGCCGATTTCTCGTAAGTGATTCCTTACTTTCTCATTTATGTCCAATTTTATTTATGTTGTAATACTATTTTACATTCAATTAAAAATGTTGTGGTATGATTTTTCACCTCCCCCATACTTCCCTCATTATGTTTGAATGATGAGAGACCTCTTTATACTTCATTAATCCCTCCCACGTACACCCGTTACCATGCTGAAATTTTAAAAGAGTTATTTCATTTCTCCTCTTTATTCAAGTTTATTTATTATGTTATGCCTTAAATTTAGAAATTCCATGTTTTGGGAAATGTATCTATATTACCCCTCACTTTAAGTTTCATGTACAAATTATTAGAGACCCCTTTATCTCTCATCAACCATTTTTATGAATTTTTATGTCACGCTGTTAGGCTGTCGAAATTGCACCACAATTTTCCAAGCCAAAATCATCATGTAGTGAATACCATGCCCATTTATCTATCAAGGGTATTAACCTTTATGCACATATACTTATTTAATGGTACTTAAATTTATTTATTCTGCATTTATTAATCATGTAATAACTTATGATGTTGAATGATTCCATGTTATATGATTCATGTGTCATAGTTATGCATGACATGAAATGTTTATGATGGGTGTGCTCTGATAGCACTCCAATGCGTTGGGTAATGTTTAGTATAATGATATGCCATGTGAAATGAGGGTTTACTCATGATTATTCAAGTTCAATGAAGGTTTAATCATTCTAATCCATGTTCAATGATCCTTTGATCATGATAATATCAGGTTGTATGTTATTTCCACATTTCTATGTTATGATAATCATGATATATCATACCTTTATGTTCATGTTTATCTTGTGCTCCATTGATATTACTAGTGCCTAACATGTACTGTATTCTTCATGTTATTCCTTGTTTACTACCTTACTGGGCTTTATAGCTCACCCTTTTCTTATGTATGTCGTTAGGTTATCCCATGAAATTATAAGTACAAAGGAATGTTGTGGTCATGTAAAAGAAGTTTTCAATAAAGATATTTTATTTTATGTTTTAAGATGTTATGTAATGTTCCTAATTTCCAAGACACTAGAATTATCGATCCTCAAAGTTGTCTTTTGTGAAAGTTTATGTATTAAATCATGTTTAAATATTTAATAAAGATTAGGGTTGTTGTAGTTGGCATCAAAGGATAGTTTTAGTTATTTTTGGGATTAATATTATAAAACCTCAGTGAAAGCCTTAAGGATAAGACTAATTATAAGAAAAACATCCCTACATTTTGGTGAGTATAGAGTAAGTGGTTTATCAATCAAATACATAGCTTTCTGGATACAATCAAGTAGATGTGGCTCTAGCACAGATGTATCTAAGGGTAAAACCCGAAAACACCGCTTTGATCTAGACTTGAATGGGAACTGGTGCACAACAACTGGCCTTGCTGCACTCTTGTTTCGACACTCTTGGAGGATATGCTTTGGTAAATTGTTAATATTATTACCAACCATTATTAATGGCACCAAATAAAATACCCATAAAAATATATGTTACAAAATAGATCATGGATAAAATTGATTGAAACTTAGGGTATCACAAGTTAGGATACACTATTCATACACAATTATATCCTTCTTTGTCCAATTTTTTCTTTTTTACATTCTTATTATCAAATTATTAAAACCCCCTAATTTTATTTCATTTTTTTAGTTAAAACATGGAAGGAGGAAGATCACGAATAACTATTCTCTCTATTCCTGAATAACTACTTCCAAAGATTATCTTGAAGTCACGTGAAGATGACTTTTAAAATTTTGAAAATATACGAGTTACATGAAAACAACTTTTGAGGCATACAATAACTCTAGAATTTCATGATTATTTCAAGGATCAAGTACCATATATTGGAGAATCTTGTGCTCTTAACTTTCTTACCATGGTAAACATGGGAAGTACCATTAGGGTCTTTTCAAATTCTTCACATTATTTCAAAATTATGATGTACTAAAATATTTTCTAGATGTTGTAGAATAGGGAGACCTTTGAGTATCATATATGTACCAAATTATAGATTTTTTTTGGGAAATACAAAAATTGATTTAAACAACCCTATTTTGAAATTTTTAAAGATGAATCAGTAAGAATTTTTTATAAAAAACTTGTTGAAGATGATTTTTTTTCAAAATTATATGCAAGAAATACCTTTTTTATCACTTATCAATGTTTCCATTGATATAATACAAGATGGATGAGGTGTTTTTGGAACAAGGAAGTACATAATTTTTAAAATTCATTGATGTACCATCATGATGCATAAACCCTTTATCCTTGAAGTAAATGAAAACAGGAATGACTGATGAACTAATTAAAGCAATAAAGGAGAAGTACCCTCACCCTTTTCACCTTAGTATGTAAAAGGAAATTTCAAGGGTGATGTTTATTAAGGGGGGAATTTTGTAACAACCCAAAATTCTATGAATAAAATTATATTTCTTTTAATGTCTTATAGATATAGAATACACATGAACTTATTTTTATTAGGTTTAAAAAACCATTAAGTATCATTACTATTGATAATATAACCGTTGAATAGTGATCACATGACTAGAATAAATATAGGGTTTTAATAAAACCTTTTAACACAGACAAAGGAAGTGATGACCTCGACCAGTAGGATCATTACCTTTGAGGCACATTTATTGAATCTTTCAAGGGAGATAGCATTTTTGTGATTTTCTCTAGACCAAGACCAAGCCAAGATCCAACAACTTAAGCATGAATGAAACAGTTTATGGGAGAAGTTCAAGCTCATTGAGATCACAACCCAAACCATGTTCACCAAACAACCCCACAATCACACACCATACTCTTAGGTAATAATCTATTATAATTAAGGGATATGTAACAATACCCTAGAATTATGATTGTGTGCATTATTTTTTTATAGAATAAAGAATATACATTCATTTAATTATTGTTAATTTGTAAATGATTTTTAATGAACAAGTTGTATTTTTTAGTTAATATTCAAATTCAATTAAGAAATCTATTTCGATGAATTAATGGATTTTTTAATTAAATAATATTTTAATAAAATATTATTAATAAATTAATTTTATTAAATATAAATGATCGTAATGTTTTATGAATTCAATTGTAATTTTTATTAAGGTTTGAAAATTGTTTCTGTCAAAACCCGTAAATTTTCAATAAATGACGGTTTTTATATTAAAAGTATAAATTAAAATATTTTTATAATTTTTCAGATAAAATGAATATTATTTTTTAAATCAGGATGTTGAAATTTTCTAGTGGTTAATTTTTCATAATTTTCTGAGATAATCAAATATTTGTGTAAAAATTAGACACCGTATAAATATATAATGTGTTTTATGATATCATAATGACCCAATAGTGATGTAATAAAATACTATAAAAGGTATATTCAGACAATATATGTTTTAAATTTAAAAAAATGTGATTTTATATTTGTTTTATTAATTTTATAATGCCTTAGTGAACCCTCCAAGACTTATTTAATTTTTTAACATTTTAAAATGATTTCCTTGAGAGTGTGACTATCCTTCACATAAGAAAGCCAAATATTTTACTATTTTCGGACCTTGGACTTATAAAATATTTTATATCACTCACATTATTAAGAAACCATGGGAAAAAACCATGGTATGGTTTGCAGTTTTGGATATTTTAGTGTGTAGTGTCCAAAACCTAAATAATAAAGAATTTTCTCTCCTTTCCTATATAAACCCACCCAATAACTCATTACTGTTAATTAAAACCATTTTGAGCTCTAAAAACCTATTCTAAATACTCCCTAGAGTCCTCCCAAAGCACCCCCAAGCTCCCAATAAGCATATCCCAATCCTTTGGGATCACAGTTCCAAGTAAGGGATCCTGACTTTCCTCTCCTCCTTTCAAATTCAAGCATCTTATTCGAATGTAGATCTTGTAATTTATAATGGTTATAATGTAATTATTTTATAATCATTATATAACTTTAAATTTGATGTTATTTTAATGTGGTATTATTTATCCTCCCTCATTTTGACACTTACCTCAGCCATTACTATGCTGAAATTGCAAAAGGGATTTTACTCTTCTCATTTCCATTCAAGCTACTCTTTTACATTACGTTTCTTAAGTTCCATATTTATATGTTGGGTTATGATGTTCCACGACCCCAATAATTTCAATGTTATGTATATATTATGATATATACCTTTAACTCTCATCAATACCCCCTATGATCCTTTAAGCACACATGTTACTATGCTGAAATTCCACAATGGATCTTCCACCCCTCTTTTATCAAGAATTATTTTCATATTATGTATTTTAATTTAATTTATTCCTATTTTGAGATATTTTATTAAATATAACTCTTACATACCATTTGATTTATAAATTCTAACATCCCATTTCACTCTCATTTTTCCCTCTTATGAACCCTTATGTGCACCCGTTACAGTGCTGAATTTCCGTAAGGGATTCCTTCCTTTCTCATTTGTATCCAAGTTTCATTATATTGTAATACCCTTTTACATTAAATTTAATATGTTTCGGTATGATTTCTACCTCCCCCATACATCCCTTTTTATGTTTGAATGATGATATACCTCTTTCTCACTCATTAATCCCTCCCATGTTCACCCGTTACCATGCCGAAATTTCGTAAGAGTTATTTAATTTCTCCTCTCTCTTCAAGTTTATTTATTATGTTATGACTTCTATTTAAAAATTCCATGTGTTGGGACATGTATCTATATAAAACCCTTGCATTCCATTTTATTTACATATAATTATATACCCCTTTATCTTTCATCAACCATTTTTATGAATTTTTATATCACGCCGTAAGGCTACCGAAATTGCATCCCAATTTTCCATTCAAAAATCATCGTGTAGTGAATACCATGACCATTTCTCTATCAATGGTATTAAAATTTATGCACATATACTTATTTAATGGTACTTAAATTTATTTATTCCACATTACTTAATCATGTAATAACTTATGATGTTTAATGACTCCATGTTCTATGATCCATGTGGCACAATTATTAATGAAATGAAATGTTTATGAAGGGTGATATCCCTGATCGAGCTCCAATGCATTGGGTAATGTTTAGTATCATGATAATAAATGTGAAATGAGGGTTTAATCATGATTATTTAAGTGAAATTAGGGTTTACTCATGGTAATACATGTGCAATGAGCCTTGGCTCATGCTAATATCATGTTTTATGTTGTTTCCACATTTCCATGTTATGATTATCTTGCTATATCATGACTTTATGTTCATGTTTATATTGTGCTCCATTGATATGAATATTTCCTAACATGTACTATATTATTAATGTTATTCCTTGTTTACTCCCTTATTGGTCTTTCTATCTCATCGTTTTCTTATGTATATCCTCAGGTTATCCCATGCAATGCTAAGTACGAAGGAATGTTGTAGTCATGTAAAATATTTTTTCAATAAAGACATTGTATTTTATGTTTTAAGTTGTTATGTAATGTTCTTAATTTTCAATACAATAGACCTCTAGATCCTCAAATTTGTCCTATGTGCAAGTTTATGTAATAAATCTTGTTTAAATATGTAATAAAGAGTAGGGTTTTTATAGTTGGTATCAAAGGATAGGTTTATTTACTTTTGGGATTAGAATTAGAAAACCCTAGTGAAAGCCTTAAGGATAAGAATAAGTATAAGAAAAACATCCCAAAATTTTTGTGAGTATAGAGTAAGTGGTTTATCAAGAAAATACATCACTGTCTAGATATGAACAAGAAGAGGTGTCTCTAGCACAAATGTATCTAGGGGTAAAAACCGAAAACAAGACTTTGAGCTAGAATCGAACAAGGACTGGTGCACCAAAATGGTCCTTGCTAAACTCTTGGTTTGACAATCTTGGGGGATATTTTTTGGTAAATTCATAAGCTCGTTATGAACCATTATTAATGGAACAAAATAAAATACCCATAAGAATATATGTTGTTAAATAGACCATGGATAAACCATATTGAAACTTAGAATATCACAAATTAGGATATACTATTCATATAAAAGTCTATACTATATCCAATGTTTTCTTTTTTACATTATTATTAGAAAACTATTCAAACCCCCTATTTGTATTTTATTTTTCTTAGTTAAAAAATGGAAGTAGGAAGATCACAAACAACTCTTCTCTCTCTTACTGAAGAACTATTTGAAAAGATTATCCTGAAGTCATGTGAATATGACTTTGATACTTTTTAAAATATCCAAGTTACATGAAGACAACTTTATGAGGCATACAAAACCTCTATAATTGCATTATTCTTTCAAGGATCAAGTACCATCTATTGGATAATCTTCTGCTCTCAACTTTCTTACCATTCTAAACATGGGAAGTACCATTATGGTCTTTTCAAATTCTTCACATTATTTCAAAATTATGATCTACTAAAAGATCTTCTAGATGTTTCAGAAGAGGGAGACCTCTGGTAATCCTATATGTATTATTGGTGCCAAAATACGTGCAGAGGAAAAGGGAGAAAAGAGGAAATCCATTCCAAAGGGGCTTCCTCGTGAAGTTTATTCGTGGAGCCCCTCCGCACCACAACCGACACGAAGCTGAAACCCCCTCTATGGTCGCCACATAGTAAAAGAGGCAGGAGGATCCGCAGTTATGATTAAATTGACCTGGATATTCATGCCACATAGAGAACTGGATCGACCTCTGCGGTCCCCTGGAACTTGACGGAAGCCTCCGCGAGTGGTGCAGAGGGAATGAAAGAGAGCTCCACACCGAGGAGGGGATTACGGTCGACTCCACAGTTATGACAAACTTGATCGAATCTATGGACAATCGCATAGCGCCATGTGTCTTCGAGTGGAGCTATCCCTACTTTGTGATTCCCCTCGCTTATACATACCGAGCTACCCTCGATCCCAAAGGATGGATACTCCGACCTCTCGCCTTCTCTACTCTCAAATCACAAATCACCTTCTGCTCTATGAAACCTTGAGAAAAATGAGCTCTTTAAGGTACTAGAGCAATGTGAAGTACCTTTACCTTAGTTCAAATACAACCCCACTTCAGGATGGGATTCCCTTTGCAGAGCCTAAGGACTATATAAAATGAAGAGGATCCTTAAGGGGACTCGGGTCTTCATAAATCCCTCATGCTTCATGAAGTACCCTCCATGCACATGTTAACCATATACTAAGGCATGGCCACTATGATTCACGAAGAACATTTCTTCATAGTGTTTTTCTTTGCAAGGTAACCTTGCTTCAGAAAGTCCTACTCCATGAAAGCCTTTCCACATTGTGAAGCACCCTTCATATGCACCTATACCCTATGCCTAGGCTAGGCCATTTCGCTTCATGAAGCATACCCTTTCGCAAAGTTCCTCCACTACGTAGAGCACCCAATATTCACAAGGTCCCTTCCCATGAACCCATTTGCTTCACAAACCCTTATCCCGTAAGACTCTACTGGTTCATACAATGTGATTTCAAGGTTCCTTGGGTGGTGCTTCATGTTGTGTTGTTTAGCCTCCTTCTTCTTTGCATAGGCACACTAATGGATATTAATTATTCGCATAGCCCTGATAATGTGGACCCCTCAGTGGATCACTACAAAAAACCCCCATATCACGACATTGTTGATGCCTTCCCTTCCCCAAGGGTGTGTGGGTATCAGTTATGTAAGTCCTAGGGGTGCAGAGTGACCCCGCATCATCGGAGCTATAGGACATTAAACTGCCAAGCACCATCATCCTTAGCACATTATGTTAAACTATGGACTCACCCCGTGCAATATACATGGAGTTCCCTGTATCGAACATTCTCCATGCCCTCTTGTCTCCATGGGTCTAAGATATTCATCACATGGAATGAAATCCTCTTTGCTGGAGTGGCATCTGTCAACGGGGAAGGGGATCCATCTTGGTTTAATCCGCTATCCATTCTTGTGGGAGGTATCACCCCAACTCATCCTCTCTTCTTTTGTGCCAAATACCATGGGAGGTATGGGAATATGGACCTCCGTTACCCTAGCCCTCTCCCTCCAGGATTTTTCACCATTGGGTCTCCATCCTAGAGTAAGTCAATATATTCATCTCCTTGGGCCTCTAACCATGCATAATCCCCTATTTCCTCTTTGGGCCGATAACCATGTGTAAGCCCTAATCTACTTTCCATGGACACACCTTTCACAACGTGATCATCATGTAATTGATGCTTCTTGTTTCTCACACTGAGCATGACTCATGTGGTCTTAGAGTAAGCATTTATCATGACATCCTTCCTGGTCCGCCTTAGCCTGTAAGCCGCAAACCCTTCCAATCTATATGTAATTTGATCCTTTTCTCCTAGGCAAGGTATGTAGGAAGCCTCCTTGAGCTTTAATCCCAACACCTACTTGTCCCGAACCCTTCACGTTGGTTCACCTTTGTCCCTCATAATGTTAAACTATATCCCTCATACCAAACTAGGTGGACATTGATCTTTATCTCCTAGGAAAGGTACGTAGGAAGCCTTCCTAATGTTCAATCCCAACACCCATCGGTCCCAACCACTCTATGTAGGTCCTCCCTCAACTTGGATGATTTTAAACTGTATGCCCCTTCTCATCCCGCAAGACATTAAACTTTACCCATTTGAACTATGTGGGATTTGATCCTTGTCACCTAGAAAGGGTATGTAGGAAGCCTCCCTAAGGTATAATCCCAATGGATGGTAATCTATTTCCAATACCAATAGATGGTAAGCCATTTCGATTCCCAATCGATGGTAAGCCTTTTCCAATCCCAATCGATGGTATTCCACTGTGATTCCCAGTCGATAGTAAGCCATTGTGATTCCCAATCGACGGTAAGCCTGTCAACCCCAACCAGAAGTAATTCGTTGGAACCCCAATCAATGGTAGTCTGTTGTGATCTGAAATCAATGTTAAGACATTGTAGTACCCTTCAATGGGACCCACATCTATGATCCAACCACCACCCCCGTGGTGTCAGACCAACCCGGGCCGCTAACCATGCATAAGCCCCAACATGTCATCGTGTCGCTGTCCTCTTTTCACACCCCAATTCCATGTCCCATCCCAAACTACATGGACTTTGATCCTTGTCTCCTCGGTAAGGTACATTAGAAGCCTCCCTGAGGTTCAATCCCAACACACATCAGTCCCGACCACTTCACGTCGGTTCGCCTTTTCATCCCACATGACATTAAACTATATCCACCATCCCGAACTACATGGAATTTGATCCTTATATCCTAGGAAAGGTATGTATGAAGCCTCTATGAGGTTCAATCCCAACACTTACTTATTCTGACCCCTTCACGTCGGTTCACCCTCATCCTGAATGACATTAAATCGAATGCCCCTTTTTGTCCCACAAGACATTAAACTGTACTCATTAAAACTACGTGGGATTTGATCCTTGTATCATAGACATGGTACATAGGAAGCCTCCCGGAGGTCCAACCCAAATCAACGATAAGCCACTATGTTCCCAATTGACATTAAGACATATTTTTCCCCAATCAACGTTAATCTGTTGTGCTCCCCAATCGATGGTAAGTCATCGTGTTCCCCAATCGAGGGTAAGCTATCGTGTTCCCCAATCAACGATAAGTCGTCGTGTTCCCCAATCGATGGTAAGCCGTCGTGTTACCCAATCGATGGTAATCTGTCATGTTCCACAATCAAAAGTAAGATGTCATTTTCCTCAATAGACGATAAGATATTATGTTCCCCAATTGATGGTAAGCTGTTGTGATCCCCAATCAATGGTAAGACATTGGAACCTCAACCAGCGGTAATAAATTATAGTTTGAAATTGACGGTAATCCATTGTAGTCCCCTTTGTTGGGACCCACATCTCCGGTCTGTCCCCAACCATTAAACCAAACTCAGATTCTAACCATGCGTAAGCCCCAATATGTTGCTGGGTCGTTTTCCTCTACGCACACCCCAATTCTATACCCCCATCCTGAACTACATGGAGTTTGATTCCCTGCCTCAGGGATATGTAGGAATCCTCCCTGAGGTTAAATACCATCACTCATGTCCCATCATGGTCTCTCCCTCAAGTCTATGTGTTTCGGGAAGGTCATGCCTCAACCTTGTGGTTCTACTTCCTCTGGATCCCATCTATGCATCCATTCTCACGGGTCGCCTGCTCAGGTGTCTCATCACTCTACTGAACTATGTGGAATTTGATTCCCTGTCACAGAGATACGTCTAAAGTCTCTTTGAGGGTCAAGACCAACATCAAAATCATCCTCATGTCAGTTCCATCTCATTCTCCATCTACTCTCAACCATCCATATCAATCTAGATTCTTACCCCGACCGCCACATCCTGATAAGATCATGTCACCCCCTTTCTCACTACTCCTAGGAGTAATCAGGTAACTAACCACACGTTTGCCCCAATATCAATGTTTCTTATGGGGGTTGCACCCATATGATCCACTCCCAGTAGTGTTTTGATCATCCTGATCCATCTCCCATATATGTTAAACTCGCATCATACCCTGTGTTAAACATGAGAAGCTAAGGAAAACCTCAGAGACATGCCTATGGCATAAAATTCCTCACACTTCATATGGGATTCCTTGGGATTCCGTGCCCTCGATATTCCCTATCATAAGAAGAAGAAACCCAGAAAAATTAGTGTTTTAGTGTCCAGACATGCCAGCGATGTCCAACGTGACTAATTCCCCAATCGAAGGTTGTTGCCCTGACTGGACCCCTTGGAATGTCACGACATAAGTAGTGTAAATAACCAGAATCTATAAAAACATGGAACTTGGAAGAGTTTCATGAACAATGTATTAAGTCTATGAGGGAGACCCAGACTAGGTAACGAGTTATGAGGAGGAATCCACTGAAGGAGAAACTAACATCCCATCATCCCATTTCAATCAAGGAGCAGACATCCTTGAATAAGCGACAGATGCCACCCACCTTTGGAAAGTGGGAATATAGGGAAACATATCATCGCATCCTCAACGGATGGATGCATGCCCCAATGAAAGTTTCAGAAACAGAAATGGTAAGCCCATTGTGAAATTTTTCTCCTTAATGTGGAGATTATTAAAATTCGAGAAATGAGTGGATTAGCATGTCACCAGATCCAATTATCTGGTGCCAGGTCCCGCCAATAAAATAGTGGACCTTGCATGAAACTCCCAAAAAATTAGGGTAGTTTAAAGTTGGATATCCCGGTCCACAATGTTGTCAGCATGGATACTTCTTACCAACCATGGAAGATGGAATTTTGCTGGGGCACTAGACATAACTTTCTTCTTTCAGCACTAATGGATAAATCTCTCTACTTTGTAGGACCCAAGATGTCATGACAGGAAACTAATCACCGCCCACCCACCGATGCAGGGTCAGGGGAAAAGTCAATGTGGAAATCCTATGTGGCCTCATCTCTTCCATAGAATCCTCTAAGTCCATGGCTACTGGGAGACCACACCCCATCTCCCCATATTAATTCATTCAGAAAAGGGTAATTAATTAACTCATTAGATGATATGAGGAGGAGTGAATTATCCCAACACGGGACATGGGACGACAAGACCTAGAGGCTTCTGCGCCTCATCATCACCACTACCCCTAAAGAATGTGTAGGGAGCCACTACTCTCCATTCCGACATATAATAATTTCAGGAGCCTCTCCCCGAAATGGTTCGAGGACTCCCTCCCTTATGCCAATGAGGTGAGGGATTTCTAGGCTAGCCCAGCTAGAATCCCATTCCAGCAGCTCACAAGGAGGGCTCCCACCAGGCCTAATTAGCACCGCCACCCAACCCCATGGGATGAAGAGAAGGTGATTTATGAACCTGCACGACTGTCCCCAGTTCGGTTTACCCGATGCCAGCGTTAGGCACAGACTAATGAGAACACCCATAGAGGGGCGTCAACATCAATGAATACCATGGACCATTCCCTACTAATTAATACCATCAGTCCCCTATTTATGATGATCATGGGAACTCATATGCCTGGCCCAAATTGAGGCCCCAATAACCCCATGAGTAGGCTGGTTAGACTCTCCTGGTTGCCGACACAGGTTGCGTCCGTCGTGGGCTGACCCACATCAATGACATCCAGTACGAAGGTCCTCCCCATACCATCACTAATGAGAGTTTATGTCCTCATCACTCCCAATATCTGCTTGGAGGTCCTCCCCATGCCACCATTAATCTGAGCGAAGGTCCTCCATGCTACATTGACACCCAGTACAGAAGCCTCTTTCACACCCATGACCTCAGGTATGGAGTTGTTCCTCCTGTCATGGGTTGCTGATGTAAAGATTTAACCCATCCATTAAACTGTCAACATGGGGGTCTGTACCATGTCCTTACAACAATAAAAAGTTCCTCCTTGTCCCAGTAATCCTAGAAGTGGAGGCTTTCCCCGCTTCATGGGCACCCAACATGGAGTTCCTACCCGTGTTCAGCTGGACTATTATGAAGAACCTCCTCGTACTGAAGATGCCAAAGAAAATAAGCATAGAGGCCCTTCCCATGCCTCTACCAGCTCTAGTGGAGGTCTTACCCACTCTAGTGATTCTCATGGAGATTACCTCCATGTGTCAGTCAGTGGAAACAAAGGTCCTTATTTTTCCTTTGACATTTGTCCACGTGCTCCTTACACCCCAACTCACCCAGGGGGAAGTCCTCTCCGCCCCAGCATCGATTTGGCCGAAGGTCCACCTCGAGCAAAAAATCTACCCTATCTCGAAGAGCCATCCAGGAGAAGGAGGGAGGGTCACTGATGCCATAAAAAATTCCATGAAGTTTCATACTGCGATTAAGCCCATATGATTCTTAGATTCTGAGGTGGAATGCGATTCGACAATGGAACTCTCACCTCGATCCTCTATGTCGAGGGTTGGGGTAGGAATGATGTGTATCAAACTCATCCTTTATGAATGTCAGGTCCACTAGATTCCCACCTCCCTAAATAGATAAATCTAGGAGGAGGAAGATTTGGCCTCTTTCCAGGGTCTGGTCATGCAATCCTCCCTATCGTTGATAGGGTGATTCTTTACCTCACCTAGAGATCATGGAGAGTTATTCTGGGGACCAGTAGAAGATGAACAAAAACATGGGCCACTATCAGTAACCACATACCCTACACTAGAATCCATGGTCTCTAGTTCTTCTTATCGGGATGTGGTGGCTTAGTTATTTCATTGATCGCAGGATAGCCCAAGATGCGGCGAATTGTCAGCTCATTCACCGCATTCTCCACCGGGTAGTCTACTGTGTTAGAGGTATAATTTAGTACCATTACTGGTCCTAAAACCACCCCCTGTTGATGAGTGGTGGAACCAAGGGACAAATTTTGAGTATAATCCAAGGATCTTTTGGGACATCCTCACAACAGACCATTTACTAGAGATGTTTTGTCTAATCGCAACCACAAACTTCAGTGAATCGGAATCACTTACTCAAGAGGAAGTCACATGATTTCGCCAAACCCTATGGGTGAATCACTTCCATCTCAGTTATCAGTGAGTGGATTGCCCAAGACTCAATCACACTTTGAAGATATTGACCATCAATTTTGTATGATTGACTTAGCTATGCTCCCTGTGGCCCAGCACCCTGAGTCGCCCGGTCACCACCAGACCCTCTAGCAACAATGCGTTCAGAGCTTAAAGTGCTCTGCATAATTATCAAGGAGGCTTCCCCCCCCCCCATGTTTAGGTATATGTTTTGGGGTAGTATTCTTCCCTCTATTTCAGTTCTATCTAATGCTAGACCAACTTACCAGGTGATATTGAGGATATGCCTCTAGGTAGAGTCGTGGTTAACATGGTCGATTTATCAGAGGAAGAGATGGAGAAAAATATCCTTGGAGAGAACTTACCCCCTCGGGGGAGTGCCACACCTATTGGATCAATTGGGAAGGGTTACTCACTATCATAGAAGTCTACTAGGTCTTCCTGTGACTATTGAGTCATCAGTCCTCATCCATAATCCCAATATGGTAAAAGAGCATCTTGGGGCCATTAAACCCTCTGACCCATCTGGATCGGTTCAAAAGATGGAAGATGACCTCGAAAAGGCCACATTTCACCAACATCTCATTGAGCACAAGAATATGGTTGATGACCTCCTTGCGGAACGTGCTGCGGAGCGGCAGCTAGATTACAGTGATCCTTGGACGGGTCAGGTACAATAGTCCCCCGACAAATTGAATCTGGGTGACCCTAACCATCCTTCCCACATAGGCAGGGTAGAATCTGGAGCTTATAGAAAGATGGAACGATATGTATCACCAACTCCACTTGAACGATGCGATAATCCTCGGTACCTAGCCCAAGTTTCCCCAGCCGCTCCGCATGTCATCCCACCTTCCACTTCACAAGATGTTGGGACTACTTATCATGTTGAAGAACCTTCCAACACACTGGTGGTCAGGGATCCTCGTCAAGATAGGAACCCCAATCCATATGACCCGATGTCGGTGCCCATTTCCCATATCGAGGCTTTAGAAACTCAATAAGTGAAAATTCCTCCTGATGGAAAGATATATCCAACATGGGTTAATGATATGCCAACACCCAAGGGTTTTAAAAACCCAACCATTTCCCATTTTAATGAGATGGGTGATCCACTGCAGCATCTGGCCCACTTCATCTCAAGGTGTGGACCCATTCGGGGAACTCTGGCACAACAAGAGGCCACCAAAATCTGGTGTTTCGTACATACATTGGAAGGGCCTACATTTGTCTGGTATAGCCAGCTACCCATTGGGTCAGTCGCCAACTAAGAAGATCTCCGTAGATAGTTCATTTAGTAATTCAGCTCTACCACCTGAAATATGAGTATTGCAGACCTCTTCAAGTGAAAGTGGAGGCATGACGAGTGCATCGTGGACTTTGTCGCCCTGTGGAAATGCCTCACCTACTCCGTAGATATGTCGCTGAATCAGGAAGAGCTACTAACAATGTGGGTGGAGAATGTAAAAATTGAATTGATCCCCTCTCTCATTACTCAAAATTACCGTGGGGGGTTCTGGTATTTGTCTTATAAGGCCTAGTGTCTAGAAGAAGCCTCAGAACAGGCCAAGAAGGAATGACTGTTTCTTGTTGAAATTCCCATGAGAAGAGCCACTAAGGCTGAGCCCACCATGGTAGCATAGATAGAGGCCCCTAGATAGCTAGAGTTGTTACCAGTGGAGACACCTCTATAGCCTCATAGAGGCCTTCCACCTAAGGCACAACCTCTGGCCCAGCAGCTCCCACCTCAGAATCGGCAGGCACCCCCATGTAACATGCCACCACTACCTAGGCAAGATAACCAGGTTCCACCTCCTCGGCATGCTCCTCCAACCCCTCATTAGGGCCAGGATACCCAATCCCCCTTCTCGATCAAGATAAAATGGACCTACTCATTCAATGAGTCTCATCTCCCCGATTTTTTCTAAATTCCCTTGGAATATGGAATTCTATGGTTTCCCAAATCCAAGAGGCCCAAAAAGGTGGATCTCACTGATCGCCCCAACTACTTCCCCTATTACAGGATCCTAGGGAAAACCCTCAAATAGTGATATGTGTTTGAAGGCTGGGTTCAATACTACGTTGATAACAACATAGTCAGGTTAGGACCAGCTTCGAAACAGGTGGCATGTGTATTGGTGAATCTAGGTAGAGGCAGTGATGACAAAGGTGAGTGACATCAGGTTCATAACCGAAGGTCTCAAAAGTATGATGAATGGATAGCTCTTAAGGTAGCTGATCATTCCCATGGTATTATCCATGAATGTATTAATCGACCTAAGCCTTAATAAGATTCCACGTCACCCACAACCACTACTTATGCGTCGACGTCTCAACCTCCCTCTTCTCAAAAGAGAAAGCATCAGCAATGCTCAAGAAAACAAAGTCCCCCAGTGGTGCCATTGTCATCCCACACACTCAAGGACTTCATGCCCCTGAAGATGGTGGTTACCACTAGAATCTATCTAGTGGTGGAGGATTACTCATGTGATGATCAAGGGTATTCTTCAGTTAACACCATTGAGCTGGTAAACCCCTACATGATTCATGATGACGAGGAGCACTAGACGAATCCTCTCGGAGTCCACAACCATCACCAGCACTAATGAAGCCATGGATATATGGGTCATCAGAATTACTTGGTCAATAATTCAAGATAGTCTATGCATGACACCGAAAATAGATAGTAGGCCTAGTGCAGAGCTCAGAACGCGTAGCCTTCTCATCTGGTGTCATCAGGTCTGCCTTCGCTGCTGTTTATGTTACTTGATTAGGCAGGGCCATCCCGACCGTGCTGTGATCAACAAATCTCTGTTATATACCGACCTTATTCATCTATCCCACATCTTGTAGTCACTACACAAGATTCTACTATCGAGTAGTGGGACATTCCCAACACCAGTCTACCATCGGTTCAGCCGAAAAGGTCCGTCATACCCCCTGCTACTAAACAACCTCCTGTAAGCAGAATTTCACGCTTGGGACAGAAGTATGATATTCTTAATCATCTTTCCAAAATTCCTAAGAGGCTATATATCCTTGAGGATCTTTGCATATCAGTGGATATGAGTGAATCCCTCACCGAGGCTTTAAGAAGCCCCCTCCGGTTTGAGATGGTGTTAGCAGTTGCATAATCCTTCCTTGATGAGGCAGTCGAGCATGCTGAATGTCAGGGCATTATCTCTTCCTCTAGAGAAGATGAAATATCTCCAATATAAAAGAAAATCCACCCAGTGTACATCAATATCCAATTCAATGTCATGGAAGATCATTTATGTCTTATCGACACAGGCTCTAGGATCAAGCTAATCCCGACCGAGACACTTCTATGAACGGGATTGTCCGAGGATGACCTGAGTCCCTCCGACCTAAAAATTCAAGTTTATGACAGGACATAACAAACACCGATTGGAAAGATCAACCTAAAGACCCAGTTTGGTGGTCTAGTATCCAGAAATGAGTTCATGGTTATCTCATAGGACACTTCTTATAATGCGTTGATGGGTAGGCCATGGATTCACCTATATGTAGTTGCCCCTTCATTGTATCACCAGTGCCTTAAGTAATCCATTAATGGTCGAGTGTACATGATCTAGGGTGATGTGTTACCCTTTTCCTCTTATGAATCCCACTACCTAGATGGGGACTATTATAAGAGTAAGGACAAGCCAATTCAGGCTAATGAGGTTGAACACACTACGACTGCGATCGACCCATGGACAGACCTGGATATTGACTAAATTTTTCTGATTCACTGGTTGGAGGATACGAACTCAGATCTATAGTAATGATTTGTTTTTTATGAAATTGGGGGGAAGCACATTCCCAAGTCTAGGGGACGCCAAAATATCACCTCGTATTCCTACACAAATTAGGCTTGGGTAATCCCAGATCCCCCTACTCCTATAAGGTATTGGGACGTCCACCCCATGAAAACGACAATACTTCATACTTGCTTGTTCCGCTGGGCTAGGATAAACTGTCTCAGGTTGAAACACCATTATTACTTTCATATCTTTAATCATATCCCCTTGGTCCAATGACCATATGGGATCAGATCAACAAATTTCATTGCTATGGTTTTACCAACACAGGAGTCCCCTGATGTAGTGTCTACAACCGCTGAGGCTGGTACCAGCTTCCCATCAGGATCTGTTGACATAAAATAACTCCTCCCACTGAGGATCCCTCCTTCATAAGTGATGAATAGTATTTGGAGGATGCTCCTCCCACCTTCGAAGAGGGTGTCTCCACCACGGTCGATGAATTGGTACAAGTAAATCTCGATAGGAAGAAGGATCTTAAACCAACATTAATCAGTGCCACTATGCCTACCAAAGAGCAACAACAATATGTGAAATTCTTAAAACAACATTGTGATGTGATTTCCTGGAGTTATAATGAGATGTCGGGACTAGATCCCCAGTTCACTGTCCACTACCTCGGTCTTCCAGAAAATAATCATGGGTTCAAACAACCACCTAGAAATATGAACCCTTCTCACGGTGCTATGATAGAGGCCAAGGTTGATAAGCTCATCAGATCCAACTTCATCAAGGACGTCCAGTACCCCAGATTATTAGCCAACATCCTACCCGTCAGGAAAAATATTGGATATATCAGAGTCTGCATTGACTTTTGGGATCTTAACCATCACTGTCTCAAGGATGATTTTCCACTTCTTATGATGGAATTGTTGATTGATGCTACCATTGGATTTCAAGCTCTCTCCTTCATGAATGGGTATTTTGGGTAAAACCAAATTTGAATGGCCCCCAATGTTGAAGATTCTACAGAATTCAGAGAACCATAAAGAACTTTTTTCTACCAGGTAATTCCCTTCGGTCTAAAGAATGAAGGTCCCACCTATCAGAGTTACATTCATTGAATATTAATGCCAATCCTCAAGAAATTGGTAGAATGCTACATGGATGATCTGGTGGTCAGATCTCTCCAGTTCCAGGACCATCTCAAAGACCTTGAGAAAGTGTCAGGCTTCCTCTGTTCTATCCATATGAAGATGAACCCATTGAAGTACACCTTCGAGGTCACCTCCAGAAAGTTTCTCAGCTTTGTTGTCAAATATAGAGGCATCGAGATCGATCCAGAGAAGATTAAGTCCATTAGTTGGATGTCTCCTCCAAGTAACATTCAAGAGATGTGAGGCTTTCAAGGCCCTAGGGCCTATATACACCGATTCATCATGAATTTGGTTAGCAAGTGTAAGCGCTTTTTTTGTCTCATGAAGAAAGGAATTGTCAATCAGTGGGACGGGGAATGTCAGACTGCTTTCGAGGAAATCAAGTATAACTTGTTACATGTAACACCCCGACCCCAGTTACCCAGATCTGACGCATTATTTTAATACATTAGCATTATTACAAGGAATCAAGTCCCGAAGGACTGATCAGTTTAGCAGTCTTGGAAAATATATTACACACATTAACTTTACATTACAATTTGAAGCATAAAACACAACATAGATAGTTATTTGAGAATTCCATTTTTCCCCTTATCTTAACCCTGCATATCAATTATAATACACTTCTTGGAATCCTAGGAAAATAAAACATAAGAAAGGGGTGAGATCAGATGCTCAGTAAGGGTAAATAATTAAGTGGAAGCTATAAACTTTTAAGGCAATATGTGTAATAAAAAAAAGACTTTTAAACATAAACATGAACATAATATGGTAAAAATAAATGAAACATTACCATATAAACATGCACATGGATATTATACTAGTCAAATAATTACATGTAATTACTAATTTCACAATGAGGGAATTTTTAATATTGGACATCATTGCAACATAGTCAAGGCCTCGTTCCAAGACTACAAATAAATTTTTTTTATCAAGGCCTTGTTCCAAGAAACTAGTTTGTCTCATGAGACCTACCGATGAATCGAGGAGCTATAGCAGGCTCCACCCTTCACTTACCAAGTCCACTGCATTCCTCATATGAAAAAGTTGAAACATAACATAAACATTCATATTAAAACTAGCATAAAAAATGTCATTACATTAACTATAAACCATGAATGGTTTAAAAATAAAACATCCACAGTCAAACATATCATAACTCATTCAATACAAAATGGAAGATTAAATTATTATAAATCAACCTCAATCAAAAATAATATCCAGTAAAGGATGCTGACATAGTTGAAAATGACGAGTAAAACTTTTTGAGAGAAATATCCTTTTTGTAAAATCATTTAAAAGTCACAGATTTATAAAGGAATTAATTTAAAAGAGATTTTTGAATAAAAGTATCAAATACAACTTTGAAACATTTGAAAAGAATTATCATTTCAAAACATTCATGTCCATATAAATAAATCCTTAAAATCATTTTGAAAACATGGACATTAATTAAAAAATTTAGAAATATAAATCTTTAAAACATTTAAAATTCTGATCTTGATAAAGATTACCTTTAAAAAATCCTTAAAATATTCATTTTGAAATAATTTTTAAGAAAAATGGACATGGATGATAAACATTTCCCAGTAAATACTTACACATAAACAATCTCAGATAATAATGAGAATGAGGAATTAAGCCTTACCAATTTATTAACTTACGAAACATACAACCCTTGAAAAGAGTATCATACAATGAATATGTAAATAAACATAAATTAAATTGTATTACACAATTAATACAATTATGGGCAGCACATACACCACACAGAAGGTAATAGTGGCAATATGGCATGAATCTCACGGGAATAAGGAGTGAGATGAAAACCCCTTACCTTGCACTTTCCTTTAGTCGAGGGTAAGTTTAACCTCCTGTATGAAGATCATATTATGTTATTAAATTATACCAGAACCATATAAATATTTATGATATCATACATGATTCATTTATGACTTTATACTACCTATTTAATAATAATTTTCATGTTGAATTAACATTTTGGGTAATAATCGCTTTCTTTATCGTACGTGTTTTAACTTGTTACTCTTGATTGTATCACTTAGACCAAGATTTAAATACTTCCAGAATATAAAAAATGATTCATATATCATATATATTTAGAATATAAGTAAGTATAATAGACATATATATGAAATGAAAAACACCGTTTATGGAGACAGTAGTCCGTACGTACGCAAAACGTTGTTTCCGTTTTCATATTGTGTTGAATGGAACTAAGTGGATAAGATATATATAAGTACACACACACACACATATATAAATATATATATATATCTCTAGTATCATTATTATTTCATATATTACATACTTGTTAGTATTATATATATTTTTATAATTGTTGATGAATGATGAACATGGAAATAAATCTCATCGCGTCGTGGAGACGGTAATCCGTATGTATGCACGAGCGATAATATCATTTCCATAAAAGTGTGGAATTGAATGGTATATTAATTTTATAGAGACATTATCATGTTATTTTCATTATTTATATACATATTACTCATCATTATATCTATCCAAATAACATAGTGTTGAATAACAAATTACACCACAGTGTGGAGACGGTAAGTCGTACATATGAACTCATGGTGACATTATCATTCATAATATGGATAAAATAATTAATAATGTTGTTCCATGTAACACCCCAACCCCAGTTACCCAGTGTTAGTGCATTATTTTAAAAAATTTACATGATTACAAGGAATCATGTCTTGAAGGACCGATCAGTTTAGCAGTCTTGGAAAAATAGATCACATACATGAATATTACATTTTAACTTTAAGACGTTAAACAAAACATAAATAATCTTTATGAACGCCATTATTCCCTTGGCATAACCCTGCATTTCAATCACATTACACTTCTTGGAATCCACGGAAAAATAAAACATAGAATGGGGTGAGCTCAAATGCTCAGTAAGGGTAAGCAATACAGCGAAAACTTTCAAAAATAAGCATAAACATTTAATGCAATGTATAATTAAAACAAAAGACTCTTAAACTTGAACTTCAGCATAATATGGAAAAGATAAAATGAAATAATTCCATTTAATTATTCACATGGACATTCTAATATTCGAATAATCACATGCAATATCAATAACTACTTTCATAACGATGGAATGCATAATGATAGACTATCATAACCACATAGCCAAGGCCTCATGCCAAGACTAAAAATAAGATTTTGTCAAGGCCTTGTGCCAAGACAATAGTTTGTCTCATGAGACCTACCGATGCAATTTTTTTAGAAGATACTTACGTTTAAAATTGCTCAAATATACTCCAGTGTTTTTCTGAAAACATTATGCAAGCTTCTGAAAACAAAATAACTAATTCTGAGACTGATCGAATAATTACAGGCCATGATGGGTACATGCCCAATCCCTTCCTCTCTACCACACTCTAGAGTCAGGTTTTCTGAAAACATTTTTAAGCTTTCATTAAATACGCATACATTTTCACTGGGTTTTCATATATTTGAGAGAAATATATCTTTCTTGAAATCATTTAAAAATCACATAATTATAAAATAAAATGTTTATTTTGAAAATATCCTTATAAGAATGTAAGGAAGCTTCAAAGGTGTAATAAAATCATAGAATAACCACACTCTCCATATAAGGTAAAAAAAATACATTCTTACCTTAATTTTTTCAAAAAGGTTAAAAAGTAACTTGTTTCGAAAATGACAGAAAGATTCCATTATAAAACACTTATAAAATTAAACAAGGGTATAAATGACTTTAACCCATATTATAGTAAATAGTAAAAATGTTTTGAAATACATTTCTAAGAAACATGGATGTGGATGATAAAGAAATCCCAGTAGATTATTACGTATAAACAACCACCGATAATGAAGAGATTGCAAAATAAACCCTTACCAATTTGGTAACTTACGAAACATACAACCCATGAAAGAGGTATCATACAATGAATATGTAAATACACATAAATTAAAGTGTATTACACAAAGAATACAATTATGGCCAGTACATACACCACACAAAGGGTAATAGTGGCAATATGGCATGAATCTCACGGGAATAAGGAGTGAGATGAAAACCCCTTACCTTGCACTTTCCTTTAGTCGTGGGTACGTTTAACCTCCTGTACGAAGATAGTAGTATGTTATTAAATTATACCAGAACCATATTAATATTTATTATATCACACATGATTCATTTATGACTTTATATTACCCAATTAATAATAATTTCCATGTAAGTTAACATTTCAGGTAATAATCACTTTCTTTATCGTACGTGTTTTATCTTTTCACTCTTGGTTGTATCACTTAGATCATGATTTAAATACTTCCAGAATATATAAAATGATAAATATATCATATATATTTAGAATATAAATATGTATAATAAAAATATATATGAAATGGAAAACACCATTTATGGAGACGGTAGTCCGTACGTACGCATAAACACTGTTTCTGTTTTCATATAGTATTGAACAGAAGTAAGTGAATAAGATATATGTAAGTACATAAATCCTTATATATATATATATATATATATCCATTAGAAGTATTATTTCATATATTAAATACTTATTAGTAATATATATTTTTATAATCATCGATGAATGGTGAACTTGGAAATGAATCTCATCGCGTCATGGAGACTGTAATCCGTATGTACGCACGAGCAAAAATATCATTCTTTTGATATTAAAATAATATATAATTGGATTGTATATCATATATACAGAATAATTATCATTTTATATTTATTATTTATAGGAATTAAAAATCATTATTATACCCATCCAAATAATAATATATTGAATAACAATTACACCACGACGTGGAGACGGTAAGCCGTATGCACGCACGTATGGTGACATGTCATTCAAAGGATGGATAGAATATTGAATATGGTTGTACCATATTTATAATAATATTAAAGTCTATAGGAGATACTGGATTCATTATTTTAGAATGGGAATAACAAAGAAAGAAGAAGTGGAAGAAGAAAGGAACTTGAAAAAGGGTGGTGAAATCATTACCTCTTCTTCGGGTTCTTCCTTTTGATTTGATCAAAATGGCTCCTTAGGATGGATGTATGACTAAAGTAAGGCCTCTAGGATGAAGTGAGGGAAGTTGATAGTGTATTTGGGCAGGGGTTGGCCGAACCAAAAGGCTCTTAAGGTGTGAATTAATGAGAAGGAGGAGTGTCCTTTTATAAGAGGGGTGAGGGGCAACTTTGGAAAAGCTAGAAATATTATTTTATAATAAATTAATATTCGGTTTCTAATGGCTCAAAGTGGATTATTTAAATTTTAAGGTGGGGAAAGGTCGAAAACCACTCAACCAATAGGATTTAGATAGGTTTGGGTTACAATATTAACCTTATCTTTAAGTATTAACTCTTAGTTAACTAGTTTCACTTTTACAATGTCTCTTTGTATTTCTATATTATATGGTTAATAGACATACTATATACATACAAGAGACCCACCAGTGGTCCATTAATGATACACCTATCATTATATAAGTCTCTTGGCTGAACCTTTGATTTTTAGGAATTGAATATCAATTAATAATATAATATTTATTTTAAAAACTCTTTTATGTCAATTTTGACACTATTCAATAATTGACTTTTGTAAAAATCATAACAAAATGATTAATTCAAAAAAATCTAATTAAATAAATAATAATATGTCATATTATCCCATTTATTAGTTTAATTCATTAAAATTCTCAAATTATATTTATTTGTGTATTTATAATATGAATTATTTTAATTTTTCACTATTATGGTAATTACTACATCATAATTGTGTCATAAATAAATTATATTATTTATTGTCTAAAAATTATAAATAAAATATCATTATGTAGGAAATAGATTTATCTTTCTAATGAATATTTATAGTCTAAAATCCAACATATATAACCCTATGTAAAATATTTTTTGCTGAAAGATATATGCTTATGTCATTTTTGTATTTATTTTAACTTATTTGAAATAAAGTGTCCCTATCACCTACAAGTGGCTCCATGGGGTCCTAAAATCGACCCAATGATGACCATTGTCAGACATGTATCCACCAATAAGGTTAGGATACTTTTTAGGGTAATTTAGTATTATTATAATATTATTTTTATTAACCCTTATTTACCAGATTTACCCTTTAACCATGGTAAATAAAATATTTACTGAAGTAATTTTTCAAAATGTCTAAAAATAAAAGTTACCTATTTACACAATTTGGAAATCCTGATTCCATATATGGAATCCATTTTTCCAAATTCAAAACACATAAGCGGCAGAAATTAATTTAAAATTAATTCCCGCTGTTAAAACAAAAAACATGTTTTTAAGATATAATAACTATCAAAAGACTGATACTTGTTTATGTCCGGTTTAATTGTGAAATTATATCCAATGACCAAAATTGTATTAAATGGTAAAAATATATTCTAAATATTCTTTCAAACCACTCAAATTCATAATTTATCACTATTAATTATTTTGATTAAAAAAGTTGTTTTTAATTAAAATTTAGTAATTTTCACTATTCATCAAAATATTAAAGTTATCCGAAAAGTACTAAAATTTCACCTTAGGCTAAATTAGATACTCCGAATCAAAAAATGAAGTCCATTTTGAGAGATAAAATTTCTAAAATTTTAAAAAGTATGTATTACTATTCATAACGGCTACTTTGATTGGTCGTGGTGTGTGGTAGAACTCGAAATTGCGTACAACACACACTACTATATTATTCAAAGAGAAGCGTACCATGGAAGCTCGAGGTGTTACATTCTCCCCTCCTTCAATAAATTGTGTCCTCGCAATTTTATATTATTCTTTGAAAATAAAGGTTGAAAATAAAAAATATCTTTGTGGAAAAACCCACATCGGAAATTTGGTTAAAAAAATTTAGTCTTAACAAGATGAAAATAGAAATGAAAGGGTCACCAAAAAATTATGGTCTCGATTAGGATGACATTAGTGGAAATTATAGACATATAATTGGTGGGAAAACGTAAATATTTATAGGTAGTGATTGAGGTCATCAATCACAAACAAGTTTAAAATTGAGGTCCTTAAATTCATCAATCTATGATGATTTAAAATACCATCAGTTCAACAAAACATAAGGTATTAGGATAACACATTTTTGACGTTTCAAAATATCTTAGTTGAAATCCCACATCGAAAAATGAATTAATGAGGCCGCTATTTGAAATAAAGAGTGGAAAGTATGAAGATTACCAAAAATAACACATACTCGGGTTCCATGTAAGAAAATATGGATGTGGAAGAGAAATCTAACCATCAATTATCTGATGGAGAGTGGTAGAGAACATGGCTATGAAAAGGCCAACAATCCCAAAGCCATAAATTAGTGATGATCTAAGGTGCCATATAGGACAACATTTTTGTTCTAAGTTCCTTTTCATAATGTTGAGGAATTTATTTATGTGATTGACTAAGATCATAAGGAGATGTAATTACTTTATAATTAGAGTTTTATCCATTAATAAATTTCTACCACAAACTCATCTTTCACCCCAAAACATAATACAACTCAAAAATACTCTATTTATCCTAATCGTATAGGGTTCCAAATATAATGAATTTATAATTCACATATCAAACCCTTTATGTAAAGAAACTACATTATACCATCCTGGAACTTCATGTAGCACTATGGTAAGAGATAAATACCAATTGCACTATGGTTGTGGGATCGATTCCCACAGCTTTGTCCGACACGACGGGTCGTCACAGGGTCTGCGTGTTGTCCTTTTATAAAAATTGAAAAAAAAAACCGTTCAAACTTAATCCTTCTTGACCATTAGACTTATCCAAAATACTATTATCCAAACTCACAGTCCAAAATTTACAAGGAAGTTAAACATAATGAGGATCATTTTTGCCAGGTAATAACATATGAACGCCTTACTCATATATTATTTTATAACACCGCAACATCCTGAATTACCAAAATCAACCATCTCTTATTCCAAAATCACTACCTCAATATTAGGACCATATTAAGGTTAATTTTTCCTTCAACCATGTAATTTCCAAAAAACATTTAACTTGCTATAGAGTCACTTTTCTTAGTACCATAAAATCTCAAATCATTAATTAAATAGTAATGTAGTAAAATCATTATTTATTTCCAGAACATCATTGATACAAAACTTAAATGAAATAATTCTAAAATAACAACATAAGAACACTAGTCATTCCTCTTCATCTATGGTAGTATCATAACTTGATTATTATCCAATAGCATCATTTGCGGCATAGTCTGATGACTGGGACACTGGTTCGCGTAGTGTCCAAACTCCTTGCAATGAAGCATTGTACATTTGAAACCATTTTCTTACCCTTTCAGTCACGTACATTGTGCCCTTTTCCTCCACACTTATAACAAAATACCATTCCTTTCAGGCAAGTACCAGGGTGTTTCTTCCCACAGTTATCACATATGGGAAAATTCTTCTTTTCCCTCTTCCCTTTATCCATCTTTATCTCTCCCATCCTTTTCTTCTCTTGCTTCCCTTCAAAGACATAGGACTCCGAGAATTCTTTACTCATCTTACCAACACATGATACTATTTCTTCATATGATGATAATACATGGGAAACTATTTCCCTTCTAAATTCTGGCTTAGGACCACGAAAGATATGATCCTTCTTACTCATTGGATCATACGTATTACGGGAGTTCACATTCCTTCTACTGGGCGCCATTTCTATACAATAGCATAAACTAGTTCAGTTTATGAATTGCAATTAATAACTACCAAACTTGTAAAATACCTAACAAAAATTGAACAGTTTATGGATATAATCCATATTCATAAAAAATGTTTTCTTTCAGTAAGTATATACTCATAAGACCTTCATAATGGTTTGTAAAGAAAATGAGAATTATCTTAAGCATATCCCTCGGGAGTGTCGTAACCAAGAGTGCAGCAAGGCCCATTGTCATGCACCGGTTCCTGTTCGAGTCTAGATCAAAGCGGTGTTTTCGGGTTTTACCCCTAGGTACATCTGTGCCAGAGCCGCCTCTACCTGCTCCTATCCAGACAGGGATGTATTGCTCGGAAAAATCTCAAAATCTCTATAATACCCAAAATTATAGGAAGTTCTTCTATACTAATACCCAAAGTCTATCTTAGGGATATGTGTTCTAATCAGAGTTTATCTAAATCTAGTTTCCAAGGTTATTTCTAAACTTCCTCTGATACCAACTGTAACACCCCGACCCCAGTTACCAAGAGTCAGTGTATTATTTTAATACATTTTCATGATTACAAGAAATCAAGTCCCGAAGGACCGACCAGTTTAGCAGTCTTGGAAAAATAGATCACATACATGAATATTACATTTTCACTTTAAGACGTACAACACAACATAAATAATATTTATGAACGCCATTATTCCCTTGGCATAACCCTGCATATCAATCATATTGCACTTCTTGAAATCCTATTAAAAATAAAACAAAGAAAGGGGTGAGCTCAAATGCTCAGTAAGGGTAAGCAATACAACAGAAACTTTCAAAAATAAGCATAAACATTTAAGGAAATGTATAACTAAAACAAAATCCTTTTAAAATTGAACTTCAGCATAATATGGAAAATATAGAATGAAATAATTCCATTTACTTATTCACATGGATATTCTACTAGTCGAATAATCACATGCAATATCAATAACCACTTTCATAACGATGGAATGCATAATGCCAGACTATCACAACCACATAGCCAAGGCCTCGTTCCAAGACTACAAATAAGATTTTGTCAAGTCCTTGTGCCAAGACACTAGTTTTTCTCATGAGACCTACCGATGCAATTTTTTTTAGAAGATACTTACGTTTAAAATTTCTCAAATATACTCTAGTGTTTTTCTGAAAACATTATGCAAGATTCTGAAAACAAAATAACTAATTCTGAGTCTGCTTGACTAATTACATGCCATGATGGGTCCACGCCCAATCCCTTCCTGTATACCACACTCGAGAGTCGGGTTTTCTGAAAACATTTTTAAGCTTGCGTTAAATACGTATACATTTGCACTGGGTTTTCATATATTTGAGAGAAATATATCTTTCTTGAAATAATTTAAAAATTACATAATTATAAAATAATACTTTTATTTTGAAAATATCCTTATAAGAATGTAAGGAAGCTTCAAAGGTGTAATAACAATGGAGAATAACCGCACCCACTGTATAAGTTAAAAAAATACATTCTTACCTTAATTTTGACAAAATTGTTAAAAAGTAACTTGTTTCGAAAATGAAGGAAATATTCCTTTATAAACCACTTATAAAAGTCAACAAGGGTATAAATTACTTTAACCCATATTATAGTAAATAGTAAAAATGTTTTGAAATACATTTTTAAGAAACATGGATGTGTATGATAAAGAAATCCCAGTAGATTATTACATATAAACAACCTTCGATAATGAAGAAATTGTGAAATAAACCCTTACCAATTTGGTAACTTACGAAACATACAACGCATGAAAGAGGTATCATATAATGAATATGTAAATAAACATAAATTAAATTGTATTACCCAAATAATACAATTATGGGCAGTACATACACCACACAAAAGGTAATAGTGGAAATATGGCATGAATCTCGTGGGAATAAGGAGTGAGATGAAAACCCATTACCTTGCACTTTCCTCTAGTCGTGGGTACGTTTAACCTCCTGTACGAAGATCATAGTATGTTATTAAATTAGAAAAGAACCATATTAATATTTATGATATCACACATGATTCATTTATTACTTTATATTACCCAATTAATAATAATTTCCATGTTAAGTTAACATTTCGGGTAATAATCACTTTCTTTATCGTACGTGTTTTAACTTGTCACTCTTGGTTGTATCACTTAGATCATGATTTAAATAAATCCAGAATATAAAACATGATAAATATATAATATATATTTAGAATATAAATATGTATAATGGACATATATATGAAATGGAAAACACCGTTTATGGAGACGGTAGTCCGTACATACGCATAAACGCTGTTTCTGTTTTCATATAGTATTGAATAGAAGTAAGTGAATAAGATATATGTAAGTACATAAATAATTATATATATATATATATATATATATATATTTCCAGTAGAATTACTATGTCATATATTACATACTTATTAGTAATATATATTTTTATAATCGCTGATGAATGGTGAACTTGGAAATGAATCTCATCGCGTCGTGGAGACAGTAATCCATATGTACGCACAAGCAAAAATATCATTATTTTGATATTAAAATAATATATAATTGGATGGTATATATTATATAAAGAATCATTATAATGTTATATTTATTATTTACATTAATTAAAAATCATTATTATACCCATCCAAATAATAATATATTGAATAACAATTACACCACGACGTGGAGACGGTAAGCCGTACGTACGCACGTATGGTGACATGTCTTTCAAAGGATGGATAGAATACTGAATATGGTTATACCATATTTATAATAATATTAAATTATATAGGGGATACTGGATTCATTATTTTAGAATGGGAATAACAAAGAAAGAAGAAGTGGAAGAAGAAAGGAACTTGAAAAAGGGTGGTGAAATCATTACCTCTTCTTCAGGTTCTTCCTTTTGATTTGATCAAAAGGGATCCTTAGGATGGATTTATGACTAATGGAAGGACTCTAGGATGAAGTGAGGGATGTTTAGAGAGTATATGGGCAGGGGTTGGCTGAACCAAAAGGCTTTGAAGGTGTGAATTAATGAGAAGCAGGAGTGATCTTTTATAAGAGGGGTGAGGGGAACCTTTGGAAAAGCTAGAAATATTATGTTATAATAAATTCATATTCGGTTTCTAATGGCTAAAAAGTGGATTATTTAAATGTTAATGTTGGGACAGGTCGAAAACCACTCAACCAATAGGATTTAGACAGGTTTGGTTTAAAATATTAACCTTATCTTTAAGTATTAACTCTTAGTTAATTAGTTTCACTTTTACAATGTCTCTTTGTATTTTTATATTCTATGTTTAATAAAATTACTATATACATCCAAGAGACCCCCAAGTGGTCCATTAATGATACACCTATCATGATATAAGTCTCTTGGATGAACCTTATATTTTTAAGAATTGAATATCAATTAATAATATAATATTTGTTTTAAAAACTCTTTTATGTCCATTTTGACACTATTCAATAATTGACTTTTGTAAAAATTATAACAGAATGATTACTTCAAAAAAAGTTAATTAAATAAATAATAATATGTTATATTATCCTAGAAAATTAGTTTAAGTCATTAAAAGTCTCAAATTATATTTATTTTGGTATTTATAATATCAATTATTTTATTTTTTTACTATTATGGTAATTAATGCATCATCATTGTGTCATAAATAAATTAAATTATTTAATGTCTAAAAATTATAAATAAAATATAATTATTTATGAAATCGTTCTATATTTCTAATGAATATTTATAGTTGAAAATCCAACATATATAACCCTATATAAAAATTGTTTTTCTAAAAGATATATGCTTATGTCATTTTTGTATTTATTTTAACTTAATTAAAATAAAGTGTCCCTATCACCTACAAGTGGTTCCATGGGGTCCCAAAATCGACCCAAAGATGCCCATGGTCGGACATGTATCCACCAATAAGGTTAGGACCCATTTTAGGGTAATTTAGTATTATTATAATATTATTTTTTTAACCCTTATTTACAAGATTTACCCTTTAACCATGGTAAATAAAATATTTACCGAAGTAATTTTTCAAAATGTCTAAAAATAAAAGTTACCTATTTACATAATTTGGAAATCCTGATTCCAAATATGGAGACCATTTTTCCAAATTCAAAACACAGAAGTGGTAGAAATTAATTTAAAATTAATTCCCACTGTCAAAACAAAAAGCGTGTTTTTAAGATATAATAACTATCAAAAGATTGATACTTGTTTATGTCCGGCTTAATTGTGAAATTATGTACAATGACCAAAATTGTATTAATTGGTAAAAATATATTCTAAATATACTTTAAGACCACTCAAATTCATAATTTATCACTATTAATTATTTTGATTAAAAAAGTTTTTTTTAATTAAAATTTAGTAATTTTCACTATTCATCAAAATATTAAAGTTATCCGAAAAGTACCAATATTTCACCTTAGGCTAAATTCAATACTCCGAATCCAAAAATGAAGTCCATTTTGAGAGATAAAATTTCTAAAATGTTAAAAAGTATGTATTACTATTCATAACGGCTACTTTGATTGGTTGTGGTATGTGTTAGAACTCGAAATTGCGTACAACACGCGCTACTGTTTTATTCAAAGTGAAGCGTACCATAGAAGCTCAGGGTGTTACATGACATATTTATAATAACATCACAATATATAGAATATACTGGAGTTATTATTTTAAAATTTAAATAACAAAGAAAGAAGAAGTGGAAGAATAAAAGAACTTGAAAGAGGGTGGTGAAATTATTACCTCTTCTTCGGGTTCTTCCTTTTGATTTGATCAAAAGGGCTCCTTAATTTGAATTTCTGACTAAAGTATGGACTCAAGGATGAATTTAGGATAGCTGAGAGAGTATTTTTGTAGGGTTTTACTGATACAAATGGATTAGAAGGTGTGAATTAGAGTGAAGGGGGAGTTCCCTTTTATAAGAGGGGTGAGGGGCACCTTAGGAAAAACTTAAAATATTATTTTATAATAAATTCATATTCGGTTTATAATGGCTCAAAAATTTATTATTTAAAGTCTAAGGTGGTGATGGGTAGAAAAAAACTCAACCAATAGGTTTTAGACAAGTTTAGGTTACCATTTTAACTTTATCATTTAGATTTAACTCTAAGTTAAATAATTTAACTTTTACCATGTCTTCTTGTATTCTTACACTATATGGTTAATAAAATTACTATATATTAACAATAGAACCCAAATTGGTTCATTAATGTCATATATATTATTATATAAGTCTTTTTGATGAACCTTATAATTTTAGGACCATTATATCAATTAAGAATATAATATTTCTTTTAAAAACTATTTTATGTCAATTTTGACACTATTTGGTATTTGTTTTTTTGTTAAAATAATAACAGCATGAATACTTCAACAAAAATACATTGAATTCATAATAACATGTCATATTAACCTATAAAATTCGTGTATGTCATAATAACATAGAAATTATATTTATTTTAATATTTATAATACCATTTATTTGATTCTTTCATTAATAAGGTAATTACTGCATCATCATTATGTCATTAATAAATTTAATTATTTAGTCTCTAAAAATTATAAATAAAATACCATTATGTAGGAAATATATTTATCTTTCATATTCATATTTATAGTATAATTTATCTTATATATAGCCCTATATTAAAAATGTTTTAGTTATTAAAAATTGATTTTAACTCATTTAACTCTTCTTTGAATTAAATAATAATAAATGTCCTAATCTAATCCAAGGGGACCTAAATGATAATACTTTATTACTAAGGTTGTTTTTGGTCGAGATAAACTTGTCTAATAGAATTAATACATGTGTCAAGTTAGTATTAATATCATTTTTACCCTTAATTACCCTATTCACTTTTAAACGTGGTAAATAAAAGTAAAAAGTTACTATTCACCAAAAATTACTTTTATCTTATTGAACCACATTTTACTCCTTGATATTAACCGTGTCTCTCTGATTTTTTAAATTCAACTCACAGAAGCAGTAAAGTTAAGTTTTATGTGAATTCGCAAATTTCCCAAGGAGGTGGGTAAAAGACGACGAAAAGTTCAATAAAATTTTTATATATCTAAAATTATTATAAACTGACTCCAATTAATTAAATTGAACTTATATCTGTACTATGTATCTATTTTGGCCTAAAATAAATTTTAATTAAATAAATAATTATTTAAATAAAATTTTGGTTTTAAACTATAACTCAGTGTTTTTCACTATTCATCAAAAATTAAAAATTTTCAGAAAAATACAAAAAATCCACCCTAAGATAATTTCGATATTCCAAATCCAAAAATGAAGTCCATTTTACCAAACTAAAAACATAGAAGTTGAATTTATTAATTTAAAATTAATTCCCGTTGTCAAAACCAAAAGGCGTATTTTTATGAAACAATATCTATCAAAAGATTGACACTTGTTTATATCTAATCTCAAAGTGAAATTACTTAAAATGACCAGAATTGGATTAAATGGTAAAAATATAATCTATTTATACTTCCAAACCATTAAAATTTATAATTTAACACTATAAAATATTTTGATTAAAAAATTTGTTTCCAGTTAAAATATTTTATTTTTCACTATTCACCCAAATATGAAAGTTATCAAAAAAACACTAAAAATTTATCGAAACTAAATTCTTATGTCCTGATTCTAAAGAAGAAGTTTATTTTGTCAAATTGAAAATATAAAAGTTTGAAATATTGGATTTAAAAAGGGTTCACCATTAAAAGGTGGTAAAATTTCATTTTCTGAAAAATAAATCTTTTATCTGAAAAAATGAATTAGTTTTTAAATTATGTCTAAGAAAATCATAATATGGATTCTAAAATTATAAGGATAATATATAGTTCAATATTCAGATAATACTATTCATAAACTCTTTTGAACGGCTAGTTTGGTAAGTTGTAGTGTGCTTAAACTCGGTGTTGTGTGTAGTGCAAGTTATTGAATTACTTTGAAGAAATAATGTACTATGAAATATTGGGGTGTTACATTCTTCCCTCCTTCAATAAATTGCGTCTTCGCAATTTGAAATTGTTCTTCGAAAATAAAAGGTTGAAAATAGAAAATACCTTTGTGGGAAAACCCACATCAGAAATTAGGTTAATAAAATTTAGTCTTAATAAGAGGATAAGGGGAATGAATAAGTCACCAACAAATTAAGATCTCGATTAGGAGAACATTGGTGGAAATTAGAGACACATAATGGGAGGAAAAACGTAAATATTTATAGGGAGTTATTGAGGTCATCAATCACAAACAATTTTATAATTATGGGCCTCAAGGCCACCAATCTATGACGATTTAAAATACCATCGGTTCAACAAAATGTAAGGTATTAGGATAACACATTTTTGGTTTTAAGATCCCTTCGCTAAAGTTTAATAATTAATTTATCCATAAAATAAGAGGAAAGTATATATATATATATATATATATATATACTTGACAAGTAGAGTTTAATCCTTCAACTAATTTCTAACACAAACTCATCTTTCACTCTAAAAGATAATAGAACTTTAAAAAAAATATTCTATTTATCCGATTCGTTTAGGGTTAAAAAAATGAATTTATAATTCATCTACCAGACCCTTTAAAAAACTACATCATTCAATCCAGGACATCACGTGGGTCAGTGATAAATGATACACCCTTGTCTCCCTTCAGTTTCGGGTTCAAGTATCACAGACTTGCCAGACGCGATGGGTTGCCGCCCGACCTCCGGGTTGTCCTTTTTATGGAAATCCAAAAATAACCTTAACAATAGAATCCAATTTCAAACACAATCCATTCAAGCCTTTAGAATTTTCCAAAATACTTATATCCAAACTCTCAGTCCAAAAATTATAAGGAAGTTAAACGTAATGAGGATCCTTTTTTCCAGGTAATAACATGATAACGCCTTCATCATGTATTATTTTACAACACCGCAACATCCTGAATTACCAAAATCAACCATCTCTTATTCCAAAATAACTACCTCATTATCAGGACAATATTAAGGATTACCTTTCATTCAACCTTGTATTTTCCAAAAAGTGTAGCTTATTATTAATTCACTTTTCATAGAACCATATAATCTGAAATCCTCAATAAAATAGTACTACAGTACAATCCTTATTTATCTCCATAATTCATGTAACTAGTATACTGTTGATACAACACTCAAATGAAATAATTCTATAATTACAACATAAGAACAATAATCATTCCTCTTCATCTGAGGTAGTATCTTAACATGATTATTATCCAATAACATCATTTTTGGTATACTATTATGAACGAGACATTGATTCGTGTAGTGTCTCAATGCCTTACAGATGAAACATTTTACATTTGAAAACTTTTTCTTACCCTTGAAATCATGTACATGGTGTCCTTTTTCTCTACACTTATAAAAAACTCCCATTCTCCTCAAACATTTAGCAAGGTGATTCATTCCACATTTATCACAGATTAGAAAATCCTTCTTTTCCCTCTTCCCTTTATCCATCCTTCTCTCTTCTATCCTTTTCTTCTCTTGATTCCCTTCAAAGCCATATGACTCATATAATTCTTTACTTATCTTATTAACAGAAGTTAATATTTCTTCATATGTTGAGAATACATGGAAGACTATTTCCCTTCTAAATTTTGGTATAATACTATGAAAGATATGATCCTTTTTACTCTTTGGATCATACGTATTGCTGGAGTTCACATTCCTTCTACTGGGTGCCATTTCTATACAATGGCATACACTAGGTTGGTTTTTGAATTGCAATGAATAATTCCAAACTTGTAAAATACCTAACATAAATTGAACAGTTTATGGATTTAATCAATAAAAATATTTTTTTTGAGGACATATATACTCATAAATCCTTCATAATGATTTTTAAAGAAAATGATAATTAACCAAATAATATCCCCTCAGAGTGTCGTAAACAAAAGTGCAGCAAGCACCGTTGTCATGCACCAGTTTCCATTCGAGTATAGCTAAAATCAGTGTTTTCGGGTTTTACCCCTAGGTACATCTGTACCAGAGCCGCCTCTACCTGCTTGTATCCAGATAGGGATTTATTTTCTTAGAAAACTCACAAAATTTCTACATTACCAAAATTCTAGGAAGTTCTTCTATACTAATCCTCAAAGTCTATCTTAGGTTAATGTGCTCTAATCAGAGTTTATCTAAATCTAGTTTCCAAGGTTATTGCTAAACTTCCTCTGATACCAACTGTAACACCCTGACCCCAGTTACCCAGAGACGGTGCATTATTTTAATACATTGACACAATTACAAGGAATCTAGTCCCGAAGGACCGATCATTTTAGCAGTCTTGGAAAATAGATTACATACATTAACTTTACATTAAAATTTGAAGAATAAAACATAGCATAGATAGTTCTTTGAGAATTCCATTTTTCCCTTTAGCTTAACCCTACATATCAATCATAATACACTTCTTGGAATCCTGAAAAAAAAACATAAGAAAGGGGTGAGCTCAGATGCTCCTTAAGGGTAAATAATTTAGTCGAAGCTATAAACTTTTAAGGCAAGATGTGTAATAAAAACAATAGAATTTTAAACATAAAATTGAACATAATATGGTAAAAATAAATGAAAAATTACCTTATAAACATTCACATGGATATTCTACTAGTCGAATAATCACATGTAATAACTAATTTCATAATGAGGTAATGCCTAATACCGGGCATCATTACCACATAGTCAAGACCTCGTGCCAAGAATACAAATAATTTTTTTTGTCAAGGCCTTGTTCCAAGACACTAGTTTTTATTATGAGACCTACCGATGCATCGAGGAGCTATAGCGGGCTCCACCCATCACTTACTAAGTCCACTGTATTCCTCATATGAAAAACTCGAAACATAACATAAACATTCATATTAAAACTAGAATAAATTTTTTTATTACATTAACCATAAACCATGAATGGTATAAAAATAGAACATCCACAGTCCAACATATCATAAATCATTCAATACAACATGGAATATTGTATTATAATAAATCACCCTCAACAAAAAATAATATCCAGTAAAGGATTCTGACGTAGTTGAAAATGATGAGTAAAACATTTTGAGAGAAATATCCTTTTTGTAAAATCATTTAAAAGTCAGAAATTTATAAAGGAAGTAATTTAAAAGATATTTTTAAATCAAATTATCCCATACCACTTTGAAACTTTTTAAAAGAATTATCATTTCAAAACATTCATGTCCATATAAATAAATCCTTAAAATCATTTTGAAAACATGGACATTAATTAAAAAGATTTAGAAATATAAATCTTTAAAACATTTGAAATTCTGATCTTGATAAAGAGTACCTTTCAAAAATCCTTAAAATATTCATTTTGAAATAATTTTTAAGAAAAATGGACATGGATGATAAAAATGTCCCAGTAAATACTTACACATAAACAATCTTAGATAATAATGAGATTGAGAAATTAACCCTTACCAATTTGGTAACTTACGAAACATACACCCCATGAATGGAGTATCATAAAATGAATATGTAAATACAAATAAATTAAATTGTATTACACAATTAATACAATTATGGTCAGTACATACACCACACAAAAGGTAATAGTGGCAATATGACTTGAATCTCACGGGAATAAGGAGTGAGATGAAAACCCCTTACCTTGCACTTTCCTTTAGTTGAGGGTACATTAAACCTCCTGTATGAAGATCATAGTATGTTATTAAATTATAACAAAACCATATTAATACTTATGATATCATAAATGATTTATTTATGACTTTATACTACCCAATTAATAATATTTTCCATGTTAAATTAACATTTCGGGCAATAATCGCTTTCTTTATCGTACGTGTTTTAACTTGTTACTCTTGATTGTATCACTTAGAACAAGATTTAAATACTTCCAGAATATAAAACATGATTTATATATCATATATATTTAGAATATAAGTATGTATAATAGACATATATATGAAATGAAAAACACCGTTTATGGAGACGATAGTCCGTACGTACGCATAAACGGTGTTTCCGTTTTCATATTGTGCTGAACAGAACTAAGTGAATAAGATATATGTAAGTACAGATATATATATATATATACAATATAATTATTATGTAATATATTAGATTCTTGTTATTATTATATATATTTTTATAATTGCTGATGAATGGTGAATGTGGAAATAAATCTCATCGCGTCGTGGAGACGGTAATCTGTACGTACGCACGAGCGACAATATGATTTCCTTAAAGGCGTGGAATTGGATGGTATATTAATTTTACAGAGACATTATCATGTTATTTTAATTATTTATATATATATTACTCATCATTATATCCATCCAAATAACATAGTGTTGAATAAAAAATTACACCACGGTGTGGAGACGGTAAGTCGTACGTACGCACGCATGGTGACATTATCAATTATAAGATGGATAGAATAATTAATAAAGTTGTGACATATTTATAATAACATCACAGTATATAGAATATAATGGATTTATTATTTTATAATGGAAATAACAAAGAAATAAGAAGTGGAAGAAGAAAAGAACTTGATAGAGGGTGGTGAAATTATTACCTCTTCTTCGGGTTCTTCCTTTTGATTTGATCGAAAGGGATCCTTAAGTTGGTTTTATGACTAAAGGAGGGACTCTAGGATGAAGTGAGGATAGTTGAGAGAGTATTTGGGCAGGTTTTGGCCGATCCAAATGGATTATAAGGTGTGAATTAGAGTGAAGGGGGAGTTCCCTTTTATAAGAGGGGTGAGGGGCACCTTAGGAAAAACTTAAAATATCATTTTATAATAAATTTATATTAGGTTTATATTTGCTCAAAAATGTATATTAAAATTAAAAGGTTGGTATGGGTCGAAAACAACTTGACCAATAGGTTTTAGACATGTTTAGGTTACCATTTTAACCTTATCATTTAGATTTAACTATAAGTTAAATAATTTAACTTTTACCGTGTCTTCTTGTATTCTTACACTATATGGTTAATAAACATACTATATACTGCCAATCGAACCCTAATTGGTTAATTATTGTCATATATATTATTATATAAGTCTTTTGGCTGAACCGTAGATTTTTAGGACCATTATATCAATTTATAATATAATATTTGTTTTAAAAACTATTTTATGTCAATTTTGACACTATTTGGTATTTGTTTTTTTGTTAAAATAATAACAAAATGATTAATTCAAAAAAAAAACATCTAATCAATACTAACATGTCATATTCACCTATAAAATTAGTGGATTTTATAAAAACTTAGAAATTATATTTATTTTAATATTTATAATACCATTTATTTGATTCTTTCATTAATAAGGTAATTACTGCATCATCACTGTGTCATTAACAAAATTAATTATCTAATCTCTAAAAATTATAAATAAAATACCATTATTTAGGAAATCGTTTTATATTTATAATGAATATGTATAGTCGAATGTATCGTATGTATAACCCTATATTAAAAATGTTTTAGTTATTATACTTTGATTTTAACTCTTTTAACTCTTCTTTGAATTAAATAATAATAATGTCCTAATCTAGTCTAAGTGGACCTAAATGATAATATTTTATTCCTAAGGTTGTTTTTGGTTGAGATACACTTTTTCAAAAGAATTAATACATGTGTTAGGGTAATATTAATATCATTTTTACCCTTAATTACCCTATTTACTTTTAACCGTGGTAAATAAAAGTAAAAAGTTTCTATTCACCAAAAAATATTTTTATCTTATTGAACCAAATTTTACTCCTTGATATTAACCATGTCTCTCATATTTTTGAAATTCAACTCATAGAAGTGGTAAAATTATGTTTTATGTGAATTCGCAAATTCTCCTAGGAGGTGGGTAAAAGACGGTGAAAAGTTCAATAAAATTTTTATATATCTAAAATTATTATAAACTGACTCCAATTAATTAAATTGAAATTATATCGGTACTATGTAACTATTTTGTCCTATAATAAATTTAAATTAAATAAATAATTATTTAAATAAAATTTCAGTTTTAAACTAAAACTCAGTTTTTTTCACTATTCATAAAAAATTGAAAGTTTTTAGAAAAATACCAAAAATTAACCCTAAGCTAATTTAGATATTCCGAATCCAAAAATGAAGTCCATTTTACCATACTAAAAACTTAGAATTTGAATTTATTAATTTAAAATTAATTTCAGTTGTCAAAACCAAAAGGCGTATTTTTATGAAACAATATCTATCAAAAGATTGACACTTGTTTATATCCAATCTAAAAGTGAAATTACTAAAAATTACAAGCATTGGATTAAATGGTAAAAATATAATCTATTTATACTTCCAAACCATTAAAATTTATAATTTAACACTATAAACTATTTTGATTAAAAAAAAAATTTCAGTTAAAATATTTTATTTTCCACTATTCACCCAAATATAAAAGTTATCATAAAAACACAAAAAAATTTATCAAAACTAAATTCTTATGTCTCGATTCTAAATAAGAAGTTTATTTTGTAAAATTGAAAATATAAAAGTTTGAAATATTGGATTTAAAAAGGGTTTACCATTTAAAGGTAGTAAAAGTGCATTTTTTGAAAAATAAATCTTTTATCTGAAAAAAATGAATTAGTTCTTAAATTATGTCTAAGAAACTCATAATATGGATTCTAAAATTATAAGGATTATATATAGTTTAAAATTCAATTAATACTATTCATAACCGCTTTTGAATAGCTAGTTTGGTAAGTTGTGGTGCGCTTGAACTCGGTGTTGTGTGTAGTACAAGTTATTGAATTACTTTGAAAAATAACGTACTATGAAATATTGGGGTGTTACATTACAACCTCGGATCCTGATGCCACATGTTTCTAGAAAATTTCTAGTCCTTTATGTAACCGTTCTAGAACGATCTATCGACACCCTTCACATTTATAAGAACAACGAGAGAATAGAGAATGGTTTCTACTATCTCAACCACATGCTCCTCGATATAGAGACCAGATACTCCTCCATCGAGAAGAGATGCCCTGTGCTAGTATTTGAAGTATAGAAATTATGACATAACTTGCAGCACCATGAGATATAGATAGTTTTCTGAGTGGATCCACTGAAGTACATCTTGAACCAACCCATATTGAAAGGCCATCTAGCTCGGTGGGAAGTTATCCTGCAATAGTTCGACATTAGGTTTCCCCCTAGAAGTCTATTAAGGGGCTTGCATTGGTAGAATTACTTTCCACCCATCCAGTTTCCGCAGATTAGTCCATAGACCTTGAATCTCCAGATGATTTAATCCTATTGGTAGAACAAGCTATTCAGTGTTGGAAAATTCACTTTGATGGTGCTTCCCTAATCCCTATTGATAGATGACTTAATCACCCCAAACTCAACAGAGTGGGCCTGAGTATCATCTTCATCACACCAATGCAAGCCATTCTGCTATATTCATTCCTATTGTTAGAAGGTTTTACCAACAATGAGGCAGAGTATCAGTCCCTCATTACTAGTCTCGAGATAGCCATTGAGATTGATGTGCCCCACTTACATGTGAAAGGGGACTCCGAACTTGTCATCAAACGGATCAACAATGACTATGTCATCAGGAAGCCATAGCTCGTACCACTATTGGAATTTACCCGCTAGTTTATGGACCAATTCCCATCTTGACCAGAAGTTACCCATGTCCCTCGATCCCAGAACGGTCTAGTCGACACCTTGGCCAGATTGGATGCATCCCTTGCAGAACCCGACTAGGATGATTTGATTATTCATGTAGCACATCATAGTTTCATCACTCTGGTTGCTCTGGAAGATGATGATTTCCTATAGGTAGGCCACCTTACCGCTGGTGCCTCCACATCAGGACCCCCAGGTCCCCCTGCCACAGTGTTGGAAGTGACTCCTGACTGGCTAACTCCCTTTATCGAGTACCTCCAACACCGTAATCTCCTGGAAGATCAAGCCGAATGTGAGAGAATTTGACATCGTGAATTACAGTTTACCCTCCACAGTGGTCCCGGTCTTGATAAAATCCTCTAAAAGTGTAGGTTTGATGGGGTTAACCTCTTTTGAATTCAAGGAGGTGAGATTTATTAGGTCATAGAAGAGGCTCATGCCAGTTCCTATGGGGCTCATCATACATGACTAAAATTGTCCCACCATATCTGGAGATTGGGATATTTATGGCCTGCTATGATTCAGGACTGTATTGAGTTTTCCAAGAGGTTATATGCATGCCAAATCCATGATAATTTTGTGCATTGGACACCAGAGCCTCTCCAAACTACCATGTACTCTTGGACCTTTATAGTCTGAGGACTCGATGTCATGGGATAATATTCACCGGTGGCAGCTCGCCAGTGCAGGTTCATCCTGACTACTACATATTTCTTTTCCATGTGGGAAAAGGCAGTTCCGATCAAGGAGGAAAAGTCCCATTACATCGTTGAATTTGTGAGCTCCAATATCATCTGCTGATTTGGAGTCCCTCATGCTGTCCTCACTAATAATGACACCAATTTTTAGTTAGCCAAGTTGAAGAAATTTTATGCCAAGTACAATATTCATTCTAACCATTCCTCCTGCTATCACGCACAAGAAAATGGGAAGATCGAGGCATTCAACAAAACCCTCTCTAACATCTTATAAGAAACGGTTGGTTAGAATAATAAGAATTGGATAGACAAGCTCCCCAATGCACTCCGGGCCTATTGGATGATGACTCATAATTCCACCCAGGTAACCACATATTCCCCAGTGTATGGGACGAAGAAAGTTCTGCCCATTGAGATTAAGTTTCCTTCATTATGCATAACTTTATACGATAAAAAAGTTCCAAATAAGGTAGCTGAAGTCCATCTAGATAAACTAGAAGCGCTCGATGAGAACAGGATTTATGCCCTGCACAATATAGAAAGTCATCAGAAAAAGATATCAAGATCTTTCACCAGGAAATTTTTCCTCCACTCTTTCTTACAAGGTGACAAGGTGTTGGATCTGAGAACATCGATGATACCCTATATGAAAACATCCAAACTGAATCCCAAATGGGAAGTACCTTACATCATCCACAAGGTTTACCCCAATTGTGCATACTCCTTAATTACCATGGATGGTGAGTGTATAACTCCTACCACCAATGCCAAGTTCCTTAGGAAATACTTTTCCTGATTAAATGGTCCTACATGAACTTAAACTATTTATTCTTCACCACAACATTAAAATGAGTGATCCATCTAAGCCGATGGATGTAAAAATAATCAGCACCCATCCTACAAGATGTTAAACTGTGAGTGGAAGATAAACTGCAAAATGGTCCCACATGACCATAAACTGTGACGTCTTTACCGCACGATGTTAAAATCTATGATCTGTCCAAGTTGAATGTTGTAAAACTACCATGTATTCATCCCTTCTTACAATAAACTGCAAGATGGTATGAGCTCTATGACCTTAAAATATGATCTCCCCATATCCATCGTCCCTCAAGACATTAAAATTCATCTTCAGAACTATGTACGACTTGATTCCCATCCTCGTGGGATATGTAGGAATGCTCGAATGCCTCATCTTAGATTCCGGCCCATAAACTCTTCTCTTTGACTACCCCCTATGGGTATAGTTTCCTTGGAGGATCCCACATGGTTTATCATAGACTTCTTTGGCCCCACTCATGTCGGGGTTATGATGATCGCACCATGTTCCCCTCCTCATTCTTCTATCCTCCCACGTCCTCACCGCACGATGTTAAACTGCATGGCCCTTTCAGAACTATGTATGGCTTGATTTTCATCCACATGGGATACATAGGAATTCCCAAACATTTAGTCCATAGGCCCATCCTCAAACTTCACAATCTTCCTTTAGGTTGAAACACATGGTGTGGTGAAGGATTTTTTATTCATTCATGTCGAGTTCATCAAGACTACACCATGTATCCCTATCCTTGGAGATCTCCACCTCTTTCATCATCCCACATGACGTTAAATTGCATAGGCATATTCATGCTTCACACATCTCTTTTATTTGGGTATTCATCATATTTCTCATCTAAAAGGACCCCCAAATGACATGGATACTAGGCCCTAGGGATCTTCTACCATTTCAGTCCAATGTCCTTGAGGATCTTGAATAAATAATTGATACAAGTCCCATGTTGTGAATATGGTTTGTGGTTAACACTCATTTTTTCCCATTTCAAGTCACATGATGTGGATGTTGTGTTTTGAATGTAGTCAAAAGCTATCCCCCATCATTATCACCACCTCATATGTCCCAAATATTGGGTTCAGTTGTTCATTTTTCCCGACTATCCCTTCAAACATTCGTTTACCTCAGGCAGGATTATTGATTTGGTCAGGATCGACCCTGTCTGATCTCCTTCCCACATTTTCATACCCTTATTTGATGGGAAGAGACTGATCCTATTCCTTGTTTCCCACACCGATCATTTCTCACGTGGTCTTAGGAGCTTTGGTAAGGCAATAACCGCATAAAGGGTCATGTCTCTACAATCTGAGCTCTATGAACATAAACTAAGATCTATAACATCCTTTTCTCATGATGATAAAACACATGAAACTTCTAGAACTACGTTTGGATTGATTCCCATTCTTTTGGGCTATGTAGGAAAACCCAAAAATTTTCTCTTTGGGTCCAGCCTAGGTTCATATCCCATTCCCTCAGCCACCTGGTCCGAATTGTCTCTAGGAATTATAAATGGTATGGTGCATGTGGGCTTATTTCCTCATTCACATCGGGTTACTCTCTATACCATACACATTCCTTATCACGTCATTACCGCATGACACTAAACTGAATGACATTTCCAGAACTATGAGTAGTTTGATTCCCATTCTCATTGGATATGTAGGACCACCCAAACATTTATCCTTCACGTCTAACCTTGTTTGTTAGAAACATCCTCATCTTTCTGGACCCTTAACCTAAGTTCCTCAAGAGGAGGTATATGGTGTGGTATGGACCTCATGTTCTCATTCACATCCAGTTTGTAACAGCCATGACACATACCTCTCCCTCCTAAGAACTCTTCCTTCCTCTATTCTACACTCATCTTTTTGAGTCGGCTACTCTTGAGTTAGGCCCCTCAAACCACTTTGGCAGTTCACCAATGTGCCTAGGAGAGCACTAGTTCAGGACCTAGAGTGTTGGATTCTACAAAGACTTGTTATCGCACATATTCATTCTTCATGTTCCCCTATGTTTAGGATTTCATCATATTTCACCTTCAAAAGGACCCCTAAATGGCATGTATGCTAGGCCCCAATGCTCTCCTACCACCTTGGGCTAAAGTCTATGAGAATTCCAAACACAAAATCGATACAAGTCCCATGTTGCGATTATGGTCAATGGTCGACTATTACTTGTTTTTCCCATTTCAGGTCACACGATGTGGATGCTGTGATTTGAAAACGGTCAATAGTTATCCTCATCAAACCACCCCCATCAATCCCTAAATATTGGTTGCATGATTCACATCCTTTTCCACTCCATCTTGTCCAATTGGAATTTTGACACTCTTTGTGTTATCCCTCAGTGCACGTTTGCATGTTAGGAGGACAAAGCCATGGTGAGGCGTTATTCGGGGATCCGCACTGAATCCCCCTTTCCATGTATTCTATGTGTTGCAAAGAAATTCTCGGCCCTTGTTTCCCACATCGAGCATAGCTTACATGGGCTTAGGAATTTGGTTGAGGTTTGCGCTTGTTTGGAAGTGTCTCACTTCTCTATTGTCTAATATTTAAGGCCTTAAAACTAAGATCTCCCTACGTCCTTGCCGCAAGACGTAAAACTACACGACACTCCTAGAACTTTGTACATCTTGATTCCCATCCTCATGGGATACATAAGAACACCCGTGCATCCCATCTTCATGTCTAGCTCAGGATCCACTAATTATCTCTTCTGTTCGAAATTTTGGCCTGACTTTCATAGGATTCCGTAGTGTGGCATGTTTGGTCTTATGTCCTCATTCACGTCGGGTTTTCAATAGACGCACCACGTACTCCCCTTCTAGGATATAGTTTATCCTTACTTTTGTATCATATGATGTTAAATTTCACTCTTAGAACTATGTATGGCTTGATACCCATTCTCATGGGATACGTAGGAACACCCAGACATCTCATCTTTAAGTTCATCCCCATATTCCCAAACCTTTTCTGGACACTTGGCACATGGTTTCTTTCTTGGGATTGAACGTGGTGTGGGGTGGACTCAGTGTCCTCATTCATGTTGGGTACACTTTATCACGCCATGCATATTCCACTCCAGAACCTCACTCTTCTGTGTGCGTCCAAGTCATATGATGTTAAACTATACTATCTGGTCCCACATGACTCTAAACTATTGCATCTTTTACACGCTATGTTAAAGTGAATGGGTTGGTCCTATCATTTGACCCTAAACTATGACATTATCATCCTGTTCGCATGACGAAAAATGACACCGCAATGTGATATCCTCACTCGAGGGGACATCATGTTTGGTATTGGTTCTCCACCATTCCATTTGTCAAGGCCTACATTTGGCTAGATTTCTATAGCGATTCCTGGATTCTCTGTCCCAGGATCGTTTCTTCACAAAAAAAAAACACACACATCCATCCTAAAGAACAAAGAACATCCATAAAGTTCTGCTTATTTTGGTGCATGGTCCAAACCCACATGAAAGTATTGTCCCTGGCATTGGTACCCTACCATGACACTTGTAAAACTACGTAAAACTTTATCCCCATCACAATGGGGTAAGTAGGAACGCCCATACACTTTGAATCGAGCCCAACCAACTTTCATTTTTTGGTCCCTTGACCTAAAACCTCCCCAGAGAGAACATGGTGATATGGGCTCCTACTATCCTCATCCACTTCGGGTTTCATAATAATCGAACCATGTGTCTCCCTCCCTCCTTTTCATCTATTTTACAAGCTCTAAGACCTTAAAACTAAGATCCAACTGGAAAATTCCAAACTGCATGTGGATTGATTCCCATGATAATGGGATATGTAGCAACAACTAGACATTACCTTCGTGGTTCTAGACCCAAGAATCTTAAATCCTGCCCCTTTTTTCAGCCCCTTGGCCCGAGCTCTTTTGGGAGCATGTGGTGTGGCGAGTACCTCTTGGGCTCTCATTAACTTCAGGTTTTGAAACAATTGTACCATGTTCCTCCCTTGGCCTTTCCCAACCTGGTCCTAATTCCATGACCCTAAACTACAATCTCCCTATGGAAGCTACGTATCGGGCGTGGATACTTCATCACCCATGGTCAAATTCCATTAAACTAGGTCCCCTCTTAATGTTCCACTCTATGACCTTAATTTAGGAGCATGCGACCCCAGGACCCTTGTCCTTGGAAAGGGATTCAACCTCCTCTATCTGTCACATGTTATTGGTGTATTTGAATGCATTGTGGCAAGGAACCCAATGTGTGGAGTTTTCGCATGGACATTCCCTCATTCCATGTCCACGCTTAATGAGCCCTTTATTTAATCTTCATCCTATTCAACATCTGAAGGGACCCCCTCTACGACCTAGTCTCATGCCATATTTTCTTACCTACTATCTTGGGCCAACGCCCTAGAAGACCCCAGATGACATTTTTGTGACCGGTCCCATGTTTCAAACATGGTCAATGGTCGACCCTCATTTGTCTATCCCCATTCCAGGATAACACGAAATGGATGCAATTTTCAAACATGGTCAACCGTTATCCTTTATCTTTACACCAACATCATTGTAATCCAAATATCAAGTGCCATCATTTACATTTTTTCACTCCCTGATGTTCAAGTGGAATTCCAGCACATTAGGTTTTACACCTCCACGAATCTATGTGCGTTAATAAGGAGGGTCAATAATTTTGGGATGTCATTCACCTAGCATTCCACTACTCTTAATGTGTGCATCCCTATACTAGGAAAATACCACCCCAACTCTATGTTTCCCACATAGAGCATGAATCACTTGGGATTAGTAGTTTTGGTAGCATGTGAACTGGTGCAGATGAACCACGCACGCCTCTCATCCTGCATGATGTTAAACTTCACTATTAGAACTACATATGGCATGATTCCCAACCTAATAGGGTATGGAGATATTCCTGGACACTGTCTTGGGCCCATCCCATATTTTTCCATCTGCGGTCCTATGACCTTTGATTTCCCCGAAGATCGCGCGATTTGGTGTGGACTGTTCATGTCATTATTGACGTTGGGATATGCACCATACCCCGCATTTTAATTATGGGTAACAATTTCCTCAATGCATGACTTTAAACTGCATTGTTACCCTAAACAAGTTAGGATGCCCCATAATAACTATGTGATGCGTTAGCTTCCTCACCTAGAGGATTTACCATACCAGCGTTGGTCTCTAGACACACTATGCTTAAGAACTACATTTGGATTTATTCTCATCTGTATGAGATACGTAGAGACATCTGGGCCTTTCGCCTCAGACCCAGCCCTAGCATCATTAGCCCTTCCGGCTCCTCAGTCTTGATTTCGGTCCCAAATATATGACCTTAAACTAAGAGCCTACTGTCCATGCAACATAACATTAAACTGTTAGCATCGGTCCCGAGAATATGACCTTAAAACTATGTGCAACATCCTAGTCATATGACTTTAAACTATTCCATTCATTATCCTTACTGTACGATGTTAAATTACGTGTCTATCGTCCTCGTTGTCATGATGTAAAACTCTTGGTCATTCTAGGTCCTCACCAGAGAGGTTTGATAAAGCTAATATTTTCCACATTTTTTGTATGTATTTCAATTGTTTTAATAATCTGAAATTATCAATTTGATCTTATATGAATCAATTTTGTATTTATGATGCGTTTTGAGCAATATGGTGAAAAGCGCTTAATTCTTCATTTTGGATATATTTTAACATCATGGGTATTTTTGTGATTTCCTAAAAAATATAAATCCAAATTGAGTGAATATTTTTTTATTATAATATTTATTTTATTTTCTTCAACTTTTTCCTATGTACCAAGAGATGATTCAGCCATCTAGGGCCATTAGAAAATCAATGATGTTGAAGATTTTTCCAGGCGGACAGCGTGGACCCCACCACTATAACAAATTCCTATCTCTATCTAAACATATTATATTGTGATTATTACACCTGTAATAGAACAAGGACACATGATTTATAATATAAAATTAATTTTGGGAGTTTTGAAGTCATTAAAGTTGCCATTCGGTGTTATACTTTTAAAAGAAGCTTCTTGGAAACTTCATCAAGAAAAAAAGAAACATCCAATGAAAAATCCATTACTCCAACATATAATGTCCAAATACGATGAAATTTCTAGGAGAGATGGGAAGATATTCTTGAACGACATTCAGTAAGGGTGGAATGCATGAATAGGTAATTTATTAGGTCTAAAATGAGTCAACTTTAGGGGGATAAATTATTCCTATTAAAGAAGGGGAGCTCCTTCCTCTCAAATCATCCCATTATCCATCCCATTCCTTCAAGGCACCAAGGAGGAGATAACCACCAAGGTATTATGTCCATAAATCTCCCACATTTCTTTTTAATTTATTTATTTTCTTTATTTTCGTTTTAGTTTTTAATTGTAATTTATATTTCTAATAAATTCATGCATCATTTTTATTTTTGTGTCCACCCATCCACCCCCTTTCCTTCTTCTCATCTTACCATCACGAACTATAATACTCATGATCATGATTATCTAATACATGGAATATCCCGACGGATTAATCAGGTTCTTGAACCCAAGACCATGTTTTTAATATTCTTTGATTTAATTCTAAAGATAATTTATAGCGTGTTTAATCCTCACTGTGGTTGTCTAAAGTTTAACTTCTTAATCTACAACCATTTCCCTCGATTGAGGAAGTGCGTGGAGGGTGTTCTTGGTGATCTCTAAGTGGAATTTCATTAATAACTGGGGTAGACAAGGTGTGCACACATATTATAGAGTGTGTTCACTAAGAATATTTGAAGTTGGTCAATGAAGGTGCTCCCTGAAATTTCTCTCGGGAGAACATCCTTTCTTCACTAATTCCATTTTGTTTAGCATTTCATATTAATTTGAATTGAGTATTTTCATTTCATTTATTTTCATATATTCCATTCCATTCCCGTATTAAATAAAAAAACCAAAATGACGTAGTTAAAGTAAATTAGGTTAAGTGAGTGAACAAACTGAAAAATATTCTCAAGTGAGATAACCCTGGTCAGCATCTATTGTGCACTAGAAAAACATAAAAATACGCTTTTCCACGCCCAACGATAGGCGTGCGTCAAAACTGGCATCGTTTCTGGGTATCTAATCAGTAGTTTACTTATCCTTTTATATTTTTAAATTATAGATAGATTTTCATTTTTTTAAATAAAAGAAATAAAAAAATCCAAAAAAAGTAAAATTTCCATGATGTATCCAAACATAAATTACTATGCATGGAATGACTACTCAAAGGTGCAAAAACAACAAGAGGAAGATTCTTTAGAGTACAATAGAGCTCAGGTGAATGAACTTAAAGATTCTATAGAAGGACTAAATATTCAAATAGAAAGGCTAATAGAATATGTCCATACTACCCAAGAGCAACCTGACCCTGACTCGGAGCAAGAACCAATGGTAGTGGTGGAAGAAATTTCACCACTCATCATTGAAATAAATGAACTATATGAGGTAAATGTTTAGGTACCTAAAGATTCATTCATCCCAACACAACCATTTATTAGAGAGATGGATGAAAAAGGATTATTTATTGAGCTACATGGGAGAGATCAACAAGAAATTCATGAATTTTGGAATGAATGTGAGGGACTACTTGATCTCCCCAAGTCTTGAAAAGAAGAAGAGCCAGCAACACTGAAGGAAGAAACCACCAGAGTGGTGGAATTTAAAATAATGATGGAGGAGTCCGACTACCTACCTCCATCCAGTGAAGATCGAATCCAAGAGGAACTTTCAATTGAAGAGGATATTAATGCCAAAAAAAATCAGAGAGATGATACATTCTTAAACTCAAATTCATTAAAATTTTTTGAAACTAATTTGAGCATCTCTCTTAATTATATTGAATTTTCAGATTTTGAAAACTCATACTTTCCTTAGAGGATTATGTGGAAAACAATTTACTTGTTTAGGAAATCCTGGTGCTCCTTGAAGACATTGAATATCTAGTGGAGGATCCCCATCATGAATATATCCAAGTTCCGGAGACTAAGGAAATTAGACAAGAGTTTGAAGCCCCCATGAAGCCAGTATTGGAAGACAAGATGGTTGCACAAGTAGAAACAAAAGAAGAGGAGGTTCCCTACTTCATCCTACCCTCGCCATGCAAGTTATACCAAATTACAAAGGGGGTAGATTTGGTATACTCTTTCCATGGAGTCATCCTCAATAAGAACAAAGAACTACAAGATGGGAAGAGCCACATGTGGTGGTTCAAATCAAAGAAGCTTCATCCACCGAAAGATTATGGATAAAATATGGTATTTCCCTCTATAGGTAGTAAAAGATTCTAGGGCCCACTTGGGGTATCATACAAAGATTTATCATTTACTTTGTTTTTCGTACTTTCATTTTCAATATTCGGAATTCAAATTTTAAATTAATTATTAGGAATTAGTCCAGCATGTGGCCTACTCCCTCTTATCCTTTTGACCTTTAATGACATGATCTTTGTGCTTAATTGAGTTATTTTATTTTATAGGTTCATGATGGCAGAAGGAAAACCAAATCATTGGAGTAAGAGGAACAAATCTTTATTTCAAAAGGGAGTTCACATTTTATGACTATCTCTTAAACTCCTTACATTTTTTTGTCCAAAACATGATTTGATATTTAAAGATAAGAATTGCATACCCACACTCAAGTTAATGCTTAACCTGACTTATCTAGGAGACGTGAGTTTCTTAAGAATCCAATGATTCCATGTTTTATATTTCAATGTTAATGACATTGAAGGAGTAAAATGGAAAATTGAATGTTTAAAGTAAAGCATGGATATTGAAATAATGACTCATGATTTAAGGGAATTAGTTGATTTATTTAAATCAAATTTCCCTACCAATTTTTATTCTTTGAATTTCTAAAATTCATGTAAATTAACTTGTTATTATTGATCATGTCTTGAGTTATTGTCTAATATCATATGTCTCATTCATGAGAGTATTTCTATACCAAGTACATTCTATTTATTCTTGAGCATATTTCTTGAGTGATCTTGGGACATGTCACTGACCAGAACTTGCATTTGAACTTGTCGAAGCTATGACTGTGAAAAAACATATTTAAAATGATTGCGGAATCTTTTGAAAATCCCTTATTCTTAAATACTACCTTTACATCAATCTTTATTTTATCCCATAGAGACCATGAATGACCTTTATAGGTATGAGCCATGTTTTAAGCCATTTTTATCCATTCCTACCCTACTCTTGGTATTTTCATGATATTTTAAAGATGAAGTGTGGGGGTGAAGGGATTCATAGTGGAAGGGATGATTTAAAAAAAGTATGGGGGTTCTACTATGGGAATTGTTAAAGGCTGTGTAATCATTCATTGTACTATATTGTTTTCCCCCTCTTGAATAAAAAAATGAAAATGACAAAAACAATAAAAAAAAGAAAAAAAAATGGTTTCTGATTTGGGAGAACCAAAAATCACCATTTTACAAACTGAAGATCTTCTAATTATACGTGGTTAGGTGATAGATGTGATCTTTTATTTAATCATATATTTCGAAAAAAATATCAAGAGCATGCACAAATCATTCGTTATGCTTACTTGATCATGACCTTACTTTGAGTTTGGGGGAAGTGGGTGTTTCTACTTTGAAGGGGAGAATTTCATTACACATTTTTGATATCTTGCATTTTACTTAAGAGATAAACCTAATCCTTGAGCCTTAATTTTTAAAACATCAAATCCTACCAACCTTAATCCTTAGAGTGATTTAAACCTTTACTGAAAATACCTCATTATTTTATGTTCTTTTTGTATTTACAAAGTAGAGAAAGTAGTTCTTTTTCAAGATTATGAATAAGATGAATGTTCTCATGATATGATCATAACTCTACTTGAATTTTATCATGAGATATTAGAGGAAAAATTCAAAGTTGAGGTAAATCATGATGTGGAATGCTTAATAATAATGAATTGAGAAGCTTGAATGAAAGAAAGAAGAAGATCCATTTTTTTCAAAGGGGAAAATAAAATAAAATAATTAATTGTTTCTTTGAAAAATGGGAAATTAAATTGATATATTATATGGATTTTGGAATGTTTGATTTTACATTGAAAATTGTAAAATTTTATAACTTTGGAATTTGAATATTGGTAACATTGGTTTCCTATGAATTCCATGTTGAGATTTCATGCTTGAGGAAAAGTACAGTTTAAGTGTGGGGGATTGATAGAGCTAATATTTCAAACATTTTTTGTATGAATTTAATTTTTTTTAATCATCCCAAATTATCAATTTGGTCTTATATGATCAATTTTGAATTTATGATGTGTTTTGAGCAAAATATTGAAAAGTGCTTAATTCTTGATTTTGGACAGATTTTCACATCAAGGGTATTTTTGTACTTTCATGACAAATATAAATCCAAATTCAGTGAATATGTTTCCCCTAGAATACTTATTTTATTTTCTTCAGATTTGTCTTCTGAACCAGGAGATGATTCGGCCATCTAGAGGCATTAAAAAGTCAATGAAGTTAAAGATATTTTAGGGCGGACAACATGGACCCCACCACCGTAACAAATGTATATCTTGGGATAAACATATTAAATTGTGATAATTGTACCTGGAATAGAACAAGGACACATAAGGTCAGATCTAAAATTAATTGGAGGTAGTTTTAAATTCATTAAGATTGTGATTGGGTGTTATACTTTTGAAAGAAGCTTCTTGGAAATTTCATCAAGAAAAAGAAACATGCAATGAAAAATTCATAACTACCACATATAAAGTCCAAATATACTGAATGTTTTAGGGGAGAAAACCAATATATTATTGAACAACATTAATTAACTGTATAATGCATGTAGAGTTCATTTATTGGGTCTAAAACACGTCAACTTTAAGGTGGATAAATTCTTCCCATAAAAGGAGGGTAGCTCCTTCCTCTAAAATCATTCCATTCTTCATCCCATTCCTTCAAAGTAAGTAGCCTATGTCTCATTTTACTCTAGAAAATCCAATTTGATCTTCTAATGTATTCCATCCAATACATTCTCAATAATTTTAGAGAGCTCCAAATGTTCCTCTTCAGATGCATATTCTCCCTCCAAGGAAATACAAGTGTTTTCTGAATCTAAAAAATGAAAACAAGGGGAGGTAATAATAAATTAATTTTAAACAAAATCAAAATATAACAAGTTCGTTTAAATATTAACTCCCTGGGTTTGATCTCATTCAATTTTTTCTTCAATGGGAGGTACAACTTGTTGTTTAATTTCTCTAAATAGAGGTAGGTAGTCAGACTCTTCCATATTGTCTTCAAATTCCACTAATAAGGTGGTTTCTTCATTCAATGTTTCTAAATCTTCTATATTATGAGGAATAGTTAGATGACGTAGTTTCGCACACTCATTCCAGAATTTATACAGACCTTTTTGATCTCCCATATGTATTTTGATAGCTAAATATTCTTCATTAATATCCTCTAACATTGATTTAGCCTGGATTAGTGGATCTTCTTTTAATTTCATCAAGGTCTCCATGGTTTCTTCAACTTGAAGTATTTGTGGGGTTACTTCTTCCATCAATTTTTCTGGCTCTGCTTCTTGTTCTGTGTAATGTTGTTGATTAGGGGATGCATGTACTTGTTCCTCTATCCACTCTATAGTGGTCTTCAGATTTTGAACAGTTTGACTAATTATTTCAAATTGGGCTTCAAGATCCTTGTGTAATTTTTCTTACTCGTGTTGTACTTGTGAATATCATTTTGTACCTCAACAATTTCTTGATAAATTTTTAGAAAATACTCCTTGAGTTCAATTAATTCTATGTCCAAACCCTGCAACACTATGTATTCAAGGTTCTCTTTAAGGTTTTGAATGAGATCTTTGAATTCATCCTCCTTGATGATTTAGATTCAAGCTCCTTTAATTTTTTTTCCAAGAAATAAACTCTATACTCTATAGTCCTAGGTGATTCGATAATTGGTTCTTGAACTTGTGGGTAACTGTTCCGTAAATTAAATTAATAGTAATTTGAAAACATCATGGTAAAATATTTTTTTTTATTTGTAAAATGTAAAATATTTACAAATAAATTACGACACTACCTCCCTAGAAATGGCGCCATGTTTGATGCCCTCCTATTGTAGGACGTGGAAAAAAATTATTTACTAAGTTAAAATGCATTAATGTGGTTGAACAAGGATGTATCCCAAAGAGGAGTTCACACAAAATAGATTCTTACTTTTAAACGAGGGTAAAAATGAGATGTTTTGAGAGTAAATCAATAAATAATGATTAAAAGGAAAATTAAAATTCAAATAATTGAAAAACTGTGATATTAAAATGGTGATTAGGTTGGGGTCGGTTTCCCAATTTTAATTATATCCTTGTTAAATTTAATTCAAGCATCTTCTTCTAAGTTGATTAAATTGAGTTTCCACAATCATTTCCTCTCACTTCCTTGGTGAAATTATGATGGTGAGAGAAAACCTTACCAAGATCTCAGTTTGGTCAAATCTCCTTCCATCTGCAAAAGAGTTGTATTGAATATCCTCAATTGACTTGGGAAATACCCTATTGTGTATTATTTATCCCAAACAATCAAGAACATCCACTACCTCTTTTACACGTATTGACGATTGTCAAGTACTTCACCACTAATCCCGGGTCTATTCCATTATATATAAACCAGGAACCAGTGGAGTGATATAATGATAATTTTACCAAGGAAAAAAAATCAAAAACAGAATTAAAATTCAATAATGATCTTACTTGATAATAAAATCCACTATATGAAATTGAAAACAAATTTGATGAAAAAAGAAATTTCATTCAATTATGTCCAAGAACTCAATCATTACAAAATAGAAAACCAACACTTCCGAAATCACACAAAATGTTTACCCCAAACTGGTAAGGGTAATCAAGATGAACGTGTAAGAAGAAGGCATTACAAATCTATGGAAAATAGAATAAATAAAATAAAGATCGCTGAAAAGTTCTCCTCCTGGATGTCCTAGAAGGAATGGGATGGAATGAGATGCTTTGAGAGGGAGGAGTTCCCCTCCTTTTATACCCAAAATCTATCCCCCTAATTATTACATGTTTTAGCCCTAGTAAATGACATATTAATGCGTTTAACCATTCTTGAATGTTTTTCATAATTATACTGGCCGCTTTCCCTCAAAATATCAGCGGATTTGGACATGGATTCTGAGAGTTATTCTTATTTCACTCAAACATTTTATTTTGTCCATTCAAACTCTCCAAATCGCAAACCTCTAGATTATGATGATTTAATGACTACTAAAAAAGCCAATTCATGTGTCATCTATTTCATAAAAGATTTTTTAAAATGTATTGTTCACCCACCCATCAAATTTCAAATAAATTGGCCCCACCATGAATGTGTTATGGACCCTACACCAAAAATTGACAGATCTGTAAATGGTTTTCAAGATCCAACTTGTGAGCTTCTTTTGAGATTCCATATGATCAATTCAGCTTTTAGTCAAGCAGGATTAAATGAATCCCTGGATGTGTAGAGTCTAGAAAAGAAATAATTTTCTAATTTGGATTTGTGTATAAAATAATATGGCTAAAATATAGAAATATTTTAAAACAGGTAAAAATATGAAATTGGCCATTTTTACTATTCAGCTCAAAATATCACCAATATCATAGAAATGAAGAAATTCATATTAAATTAACAATTTTGTGGGTTTAAAACATTGAAATTCAATGTAAATTTAATTTAAAATATTTGATCTATAAATTTCCCCACACTTAGCACTAGGACTCTTGGACAAGTAAACATCAAAATCAAATCAAATCAAATTCAAAACACATACCAATGAGATTTACCAAATCCAAAATAAGAATAAAAAAGATATAATGCCTCATCAAAAAAAATTATTTCAAGTTCTCTATTTTATATTATTTAGTTTATTTTCACTTAATTTATTATCCCATACAAACAAAACACCTACCTCACATGAATTTTCTCTCATCTCACAAATTCAAATGTTCAACAAGGATTTTCTCATCCAAACTCACACAAGAGTACCCATAGGATTAATAAATTACTACTTATCCACTCTATCTGAGTCAAGGACATGTTTTTATCAAGAGGAAATTTTAGGATTATTCTGTAGCTTTCAGTTGGTAGGATTTAGATGTTAAAAATTCTAAGGCTGAAAAAGGAGGGCTTGGCTCTTTTTGAAGCAAAATTGCAAGATTCTGTTTTTCACTCAAGTATGGCCTCTTTATCTTCCCCTTTGTAGAAAATTGGCTCCATCATCATGAGACCTCAAAGAATTTTTATTCCATTTAGAATTTTATTTGCAAAAAAATTCTTCTCAAAAATTGTTTTTCTTGAATGCTCTAGATAGGCACAACTTTCTTTTTACATTGGAAGCTCTAGAAAGGCACAACTTCTTTTATAATGAATGTTCTAGAAAAGGCACATATTTTAAAAAAATAAAAATTTCAGTAGAAACATCTACTCTTCAACATTTTATTTTCTTCCCAAAGTATCATAAAATAAGGTAGTACACACAAGACATCTTCCACTACACTTATGTTCAACTAGATCATGCAATTTTACATTAAGAGCAGGCTGGATAGGGAAAATTGTCTTTTAATGTGGCTAACCTAACAGGATGTTCATGGATTCTAAGGGCTACAATGATTAATGTATATGTTAAGACATAATAAAAGGGATTATTTTGAAAAGGGGGCTTAAAACCAAATAAATTCCTCAATCTTTTAAAACACAAGTACCTCAAACCCTCATGTTTTGATAGGAATAAATCAAATTCTAGTTAAATAAAGTATGGTCAGGTTCTCTCAAGAAATGAGGAGAATGTAAATAATATGAAAACAATGGTAAAGAAGTCTCACAAGAAAGTGATTTCAAAAATAAAGACAGTGATATGTAGCATGGGATTTAAAAATCAGAGTACTTATCATGAAATTACAAAATATTTGAACTTGAAACAAAGTCATTTCTGCATTAATTTAAGCTCAATTTCATGGAATATATTACTTCACTCATTGAAATGGGTTTAGAAAATAGAAATGATAATCATTTCAGTCCAAAAGTTTTGACAACATAATAAATTTTAAAAATAAACACACAAATATCTGGAAAAAAGAATTCATTTTTTTATGAAAATAGTAAACCAAACATCAAATGAAAATCCTAAACTACCAAGCACTACTGGAAAAACAGGTATTTGCGACGGGCTATTTGCGACGGGATCCCGTCGCAAATAGCCATTTGCGACGGGGTCCCGTCGCAAATAGCCCGTTGCGGAAAACGCCGTCGCAACTAAACTTATTTGCGACGGGACCGTCGCTAAAGCCCTTTTTTGCGACGGGCATTCTCCCCGTCGCAAATAGTATTCCGTATTTTTGTAAAAAACTTTTTAAACAGTTATTGCGACGGGCCCGTCGCAAAAACTATTTGCGACGGGTCCCGGCGCAAAAGGTATTTGCGACGGGCCCGTCGCAATAACGTTTTTTTTTAAAAAATAAAAAAATTAATAATACTAGTATTTGCGACGGGAACCGGGACCCGTCGCAAATACTATTCATAGTAATTGCGACGGGTCCCGTCGCAATTACTCTTTTTAAAAAAAATAAAAAAATATTAATAATACTAGTATTTGCGACGGGCATAGTATCCCGTCGCAAATACTATAAAAAAAATAAAAAAAATAAATTATTAATAAATTATTTTAATTAATATAATAATAGAATTATAATTTACAAATGAAAATAATAAATTATTTTAATTACTATAATAATAGTAGAATTATAATTCAAAAATAAAAATAATAGAATACTAATAAATAATTTAATTAATATAATAATATTATAATTATAATTCATAAATAAAAAAAATATTAATAAGTTATTTTAATTAATATAAAAATAATAGAATTATTTTACATTCAAATATTAAAATAATTCAAGTATTACAAAAAAATAATTAAATTATAATATTATAAAATTTTAATATATATATAAAATTTTAATATATATATAAAATTTAATATTATAAAATATAAATATTATTATTATTTATATTAATATTGTTATTTAAAAATATAATATTATTAATATTTTATAATGAGACAGAAACTACGAATAGAAAAAAAAATATTTTGATTTCACAAATTTTATAACAGAAATACAAACTCTAATCTGTAGGAGGGGGGGGAGGTGGGGGATCTGCAGATGGTGGTGGAGGAAACTCCATCCCTAAAGCATGAGTGAGTCGGCGCATGTACTCCATCTGCTCCTGATGCTGCTGCTGCCACCGACTCGTCTGCTCCTCGTACAGCTGCTGCTGGCGTCGACGCTCCTCCTCATGCTGCTGACGTATCTGCTCCTGCTCCTGTCGGAGACTCTCTATCTGTGCAGTCTGAGATCGCAACTGCTCCTCATACTGTGTAGAAGAAGATGCACGAGCTCCCCTCGAGCTGGACGCCGACATCGCAGCACTGCCATAATAATCTCCGGGAGTCAGTCGAGAGCCGATACCAACTACCCGGCCCTTCTCGAAGGCATACTGGGTGGCCTGCATCCATGCCGCCTCATCAAACTGACGGGCAGTGGTCTGATCTGATGACTCGGCCTGACTCTCAGGCCGGGCCTGTGCCGCTGCGGCCTCATATGACTCCTATAGTTGCAATTTAAAATTAAAATTGTGAATATATTATATGCAGTTAATTTTTAAACTTGAAAACAAATAATACTGACCACGATGTGATGCTGACGATCACCTCTGAGCTCCCCAGTAGCAGGATCACTATACATCCTTCGATATACGTCGTACTCTGTAATATCGGGGTGCTCGACAGCCTATAAGAATAAAAAATAAACTGTTAATATTTATAGTTATATAAAATATTTATAAATAATGTACGTACCAGATGCTGTCTATGAGTACTGAAAGAACGACTCCCAGCTCGATGAGTCACCTCCTGCCTCCCCCGATTCTGCCTCCCCACCGATGATCTCCTCTGAAAGGCACCACTCAACCAGTACGCACATAATCCATCCCATACATGGGATGAAATGTACTCTGGTCGGTGTGCTCTACATGACTCCTCAAAATCTGACACTCCTGCTTTCTTCATCGCAGCTTTTCTTAAATTGTGCAAAAACTGACGAAGGCGATCACGCATGGCCACCTCCCATGCCTCGTGGATGGCGTCACGCATGGTATCCTCGATCGGATACCATAAACCCTACAAATAAATCAAAATATCAAGTTAGAAATGAAATAATTTTCAAAATAAAAATTATTTATTTACGTACGTACCAACCAATGGCCGAACATGGCCTGCTGCACATCAATGGGAATCTGCTCCCATGTGGTCCACGGCTGAGAGAAATAGTTGCGCAAAATAGCGCTGCCCTGTCCGACTGCTATATGCGAAAAACTGAAAAAATAATAAACATTTATTATGTGAATAGATTAATGAAATCTTAGTCAAATTCACAGGTTATTACACAGGTTATCACACCTCCGGGTGCGCGGATCAAACCCAAGACGTGGACGTCGCTCGGGGACGGGGTCAGGAATCATCAATCGTGCAAGACCGCGCCCCCTCCGCGTACTCCCTGGAGCGGCTGCAGGCTGAGGGTCATCTGCCAGCAACTCATCCGCATCGAAAGGCAGGTCAGCCTCCGCCAACTCACGAAATGTGGCCTCGTCCATCTGAAACAGAAAATGTTAATATTAGCAAATAATTGATAATTACTATTATATATACATATATATACATATTATGATTGTATATAAATACCATGGAATTCTATAAGTGTTCATCTTCATCATCATCTTCATATATGTCAATGTCATCTTCATATTCCTCCTCAACATCATCGATATCCATTCGAGTTGCAGTTGCTTCATCTCTTACCATTTCAAATTCATGTGCGACATCATTAACATCATCGTCATCACCGACTCTTAAATGTGGGGTGTCGTCATCGATACTCATATCTCTTTGTAAAAAAGATTGATTTTGAGTACTCTCTTGAAAAACTTCAATTCTTTGCACATCAGTGAAAGCACATTCACTTTGACTAAACTGATTGTCTCGAATTTTGATTTTTATTACACTCCACCAATCAGTCAAGTCTCTTGATGTTTCACAGTACTTTGCATAATAAACTTGATATGCCTGTTGAGCCAATAAGAATGGTTCATTTACTGCGAGAACACTTTTACATTTAATATCGATGATTCCATGAGTCGGATGAACACGCACGCCTCTCTCTGTATCCAACCACCGACATTTGAACATGGTTATGTAATGTTGTCCAAGATAACAGAGTTCAATGATTTCATCAAGCATGCCATAAAAGTCAACTTCATTTTCTCGATGATGAGATCCTCTCAAGCTAACTCCACTGTTCATTGTTTTTTTCGATTCCCCATATGCATGCGTGTGGAATCGAAATCCATTCACCACATATGCATTATAAGTTTTAACAAGTTTGGAAGGTGGGTTACTCAATACACAGAGCCGTTTGTCAATTTTATCAGCATGTCGAGACACCTGAAGATTTGTGAAATAATTATCAATATAGTAAACTATACATTGAATGAGTTGCTAAATGATAAAGAATTTATGTTACCAGTTTTTGAAACCACTGAGAGAAATTTTTCAGTCGCCGTTCTTCGAGAGCAGCTGCTGTAATTTGTGGAATTTGTTTCTTGATATGATTATCATACAACCTATAAAAACCAAAGTTACTTACTGTAACATAAATGATAGAATAAGTGATATAAACACTTACAGTACAACTGATGTCATCTCTTCACAGTTGAGCAGAACATACGTATGAGCTCTATGATGTTCATCATCTGAAAGCCAGCGTTCAGAAACTCCACCAAAACCAAGCTCTGACTGGTTGAAAACATATAATTGATTGTCGATTTCATCAATATTCCTCTCATTCCGTCCCATTCGGTTGTGTTTTGAAGGATACTCAGATTCAAAATAATGGGAGCAGAAAAAAGATATTTCCTCTTGCAAATAAGCTTCTGCAATAGATCCTTCAACAGATGCTTTGTTGCGTACTTTTCTTTTCAATTTTTGCATGCATCTTTCAAATGGGTACATCCATCGAAACTGTACCGGACCTCCACATTTGGCTTCATATGGCAAATGTAACATCAAATGTTCCATTGAGTCGAAGAAAGACGGCGGGAATATTTTTTCCAGTTTACATATAATTACAACAACATCTTTTTCAAGTTTGCCTAGAGCATCATAATCTGCCGTAGCCGCACAAATTTCCCGAAAAAAATGAGACATGTCTGTTATGGAATCCCAAATCACAGAATTCAACAGACCTCTTAATCCAATTGGTAGAAGTCTCTCCATTATAACATGACAATCATGACTTTTCAATCCAGTAATATGACCATTCTTTACACATCTACCCAAATTGGAAGCACAGCCATCTGGAAGTCTCAAATCTGCAATCCACTGACAAAATAATAAACGGTTTTCTTTAGACAGTGTATAAGCTGCTTTTGGTTTCAGTAACCTTTCTGTTCTGACATTCTCAAATAGTTCCAATTCTGGACGTCTGCAAATTTGGGCAAGATCTAAACGTGCATTTACATTGTCTTTGCTCTTTCCTGGCGTATCCAAAACTGTATGAAACAAATTATCAAAACAGTTCTTCTCAATATGCATGACATCTAACATGTGTCGGACCAACAAATCAGACCAATATGGCAAATCCCAAAATATGCTACGTTTAATCCAATTGTGTTCTTTCCCAAAACCAGAAATTTTCTGTTGGTTTATTGTGGGACCAAAAGTGATGGGAGGTAATGAAAATACAACCGATTTTAACTCCGAACCTGATAGCATTTTTGGAGGTCCATCCCTTTCAACTGTTCCTTTTCTGAAATGAGATCTGTTTCTGCGAAAAGGATGATCAGCTGGAAGAAATCTGCGATGACAGTCAAAATAACAAGGTTTCTTTCCATGAATCAGCATAAATGCTTTGTTCTCTCCCATACAGTAAGGACATGATTTCTGACCATGTGTACTCCAGCCAGATAACATCCCATAAGCCGGGAAGTCACTTATTGTCCACATCAATGCTGCTCTCAGTATGAAATTCTGTTTCGTTGCAACATCATATGTACTGACACCAGTACTCCACAATAAATTTAATTCATCAATCAATGGCTTCAAATAAACATCAATATTTTTCTTCGGATGTCCTGGAATTAGTAAAGTCAAAAAGATATATGGCTCCTTCATCAACATCCATGGAGGTAAATTATACGGAGTTAAAAAAACAGGCCAACATGAATATTGACTACCATAAGATCCAAACTGACAGAAACCATCAGTGGAAAGGCCCAGTCGAACATTTCTAGCTTCTAAAGCAAATGATGGATGCACTCTATCAAAATGTTTCCATGAATCACCATCGGCTGGATGATTCAAGCTTTTATCGGTTGAAATATTCTCTTTATGCCATGACATCATTGTCGCTGTATTCTTAGACATGAATAAACGCTGAAGTCTGGATGTAAGCGGAAAATATCTCAACTGTTTTACAGGAATCAAACCAGACTTCCCGTGTTGTCCTTCTTTATATCTCTGTTGCCCACATGTGGGACAACTATCCAACGACTCATTTTCCCCTGAATATAAAATGCAGTCATTTGAACATGCATGAATCTTCTGACAAGTAAGTCCCAAATTTCGAACCAACCTCTTACTTTCATAGTAATTTGCAGGTAAAACATTTCCTTCGGGTAACAGTGTTTTCAGCAAAGAAAATATCTGGTCAAAACATGTGTTTGACATTCCGTTATCTGATTTGATAGCCATAAATTTTGCAACTGCTTCTAATTTGCTCATCTTGCAGCCAGGATATAATGCATCCTCAGCAGACTTCAACAACTCATAAAATTCAGACGGTCCCAACTCAGGATTTGAAGCTATATCAGCCGGAGTTTCTGTATGTTGAACAGATGAACCTGCAACATCATGTACTAAATCTTGAAACTGGGATGGATCCGGAATCAAGTTGGTATCATCTGCTCTGGAACTGCGTTCACCGTGTTGATACCAAAAAACATAATCTGCTTGAAAACCAAAACGCAAGAGATGTTCCCCCACTTTGTCAAACGTGTCAAACGTTCTCAATGCACATTTTCTGCAAGGGCATTTTATCTTTCCTTCTGAAACAAATTCTGAATTTGATGCCGCAAATGATAAAAAAATCTCCACACCCTCTATATATACTGGATTTAAACCAGAACCATTTGGATTTCTACGTTGATTTATCCATATGCGGTCATCTAATAATGACTGTTGACGACCTCGCTGTTCCATATTTTTCTATAAAATATAAAAGCATTACTGGTTTTGAATAATTTGTTAGAAAAAACACTCAAGCAAGGATTACTAATTATTACAATTTATTACTAATTATTACAATTTATTGCTAATTATTACTATTTATTACTAATTTAGCAATACTTAGCAAAAGGAAAACTGCTTGAATAATGAAAGGAAATTTGATAATCATCGTTGTGGAGATGGTTATAAATTTTCCCTTCATTATCCAAGCAGATTTCGTTTACTAATTATTAGTAATAAAAAAAATATTATCAATATTTACGAAAAAACAATATTAATATTATTAAAATAATAAAAAAAATTAAAAAATATTAAAATTATCAATATTCAGAACAAACTTTGTTCTTTTATTAACATGTTCAAATCTTAAAGGGTCGTCAATATAATTTTTTTTTGCTAAGTGTTCTTGAGTATTCCTGAGTATTCCTGAGTATTCCTGATTATTTGTGAGTATTCGTGAGTATTCGTGATTATTCGTGAGTATTCGTGATTATTCGTGAGTATTCGTGAGTATTCGTGAGTATTCGTGAGTATTCCTGAGTATTCCTGATTATTCCTAATTATTCCTGATTATTTGCAATTATTCCTAATTATTTGCAATTATTGGTAATTATTGGCAATTATTGGTCATTATTGGCAATTATTACTAATTATTCCTAATTAATCCTAATTATTCCTAATTAATCCTAATTAATCCTAATTAATCCTACTTATTCCTAATTATTCCTAATTATTACTAATTATTCCTAATTATTGCTAATTATTACTAATTATTGCTAATTATTTCTAATTATTGCTAATTATTTCTAATTATTGCTAATTATTTCTAATTATTGCTAATTATTTCTAATTATTGCTAATTATTGCTAATTATTGGTAATTATTTCTAATTATTTCTAATTATTCGTAATTATTACTAATTATTGGTAATTAATACTAATTATTGGTAATTATTGCTAATTATTGGTAATTATTGCTAATTATTGGTAATTATTGCTAATTATTGGTAATTATTGCTAATTATTGGTAATTAATACTAATTATTGGTAATTAATACTAATTATTGGTAATTATTACTAATTATTGGTAATTATTACTAATTATTCGTAATTAATACTAATTATTCCTAATTAATACTAATTATTCCTAATTAATACTAATTATTCCTAATTATTGTTAATTATTCCTAATTATTACTAATTATTGTTAATTATTCCTAATTATTCCTAATTATTTTTAATTATTCCTAATTATTCCTAATTATTGTTAATTATTCCTAATTAATACTAATTATTGGTAATTAATACTAATTATTGGTAATTATTTCTAATTATTGGTAATTAATACTAATTATTGGTAATTAATACTAATTATTCCTAATTAATACTAATTATTGGTAATTATTACTAATTATTCCTAATTAATACTAATTATTACTAATTATTGTTAATTATTCCTAATTATTACTAATTATTGTTAATTATTCCTAATTATTCCTAATTATTGTTAATTATTGGTAATTAATACTAATTATTGGTAATTAATACTAATTATTCCTAATTAATACTAATTATTCCTAATTAATACTAATTATTCCTAATTAATACTAATTATTCCTAATTAATACTAATTATTCCTAATTAATACTAATTATTCCTAATTATTACTAATTATTCCTAATTATTACTAATTATTGTTAATTATTCCTAATTATTACTAATTATCGTTAATTATTCCTAATTAATACTAATTATTGGTAATTAATACTAATTATTGGTAATTAATACTAATTATTGGTAATTAATACTAATTATTGGTAATTAATACTAATTATTGGTAATTAATACTAATTATTCCTAATTAATACTAATTATTGGTAATTATTACTAATTATTCCTAATTAATACTAATTATTCGTAATTATTCCTACTTATTGTTAATTATTACGAATTATTGGTAATTAATACTAATTATTACGAATTATTTGTAATTAATACTAATTATTCCTAATTATTACTAATTATTGGTAATTAATACTAATTATTGGTAATTAATACTAATTATTGGTAATTAATACTAATTATTCCTAATTAATACTAATTATTCCTAATTAATACTAATTATTGGTAATTATTACTAATTATTCCTAATTACTACTAATTATTCCTAATTATTACTAATTATTGTTAATTATTCCTAATTATTACTAATTATTGTTAATTATTCCTAATTAATACTAATTATTGGTAATTAATACTAATTATTGGTAATTAATACTAATTATTGGTAATTAATACTAATTATTGGTAATTAAGACTAATTATTGGTAATTAATACTAATTATTTGTAATTAATACTAATTATTTGTAATTAATACTAATTATTCCTAATTAATACTAATTATTGGTAATTAATACTAATTATTCCTAATTAATACTAATTATTCCTAATTATTCCTAATTATTATTAATTATTCCTAATTATTACTAATTATTCCTAATTATTCCTAATTATTCCTAATTATTGTTAATTATTCCTAATTATTACTAATTAATGTTAATTATTCCTAATTATTACGAATTATTGGTAATTAATACTAATTATTACGAATTATTTGTAATTAATACTAATTATTCCTAATTATTACTAATTATTGGTAATTAATACTAATTATTGGTAATTAATACTAATTATTGGTAATTAATACTAATTATTCCTAATTAATACTAATTATTCCTAATTAATACTAATTATTGGTAATTATTACTAATTATTCCTAATTAATACTAATTATTCCTAATTATTACTAATTATTGTTAATTATTCCTAATTATTACTAATTATTGTTAATTATTCCTAATTAATACTAATTATTGGTAATTAATACTAATTATTGGTAATTAAGACTAATTATTGGTAATTAATACTAATTATTTGTAATTAATACTAATTATTTGTAATTAATACTAATTATTCCTAATTAATACTAATTATTGGTAATTAATACTAATTATTCCTAATTAATACTAATTATTCCTAATTATTCCTAATTATTACTAATTATTCCTAATTATTACTAATTATTCCTAATTATTACTAATTATTCCTAATTATTGTTAATTATTCCTAATTATTACTAATTAATGTTAATTATTCCTAATTATTACGAATTATTGGTAATTAATACTAATTATTACGAATTATTTGTAATTAATACTAATTATTGGTAATTAATACTAATTATTGGTAATTAAGACTAATTATTGGTAATTAATACTAATTATTTGTAATTAATACTAATTATTTGTAATTAATACTAATTATTCCTAATTAATACTAATTATTTGTAATTAATACTAATTATTCCTAATTATTCCTAATTATTGGTAATTATTACTAATTATTCCTAATTAATACTAATTATTCCTAATTATTCCTAATCATTACTAATTATTCCTAATTATTCCTAATTATTACTAATTATTGTTAATTATTCGTAATTATTGTTAATTATTCCTAATTATTACTAATTATTGTTAATTATTCCTAATTATTACGAATTATTGGTAATTAATACTAATTATTGGTAATTAATACTAATTATTGGTAATTAATACTAATTATAGGTAATTAATACTAATTATTGTTAATTATTGGTAATTATTACTAATTATTCTTAATTATTGATAATTATTAGTAATTAAATGAATAATTATCAATAATTAGAAATAATTACCAATAATTAAAAATAATAACATTATTAATATATTTTATTATTAATATTAAAATAATATAATTTTCTAATTTATATACAGTTCTTTTTTCATCTGTGCGTTTTCTATCTCCACATACAAATAATACATGTGAAGACAGCAAACACACAGATGAAAAAAGAACTGTATATATATAAAAAATTATATTATTTTAATATTAATAATAAAATAAACTAATAATGTAATAATGTTCTTATTCTTAATTATTGGTATTTATTACTAGTTATTAATATTTATTCTTAATTACTAAAAATTATTACTAATTATTCCTAATTACCATATAAACAATACTTATAATTTAAATTTATTAAATAATAAAACAATGTGAACATAATTAAATTACAACTAATTAATAATAATAGAAACTAATAAGAAATTAAAAATAAATAAAAAATTAAAATGAAGATAAATACCTTGAAAATTGATCTGTTCTGATCGTTCTTCAAAACTTTAATATCAGCTCCGGAGAAAAAACTTAAACTGGAGAAAAACTCAACTCTAGAAATATAATTCTGAGAGAGAGAGAAGATAAGGAATGAGAATGAAATGAAAAAAACGGATGGGGGTATTTATAGGTTAGATTATTTGCGACGGGCCCATTTGTGACGGGATTCCCGTCGCAAATAGTATTATTTGCGACGGTACCCGTCGCAAATACCTTAGCCAACATTTATTACGGTCAACCGGTAAATAGTTATTTGCGACGGGTCCCGTCGCAAATAACCACCTGCCGACATACTATTTGCGACAGGGGAATATTCCCGTCGCAAATACCTTTTACCGCCGCCGGTTATTTGCGACGGGAATATTTCCCCGTCGCAAATAAGTTTCCCGCGATTTGGCGCGCATCGCGGGAAAACTATTTGCGACGGGGAAAGCAATCCCGTCGCAAAAGCCTCCTTATTTGCGACGGGGAAATACCCCCGTCGCAAATAAGTTTTTAACATGACTATTTGCGACGGGAATAAATCCCGTCGCAAATAACCCGTCGCAATTGCTCATTTTTCCCGTAGTGAAGGTTCTATACCCTAAAATTAATTGATACAACTTCCTTAGAAAATTAAAATGGATTTAACATGTAAGTAGATTTTTAAAATGAATCACAACAAGTAAGAAAGTGTAAAGGAGAGGTATGACCTGACTTATTTTTAGTGCAACATTGAGTTAGGCTCCTGAGTGTTTCTCTTTGAAAGTATAAAAAAGGTAAAAATATAACATAATAAATTTATTAAATGAAATGAAAATATAATTTGAATGAGAAAAAAAAGGATAAATATTGGTTTAATCCCCCTAGTGGGCCCTAGGTGTTGACTGCCTCTAGATGGGATGTTCTAATCATTTATCCCCAATCTGATGGTGGGTGAATTTTCTTGCTCATGAACCAACAAAATAATTTTCTATCCGGGATGAAATTCTTACTTTTTCATGGGGACTCCATGGATACAGTATACCATGTCCACCTCCATTGTACTAAGATACAACATACATAGTGGGGTAAGGATAATTAATGAGTCCTCCTCTTTCTTAGTTTCTACTTCCACAATTTCTTCTTCATTTATCAATATGTTCTCAAAGAATGCTGCATTAATAGAATAATCAAATGGAATGTCAGATTTTAATTATTATTGAACAAAATTAAAGCATGAAGAATCAATATCAAATTATTTCCTTTCAAAGTAAGAAACTCATGTCTAATTTTCCTACAGAAAATCCACTTTTATCTTCTCATGTACTCCCTCCAATAAATTTGAAATAGGTTCATGGAACTCCAAATGTTCCTCTTCAGATGAATATTCTCCATCCAAGAAAATACAAGCGTTGTATGAATCTAAAAAATTAAAACAAGGGGAGGTAATACACAATTCAGTCTCATCAAAATAAAAAGATAATAAGTTCATGAAAAGATTATCTCCCAAGGTTATTTATCCTTCAATTTCTTCTTCAATGGGAGGTTAAACTTGTAGGTGAATTTCCCTAAATATAGGTAGGTAGTCAGACTCCTCCATCTTCTCTTTAAATTCCACTACTAAGGTGGTTTCTTCTTTCAATGTTGATGAATCTTCTACATTATGAGGAATTGTTAGAGGAAGTAGTTCCTCAGACTCATTCCATAAGTTATCCATATCTTTTTGGTCTCTCATATGTATTTCAATAGATCAATATTCTTCATTAATCTCATCTAATATTGATTAATCTAGGCTTAATGGATCTTACTTTAATATCATCAAGGCCTTCATGGTTTCTTTAACTTGAAGGATTTTTGGGGATACTTATTTCATCAATTTTTATGGTTTTGGTTCTTTTTCGGGCTCCAGTTGTTGATCCGGGGATGTATGTACTTGTTTCGCTATCCACTCTATTGTGGTCTCCAGGTTTTGAACTGTTTGAACAATTATTTCAAATTGGGCTTCATAATCCTTGTGAAATTTTTCTTCTTGGTGTCTCACCTATGAGATCTCATTTTGTAACTCAACCATTTCTTGATAAATTTCTAGAAAATAATCCTTGAATTAAATTAATTCTATAGATAAACCCTCCAACACTAGGTATTCGAGGTTATCTTTAAGGTTTTGAATGAGATCTTTTAATTCATCCTCCTTGATTATTTGGATTCGACCTCCCTGAACTTGTTTAAATAAGATAGAAACTCTATACTCTATAGACCAAGGTGATTCAATAATTGGTTCTTGAACTTGTGGGTAATTTTTCCATGAATTAATGATATAATCATTTGAAAAATCATGGTAAAATATCTTTTTTTAATATTTTATTAAAATTTGGAAAAAGTCAAATATTTAAAAATAAATTACGGTACTACCTCCCTGGAAATGATGCTAAGTTTGACACCTACCTGTCATAGGGCATGGAAAAACAATTATTTTCTATGTTAAAATGAAGTAATATGGTTTAACTAAGATGTCTCTCGAAGAAGAGTGAACACAAAATAGTTTGTCACTTTTAAATGAGGGTAAAAATGGGATGTTTTTAGAGTAAATCAATACGATAATGATTAAAAGAAAAATTGAAATTCAAATGATTGAAAAACGGTGATATTAAAAGGGTGATTAGGTCGGGGTCAATTTCCCAATTGTAATGCTATCCTTATTCAATTTAATTCAAACATCTTCTTCTAAGTTGATTAATGTGAGTTTCCACAATCATTTCCTCTCACTTCCTTGGTGAAATTATGATGGTGAGAGAAAACCTTACCAAGATCTCAGTTTGGTTAACTCTTCTTGCATGTGTAAAAGAGTTGTATTGAATATCCTCAATTGACTTGGGAAATCCCTGATCAGGTCTTGTTTATCCCAAACAATCAAGAACATACACTACCCCTTTTACACATACTAACGATCATCGAGTACTTCACCAATAATCCTTAATCAATTCCATAATATATAAACCAGGAATCAATGGAGGGAGATAATGGTTATTTTACCAAAGAAAAAATAAAAAAAGAAATTAAAATTAAAGAATGATAACACTTTATAATAAAATATTCTATTTGAAATTGAAAACAACTTGGAAGAATAAAGAAATTTCATTCAATTACGTCTAAGAACTCAAGTATTACAAAATAGAAAACCAACCCTTCCCAATCACTCAAAATGTTTACCCCACAATGGTAAGGGTAATTGAGATTTATGGAAAATAAGAAGGTATTAAAAATATATGTAAAATAAAAGAAATAAAATAAATAAATTTGAAAAGTTATCCTCCTTGGTGTCCTTGAAATAATGGGATGGAATGAGATGCTTTGAGAGGGAGGAGCTCCCCTCCTTTTATAGCCAGAATCTATCCCCTGAAAGTTTACGCGTTGTAGAGCCAATAAATGAAATATTCACATGTTTCACCCTTCTTGAATGTAGTTCATAATTATCTTGGTCGTGTGCCCTAAAAATATCACTGTATTTGGACACTTATTACAAGAGTTACTCCCATTTTACTCTGAAAATATATTCTGTCTATTTAGACTCTGCAAATCACAAACCTACGGATTATGATACTTTAATGACCACTAAAATGGCCAATTCACATATCCTAGTCTTTCTAAAAGATGTTTCAAAACTTATTGCGTGTCCACCCATCAAATTTCACAGCAATTGGGCACACTATGAATGAGTTACGGACCCCACACCAAAAATCGACAGATTTGTAAATAGTTTTCATAATTCAACTTGTGAGCTTCTTTTGAGCTTCCATATGGTTTATTTAGCTTTTATTTAAGAATGATTAAATGAATCCCTGGATGTGTATAATATGGTAAAGACATAATTTTTAAATTTGGATTAGTGTATACAATTTTATGGCCAAAATAAAGAAATACGTTAAAACATTTAAAAATCTGAAATGGACCATTTTTACTATTCAACTCAAAATATCACCAATATCCTAAAAATGAAGCAATTAATATTAAAGTAACAATTTTTTGGTTTTAAAACATTGAAATTCAATGTAAATTTAATTTAAAATATTTTCTCTATCAATTCCCCCACACTTAGCACTTGGACTCCTGGACAAGTAAACATCAATATAAAATAAAATAAAATTCAAAACACATACCAATAAGATCTACCAAATCCATACTAAGAAATATAAAGATATAATTCCTTATCAAAAACAATTATTTCAAGTTCTCCATTTTATATAATTTAATATATTTCTACTTCATTTCTTATTCCATACACAAAGAACACCTACCTCACATGAATTTTCTCTCATCTCACAAATGTAAATGTTCAACAAGGATTTTCTCATCCAAACTCACACAAGAGTACCCATAGGGTTGATAAATTCCTACTACTACACCCGATGTAAGTCAAGGATATGTTTTTATCATTAGTACTTTTTAGTTTTGTTCTATTCCTTTCGGTTGGTAAGATTTAGATGTTAAAAGTTTTGAGGCCGAACAAGGAGGGCTTGGCTTTTTTTGAAGCAAAAGTGAAAGATTCTAATTTCAGTCAAGTATGGTCTCTTTCTCTTCCCATTTTTAGAAAATCAGCTCCATCATCATGATAACTCATGGAATTTTTATGACATATAGCATTTTACCAGCAAAAAATTTATTCTCAAACATTTTTTTCCTTGAAATCTCCAGATAGGCACAAGTTTCTTTTTTTACATTGGAATCTCTAGAAAGGAACAACTTCTTTTTTCATGAAAGCTCCAGAAAAGAAACAACTTTTATCAAAATTAAATCTTCAATAGAAACATATGCTCTTAAACATTTTATTCTCCACCCAAAGTATCATCCAATTAAGAAGTACAACACAAAAAATCTTCCACCACACTTAAGTTCAACTAGTTCATGCAAATTTATATCAAGAGCAAGTTGGATAGGGAAAATTGGCTTGTAATATGGATAACCTAACAGGGTATTCATGGATTCTAAGGGATACAATGGTTAATGTATAAGGTAGTCCATAATAAAAAGGATTATTTTGAAAAATGGGCTTAAAACCAAATAAATACCTCAATCATTTAAAACACAAGTACATAAAACTCTCAAGTTTTGAAAAGAATAAATCAAATTCGAGTTAATGCAAGTATGGTCTGGTTCTATCAAGAAATGAGGTGAATATAAAGAATATGAAAACAATGGTAAAGAAGACTCATGGGAATGTGATTTTAAAAATAAAGATAGTGATATATAACATGATATTTAAAAACCAGAGTAATTTTCATGAAATTCCAAAACATTTGAACTTGAAACAAAGTCATTTCAACATTCATTTAAGCTCAGTTTTGATGGTATATATTACTTCACTCATTGACATGGGTCTCAAAAATATAAATGATAATAATTTTAGTTCAAAAGTTTTGATAACACACTACATTTTAAAAATAAACACACAAATATCTGAAAAAAAAATTCCTTTTTTATGAAAACAGTAAACCCAACATTAAATGAAAATCCTAAACTACAAAGGTTCCCTCCCCTACACTTAATTGATAAAATTTTCTCAGTTCATTCAAATGGATTTAACATGTAAGTATATATTTAAAATAAACCACAACAAGAAAGCAAGTGTAAAGGAGAGGAATGACCTGAATTATTGGAAATGAAACATTGAGTTAGGCTTCTAAGTGTTTCTCTTTGAAAATATAAAAAAGGTAAAAAAGATAAAAAAAGAAATTTATAAAATGAAATGAAAATAGAATTTGAATGAGAAAATAAGGATAAATATTTGTTTAATCCCCAAAGTGGGCCCTGTGTTTTGACTGCCTCTAGATGGGAAGTTCTAATCGATTATCCTCAATCTGATGGTGGGTGAAGTTTCTTGCTCATGAACCAACAAAAACTTTTCTCTCCAAGATAAAATTATTCCTTTTTCTTGAGGACTCCATGGATATAGTATACCAAGTCCACCCTGATTTTAATGAGATACAACTTGCATAGTGGGGTAAGGACTATCAATGAGTCCTACTATTTCTTAGTTTACACTTCCACAATTTCTTCTTCATTCAATATTATGTTCTCAAAGAATGATGAATTAATGGAATAATCAAAGGGAATGTCAGAGTTTAATTCTTTTGAAAAAAATTAAAGCATGAAGAATCAATATAAAATTCGTCCCATTCAAAGTAAGAAACTTGTGTATCATTTTTATCTAGAAAATGAACTTTGATCTTCTAATGTACTCCCTCTAATAAATTTTCTCTAGGTTCAGGGAGCTCCAAATGTTCCTCTTCAGATGCATATTCTCCCTCCCATAAAATACAACTATTGGCTGAATCTAAAAAATTAAAACAAGGGGAGTTAATACTCAATTCAGTTTAAAAAAAAGATAATAAGTTCATGAAAATATTATCTCCCTGGGTTTGTTCGCCTTTAATTTATTCTTCAATGGGAGGTTAAACATGTAGTTTAATTTCTCTAAATAGAGGTAGGTATTCAGATTACTCCATCTTCTCTTCAAATTCCACTGCAAAGGTGGTTTATTCCTTCAATGTTGCTGAATCTTCTACATTGTGAGGAATAGTTGGATAAATTAGTTCCTCACACTCATTCCAGAAGTTATCTAGATTATTTTTATCTCCCATATGTATTTTAATAGCTAAATCTTCTTCATTAATCTCCTCAAACATTGATTGAGCTGGGCTCAATGGATCTTCTTTTAATTTTATCAAGGCCTCCATGGTTTCTTCAACTTGAAGGATTTTTGGAGCTACTTCTTCCATAAATTTTTCGGGTTTTAATTCTTGTTCTCGATCTAGTTTTTGATCTGGGGATACATGTACTTGTTCCAATACCCACTATATTGTTGTCTCTAGGTTTTGAACTATTTGGCTAATTCTTTAAAATTGGTCTTCAATATCCTTTTGTAATTTTTCTCCTTGGTGTTGTGCCTGTCAAATCTCATTTCGTACCTCAAACATTTCTTGATAAATTTCCAGAAAATACTCCTTGAGTTCAATTAATTTTATGGAAAAATCCTCTAACACTAAGTATTCTAGGTTCTCTTTAAGGTTTTGAATGATATATTTGAATTCATCCTCCTTGATGATTTGGATTTGAGCTCCCCAAATTTGTTTTGGCAGGAAAGAAACTCTATAATCTATAGACCAAGGTGATTAAATAATTGTTTCTTGAAATATTAGGTAATTGTTCTATGAATTAAATAAATAAACATTTGAAAACATCATGGTAAAATATATTTTTTTAATTTTTTTTTAAATTTGGAAGATGTCAAATATTTACAACTAAATTGCGACACTACCTCCCCCTAAATGACGACAAGTTTGACACATGCCTATCGTAATGTTTGGAAAAAAATATTTCTTAAGTTAAAATGTAGTAATTTGGTTGAACTAGGATGTATCCAGAAGATGAGTTTACAAAAAATAGTTTTTCACTTTTAAACGAGGGTAAAAAGGGGATGTTTTTAGAGTAAATCAATAAGATAACGATTGAACAGAAAATTGAAAATCAAATGATTGAAAAACTATGATATTAAAAGGGTGATTAGGTCAGGGTTGGTTTCCCAATTTTAATTCTGTCCTTGTTCAATTTAATTCAAACATCTTCTTCTAAGTAGATTCAAGTGAGTTTCCACAATCATTTCCTCTCACTTCCTTGGTGAAATTATGATGGTGAGAGAAAACATTAACAAGATATTAGTTTTGTCAAATCTCCTTCCAGGTGAAAAAGAGCTGTATTTAATATCCTCAATTGACTTAGGAAATACCTGATCAGGTCTTTTTTATCCTAAACAATCAAGAACATCAACTACCCCTTTTACATGTACTTACGATCATCGAGTACTTAACCACTAATCCCCGGTCTATTCCATCGTATATAAACCAGGAATCAGTGGGGAGAGATAATGATTATTTTACCAAGGAAAAAATAAAAAATGGAATTAAAATTCCAGATCGATCTCAATTGATAATAAAATCCAATATATGAAATTGAAAGAAACTTTGAAGAAGAAATAAATTTCATTCAATTATTACAAAGAACTCAAGCATTACAAAATAGGAAACCAACCCTTCCCCAATCACTCAAAATGATTACCCCACCATGGTAAGGGTAATATAGATGAATGGGGAAGAAGAAGAAATTACAAATCTATTTAAAATAAAATAAATAAAATAAAGAAACCTGAAAATTTCTCCTCCTTGGTGTCCCAGAAGGAATGGGATGGAATGAGATGCTTTGAGAGGGAGGAGCTCCCCTCCTTTTTATATCCAAAATCTTTCCCCCAAAAGTTTACATGTTGTAACCCCATTAAATGACATCTTCAAACATTGAAAAATAATTTAATGTTTTTTATAATTATATTGTTCATTTCCCCTCAAAATATAAGTGGATATAGACAAGTATTCTGAGAGTTATGCTCATTTTATTCTAACAATTTATTCTGTCCAGTCAGACTCTCCAAATCAAAAACCTCCAGATTATGATGATTTAATGAACACTAAAAAGGCCAATTCATGCATCCTCACCTTCATCAAAGATGTTTCAAAACGTCTTGCATGCTCAACCACTGAATTTCACAGTAATGGGTCCCACCATGAATGAGTTATGGACCCCACACCAAAAATCAACATATTTGTAAACTATTTTCATGATCCAACTTGTGAGATTCTTTTGAGCATCCATATGTTTGATTCAGCTTTTAGTCAAGAATGATTAAATGAATCCTTGGATGTATAAAATCTTGAAAAGAAATAATTTTTCAATTTTTATTAGTGTAGAAAATTTTATGGCCAAAATACAAAAATACTTTAAAATAGTTAAAAATATGAAATGGACCATTTTTGCTATTTATCTCAAAATATCAACAATATTCTAAAAATGAAGCAATTTATATTAAAGTATCAATTTTTTGGTTTTAAAACATTGAAATGCAATTAAAATGTAATTAAAAATATTTTATCTATCAATTCCCCCACACTTATCACTTGGACTCCTAGACAAGTAAACGTCAAAATAAAATCAAATAAAATTCACAACACATACCAATAAGATCTACCAAATCCATACTAAGAAAAAAAATATAATGCCTTATCAAAAAAAATTATTTCAAGTTCTCTATTTTCTATTATTTAATATATTTCCATTTAATTTCTTATCCCATACACACAAAACACCTACCTCACATGAATTTTCTCTCATCTCACAAATATTAATGTTCAAAAAGTCTTTACTCATCCAAACTCACACAAGAGTACCCATAGGCTTGATAAATTCCTAATTCTCCACCCGATGTAATTCAAGGACATGTGTTTCTCATTAGGAATTTTCAGGGTTGTTCTATGGCTTTCGGTTGGTAGTTTTTAGATGTTAAAAATTATGAGGGTGAAAAATGAGGGCTTGGCTATTTTTGAAGAAAAAGTGAAAGATTCTAATTTTCACTCAAGTATGGTCTCCTTCTCTTTCCATTTGTAGAAAATAGGCTCCATAATCATGCTAACTCAAGGAATATTCATGGATTTATAATTTTACTAGAAAAATATTTAATCTCAGACATTGTTTTTCTTGAACACTCCACATAGGCACCACTTTCTTTTTAAATTGGAAGATCCAGAAAGGAACAACTTTTTTAATCATGAAAGCTGTAGAAAAGGCATAAATTTTAACAAAATTAAATCTTCAGTAGAAAAATTTTCTCTTCGGTATTTTATTTTCCACTCAAAGTATCATCAAATGAGGTATTACACCACATGACATCTTCCACCACACTTAAGTTCAACTAGATCATGCAATTTTACATCAATTTCAGGTTAGATAGGGAAAATTGGTTTGTAATGTGGATAAACTAATAGGTTGTTCATGGATTATAAGGGATAAAATGATTAATTTATAAGGTAGGACATAATATAAAGGATTATTTTGAAATGGGGGCTTAAAACCAAATAAATTCATCAAGCATTTAAAACATAAGTACCTCAAACCCTAAAGTTTTGAAAGGAATAAATCAAATTATAGTTAAAGAAAGTATGGTTGGGTCTCTCAAGAAATTAGGTGAATATAAAGAATATGACAACAAGGGTAAAGAAGCCTCATAGGAAAGTGATTTCCAAAATAAAGATAGTGAGATGTAGCATGATATTTAAAAATCAGAGTACTTTTCATGAAATTCCAAAAGATTTGAACTTGAAACAAAGTCATTTTATCATTCATTTAAGCTCAGTTTCATGGAATAGAGTGCTTTACTCATTTAAATAGGTTTAGAAAATAGAAAAAATAATCATTTCAGTTCAAAAGTTTTTACAACACACTAAATTTTAAAAATAAACCCACAAATATCTGATAAAAAAAGAATTCCTTTTTTTTATGAAAATAGTTACCAAACATCAAATTAAAATCTTAAACTACAAAGGTTACCTCTCCTAAATTTAATTGATATAGTGTCCTCAGTGGATTCAAATGGATTTAACAAGCAAGTAGATGTTTAAAATTAATCACAATAAGAAAGAAAGTGTAAAGGAGAGGTATGACCTGAATTATTGGCAATGCAATATTGAGTTAGGATCCTAAGTGTTTCTCTTTGAAAACTTGAAAAGGTAAAAAGATAACATAAGAAATTTATTAAATGAATTGAAAATATAATTTGAATGATAAAATGAGGATAAATCTTGGTTTAATCCCTAAGTGGGCCTTGGGTTTTGACGACCTCTAGATGGGAAGTTCTAATAAATTATCCCCAATATGATGGTGGGTGAAATTTCATTCTTATGAACCAACAAAAGCTTTTCTTTCTAGTATGAACTTATTCCTTTTTCTTGAGGACTCCATGGATATAATATAACAAGTCCACCCCCATTGTAATGAGATACAACATGCATAGTGGGGTAAGGACAATGAATGAGTCCTTCTATTTATTAGTTTCCACATCCACAATTTCTTCTTCATTCACCAGTCCATTCTCAAAGAATGACACATTAATTGAATAATCGAAGGGAATGTCAGATTTTAATTCTATTTAAAAAACATTAATGAATTAAAAATCAATATCAAATTCGTCCCTTTCAAAGTAAGAAGCTTGTATCTTATTTTACTCCAAAAAATACACTTTGAACTTCTCATGTACTCTCTTAAAAAAAATTCAACAAGTTTAGGGAGATCCAAATGTTCCTCTTCAGATGCATATTCCCCCTCCAAGGAAATAAAAGTGTTGGCTGAATCTAGAAAATTAAAACAAGGGGAGGTAATAATAAATTTAGTTTCAACAAAATCAAAAGATAATAATTTCATAAAAATATTATCTCCCTGGGTTTGTTTGTATTCAACTGCTTCTTCAATTTGAGGTTCATCTTTTAGTTGAATTTCCCTAAATAGAGGTAGGTAGTCATAAACCTACATCTTCTATTCAAATTCCACTACTAAGGTGGTTTCTTCCATCAATGTTGCTGAATATTCTACATTATAAAGAATAGTTGGATAAAGTAGTTCCTCACACTCATTCCAAAAGTTATCCAGATCTTTTTGATCTCTCATATGTATTTAAATAGCTAAATATTCTTCATTAATCTCATAAAACATTGATTGAGATGGCTTTAAGGGATATTCTTTTAATTTTATCATGTCCTACATGGTTTCTTTAACTTGAAGGATTTTTGTGGCTACTTCTTCCATCAATTTTTCTGGTTCTGGTTCTTTTTCTAGCTCCAGTTGTTGATATGGGGATGCATGTACTAGTTCCGCTATCCACTCTATTGTGGTATCTCGGTTTTGAAATGTTTGACTAATTATTTTAAATTGGGATTCAAGATCCTTGTGTAATTTTTCTTCTTAGTGCATCACCTGTGAAATATCATTTTGTACCTCAACCATTTCTTGATGAATTTCTAAAAAATACTCCTTGAGTTCAATTAATTCTATGGCCAAACCCTCCAAAACTGGTTATTCGAGGTTCTCTTTAAGGTTTTTAATGAGATGTTTGAAATTATCCTCCTTGATGATTTGGATTCGAGCTCCTCGATTTTGTTTATCCAAGAAAGAAACTCTATACTCTATATACCAAGGTTATTTAATAATTGGTTCATTCACTTGTGGGTAATTGTTCCATTATTTAAAGAAATAATCAGTTTAAAACATCATGGTAAAATATATTTTTTTATTTTTTTAGAATTTGGAAAAAGTAAAATATTTAAAAATAAATTGCGACACTACCTCCCCAACAAAGATGCCAAATTTGATTCCCACCTGTCATAGGTAATGGAAAAATAATTATTTACTAAGTTAAAAAGTAGTAATGTGTTTGACTTAGGGTGTCTCTCGAATAAGAGTTTTTACAAAATAGTTTGTCACTTTTAGAAAAGGGTAAAAATGGGATGTTTTTAGAGTAAATAAATAAGACAATGATTGAAAGGAAAATTGAAATTCAAATGATTGAAAAACTGTGATATTAAAAGGGTTATTATGTCGTGGTTGGTTTCCCAATTATAATGCTATCCTTATTCAATTTAATTCAAACATCATTTTCTATGTTTATTAAAGTGAGTTTTCACAATTGTTTCCTCTCCCTTCCTTAGTGAAATTATGATGGTCAGAGAAAACCTTACCAAGATCGTAGTTTGGTCAAATATCCTTCCATGTGAAAAAGAGTTTTATTGAATATCCTCAATTGACATTAGAAATACCCGATCAGGTCTTGTTTATCCCAAAAAATCAAGAACATCCACAACCCCTTTTACACGTACTGACGATTGCCGAGTACTTCACCACTAATCCCTGGTCTATTCCATCATATATAAACTGGGAATTAGTGGAGGGAGATTATGAAAATTTTACCATGAAAAAAAAGAAAAATAGAATTAAAATTCAAGAATGATTTCACTTGATAATAAAATTCGCTATATGAAATTGAAAACAACTTTAAAGAAGAAATAAATTTCATTAAATTACGTCCAAGAACTCAAGCGTTACAAAATAGAAATCCAACCCTTCCCCAATCACTCAAAATGTTTACCCCATTATGGTAAGGGTAATTGAGATGAATAAGGAAGAATAAGGTATTAAAAATCTATGTAAAATAAAAGAAATAAAAGAAATAAATCTGAAATTTTCTCCTCCTTGGTGTCCCAGAAGGAATGGGATGGAATGAGATGCTTTGAGAGGGAGGAGATCCCCTCCTTTTATAGCCAGAATCTATCACCCAAAAGTTTACTTGTTGTATCCCCATTAAATGACATATTTATGTGTTCAACCCTTATTGAATGTTGTTCATAATTATCTTTGGAGTTTCCCCTACAAATCTCAATGGAATTGGACCCATATTCCTAGAGTTATGCCCGTTTTACTCTAACAATCTATTATGTCTAGTCAGGCTCTCCAAATCGCAAAACATCATATTATGATGCTTTAATTACCACAAAACAAAAAATTAATGCATTATCACCTTCATAAAATATGTTTTAAAATTATTTCATGTCCTCCCACTAAATTTCATAGCAACCGGGCCCACCAAGAACAAGTTATGGACCCCACACCAAAAATCGACAGATCTGTAAACAATTCTCATGATACAACTTGTGAGATTCTTTTGAGCATCCATATGGTCGATTCAGATTTTGGAAAAGAAGGAATAAATGAAGCCCTAGATGTTCAGAATTGAGAATATAAATAATATTTCAATTTGGATTAGTGTAGAAAATTTTATAGCCAAAATATAGAAATAATTTAAAAGAGTTAAAAATTCGAAATGGGCCATTTTTACTATTAGCTCAAAATATCACCAATATCATAAAAATGAAGCAATTATTCTTAAATTAAAAATTTTGTGGGTCTAAAATAATTAAATTCAATGTAAATTTAATTGAGTATATTTGATCTATCAAGGTCCTTTCTGGAAGTAGGTATGATCCCTAATCAGAGTGATGTGCCCACATAATGTGTTTCCACCATGGTGGTGTAATTACAAGAGTGTTGGACTCCATTCAAACAACCCATCACTCAACCCTTAATGATTCGTATGCCCTTTATTTCTTCCATCATCCTCTTTGATGTTTTAAGGAACCCCCTAAGAGTATGGATGCTCGGTCTATGGATCGCCTACTATCCTCAGATAACGTTCTAGAAGACTAAAGGATGAAATTTTGAGTCACACCCCATGTTTAGAACATGGTCAGTAGTTGGCCCTAATTTATTATCCCCATTTCAGGCTAACTAAATAGGGATATAATGTTTCATACACAGTCAATAATTATCCTTAATTTTTACGTCATCCCTATAGTGTTCTGAATTTTGGGTATCGTGATTCACACCTTCCACTCCCCTTTATTCAGATTGATTCTAACGCCCCTGGCGTTACCCCGCTCATGCACCAGAGCACATTGGGAAAATGGAAATTCAACTGTTCTATGAACTTCATCCTCCAGTCAGGCCTGCCTCTTCCTTCTTATAAATTTTAATTGGTTGTTCAAACCCTAGATGCTTGGTCGACACTCCCATATTCGGATGGAATCATGAGGTAGTCATCCCTTTTTTCTCACATTGGGCATGACCCACTTGATCATAGGGATTAATAAATAGATATTTCATGAATGTGATGGAAATTTAGTAAAACAAAACAAATAATGGGACTCATGCATGGAGCTAGCATAAATGATCAAAGCATGAAAGTACGTTTAAAAGTTTACTTGCATTACAAGACCCAAGGATTGAACCTTCCCATGGAAGGGGTGACCTCTTTAATAGAGAATTCCATCTCCACCACTCTCTGTCTTGTGTCATCTATGATTTTATATTGCCTATTTATCTCTCGATCCTCCTTGGCTATGATGGGGAATAGTTCATTAGCTGCGAGTCAGGCCTGCTCCTCGTTGGTTTGGATGATAGCCATCTCCTCGAAGGCTCGCTTCATCTGTTCTTCAGCCTCCATAGCTAGGCCTTTAGGCATGACACGAGCTCTAATTGGGCATTGAGGAAAGCAGAGTACTAGTTCGCTCATGCCTGAAACTGTTGAATATCACTTTCAGCCTCCTGGTGCCTATTGATGTTCACCGATTTCCTTTGTTTCCAGGCCACACCACGGTCATGATCATGCTCTTGAATCTTCTCCTCCATGATGTTTCAGATGAGAATATGAGGAATTTAGGCATCCACTCCTCTAGCCCATAGCTTGCGAAGCTGGGAACAAAGCCTCCCCATCTGTTCTATCAATGGTACTTGAAGAGTCTCCTCGATGAAGTGCCTGATCAGCTTTCATAACTAGAGATAGATGATATTGATATCTTCTTCATCGGAAGCTGTCTCATCTCAGACAGCGGGGTTGAAAAGTTCATATATAGGTAACACCGTCAGAAATTTGTCAGTAGGGTCATCATCCAGTGTTTGATTGGGTAGGTCCGGACCCATGTCATTTGATTGGTCCCCATCGTCGGATTCCACCTCAATGATTTTACGATCGGTCCTACTGACAATCCCACCTGTTATTAGGAGTGTTGCAGTTTGGTCAGCTCGGGCATCCACTTCCATGACCACCGAAGTTCCCCTAGTAAGGCAATTCCATAAGCTCCAACCAACCTTTCCAATATGTCTCATTCCATTTGAATAACTTTTCATGAAGAAGTGCATGGTAATCAGTTAACCTAATCAATAGAGGACAATTAAAAATTCTGTAAAGAAAAATTATAGAGATAGAATAGTCTATCTAACATCTGAGTTGTTGTCGTTGGGACCTTGAGGCGTGGCCTGCCATAAATGGTCGGGAAGTCCGAAGGCTTTGGGAGGACCACCCTGGGTTTCACGGCCCTACTGGTCATGATAATCACCGTAGCCGCGGGCGCAGATCCTAAATTTCCCACAGTTGCATCCACTATCGAGCGAGAGCAGGTTTTGCATATGAGACCCTCCTGCGCTGGTCAGATGTTAGTTGAGAAGTCCTAAATGGCTTGGATGAAGAATAAATGAAGTGGTTTTGGGTCTTGCCTCAAGGTCCTCTACAAAATCTTCTAGCTTCAGGTCTGAATTGCCGACCTCACCCTCCTCCAGAGGGATTCCTCCATTGAACTCTTCCACCAGGAGGACCCTTATGATTCTTCTAATAGAGGGAAAAAATCTCTCAATTCTGAGGCTGAAAACTGTGGAGGGTCCGTTCGATCAATAAACACCTTCACTCTTTCTGTAATTGGGCATAGAGCACCCTGGTAGTACACAAAGTCCTCCATACCAGCAAGGTACTACACCCCCTCCGCCTGGGATACTGCAAAGCTAGATATAATAGGAAAAATTCCTGTAAAATCCATCCCAATTTGATTCAGATGTTGACATATCTCATACAGCTTAAGGAATTATCTGTTGGCATCCCAGATGTCCCCATCCTCCGGGAAGACAACATTCCTAGGCATGTCTATGTGGGGTAGCCACTTCCACGGAGCCTAGGTGGGTATCATACAGAACCCCATGGATGACCTCTCCTCTAGATAACTCTACTCCTCTTGGACCTCCGGGTCCACTATTCACACCTGCCACTCAATTGGTGTAGGTCTCGCTTCCACTATAGCCTTGCCACCATAGGATGTCCTTGCCACCTTTCGGCCCCAACATCATGTTTGGGGAGGAACCCCGTCACTAGCATAGACGGTCTGCTACTTTAGCACTTCCCCTGGGTAGGATACCTCCCAAATCTTGGCGTATTCCTTCACCAACCCATAGACAGTTGTGGGTGGTGGTATCTTGTTCTGTATCTTCCCATCATCCTGTGTGAACATGAGACACATTTTTCTTATCACACATAGGTGATCCTCATGGCACACTCCCAAGTAAACCTACAGGGTGAGCCTATGCATGCACCAGAATTTCCTTGCGAAACTATGCAACGTGTACAACTCACATAGAGGCTTACGGTCGACCTGCGCCACCAGGACTCTGCCCTGAAAGGCCAATAGGTAGGAACAATGCTCCTATATTCCTTGGATTTCATAAGTGAACACAACTGTTGGTAGTGGGAATGGTTTTAAGTTGAACTCTTCCACATTCCAGACCTAATTCAACACTAGCGACATGGTCATCTTGGTCGTGAAACTTCCCACCACGTTTAGAATGGCTGGTCGGAAGTTCGACCCTAGAGGAGAAATAGGGTTTGGATATTCATACATGCCCCTAATATGCACCGCCATCCACCCATATAAAATATGGAATGACCCACATACCCTCTATGGCGTTTTCCCTTCACTGATTCATTACAGCACCTTATATAGCTTGGAGATCATCAGGATCCCAAGTTTGAACTGCTCCCCTGTCACCAATGCAGACGCCATGATGAACGTGTTTAGTTGCATGCCCATGTTTGTGTACCTTACCGGCAGAATTCATTGGAAAATAATTTCTATGATGAATGCAACAAACCTAACCACTGGTTGCTGTTCGGTACATATACTGAACCCCCGGGTCTTCCAATGGCTTTCCTCCAATAGTCGCTAGTAGAAGTATCCCTTGCTGCGTTGAACACCTTCAAGAATGTTCGAGGCATCATGGGAAACCTTCCATATTTAATATAATTCACTAATTTCTTGTACCACTACTTAAAGTAGATATCCCTCACCTACTACTTGTCCTACCCCGACACTAGGTCCATCAATGTCTTTTCCAACGGCGACATCTGCTCCAGGTCCTCCGTTGTACTCGTGGTGGGGAAGAACTCGTCGTACATCACCCCCAATATCAGAACCCCCAAGATTTAGTGAAAGTCCTAGAGGATGATAAAATCATCCCGATGATGAAGATATAAGGTATTGGTCCTCAACGACCACCTACTCAGCAACTTTGGCATCAGTTAATTCAGCTGGTAGATGTGAAATTGGGAAGCCCATGACACCTCATATAGGCCCACTCGCCTAAGCTTAGGCCCAAAATCCTCGAATGAGGCACATACCCAGTAGGCCCATGCCCAATTTTCCTTGAAATTTTCTCCCTGGCGTAGGTCCCACTCATCATTCCACCACTTCTCTGGGTTCCCCAATGCTGCCTTCAGAATTTTGAGGTATTGTGGAGGAGATACATCTAGTTGAAATGCCTTCCCATCGATGTTGTTAACATGGTTGTATAAGAAATTGGCATTGACGGGTGTGAAATCCTCCCAAGTATGGCCGCCAGCTTGCCTAAACCACCGGCGTTGGAACAAAGAACTCCGGAACCAGTAATCTGGCTCATCCCTACTCACTTTAGGAATGAAGACGTAGTCCCTCAGACCAGATCCATATAGAAGAGACCTCTTGCAAAAAGGGTAGTTCTTCCGACTCTCCAACAGTAGATCCACCAGGGACTCATGGTCTGAATGGATCTGCAAATACTCCCCAATACCTAGGTTATTCTCCATTTCTTACCTTCGGGCAACATCCGTATGGACCACCCTGGCAGCTTCCTGGTAATCCATCCAGTCTTCAAAGTTTTTGATTTCTTGTTCTGGTTCACAGAGCTCGTTTGCAGAGCTTGTTTATAGAGCTCATCCACGAAGCACTATCAAGGTGTTTGGTCACAAAAAGAGATCACAGATCCCTACCACAAACTTTGCAGACATAATACACGGAGTGCACGCTTGCAGAGTCGAAAGAATCATTGTGCACCATGGAGTAGAAGGACTCAATTCGCAAAGGGAGATCACAGAGTTAGGTTCCAGGGTCCACAACAGAAGCCGATGGGCCATGGATTTTAAAATTTCCATCGACAGATTGATGGTGCTTCTCGATGCTGATGATCCAAGCCTCGGCGAGGTCTGAGGATCTCGTGAAAATTTTAAAGAGCACATAATTAAAATTAAAGCGTACCCATTTCAAATCTAAAGCTGCAGTTGACAAAAACTGGTCAATGGTGATCATCCCTTAAATAATTCAAGGTAGGAACCCTATAGATCATCCAAACACACTTCAAAAACCCATAAGAGCATTGATTGTCAAATTCTAGGTGTTAGCGCGGAGATCTGACAATGCTTTTGACATCCCGACAATCACTGCATCAAGATTCCTTTGATGCTGAAGAGAGATCTTGATCCGAGCATCTTGGATCAAGAGATTCTCTCTCTAGGGAGTGGGATCATATAGAGGCTCTCAACATTCATTCCATGAATTAATGATTAGTGATTAGCACCCCAAGAGAGAGATCCTCCTCTCTCATTTATAGTGGTATTAATAAAATACCTGGTAGGGTTCCCTGTCCCCCATTTATTTCAACATCCACTAAATAAATAATTTCGACGAACTAAACTTCATCAATATTATTTATTATTTTATCACATACTTGTAATATATATAAAATATATTACGTGATAATATCCAATCCATTTAACTTGACTCACTGTACCGCTAAATATTAAATGAAACTTGAATATTAAAATAATATTCGTTCGATTAATATTTTTTTACATTCACTAAACTTGTAAATACATCAAATAAATTCAATCCCAAATATTCATAACTTTAATATTAATGAATTTATTAAATTATTTTGCTGATAGACAACTTGGACAATACTCGGACCCCGTGGATGGGCCCACTATGACCATATACCTATTCAACTGAATAGGGCAGATTCTTGAATACACTATTGTGTGTGACCCTCTAGGCCCTTATCTCAATAGTAGTGAATAAATACACAGACCTAGATAAGAGTCTAGCAACCCACCATGGACCCTAAAGAGATAAGGATAGTCATAACAATGACTACAAACTTATGAACAATGACTTTGTACTATAATCTATTTGTCATTAAATATCTCATGAAGCAGGATGCAAACTTGTGTCATCGTCCTTTTTCATTCTTTATTACTTTCTAATCTTACTGGATGGATTTATCTTTTTACTGCTTTGGACAAAGACTTATGAAGGTGGAACCATCCTGAACAACTAGGCCTGAGATATATAACTTCCTAAACTTGGATGCGACAAAACCTTTCTTGACCATTCAACCAATTTCATACCACCAACGACACACCCAACACAAGCTACCTCACCAAAATTTAAATACCATGGTTTTCAACTTGCATCAAAGTACGTAATCAAATAATATACATTGGGAATGGTCTCAATTCAGGAGACCAATACACATGTCCATATATAGAAATGACAAATGACACCCAAAACATGTGGTGTTCCTATTAGCAGGTCTGGCCTCATGATCTCACTACTAGAGACCACCAAGTGTGAACTTCATGAGAAGAAGTCTCAATGATTATGATCCCCCCAGCACATGATAGTTAGATATCTACTATGTCTAGTCAGTAAGATGTATCTAGACTATATAACATATACTTAATATTAATGTTATAGTATCTTGAGGTTCTCATTATAGTCTGGGAGCTACTATAACCTCTCGACATGACAATTAACCTTTGGAAATTACCATTATAATAGTGGATGCAGAAAAGTATACACTATAATGGTAAGATGATATCATGCATAAATAACTATACACATTATATAATAATCAAAAGTAATGTATAATTGGGTCTACGACACCCACTATTTCAACACTCCCACTTGTACTAGAGCCGACTTGCTAACCAAACTTTTTAGCTACTCACATGATAAATTTCATGATTCTGCTAGGTAATGGATTTAATTCCTAGGCCTTCCAAATTTTTGCCACATGGAATATCTGTTATATGAAACCTCATATTCTTGAGTAAGACTTCTCAAGATAAGGTATCTGCAATTATATGACTTTTTTCCCATTTTCATAACTTGAAATTTTTTCTAGTAAGAATATCATAATTCACATTATGATAATACTTGTCTCACTAGGTGCGATTCCAAGAACTGGAACAAATTATTGAAATTTATAACTGTTTCTTAGCTGCCTTAGAAGATGCAACATAGTCAGTATTTGTAGGTATGGCTACCACTAGCTTTTATGAGCTTGACTGACTAATCACCTTTTCTTAACTGCATTACTAGATAAAATTGATCTAAGTATGACTAGTTTGTGCCCCAAAAAACTTTTATACCTTCTTCTCAATATAATAGGTACATACCATTTATACTCACTAAAGTAAAAGATGATAGTTTTGACTGCATCACTTGCAATGCTCCTGGAAATAATTGACATCTACCTACAATAAAGTATATCCCAGCAATATCAATTATTGTACAAAACATGGCATATGTGATTGATCAATAACTGAAGTGTATGGTTTCAATTCACAATATTAATATCATCCCATGCTCCAACATGTCAACATGGAGAGATTAAGCCATGTGACATTGGTAATAATTCTAAACATGAATTATTCCAACTTGTATTTTTTCAATACAATGTCACTATATGTATGATTGACTAGGTCCAAGCAATCATTAGATCTACTGCATTAGATCATATTCTCTAGAATATGTGTTTCTACTTTAATTCAATCATAGTAAAATTACTTTTATTATAATCTTATCTAATTGTAAGATCAAGATATTTGTTTTATATGTCGCCGAACATATTTCACTTGGAAAACATTGTTGCTCCCACAAACCTTTGGTAGATACATGGAAAAGATTCATTTGAAATAAATGATCTAAGATTTTGTTGCTTAATTTAATCTAAAACTGTATTTCAGTAAATTTCAACCTTCATTGGAATCATATGATGTCATCATCTCTTTCTGGTTGCGTCGTATAGACACCATCCATGAAAGATGGTCTTGAAATCCAATAACCAATTTAACAATCTTATAAGTTAGATATGATAAGTAAAAATTCTAATGGATTTAGGAATACTGACATTGTATAACCAATCGAGCCTTATTGGTACTCGGCTTGTACCATCCATGTATCATTTCATTTGAATACCCACCATAGTAAATTTATAAGCCCCTTTGCAATTTGATACATGGAATCCATTATTGAATTTTAACTGATCTTGTCAATATTAGAAAATTGAAATATACTAGTCACTTTTAGGATTTATTATTATTAATGAATAATTTATCACCATCCATAGTTAATATAAAACCATAAACATGGTCTCATTCTTCCTACACATTTAGTGTCACTGGAACATTCCTATCCAACATGTACTTGTGGAACTTGATCCTATGTAAACCATTTGTGCATCTTGAGAATTGACTAATTCTAAGTCAATTTAGGTCCCACTATCTCTAATAGAGATGTGCACCCTTATATAGAAATGTAGTCTAATTCTTGACTATATATTCTATATCTATGGGACTTTTGTAATATCCTAAGAAACTATTAGGATAATTAATTAGTTGCCCCATGTGTTCAACTTGATGCATGTTTGTTTATGTCTTTACAAACTATTTGCATCCTAACACATGATCTATGACATAATGTATTTTCATCATACTATGAATCATATGATATCCATTTTTCATTTTAGTTGGAATATTGGTTATGGGTTTATGCCGTTATTTTCAAATCATATCATTAAATATAATGTACATTTCTGCAAGTTGAATCATTGATACAACTTACATCATAACTTTGATGTATAAAATGTGCGTTTAGGAATTTATCCACGCCAAATTTTGTTGATAAATTTAAATATATAAAACTTTATCATCAATCATCCTTATAAATATCAATATGGTGATGTAGGTAAGGTAACACATTTTTAGGAATTACTCCACGCTACATTATAATGATTGATGAATTCTTGGTCAAGATATTCTTCGACATTCCGATCCAAAGAAACTCATATATTCTTACCAAACATATACTTCACTATTACATTACTTAATAACTTAATGTAATCTTATGAAGTATCTTTACCTATAGATTTACTTTGTTATAGTTCACACTCACTTTGTTGAACTAACCACGAAATTACTGTGGAATGCCTTTATTTCTAAAGGTTTCTTTGTCTAAACTAAAGATGTCAATTATACCAAAGGTGTTTAGCTGTTCCAACCCTAAATACTATATTGGGTATAGTTTTGACATCTACGTTTAGTTTTACCTGACAAAGAATTATCTTTCCACAATTGGGTAAGTCTTACATTTTATATTCATCATGTATTGCCTTTGATTCAAATATGTCTAAACTATTTGTTGAGTATGTTACCACAAAAAAAATTCATTACAGAACAAGGAATAATGTCTCATTATGTCCAAAAGGGGCACTTGGGATAAATGTTTTGGTTATACTCAACAACTTGTTCAATTTTAATCAATCACTTGGAAATTATAAGTTATGTGTTTCTCACCGTTGAATTACGTATCACCCTTTCTCAACTACTTGAAGAAGATACCTTACTCCTTGTAATGTTACTATACATACTTGGTTATTGTATTTAAATATATATATGTTATTGGAATATTTTATTCAATACCCAAGAAGTATGTTAGAAAAATTAATATATTTGATGAATATAAAATGAACGAGAAGTGGGTACTTGCTTCTTGTATTTTAGTTCATTGCATTTTTAAACTTCCATAAAATTTATTTCAATATGTGATGTAAATAACTTATTGTTAAGTAACCAACCACTTTTCTTTGAAGGAAATGATGAAGGTGACTTTGGCGTAACTTTTCATAGGCCTTTCTGCCCTGTCTTTCAATATATTCACCATAAGAACAAAAGGTTCTCCTACCATTAATATTCTTATCACTTGGATAATTTTACCTTAAAGGTAATGAAGGGATTACTCTATACTATTCATTTGAATCCTTAAACGAAACTAGAGTAATTAGGTATAAAAGGTCCAAGAATCAGATGACATGAAAGATTGTGAACATTCTTTCACTTTACACAAACCGAGTGCAATCATCACATCCAAATCTTACATATCTTTATCCTTGGAAACTTCTTGGAGATGAGACTACATGTAACATCATCCATGTCATGATATAGAAACATCAACTAACATCAGACATTGATGATAGCATTATGAAAAAACCATCATATGCTTTATTCATGAGTCTCCTATAAGAAATTTTACATCCTTGGTTCTTAAGGTGGATTAAAAGGTTGGACATAAGAACCTTGAATTTCCATTATGGTAGTAATGTGTTGGAGTTCCTTTACTACACTTGGAATTTCATGCTGGTTTGGAAATTAACTTTGTCCAATATTTATCATAGTTTTATTATGGTAATTCTCTACAAATAAACTTTAGCAGGTTAATACCTTTTATGTTGATTACCAAATGTGACATTACTGATTAATTTAATCATTAAATGTCTCCCACTAATTATTTGAATTCTAGGAACCCTTTGTACTAGAATCGGAATACTGTTAAGTATTATAGTGTCAAGGATCCCTAAAACTCCCTCATAGTCTACAAGATATAGCAATACCACTACTCAGAGGGTCCAAGGTAGGATTTTAGCTGGCCAATCACATTAACTCATAGTTCTTTGATCAGTTGAGTGAAGTCCCAACTTTCAAAAATAATGATATTATTTACTCATCGCTTGCCTCTAAAATTACAACAAGATAGATATGGCTATTTATTTGCTGCAATTTTAGTTAATTCGGCCCATGACTCCAATAAGAACTCCCCGGTAGTAAGAGGAACCCTTAGCTATGGAATGATCAGAACCTCAAACACCTGGTTTTGTTCAAACATGAATGATGGAAGGCTGTCGTGACTTAATATTTTCTTTAAGGGTTTTATTGGTTTCTCTCGGTGAATGTAATCCATTTCTATTAAACTTGTTCATCTATGTTGTCATACTCACAACCGAACTTTAATAGAAATACATACTCCGCTTATTTATGCATTTTATTATCTATTATTTTATGTATTTTCCCACTCTTCTAAAGTCATAAAATAAAAAATAAATGCATAAAGGTAAACTACTACCTGAATGGTCTTGAGCATCTAAAAGACCTAAGGGGCATCACACCTGAGTCAAATGCTTGACTCTTGATGCATCCTGCCCTCATCTTGTTTGTTCACTTCACATCTAAAGTATCACCTCGTCTTGGTGGGGTCCACATCATTCCTTGGAGTACCGCCTCGTCTAGATGAGGTCCACGTCATGTCTTGCATCGTCTTTGTCTAAGGTACAAAATTACTCGCAAGTAGGCGAGGGGGAATTGAGTATAAATGTACCTCATGTACATTGGGCGGGTGTGCCCTTATACATTTTAACCAAAAAGGATGATACACAAACCATAATTTAATTAATTACAAGCATCACACACAATTAAAATAAATAATGAAATAAATGGAAACATTCACAGGTTGATACTCCAGACCAGTAGGTGGGTAAAATAAAGCGTGATAAAATTAAAATACATTAAATAAGTATGAGGGTTATATAATTAAATAAATCAATTAATAAATTAAAATAATTTAATTATTTATCGGTCCTTTAATTAATTTAATTTTTTTATGCCAAAATTAAATTATTTTAGTGTAATTCAATTTAAGAATCAATTTGAATTAATTTTGTCTGCGAAATAAAATTATTAAGAAAAATTAATTTTAATTAATTTAATTTTAAAGATAAATTTAAATTAATTAAATTAATTTTTTTTTGATTAATTTAAATGTTTGGTCCCTGAAATGTCACTGCATGACCTATGTGGGTCGAGCCAAATCCACGTAGGGCCATGCAAGGCCAAACTAGGTTGGGCTAATTAGCCCAAACCCATTCCGAGTTGGGCAGATCTTGCACGGATAGTTTCAGCATGACAACCCATATTTTATTACAAACATAAACATGATTTATTACATAAACTATTCACTTGATACAACATGGAAGATCGAGAGTTCTAGTGTCTTTGGGGATTAGGATCATTACATAACAACTTAAAACATGAAATACAACATCTTTATTGAAAAATTCTTTTACATGACCACTACATTCCGCCGTACTTAGCATTGCATGGGATAGCCTGAGGACATGCATAAGAAAGGGGGTGAGCTATAAAGCCCAGTAAGGGAATAAACATGGAATACACGAGGAGTAAAATACATGTTGGACAACAGGAATATCAATAGAGAATAAAATAAACATGAACATAAAGGCACGATAAAGCATGATAATCATAACATGGAAATGTGGAAACAACACTTAACATGGAATTAGCATGTGCCAAGGCTCATTGCACATGGAGCATGACTAAAACCTTATTTCACATGAAGCACGAGTAAACCCTCATTGCACTTGAATTATCATGAGTCAACACTCATTGCACATGACGTATCATGATACTATACTTTACCCAATGCATTAGAGTGCTATAAGGGCACACCCTTCTTAAACATTTCATTTCATGCATAAGTGTGCCACATGGATCATAAAACATGGATTCATAAAACATAATCATTTATTCCACGAAAAAGGAATGTGGAATGAAAAATTATAATCAATAAGTAAATGTGCATGAAGGTGAATACCCTTGATGGAGAAATGGGCATGGTATTCACTACACAATGGCATTGGCTTAGAAAATCGGTGCAAGTTCGGCAGCCTAACAGCGTGATATAAGAATTCATAAAAATGGTTGATGAGAGAGAAAAGGGTGTATCATCATATCTACATGAAATGAAAAGTAAGGGGGGTCATATATATACATTTCCCAATAATTTTAATGGAATTTAGATTCATGATACAAAAGTATTGCTTGAATGTAAATGAGGAGAGAGAAGTTCCTTTCAGAATTTCATCATAGTAACATGTGTACATGAGAGGCATTTAATGAGAGAGAAAGGTGTCTCCCATCATTCAAACAATAATATTTCAGTATGGGGGAGGTCCAAAACCATACCCCAGCATTTATAATTGAAATTTAAAGGGCATAACAATATTAAGAAAATTGGACAAAAAGGTGAAAGGAAGAAAAACCCTTACTTGGAATTGTGCTTCCGAAGGATTGAGAGAGGATTATTGTGAGCTTGGGCCACCTTGGGAGGAATCTAGAGAGAGTAGGGCAGAGGTTGGAAGAACTCCCAAGTCTTTGAGTGAGGAGTAAGTGGGATCTTGGGTGGGTTTATATAGGAAAGGTGAGTGAATTCTTTATTATTTAGGTTTGGGACCCCTTACATTAAAATAATCAAAACCACAAATCAGATCATGGTTTTTGCCCTAGGTTTTTGGAAAAGAGAAGAGGAAAACAATATTTTATAAGGCCAAAGTCCTAAATTCTTAAAATAATGGGGTTGCTTATGTGGAGGTGAGTCACACTCCCATGGAAAATAATTTAAAAAGACAAGATGTTTAATAAGTCTTGAGGGGTCCATTAATGCTTTGTAAAATAAGTCAAACAAACACAAAATCACATTATTTTAATGGTAAAACATATATTGTCTGAACATAAATCTTATAGTATTTTATTACATCACTATCGGGTCATTATGATGTCATAAAACACATTATATATTTAAACGGTATTTAATTTTTACCCAAAAAATTGATTGTCTCAGAAAATTATGAAAAATTCACCGTTGGATAATTTCGACGTCCTGATTCCAGAAATAAAATTTATTTTATCTAAATAATCTTCTAAATATGTTAATTTTCAATTTTAAAATAAAAACCTACATTTATCGAAAATTACGGGTTTTGACAAAAATGGCATTCAAACCTTAATAAAAATTACAATTACATTCATAAAATTATAAGATCATTTATATTTAATAAAAATTAATTTAATAATAATAATAATATTTTATTAAAATAATATTTAATTCAAAAATCCATTAATTCATTAAAATAGATTTCTTATCTGAATATTAACTAAAAAAATTCTATTTGTGCTTAAAAAAACTATTTACAATGTGTCAATAATGACAAGAAGGTATATTCATTATTATATGCAAAAAATAATATACATGAACATAGTACTAGCGATTTGTCACATAACCCCTTAAAACAACCGCATAAGACCTAAGGGTAAGGTGTGCGATGGTGACAGACTCTTGGGGTGGCTCAGATAACATCGCTTGAGTGGTCATCTCTATCAACTTACACTTTTCCCGTAGACGGTCCCGTTCGAGCTTGACATGATGAAGCTTAGCTTGGGCTTGGTTAAGAGCGAATCCCAAATATGCCACCTCTTTTTCGAGCTCCAAAAAATGGGCTTCGTATGGAGAAATTCTACTGGATGAGGTCATCGCTTCCTTTGTCTGAGTAAATTGGGTTTGTTAAAGCCCTGTATTTATAATAATCATGTGATCACTGTTCGACAACTATAAAAGTAACGGTCACAATTCTTAACATAAAACCAAAGAAGTTGACATTTTATATAAACATTTTACATAACGAGACATTTAATTAGATCAATAGGGATTTCCAATAATGAAACATTGGGTCGTTACATTCAGGACCAATTTTGCTCTGCGAAAATACTTGTAGACAAATGAAGGTACCTCCTAGAACTTGACCACACATGCTGTGTGCCTGCCAAGTAAGGCGTGCGGCGTCTCCAGCGCCAGATCGAGCCACGATCCATGGAGACTGGCTAGGTATACTAGTATCTTCCCAGAGGAGAGTGGTGACCAGGACCAGAGGTGCGCTGCTACGATGGAGGTCCACTGCGGTTGGTGCCTAGTGCACAGTGGCAGGCTAGCTAGCCGGCGCAAGATTCTTGAGGAGCTAGCGGCGGCTGGGTTAAGTAGATCCAGCCAATGCAGAGCCAGGTGCGGTAGAGGTGGCCAGAGCAGGGTGCATCGGTGGCCTGGTGCAGGTCACCCCTGAGGAGGGAGACAGGTGTCCCGTGCGGACCCCCAACCCTTTTTTTAATTTTTTTTCTTGTTTTACTTTCGGCTCTAGGAGCCACCCCCATTAGTTTTTTTAATGTCTTACCTCCTTTATTAGTCAAGTCCTCTTTGCCCCTTTTTTTCTTGTGTGTTTTCCACACACAATTTATCTTTCTAATGGATATTCAAATAACCTTTTGGTATAATAATAATAAAATTATTATAATTAAATAATAATTTACTATTATTATTTTATATTATTATTATTATAATAAAATAATTATTATTATAATTATAAAATTATTATGAAATTTACTAAAAATAAAAAATTATAATTTGCACAATTTTAATTATATCTGATGAACCGATCTAAACATGATCAGTTCTTCAGAATGAATTAAATATAATACCATGATTAAACGACAAAAATGATCCAATCTGGAAAATTAAAATGGTCGTAACTTGGATGTTCGAAATCAGATCAAAGTGCGGTTTGAACCGCTGTGACCATTTCTGGACCATCTACATAATGTTTATGTAATTTTAATTTTCTTGGATTAGAAAATATATGTGGTCCCTCTGATAAAACTATTAGGTTCTGGGGATCTTAGTGGAAATCAGTTGGTTGAAGAATTTAAAATTTTCATTGGAGGATCGATGGTACTTGTTGACACCGACAATCTGAGCCTCGGTGAGGTCCAAGGATCTCACGTAAATTGTAAAGTGCACAAAATTAAAATGATAACGTACCCATTTCAAATCTGAAGCTGCGATCGACTGCAACTAATAAATGACAATCAACGGTTAAAGGATACAAAGTATGAACCCTCTAGATCATCCACACACGCTTCAAAAACCAACGAGAGCATCGATCATGAAATTACGGGTGCTAGCGCGGAGATCCGACAACTCTTTCGACGTCCCGACGATCACCACATCGAGATGCCTTCGATGCTGAAGAGAGATCTTGATCATAGCATCTTGGATCAAGAGATTTTCTCTCTAAAGAGAAGGAGGAGAGAGAGGCTCTCAACTTTCATTCCATGAATTAATGAATAGTTGTTATAACTCCAAGTGAGAGAGCCTCCTCTCTTATTTATAGTGGAATTAATAAAATACCTGGTAGGGTTCCCCGACCCCTATTTATTTCAACGTTCACTAAATAAATAATTTTGACGAAATAAACTGTATCAAAATTATTTATTATTTTATAACATACTTGTATTATATATAAAATATATTACATTATAAAACATGAGCCATTTAACTCTACTCACCGCCCCTCTTAATATTAAACGAACATTGAATATTAAAATAATATTTGTTCGATTAATATTTTTTCGTATTTACTAAACCTGTAAATACATTAAATAAATTCAATCCCAAATATTCATAACTTGAATATTAATGAATTTATTTAATTATTTTGGTGATCGACAACTTGGACCCCGTGGTGGGGCCCACTAAGTCCATATACATATTCAACTGAATAAGGAGGATTCTTAAATATTCTATTATGTGTGACCCTTTAGGCCCTTATCTCAATAGAAGTGAATAAATCCACAGACCAAGAGTGGAGTCTAGACACCCATCATGGACCCTAAAGAGATAAGGATAGCCAAAGCAACAACTACCAACCTACGGACACTGAATGTGTACTATAATCTCTTTGTCATTAAATATATCATAAATCAGGATACACACTTGTGTCATCGTCCTTTTTCTAGATTTTTTATTTGTTGATCTTACTGGATGGATTTACCTTTGTACTGCTTTGGACAAAGAATTATGAAGGAAAAACCATCTTGATCAACTAGGTCTGAGATTTACAACTTCCAAAACATGTAAGCGAAAAAACCTTTCTTGACCATTCAACCAATGTCATACCTACAACGACACACCCAACACAAGCTACCTCACCATGATTTCGATACCATGGTTTTCACCTTTCATTTAAGTATGTAATAAAATGATATACATTTGTAATGGTCTCAAGTTAGGAGACCAATACACATGTCCATAGATATGAATGACCAATGACACCCAAAACATGTGGTGTTCCTATTGGCAGGCCTGTCTTCATGACCACACTACTAGAGATCACCAAGTGCGAACATCATGAGAAGAAGTCTCAATGATTATGATCCCCCCAACACCTGATAGTCAGACATCTACTTTGTCCAGTCAGTAAGATGTATCTTGACTATAGAACATATATTTAAGATTAATGTCATAGTATCTCAAGGTTCTCATTATAGCCTAGGAGCTGCTATAACCTCTCGACATGACAATTAACATTTGGAAATTACCATTATAATAGTGGATACAGAAAAGTATACACTATAATGGTCATATGACATCATGAATAACTAATAGTACACATGATAAAGTAATCAAAAGTACTGCATAGTTGAGTCTTGATCATCCACTATTTCAACACATAGAGTGTGTAGAGCTCTATGGATCGAGAGCTCAGGCACAAAAAAATGGAAGATGAAAAATTAAAAAAGAGAGGTTAGCCTACCCTATTTATAGGTGATGACCTCCTTGGATTTGTGGTGCACTTATCCATAGTGAGATTCATGACGTTCCCAAACCGTGCATCATTGTTATACATCGCGACCCTGCTTCATGATCTGGCTTTGCGATTTTCCAAGAATTTTGGCGATCTTCCCTCAAACTTGAACCCTCACCTTCTCCTCAACTCTATGTCTGAGTGGGGAATTTGTTTGAGAAGAAATATGTGTAGAGGAAATTGTCCCAAAGACGAAAACCCATCCCAAAGGGTTTCCTCACAAATGTTATTCATGGAACCCCTCTGCACTGTGGCCAGCACGAAGATGAATCCTCCTATACAGTCGCATTGGAGTAAAATAGGTGGATGGATCCACAATTACGACGTAATTTACTGGGAGATTCACATAATAGAGAGAACCATATCGACCTCTGCAGTCCTATAGAACTTGACGAAATCCTCCACAAGCACCGTGAAGGTATCAAAGGAGAGCTCCGCGCTGAGGAGGGGATGATGGTCGGATCCACTATTATGACTAACTTGACTAAATCCATGAACGATCACAGCACACCACGTGGATTCACATGGAGCTGTCCCTAGTTTGTGCCACCCCTAACCTATAAATACCGGGATCCCATCAATCCCAAAGGAAGGATACTCAGAACTTTCAACCTCTCTGCTCTCAAATCATGAAGTACCTTCTGCTCTACAAAAAAATTGATAAAAAAGAGCTCTTTAAGGTACTTCAGGATTGAGAAGTACCTTTCCCTTAGCTCAAATACAACCAATCTTCAAAAAGGGATGCCCTTTGTGGATCCCATGGGTCATCACAAAGGAAGGATATATCTAAGGGGAATCAGGTCTTTGTGAAGCAATCATGATTCATGAAGTTCCCTCCATGCACAAGTGAACCATATTCTAAGGCAGGGTCACTAGGCTTTGCAAAGCTCATTTCTTCACAGTGCTATGTATCTCAAGGTACCCTTGCTTCGTGAATTCCTACTCCGCAAAAACCATTCCACTTCTCAAAGCACCCTTCATATGCACCTATACCCTATTCCTAGGATAGGCCATTTCACTTCGTGAAGCATACCCCTTCAGAAAGTTCTTCCTCTATGTAGAGCACCAGAGCTTTGCAAGGTCCCTTCCTGTGAACCCATTTGATTCACAAACCCTTCTACTGTATGACCCTTCAAGTTCGTACAAAGTGATTTCAAGGTCCCTTGGGTGGTGTTTCATGTTGCATTTCTTAGCCTCACGCTTCTTTGCATAGACACTCTAACAACTATTGCTTCTTCGCATAGCCATGCTAATGTGGTCCCCTCAGTGGATCACTCCACAACACCCCCATATCAGGGAATTCCTAATGCCTTCCCTTCCCCAAGGGTGGGTGAGTATTAGTTATGTAAGTCCTAGGGGTGCAGAGTGAACCCACATTGTCTGAGCTGCAGGATGTTAAACTGCCAAGCACCATTGTCCTTAGCACATGACATTAAACTATGGCCTCACCCTGTGGAATATAAATGGGGTTCCCTATCATAGACATTATCCATGCCTGTTCATCTCCACAGGGGTGAGATCTTCCTCACATGGAATGAGATCCTCTTTGCTGGAGTGACGTCTGTTCACGGGGAAGGGAAACCATCTTGGTGTAAGACCCTAGCCTTTCTTGTGGGATCGATCACCCCTACTCCTCCTCTCTTCTTATGTGCCAAAGACCAGGGGAGATATGGGCACAAGGACTTTCATTACCCCATCCCTATCCCTTTGGTATTTTCACCATCAGGCTTCCATCCTGGAGTAAGTCCCAATCTCTATCTCCCTGGGCCACTAACAATGCATAATCCCCTATTTCATCTTTGGTCCACTGAACACATGTAAGCCCCACTCCACTTTTTGCAGAAACACCTTTCATGACATGATCATCAGGTCTTTGATGCCTCCTATTTCTCACACTGAGCATGACTCACGTGGGCTTAGTGTAAGCATTGATCATGACATCCTTCCTGGGATGCCTTAACATGTAAGCCTAAAACCCTTTTGAACTACATGGACTTTGATCCTGGTATCATAATAAAGGTTTGTAGGAAGCCTCCCTAAAGTTCAATCCCAACACCTACTTGTCTCGACCCCTTAACGTTGGTTCACCTACGTCCCTCAAGACATTAAACTATATCACACATACTGAACTATGTGGAATTTGATCCTTGTATCCTAGGAAAGGTATGTAGGAAGCATATCTAAGGTTCAAGCCCAACACCCATCGGTCCCAACCACTCCATGTCGGTCCACCCTCATCCTGCATGACATTAAACTGTACTCCCCTTCTCTTTCCAAAAGAGGTTAAACTGTACCCATTCGAACTACATGGTCTTTGACCCTTGTCTCCTAGACAGGGTACATAGGAAGCCTACTTGAGGTTCAATCCTAATCGATGGTAAGATGTTTCCAATACCAATTGAAGATAATCCATTGCGATTCCCAATCGACGATAAGCCTTTTCGAATCCCAATCGATGGTAAGTCGTTGTGATTCCTAATCCACGGTAAGCTATTGTGATTCCCAATCGATGGTAAGCCGTAGTCAACTCCAACTAGCAGTAAGCCATTGGAACCCAAATCTATGGTAATCCATTGTGATCTGTAAATGATAGTAAGCCATTATAGTCCCCTTTGCTGGGACCCACATATCTGATCCACCCTCTGTCCCATGGCATCAGACCAACCTGAACCTCTAACCATGTGTAAGACCCAACATGTCATCAGGTTGCTTTCCTCTACGCACAGATTGATTCCATGCCCCATCACAAACTACATGAACTTTTATCCTTATCTCCTAGTAAAGGTACATAGGAATCCCCCCCCCCCCTAAGGTTCAATCCCAACACCCATCGGTCCCAACAACTTCAGGTCTGTTCACCTTTTCATATCACATGATGTAAAACTGTATCCACTATCCCGAACTATGTGGACTTTGATCCTTGCCTCCTAGGAAAGGTAAGTAGAATGCCTCACTAAGGTTCAAGCCCAACACCTACTTGTTCTAACCTCTTCACATCGATTCAGCCTCAACCTACATGACATTAAACTGAATTCCCCTTTTTCCTGCATGATGTTAAACTGTACCCATTCGAAATAAGTGGGCTTTGATCGTTGTTTCATAGACAGGGTATGTAAGAAGCATCCTTGAGGTCCCAACCCAATCAACGGTAATCCAATATGTTCCCTAATCAATGGTAATTAGTCATGTTCCCCAATAGATGGTAATCCATCCTGTTCCCCAATCGACAGTAAAACATAGTATTACCCAATTGATAGTAAGCCATCGTGTTCCCCAATCAATAGAAAGTTGTCGTGTTCCCTAATAGATGGTAAGACATTGTGTTACCCAATCAATGGTAACATATCGTGTTCCCCAAAATATGGTAAGACGTCATGTTTCCAAATTGATGGTAAGTTGTCATGTTCCCCAATTGATAGTAATCCATTGTATTCCCCAATCGACGGTAAGCCTTTGTGATCCCCAATCGACAGTAATCCATTGGAACCTCAACCGGCGGTAAGCTGTTGTAGTCTGAAATCGAAGGTGAGGTATTGTAGTCCCCTTTGTTGGGACCCATATCTCTTGTCCTCCCCCTAGGTGTCTGACCAACCCTAGTTGATAACCACATTTAAGCCCCAGTATGTTGTCAAGTCTCTATCCTCTACGCACACCTCGATTCTATACCCCCATCATAAACTAAGTGGACATTGATTCCATGCCTTTGGGATACCTTGGAAGCCTCCCTGAGGTTCAATCCCATCACTCATGTCCCATCGTGGTCTCCCCCTTGAGCCTATGTGCTTTGGGAAGGCCATACCCCAACCTGGAGGTTTTCCTTCCTCCGGATCCCATCCATGAATTCATTCTCATGGGCCTCCTCTTTAGGTGTCCCATCTCCCCACAGAACTACGTGGACTTTGATTCTCTACCACGAGGATATATAGGAAGTCTCTTTGAGGCTCAATACCAACATCATCGTCATTATCATGTTGGTTCCATATCATTCTCCATACACTCTCAGCCATCCATATCCATCTTGATTCTTACCTGGGCCACCAAATCCCGATAAGATCATTTCACCCACTTTCTCACTACTCCTTGAAGCAATCATGTAACTAACCATGCATTATCCCTAACATCAATGTTTCTTTCTGGGGTTTCACCCATATGGTCCACTCCCATCAGTATTCTGATCAGTCCGATCTGTCTCTGCTAGATGTTAAACTCACGACATACCTTGTGTTAAACATTGGAAGCTGAGGAAAACCCCAGAGACATGCCTATGGTGTATAATTGTCTGCACTCATCATGGGATGCCTCATGCTTCTGTGACCTCTAGAATCCCTATCGTAAAGGGAAGAAACCCAAATACATTAGTGTTCTAGTCTCCAAACACTCTTGCAATGTCCAACGTGACTACTCCCATGACTAATGGTTGCTTCCCTAACTAGAACCCTTGGAATGTCTTGAAAAAATAAGTGTAATCAACTGGAATCCATGAAGAAATGACATTAGGAAGAGTTTCATGAACAATGTATTAAGTCTAATAGGGAGACCTATACTAGGTAATGAGTGCTGAGGAGGAATTTGTGGAAGGAGAAACCGTCATCCCATCACCCCATTTCGATCAAGGAGAAAATGCCCTTGAATAAGTAATAGATGCAACCCGCCTTTGGAAAGAGGGAACACATGGCAACATATCAGCACATCCTATATGGACGGATGCATGTCCCAATGAAAGCATCTAAAACATGTATCAAATTATTGATTTTTGTCTTTTGGGAAATACAAAAAACTGATTTACACAACCCAATTTTGAAATATTTGAAGATGAATGAGTAAGAAGTTTTTATAAAAACCTTTTTCAAGATGATTTTTCAAAATTATATGTAAGAAATGCCTTTTTTATCACTTATATATACTTCCATCGAAATAATCCAAGATGGATTAGGTGTTTTTGGAATTAGGAAGTAGATGATTTTGAAAATTCATTGATTTACCATCATGATGCACGAACCCTTTCCCCTTGAAGGAAATGAAAACAGGAATGACTGGTGACCTAATTGGACCAATAAAGGATTACCCTCACCTTTTTTATCATTAGTATGTAAAAGGAAATTTTGGGGGTGAAATTTCTTAAGGGTGGAATGTTGTAACAACCTAATATTTTATTAATAAAATTCTCTTTATTTTAATGTATTATGGATATCGAAAAAACGTGAACTTATTTTTATTAGGTTTAAATATACTTTAAGTGTCATTAATGTTGATAATATATCCATTGAATAGTGATCACATGACTAGAATAAATATGGGGTTTTAATAAAATCTTTTGACATAGACAAAGGAAGTGATGGACTATAACAATAGGTTCGTTTCCTTTGAAGCCCATTTATCGGATATTTTAAGGTAGATATCATTTCTATGATTTTCCCTAGACCAAGACCAAGCCGAGATCCAACAACTTAAGCATGAGTCAAATTGTTTACGGGAGAATATCAATCTCATCGATATCACGACCTAAACAATGTTCACCGAACAACCCCAATAAATCCCCACCATCTCACACCATACTCTTAAGTCATATACTAGTGTAATAAAGGAATATGTATCAAGACCATTGCATTATGATTATGTGCATTATTTTTTTAATAGAATAAAGAATATACATTCATTTTATTATTGTTAATTTGTAAATGATTTTAAAGAAAAACTTGTATTTTTAGTTAATATTCAAATTAAATTAACAAATATATTTTGATGAATTAATGAATTTTTGAATAAAATAATATTTTAATAAAATATTATTACTAATTTACATTTATTAAATATAAATGATCATAAAATTTTTATGAAGTCAATTGTAATTTTTATTAAGGTTTAAAAACTATTTCTGTCAAAACCCGTAAATTTTCAATAAATAATGGTTTTTATTTAAAAGTAGAAATTCACATATTTATTAAATTATTTAGATAAAATTAATATTATTTTTTGAATCAGGATGTTTAGATTATCCAATGGTGATTTTTTTATAATTTTCTGAGATTCGAATTTTTGGGTAAAAATTAAGCACTGTATAAGTATATAATGTGTTTTAGGACATAATAATGACCCAATAATGATGTAAAAAAAATACTATAAAAGGTATATTCGGCCAATATATGTTTTACCTTTAAAAAATGTGATATTATATTTGTTTTATTAATTTTATATTTCCTTAGTGGACCCTCCAAGACTTATAAAATATTTTTAACATTTTAAAATGATTTCCTTGAGAGTGTGACTCACCTCCACCTAAGAAAGCCTAATATTTTAACATGCTAGAACCTTTTAATTATTAAATATTTTATACCACTCCTTTTTTTAGAAACCATGGACAAAAACAATTGTATGGTTTTTTGGTTTTGAATATTGTAGTTTGTGGTGTCCAAAACCTAAATTATAAACAATCCCCTCTCTTTTCCTATATAAACCCACCCAATATCCCATTAATCTTCACTCAAACCATTTGGAGCTCAACAACTTCTTCCACATACTCCCTAGAGTCCTCCCAAGGTTCCTAAAGCTTTTAATAATCCTCTCCTAAGCCTTTTGTATCACACTTCCAAGTAAGGGATCTTCACTTTCCTCTCCTCCTTTCAAATTCAAGCATCGTATTCGAAAGTAGTTCTTGTAATTTATAATGGTTATAATGTAATTATTTTATAATAACTCTATTACTATCCATTTTATGTTATTTCAATGAGGTTTTATTTATCCTCCATCATTTGTACCCTTACTTAAGTTGTTACTATGCCGAAATTCCCTAAGGGATTTCACTCTTTTCATTTCCATTCTAGCTACTCTTTTACATTAAGCTTCTTAAGTTACATATTTATATGTTGGTTTATGATAGTCCATGACCCCCCATAATCTCCATTTGATTTATATATTATTATATCTACCTTTAAATCTTATCAATCCTCCTATGATATTTTAATCACACTCGTTACTATGCCGAAATTCTATATGGGATCTTCTGCCCCCTCTTTTATCAAGCATGCTTTTCATGTTATGTATTTTATTTTCATTCATTGATATTTTGAGATATTTTATTAAATATCATTATTACTGGAAATTTTATTTATAAATGATGAGTCCCCTTTCACTTTCATTTATCCCTCTTATGAACCCTTATGTGCACCTGTTACCATGTCGAATTTCCGTAAGGGATTCCTTCCTTTCTCATTTATATCAAAGTTTATTTATTTTGTAATACCCTTTTACATTAAATTAAAAATATTGTGGTATTATTTTTCACCTCCCCCACACTTCCCTACTTATATTTTAATAATGGTAGACCTCTTTTTCTCTCATTAATCCCTCCCAGGTACACACATTACCATGCCAAACTTTCATAAGAGTTATTTCATTTATCCTCTTTCTTTATGTTCCGTTATTATGTTACATTTTCTATTTCCAAATTAAATACATTAGAACATGTATCTATATTATCCCCTTACTTTCCATTTCATTTACATATGATGAGAAACCCATTTGTCTCTCATCAACCATTTTTATGAATTTTTATGTCACACTGTTAGGCCGTCAAAATTGCACCACAATTTTCCATGCCAAAATCATTGTGTACTGAATACCATGACCATTTCTCTATCAAGGGTATTAACCTTTATGCACATATACTTATTTAATGTTACTTACATGTATTTAATACACATTCCTTAATTGTGGAATAAATTATGTTGTTGAAGGATTCCATGTTATATGATCCATGTGGCACACTTATGCATGAAATGAAATGTTTATGAAGGTTTCACCCTGATAGCACTCCAATGCACTGTGTAATTTTAGGTATCATGATACTTCATGTTCAATGAGGGTTTACTCATGATAATTAAATTTCAATGAGGGTTTACTCATGCTAATCAATTTGTAATAATCTTTGGCTCATCCTAATATCATGTTGTATGTTATTGCCACAATTCCATGTTATGATAATCATGTTATATCATGCCTTTATGTTTATGTTTATCTTGTGCTCCATTGATATTACTATTGCCTAAAATGTACTGTATTCTTCATTTTATTCCCTTTTTATTCCTTACTTGGATTTATAGCTCACCCTTTTCTTATATATGTCCTCAGGTTATCCCATGCAATACTAAGAACGAAGAAATATTGTGGTAATGTAAAAGAAGTTTTCAATAAATATATTGTATTTTATGTTTTAAGTTGTTATGTAATGTTCCTAATTTCCTAAGAAACTAGACCTATAAATCCCTAGAGATGTCTTATGTGAAATTTATATAATAAATCATGTTTAAATATGTAATAAAGAGTAGGGTTATTATATCCCGACCACAGATCCACCTTTGAGAAATATTGTGTTCGACATAGGTGATCGAAAAAGTCATCAATATATGAAGATGATACTTGTTATTTATCATGATATTATTGAGCTTGTGATAATCAATGAAATTGTGCATTGATCCATCCTTCATCTTGACAAAGAGAACCAGTGAACCCCATAGTGAAGCACTTGGGAATATAAAACCTTTAAACATATTCTCCTGTATTTGTTTCTTTAGCTCCTAAAGTTCCATAACATCCATTCTATAAAGAGTCTTGTATAATGGAAATTCACATGGTATAACCTCGATAGAAAATTCAACCTCTCGGCTAGCGGTAAGACAAAAAAATTTCTTGGAAAACACATCATCATATTCCCTCACAATAATCATGTATTTGGGGACTGTTATTTCCTTAGACTCAATCATTTGAGCAAGATACACTTTATCATAAGGAAATAATATCCATTCTTGAGATGATGGTGCTAAATAATATTCATCCTTCTCCTTGCATTTGTAAACAGTTTGGGGTCTATTAAAAACATGGAGAGTGTTTTTATTCTCATTGGAATTTATGTTAGCTATATATATAGAAATCCAATCCATTCCTATAATTGAATAAAATCCATCCAAAGAGATTATGACAAGGTTTGATGGGATGTTCAGCCCAAAAACATTGACAGGGGAGGATTTACATACATGGGATTCAATAATTTTCCCATTTTCCATTTTCACTAATATCTCTACTTCCATGCTTTGTGGTGGAGTTTGGATAGTTCTACTAATCTTTCATGATATGAAAGAATGTATAGAACCCAAATCAAAAAGTACTTTCTCTATTTTCGAATGAATAAATAACAACTTCATTATTGAGATCCACCTCGACAGTTTTTATGGAAAAATATCACGCTTTATTCCTAGGATGTTGTTTGTTGTCTCTAAAAATACTTGGATTAGTGTATTTATTTTCAAAGTACCCTAGTTCCTTATAGTTTCAGAAATGAAAAATGTGATGAGGATTGACTATAGAATTCCTTTCTTCCGACGCATTATTAGGTTTCTCATGTCAGCAAACATTATCAAAGTTTCCTTCCTTCCAAAACCTAAAGAATTTCTTCATTCCCTTTAGGAATTTTTTTGGGTGATTCTTTTCGCACCATTGATTGGTGGGATGTTTTAATTTCTTGGAATCATTCGATTTCTCCATCAAATCACCAGAATTGAACTCCACTTTCCACTTCTTATCCCCATAATACCCTTGATATTAGTCGATCTCCATTTTGACTTTCAGGGCACATCATACAATTTCCTCATAGTTATCAAATTCATGGATCACCAAGGATTTCCGTAGACTAGTTTTTAGCCTACCGAAGAAGTGGTCAACCTTGTATTAAAGGGTAATGAAAAAACCAGAGGTGGAGGGTGAGGAAATCACATTCCATTTTAAGTCATAGAGTGCGAGGAAAATATTTATTGAAAAACATTTCTAGAATCCCTTCTACTACATTTCTAAAATATTTTCTTCAGGCTTCGTATTCTTGATCAATTTCCAAAACTGATCATCTTCTCCCACCATATAATAAATATCCAGTAAAACATTTTCATCCTCATATGATAGAAGGATAGAGAAGATATTCTCAATGGCATTGATACATTATACTATGATTAAGTAATCAGATGATCCATTGAAAGTAAGAGGCCTTTTTCGCATGAAGCTCTTTATTGTGTCTTGTTCTATTTTAGGGGGGTTTTGGTGCTCCTCTTGATGTAGGTTTCTATTCAAAACCTTATTAAGCTAAGAGAGTATCAAAAAAAGTTCACAATTCTACCTCCCATCAGATTGGGATTCTCATTGGGGTAGTCATAACATTTCTTGTCACATTGATTGTCTATATGATTCGTCATATTCTCGGTCATTGGCTAAAATAAAGGGAAAATTATGGATGATTATTTTTAAAAAATTAAACATATAAAGGGGAATCCAATGTAATCAAAGTGATAAATTATAAATTAAATTTATTTTATTAACTTATGAATGTCTAGTATTCAATATATGTTATCCACAATATATTGTTTAACATGTATTCTTATTGGATTTTTTGGTTTATTTAATAATATTTTATAATGATATTGTTATTATTCCAAATAATATCCCTCTGTAGTGTCAAACCAGGTGTGCAGTAAGGCCCGTAGTCATGTAATAGGTTACCCTGAGTCAGGTCTAGGACACATTGTCAGAGTTGTTACCCCTAGGTACATCTGTTCCAGAACCACTTCCACTTATAGTATCAATATCGAGATTTATTTCCTTGATAAAACACTTACTATATACTTACCAAAATTTTGGGATTTTTTCTTATACTTAGTCTTATCCCTAAGGCTTTCATTATAGTTTTCTAATACTAATCCTAGAAATAACTAAATGTTTTCTATGATACCAACTATAACAACTCTACTCTATATTCCACTTTAATACATGACTTATTTCATAAAATTACACTTAATACAACCAAAAATATCGATAATACCAGGGAAAGTTTTAATTAGGTACATATAATAACATCTTGAACATGGGATACAATAATATTATTAAAAAATTCCTTAGCATGCTTTTAAAATTACTTGGATTTTTAAAACTGCACGGGATATCATGGGGGAAAATATAATAAAGGGGTGATCTATAAATCCTAGTAAGGGAAAAAACAAGGCATAAAATGAATAATATAATACAAGTTAGAAAATAATAATATCAATGGGGAATAAAAGGAACATGAATAATAGATCCTGATATAGCTTAATAATCATAATATGGGAAATGAAGTGACAATTTAAAACACTGCATCATAAACTTAGGTCATGGCTAAATCCACCAAGACCTAATGGTTGTAAAAGTACCATAAATGAATAAGGTTCACTCCCTATTCCAACATGACATATAATGGTACTAAACATTACCCAATTCATTGGATCTCTATATAATTTTGAGTTCACCCATCACATTCATTTCATTATTATGCTTAAGTGTGTGACATAGATCATAAAACATGGATTCATTCATCATCATAATTTATTACATGATAAATGAGTGTGGAATAAATAAACTTAAGTCCATAATAAAAATTATATGTCCATAAATGTGAACACCATTGATAGGAAATGGGTACGATATTCCCTACAAAATTAGCTTGGTATAAAACATTGTGGTGAAATTTGTGAAACATAACAACATCACTTAAAGAATCATAAAATTAGTTGATGAGGGATAAAGTGGTATATAATCACTTAGAAAAAAAATTCAGTAATAGGGACATGTAAAAATATATCCCAATATTATTAATTACAAAGAAAAGGAATAAGAAAATGTATAAACTTGAATAAATAAGAGATTCCTAGCTATATATTGGCATAGTAACATGTGTAAATGAAGGATCATAGGAAGCTTAATGAGAGTGATATAGGGATATAATAATTTATAAATTATATTTAAAGTAAGTGTAATATGTAATAACAATATCCCGACATAAGATAATTTAATTTAAGATACATAACATAAAAGAAGTGCTTGAATGGAAATGAGAAAGGATAAATCCCTTACAAACTTTAGGCATTGTAATGGGTGTACATAAAGGATCAGGGAAGGATTAATGAGAGTGAAAGGATGATATAATTATTTATACATAAAATGTAATGTAAAAGGAATATGTAATAACATATCCCAACATAAGAAAAAAGTAAGTTTATAGACATAAAAAAATAAGTGCTTTATAAAAATAGGAGAGTTAAAGATCCCCTACGAAATTTCGGTATAGCAATGACTTAGGTAAGGGTAAAAATGAGAGAGGATAAGTGATATATCATTAATAAGAAATAAATTAAATAATAAAATAATAATTATGAATTAATTAAAATATAAAAAACTTAAATTAAGAAGACTAATTTCAAATAATGTGCTTAAAGTGAAAGGAGGAGTGGAAGGTGAGGATCCCTTACTTAAGTGTGTGACACCAAAAGCTTGGGATGGGATTCTTGAGATATTGGGTTGAATTGGGAGGACTATAGATATTATAGGTCAAATTAAGGACGTTATATATAAAATTTTAAAGAATATAAATGGGAGCTTGGGTGGATTTATATAGGAAAAGAGTGGGGATTCTTTATTATTCAGGTTTTGGACTCCACATAACAAATTATACAATACAACAAACCATCCCATGGATTTTACCCATGGTTCTTACCAAATAAGATTGGTTATAATTATTATATATGTAAAATTTCCTAACATAATAAAATAATTTCCTATATTATTTGGAGGCGAGTCACACTCTTGAAGAAATAATTTTAAAACTATAAAATATATTATAAGTTTTGGAGGATTCATAATAGAATTCCAAGTAAAATAAAATAAACTTAAAATAAAATTATATTAAATTTAAGACAAATATTTGGCTATGGATTTAATTTATAGTTATTATTACATCAAATTTAGGCCATTATGATTCCATAATATATAATGTATATTTATATAGTATTTAATTTTTACCCAAAAATTTGAATGTCTCCAAAAATTATGAAATATTACCCATTGAATAATTTTGATTTTTGATTCCAAAAAATAATATTCATTTTATATAAAATATTTTATAAATATTTTAGTTTTCAATTTTAAAACAAAAATCTACATTTATTGAAAAAATGTAGGGTTTTAGACAAATAACAGTTTTTTTGAACCCTTATAAAAATTACATTTGACTATATAAAATTTATATGATCATTTATATTTGACAAATATTATTTAATAATAATATTATATTAAAATATTATTTATTTCAAAAATTTATTAATTCAAAAATTCATTAATTGAATTTGAATGTTAACCGAAAATACAATTTGTGCTTTATTGTATCAAAATAAATAACATTTACAAGGTAACAATAATAGAATTAAAATATATTCATTATTATATGAATTATTTTTTACATATTCATATTTATAGGTAATTGATACATATACCTTTAATACAACATTATGCGACTAATAGTAAGGTGTGTGATAGTGTGAGTTTTATGGGGTGGTTCGGCGAACATGGTTTGGGTTGTTATCTCGATGAGCTTGAACTTCTCCCATAAACAATTTTGATAATGCTTAATATGTTGAACATGTACTAAGGTTTGAAGAAGGGAAAATCACAGTGATTCTCTCTAACTTATGAGCTCTGATAGATAGGCTTTATAGGGTATGATCGAACTAGTCGAGGCCATCACTTCTATTGTCCGTGTCAATTAGATTTGTTAAAACCCTATATTTATACTAACCATGTGTTCATTGTTCAATGACTATATTATCAATGAAAATGATACCTAATGGTCATTTAAATCCAATAAAATAAAAGAAATTCATGTTTGTTCTATAACCATATTACTTAATAAGACATTTAATTAAATCAAAAGGGGAATCTTATTTATAAAAGTTTGGGTTGTTCTAATAGTTCTTCACGAAAACATGTCAAGTGTGATGTTAACATAAGTCAAGTGTCTATGTCTCTTCTTTTTCATGTAATATAGTTCACATATCTTCCTCAATCATCCAAGTAGGTTTACATAACTCCAAATCATTACATATCTAATAGGATCATGGATCTATTTACCCCCTCAGGTAAATAAAGGCTTTTAAGATGCTATATTTTTTTGAAAGAACGAAATATCTCAAAGGAAACATAAATGGAAGAAAATATCTTTAGCAGTGGATGCTCTCCATTTATAGGATAATTCCACCACCTTTCCATCATTCATTAATCAACTCAAATCCCAAAAAATATGTTGTTTAAATAAGTTCCTTTGAATAATAAAAGATCATAGTTCAGGTTTATTTACATTTTTCTTTATTCCTTTTACACCATGTGAAACCAAGATTAATGGAGTCACTTATTATGAAAATACACCTCACATGCATGTGATAACAATAACATGATCCTCATCATTCTCAAACTTGTGCATGAACAATGTATGCACAACATGAGATATGAAACATTATTTTAAATTCTAGAAATAATTTTCTTCACAATAATTATCAAATAAGAATCATAAAAATAATTCATGATGATTTTATCAAAATTTCAAGCACATTTCAATTATCAGAGTTGATTCTCGATGCATGGACTGATCACTAGTAGTGGATGATCATCAAAGTATCAGAGTCGTGTAGTTCTCGTGGTGGTTGGAAGGAGAGGAATACATAGAGGCTTGGTTATCATTATATATATTTGGATTATATGGACATATTTATATATATATAGGTTTTTAATAATGAGAATAGTAACCCATGAGAACCCATCCCAAATAAATTCTCGGAATAGCTAGAAAGTGTTATGTCAATGATCTTATTCCCATTGCATACTTGACCCAGCATTGGGGTCAGCACCTAGAACACATACAAAAACCTATATACGGATTTTATGATATTATCTACTCCCACATGTTCCACTGAGGGAACCTCATAGATTTATAATGTGTAAAAATGAACTCTTACCTGCCATGCAGGCACTCAGTACCTCATCTACTACCATGGATTCCCATGAATGGTCTAGGTACCATATTTTTGAGCCTAGGATTCCATATGTGGTTTGATTTGTCCCTCCATGGGTGGATGTGTTTGGACATATTTTTTAATATAGGCCCCCCAAAATAATACCTAGAATAATTCTAACTATGTCAATTAATTCAAATCCATTTAGCCATTTCCTTAACTTTAAGTTAAATCACATGCAATAAAAAGCTATATCAGGGAATTCTTGATAATTCCCTCTTCTTATTTATCATACAACATATTTTTTACATATTCTTCAACAATGTTATTTCATGGTTATCATGCATTAGTGAAATATTTCATAACCTTATATAATGTCTCTTATTTATAAATTCCTCTTATTTTCCTTTTGGAATATCAATTGTAAATATCCCTTCATTATCCAACTACCTTTATATATTGTTGTAAACAATATGTCACCATTTACACAAGTCTTAAAATTAAGACCAATTCAACAATAATCAGAATTATAAACTCCAATTATTTAAAATATATTCCTTAATATATTAAGAATCGAATACCTTCTTTTTTATCCATTCATCCAAACTATATTTTTTCAAGCACAAGTATCTTGGATAGTTCTAAAAACATTTTTCTTTCATAATTATTCAATATATTTACATAAATTAAATATTCATATTTTAATGAAAACTATTTAAAACCAATTAAAAAAATTGAAAAAAATATAAATCATACAAAAAGTGGTATCAACAATCCCCCATGTATTTGTTATAAATATCTTCAAATTTATTTCCAAATTTATTTCCAAATGAATATGCCAATATATGAATATGTATCCTTTAATTTTCGGAACATTCATTTAAATTTATATCCCCTTATTTAAAAGAAATAAAAATTTTAGGAGAAAAGGGTATCAGTACATAATAATGAAATGTTCCAACCGTAATTTCAATATTAGTCTTTGTGATCCATGCTCGGTGTAGAAAATAGAGGATTAGATTTAGATAAAAAGTTGTCCTTTACCAAATGATCAAGATACCTTGTGAAATGAGAACTCATATACTTGTCTTCAAGGGTTATGAATTTCTTATTTTATGATGAAGAAAATTAAATGAGATATTAAACTTTTTAAAGAAAGATCAACCAATAACTTCTGCACTCACATCAATAAATAGATCAAAACACATTCAAGTGCAATAAATAGGATAAATGGATTTGGTTAACTCTCATTCTTATACTTTTTTTATCATTTATTAATTAAATTACTCCCCATTTTTGTTATGTTATTTATTTTTGATAAATATGGATGAGAAATTATGAAAAAATATATTTCCAAATAAAATTATCTTTAATCAATTTAAAAAATATATATTTCATACCAATTAAAGTAGTGATTCTGGAATCAACATAATCTTTATTCATTTATATCCCCATCAAGGGAAACAATGATCATAATCATTATAATGGTAATTATATTCATGAGTGAATTAATTTATATTAAAACATGGAGAGTTTATTAAATAGTTCTTCAACTTGTGACAATCTAGATTTGAAAACGTGCACAACTTCTCCTAGAATGATCTTCTTTAATATTTTTTTCAAGATACCAAATATACGATCAAACCAAGATGTTAACTTCTCTATCCATGTTTTCTGTGATATGATATTGTAGTATTCATCTTGATAAAATTAGATCCTCTATAATATCTGTATTTGAATACCAAATGAGAAATCATTCAAGGATAGTGACTTATTCATATTTGTTTTCAAGAATTGACAGCACTCCCCATTTCTTAGGTTCTCCCCATGAGAACTTTATTCTCCTTAAATTCCATTCATTATAAGAAAAAATACAATAAACAAAGATTAATCGAATAAAGTGGATCCTTCTTGGTTCATTAATGTGAACCAAAATGTTGAGATGGTTTTATCAACCGAGTTTCTCCATTTCCTCAACTCTTTAAACTTCCACATATAATATTCAATTCTTATTGAGGATGTGTAGATCTTATAAAATACTCAATTTATTTTTGTGTAAACCTTATTTAATTAATATATTTTAAAACAATTGTATCACATAGTTTACCTTTAATATTCATAAATAATTCATCTTATATTGGAATAATTGATGGACAATTTCTCATAGTGTGACCAACCATGTTATACCTCACACACAGAGCTTATTTATCTTCATATGTAATCTTTTATTTCCCTTTTCACTAGCCTCATCTTGGGGTTCTTCCATTTTAATTATTATTTCCAAATCTTCTGGATAGATAATTAACATATCATTAGGAATATTGGAAGTAGTTTTGGATCATCCATATGGTTATTTTTTAGTTCCATGCATATTTGTAGTTCTTTTGGATGCAATACTTTTCAATAGATTCTTAGATTTAAAATCCAAGGTCTTCTCCACTTTCTTATTTGAAACCCTATTGGGAGATGATTTGTTTATAAAATTATTCTTCTTTTTTCCCAAGGAATATTCTTTATTTTTATAAAAATTACATGATCTTATTTTCTCATCATCTTCAGATACATGTCAAGATAATGATAAACCATTCTCACGACTAATTCTATTAAATACATCACAATTATTTTCAACCATTCCACATATGTTTTAAGTATACAGATTTTTTCAAACCTTTTCTCACCATTTTCATGGATTTCCAATGTGTTTTTTAATTTTGAGGATTGTAATAAAACTCTAATGCATAATGACTGAATCTATTACAGAACTGACATCGACCCACTGACCATGATCTTTAGATTTATTCTGTATGATGCTTTTGGGTTTTCTTTATATATTGTTGGGATATATAGGGGATCAATCTTCAAAATTATTTTTCCAATCAACCATAGTTATGGTGGTATTCTTCTCATCACCTTTCTTCATCTATACCTATATAGGATTTTTCCCATCCCTTACTATTTTTTGAAACAGATTTAGATACATTAGTGAAAGATGGTATGGAGGGTAGATCTTTCTTCAGAGCTGCATGAGATAGATCATAAAATGAATTCATGATCATATTATCACATGTTGGAGTAAATTTAACATTATAATCCTTTAGTGATAATTGAGTAGCACCATCAATTGTCCCCTTCTTTTGTGAAATCTCAATATGTTTCTTCTCAAGATTGTCCAACTAAAGTACAAATTATAGACATTTCATATTGAGGATTATTATTTATGTTCAATAATAACCATATTTTCTTTACAAGCCTCCTTCATTATTTTATCTTTTTATTTGGGTAGATTAACTTTGTTCTGTAACAAAGATTCAAGGTCATTGATCATATTGAATCTTTCATCCAATTGTAAATCCCTGGCATTAATGATTTTTTTTCATTTTCTATTCAAGTGAATGGATATTTTCTTATATATTATATTTCTCACCAACTTCATTGAGCGATTTTGAGTCACATAATTCAAGACCCCTCTTTGTTTCATTGAATTATATGACCTATCCAGATAGATTTAAACATTTTAGAATTTTTCCTTATAAAGTATTCTCTAAATAATTTTTTTATTCTTCCAACTAGGTGATATGTTCCGGTATACTTTTATTTACTTCACCAAAAATAAATACCATTTCTTTGGAAACATAATTCAAAATATATATTAATCCAATAAATTATATATATTGATAATTTTAGGTTCATAGTCATAAAATATTTATCTAAAATATTTATCTTTAGGATAGTTTGTACAAGAATTTTGTTAAACCTCGTGATCACTTACAATTATTGATTACCATGAGGTAGAAATGTTTTATTTTTATATGGTGTAAACTTGAGCCACCTACACTTTACATTATAGTCCTGATATGAATTTCTTGTTGAAAATACATGGAGATACTGAAAATTTATGTTCCTTAGTTAATATGGAATTCATAACCATCATTATTTTCTATCTCTTTCTCTAATTCATAATAGTAGTGGTATAAATATAATTCTTCTTAGAGATTAATGAAATTCCTTTAAAATTGCACTTCATCATTAACACAAGAAAGAAAATATAATCATAAAAATGGAATAAATACAATATATGAAATCCAATAAAGGTGAATCTACCCTTTTATATGAATTTAGAGGACCACTTTGGGGTATAATCAACACTAAGAGGGGGTTGAATCAGTGTTGGGATATTTTTGACCAATTATAATGTTTATCCCTTTTACCTCTAAGACCTTTTAGGATCTTGATTCTCTTATTTTTTTATTACATTCAAGTATATGAAAGAAGAAAAGGATAACACATGATGTTTTTAAAAGTTTAACTACTCAATAAGATTATATATTCCTTGGTGTAATGACCCAATTTTTATTTTGAGTAATGTTTTCTTCTTTTCTTTTCCTTTGAGTTGTTTTTGAGAAAACAAGTAAAACTAGAAAAATGTAATGTTTTAGCACTACATGTCATATAATCCTATGTACACACCTTTATATCCACGTAGGATGGGGATACATGGTGGGTGATTGTGTTGGATAAGGAGAGAAGAAAAATCCACTACACGCTGTGTACTTCCAAGTACACGTCGTGTAGTCATGTTGGTAAGGTCGATGCGGGACGTGTAAAGTAAGTCGTAAAATTTATGAACATTAAAATAATATACACACCATACCATGTACTCCTAATTTTCATCTTAAAATGGGTATTTGCCTCATTTTCTCTTCTTTTGGATGGAAGAGCCTCCGGGTGAAGAATAAGGAGTCGTGAGATCATTTCCATCTCTCATTTCATCATCCGGGACCCGATTCGAGTGTTTTCAGTCAAGTTAGAACCCAATAAGTAAGGTATTTATTATTATAGATTTGTTTTTGGTAATTTTTTCTCTTCATATAGTTATTTAAGGTTGAATAATTTACCTCTTTTCTTAAATCAATGTCGTTCTCGGCCAATTCAAGGGACGACGTATGATTATATCAATTGTAAGACATCGAGGTAGGTGCTCTCATAACTCTAATTAATTTCTGAGATGTTTATATCTGTATTTGTATAATGAACCCAGGTTTAGGGTGTTTCCTTGAAATGAAATCGATCCTTGTTATCATTAAATGTTGTTTTGGTCACGAATTCAATGAATTAAAGCCTGTTTAGATTTGATGCTTTATTAAGGGCCACCCCGTGGGTGAGTTTCCCTTTGATGATTGTTGTATACACATTTTGACCTAGTATGTCCATAGAAATGCCTCCATTTTCCCATTTAGGGTTGTTAAAATGAACTTGATTATTATCTGTTATTTCAATTGTGTAGAAACTTTAAGTGTGTGATTATGGATTTGGGATTATGGTTTCCCTTTTTACTATCCAGTGTTTTTTCTTGTGAATAAGGTTGTAATGTTTTATTTAATTCTAATGATTAAATGGTAAATATCATTGGGTGATAAAAGGGTTCATCTTAGACTTTCATGAACGGACTTGCATGACTATTGTACCTTGCACCTTGGGTGATACATGAGTTCATCTTAGAACACCAAGGACGGACTCAAAAGACTTTTGATTTATATACCATTAGTGATACTTGGGATCCCTAGTAGGACTACCAAGGAAAAACTAAATTGGCATAAAATTATATTACAAATAGAGTGATACCTTGGGGCTCCCTAGTGGGACCACTAATGATGGACTCACTTGAACTTATACCAACATCGAGAGTGATGTTCGGGGATCCCTAGTAGGACCGCTGAGAGCGGACTCATAAGATGTCGATAGAATTACATATATAGTGATACATTAATTCCATCTTAGGAATCTCAATCATGGGCTTGGGTAATACATGATTGATATAATGGGATGAATTGTGACACATCTTCCATGCCAAAGAAAAAGCTTGGATTCAGGCTTCACTTACTTGTTAGAAGGTCTTCTAAGACTTCTGTTGTTCTTACTTTGCTACAAGGAATGTCAACCTTAGGCCGAATTTCCAAGAATTATATAATTCAAGTAAATGAACTATAAATGAACATAGTAAACTCTATAAATGAATTCCAGTACATGTAGGATTTTTTACTTCTGAGGGACTACTAGTTTACTAAATTTCATAACTATACACAAATACTACATATACTCACTGACAGATGGGGATAGACATTTAGTGGTTGCCTATTGGGATTCATTTCTCACACCTTATTTGGGTCATTCTTTTGGGCTCAAATGGAATATATTTTTGTAGGTGTCAATAGTGGCAAGGCTTCATATACAGGTACTTGATTGATGCTTAGGAGTAAGAGAGAATGGGACCATGCTAAGGCTTGTGATGATGCTGTGTTTCATTTTGTTTTACGATACTTTGGTATTGTATTTTACATGATTACAATGTATCCTATTTTTCTGTTTTCTTAAAACATGTGACATGCTGCATCATTTGATATTATATTCCTTCTGGTTAACTTTATCTTTCAGTTTCATGCTATTTATTGTTTCCACTATTTGTTAATATTTATTCTACTATGTTACACTCTACCTATGAGGGAATATTGTCCCTACTATCACACCCTAGTCCCTCACTACTAGTTGGTATCCTCTGGAATTTTGGGAAATGCACTTGAGGCCATTTTTCCTACCGGGAATGGGGCACCGTTTAGTGGCATCCAGACCCAGGACGATACAAAGTGGTATCGTAGTATTTTATTTTTTCTTTGTATTACTTTTTGGAGCCTATAGATAGGGATAAGAAGGAATGGGTATTTGGTAATTAGCTGTTCTTAGGAGTAGTTACCCCGCGTACAGGGAAAATCCAAATTTCCTTAAATTGACTTGTGATCTTTAGATTTTGGTTATCACGGTTAATTCAATTTCACCATTGTGTGAAACATGAGATTTCTGATATTACTATTAATGAAATTGTGGATTTTATTTTAGGTTTATCTTAATGAAATGAAGGTGTTCCATATCATGCATCATATAGACACTTGTTTGAATCATATTCCATGCATTATACCATGCCATCTAGGATGCATTAGTTATGGAATGTTGTTGTGATAGATGATGTGATATCTATGCCTACTATTGTGATAAGTGTATTGGTACGTGCTATGGTTTGGATTCAATGGACGCCAAACTTTGGTTCCTGAGGTGTATGGGCCCTCTTATACTAGAATTTGGTGGGTCATGATTCACCTTTTTATCTATAATTGTACTTGGATATGTTCTTCTTGGGTTCCAAACATTGATTCGTAGGGATTATGGGCCCTCATGAATCGACATTTGGTATACTATTAGTTTTTTTCTATAGACCAGTGGTTTTCTATGATATTTATAGGTTTTGTCCTAAAAAACCCAAAATACACGACATGTAGACTAGCCAAACATACTATGTGTTCTTCCTGTTCGAGGAAGAAGGTGTTCCCTGTTTTAAGAAGTACATGCTATGTACCACATTTACATTCCATATAGTCCATGACCATGTAACCTATCATGGTAGGAGGGAACATGGGTTGTCGAGTTCTGAGTAGGACGCGCCATGTAATGGGAGTACACACCATGTATAAGTCGATTGTGTATCCGACCGTGTGACTAAATGAAACTGCTGGATGAAAACTTAGTTGTACACACCTTGTTGAGGGTGAACACCCCATGTAGTCTTACACCAGAAAAACCATGTAGTTCTAACTGCATAAAATTACCTAGGGAGGAAGGAAAATTTAAGTATACATCATGTATTAGGAGGAAGACGATGTGTTTGTTGAGTGTTACACATCCATGTGGGGAAGAGGTACATGACCATGTAAAGGCCTAGGAGAACACGCCGTGTATGGGGTTATACACTCTGTGTACCCCTATTTTGGAAATCTTGAATGATTTACTTTACCTTTTCCATTTTTTCACTCTTGAGTAATAGTTTCATTTTTTTGTTAAGTCGGTACTAAGTCGTGTGTGCTGGACTTTACAGAGTAATTCCACCATGCCGATCGCGAGCTAATCTCCAGGAGAGCAGCGATGAGCATACTCCAAAAATAGTGGTCCATGGGTTACTGATGGATCCTATAGTTGTTCCATATGAAGAACTATTTATTACTCTAGATGTGGGTGCAGACGCATAGTTCTGAGAAGGTTTTGCGAGGTTTATACAGACCTTCCAGGGAGCACTGTAGGCTGCCACATCTATGGAAGAGATGATGCGTATATTCTAAAAGCAACATCTACTTAATTTTTTAGGGGATGTAGGATCACAGGTTATGGAATTATGGATAGAATTTATGATGACTATCTTCGAGCATCTGGAGATGCCTCTAGAAAGGAGGGTTAAGCTCATGACCTATATGATTCGCAATTATTCCAAAAGATAGTGGGATGTTATCACTCAGGAAGGGCATCAACAGAATATGACATGGGAATAATTTCAGGCATCCTTCTATGATATTTATTTTCCCAAAACTATGAGGGTCGACCGAGCCTAGGAGTTCATGCACCTGGAGCAGGGAGCACTATCTATTATGGATTATTCTGCCCGGTTTACTGAGCTTTAGCGATTCACATCTATTTTGATGAGTGAAGACGTATTGAAAGATATAAAATTCAAGGATGGTCTCCAATATCAAGTGAATACCTTTAGGATTACTTCAGTCTCGGATATTTTAAATCAGGTGCTGATTACCAAGCATAATTTTTGGGAAGTTGGAGGTGTGATCCAGGGCAGTTGGGAACCAAGATCTGGTACTGTCTTGACCGAAAGAAAGAATTGTCATACAGAGCTTTCTCATAGGGATAAGAGTAGTCAAAACCTTTATTATTGTATCCAGGTGAGGTGATACCAGTGTGGTAGGCCAGGGCATATGAGACCCCAGGGCCTAAAGGACCCAGTTGAGTGACAACATAGTGGAAAGATGGGCCATCTACAATGCTTCTGCAGGACGTTTCCACCAGTGGCTTGTGAGAGAGGTTCTGTACAGACTCCACATGCAGGAGCAGGGTTAATAACTTCTCGCATGTCTATAAACTGGAATATGTCAGGGAGTTCAGGCCAAGGAGGTGGTCATGGCCATGGTAGCCAGGCCCTAGGATCTCAGCTACAGTAGGGTAGGTCAGCTCAGGGTGGCCAAGCAGTGTCTTAGGACCACAGTGCAGGTCAGACTTATGCAGTGTAATAGACATAGCAAGAGCAGGATCCCAAAACTTCTACTGTTAGTGGTACTATCCTAGTCACCTCGATTTTATCTTCTGCACTTTTTTATACTAATGAAACACACATAGTTTTATATATGTGGCCATTGTGGAAATCCTTGGACTCTATGTTTATACTTCTTCTAATGTTATGATGCTAGACACTACATTAGGTATTATAATGATAGGTTTGTGTTAGTGCAAGGAGTTACCCCATGAGATTGGTGGGTGTCACTTTCTATGGAACCTCTATGTCTTGGAGATGATGGGATTTTATGTCATTCTCATAATGGACTGGTTGGTTTATTTTCGAGCCTTTATTGATTTCTATCACTGCAGGGTGATTTTCACATCACCAGGTGGTGGAGAGTTTCTACATAAGGGTTAATGAGATGTTCAGGAAATCTGAGATAGACCTGAGCATCATGGGCTAGGATGGATGACAACCCATATTAAGAGTTTATATCTTGATGATCAGGGAACATGTTTGGATGATTTCCCTCCAGTGGTTGATTGATTCAGGGACGTTTTTTCCGAATGAATTCTCAGGCTTACCTCCAGTTAGAGAGATGGAGTTTATGATCAAGATAGTTCTAGGAGCTGCATCGGTATCCATTACTTCTTACAATATGGATATGACGGAGTTGCAAGATCTCAAGAGGCAGTTAGAAGATTTGGAAGCTAAGGGTTTTATCTAACCCACTACTTATCCTTAGGGTTCACCGGTTATTTTTGCAAAAAAGGTGGACGATACGCTTAAGCTATGTGTGGAATACCAAAGATGAACTAGTTAATGATCAAGAACTAATATCCCTTTCCACAGATAGATGGCATGTTTGATCAACTTCAAGGATATCGAGTGTTCTCGAAGATTGAATTAAGGTCAGGATATCACCTGGTACATATTCGGCCTATAGACATACCTCATACAACCTTTCATAGAAAGTATGGTCTATATGAGTACTTGGCTATGATTTTTGGTCTCACAAACGTGCTAGTAGTTTTCATGGCACTGATGAACAAAGTATGATATCCCTACTTAGATTCATTTGTGGTATTCATTGTGGTTGACATCTTGGTGTATTCTCGTAATCAACATGACCATTCCAAACACCTTGAGATCATTTTGAATACATTGAGATAACATCAATTATATTCTAAGATTGAAAAATGCCACTTATGGATGGATCAAATTCACTTATTGGGTTACATCAGCTCAGAGACTAGATTATCAGTGGACCCAGAGAAGGAAAGAGTAGTAGTTACATAGGAGCATCCCAAAAACATTTTTGAGGTGCAGAGTTTCTTAGGAATAACTATTTACTATAGGCATTTTATACGAGACTTCTCATGCCTAGTAGTGCCAATGATGGGATTGACCAAGAAAGGTGTGAAGTTTGAGTTGTCAGACTCTTTTGACATAGCCTTTTAGGAGTTTAAGGGATGTTTGACTTCAGCACCGATACTAAAATTTATAGATCTAGAAAAGAGTTACACTATGTACTATAATGAATCAGGTATTGGGCTGATAGTAGTTCTTATGCAAGGAGATGGAGTTGTTGCATACGGGTCTTTGTAGTTGAGGCCACATGAGAGGAATTACCTCACACATGATCTCGAGTTAGTTGAAGTTGTCCATGCTTTATGATTTTAGAGACATTATTTATTGGGAGAACATTTTTTGGTGTACATGGACCACAAAAGTTTCAAATACATCTTTAATCAGTGTGATTTGAATATGAGTCAATGAAGGTGGGTGGAATACCCTCAGTTATTTCACTTTGAGATTTCCTATATACGTAGAAAAGTTAATGCAGTGGCTGACGCACTGACCAGGAGGACTCAGAAGCAGGAAATGCAGGAGGACAGTGGTGAGTGGCAGCTTATGGACATATTCTTTGAGATTCATTTAGAGGTTCATGACAGTCAGGGGAAAAATTATCTTTAATCTTTGGTAGTTACTTCAACCCTACTAGACAGAGTGAGGATGAGGTAGCTATCAAATTCTGAAGGACTAGTCCTCTGATAGAGTGTTACAGGTGAGGACCCTCCTCTTAGATGGGAAATATGCGATGATGAAGTTTTATGTATCCATGGATCTGTGTGGGTTCCAGGGGATATACGTGAGGAGATGATTTGGGAGATTCATACTTTAACATGGGTAGTGCATCCTGAAGTCACCAAGATGTACCATGACTTACGTCGCTAGTACTGGTGGCCAAGTATGAAGCGAGACGTATCTAATTTTGTTACGAGGTGTTCCACCTGTTAGCAGGTGAAGGTGGAACATCAGTGCTCTACTGGACTTTTACAGTAGTTAACCATTACTAAGTTGAAATGGGATGATGTTGTGATATATTTAGTGATGGTTTTACCAAGGTCACCTAGATGTAATGATGTTGTGTGGGCTGTAGTTGATAGTCTTATGAAGGTAACTCACTTCTGACTGATCAAGGAGACCTTTTGTGTTGATGAGCTCAGAAATCTATATATCCAAGAGGTGGTATGATTTCATGGGGTCCATTGTTCTATTGTTTCAGATAGGGACACCCACTTTACATCTCATTTTTAGAAGAGTTTACAGAGGGCATTGGGTACACAGGTGCTTCTGAGCACAACATACCTCCCTCAGACTGATGGCCAGTCAAATCATACGATACAGGTGCTAAAAGACATATTGAGTGTTTGTGTCCTAGAATTTGGGGGATCTTTGGAGAAACATATACCCCTGGTTGAGTTTTCCTATAATAATAGCTTATATGCTACTATTTAGATGGATCAATACGAGCCTTTGTACGGGAGCCCATGTCGATCACCCCTGTGTTGGTCGGAGGAAAGAGAGGTAGTTAAGATGGGACCTCATCTTGTCCAGGAGACTTTTGAACAGGTTCACTGGATTGAAAAGCATATGTCTACTGCGCAGTATCATCAGAAATATTATGCTGATCTCCATAGAAAACCTTTGGAGTTCGAGGCTGGGGATCTATTTTTCCTACATGTTGCACCAAGTTTAGGGAACAAGAGGATTAGGAGATAGGGTAAGCTTTCACCAAGATATGTCGGACTGTTTTTGAGATTCTGGTTCGAGTCGGGCTGGTTTCCTATTAGTTACAGTTACCTTAGAGGTAAAAATCTTTGCACGACGTTTTCCATGTATCTCAGCTACAATGCTATAATTTACACTTGTCTCACATTTTTCAGCCTGAGGATATTGAGATTCAAGTTGATGCATCCTTTGAGGAGCATCTGATTCATGTATTTGATAGGATCAAAATGGTTATTCGAGGCCAAGTAGTTCCTATAGTATGGGGGATATGGACGCACGACCAAGTACAGGATGATATTTGAGAGAGGGAGGTTGACGTACATTCTTATTGGCTAGAGTTATTCTCAAATATTCCATAACCACCCATGGATAGTCAATTTGGGTATTAATTTCTTTTTAAGGGGGAATTTTGTAGGAACCGAGTTCTTATTTTGAGGTACAATTTTCTTATTTTCTTTTCCTTTGATTTGTTTTTTAGAAAGCAAGGAGAACTGAAAAAATGTTAAGTTTCAGTAGTACATGCCATGTAATCCTGTGTACAGGCTGTGTAGTCTGGCCATGTAGGATGGGGATACATGGTGTGCTTGTGTAATCTAAGGAGAGAATAAAATGACACTACATGTTGTGTACTTCCTAGTACATGGTGTGTAGTCATGTCGAAAAGGTTGGTGTGGGACGTGTGAAGTAAGTCGGTGAATTTATGAATAGTAAAATGATATACACACTGGGTATATGAACTTAAACCTTGTGCACTCATAATTTCTGGCTTAAAATGGTATGTATCCTCGTTTTCTCTTCTTATGGATAGAAGAGCCGTCAAGTGAAGAATAAGGAGCTGCGAGATCATTTCCTTCTCATGTTTCATCATTCAGGACCCGATTCGAGTGTCACCGGTCATGTTAGAACCCAATTGGTAAGGGATTTCTTCTTCTAGAGTCTTGATTAGTAATTTTTCTCATGATAGATTTATTTATAGTTGGCTGATTTACCTCTTTTCTTAGATCTACACCATTCTAGGACGATTCAAGGTCTAACATTGGATTATATCAATTGTATGACATCAAGGTAGGTGGTCTCATTCCTCTCATTAATTATCAAGATGTTTATATGTGTCTTTATGCCACACAACCATGCTTAGGGTGTTTCCTAGAAGGAAAATTTATCCTTGTTATCATTAAAGTTTTTTTGGTTATGAATTCAATTAATTAAAGCATGATTAGCTTTGTTGCTTAATTAAGGGACACCCCATGGGTGCATTCCCCTTGGATGAATACTTAATAGCCATTTTGTCCTAGGATGTCAATGGACATGACTTAGTTTTCCTATTTGGGGTTGTTAAAATGAACATGATTATTTTCTGGAATTGCAATTGTGTAGAAATTGTAAGTGTTTGATTATGGATTTGGGATTGTGGTTTCCCTTTTTTCCTATGCAGTTTATTTTCTTGTTAAGCAGGTTAGAATGTTTTATTTAATTCTATTGAGTAAATAGTAAATATAATTGGGTGATACATGGGTTCAACTTAGAACACCGTGAATAGACTTTCATGACTATTATACCTTGCACCTTGGGTGATACATGGGTTCATCTTAGAATTCCGTGGAAGGACTCAAAAGGCTTCTAATTTATATATAATTAGTGATAGTTGGGATCTATAGTAGGACTGACATAGATAGACTAAGTTGGAATAATCTTATATTACAAATAGAGTGATACCTTTGGGCTCCCTAGTAGGACCACTGAGGATGGACTCTCTTGAACTTTTACCAACATTGAGAGTGATACTTGGGGCTCCCTAGTATGACTGTTGAGAATGGACTCGTAGAATGTCAGTATAATTAAATATGTAGTGATAATTGAATTCAAACTTAGAAATCTCAAACATGGACTCAGGTTATACATAATTGATGTATTGTGATTAATTGTGACACATCTTCCAAGACAAAGCATAATATTGGATTCAGACTTTAGTTACATGTTTGAAGGTCTTTTGAGACTTATATTGTTCTTACTTTTCTATGATGAATGTCAGGATTAGGCCAAATTTATGAGACTTAAATACTTAAATTAAATGAACTATAAATGAAAAAAATTAAAATCTATAAATTAATTCTAGTACATGTAGGTTTGTTTACTTCTGAGTAACTACTAGTTTACTGCATTTCATTTCTATACACAAATGCTACATATACTCATTGGAAAATGGAAACAGAACTTTGGTGGTTTCCTACTAGGATTCATTTCTCACACCATGTTTGGGTCATGATTTTGGGCCCAAAAAGACTATATTTTTGCAGGTTTTAATAGGGGAAATGATACCTATACAGGTACTTGATTTCTACTTATGAGCATAAGAGCATGGGACCAAGTCGAGTCTTGAAATGATGATAAGTTTCATTTTGTTTTACCGTACTTTGGTATTGTATTGTACTTGATTGCAGTGTATCCTATTTTCACTGTTTTCTTAGAACATGTGACATGCTGTATCATTTTATATTATATGCCTTCTGGTTAACTATATCCTCCATTTTTCAGTTGTTTACTTTAGTTGCATGCTATTGACTATTTCCACTAGTTGTCACTATTTATTTTGTTGTGTTACACTATGCCAATGAGAGCATAGTTTCCCCACTATCACACTCTAGGCCCTTTTTTCTAGTTGGCAGTCTCTGGCATCTGGGGAAATGCGTTTGAGTCCATGTGGCCAACCGGGCATGGGGAACCGTTTATTGGCATACGAACCCAAGACATTACACTTGGAATGATATATAAATAATCTATCCACACAACCAATAGAAAATAATCATCTAAATGTGGTTACCATAAGTAGGGAATATCCATTCACTTGAAATGCACTATATTGATTTGATAGTGCATGTTTTACAGCTCCTGGATGAATATTTATACTGCTTCTGAAGGTAGTCTTCTCCTTGTTAAAGGTACTTTGTAACAACAAAAATGTTTTCCAATAGATGATACTTACATTGGATGGAAAGGTACTAATTTTTTCTTACACTAAATTTCCCTCAACTTTGTAAATTCAAAAAAGTAGGCAAGAAACTCTGCTTCTTCATAGTAGAAAATTGTAAGATACACAATTTGTTTCTTCTGGCTTCAGTCACAATAATATTAATTTGTATCAGAATAACAATATTAGACTTATTATTCAACAGAAATGATAATCATTGATCTATTTGGTATCTAGATGAAATATCTTATTCCTTTCAATACACTAAATGCCTGTACTTTCTTGAATCACAAACCACCATTGTGATTATTGAATCAATGAAAAATCATCCCAACATCATCACAATTTAGTTTTAATTGAATAAATAAATATGTAGTGTTTACTCACTTCTCTTCTTTTTATTTTTGACACAAAATTATATAAAGTAGTACCATAGTTTCAAATTATCTTCATTTGATACAAAATAGCAATAACTGATTGTATCATTTATTCTTATAAAAACTAAATATTTTTGAAACACTAATTACCCTAAAATGAACATATCACATGATCTAATGCATGTATTAATATTTCTATGGGTCATTTAAAACATTTAACCTTTATTACAAATTAATCCTTGGTTAAGAGATTATTAATTTATGTTCTCATGTGCATAGGGGTTCAATATTCAAGCATGAATTATGATACTCATTACCATTAATGCACACTTATATGATAAATTAAATTCTTTAACTCTACACTATCATGCTTACATGCCAATAATAGGTTAGAGTATTTAAAAACGTGCGTATGAGTGAATGTTATCTTCATACACGAATACACTACCCCTGTATGATGCACTGTTATTTTTTTCACAAACCATTGAAGATCCACAAAACTATTTATTCACACAAACCCAAATTCATGTTTTTCTTGATCATGAAAACCAGATCATGATATATCCTATATTATTCATGTAAGACCTTAGAAAAAAGGATCCTTATTCATGCATGAAAATAGTGCATGTTTCTTCTTACTAGACATCGTATATCAATTTGGTACAAGAACTATGTTCTCTTCACATAAAACTATTGGGGTATAATACCCAAGCACTATTTTACAGAACAACTATTCCTAAAAAAGGCGAGTGTGTTGTTAACACAAGATGAGTGTTAATGGATCTTATTTTTCACATAATAAAGTTTATAACTTTTCCTCACATAACCTAGGAGGTTCAAAAAACTCTTATTCTTCACATATTTGAGAGGCTCATAGTTCAATTATCTTATTTTCAATAATTAAGGCAATAAAGATGCTATGTTTTATGAAATAATGAGAGATATCAAAGGAAACATTAATGAAGAAACTCTCTTTATCCATGGATACTCTCCATTTACAAGATATTTCCGCTAACTTTCCTTCATTCATTCACCAACTCAAATCATACAAAATATTCCATGTAAATCAGTTCATTTGAATGATCAAAGATCACGGATCAATTTTCCTTATATTTTTTCTTCTTTTTTTAACTACATGATGTTGGGATTAATGGGATCTATTTTTATAAAAATATACCTCACACACAAGTGATAAAGATCATATGATCATAACATAAATAATTCATTAATATTTTATCATAAACATGAGCTTGTTTTAATAGATGGAGTTGATACTCAATGCATGGACTGATCATTGGTGGTGGAAGATCGTCGATTGTGTCCAATCATTGAAGAGATGGAGTGGTGTAGATATCATTTTTGGATGAAGGAGATGATTTCATAGAGGTTCAATGATCTTATAATCAACTTGGATTATATTCATAAGTTTTTAACCATGAGAACAATAACCTATTAGAACTCATCCCAATCAATCCTCAAAATGGCTGGAAATGCTATATCAATGATCTCATTCCTACTTCATGTTTGAGATGGAATCAGGTTCGTCTCCTAGAACACCTTTACACATCTATTTAGGGAACGATCAACATGATCTATCCCACAGGCGCTCCACCAAGTGCACCATAATGGCACCTAATACACCCAACCACACTCTTTCCTATCTATTTAAGTGCTTGGTACCTCTTCTGCCACTATAGATTCCCATTCATGGGCTATATCCCACATGGTTGAGCCTAGGCTAACATATGTGTTCTGAGTTGGCTTTCCTTGGTTGGTTGTGGCTATCAATATTTTTTAATATAGTCCCACCAAAAATATACTTACAATTATTCTAAGTATACCATTTAATTCAAACCTATTTATCCACTTTCTAAACTTCAAATTAAATCACATGTAATAAAAAGATATTGCATGGCCTTATCTAAAATTACATCTTCTTTATTATCATGAAAAATATTATTTTTCATATTTTTCAATAAAGTTATTTCATGGTTATCATGCATTTATGAAATATTTCATGAACTTTTTCAATGTCTCTTCTTTATTAATTCCTCTCCTTTTCCTTTTGGAGTATCAATTCCAAATATCTCTTCATCTTCCAATAATTTTTCAAAATTGTGGTAAACATTATGTCACAATTTAAATAAGTCTTTTAACTGAATATTTGTTCAATAACTGGTTGATTTATAAACTCAAAGTCTTCAAAATATCTTCCTTAAGGTATTAATACATGAGTACCTTATTATTTATCGTCTAATAAATGATATATTCTAACAATAATTGGTATCTTTTATACTTCCAAAAACTTTTTTATTCCAAACATCTTCCATATATTGACATCAATAAAGTATTCTTAGTTCCTTGACCACCTTTGACAACCAATAACAACCATTGAAAAAGAATAAAAATATTATACAAAGTAGGATCAATAGGAAATTATCCACCACCCACCTCCAATAGGGATGGTGGTAGGAGTACTAATAGTGCAATAATACCACATAACCAGACTCTTTCAATGACCACTAATCCCATTGATATTGGGATACCCTAACCCGTCTTCCCCTCTAAAATCATTTAGTGGAGGGTCATTAATTATTTTATTCATCGATACAAATAGAAATGGATTATCCCAACTTGGGATATGGTTATCCATGATTTGGAAGCTGTAGTTTCACGCTAACGTCATCACCTACATGGACTGTGTAGGGGAAATCCCCACACCCAAGTGGCACAACAAACCATTTGAGGAGAATATTCTGGGAAAAAACTAATCAATATCTCTTATACATCTTAGAGGTAGTGGATTTAAAGGTTACACCTACTATGTCCACCACATAGGGGTCATATTGGAGGACCCACAACACTCCATATCATCGAAAATGTTGAGCGACCTCATTATCCGACATGTAGGTTGATCACATCCTAGTACTGCCAACCCAAATCCTAAATTCTTGGTGATGACACTAGAGGTAGGATATTGACCCTACTTGATAGGTGGACTCTATGATAGATCTAGTGGCTCTTTCCCGCAATGACATACCTTCTTAACTTGAAAACACTACATGGGGGTATTTCCTCACCCGATAGGGATCGAGACAGCAATTATCTACTAGGAATGTCGAGTTGACTCTCCATATTATGAGAACCACTAAAAATTATAATGGGTTACCCCATGATAATGAACTCCACCATGGTAGAACTCCCCACTACATTATATGCCAAAACAGAGGTCCCCCCAATAATGAATATTTTCCCTGCATTGAACATTCATCTTGGGGAAGAAGATTAAAAAACTTTCATGGCGGCCATACCCACAACCTAGATCATTGTGCATGTGGTAGAAAACCCCATGGACCTTAGGGGGTATCCCTTGAGGATCTACCACATAGTTAGAGATAGAGTCATGTGAAATGTCACATCACCATCGATCTCTTGGACTTTGAGAAGATAGATGACTCGATGGAGATTCCTCCATTACCACTACTAAGGATGGGGTAAGAAATTAATTGGTTGAGAATGAAAATCCCGGAGTCTGATATCCATAAAGTCCCCATATCCCTCCATAAGTATATACACATTTAGGATGTCATGGATTCATTATATGGACTTTTTGTGAAGGTTTCTCTATTTTCATCAGTATCCCTCGACTCCACCTCCACCATGGAATTAGGGGAGATGTTTGGGACTAGATTGGCACCCTCAGACGAAGGTGATCATTTTGGTGAGACATAGGGGAATGATGATCTACCGTATTAGTAGGAGGTCATACAAACCCCATCCCACATGGGGATAGTTATGAATATGAAACTACCTTTAATATACACTTCATCATTTTAGGGATGATTATCCCATGTGATGCCTCCTCTTAAAGAAAATAAGTAAAAGAGAAGGTCCACGTCGTTAACAACCCCATTTTTATAGCCATCCCCGAATGGATCATAAAGTGATCAAGTAATGTATGAACCTATAGGGATCGACCATAAGGAGGAAATATTGTGGGAGATTCTAGCCACTGATCATCTTTTGTTTATTTGTTGGCCACTTGTGACCTTTCACTAATCCATCCCAGAGTTCCTCATGGAGGATCATGAGAAATTCATTTACAAAAATAATTGGAGGAAAATCATCCACCTCTAAGATAACTAGATAACCTATACTGGGTTCCCAGAACACCTTGAGGTAATCCATCTATAGTGGAAGAAATTTCATATTACTAAAATTATAGTGGATCAATGCCCTGATTTGTTTTGGATAACGATAGTCTTCCCAGCAGACCTACATTAGGATCCTCAATGTATTCTATTGAATCATGCATATGGTATCTCACCATATGAAAATTTGGAGATATAGGTAGTACAATTCTCTTTGATAGTGATAGTAGAACCATCAGGATATCCCAAACATTGATGTATAGAGTTTTTACAAAACAACCACCACCATGAATTTCATAATGGTAAATCTTCTTGATTATTTGAGGAATTAAGAAAATGACACATAGAATGATAGAGATAATACACCTTTAGGGGGGACAACAAATTAGGTGTACCCATTAATATGTGCTCAAAATCACCACTAAGGACATACATTGGGACTTCGAAGTCACACCAAGGATCTACTTCCACCTTATAATCAATATCTCGATAAATTTAAGGGAATCAGAAATCCTGTTAGTCCATATGATGTTGTTCCAAAAATCAAGAGAGATTCCACAATGACCAAATTTATCAATGAGATTTAAGGTTATATGAGGCTCAATAGAGATCTCCTTGTAGTGTAATGCCTATAATGAAGAAATACATAAGGGGATCATATCCCTCCTCTTGATGAACAACTTGTCCTCCTTATCCAGGCACCCATAGTTAAGGATAGTGGTCGCACACATCCGATAAGAGTAGAGGTTGGTGGCCATGGAAAATGGAAAACATACGACATGCCTACCCTTCTTGATCTGTTTGACATCGCACCTCTGGACCATGGAATTTTGTACCATGATATAAAAGTTCAGTCAAAGAAATAGTGACTATAAACTCTCACCCAAATGATGTGATTTCCACTATAATCACTCATCTAGAGGATTTAGAGATACAATAATCTTCAATACCACCATATGTAAAGCTAAAGATGGTGTGGGTGGATCATATTTCTGCACCCCTAATTTTTTATAATCCATGTTTTACCTCATTTAATAGGACATGTGATCTACTACAGCATTTAGCCCACTTCACCTCATGGTGTGGATTAATGCTTGGAACTATGCAGTATAAGGATGTTTCCAAAATCTAATGCTTAATCTAGACCCTTAAAGAAACATATTTAATTAATTATAACCAACTATCCCTAGGATAAATAATTTTATGTGAAGATCTCCACAAGAAGTTCCTATATCAGTTCAACTCCACCATACACAAGACCAACACCATTGAGTTTTACAAGCGAAAAAAGTTACAAAGAGCAAGTCACTAACTTCATTACTCATTGGAAGTGTATTGATCACTCCATATATGTATATCATTACCAAGAAAAACTGATAGTGTTGTTCATGGTGAATTTTTTCAATGATATATTCCCCAAATTTATCTCCTTGAGATATCTTGTAACGTTGTCACATCTTGACCCAATATCCACTTAATCTATGCCCCAAGCCGGTGGGTCATATGGACTCAAGCACACCTCCCCATATGATAAAGGCTACCGAATAGTAGTAAGGGTATAAGGTTTTATAGTGGGAAGAATATACCTTCATTTTAGAGTGGCACAATAGATATAAGAAATAAACCCAGAATAGTTGAAGCATATATAACAGACACTATGAAAAATGGACCAGTAACACACCATAGTATAAATCATAATACAAAGAGATATGATAAAAAACAATGGAAGCCTAAATAACAAGGAAACTGTAATAATATCAAAAGAAAATTGTCTTAGTAGAATATAATATTATATCATGGAATGCTGATATACAAATGAGAAAACAAAGGACATGCATATTTAACATGCTATAAAAAAATATAAAATCACAAAATATCAGTCCAATAGAATCCTAATCATACTCTCAATCCTCTTGTCCCATTATCAATACTGTATGTGAAAAAATATAACATTTTTAATAGGGTGATTTCCCTTATCTAAACCTATAGGAAAGTAATCTACTCGGGTAACAAAGGCATCCTAGGAAGGGTTAGAGATAAAATCATAGTATACCACCACAGATGATGTTTAGAAGTAAACCAAGCATTATACATAGAAACAATTTTGAGTAGGTATAATAAATAATACTCAAAGATGAACAAATAAATACCATCAATCTTAGGTTCTTATAGGATAATTGGTGGCTCGAACCACTTTGTCATAGGCCAGAATGGATGTCTAATTAGTAACCATACATGCATATATTGTAATAATATATATATTAAAGTTATACATTGTATCCACTTATATGAACTAAGTATGTGAGGATGAAAGTAGAATATAGATAGATACTAGGTGCTGGCGGGACCCGATGCAAAACACAGTCATCTATAACTAGTCTAATGAGCTGGTAGAATCAAGAAGAGGGTACATGATCTAAATACCATAATGAATGTGAGACATCATCCTCAACAGTCGAGATATGTGGGTTGAGTCATCATGCCCAAAACTCAATAATGGAGGAATGTGGAATGTAATTCCCATCACCAAGATAAAAAAATAAAAGATAGATACATTATACTCAACAATCGATGTAAGTGAGAGTGAAATTTCATGCTCAACAGAACCCTTAACAATAATTCCAAAAACAATGTCAATGGAATAATCCTATTGATAGTAGTATCTTGTGGGATCACCACTTATCATTATTATAATCAATCCCAATATATAAATGGGTGTCGTAATTAATATGATCAGTATAATTAAAGAATGAATCAATCAGCATGGCCTTGTCACCAATTATTATTCATTCAAACTAATCCATTTAATTCATTTAAGGAAAGAAAACCATCTTGAATATAAGTCGCTTAAAAAGTAGAATCCATTTAATCAATCAGGGTATGTAAATTCAATTTCAAAGTTCAATCATTATTTTAGAAGGTTCTATGATCAATTAGGGAATTACCTACAAGGGGGGAAATCCATTTACAACCCCAGATGAATTCTTAAAAGGAGTTTGGTCCATGTAAACAATTATATTAAAGATGAAAATTTATTCATCAGACACAAAGGTGTGGCTATAATTGTGGTCTTCATCCTCTAACCACATAAAAAGGATTAATGGGACTCTAACATCATACATACATCAATTTAAAACCAATGAACTCATTTTAAGGCAACACACGAGAAAATATCTATCATGTAGCACAATAGTGTGACTATGAAAACATCATAAATTTATGAAAAAAACTAGACCTCCTACCTTAGAGATGTAGATGACTCCTTTAATAATATCAAATTTAGGTTCAAAGTAGATTGGAAGAAAAATATAGAATTAATAAATTACCTAAAAATAGGGGAAAATATATTACACCTAAATAACATAATAGATATGGAGAGAAACTATAATAGGAGGAAAGAGGCTTTGAGTGCTTACTAATACTCATCTAATGCTTCTGATGGAATTTGATTCAGTGTTTGGATCTAAGAATTATCAAGGAACCCAGATGGGGGATGAAGAGTACTCATAAGAGGACATGGGATATATAATCCAATTGAAATTATAAGAGAAGAAAGAAAATTAAGTTTAAAAGACCATTAAAGTAAAAATAATCATTTTACCCTAAAAAAAGGTTGCATGGTTTGACTACATGGTTTGACCAAATTGTGTCAAACTTGTTTTCCCTTTACTATCTAAAGAGGTACCCAAGATGGTTAAGATGCATAGTTTCTCTAACTCTATTCAAACCATGTGAAAACCCACTATCAGGTTTGTCTGAAATTTTACACCGGTGTGCACTTCAGGTTGGATGGTCACAAACATATAGTGGGTCCCCCATTTCTCAAAAGGTTCCCCACACAATTACCTTTCACAGTTAGTAATAACTATGTTGTCTAAGTGTGGTCTACCTTCTTTTCCTATTTTTTAAATACGTGGGATCTTAATAATCCCCAAACACTCCTGTAACCTTTCTTAGTCCATAGTGAACTTCTACCAAGAGAAAACAATGGATTAAAATTTAAAAACAAACAAGTCATACATTGAAAAAAGTTGATTCATTACAAACTCCCCTCCTTAAATAAACTCATCCCCCAGTTGGCCACATATGGGTAAAGTGGAATCTTCTAAGAAAACATCTATCCAATGAGCTCGTACATCCACTTTCCACTCCCATTTCTCTTCATGTACTCGTTTGTGATGTTATATCACATGAACTAAAGGAACTGACCCACCATAGAGTGTATTCATGCTATGATCAATAATACGCACTAGCTACTCCTTTAACTCAATCTCATCAATCATTTATGGTTTTCTCTGTGGAAGTTTTATCTCGTAATCCATTTGCATGATTCAATTCACAACCTCAAAGGGTCCAACGAATCGAGGATAATTCTTACCCTACCTCCAAAAACATCAATGGCCCAACATGGGAGATAATTTCAATAAAGATAAATATCTGACCTCAAAATCAATAGGTTGTCAGTGTTAGTTGGCATATGATTATTGCTTGGACTAAGTGTTCATCATGTGCTAATTAATCAATCGGACCTGCTCAAAAGTCTCTTAAACAAGACGTTCCCAAGAAAAGATTCCTCCCCTACCTCTAGAAATCATAGAGGTGATTAGAAAGGCTTAAAACATAAATCTTCATAAAGATCCATTTTAATGGTAGCTTGAAATATATTATTATAAGATAAATCATCATGGGGAATGAGTTTCTTATAAGAACCCCCAATGTAAAGGGAGTATTTGTGGACCATATCCTCTATCACATGAATTGTATGCTCTATACTTCCATCTATATGAGGGTGATAAGCCATGGTTAAAAGAACCAGTGTACCCAAGGCCTTCTGAAACCCCTTATATATCCAATATGTGAATTAATAATCCTTTTAGAAATGATAGAATGTGGAGATCTATGAAGTCGTTCAACCACTATGATGTATAACCTCCCATGAATATCTACTGAGAAGGTATCTTAAATAGGTAAAAAGTGTGTGACCTACATCAAATGATCAATGAATTTCCAAAACTATATCATTTCCATGAGGTGATCTCGGTAAACCAGTAACAAAATACATCCAAAAATCATCTCATTTCCACTCAGGAATGGAAAATGGCTGTAAAATTCATATTAGTCACTAATGTTCCACCTTCACCTGCTGATAGTTGGAATACTGAGTGATAAATGAAACAATCTCATGTTTCATACGAGGCCCCAAATACTGATGATGTAAGACTTGATACATCTTGGTGACACTGAGATGTACTACCCATGATAAGGCATGCAAATCACACATCAACTCCACTATGATTTCTTTTGGGATACATACATGCCCATAAAATCAAAGGGTATCATCCTCATCCATGGTCCAACTAGAAGATGAATCGTAATTTGAGATACTCTCCCTTAGGATTAGGCCATCAAGATATGAAATCCCCCTCATTCTCACCCATTCTAGAAGGTTAGAGGTCACTTATAAGGTTGAGAGGATAGTCTTCCCATGATCCTCTTGAACCTCAACATGAATCTTTGAAAACAATGCCATAAGATACCACTCACCACTTGCCTCATGAACCACCCATGTCTGAGACATCCAAATCAAATAATTAGATACAACATTTTCTTTTCTAGGCATGTAAGAAAGTTTTAAATTAATGTATTGAAAGTAATCAACCCATATATGCTACTAGTGATTAAGATCATGATTTGTAAAGATTTACTTGAGGATTTTTTTATCAATGAATACCACAAATCGCTATCCAAGTAAATAGTTTCTCCAATTGAATAAATTATGAATAATTTTAGCTAACTTGAGGTCCTGTATCAGGTAATTCCTATCATGATTCCTCAACTGACGAGAAATTTACATGATGACTTTCTCATTCTACATATAAACATCTCTCATCTTGATAACTAATGCATCATAGAAGACAATATAACTTATTATTGGATCTGTAAGAATCGTAATTTGTACTGAAGTCAATCTACACATCAAATCTAGAAATCCTACTTCACAAGATTCGGACCATATGAATTTTACACCCTTTATGGTCAAAATATTAATAGGTGATTCAAGGCATGAGAAATCTAGGATGAATTGTTTTTAATATTTAGATAGACCTAAGAAACTCTGGATGTCAAATATGTTATTGGGATGCTCCCAGGAAACTATAACTCTCACTTTCTTTGGGTCTACTAAAACTCCCAACTCCAACATGATGTGATCCAAGAAGTGCACTTTCTTTTATCCAAAAGTGGAATTTACTGAGATTTGCATAAATATAATTCTATCTTAGTGAATTCCACATGATATAAAGATTATTGGCATAGTGTGATGAGAATATGAATACATTAAGATGTCTTCCAAAAAGACTACCAAGAAAGAATGCTAATAAAAATATAAAACTTGATTCATTAAATCCATAAAAAAATAAGGTGCTTTTGTGGGATTGAATGACATAACCAGGTACTCATAAAGTAAACACATCTTCCGAAAAGCTGTGAGAGGTATGTATAATGTCATGAAATTCACCTGATGATAGACCAAACTAAAATCAATCTTAAAAAACACTCTCACTCCTCAAATATGAGCAAGGAGGTCACCTATTCAAGGCAATGTATATCGATGATTTATAGTGAGTTGGTTCAATTGGTGGTAATCGATGAAAAGTCTTAGGGTACTATCCTCCTTGGAAAAAAGACTAGTGAACCCTAAGGAGAAGTTCTGGGGTGTATAAAGCCTTTACCCTCCAGATCTTATAACTATTTATTGAGATCTAGAATCTCTATAGGTACCATTTAGTAAGTAAGAATGGACACTAGTAACTCTCCTAACACTAGATCACATTGGGACCAAGTTAGATGGAGAAGGTTTTTAGAAGTAAGAAAACTTTTCTTTTCAAGAGTGTTGCCTATAGTTGTCAAAAAGGATAAGTCAATTATATTTGTAACATTTTTGGTCAATATGATGATTCTTTCCTTATTTTTATTTCAAAAATATCATAAGTTTATTAGAGAACTTTTGATGCAAGCCTTATGAAAGAAATGGGGAGAAAAGGTGTTTCCAATCATATTCAGGTTTGATTAGAAAGAAACATGTTACTGGAAAATAGGGAAGTTACAATATGTTACTTGGTAAATCTGAATATTCTGAAGATGTTTTATCAAAGGTTAAAAATAATAAAATATAGGTTTTGTGATAAAAGAAGATGACTGAAAATAATTATGGTTGGCATTGCCAAAACATATTTTACGGTGTTGTAATTTTCCCAGTGGTAGCCAAATTTTTGGGCCTCAAAATTGGGAGTTTGTTTGGAAAAGGAATGGTTTCTACAAAGTAGTTCATAGTTCATGGACCATGAATCATAGTTCATGGGAAAAAAAGTGGTGTGTGGAACAATGTTGGAAAATCAGAAAAGGAATTATTTCTGCATACCAGCACTATGGGGAACATGAAGCACACTACGTAGAATTCATATGGAAAAAATCTTGTGGGGGGCATGTAGTTCCTGGAAGCTTGTATTTAATTGGAAGTTCATTGTTTTTAGTTGAGAGGTGGTGGGTTTTTAGTGGAATACATCAGCCGAAACAAGGGAAGAAAGGTGCTATGTGAACCACATAACATAGTTCACGGTGAAGGCTATCCCACAGTGAAATTTTGGGTAATTTAGAATAGTTTTTTGGATCTATTTTCCTATATAAAGACCCCTAATAATAACATTAGTAGAGAGAGAATTTTATTATAATATATCATCATAGTTGATATAATTCATCTAAGTTCAAAATAGTTCACAAGGGAGAATTTCTCGAAGAATAAGTTTTCACGTGGAATAATTCCTTGAAAGGAAGTAGTTCACAAAGGAATGTTTCTATGAAGGAGGATGATGTCCATGGAAGGAGTGTGTGGGAAACTATAAACCACAAATAAAAATGGACAATGTATCATATTTGGTCCATAGTAGAATCATCCACCTGAAAAGTAGGGGCGGTATACGGAAGATTCAAACATCCATAAACCAGGGGCGGTCCATGAAAGAAGACATTTTTGCACGAAGCAATCATGCCATGTAATGTGAAGCAGTTCATAGAGGATAAAAGAATGTTCACGGTGGTTAAAAGGATTTTCTCAAAATGGCTAAAATAGTTTGTGAAAACAATTTCTACAAACTAGAAATATACGGAGAAGTGGGATTTGGATTTTGAGAAATCAGATTTGAAGTTGATCTCGGGTATCAGAATGAGTATCATTATGAAGTATATGAATTTCTTACCATCTTCTGGGTATGAAAGTGAATATTTATTTAAAATATCACATTTTTGAAAGTTTATCAATAAGAACCATAACATGTTTGTTATAATAAAAGTATTACATAATTACGCGATACTTAAATCACATTCACTATTATATTTAAAATATTGAAACATGAGTATAAGGGAATATCCTAATAATTGTATTTCACACAAAAAGATTGTTTTCTAATAGATTTTGTGGTGTTGAATTATTTAGGAACAATACAAAACTCTTGTTGAGTAGTGATCCTTATAAATTATTATGTTTATATGGATGTTTGTTTGAATAGTTTTCAGTAGGGAAATAAATTTTTAAAAGGAGGAGAAGTTTGTTTCATTTATAAGGAAACATAAAAGAAAAATATATCACTTATTCCCCACATCTCCCTCTTAGTGATACTTGAATACAGACAGGTTAATCTCAGATCAATGGTAAGTTCTACCTCTCACACTGGAGGTGGCCCAGAAAAGTCATCAGGGAATACATCCCTAAAATGATCTACTAAAGGATATAATACAATGGGTCATACCCCCTGATCATCTAAGAAAACACTATAATTATGGGCTATCAAATTACATAGCCCCTAATGTTCATGTCGTTATTAATATGTTTGGATGTCCCATTCTCTCTTATGCATGGGGATACTGCCTTACAGTGATGTAAACATCACCCTAAGATGATAGCAATCAATATGATCTTGATAGGGAACTAACCTATCCATCTTGAGGATTACATAAAACCCTATTATATCAAGAATGAATATCTTCCAAATAAACATACATCTTCCTATATAAAGTGGAAGACCCTTAAAAATTCATATGCTCTCAGATCGGATACCTAACGGGGTATCAAGCATCATCACACCATAGAAGTGTTCTATATTGAGGCCCATACTATCCATAATCATCTCAGATATAAAGGAATATGATACGCCTATGTTAAATAAATTAGGAACTAAATTAGAGGATACTATAATAGTACCTCTAACTATATAATGTCTGGAAATCTGCTCCTATGGAATAGGTTGTACTAAATACAACTAGCCTGTACCGTGGATCTGAGTCATAACCTGACTACCCTGAGAAAGCCTGATCTGTTGGCACTGAGAATCATGAGTAAAACTACCACTTCCTTGACCACTACCTTAGCCTGAGCATCAGGTGGTATTCTAGCTACTTTCCTGATGAGATACTACATGCTCCACTCCAGAATGTGGAGTAGGTGTAGATCTGTGATCATTAGGCTCTGATGGAAAGGTCTTATAGAAGTGATGGATATTACCCAACATGAAGCAACATATGCATTCTAATGGATCACACATACACTATGGTTAATATTCCCTGACTTCCTATACTAGTGACAGATAATGAAGCTATTTATCTGAGCTTCTAGACTACTGCTACCCCCATGAGAAACCTCAAAACAATTCTTACTACCAATAGAAGAATAAATCTTCATACTAAACCACCATGTTTCCCACCATCAGCTTCCCCCATATTTCTCTTAGTGATAAGGGTTTGAGTGACTATCTAATAAATAGTAGTCATCTTGAAAACGCTGACCTGTGATTGGAAGGATTATACCATAACATCCTCAAATTTCTTGGCTATCAAAAGATCATAACTAGATAACATAGGGGAAAAATGATTAATCTCATTAAAATGAGTAGAATATTCTATAAAAAACATGGATCTCTACTGTAAGTTCATAAAATCTCTTTCCTAGTCAACCTTATAGTTTGTGGGAAGAAGTAGTCAAAAAAGATCACCTAGATGTCTAATCAAACCGTATATTTATGTTGGTATTTATGGGTAAAGACATAGCACTATCAACTAGAAGAATATTATATCATATAAATATCACATTTGAATCTACAATCTGGAGGCGTCTCTAGATGATGAAAGATAGAAAGCATGGACTTGATCTATGACTTAGCAACATGTGGTCCACCATCCCTCGAAAAGGTGTGATTTTTATACTGATAAAACTCCCCAGTCAACTCTTTCAATGTTTGGGTAGTTAAAGTAACACCTTACATACTTTACATCATGCAGAAGAAACCCTCTTGAAATTGGGAATTAGTTCCCACATTAGGAACAATAGGTAGTTCCATAAGTGTAAATTTAAGAGGAATCACTAGTGGCTTAGGGTCTACCACCTTTTCTTAAGGGTCATCCCTACCTTTAGGGCATACAATATGAGGATTTCATGGCGGAATGATACTACAATTATAAACTCATGCCACAAAAAAATAATTAAATATTCAAGAGGTCATAGATATATATCTTGGATCAATACATATCCTTCCTATAAAAATATCACAACTCTCTGACTGCTCCAAAATCTAGGTCTATATGGAAAGGAGAGAACATATCAGGCTATAAGAACATAAGAGAAACCCCATATACCCCATACTAGGGATGTTTTAAGGTCTAAGTCTTGTATCATACATATAATATGACCATTTCAATATACAAGTCATTTAAATTTTAAATTTTTTCTCAATTAAGTGTTTAAATATATTTAAATGGTTTAATTAGATGAATCTTTATTTAAAATATATAAGGTCCCATACACCTTATAAATTTCAATGTGGTTTCAACATAATCATAACCATAACACATTCCATCCCATGCGACCAATGATCCATGGATCAATGTTTCATAACTGAATACTCATGGTTTCTTCTTTAACATATGTAGGGGAACACTATTAGGTTAATGAAGACACTTTAAGATTAAATTATATTTCCTTAGTCCTATAAGAAATGTTAGCACATCAAAATATAAAATAATGAGTCACCAACTATATGTGATAGGCAAGGGAATGTTGAATGTAAATGTGTCATAAAAAAAAACACAGAACATAATTCCTATTATGTCTATAATGATTCATGTAATGAGAACCCATATTTCATTGGGCCAAAGTAAATTAAATCCCTTTATAATGACACCAATTATAATAACATTATAAAACAATCGTGTCACCCAAAAGTGAAGTTGTATCAACCATAACAAGCATAATCAATAATTGCAATAACCATTCCCAGGTAAACTGGTTTTTCCTTATATGCAGGTCATCTACGCCCAAAAATAGGATCATTAACAAATTACATTACATCCTAGTATCCTTCCTACTAACCAAACAGTATGAAAAAAGAAAATAAACCCTTTGATATCACTTTGTTACATCCCTTCCCGGGATCCACTTAATCCTTTCTTCTATCCGGTGTGTCACATAGACTCAAGCGCACCTCCTCATACGCTAGAGGCTTGCGGCTATAAGAGAGGTTCTATGGTTGTATAATGGGGAGTATATACCTTGATATCCTAGTGGAAAAACATATATAAGAAATAACCAATCAATAGTGGAAGCATATATAATAGATATTATGAAAACTGGACCAGTCTCCCATTTTAGAGGAATGTGGAACAAAAAAAAATTACTATGGAAGCCTAAAAAAATAGAAAACAATAATAATATCAAAAGGAAATAGGCTGATTAAGATACAAGATGATGCCATGTAAAGTTGATATACAAAATTGGAAACATGGGATATGCATATAAAACATTCTATACAAAACTAAAAAAGGCAAAAAATATTTCTCCACTAGTATATATAGAATATGCTTAGTCCTATTCTCCCATTATTTATAATATAAGTGAAAATAATCAAACATTTTTTAGTAAGGTGGTTTACCTTATCCAAAACTAGAAACATGTAATATACTTGAGTACCAAAGGCTTCCCATGTAGGGTGTAAGATAGATTCCCAATAGGTCAACACCAATGGTGTCTAGAAGTAATCCAAGAATTGTACATAAAAAAATTGTGTGTAGGTATAATAAAGAACAATCAAATATGAACAAGTAAATACCAGCCAACTAATCTTCCTATAGGGCACATGGTTGCCCTACCTTCTTAGGTATAGGTTGGAATGAAATTCTAATCAGTATCGATACATATATTTATATAAATAATACATATAGTATACTTATATACTATATCCACCTATATTAACTATGTATGTTAGGATCTAAGTAAGAATATACCTGGATAATAGGTGCTAGATAGACCCAGGGTGTAACACAGGTGTCCATAGCCAGTCTAACGAGTTGGTAGGATCAAGAAAATGGTACATGCCGTAAATCTCATAATGAATGTGAGAATTCATACTCAATACTTGAGATAGGTTGGGTGATACATCATACTCAACACCCAATAATGGGGGAATGTGACCAAGATAAGAAAAATAATGGTGAGATACATCATGCTCAACACCCAATGTAAGGAAGCATAAGCACCATTCTTAAAAGAATATTTAACCATCGTTCCATATCCAATATCAAATGTGTAATCATAATAATATTAGTATCACGTGGGATCACCACTTAACATCATTATAATCAAGTCCCATATATAAATGGGTGCTATAATTTGTATGATCAATATAATAAAATAATGCATAAATAGGAAAAACCTTGCCAGCCATTATTATTTATTTAAATTAATCCATTTAAATTATTTAATCAAAGAAACCAAACATTAAGATAATACATCCAACATACACAATCAATTTAATTAATCAAGAGAAATTGAATTAAAAATTTCAACCACGATTTTGGAAGGTGCTATGATCAATTCTAAAATTACTTTCAAGGGGGAAAATCCATTTAAAATCCAATATAAAATCTTAGAAGGTGTTTGGTACATTTAAAAAATTATATTAAAGATGAAAATTAATTTATAATACCCAAGTGGGTGGATATAGTTGAGGTTATCATCCTCTAACCACCTATAAAGGATCAACTAGAGACTAGCATCATGCCTGCATCAATTTAAAATCAAGGAACTCATTTTAAGGAAATCCATGGCCATAGATGGAATGTGTCACAATGGCATGGCTATGGAAACATTATAAATTTTAGGGAAAATAACTATACCACCTACCTTATGGTTATGGATGACTATTTATCCAATATCAACTTTAGATTTGAAGTATACCATAAGAAATCATAGAACATTACAATTCCCTACGAATAGGTCAAAAGAGATATCCCCAAAATATCATAATAGAAATTAAGATAAAATCAAATATTAATAATGAGGATTTGAGTGCTTACTGATTGTAATCTAATGCTTCTGATGGTTCTGGATTCGATGTCAACATTTAGGAGTTATCAAGGAACCTTCGTAGGGGAGGAAGAGTTCTCATGGAGGATAAGGGAGAGATTATATGATGGAACTGAGAGGATAAGAAAGAAAATTAATTTTAAAATATCATTAAGTAAAAAACTAGTCACTTTATCCAAAAAATTAGGGGTTCATGGTTTGGCCGTATGGTTTGGAAAAATCATGTGAAAACTGTGCTTCCTTCACTGTCTATAGAGGGGCCTCGCACAATTAAGGCGCATGGTTTCCCTAATAATGTGAAAATCATCTGAAAACCCACTATCAATATTTTCTACAATTTTTAATGGGATCTGCCCTCAGTTCATACGGTTGAAAATAAATCATGCAACCCCTTCTTCTCAAAAGGTTCCCACACTGTTACCCCACACTGGTAGTACTAATAATTCGGTAATTGTGCCACATACCATGTTTTCCCATTTTCCAAAACTCAAATCACTAAAAAATCCCAAAAAAACTCTTGGGACTATCTTAGGATATATTTCATGTCTACCAAGATAAAAAAGGATTCAAATACAAAAATAAACAAGCCATACCATTGTGAAAATCCTGGTTATTACAAACATCCCGACCCAGATTCCACTAAACTGGTGCCCCAAGTTAGTTCACCATAAGTCCTCAAGAACACCACCTCATAATCTAGAGGATTCCAACTAATAGTGGGGGTATAAGGTGGAAATATAAGAAGACTATAACCCCATATCATGGTGCACAACCAAAATTAAATAACGAAACCTCGAACACATCGGAGTACATGGAATTAATAAATAAAATGGAATAGAATCAATCTATAATAAAATGAAATACTGTAAAGGATCGAATAAACATGTCATACATATAAAAATGATCACCCACTGGGATGATCACATATAAAAAATAAATATTTTTAAAATAAATACATCATACCCTAATTCCAAATCAGATCCATGTCACATACCTGGTCTCTAGTACCTTTTTGTGTTTATTCAACCCGATCGTCAAACTCTATGTGAGGAACTTACTTAATATGGAAATCCTAGTCCTTATTACTATTCAATATGAATTCGTGCTTAACTTGAAAGAAGAAAAAAGGTTATAACACACACCGAGGTGAATGTATAGGGGTGAGAAAAGAAATCTCAGCAGACCACCCGAAACAGTAGACTTATAACCTTTTGGCATATGTTCATGCTAATGTAATATTCTAAGACTAGCCAAAAATATCATAAATAAATGTAAATAAAACCAACATCAACCCTTATATCCATGAATCTGATCTTCCATACATGATTCATCCATTACAGGGGTGTCTCTAAACATGCCTTGATGACCCAACATCACAATTAACATATGTTCTCCACATCCAATGTTTCCCTAATCATTTCCCTTAAAATTTGGAACCTTTCCCTGGAATGTCCTACTATACAAGTTCCTAAACAATGGAATCCCCTATCATCACCTCATGAATCCATTTTTTATCTCATTCTTGGTATCTAGATTCATCTTTCCCTAGTACTCATATCATGATAGAGTAAAACCATTACCCAGAATGTGAGTCTGAAATCTTACCCACATATTTAAAATGATAGTTCAATAAGAATCAATCTAGCAGGTAAACAATAAAAAAATTCTTAAAGCATAAATCCATAAACTAAACCACAGAATCAGATCTTTAGTTGAAAATCCCATTATACATGGTATACGATCATTTCATAGAGCATTAGTCTAGAACATAATCCATAAAGTATACTATTATTGTATAGGTAATCTGTATGAAACCCTATCCATATATTATACTCCCCATGTCTAGAGAATCAATTCAAAATATAACCACATAAATGGAATTCCATGTCCACTAACCTCATCCATGTATATGAAAGGTCATGTCCACTAATCTCATCCATATAAAAAGAAAAAAACATGATTGAATATTTGGTCTCGTACCCAACCAAAAATAAACTATTGGTACTAATATAGACCATTAAGTCTAACCACTTTCAACCATATTAGCCACATGGTAATAAACCAACAAAAATAGAAAATATATCAAGGGCTGGTCAAACACCCATTCTTATGATCATATATTAGCATCATCGACTCACACGTAGTTTTGGGTCCCAAGGGAACATCTGCAACCATTACTACTGAAACACATGCACCCTCTCAGGGTCAGTCTATCAATTGGTCACCCACATGGACCTGTAGGTTAATATGTAAACAAAGGCATCCCTATTTTAATCATCAGAAATAGAACTATAGTGGTGGAATCCCTCTTGGGATCCTCTAGTTCAGAACATAATCAGAGACATCACTCTCCCACTCCTTGATAAAAACCAAAATATTAGGCCAACACTCATCTCTTTAAGGCCATGCATCCCACAAACTAGTCTCTATCATGTAACACCCTCATATACCAAAAATGTAATAAGTACTCCTAATGGATATGGTATCATGAAAAAACCCTTTCCAACTCACACTAGATTGGACTGTACACCCAACCTATCCACCACCTCGAGTTTCAACTCAATCCTACTAACCTGGTACAATCCCATTCGAACACTAATCAAGGCCTCTGATAAACTCATGTTATGTCCTCCAATCATTATCATGACCATCAATAAGGTCTCATACCATGACTATATATTTTTATATAGTTGAAATTACATTCTTGAGGAAAAAATCTCTATCACAAATTAATTTACCCAAATACCCTCTTAAAAGTCCTCAAAATCCTCCAAGTAATCCATAAACTCATTCTTCATGGAAAACACATAATACAGACTCTTGCTGCCTCTAATTCCAAATATGTGGTGAAAAACCACCAAAAACCCTCAAAATGGAGCATTGTGGTAGTACACAACATGTACCCTAAGTACATGACATCTACTCTCAAAACTCCAACCAAGAAATGTACTTCAACATGGCCTTGGTACACCCAAGGTCTGGCCATGTAACACTACATACCTATAATAAACATGAGGTCTAGATGTGTACTACTACATGACCATGTCTTACCATGGGTTTGACTATATAATTATACAAGACCATATCCATCTAAATGGGATATCTTCCCATGTTCTCGACCAAATGACCATGTCCCTCAACATTCCATGTATCTCAACTACATAGTATGCATTCATTAAATTACAACTTCCCTAGTACTCTCCCACAAGGCCATGTGAAAGATCAAGAAATTTTCTAGAGATGTACTGATCTTGATTTTAGTTACTCTTTTTCCTTATGTTGAGTAATTTTCATTTGGGTTTTAACTTAGGGTGTGTTTGGCTGAAAATTTGAGAAAAAAAGAAACAAAGAGGGCAATGCACTATTGGTACATGGTTGTGGAAAACTATACGCCCCAACCCAAAAAACTATGCAACCATGGTTAGAGGGGAATTATACAGTTGACACATTGGTTTTTAAAACATGCTCACTATTAGGAGTAATCGTGCAACCTGATAAAATAGGTGCATGGTTTAGGCACACGTTTATGGAAAACCGTGTGCCCCTACCCTGCAAAACATGCGTGGGAATTAAAATTTCCCAAAATTTGTTTTAAAATATCACAAACACTACTAATTAACCCAAAATAACCCTATTAAACCATAGAAATTCTTACACAAATTTAGAGCCTCACAGATGAATTAAAAGCCTTCCCGACCTCTGTTCTTAGAGATTTGAATCCCAGATCGAAGATCTTCACCCCTCCCAGTAAGTGAATCCTATCTCACTTGGTTTCCTATTCCTCTTCCTTTATTATCCAATCCTAGAAATTTTTGTTCTTAATGTTTTAATTATATCTAGATCTAGGATTTTATATCTATATATAGAATTAAATGGTCTTGATATATTTGATCTTGATTTAGGGTTTTAGATCCATATATCATTTTATATTGTTTCACCACTAAAATTTTAGGGGGGTTTTTTGTTGGGGGATCATTTTTCAATGAATTGAGGTAGGTGGTCAATAATTTAATTTACAATGTCTTGGTTGAAATTATGTGTATTTAACTATATAATTTATATTATATTTTTAGAAATTTATTTTCTTATATTTAATTATTTAATTTGTTGAATTAATTTATTAAGGTGAAATGTGAAATTAGGGTTATTGGAATTTTAGATTATGAGTAATTAATTTTTAAACTAAATAATAAGATAAATGGATTTTTAAACTGATTAATTAATTGATGAATTGATTAGGGATGATGTAATAGTGGTTTTAATAATTAATTGTTTAATTAAATATAGGATAATGAGATTGTGAATTGAATAATTAATTGATGAATTAATTATGGGATTATTGGAATAGTGGATTTTTATTAATTAATTGGGAAATTAATTAAGGTAATTGATGTGATAAACTTATTATTTAATTAGTGATGATATTTAGAAGATTAATTAATGGTTAAGCTAATTAATAATATTTAGTTGATTAATTAATTTTTGAGTTAATTAATGAGATTGATTAGATTAATTAATTGTTGTGTTAATTAATAAGATTAATATGATTAATTAATTTTGAGTTAGTTAATTATAAAGAGATTATTAAGTAATTTTTGAGTCAATTAAAGAGATTATGATGATTAATTAATGAAATGACGAATGGTTACAATGGAATTCGTATGAGAACTGAAATCTAAAATGGATACAATGGAATTATGTGATATGAAATGTAATTTTCAATGGTAAAAATGGAATTCTAAGATAATACATGAGATATATAATGGTAATAGTGTAATTCTGGGATATTAGATATCTCACTGATTGTTTAGACTCTAGCATGAGCCAAAGAAAGTATTGAGGATAGAGTGTACTCAGAAAGCCAGGGAATTTATGTGGTTACATAAATAATAATTTGATAATGTGATAATTATTTATTTTTTCATTTTTATTATTACTTTATACAACTAAATACAATTTAATAGATATTATTTTAGACACCATTGGTGGTGGCCTACCGAGTTTTACTCACACCCTACTCGAGCTGCCTGATTTGTTCCCAAATATATTACATGGTTGTAGGACATGTTAAGGGAAATGGACCTATGTTAGATGATTGATTTGGGGATGCAGAATGGATGAGGGAACATGATGTCATTTGGGACCCACTTGGGAGTTGTTAGTTTCTTTACTTTGAGTTTACATTTTTGAAACTGGACACATATTTTGGCATGGAATATCTATTGTTTAGTTTTGATATTTTATTCCATTTTTTATCTTGTTACACTGGTATTGTTCTAGTTTTGATATCATTTAGTTATTCAGTTGTTATTTTTTATTTATTTCTGTTTGTGTATTACTCTGATGGAAGAGGGTATAGTCTCTCCATGATCTATGTTAGGCCATCACTACTAGTCAGAAGCCTCTGACATATGGGGGGGAGGTCATGTTACTAACCATCTTGGGGAACTGGCATGTCGAACCTTGGATGAGATTTTACAAAGTGGTATCAGAGCCCATTTTTTATTTTCTGTTATATTAATATTTGTTAAATGTAGAAAAGATATTAGGGAGAGTTGGGCATTAGACATGAGTTTGTGCATGGAAGTTTCAAACCCATGTATAGGGAAACCCTAGTACACAGGTTTGGATTACTATTATTGATGTGCGTTGTTACAATTTAATATTATTTCACCTTTGGTGATGCACTTGTTGTGTGGTGTGATTGTTGTTTTTGATATTTTCTAATAATTGACTCATGTCTTGGTATAGAATGAGATTTGAGTATGCATGAATCATTTTAGGCACTTAGGATTATTTTTTATATCCATCAATTTAGGAACGCATAGGAAAATGAGTTATGGGTAAGTTGTTAAACTTGAAATTTTTTTCCTTTCTTGTGAAATTGAACCAAAATAGCTTCTAATATAAAATTAAAAGTTATAAATAATGCAAGATGAGAATAATTTGGTGTCTAAATGAGAAAGTTCAATTATGAAAACAAGTTGCCCTTTTTTACCCTTGACCTAGATGTATGATGGTTAAGGGTAGATTATTCACCACAATTTTTACCATGACGTGGGGTTTGGGGAAAAAGAATTGTTTTTCCTTAATGTGTTTTCTATAAATGTGTTAATGTTAAGAAAATTATCCTAAGGTCTATTTTTGGATTACAGAGTTATGCCTCCCTGATGACTCTTTTTGAGATGATGATAAGAGGACATGGATGGAGATGATCTACCATAAGTGGGACCTGAGGAACCTATAGTGTCGGGAGAGGATGTTGGAGAGAGGTTTCGGGAGAACTTTTCCTGCTTCATATAGTTTAGGGAAAGAGACTCATGACATGTTTTAAGATCATTTCTAACATGATGAGGGATTTTTAGTTGAAACACTATCTGAATTATTCTAGATAAGGTGGAAATAAGGGAGATGAGTTCTGTATTGAGTCCATCCATACTATACTTGACCACATGGAGACTCCTACTAAGAATAGAGTTGAGTTGGTATGTTATTTTCTATGAGGATCAATGTAGTACTGGTGGGATGTTCAGGATCTGACTGGACAAGATGAAGGAATGTTATTAAAGGACTTCTTGGAGAGGTTCTTGAAGAACCTATACTTAGAGATGCTGATATAGGAGAGAGTAACTGATTTCATGAGATTGACTCAGGGGTGTATGTCTTTGATGGAAAATGTTAGACTCTTTATGGATTTGAAGTGCTTTTCTACAACATTGGAAACATATGAGGAAACTTCATAAAAATGATTTCAGGAAGGAATTATATGTGAAATTAAGTCCCATGTGAACATATTAAATATTAATAAGTTTTTAAAAGAAGTAAATCAGACTCTCATATTTGAGGGGATCCTAAAGAAGGCTTCCAGTGTATGATAGATTATCACCGTTGGATGATCAGGATGTGCTTATCATGAGAGAAAGAGGAATATTTTTGATAAATTGATAATGAACAGGGGAAAACTGAGTGGTTGAGGGGAGAAGTCAGTTTTATTAGACCATTATCTAGCGATTTTACACCAGTGTGATAGGATATGACACTATTATAGACAATGTCAATGACCAAAAGTGGAGTGATGATCTTGCGAAAATATGGGGCATCCAAAAAATTTTGGTAGGACCCCATGAAAAACGGGTAATAATGGGGTAGCTAGATTGAATCAGAGAGTAGAAAAGAGGATATTATACACTATATTAGACTGAAAATTAATGTTCTAATAGCCATGGAAGTAGATATAGTGTACACCGTACTTATGGTAAAGATCACATGTATCATAAGGGCCGTGCAACTCTGGGGATTCAGATTGCATCATAGGGAAGAGGAGTAGGATAGTTCCATGAACTTAATCTTACATTGGTAGATATTGAGGCTATACCATCAATAATAATAGGCACTATTATTGTAGATTATAAATTATATAGTTCATTATTTGATACTAGTTCCTCTAATTCGTTTATTTATGTGCAACTAGAAAATGGTTTGAGCCTGGTGGTGGAGTTTTGAGTGGGGTGTTAATGATAGATACACTATTGGTAGTACTATCTAGGGGAATCTAGTTGTGAAAGGGGTGTTGTATTGATGTTAGAGAGTATCATTTTCTATGGGATCTCTATATCCTAGAAATGTCAAACATTGACCAAATTTTGGGTAAGGACTAGATAGTAGCATACCAAGATCATATTGATTGTTACAAGAGGAGATTTACTTTTAAATAACCTAAGGGTGACCATTACATTCATTGTGGAGACTGAGATATCTATGAAGGATGAGAATAGAAAATCAATTAGTAATTAAGAGATCTCAAAGCCCAAATTTCTTGTATAATTATGTATGAAGGGGGTGTGAGACATGATGTCCTTCCACTAGAAGTGGAATAGTTTTAGGATGTGTTTTCTGATGACTTATCACAGTTTCCATCTAAAAGAGACATGAAGTTTTCTATTTAGCTCATGCTAGGAGCTGAACAAGTTTCTATTCCACCATACATTATTGAACCAACAGAGTTTTAAAATATCAAGACTCAGATGGAAGATTTGATAGATAATGGGGTTATCCATTTGATCATGTCACCTTAGAGACCACCATTATTGTTTGGAAATAGGATGATGGGGCTCTTCACTTCTGTTTCAATTTTCATAAGTTTAATCAGACGAAAGTGAAGAACTGATATCCTCTTTCATGAATCAAGGACATTTATAACCAATTGAGATGAGCCAGTGTATTTTCAATGATTGACTTGAGATTAAGGTATCATCATTTGAGATTTTGAACTTTTGAAATATCGAGGACTAATATTAGAAGATGGTATGCCCTATATGAGTTCATCGTAATGTCATTTGGGTTGAAGAACACACCAGAAGTGTTTATGGCATTGATGAATAGAATCTTTCATCCATACCTAGATCAGTTTGTGGTAGTGTTTGTGGATGAATTCTTGTGGTAATACATGACTCATGACCTTTATTCCCAACATCTTGACAACATAAAAAGTATACTAAGAGATAATTTTATATATGCCAAGCTATCTAGGTGTTAGTTTTGGATTGATTAGGTACACTTATTGGGTCACATCATCTCATAGGAAGTTGTGTCTATAGACCAAGAGGAAGTATAAGTAGTGGTTTCTTGGGAGCATCCTAAGAACATTTTTGACATCTAACTATATCTGAGTTTATATGGATATTATCATAGGTTCATCTAATACTTATCCCGATTGGAAGTTCCACTTACAGTCTTGAATAAAAAGTGGATAAAATTTTATTAGTCGGAAGCAAGCAAAAATTACTTTTAGGAGTTGAAGAAGTACTTGACATCATCATTGATCTTGATCCTACCCAAGACAGGTGAGGAGTATATTATTTATTTTAATGATTCTAGGATCTAACTTGGAGCTATTTTGATTCATAGAGATTGAGTTTCTACACCTGGGTCTCGAAATTTGTGTCCACATGAATGAAACTACCATACACATGAAATTGAGTTGGATAAAGTTGTTTATTCTTTTATGTGTTGCTGGAATTATCTATTGGGATAAAATTTTACTATGTATATAGATCAAAATATCTTAAAGTATATCTTTTCATAGAGATACTTGAATCTCTGAAAAAAATTATGGAATGAGTATATTCATTCTCTGTATTTTTAACTATCATATATTTTTGGGAAAATGATACAATGTGAATGGTTCTTTGAGCAGAAAAAATTGGAGTCTAGTTTTTCAAGAGTCACATGTTGAGTAGAAAATGATGAATCTACTAGTAAAGATGCATGTGGTGGTTCAGGAGTGTTAGGAGAGGATGAATCTCATATTAGTTACGGTTGAGTCTACATATTAGAGACTGATTAGAGACATGTAGTATGATGATCCAAATTTCTTGTCCTTGAGGGAAATCCATGAAGACGGAGTGTCATATTCAAGTTTGATCTTAGATGAGGATGAGATCATCTATGTCAAGAATCGAGTTATTGTGACTAGAATCATGTAAGAGTAGTTGATGTTTAAATTTCATGCCTCAAAGTGGGCGATTCATCCAGGCATAACCAAAATGTACCTTGAACTGAGATAACAATTTTGGTGGTTGAGCATAAAAAAATGTGATAGACAGGTTCATGATATGATGAAACACCTCTCGGAAGGTTAAGGATAAAGAAGAATGATCTGGAGGTTTTCTATAGTCATTTCCCATTCCATAGTGGAAGTAGGATGGCATGAATATGTACTTTGTAGTTGGTCTCCCAAGGGTTCCTTGGAATAATGACACTGTTTGGGTTATTGTGGAAAAACTAACAAAGGTAGTGCATTTATTTACTATACAAGATACTTTCTTAGTGGAGCAGCTAACAGATTTGTATGTTCGGGAGATATTCCATCTGCACGGGGTTCCATATAAAATAGATTCAGATCGTGACTCAAAATTTAACTCATTATTTTGATAGTGATTATAAAAGGTTCTTGGTACTCTGGTTGCATTTAGTATAGCTTTCCACCCATAGATAGATGGCTAGTCAGAGTATACTATACAGGTTCTTGAGGATATTATTTGGGAATGTGTTATATACTTTGGCAGGTCCTGGGAGAATCACCTAGATTTGGTGGAGTTTCTTATGACAATAATAATCATTAAAATATATAGATGCAACCATAGGAGGCTCTTTATGGTAGAACATATAGATCCACTTTATGCTGGATGAAGGTAGGTTAGTCACTGTTTTTGGAAATAAGTCTCAGGTATGAGTTTTTGGAGAAGGTACAACTTATTTAGAAATGTATGGATATGAATTAGAGTAGGAAGAAGTTTTAGACTGACATACATAGATGAACCCTAGAGTTCTTATAGGGTGATCATTAGTCCCTTCAGGTGTATAAAAGGCTGTTTCACTATAGTATATGAAATAAGGGAAGGTTGGAGCCTAGGTTTGTTAGACCGTTTGAGGCTTTAGAAAGAATCGGGATGGTGGAATACAAATTGGATCTTCTAAAGAAATAAAGTGATATGAATGATGTTTTTCACATGTCACAAATTCAGTGATATCACCCCAAACATTCTCATGTGATCTATGTGGATGAGTTTTTGATCGAGATAGATGTGTCCTTTGAGGAGAATCCAATATGTGTGTTGGATCATAGAGAGAAAGTGTTGTGGGGAAAGATTATGCTTGTAGATCATGTTTTTTTGTAACATGTCCATGTTCAGGAGGAAACATGGGAGAGAGAAGCAGATATGAGGGCTCAGTGGGCCAATATTTTGGACTCAAAATCTTAGAGATACATGGGAGTGTATCTTGGGGGTGAGATGTTATACAGTGAGGAGATTTTAATATTATTACCTTTTATGAAGATGTATTGGGTTTCATTTTAGGTACTCCTTTTCCTTGTGTTGAGTAATTTTCATTTGGGTTTTAAATTTGGGTGTGGTTGGGTGAAAATTTGAGAAAAAATAGAAGAAAGAGGATAGTGAACTGTTGGTTCATGGTTAGGGAAAACCATGTTCCCCAGTCCAGAAAACCTTGTAACCCTAGATATATGGGAATTGCACAGTTGTAAGATGGTTTCTTAAAACATGTTCCCTATTAGGAGTAACAATGCACCCAAATAAAATTGGAGCATGGTTAGGGAAAATTGTTTGCCCCTTCAAAGTAAACCATGCATGGGAAATAAATTACCCCAGAAAATGTTTTAAAATTTCCCAAACCCCCATAATTAACCCAACTTTGACCCCCATTTGACCATAGATGTTATTTCATGATTTTAGAGCTTCCCAGATGGATTACAAGACTTTAAAATATCCATTCTTCATCATTTGGATCCCATATCAATGATCTGTTCCCCTCCTAGTAAGCAAATCCTATCTTTCTTAGTTTCCTATTCCTCTTCCTTTGTTATCCCATCATAGAAAGGGCTATTATTCCTATTTTTTATATCTACATATTTTATTCTATATATAGATCTATAATTAAAGGATGCTGATTTATTGGATATTTATTTAGGGTTTTAGATTTGTATCTTGTTCTATGTCATTCTGTTAATCAAATTTTGGGGTTTTTTGTTGGGCTATCATTTATCAACGAATTGGGGGTTGGTGGTCAATAATTTAAATCCAAAATTCTTGGTTGCAATTGAGTGTATGTAATTGTGGAATTTCTATTATATGTTTACAAATTAATTTTCTTATATTTAATTAATTAAATTGGAGAATTAATTAACTGGGGAAAATTACGAAATTAGGGTTATTAGAATTGTAGATTATGAGAAATTAATTATTGAATTAATTAAGAGGATAATAAGATTAGGAAATCAATTAATTAATTGATCAATTGATTATGGAATGATGAAATAGTGGTTTGAATAATTATTTTTGGAATTAATTATAGGATAATGAGATTATGAATTGAGTAATTAATTCATAAATTAATTATGCTATTATTGGAATGGTAGATTTTGAATAATTATTTGGGAAATTAATCAATTGAATTGATGTGGTAGACTAATTTTTGAATTAGTGATGAGATTGAGAAGATTAATTATGGTTTATTTAATTAATAAGATTTAGTAGATTAATTAATTGTTGAGTTAATTAATGAGATTTAGTAGATTAATTAATTATTTAGTTAATTATTAGATTGATATAATTAATTAATTGTTGAGTTAATTAATGAGATTGAGAAGATTAATTAATTTTTGAGTTAATTAATGAGATTGAGATGACTAATAAAATGATGAATTAATTAATTTAATGATGAATGGTAAAAATTGCATTCATATGAGAATTGAAGTCTAGAATTGTAACAATGTATTTATGGGATATAACATGTAATATAGAACGGTAAAAAATGAATCATGATATAGGACTTGAGATATAGAATGGTAATAGTGTATTTCTAGGATATGAGATTTGTAGAACCTCGGGACACCCTAAGATGGGAGGGGTGAATTAGGGTGTCACCTTTTTCTTTTTAAAGTATCTAATCTTGTTCCCACATTGGTAGGAATGTGTTAAACCAGTATGATGGATAAGAACAACAATTAAAAAATCACATGCAAAGAGACCACACAACACTTTTACTTGGTTCTCCACAAAGGGCTACGTTCAAGGAGCATACACTGAAAGTGTGTCGGTTATACCAAAATCCACTAATCTTCATAGTTTTGGAGTACAAGAGTTCAGATAGAATCACTCTATGCCAGACACACTGCCATTACAATAATTCAAGGATAGATCACTATGTCCCTTAGAACACTTCTATCGACCCCCTTGCTCAATACCATGGGAGAAGTCTTACTCAGTTTATTGACTTGAGGGTCTCTTCAACAAATTTGATTTAAAGTCTTTGTCTTAGTCCAGTATGAGACACATCTTGCATCAAATTCATGAATTGATGTACTTGAAAGCACTGAACAAAAAAACTAGATATTCAAAACATGTAATCATCTTACACTAACAATTGCGTGCAACACCTACCCTATGTGCGCAAAATCTTACTTTTGTGCACAAGATTTACCTTTGCACGTAAGATCCACTATTTGCATGCAAGATTTCCTTTGGCATGAAAGATTTTCATTTCAAACAGAAATCTTTTTCACAACTACAACCTTTACATGAAACCTCAACTTTTCTGCTCAAGTTTAACTTTTTCGTGAAATGTTTAAGTTTTCACATACATCCTTTTTTGTGCAATTTTTATGCGCATCAAAGATCAGATCTTCTCTAAGTATTCAGATACCCTGAATGAGGTGAGTCACCTCTTATTTATAGGCATCACTGATCCCTGCATGAAAAACCCACTGTGTCGTGCAAAAACTCCCATTCTGTGCACAATTATTTTCGTGAACATATCCATATTTTCTTACACCTCATGCCTTTTCCATTTTTCAGCATTTTGATCCCGAATCACCATTTGTACGAAAATTATAATCTAGTTTCACTATTGCACGCAAAACCAATGTATCCCATATTCCATGTTTTTTGTGAACCACTTAAATCTTTCGTGTACCTTATTTTTTCAAAAACACATCTCTCAATTTTCCGATTCTTGGGCCCAAAAATTTGGAAAACTTTTGAAAATGGTGCCACCTTCAGTAATATTTCCTTCTTGAACTATATAATCCCTTTACTAGAAATATTTCTAAACATCCAAAGAGGATTTACAACAAACACAAACAATACTCCATTTCCAGCATCGGTCGTGGTTCCAACAACCTCCCCTTTGGATTTTTTTGGCAATCTATAGATAAATTTAATAGTACACCAGCCACACTCAAAACATGATACACAATAGTCAACTCATCCAACACTCTAAGTCTATGGGAGTAATTCTCGGTGTAGGAAACAAGGGGAAGCTTGAATTGGGTTACCGTGTTTTGGAATTCTTAAAAAATTCACAAGCTATTCTCTTATTGTGTCACAGAAGCATTACATGTCTTGAATGTATTTCTTCTACTCTTAACAATGGATTGTAATCGTGTCACAAAAGCATTACTTGTCCTAAATGTATTCTTTCTCCTCCTAACACTGGATTCTCATCGTGTCACAAAATCATTACATGTCCTGAATTTATCCTTCTCCCCCATTGAAAATAAACCCAAAGATCAATATTTATTCATTATATAGCTCAAAACACACTCCCCTTAGATAGTATCTCCCCCATAAACATGCATCACATCCAAAAATAGATTGAAAATAGTTAACATAACTAGGTAGAGGTGATAAAACGTATCCCACTCATGCACTTGGAGGTGGTTGAACACTAAGGTTCAACCGATGTTTTTCAAACAAATCCATTGACATAGGATTTGTCATAATATTAGCCACTTGCTCATCTATTCCCACATGTTCCATGTTGATCAAGACTTGTTCAACCTTTTCCTTGATGAAGTGATATCTAATTTCAATATGTTTCATACGAGAATGCTGAATAGGATTCTTCATAAGATCAATTGCACTCTTGTTATTACAGTAAATCACCATTGGTTGTTTTACCTTAGAATCTATGTCAGTCAGTTGCCACTTCATCTAGAGTAACTGAGTGCATGCCTTTATAGCAGATATATATTCATATTCAGTAGTACTAAGAGATGAAATCTCCTATTTCCTTCACAACCAGCACACACACTTCTTTATAATCTAAAATGCTCCACCACTGGTGGATTTTCTGTCCACTACTTCCCCATCCCAGTCAACATCCAAAAATGTAGATAATTCATTATCTTTTCCCACAGAAAAGAGTAATCCATAATTTTGGGTACCTTGAATGTACCACATGTTTCGTTCAACTGCCTCCATATATTCTTCCTTTGGATTACTTTGAAAGAAGGCTGCTAAACATGTTGGAAAGACAATATCTGGTCATGTCACTGTCAGGTACAATAAGCTTCCAATGATTCTCCTATACATTTTTGGATCTATATACATCCCATCCTAATGATTTATAAGTTTTGATCCAACTTAAATTAGAGTCCCCATTGGTTTGGAATCTTGCATATTAATTTTTTTAAACAACACATTTTCATAATTTTCTTGAGAAATGAAAGTGAAATCCTTATTCTGAATCACCTATAGCCCTAAGAAGTATGTGAGTTTTCCAATCATAGACATTTCAATTTCTGGATTCATGTGATTAGAAAATTATTTAACTAATCCCTTCCTACTACTGCCAAAGATAATATCATCCACATAAACTAGCACTATGAACTGATCTTTTTAAGAATTCTTCACATAGTGATTGTGATCAACTCCTCCTCTTTTGAATTTCAGCTTCTTGAGATGAGAATCTAGTCGAGAGTACCATGCTTGTGGTACCTGATTTAAACCATAGAGTTCCTTCTTTAGTTTTTAGACATTCATTTCATCATTACCAAGAAAAAACCCCATGGGTTGTTCAATGTATACTTATTCTTCCAAGACTCCATTTAAAAATATTGTCTTGATGTCCATTTGATAGACATTATATCCTCTTTTGATTTCCATGGCAAGAAACAACCTGATTGACTCTAGTCTTTCTACTGGAGAAAATGCCTCTTCAACATCAATTCCTTAAAATTGTGAATATCCTTTACAGACAAAATGAACCTTATTTATGATCACATTTACATGTTCTTAAAATTTGTTCTTGAAAATCCAATAAGTTCCAATTGCATTGTGACCTTCAGGTATCTTGACAAGATACAAAGTTTGATTTTTTTTTCAATATGATCTAACTATACATTAATTTATTTCACCAAAGACTCATCCTTTGCAGCTTATTCAAATGAAGATGGTTCCACAACTGACAGAAATGCTGATTTTGAATTATTCCTCATTTTCCTTGTCTATGTAGGTGCATTAAAATCCCCAATAATGTTGAACTAATCAATCTCCACTCTTTGATTTCTCCTATGGGGTTTGATCAAATTCTCTCCAGCTATGGAATCCTCTTCTGAATCTTATTTATGATTCAGCATCATAATGTGTCTTCTGAGAGTTTTGTACACCTTCCTGCAACTCTGTATTATCCTTTGTTCCATGTTCAAATTCTTTCTCATTTTCTATCACATTAGCCTAAGAATTCCTTGAAGAATTCATGTTTTTATCTTCAATGATTTTAACATCACTGCTTTCCAAAATTATTACCAAGAACATATTGAAACACTTCCAGGCTTTGCTATTCATTGAGTATCCTAGAAATATTACTTCATCTACATTGTCTCCATACTTCCCTTGATTTACTTCTTTTTTTACGATGAAAGATTTTCTTCCAAAAGAACAAAAATATTTCAAAGTGGGATTCCTTACATTCCAAAATTCATATGGTGATTTTGTCTCACCCATATATATCCATGTTTAATTTTGAATATACACTATAGCTTGAAATACCTCTTTCCAGTAATGTCGAGGAATATGACTCTCGATCAGCATAGTTCTGGCCATGTTGTTTACCTGTCGATTCCTATGCTCAACAACTCCATCGCGCTATAGAGTTCTCACAGTAGCCACCTCACGTTTTATCTCATGATTCTCTAGGTAATTTTCAAATTCAATGGATGTGTATTCCCCTCTATTCTTATATCGTAGGAATTTTATCTTCCATCTAGTATCATTATTGGAAATTTGTTGATAGGTTTTCATGCAATCAATAACTTTTCTCTTCCTGTGTATAAAGATCACACATAATATTCTATTGTAATCATCTATGAAAAGAACAAAGTACCTTTCTCTATGTATTCAAGAAATATTTATCAGCCCACATACATCTTTATGAATGAGATCAAAGATATTATATTTTCTTTTATTCTTTGGCAGGTAGGAACTGTAGCCTAACTTCCCTCACATATAGGTATCATAGATCTTTTCTCATTCATGCTTCAGATTAGGGATATCCATGACAATATTCATCTTAGATATCATTTCAATGTCTTGCTAGTTGATGTGCCCCAATATTTGATGCCACAAATTGTTTTCCTCTTCAACTGTAATGTAGAAAATGTTCTCTTTGTTTTCTATTGGATATAAGTTTCCATCTATTCTATAGCCTTTTATAAGTGAATTCCCTATCTTTCCATTGATAGTGAAGCCTTTCTGATTGAAAGTAACTATAAGTCCCGAGTCACAGAGTTGACTCATGCTGAGGAGATTATGATGTAGGCCATACACATAAAGGAAATCAATTTTCTTTAGCTCAATATTAGCTATATCATTACTTCCCATTCCTTTGATTTTTAGAGCTCCATCATTACCAAACTGTACTATTCCTTAAACCATCCACTAGACATTCTATAACAAGTCTGCATTACCTATCATTTGAGATGAATAAAATCCATCAAGAATCTTGCTGTTGTTGTTTTTTTATCTCTGAGGGCTACCTATAAAAGGTTGTATTTTTCAATTTTTTACTTTTCTTTCCATGATATATTTAATTGAGTGTTGGGAACTAATGGTATTTCAATTCTATCTTCAATATATATGGGTTCTTAATAGTCAAAATCTTCTTCTATAGGAGAAAACCTATTTGTAATAGAAACACTATCTTGTTGATGAGAATTGACTTGTCTCAGACCTCGGTATGAGGTGTCCATAAATCCATTTATTTTAGGAAGAAGAGTAATATGGACACCTCATACCGAGGTCTGAGACAAGTCAATTCTCAAGCTTACCAAAAGATTACTTAAGTTGTAACTTGGGATAAACATTAATTTTCTAATGGTTATCTCTATATTTATCTATTGATAGTTCTGACTTTTCAATAGTATCCATCATGGAGGCATGGTTTCCAGTTTTAAATTCTGGTTCTTCTTCTTCACATAATTCATTATCATCATTTTCCTCTTTATAGACAAAACTCTTATTTTGTACTTTATTTCTATATTTGAAGTCTCTATTTTTGAAAAATATTTTATGAGGTTTATCAACATATTCAACTTCTATTTATTCATCTTAGAACTCTCTTGAGCACTATGAGGCAATGTGCCAAACTTTTCCAAAACGAAAGCAAGCTAGAGGTAACTTCCCTTTTAAATTTACCTTTTCCCTTATGAAACTTCTTGGAAATGTGAGAAAGAATTTATTTTTCTTCATAATCTTAACCACTACTGTGTTTTTATATTTTTTTTTTTTTATGTATTTGAATGTCATTTCCATGATCACTCAAGTCATAGCATCTTCTATCTTGACTCTCATTTCATATGCCACCAGGCTGCTCAACAGATCATGCAGAGAATGTTTGTAAATATATCTTTCCTTAAGGGCTGACATCTTTGCATTGTATAAGGGTGGAAGTCTTCTCAATATTTTCTTGACAATATCACCATATTTGATTTCTTTGCCTCGACCATGAGTTACACCAACCACTTTAGTAATTCGATTGAAGAAGGAGTCTGCATTCTCATCAGGGTGCATCTTAAGATCATCAAACCTGTTTCACAGTACTTGAAGTTTTTCTCCCTTCACTTTGATATCTCTTTTATATATATTTGAAAGTTTATCCCACTTATACATTGATGAGGTGAAACTCATAACCTTTATATAAATCTGATCTGAACGTGCTATGGCGAGAGCATTCTGCGCTTTAGCATCTGCATCGAGAATTTTCATGTCTGTCTTAGTCATAGCCATACCTTTTGGATCAGTGACCTATATTCCTTCCAAAATAGCACATAGGACTTCCATTCCAAGAGATCTTATATGAGATCCAATTATGTTCTTCCAAATCTGGAAATTACTTCTATCGAAGAGGGAGAATGTAAAGACCCGTAAAATTCAAGGAATTTTTTTTCTTAATTTTCTTTGGAATTTTACAAGAACGCAGTTTCTAACGGCGCCTGATTCTGAGGCCCGGTGTGCCCGAAATCATTTTCCGAAGTTTGGCTCGGGTACGTTCAGTGAACGGACGGGCGAGTTTTTCTAACTTTTGAATCGGTGCCCGGAATCGAATTCTGAGAGCACCGATGAAATCGCAGCGCCGGTATTCGCTTAGAAACGCCTCTTCCGGAGTTGCGTTTGCTCGGGTGTGGTTTTTAATTTTCGGGCTTAAAGTTAAGAAATAAAATAATTTTTCGACAACTTTATTTTATTTCACTTAAGCCACTTGGAAGCCACTTAAAGGCGGCTTGAACTGAGTTGAACCGGATGGGATGCTATCCAGAAATATCCTACCCCCTTTGTAGCATATTTGTGAGGTGGGGCCCGCACGAGCCCCGCCGTTTCTTTCCGCTAAGTAATGCACCCGCGAAAACCCTTCATTATGAAAGTCAACTGACGCGTTTTCTAAATTCTTAACAGAACATTTAATTGGGCGGTTTATTTCGTAAATTAAATGGGCTGTTTCTTTCATTGAATTAATTCAACAAATTGATGGGTCGTTACTTACCCTTTTTCGTGTGTTGGCATAATAATAAAATAAGACCAACCTTTTTCTTTTGGAGGATTACTCGTTGAGAAAGGATCCTTGAACCTTCAGCCTCCTTCGCGAAGAACGGGAAGAACGCGAAGAACGCCGAACCCGGAAATCGACGACGTGACGCCGTGATCCGCGACGCCGACAACGTTCTTCTGCGACGTCTCTTCCTCCGCGACGGATCTTCGATCGGCTGCTTGAGTTCGCCGACTCAACGCCGTGTTCCGCGACGATGCGACGCCCTTCCGCGACGACGCGACGATCTCCACCTTCCGCGACGAGCAATTTCCGCGAAGAACGCTCATGCGCGACGTCCAGCGAGGTAGGGATTTTATGATTTGGAATACCCCTCTTTATATTCCCGTGAACGATCTTTAAAAATTAAAGAACCGGAATCAAAGAAACAATTTTATTTTATTAAAATTGTTGGTTCATGTGTTGAACATTTTATATTCTCCTGGTTGTTTATCTCTAACGCGGAGGGTGCGGGTCAAACGAACACGGGCCGACGACCCTCCGTCGTTCTTCATTTTGTGCGGATTTGGCGGGCGACGACGGAACGTGCCGCAACGGATGTTTGACGATCCCGCAGTGAAGAACGAGTCCCGGGAGGAGCAATGGCGCAGACGGGAAGAGAATCGGACCACCGGAGCGATCCCGGTGGCCCGCGGAACTCGCCGGCGGCGCGGGTCGTCGGCGAGGCGGCGCCGGCAGCAGGGAGCGGCGGCGCCCCGGCGCGCCGCCGGACAGGCCGCCGCGGCTTCAGCGGCGGCGGCGGCGACACCCGCGGACCCGCGGCCGCGCGGGTCCGGTGCCCTCGGACACGGCTGAAGTCGCGTCCATGACACAGCGCGGCCCCACGCGGGGGGCCGCGGCACCACCAGGCCACGGGGCGGCGCCCCGCGCGCCTCGACCGCTCGGCCGAACCGGGCCGCGCCCTGGCCGGACCGGACCGGGTCGACCCGGTTCGGCCGACTCCCGGGGGGGGGGGGGGGGGGGGGTCGTCCCGGGCCCGTACCCCCCGTCTTCGGACGGTTTTCGTTCAAATGCCCGTATCTTGGGCTACGGGCCTCCAAACGATTCGCCGTCAGCGGCAACACGATCCTTGGATCGAGACGGTCGTTTCAGTATACTATACTCAAGGTGCACCTTCCTTTTTGGGAGCCTACGTGGTTAAAACTCCATAGTTAAGCGTGCTTGGCCTAGAGTAGTGATCAGGATGGGTGACCTCCTGGGAAGTTTCCCAGGGTGGGTGTAAGACGGAAAGGCCAATAAATAACAGACCGGGCGTCCGATTGACGCGCCGTCTGTTTCGTTGAATTCCTCTAAGTGAGACGGATCTTTTGACTTACTCCGCTCGAGGTTTGGATGCTGACGGAGTGCGGTCGGGTTGGATCGCACCGATATCCAATCGGGCCCCTGGAACGAAAAAGCCAATAACTCTCAGACCGGGCGTCCGATTGACGCGTCGTCTGTTGCGTTGAGTTCCTTTTGATGATACAGAACTTTTGGCATCCTTCACCGAGATTTGGATGCAGTTGGATAGTGGCCGGGTTGGATCGCACCGAAATCCAACCGGGCCCCTGAAACGGAAAAGCTGATATCTTTCAGACCAGACGTCCGTTTGACGAACCGTCAGCGGCGTTGGTGATCACGTTGAAAAATGGTCCCTATGAGTATACCCTATGAGTGTTCGGGGTATAGTTGAGTTACGGCCGGATTGGTTCGCACACGAAACCAACCGGGCCCCTGGGACGAAAAGGCTAATAACTCACAGACCGGGCGTCCGATTGACGCGCCGTCTGTTGCGTTGAGACCCCTATGATGAGGTGGTCCTTTGAGATACTTCCTTGCGGGAATTTGTGATACTTGGAGTATCGACCAGTAGCCCGTGGAGCGGACCCTCCCGGAGACGAGCGGGCGGAGCACGGAGACCGTGTAGCTGACTGAGACCCGACGACTACTGATCGAACGACTCAGTGTGTTAAAGAGGTGCGCTTGGTTGTAGCGGAAGACCCACGAGAGAGGTGCGCTTGGTTGTAGAGGCACATAGGAGCGCTTGGTTGTAGCGGCAGACCCACGACCGAGGTGCGCTTGGTTGTAGCGGCACATGGGAGCGCTTGGTTGTAGCGGCAGACCCACGACAGAGGTGCGCTTGGTTGTAGCGGCACATGGGAGCGCTTGGTTGTAGCGGTAGACGCACGACAGAGGTGCGCTTCGTTGTAGCGGCACATTGGAGCGCTTGGTTGTATCGGCAGACCCACGACAGAGGTGCGCTTGGTTGTAGCGGCACATGAGAGCGCTTGGTTGTAGCGGCAGACCCATGACAGTGGTGTGCTTGGTTGTAGCGGCACATGTGAGCGCTTGGTGGTAGCTGCTGGCCCGCAATACTCGATAGGTGGAGTACTACAGCAGTATTAAGTTAGTGAGCAGTACCTCGGAGTTGTGACATGATCACTGTACACTCCAGAGACGGAGCTCTTCAGCAGTTACGGTTTCGATGATGAAAATCCTGGTTTGAGCTGAGACTTTTGACCTTGTGTTTTCCTCATGATTGAGATGGGTTACTTGATAACTTAGGTATATGTATGGGCATATATCTAAGTAGAGGTTATCTGTTGAGATCTTCTTGTGGTTATCCTTGTTGGTTTTAGTGAGACCTTGAGGGTCTCGGGGTCCCTACTGAGTATCGTTATACTCACCCCTGCACGGGCTATGCCCGCACTACGTTGTGTTGGTTGCAGACGACGGACATCGTTGATCGTGGCTGAGGCTTGCAGAGCAGGACGGTACCTGGAGGTGGACCACTGGGCGGGACGTACTCGGAGCGGTCAGGTGGACCCGAGGAGCAGTGGAGGCTATCTGTACCCACCCTTGAGGTGGGATTTCCAGAGGACGGCTCGACGCTGCAGTTTTACCTTTTTAGTTGTTGTTTTTCTTTTCAGTTGTACTTTACAGTTGGTCTTGTATTTCCGGCCCCTTTTACTTTCATCACAGCTTGTACAGTTTTTACTTAGTGTTTACTTTCTGCCTGCATACTATGTGGTGCTTGTTTACTTTTCAAAGGCAATGCCTTCCATTTTTGTTGGGAATTACGCCTTGGTGCTAGTCGCCAGCCCCTGGCCTATGGAAGGCGGGCTTGGGGTAGTCACGACACGGGCCCCGAGGGCGGGTCGTGACAAATTGGTATCCGAGGTGGTCGGTTCTACTGCATACTCTAATCTTTCTTCTATGTGAAGCAATAGTGTTTAGCGTATTGAGTGTGGTTATCGGTCCAGGGAGTCCAGTGTTGGTGCGGCGGCCGACGTATCCGTACGCCAGGACCCTGACTTCCGATTTCCGACTTAATACATGAAGACATTGATTGCGTGTGTGTTTCCAGCAGTTTTTAAAAGTCATCTCAAACCAGGTCAGCTCACCAGGTTCTTATCGTTTGACCGTATCACGTTGTTTCTTTCAGGATGCCTCCCCGCGGACGACCAGCTAGGGTTCTGAGGGTTGAGCGTGGCGACAACCCGCCCAACGACGAGGCCTCGGTGCAGGGCCCCTTGACAGTTGAGGCACCGACAGTACCTCTACCCGCCGAGCCACAGATGCTTCCAGCTGCTGACGATGCACGTCGCTTGAGCGCACTGCACGGGTTCTAGCGCCAGAGGTCACCCAGGTTCCGGGGAGAGACGGACCCGCAGGTGGCTGAGGATTGGCTGGAGGCTGTGGTGGGAGTTTTCAGGCTAGTGAGGATACCAGCAGACCTACCGGTGGCCGACTCCACGACTCAAGCCCAGTTGTGCGGGGGGGGGGGGGGGAGACGGGGTGGAGTCAGAGCCAGGTGTGCCGAGAGTGGGAAGTGTTACTCCTGTGGAGGGATTGGTCACATGGCTCATGACTGTCCGACCTGCCATGCTGATGATCAGCAGTTATGTGAAGAACCTCCCAGGCGGCCATGGCAGAGGAGCTGTCCGTGTAGCTGGAGGTGGACGACGCTTCGGGGAGTTACCACCACCACCACCAGGAGGTCCACCCCAACCGCACGGAGTTGGTGGACATGGGAGAGCTCAGCTTCAGGCAGCTGAGGCCTTCGATTGTGGAGCTCTGGGAGTAGTTGGACAGGAGCGGAACTAGTGGATACGTCTTTTGTACTTCTAGTTCCTTATTGTTGTTGTTGTGTAGCGTCCTTGTAATATGAGCTTCAATAATAAAAGACGCTTACCTTTGTGATGTTTCCTTCCTGTCCTCTTTTGCGTTGTTACTAAGAGGTTCTGTTTTAGACTGTTGACTTGACCCTCACTTGTGGGACATCTACTGGAGGAGACCCAGTTACCACACACTGATGCCGACAGTGTGACTCAACCCTTGAGGCGAGAGTAACGGTTGGATCTCTTGGTATTAGCGTCGAGGCCTTACGACGTCATCCTTGGTATGGATTAGTACAATCCATGTCGGGATTGACTGTATTAGGCAAAAGAATGTGGTTCATCCAGGAGATGGGACCAGATTTCTCTTATCGGAAAAGAAGAAATCTTGCAGCTCTTGTGGGACCTGAGATGGTCCAGGTCATCCAGGGACGGATGAGTACAACTCAGAGCCGGCATAAGTCATATGCTGACAGGAGGCGGAGGCCACTAGAGTTCGAGGATGGCGACCACGTCTTCTTGCGGGTCTCACCTCGACGTGGTTTACGGAGATTTGGTCGGGGCGGCAAGTTTTCTCCACGCTTCATCGGGCCTTTCTAGGTCCTCAGTAGGATTGGCGAGGTGGCTTATCGCCTGGCTCTACCACCTCAGTTGCACCGGGTGCACGACGTCTTCCACGTATCTCAGCTGAGAAGATATGTGCACGACCCAACGCAAATCTTTGAACATGGGGAGCTGGTCTTTGATGATGGGGCGACGTTTTCGGAGGTCCCAGTGGAGATTGAGGATCGACAGGAGCAGGTCCTATGTGGATGATCGATTCCTCTAGTGCGCTTTAGATAGTAGCACGAGAACCTCCAAGAGAGCACTTGGGAGCGGGAGGCTCAGATGGGTGCTCAGTACCGCCTTTGTATCCCTAGTTTGCGGTGAAGCTTTACGGGGACGTAAAACCCTGTGGTGGGAGTAATGTAAAGACCCGTAAAATTCAAGGAATTTTTTTTCTTAATTTTCTTTGGAATTTTACAAGAACACAGTTTCTGACGGCACCTGATTCTGAGGCCCGGTGTGCCCGGAATCATTTTCTGAAGTTTGGCTCGGGTACGTTCAGTGAACGGACGAGCGAGTTTTTCTAACTTTTGAATCGGTGCCCGGAATTGAATTCTGAGAGCACCGATTAAATCGTAGCGCTGATATTCGCTTAGAAACGCCTCTTCCGGAGTTGCGTTTGCTCGGCTGTGGTTTTTAATTTTCAGGCTTAAAGTTAAGAAATAAATTAATTTTTCGACAACTTTATTTTATTTCACTTAAGCCACTTGGAAGCCACTTGAAGCCACTTAAAGGCGGCTTGAACTGAGTTAAACCGGATAGGATGCTATCCAGAAATATCCTACCCCCTTTGTAGGATATTTGTGAGGTGGGGCCCGCACGAGCCCCGCCGTTTCTTTCCGCTAAGTGACGCACCCGTGAAAACCCGTCATTATGAAAGTCAACTGACGCGTTTTCTAAATCCTTAACAGACCATTTAATTGGGTGGTTTATTTCGTAAATTAAATGAGCTGTTTCTTTCGTTGAATTAATTCAACGAATTGATGGGTCGTTACTTACCCTTTTTCGTGTGTTGGCATAATAATAAAATAAGACCAACCTTTTTCTTTTGGAGGATTACTCGTTGAGAAAGGATCCTTGAACCTTCAGCCTCCTTCGCGAAGAACGCGAAGAACGCCGAACCCAGAAATCGACGACGCGACGCCGTGATCCGCGATGCCGACAACGTTCTTTTGCGACGTCTCTTCCTCCGCGACGGATCTTCGATCTGCTGCTTGAGTTCTCCGACTCAACGTCGTGTTCCGCGACGACGCGACGCCCTTCCACGACGACGCGACGATCTCCACCTTCCACGACGGGCAATTTCCGCGAAGAACGCTCACGCGCGACGTCCAGCGAGGTAGGGATTTTATGATTTGGAATACCCCTCTTTATATTCCCGTGAACGTTCTTTAAAAATTAATGAACCGGAATCAAAGAAACAATTTTATTTTATTAAAATTGTTGGTTCATGTGTTGAACATTTTATATTCTCCTGGTTGTTTATCTCTAACGCGGAGGGTGCGGGAAAAACGAACACGGCCCGACGACCCTCCGCCGTTCGTCATTTTGTGCGGATTTGGCGGGTGACGACGGAACGTGCCGCAACGGATGTTTGACGATCCCGCAGTGAAGAACGAGTCCCGGGAGGAGCAATTGCGCAGACAGGAATAGAATCGGACCACCGGAGCGATCCCGGTGGCCCGCGGAACTCGCCTGCGCGGCGGCGCCGGCAGCCGGGAGCGGCGGCGCCCCGGTGCGCCGCCGGACAGGCCGCCGCGGCTGAAGCCGCGACGGCGGCGACACCCGCGGACCCGCGGCCGTGCGGGTCCGGTGCCCTCAGACGCGGCTGAAGTCGCGTCCATGACACAGCGCGGCCCCACACGGGGGGCCGCGGCACCACGAGGCCGCGGGGGCGGCGCCCCGCGCGCCTCGGCTGTTCGGCCGCTCAGCCGAACCGGGCCAGGCCGGACCGGACCGGGTCGACCCGGTTCGGCCGACTCCCAGGGGGGGTCGGGCCGGGTCGGCCCGGGCCCGTACCTCCGTCTTCGGACGGTTTTCGTTCAAATGCCTGTATCTTGGGCTACGGGCCTCCAAACGATTCGCCGTCAGCGGCAACACGATCCTTGGATCGAGACGGTCGTTTCAGTATACTATACTCAAGGTGCACCTTCCTTTTCGGGAGCCTACGTGGTTAAAACTCCATAGCTAAGCGTGCTTGGCCTAGAGTAGTGATCAGGATGGGTGACCTCCTGGGAAGTTTCTCAGGGTGAGTGTGAGACGGAAAGGCCAATAAATAATAGACCGAGCATCCGATTGACGCGCCGTCTGTTTCGTTGAATTCCTCTAAGTGAGACGGATCTTTTGACTTATTCCGCTCGAGGTTTGGATGCCGACGGAGTGCGGTCGGGTTGGATCGCACCGAAATCCAACCGGGCCCCTAGAACGAAAAAGCCAATAACTCTCAGACCGGGCGTCCGATTGACGCGCCGTCTGTTGCGTTGAGTTCCTTTTGATGATACAGAACTTTTGGAATCCTTCACTGAGATTTGGATGCAGTTGGATAGTGGCCGGGTTGGATCGCACCGAAATCCAACCGGGCCCCTGAAACGGAAAAGCTGATATCTTTCAGACCAGACGCCCATTTGACGAACCGTCAGCGGCGTTGGTGATCACGTTGAAAAACGGTCCCTATGAGTATACCCTATGAGTGTTCGGGGTATAGTTGAGTTACGGCCGGATTGGTTCGCACACGAAACCAACCGGGCCCCTAGGACGAAAAGGCTAATAACTCACAGACCGGGCGTCCGATTGACGCGCCGTCTGTTGCGTTGAGACCCCTATGACGAGGTGGTCCTTTGAGATACTTCCTTGCGGGCATTTGTGATACTTGGAGTATCGACCAGTAGCTCGTGGAGCGGACCCTCCCGAAGATGAGCGGGCGGAGCACGGAGACCGTGTAGCTGACTGAGACCCGACGACTGCTGATCGAACGACTCGGTGTGTTACAGAGGTGCGCTTGGTTGTAGCGGCAGACCCACGATAGAGGTGCGCTTGGTTGTAGCGGCACATGAGAGCGCTTGGTTGTAGCGGCAGACCCACGACAGAGGTGCGCTTGGTTGTAGAGGCACATGGGAGCGCTTGGTTGTAGCGGCAGACCCACGACAGAGGTGCGCTTGGTTGTAGCGGCACATGGGAGCGCTTGGTTGTAGCGGCAGACCCACGACAGAGGTGCGCTTGGTTGTAGCGGCACATTGGAGCGCTTGGTTGTAGTGGCAGACCCACGATAGAGGTGCGCTTGGTTGTAGCGGCACATGAGAGCGCTTGGTTGTAGCGGAAGACCAACGACAGTGGTACGCTTGGTTGTAGCGGCACATGGGAGCGCTTGTTGGTAGCGGCTGGCCCGCAATACTCGATAGGTGGAGTACTATAGCAGTCTTAAGTTAGTGAGCAGTACCTCAGAGTTGTGACAGGACCACTGTACACTCTAGAGACGGAGCTCTTCAGCAGTTACGGTTTCGATGATGAAAATCCTGGTTTGAGCTGAGACTTTTGACCTTGTGTTTGCCTCATGATTGAGATGGGTTACTTGATAACTTAGGTATATGTATGGGCATATATCTAAGTAGAGGTTATCTGTTGATATCTTCTTTTGGTTATCCTTGTTGTTTTTAGTGATACCTTGAGGGTCTCGGGGTCCCTACTGAGTATCGTTATACTCACCCCTGCACGGGCTATGCCCGCACTACGTTGTGTTGGTTGCAGACGACGGACAACGTTGATCGTGGCTGAGGCTTGTAGAGCCGGACGGTACCTGGAGGTGGACCACTGGGCGGGACGTACTCGGAGCGGTCAGGTGGACCCGAGGAGCAGTGGAGGCTATCTGTACCCACCCTTCAGGTGGGATTTCCAGAGGACGGCCCGACGCTGCAGTTTTCCCTTTTTAGTTGTTGTTTTTCTTTTCAGTTGTACTTTAAAGTTGGGCTTGTATTTCCGGCCCCTTTTACTTTCAACACAGCTTGTACAGTTTTTACTTAGTGTTTACTTTCCGCTTGCTTACTCTGTGGTGCTTGTTTACTTTTCAAAGGCAATGCCTTCCCTTTTTGTTGGGATTTACGCCTTGGTGCTAGTCGCCAGCCCCTGGCCTATGGAAGGCGGGCTTGGGGTAGTCACGGCACGGGCCCCGAGGGCGGGTCGTGATAGAGAATCCATTGACTTTGGTGCAATTATCCACAACAGAAACAAACAGATCTAATAAAAGTAACCTCCCTCTAATATGACTTGTAGAACCTTGTGATACCCTGAGAGGGGAGGGGTGAATCAGGGTGTAAAAGTTTTCTTTTAAAGTATATTATTTTGTTCACATGTTGGTAGGAACATGTTAAACCTATATGATGGATACAAACAACAATTAAACAATCAGATTCAAGGATACCACACAACACTTTTACTTGGTTCACCACAAAGGGATATATCCAAGGAGCATACATCGATAGTGTCTTGGTCATACTAAAATCCACCAATCTTCACTAGTTTTAGAGTACATGAGTTTGGACACAGTGACTTTGTGGTAAGCATAATTCCATTATAATAATTCAGGAATAGATCACTACATCCATCAGAATTCTTCTGTAGACCCGCCCTTGCTCACTGCCATGGGAGAAGTCTAACTCAGTTTATTGACTTGAGGTTCTTTTCAACAGATTTTAATTGAAGTCTTTGTCTCAGTATAGCACAAGACCCAAATTGCATCAAATTCTTGAATTGATGCACATGAAATCACTGAACACACAAACCGGATATTCAAAACATGTAAAACTGGCCTACTTCATGGAATAAATGTGGAATATTTAGGTCCAAATATAATATGGGAAACTATTACACCTCGATCAGGTCTTAACCACCTACATGGATGAAGTTTCGAAATATCTCTCCTCCATTCCCCTTTTTCTTGCCATCCCATGAAAGAGAGAATCCACACCTTCTCCTGTTGTGTGTTGGAAGCCAAAATAGGTTGAGGGAGTCTTTTTATTTATTTATTAATTAATTACCTTTTTAAAACACTTATCTCGATTCCTAGAACCCGAAGAAAGTTTATACCTTTCCTAAGAAGAAACACAAGTTTCAGACTTAACTTGGGAGTTACAATCTCAATCCGATAGTATATTCAAAAAAAATTTCCACTTGAACCCAAAAAGATAAAATTATATTTAATTAATTAAATATTAAATATAAAGTTAAAACTAAAGTACTCAGAATTGCTCCAAACTCCTATCCTAATGTAATCATCATATATTGGGACTAGAAGAGTTGTCAAAAAAGTTTTCTACCATCATGTACTAAGATAAAATGACCATTTCATACCTCATGGGTACTTGAATTTTTTTGTCAAATTTTTGATATAATTCAGAATCTAGGGAACCACGTGTCTTTACAATCTTGCAATTACAAATCTTTTCATACTCAAGAATCCTCATTAGTCTTCCAAATAGAGTTCTTCTATAGAACTCTAACGATAAGGTGTACAACCTATCAAAGGATAAGCCACAACATTCCATCATCAAAAGGCCACCTAGATAGTGATTAACCACACATTCCCCTCCCAAGAATTCAATATAACATTAAAAAAATATACTTAGGATCATGGTTCTCCCCACTATTGAAATCATCCTATAACATTTGATTATGATCCAAAAAAATTCCCACCATCAGATTCACCTACAAAAAAACATCCATAATAGTTCATTGATTTACTCAATGTGGTTCTCACTACCCCCTATACCCTACCCTCACAAGGGTCACATCAACATGACTGATTTGACACTCTCTACAATAGGATTATCCTTAATATCACATCACAAATGAACACCAACTCCACATCCCATTTAACAATAACTACTGAACCACGGTCATTATTCTCTCACTAGAAGGACGAAATAAAATGCCAACTATTGCTTGTTTTTGTAATCCAAGATTGAAACCCATGATATTCATTGATATTTGATCTAAAATGAGTACCCCACCCACAAATGGTTGATGGTGTACTCCCACCATATGAATTCACATACGCCACTCTATCATCACAACCTACTAGGATCCCCTTTATCAAAACAGAGAAACATCAATATTTCTAGGTGTATAACAGTTGATCTATAACAATTTTCAGTATGATGTCAAGATATTGGGCATGATCATCTCTAGAATATGAGTACATTAATATTTCATTAATTAATACCACAAAAACTCATATATTCATGGTTCATCGCATTTTTATCCCAAGGGCCTCAAGTCACTATGCCTACAAGCTTCTCATTACATCCATAATGGTCATCATCCTACTCATGGAATCATGATCAACTCCAGCATCACAAGTGTACACTTTCGTAGCACCTAATACACATCCAAAACACCATAGTGCATCACTATGAATTTATGCCTCTAAAATCCCATCAATGCTTAACCATTACATGATATTGTGTAACCTAACCATAGAACTTGATGATTTCTCAACAATTGACATATCATGAAACATGTATCAAAATCCCTATCTCCAAACCCTCGATCACCTCTAATACTCTCGATCTAGCTCATAACCACCAAGAAAAAAATTCATATACCATTACATGGGATAAGAACCTAAATGAACAATCCGCACTTAAAACAATCCATTTGTTTAGGGAACCAACACACAAGTGGTCCTTCTCAAATAAAGAATCATCCAATGTACCTAAGCCACATACTAGAATTTACTCTTTAGGAACTATTTTAAAAAGTTTAAAGAATCCATATGTGTCTCACCCACCCTAAAGAAAACATAAATTGTATTACCCCTCTCAATGGTCACCCTATAATGTCATACGACACTAACCCCCTAACTAGAGTCACATTAAGAAGAGCACTAGGCTCTCCCACCTAGCTCCACCAGAAAAGTCTCATGATAAGTCACTAGATCCAACCACTTAGGTCTTTTCCAATTAATAGAAGTAAATAACTCATGTTTTTAAAAACCCACTCTCATCCCAACATTACATTAAATAAAAATGTCAAAACACCCATTTCTAGGGTGTATCATCTAAAAGATGTCACATGTAAAACCAACCACCCATAACCATTACACCTATTCACTCTGAGAATCATAACCTCATACTGCTCCCTAGAGGACCAGGACACATAACCAACCTTGGAAAAAACCTCCCAAAAGGATCCAACGGTCATATACTTATGATATACTGACCCATTAGGGTTACTTGACCAACTACACACAAGGAATAAACCAATATCCTCACCATCTAGCATCTCACCATAGATCCGCATAACCTTCCATTATAAAGATATTCATGTACCAGTCAGTCTAACTAAATATAATTCCACTAAGTAATTCATAGTAAAATGATGTATGGAAAGTTCTTGAAACCTCAAATAACAAGGCCTCCATTATCATAAAAATTACACAGTATTAGGTTTATAACATGTCGATCCTACGTGATTATTGAAATGCATGAGACACCTATTTCCTATATTGTACAAGAGACAAAAATAAATCACATACCTCATGAAAATGGTTCAATAGTAAAAAATCCATCATAGTTCATCAAATAAAAACCACATGTGCATCTCCCAAGGAGAAAATCATATACAACCCTAACATATTAGACTAAGAACATCAGTCCGAGTCTGGGTAACCTGAAATTTCTACAAGAATTGGTGTTAATGATGCACATTCCAATATCCATCACAAGCTATGACACATTACTATATCTATACTCTACCAAATACAAAATTATAATTTAGTAAAGTAATGGATTTGATACCACATTGTAATATCCTGGCTGGGATTCCACTAAATTTATTCCTTGAGCTGGTTCACCGTAAGGCCATGAACACACCTCCTCATGAATCAGAGGGTTATATTCAGTAGAGGGGGTATAAGGTGAAACTATGAGGAGACTATACCCCCATATCATAGTGAAAAACCAAATATAAATAACTAAAAATTATAAAAATCACAACATTCAAAAATAATAAATAAATGTAAACAAAAGCTTGGTATAATAAAATAAAACAATGTAAAGGCCTAAAACCATGTTATACATACAACATTGATCACCCACTAGGATGATTACTTATAAAAAACAAATAATTGAAAAATATATTCATCATTAACTACAAACAAATATAATCCATTTCACATACCTGGTCTCTAGTAACCTATCTATTAGATCTAGCCCAATCATCAGATTTCACATGAGCAACTTGCTAAATCATGAAATCATAGGCCTTCACCCTATCGAATGTGCATCCATGATCAAACTGAAAAAATAAATAATGTATATATTCACAGCAAGGTTGATGTACATGCTTTGATAAATAAATATTAGCAAGAAACCCCCAGCGGTGAACCTATAACTTCATTCTATAAGTGCAGGCTCATACAATATGATCATCCTTGCTGAAACATAAATGAAATGAATATAAATAAAACCATTGTTGACCCTTGGGTTCATTAATCCAATAATTAATACATTCATTATCCATGTCATGGTGTATCTAAGAACTTATTGATGATTTTGAATCATATGTAACATATGGGTGCTGCATACAAGGTCACCCAAACCATTTCTCTCAATAGAGGGAACCTTTACCATAAAACTCCTACCATCCTAGTTCCTAATAATCGGAATCCCATACTTTTTCCTGACCAATACATTAGTTATATCATTATTGGTACCTAGACACATCAGTACCTAGTACTCATATCATGATATAGTACAACCTATAACTATAACTTTAGTCTAACATCTAACCCATGTATTATAAACAATATTTCTTGTAGCATCATTATGCACATAAACCAAACAATAGTGATCAGAGAATCAATACAACACCTAAACCATGGCTTAAAATCATTAGTCTGGAATATCATTCCACCAAGTGTTCCATCATTTCCTAGAGTTTTAGTCTGACACATAAATTATAAAGTATACTATTAGTGTCTAGAGACTCACCCTCACACCATATCCATAATGTATTCTACCCATTACTAGAGAATCCATCTAATATGTAACCATACATGAAAAATGAAATGTTCAATATCTTCAATAATATATGTGGAATGAATTTTCCACCAATCGCATCCATATAAAAGGAAAAAATGGGCATCGAACCGAATCCCAGCACCCAAACCATAAAAAATCTATCAATACTGATACTAAGCATCAAGTCCAACCCATTTCAACCATGGAATCCCTAAAAGAATAAAAAATCTAGAGAATAAATATAAAGGTATATAAAAATTTCCATTCCTGTCATCATATATAATCCTATTTTTCTCACACATTGGTTCACGTCCCAAGGGAATACCCACAACCATAACTACCCAAGCACACAATCTCTCTTAGGGTCGATCAATCAATCAGAAACCCACTTTGACCTCCAGGTAAAAAAAATAGATGTATCCATATTTGGATCCTTAGAACTATAACTCTATTAGTGGCATCCCACCTAGGATCATATGGGTTAGAAAATAAGTGTATACATGACTCTCCCACACTCTGATAACAACCAAATTCTTACAACAACTCCTGTCTCTTGGAGGCCATAGATCCTAGAACTCAGTCCCTAGAATCTAACGGTCTCAAAGGCCTAAAAGGTAGTAAATACTTATAAGGGATATGGAATTAAGACCAAACCCTTTCCTTGTCACCCTATATTGTTCTGTACACCCAAAATATACACCACATCGAGTCACAAATTAGTCCCATTAACAAGGTACATTCCTATTCGAACACCAATCAAGGTCTTTGACATACTCATGACTCATTACCCAATCATTATCATGACCCTTTATTGGTTATCATCCCTTTCCTAACCCTTATGAGATAGTTAAACTCATTTTTTGAGGAAAAAATCTCTTTGATAAAATAATTTCCCCAACCCAACTCTTAGAAGTCCTCAAAAAACCAAAACAGATCCACCATCACATTTTACATGGGAAAAACTCAAGATGGACTCATATTGTGTCCAATTTTTACTATGGGGGTGAAGAACTATCCAAAACCCACAAAAGGGAAATAACGGGCTAGTACACTCTCAAACCTTCAACCAAAACATGTACTTTTACACGACCTATGTACACCTAGGGATTTCACATGTACCATTATACAACCACATCATACATGGGGTTTGGCTGTGTACTACCACATGACCATGTATTACCCATGGTTTAGCCATGTATTTCCATAGGAAAATGTCCCCCCAATACTTAGGGTGTCTTCCCATGTACCTGGACACATGCCCATGTCCCACTACATTCCATGCATCTTATCTATACGGTGTGTAGAATCAGAATTCCACCTTACCAAGTACACGACCACATAGCCATTCCCCACTACACGATGTGTACTAAAATTATGTGGTGACTATTTATATAAACTCCATCTACTCATGTATTTGGATACATAGAAATATACCACTAAATGACATGTAATTTTTGAAACTTCATCCCCTCTAAATAGGAAGAATGAATGGCATGTGTTCTTAAAAACACACACTGTGTAGTTGGTATTTCTGAATGGACACCCCTGTGAACCTCCCTATACCCCAATTTATCATAGATTAAAAAAGGACCAACCCCATGGGGTCCTTATAAGTCATAATAGGGTTATAAAACATGAAACAAATATAGGGATCTGAGCATAAAACTCCAAACCAGCCTACCTCATGGTGTAAACACCTAAGATTCAGGTCCAAACCCACTCCAGGAATCTGCCGTACCTCAATCCATTATCAACCGCCACCATGGATGAAGTTCGATATTATATCTCTACACTTTCCCCTTGATTTATCCATTGTGAACAAGGGAGAATCCCTCCCTCTCCTCCCGTGTGTGGGAAAATAAAATGGGAGTGGGGGTATTTTAATTAATTAATTAATTAATTAATTACCTGTTTGAAACACCTGTTTCGAGTCTCAAAATGTGAAGAAATTTTATACCTCACATAAGAAAAACAAAACATTCTATAATCAACTACACATTCATAATATCAATATGATGATGTTTTCAAAATATATCACTACTTGAAGCTAGGAGAATAATTTTAAATAAAATTAACTATATGTTCAATATTTATTTAAAACTCAAACATCTTAGAATTAAACTAAACATCTTTCCTAGGGTAAATTCCCAATTTTGGGACCTATAAAGTGGTCCTAATAAATATAATAGATCAAATTATAGGGTAAAATTATCATTTTACCCCTCATGAGCACCCAAAAGAAAAAAAATCAAATTCATTCTCAAATTAAAAATCTGAGAAAACATTAGACATTACATATAAGGGTGAATTTTAGGAATTTGATGAAAGTGATCATTAACTAGAAAAGGCCTTGTAGTTGACCAATTATAGGTCACACCCATTACCACTTACACATCATGTGGTAAAACCTAAGAAGGAAATAATAAATATTTCTATATAGACACATGACACATAGCCAGTCTTTCTTTAGCAGCTCCACAAGACATTCCCCTCTAAGCACAACCTCACCATGAAAATTCTGGCCATGTTCCTTATCATGGATAAGTTCCCAGGGTCCTCAGGTATACCGTCAATATGATGACCTAACAAATCATTCCAAATAATTCCCATACCAAATGGTCCTTAGTCACACCATCAAGGTGTGTTTTGTTTTCAAATATTGGATCTAGGACTATGTAGATCATGGTATCGTTGATTTAGGTGATATAACAACACAAGAGTCACATGTATCTTCTATCCTTGGTAGTGAAAATTAGGAATATGGTGAGTGGTAGTAAGTTCATTTTAGAGGTACACGGTAGTTCAATTATTGTATGGATCATAAGATGGTCTCTCACACCAACATTACTATCTATACCCTCTCGAGAAAACTGGAAAAACTTGCATTCACTACACCCACTCCATCAACCTAATCAAAATCATAGATTTCTATATATCTAAAGAATAGGTGATGGTAATTTCAGGTAAATTAGATACCCCCACCAGTTCCAAAAAAACTTTTGATCTTGACCTCTTTATCCCACTCATATTGGGAGATGCCCTGAGAATCTAAACCATCCTAGGATACCCCATAGATAATGAACTTGAATACACTTCTATAAACACAATCAAGTTGGCAGATCATTTTATGATACTAAATTATGATGTATTACTCATAGAACCTTCAGCAACCCCTATCTAACATCATTGAGGTAGGGGAATGCACCATGTAATCAAGAAAAATGCCCTTGATGGTACTTTAGAAAGGATTGTACATTCCATTGAACCAGAATTCAATCCTCACACAAGGAAAATTAGGGGAAGTCCTAACATAAAACACTATCATGTACACCTCCAAAAATGATCATATTAGTGAATCATTTTTCTCACCTACATATTTTTGGGGCCCAAACGTAGCCATATAGATATTGAGGCAAGAATTAGAACCTTAGAAAATCATTCCCATTACACTTCTTACTATTGAGAAACACTTAACAAGTAGATATTTTCCTCCAATTCATAATTATTATTAATTTAATCACATCACCAGTTTACCATCACGACTCTCTATCCTTGATCTACTCTATCTATCAATGTAATTGCGTGAGGCTCTCATTTAGGCCCTGAAGATCCCTATCCTATTAGATATTGAGGCAACTGATTTTGAGAATTTTTGTGAATATGATTCAAAACTAGAAGAGTTCCAAGACATTATCTACTTATTTAAGGAAGAATGGGGTTTTACAATTCAAGGTAACATATGCCCACTATTTGTCACAGGACATTTCAATGGTTTGAAAATCCATCATTACCTGGTGGAAAAAATATTTCGGATCAATATTATCCCAATATGAATTCTACATAATCTTGGGTTCACAAAATATGATTTTAACCCATCCAAACTAATGATTAAAGTACATGACAATAATGATTAGAATCTGAATGAATTTTTTTGGCTAGATACTCTATTCAGTGACCTGGTGAAAAAAAATGATTTCAGGGTTTACATTAAAGATAATATCAACAAATCCCTGTTATGAAGTCTCAAAATCCATCTTCATTCAATAGTACTATATTAATACCATTTATGCCTAAAATACTCCCTCAATTGTCAATTATGGGTAATCTGTATCAATTCAACTCCCTTTAACTCTTATAAATCCCATTACTTAGATGTTGGGTACTAAAAAGGGAGGTAAAGAAGCTTTAAAATGACAAGATTGAGTGCATAAATTCCCCATTGATTTTATGGACACATCAATAGACCATTGGGTGGGTTTTAAAGATAACTTTATTTTTCCCATCCACTGGAAAGTTCCAAGAACTCTAGATATCATAGTATATTTTATAGTCTATAAGAAGAATGAATTATCATTGATAATTATGTATTCCTACATTGGAAATTCCTATTTGAATCCATAAAAGTGAAATCATCTTGTATATTGGTAGGTATACCCCTTATCCACTGGCTCATGAAAACATTGTAATTTCAAGAGAGAAGGGATGAACTAATGGAAGACCACCCATCATTATTATTTTGGCATCAATGGTGATCCCTACCACCAGAAGCCACATGGAATTGGATCCTCATCCCTTTACACCATGGTCTCTAAAGGAATAGAATTCCCCAAAGAGGATTCTATAAATGATGAAGCTTATGAAAACATCACTATGTGATATTCATATCTATAGGATTCATGCCCTTATTATGATAATAATTTTTAATATTATGAGGACAATTTGGAAGAAAATCCTCCGACCATTTAAGAAGGCTTCTCCACCACTATCGATGATTTGAACTTGGTTAATATTGACATTGAGGAAGATTCTAGGATGAAATTGATTAGCGCAGTTATGTCATTTATGGAGAAGAATAAGTATGTGGATTTCTGGACGTAGCACTATACTATTTTCACCTAAAATTAAAATGAAATTATAGGAATTGACCCTTCTAGTGGTTGAACATCACCTTATCATCCTACTTTTACACCATAGGTTGAAACATCCTCCTTAAAAGATGAACCCTTCAAACTATTCCATGGTTGAAGATGAATTTGACAAGATTATCAATGAAAATTTTGTTAGGGAAGTTTAGTACACATAGTGGATAGCCAACATTTTCCTAGTCATGTAGAAAAATATATAAATCAGACATTGTATTGACTTTGAATACCCTAACTACTAATTTATGAAGGATTATTTTATCCTCCCAGAAATGTATCTTTTGATGGAAACCATTATGGGGTTTTAGGATTTTTCCTTCATGGATGGGTACTCTAGGTATAATCATATCCATATAGACCTTGAGGACGAAAAATTTACTACATTTAGGGAACCTTAGGGAACCTTTGGTTACCAATTGATGATATTTTTTTTGAAAAATTATGGGGTTACCTACTATCAGGAAATAAACTATATATTTAGAACACTTATTTGGAATCAAGTGAAGTTCTAGATGGATGATTTGATGGAAAAATCCCACCAACTTTAGGTCCATCTCACGAAACTTAAGAAAGAGTTAGACTTACTCCACTATCATGACCAGAAGATTAAATCCTTGAAGTGTGTTTTTGAGGTCACATCTGGAAAGTTCCTTGGATATTTTTAAGTAATGACGTATCAAGTTAAATCTAGAGAAAATCAAAGAAATTATTTAGAAGCCTCTTCTATGCAACCTTTTGGAGTTGTAATCCCTCCCGGGACACCATACTTTCATCTAATGATTCATCACCAACTTAGTTGGAATGTGAAATCCATTTTCAAGGAACATAAATAAAGTATCCACTTTTCATGGTATGAGGAGTTCTAGTACACTTTCAAGTAAATAAAAAACAATATACTATACTCTCTAGTCCTAATTCCACCCATCCCAGGAAAGCCTCTGGTTCTTTATGTGATGACCTTGTATTGATATCTCGATGCCCTCCCAGATCAAAAGAAAAACAAGGGAATATAAAACTACTTATAATACCTTAGTCACATGATACTCGAAATTGAGACCATATATTCCCCCATCGAGAAGAGATGCCTATCTTCACTTTCCATAGTTCAGATATTATAGTACTACCAACAACACCAAGTGATAGAACTGGTATCCCACATTGATCCATTAATGTATATTCTCCACCACCTTATAATAACTAGGTGATTGGAATAGTGAGGTTTAATTATCTTGTAGTTTGATATCACTTTTTTCCCCTAGAAAGCTATCATGATCCATGTTTTGGTAGTTTTACAGTCTGCACATCTAACCATTGAGGAACTATCCCTAGATGTTGAATTCATGGATGAGGCCATCCTCTTCTTTGATTGGGCTGCTCGATGATGGTAGATTCACTTCGATAGAGATTCCTAGATCCTATATGGACGAAGTATCAATAACCAAAAATTCAAAAGGGTGGGAATTGGGATCATCTTCATCACCCCCACACAAACCATATTTCTATAACTGTTCTTATTGTGAAAATATCATACCAAAAATGTGACTGAGTTTTTGGCCCTTATCACTGGACTTGAGATCTCTCTCAATATTGAAGTCCCTTGGCTTCATGTGAAGGGATACTAAAAACTAGTTATCTAATAGATACATGGTAACTACATTGTTAGGAATCCAAAACACATCCACTTATTAGAATGAACTCATGAATTAATGGCCCAGTTCTCTTCATAGTTGAAGGTTAGCCATGATCCCCATTCCTAGAATGATGTAATTGATTCATTGTAAGGTTTTACAACATCCCTTACATATATTGAACAAGATTAATTGGTCATTATCCATTGTATGAAATTTTATTATGTGAAGAAAAGAAAACAAAAAAAAATTACGGAGGCCTGAAATAGTGATGGCCTAAAGAATATGTCCAAAACTAATCTCATTAAAGGGTAAGGGGACCATATTTTAATAGATGAAAATAGGCTTTTTAGTCACCATTGGAGTCTAGAAAGGATGAAATAGAATTACTTTGGTTCCCGGTATGTTTTAGGTTGGATCAACCAATGAAGTTCCTACATCTTCTCATAATATAAGTAATAGTAAAAGGGGGTCATTTCTTCCTTGAAGAGAATTTAGGTGGATAGTAGAGTTGACTTCAATATCTATGAGAGTAATATTAGAGGAATGGAAAATCTCCCAACCATTCTGCTAATCCTTCTCCTCTGTAAAAATAGAATCAACCTGACTATAGACCCACTGAAAGTAATCACCACTAAGCCTATTGAGTCCAGGACCACACCAACCCCTCTATAAAGACAAGGTTAGAGTAGATGTAAATATTGAGTTTAAAACAACTACATGTAAGGTTTAACTAGATCGATTTTCTAGTAGAGGTAACTCTCTTGGTTTCAGTAACAGAAATCCAGCTAGCCATAAGCTCTCTCATGGAGAAATAATTGGTCCAGTTGTTCAAAAAGAAACCCAGATCAACCGCAAAACTCCTAGAACACACATGTAGGACCAAATTGAAGCTCATGAATCACTATATCCTAGATTTATTTCAATAATTCCAAATGTTCCAACATCCCTATGTGATGAGCATGGTCCTCATATTTCTCTCCTCACCATTTGTCTATATCCCATGAATCATGGAGCTAACTAGTGCGTATCTAGTTGTAACCAAATGTACAAGACCTGCAAGCTCCCCAAAACCCCTCAAGACATACCTTACCTAGTAAACATGAAATACAATGTGATCAACCTATTCCTCTTTGGATCTATGATAGTAAGAACAATTGGAAACCTTGAAAACACCTTTGCATCTGATCATATCATCCATTAGGATCACATGATCCCAAATACACAAAACAAGGATGTTCAAATTGATCATAAGGGATTTTCACAATATAAATTAATCCACTCTCACTACATAACTCAGTTAGAGAGAGAGATGCGATAATTCTTGTCTGAAAAAATCCCAGATGATTCATCAGAAAGAAAAAGTTTATCAAGATCTGAAGAGAGTTGAATAATATTGAAGACTTCAAGCTGATGTGGGTCAAGATTAGAATGAATGAGACTCTCATACTCAACTGGTCTAGGTGAAAGAGATATCAGGGGTAGGGAAACCTAGAAAACTGAGAGAAGATGCCACCTAGTTATGCTTCAAATAGTAAATGTCACTGTATTCGATGATCTACTTGGATTGATGTTAATGATCAAGTAAATTTCCATGCATCATTTTCCATAGATTGGAGACCTTCCCCTTAGTATTATCCAAGTCATCACCATATCTTCTAGAAATAAAATTTTCCCCTAGAGAATGACCTTCCATGAATTCCCCAAAAAAAAATTATTTAATACTATATATATTATGCATGGGCATGATGTTGTAGGCCCCTACCAGCTAGTAACAACTCAAAAGTAAAACTTCATTATACTTATGACCAGTGTTTTCTAGAATTTTTTGGAATACATCGCCCTAAAATAATTCAAGGCTCTATTTATGATTGAATTTTTGAAATCCCACATCATTATTTGATTTAGGAATCCTCAACCAATTCTCACAGAAATCCACACCATCTTTAGAGACGATGACCTGAAGAAGTTGTATACCAAGTACAAATTCTTGTCCAACAACACCTCCTTCTATCATGAATAGGAAAATGGTATGTTAGGGGAATTCATTAAATCCTCTATAACATCCTACATAATATGGTGTGTCAAACAAAGAATATTTTTCCTATTAAAATCCTCCATTCCCTTTAGCCTTATTAGAAACAGCCTGAAATTCAACCCGGGTGACTCTATACTTCTTTGTGTATGGGATGAAAGAAGATTTACCTATATAAGTTAATCTAACATCACTCTATAATACAATTTTATATTAGTATATGCAAGATAAGTGAGATGAATTTTTTCCAATCGAGTTGGAATCCCTCAATGAAAATTAGTTCAATGAACTGTATAACTTGGAAATACATTAGAACCGAGTGGAGTGGGTGATGAACACTTTTTTTCTTCCATTCATTCATACAGGGAAATATGTTATTGGTGTGAATGAAAGTAAATTATACATGGGAATAATCCACCAATGTTATTACTAAAATTTGAAGGATTTTATTTCATTCATATGATCAAATCCAATAGTGTATACTCATTGATAACCATGGATATAGAATGAATCACTCCTCCCATAAATGTTATGTCCCTCAAGAATTACTTTGTGTGAATTAACACATTTTCCTAGTGAAATGATGTAAAACTGTATGAAATCATCTTAGTCACATGCGACTAAACTATGGGAAAATGTCCTTGTCACATGACATTAAACTATACGACACTGTGGTCTAAGTATCAATAACTTAAATTATATATATACACATGGTTAAAGTTATATGACCTTAAACTACGTCAAACTTTTCCATTTCATATGATTTTAAACTATGTGTCCAATTTACATTACAAAATACATTAAACCACATGGTTCACATCCCCATTGAATTATTTAAAACGTTTTAATATGTTTATCCCTCACAAGAGATGGTTCAACCCTTCTGATGTCGGTCGTCTACCTCACCACATTCTAAAACTAGATATGGCTTGATTCCACTTTCTATTAGGATATGTAAGAACACTCAGATTTCCTATCATGGGCCTATACCAATCAATAAAAAATATCATTTCTATTACCCCATGGTACATGTTTCTTTCTCACTGATACTTATATTTATTACATTCGGGCATGTAGTGGAATAGTTTTCAGGGTGTTTAACTCACCCCTAGACAAGATATCATGATCACCTTCACACTTTTAGTCTTCCTTGATTTGGATACTCATAATTCGTAAAATCTAAATTTCCATACTAATTGTGAATATATTTAGATAGAATTTATGACCACCCTTATGGGTATACACCCTAACGAGTCTATTACAATAGATGATAGTTCCCATGTTTCAAGCGTGGTTAATGATTGATCCCATATATTCTCGCCTCATCCTTGAATGACATGATATTGGAACCTTTGTTTTGAATGTGGTAAAAAATAATTCCCTACCTTTTGGTCACCCTCATTTCATTTTCTAGTTTTAGAATGTAACGGTTTACCTCCTTTATACATTCATTTCTTCTAGTAAAATCTTCACAACCTTGGTGTTATTCTCCCTCATACTCATGCACATTGTTCAAGAAAGTGAGCACTATTAAACCCCTATAATTTCTAGTTCCTTTACCCCTATCAAGTTTTCTTTTATAACAAATGGAAATCATCACCACTAATTTTTTCTCATGTCGAGCATCGATCACATGGTATTAGGAGTTATGGTAGAATCCTCCCCTGAATGGCTAATATACATGAACATTCCAAAGCAGAATGTCTCCTATTTTACACAAAGCATTATAACATTAAACTATGTATGAACCCACATGGTAATGGGATATTCATTACTTATTTTTAAATAAATATTAAAATACCTCCTCTTCCATGAAACTTTATCCCCTTTGGATCGAGCTTCAATACTTTAAAAAAGTAGATGTTTTTGGTCTAAGATTCATGAACTTAAACTAGTAGTAACCTTTGTTCTACGATCAAAGGACATAAACTATTATCAACCCTCAGTCTAAGAATTATGATCATAAATTGTGTGCAACATGTCTCAGAAATGTTATGCATGGTACAATCCCTCATTGGACTACCCATTCACATTGGCTTATTAATCTTTAGTGTTGTACAAGTATCCCTAGGACACACCCCCATAGTCTAAGCTTTATGACTTTAAACTAGTAGAAAATTTTTGTTCCTAATGATATGATCTTAAACTAAATTGAAAACATATCACTATACAATGTTATAAAAAACAAAATTAGCTAGTTTTCCTTGCTTGTGAGGATAACCCCACACTTATGGAATTGGTCTCCTACTATTACATGATTTAGAACTTTATGGGTATTGATTACCAATTCTGTGAGAAATATAGTGACACATAGACCTTTTGAACTTAGTAATAGCTACAAATTCATCCCCCATGGAGAGATAATCTTCTCTAGTATTAGGCCCACAAGGCCACTTTTCCACATGGGTCTATTGCTTCAACCTAGAGAAGTCATATCACTATCACCATAGGTCATAGTTGAATGACCTTAAAAGTCATGCTACTTGTCTTGGTCATATGATGTTAAACATTAGGATAAATTTATTTTTATAAAATGTTAAACTGTATAGTCTATGTCCTTATTTCATAACGTGAAACTATGTGACATTTCAACCCTCACATGAGAGGGCCTTCTCCGTCAGTGTTAGTCATCCACTACACCACATTCTAAAACTATATATTTCTTTATTATCAGTCCCATTGGATATATAAATATGCTCAAACCCCACATCTTGGGTCCAGTTTAGTCACTAATCTATTTTAGGACCTCCAACATTGGGAATGGGATTGACCCTTACTTGTTGATGCACCCTTTAAGTGTGCTCAAATTCATAATGTCATAGAACCTAGAGTGTTTAATTCCACTCAAACACTTCCCTAATTCATCTACATGATTTGATTTATCATTGATTTTTATTATTATTATCCTCTAAATTGAATGAGCCTCCCTAACAGTGATAGTTCCTGGCCACAATGGATGACCTCTTACTTGGGTGTATGACCTAAAAGTTATATTACAAAAGATGACAGTTCCCATGTTTTGAATATAGTCAATGGTTGATCCAAGATTTTCTCACCCTATATTCAATGGATACAATTATGAAACCTATGTTTCAAAAATGGGAAATAGTTATTCCTCACCCATTGGTAAAGCCCCTTATTTTTTGAATCTTGGAAGCCATAAATTACTTTCTATCCACATCCCTTGTTTTGTGAATTTTTTAAAACCCTTGGTTTTACCCTCCATGTATTTTTGAACATTGATTGATCATGTCAGAATCATTAAGGCCTTCTCAATCGTACTTCTCCTTTCTGTTACTATGTTATCTAATGTGACATGGAAAACCCCTCACCAATCTTTGTTTCTTACACTGAGCATAGATCACGTGGTGCTAGGAGTCCTGATAGGGTTTGTACCCGCATGGACTAGATATACAGGACATCAATCCAAGTATAATGACCTTAAAATATGTACAACTTGTCTCAGAGTTGTTTCAAGTGGTTAAAGGATTCATTAGACCTCCTTTCATGTTAGGTTCATAATCTATTTTTCACGATACAAACTAATCCAAGATATTCATTATTTCTCCAAGATCTAACACCATAAATAAGAAGCATCCCACTTGGTCCCCAAATAATGATATTAAATCGTGTGCAACTTCTTTCAAGGATGTTTAAATGGTTTGATGAGTCTTGGAACCACCATTTTCTTAATTTTTTGAGATCTATGATTCCACGCAATTCCATCGTGAATAGACCTCTTTAATTCAGGATCAACGACCTTTAGCTAATACCAATCATGATCTATGTATCATTCACATAAACTATGTTCCCCAATCACGAGGAATATAATTTCGGTGATAGTTCTATTATTCCTATAATTCATGTTAGGTTTGTATAACTTTAAGTTCAACACAATATCCCTCATTTGGTCAATGATGTATGGTCATAAACCTCAAAAACCACAGTGCTATGACTAGTATAACCATAAACTACCAATGGAAAGGGGAATAAATTTTTATTATCCTAAAAACCTATAAAGGGAAACTTTAGAAAATGTTAGTCTTTAACCTTCCATGTTTCCTCTATGACTTTGAAAAAATTAAGGGCACAAACAAAGGTTAAAAATCCCTTGAGGATCATCACTAGGCCCTAAAAAAGACTTTTATATTTTTGTTGAACCTATGGTTTGATAAAAAGTTAAAACCAATCCTTCACCCCCTTTATGAAGTCCTTCAGAAGGAACCAGTCCTTATCGAGTCATAGGGTGAATGATATTCACATCGGTCCACCCATCCGGGTCATATCATGTTAAACTATAGGATATTATCTTGGTCCCATGATGTTAAACTGTTAGACCCCATGGACAAAGAAATATGACCTTAATCTAAAAAAGCACCCACAATAAGTACATTATGATGATAAGATGAATGTCCAACATACTTTATACAAGATGTTAAATGGAAAATCCTTAATCCCATTTTCATGACACAAAACTGAATGATGTTTTGGCCCTCACTTGAGAGGAACCATGCTACCTTTTTAGTATCAATCGAATATTATACCCATCAAATTCCTTGACTGACACTTGATGATTAGGATGACTCTCCCCTTGGGAGGTAGTTTTGACCCTCACTCAGAACCATACACACCGTCAATATTCGACAAATCCACAATGACATAATACTCAAAATTATAAGGTCTACTCAAAAAATTTCCTTGTTCAAACCTATGATTTTGTGTCTTTCTTGACATGGATCACAATAATCTTCCATGTCCGAATAATCTCCCCTTACGGTGATGGTGCCTAACCAAACTTCTTCCACCCCTTGTCCTGGGTAATCACCTCAATGGAACTTTGGATACAATTTTTTGGGTCCCATGTTTTTAATATAGTCAATAGTGCACTATCATTTGTATATACCCATTCTGGATAGTATGATAAGTGGAACCTACATTTCAAACGAAGTTAATCTTCATCCTCTATTTTCCTGTAATCTCTATTTATATTTGAAGTGCTAAATATCTTAATTTAAGTATTATGTTGTAAATGTTTTCAGGTATAATGGAATGCCCCTATATTTACCCTGCCCATGCATTCACACACACTGGAGAAGAAAGTCGGGTTTGCAGAGTCTCTCCATTTGACCAACATATTCTTAACTAGAACACTCCAAGTGGTCGATGGATCATTCTGATCCCAAACCCATAATGGATTTTATAGCTATCTCATGCAATTAAGAGACCCTATTTTGTCTCTATTTTCTCACACTAAACATGAAAAAATGGGATTAGCAATTTATGGATTGTTTTGCTTGTTAGTATGATGGATATGAAAAAAAATATAAGATAATACCTTGAGGTGAAAGAAAACGTTTGTTGAATAAAAAAGAAGAAATGAGGAGGACCATCCATAGTATATATCACCTTCTTTATTACAAGTAATCCAATGAAAAATAAAAGTCCCCATATGGTTAGTCCTGAGAAAGAGCCTACCCCAACTTGGACATCATTCCCCTGGCATCCTTGAGAGCCTACTTCCCCTTACTAGCTCAGCCGCCTCCTCCTCAGGTGGAGGGTGGAACTTATTGGACAATATTTTTCCCCCACCCTACTAACTCCTACACTTTGATTCCAAGTATTACACCTATACTAATTCAACCTAAGACACTACCAGATGTACCCTCATATGTCTAATCATCTCTCCACTAATATCAATAGAAACCTCATACTGTTGTGCCTACCCCTCTAGCTAGGTAAACTTATTTTGAACCACTTAAAGTGGCTTGGTATCTACTAAGGATTTAAAATAAAAAGAATTACTAAACCCATACCACTTATCATGAACCCACTTGGTAAGGATGTCCTGAGCCAGTGCATGGAGGCCACTAGATTCCACCCTGTCAATACCAAGACTTAGAAGCTAGTGGTAGAGGGACCCCATCCAACTTATCTGGTCATCCTATGGGGTGTAGGTGATGATGTTACACATTCTCCTTCATTACCTAGGAAGAATGATCTAGTTATCCTTATACAATTTGGATTCATAATATTAAATATCTTTAAGGTAGTGGGATAACACCTAGGGAAGGTAATAAGAATGAAAACAAAAAAAAATCATTTTAATGACCATGACCCCAATAAACAGGATCCAGTGTCTTAAATTAATACACTGGCATTGATACAATGGGTAGAATTTCAAATAACTAGTCAATTTGATATTTTTGGAGAACCATATATATTCATGTTACCCACATTACATTGGGAAGATATAATTAAACATAACACATAACAAAAGAAAATTCTCGGCATCCCTGAAAGCTCATTTAAAGGAATCATCTTCATAAATTGGGGGAAAGAAACAAGATTAGGGTGATATCAAATGATAAATAAGGGTAAGTACAATTAAATTTTCATGAATCCTTAAATAATAATCAATATTTCATGGTAAATAAATGAACACACATTACTATTAATCAATAAATTAAGCATAATATGGAAGAAATAAAACATGATCAAACAATGCCATATAAATAATCAAATGTGAATGAAAACTGACTATGTATACTCTAACTAATTGAATAATCACATAGAATATCAATAATAATGTTATTCATAAAACCAATATTATGAAATATCAATATATATCCTCAATATAGTTTTTTTCGAGATCTATCTTTAAGACATTTTAAGAATTTTGGTAGAAACTCGTCTGATTTTTCTATCTAATTAATCTCATAAGACTATCGATGCATCAAGGGGATTACATTAAATGGTCCCAACACATGTAATTCATGTCCTAAGAATTCCTCATATACCAAATAATTGATTTAATTCTAAAAAAAATTTCCTTCCCAAATATCCGTATTGAGTAAAGAATACAAATTTATTAATATCTCCCCAATTAATCAAATTACATTAAAAGTAAACACTATATGTAAAAACGGTATACTGTTTGGTAAAAAATAATACCCATTAAAAATAATATGGATATTGAATAGAAATTTAATTTCTAATTAAAAATTATTTCAAGAAAGATATTATTTTAAGATAAAGTTAACAATCAGAAAAGTAAGTTAGATTACACAATAACTCTTACCAATTGGTAATTTTCAAGTCAAATCCCCTTCGATAAAATAATTAAAATTGAAACCTAAATTAACATGAATAATGAATTACTCATGATATTAAATTTCAAATGGGTAGTATATACACCACATAATTTTGATTTGGTTCAATATAATGGATAAGTCTCAATGGAATGTAAATTTTGACAAAATCCCTTACCAGACGATTACTTTTGATTTTAAATTCTTTAACATCCTTTGTAATGGTTTTAAACATGTCATTTACATATCTAATAACCATAACCATGTTTATAATATCATATGTGATCCTTTTATAATATCTTATCACCCTTTAATTAATAATCTTTCATTAGTTTCACAGTTTCATGTGTTAATTTCCTTGTTTTATCATGTGTGTTTCATCATGAATGTTCTGATTCTTGAGAATATTATATAGTTATATCATCTATATAATAATAATAATTTCATAATTATCATATTTATATGTCAATGATAATTTTATTAGAAATAAAGATTGATGGTTATGAAAGATTAATGATGTTACGATCATGGATATGGTATACCGCACGTTTGTATGAGTAACCTTTTCATTTTTCAATGATCATTATGGAAAGAGTGTAAGTAATATTTTATCCTTATATAATGATGATAATATCATTAATAGAATATTATTTTATTCTATATATTTATAAACAACATCCATGTGGTTTGGTGATTAAAAGAGAGTCACATTGCTTAATGAAGGCTATAGTCCACATGTATACGAACGATGCTAGCATATTTCATTTAGTGAAAAGGTAAAAAAGAAAATTATATATATATATATATATTAAATTTCCAGAATGATAAATATTTAATTAATATTATAATTATTTCATTTTTATAAAATATAGTCATTAAAATTATTCTTTATCACCTTCCATGTAGAGAGTTAGTGGAAGAAAAATCACAATGCTTCGTGAGGCGGCAGTCCACCACACACGTGAGCGATGTTATCGTGTCTCCAATGGAAAATAAATTAATAGGGTATATATTATATAATTACTATACAAGTATAAATATATTATAAATATAATATATATATATATTTAATATCCATCATCATACACAAACTTGAGAGGTATAAATGGAAAAACAAACGACATCGGTTGATATGGTAGAAGTCTGTCGTACACACGTATGATGATTTCATAACCCATTTGATGAAAGTGGAGATGGTTTTATGTTATTAACTTATTATTAAAATATCAAAGTATATGTACTATAATTATTATATTATATCATCATGGTTTAATATATATTAAAGAGTTTGAGAAAGATGTATAAGAAAGACGCACATTGAAGAACATTGCCTCTTCTTTGGGAATCCTCTTAGGTCTGCACAAATTCCATCCTAGATTGGATTTATGACCAAAATAAGGCTTTTATGATAGTGGGAGTAAATTTGGAATGTTATTTGGGTAGGTATTGGCTTAACTGAAGTGGTTTTAAGGTGTGAATAAGGGATTAGAGTGAGTACCCTTTTATAGTTGATGAGGAGTGACATTTTTGTAAATACCAAAAAGTATTCACTATTGGGAGGTATCCCTTACCTCATTTGCCTAAAAAATAGTTCAATAATTTTTTTAGGGTTTATGTGGTCACGAAAAACCTCCAACACACAAAAATAAGTACATTTTTATCATGTTATTCTTCAGTCTTTTTATTTACTCAATTTTACCCATTTATTTTTTTACCAAGGTAACTTGTATCTTTTTATTTAGATAGGTAATTTATCCATTAAGGGTATAATTAAGATGAGTTTAATTCGATAATTTTTACCTAATTATTCTAAATATTAAATAAAATCTATTAAATAAAAATCCAATGCGTGTGTAAAATGTATTTTAATACAAAACATATGTAATGTAAAAAACCTCGTTTAACCTTAATTTTCCTAATTAATTTCAACTATTTTCACTAATAATTATGAAAAAAATTATGTTAACCATATTAGATGATAAAAATTATTATTATTATAAATATTTAATCCATTTTTCCAAATTAAACTCATAGATGTGCTAGAATTTAATTTAAAATTTATCCCACAAATGCATCGAGAAACCATATTTTTAAAGTAAAAATGTTAAATTTTTTGAAATGTTTTTTATAAAAAAAGTCAATATAATATTTATCCCAATGACCTATATTGTATTATTGGATGTTCAATTAGACTAATGTATCTTTAAAACCAGTTAAAAAAATAATTTTAGATTATAAATTATTTAAACGAAAAGGAAGTTTTCAATTGAAATTCAATATTTTTCATTATTCATAAAAAATGAAACTTCTATGATAAATTTAGAAAATTCACTATAAGATAATTTTTATATTCAAATTTAAAAATATAAATTTATTTTATAAAATTTATTTTCTAAAATTGTTAGTAATTATTTATTAATTATGTGAAAAATGTGTGAATAAACTATCATTTAGAAAAAAATACTATTTTTCAGAAAACAAAATTTATTTCTCTTTTAAATGATTCTTATTTTATTTATAATAAGTTCATAGATAATAAATTTTTAGAAACTATATAATTTCATAATTTTTTAAATCCTATTCTTACCATAAATTCTAATGGTTAGGAACTAACTATCATATTAAATAATAATAAAAAATAATGAATTATTGTTCGGTAAAACTCGGACATATGTATAATAGATGATTTCAAAGAAACTCATTGTTGTGTGTAACACATGATAAACTTAGTGTTTCACATAAAACAAGATAAAATTATTCTTGCATGTAATTTTAGATAAAATCAATGTTTTATTTCACATGAATTATTGAATAATATGTAATTATTTTAGATGTTTTTGGACTCACAATCGTTAGTGGGAATGCTCTCAGTTGGGATAAGCTTCATGTATAGAGAGAGATTAGCATAACCAACACTAGAGGACTCAACAGTATCCTAAGGACTCATAACCGTAGAGAATTTATTGAATAATACAGATTCCACAACCACCCCATTCAAGGTCCCAACATTGGTCCTTACCATCTCAAACTTGTGCTCCACCTACTAAAGTATTACCACTACTGGATTGGCCCCCCAACATGAGAAATATGTCCATCCAAATGCACGGTTAGTAAATTATTACTCATGTTTGAAAAAAGAAAATTATCTAAATGGAAAATACTTACATACATCATAGAGTCTGACTAGAAACCTAGAGAGGTTCGACGAATACCCTACCACCGATAATGCCTCCTTAGTGGATGATACTTTAGTTGTCCAAGGTTTCCCCAAGGTCGGGAATGTTTTATCTGTTTAAAGGAAATATTAAAGTTATAAAAAATCATATAAATATGAAAACTAAAGAATATAGAGGTAGAGGATAAGAAATTATATTCTGGATCATGTGGCAGCTGAGCCACCACTTCAGTCGCAGGCAGTGGCCTAGTGATTCAAGGTTGGATACTTGTGACAGAAATGTCTATGGGAGGTGTTTCACCCACCCCTTCAGGGTTTCAGGACTAAATTTCATTCCATTAATATTCATTATTAATATACCCTCATTCATTATTATTTATCATTACATAAGTAAAAAAGGAAATTATTTTGAAATTCTAAAGGTTTAACAACTATCTCAAATATAAAAAATATAATGACTTACTTTATCAGCAATGAAGCTATCCTCCTTGGAGGAGTCTTGGAAAGCATATATCCTGCAGTAATACTAGGTTGATACCTCTTCGTTGGCCATGAATCTGGATGATCCATCCCCATGGAGGTCATTGGTGGAAGGAATGTATAGTATCATCCTCACCCATCAGTCAGAGGCCACACCATTCCACAAGAGTTGATCAAATCATCCAGATTCTGAATATATTACATGTATTACATTGATAAATAGTATGATACAACCATGGACTGAAATATTATGTGAAATGAGATCTTGTACCTGTGTATTTGTATCTAAATTTCCTTTGATAAGTAATGATGGAGTATCCCCTAGTTCATCTAGGCATCAATGATGACCACATCTTTAGGTACCTCAATCATGTAGATAATCTTCTTCCCTGAAGCTATGGTGTGGGAATTAGGTACCAATCTAGAGAGTTGACACTACTTCCAAAAAAAATTTATTAAGAGAATTAGGCTTTACATTTCTACCTACTCTGAAGCTGCACCCTGTGCAGGATCAGGGAATGCTGGAGTTGCATCCACCACTCAACCGATTAGACTATCGTATCTTCTTTTGAGTGCTTCTATTGTCATAACATGCCATTAAACGTTTTTATGAGATCCTTTCCTCAAATACCACTATAATGTATATGAACCTTATTGAATCCATGGGTTATGTGATCTCCAAGATCTACATGTAATTATGGAAGAGTTATAGGGATCATCGGTCGATGACATCTCCGTTGGCCTCTTACATACTTATCAAAAAAACATGAACCATATCTACCAAAAGACCATGGGGTGGAACTTGATGTGTAATTTAGTTTAAAACATCATCAGGATCCTAAAAGGTATAGGAAATTGTGAGAAAATATTTAGGGGCATAAAATTTGAATATCACCTTATAGTCTATTCTCACTACTAGTACCGCACATAGAATGACTATAAGGTTCTACAACTACTCCACCACCCCATTCCATTATCCATGACTATACTATTTCAGAAGGGGAATGGGTTAAACATGAATCACTATGGTATCCCTATCCGTATGATTACATCGACTTACTCTCATTGAAGAGGTATACTCTTGAAAATGTTCCACATCGATGACAGAGAGTTGGTACCTAGTGGCCTAATGGGATTTGGGAATTAATAACCACTTATGTGTGTGGTGACCAAATATAGAGAAAATGAAAGGTTACACACACACACAAAGAGGGATCCTCCTCATGTTGATGTGAGAAAACACCTTATACAGCACCATAAGTACGAATACTTCTTGGTTTATACATTTCCTCATTTCTAGTGTCACCACTATAAATAATGTTCTTAGTCTCACCCCCATGCCTACATCATGAACTTGATCATATTCCCACAATTGTTTTTCATGATAAATCCTTCCAATCAAACTATAGGGGAAAGGGCCTTCATGCTATATCCCCATATACAAAACTAGCCCCCCTCTAGGATCCCTGAGTTAGAGTGATCCTTCCCACACTAAAATTCCCTAGGGTACTATCAGGGACATTATGGATACATCTCCATGGGTTTGTTCATGTTATAGTAGAAATATTTCTTGAATGGAAAATCCATCATCCCTAACTTATGCCAAATTTCCCCATGTACCAAGTGTAATAAATCCCTTTCTAATATTAGTAGTTTCTCTTGATCCTCCAATATAGTCTCTATAGGGTGGAATTATTTATAAGTCACCCCCTATATGAGGATCCCAATAATATGGTATAGGTCCTACTGGCTGAAACCAACCTCCTGACACTACAAATGTAAGGTTTTGGTCGTCGAAAACCACCTTCTCAACTATTTTGGCATAATATCTGGGAAGTGGTAGACATGGATTTGGGAATTACATGATACTTTATACAACCCCAATCTATTCAAATATTCCTAAAATTCATCACATGACTGGTATAATTAGTATTCCTAGGCCCATTCATTTATGATGTTTCCAAACAGGCATAGATCCCACTTCAAATCCAACCCGAAAGACGGTCCTCTAAGACCTACTTAATGATTATCTCATATTGAGGTGGGGGTGGGGTGGGGGAGGATGTATCTATAGCTATATACTACCCATTGATGGTATTAACATGGTTACATAGATAATGATCCTTGATTGAGGAATTTTCCATCACAAAATGGCCTATGGAGCCCCATTTCTCCTATATTTCCCTAGTGAACTCCTACACCATTAGGCAGGGACATCTCACTCAACACTTGGGATCAGGATGAAATACCTTAGCTTAAATCCTTACATTAGAATATTATAGAATAGAATATAGTTTTCTTGTTCATTTATAAGTAACTCATAAAGTGTTTCATGCTCTGACACACACTAGAAGATCTCCTTAATCAGAATGTTCACATTCAACTCTATCCTTTGAGTAGCTACAAATACAACACCTTCGAATGAAATCTTTGGTAATTTAAACGTTTTATAGGATTATTATTGAAATATTTTTAAAGAAGTAATATAATTCACTGATACTTATAGTGTGAAATTTATTACCAGAAGATGTCTCAAAGAATATGTTTTCACAGAGGTGATAAGTTTTAAGAGCACTAAGAATATGGGTTACAGAAAGCTCCTCAAGGTTATGGGTTTTGAAAAAATGAGAGGATAAGAAACTCTTATGTGTGAATAATTTAGTCTCCCCTAAGAACCCACCCCTAATTTATAGGACAAGGTAGGGGTAATGTTTCACAAATGAGGGGATCAAATCTCTAGTTTTGGGGATTTCACCTCAGAATTGGACCATTCTATCCAATATCAGCTCCCATTCTGAGGGTGGGGGTGAATTTATAAAATAAAACATTTTATGGAAAATATCAACGAGTTAATGATTTTGTTGAGGTGAATACATGTTGAAACGGGTTCAAAATCCAGCTAAGGAGTAATATTTATGAATGATAAATCCTTTTAAAAAGGAAAGGGCCTCACAAATGATGTTAGAGCACCGATTTTGTTTTTGTGAAAAATGGAAATATTTCATACAAAATATGTCTCTACATCCATGATGCTTACAAATACCACATTAAACCTTAATTTAGTGGGGGGGGGGTGACTATGAACATTTGACTCTTAGTAGAATCTTTGAATTCATGAAACTAAATCTTTCATAAGGCTAAGGAGAAGTAGATTCATACATGAAAATATCTTTCATGAGTAGACTCCAATGACTAATTAATATTATAATACCATGATGGAGAAATACTCCATGAAATATCACAGCCTCAATGCTATAGGAAAACCCCTCTAACCACTTGGGTACTATGAAGAATTCAACTTTCACAAAACCTTCCATATGGGAACCAATAAATCCCTATAAATCAAGGAACCCATCTTTTATAAAGGCCTTACAATCATAAAACCCTGACCTTCATGAACCCCTAACCTTTACAGACCCCCTGACCATCATGAAACCTCTGTGATACCCAAAAACTACTTCACAAGGTCCCATATGATTTTTCATTTCACCAGACATACATTTATGAAATTTAAGTGCTCTTAGGTCTTATGTATTCCCAAACCGAGTTCATTCATGCCTTGACCATCTACACGATTGGTATAAACAACCCTCATGCCAAATCCATTTTCTCCAAGCATGTTCTAGGAAATTTATTAACCTTTTTCTCATAATAATAGGGTCTCTAACATAGGGACTCCACAAATTTCCCCAATGATGAATTCATCATCATGGGAATCTGCTAGCTTTTCCATTCATGGGAAAGTGAGACCCCTCAATTATTCTCTAATCCAGATATATTGTTATCTACTCCTCCCATAATAGTTAATGAGTTTCTCCATGTGTAATCCCACCAACATATGATCTACAAGACATTAAACTACATAGACTAATGTCATAGTCGTGTGATGTTAAACAATATGAAAACATCCCAAATGCATGATGTTAAACTATTGCTTTATCCTTTGATACTATCATAGGATGCCTCATGTAATAATTATGATATGATACCTACCTTCCACACATCTTCCCCACATAATACCCACACTATCCCATGTTGTTACTCCTTTCCTGACTTAAGTATCCTTACTACACGATGTAAAATAGCAGGTTCTGGTCCTACCATATAACCTATAACTATGAACTCCAACTAAATGGATTTTGATACTTGTCTCTTAATAGGGTATAATGGTTTCCTCTATGAGGTTCAATATTTAAATCCATCACAAATTCCCATGTAATTCTGTAACCCTGGAGCATTATCATTCCCCCCATGAATACACTCAACCTTTTACCACAAAAATCTAATATCCCCACTAGACTTCAAAATTACCTTACAACACAAAACTATATTCGACCTAGTATAAGATGATCGTATATGGTAAACATACCACAATACTATAAACCTATTACCAATTCTCCTATAATACTCTAAACTTGTTTCTACATCCACATATGTCTTCAAACCTATAAAATACATTCCCACAAGACCCTAAAATTGTAACCAATTTCATGATAAGAAGTTAAACCTATAAACCACGTCCCCCAAATTCTTTAATTCTATTACCTTCATCACCAAAAGAATTTATGTCTATGAAAGATTTTCCAAAAAGAACTTCTACCTATGAATAAGGTCCCAACAAGACCACAAACTTATAACCCTACTCGACTTATCAGTATCTCTTCCTAATGTGGTAAACATATGATGCTCGATGAAATATGCCTAAAATTTCTTATGTATCTCATGTAAGTTTCCTCATAAAAAACATGGTATTACTTGGGCCTTTATCTAAGATGCCTCTACACGTGATTCCATCAATCCTGAAAGAGTAATATTTTATAGATACTAAACACTTACAACATCCTTAAGATGTCCAAGATGCCTAACAACATCATCTATTCTGACCATAGGTAGATACTCTGTCATGACAAAAATAAACATAATTAATTGGTGTCCACTTCAACAAGGAATTGTTATTGAGTTTCGAAAACATGTCTCAAATCTATGAGGGAGTTAATGAATAGGAAACCGAATCTAAAGAGGAATCCATAAAAGAAGGATTTGACATCCTATAATCCCATTCCAATAAAGGAACCAACTGATCAACCATCATGGTATAGGTTTCCTACCTTTGGAAAGAGGGTACACAAGGAACTACTAATATTACAAGGTATGTGACCAGTCCAAGGATTTAAAACACCCCAAAGGAGGACTAAAGAGTATCTCCATCCTAGATGCACACCCTGACAAAAGTATTAGAAAACTAACCTTCTCAATTAGAGATATGAGGATAAAGAGATTATATTACATAGTGAGGGTTTGTATGTGATTTTTTTCATTTAATAATTAACTTCTTCCTGAATGGGTAGCTTTAAATGTTTATAGATGTTGATATTGGACTTTAGGAAAGATCGTATAATTCCACTACAGAAGAGGGCTAGAAGTTAATAGAATCAGTGTTTCCATTGATCTCACTAAAAAAATATTTTTATTTAAAAATTGAAATAAATATTATTCTTATGATTGAGAAAAAATATTTATTCCAGATTTAAGGATTGAAATTATCCAATCACTAATTATATTTTATTTAAATATTTATTTAAATATTTATTTGCGAGTCCATAAGATAGACTATTTATTTATCCCTTTATATTCACAAGGTAATAGAAGATATTTTTTATTAAATAAATATTTATTTAGTAACATGAATATAAAAATAAATATTTATTTTCATTATCATTACTATAATATTTATTTGTATACATGATGAATATTTTTTTTATTTGATATTTATTAAATATCGAGGATGGAAATCAGGTTGAGTTAAACACATCATAAATGAAATTATATAATCTTAAATATCATTTAAATAAACCGGAAAATATTTATTCCATAAAATAGACATTATATTTTCAAGATGATACATTCTATTATACAAAAATAATAATATTATTATTGGAAATATGCATGCATTAGTTTTATTATTCGATTAAAGTAATTTTCAAAATTAACAATAATAATCCTTAGTTATATATGTACCCTATTATATCATTTTAGTGGAGGTGTGGGAATAATTTCACTATGAAATACATTTCCCCCCATAGATAATTATCTCCACCATTATAACCACTATGGTTACTCTCAAGAAAAATATAATTTAATCATCACTTTCCTCCTCTCAATCATAATAGAATAAGTGATAGAAAATCCTCAAGATTTAAGGATTGTATTGTGATCAATAAAAATAATTTAAGATGATCAGATCATTTTCTCTAGCACTTGAGGATCCATTAAAATCATATTTAGATCAAGGATAAGGTGTGGATCACTACTAAATGGAATGTACTTTAGATTCTATGAGATAAATGATGGTAAAAATTGAACAGGGGTTCAAATGATCAAAATCTTCATTGAAGAAAGAATCTCAACACTAAAGTGATTATTATTATAAAATTAATTATAATTTTAACATGAAATATCTTCTATATTGGTTTATATATTCTTTGTTAATTTCTTTAGTAGTATTATTTAGAAATGTTAATTCTTTATCATGTTCTTACAATCTATTCATTGAAAATAATAAAATATATGTTGGGAATGGGTCCGAATGAAAAATTTTCTATTCCTAGAACATTTAATTTATTATTTTAATTTTTTTTGTTGAGTGGGATCGAGTTATATATACCATTATTGATATTATTAGTGGTCATAATGGTAAAATAATTGATAAACCCCCATGGGTTTAGTTGAGGAGTACAGTTTCAACATAATTTCATCCTTGGAAGAGGTGTCTATTCATACTTATGCTATTTAAGAAGCATTATATTTATTCATATTGTTGGGAAAAAATACCTCAAGGCATCCTCTTGGTATTCCTTGGGTTTTATTTTATTTGAAAAACCCATATGACTGTGAATAAGTATGGTAGGTGTTTGCTGAAGCAAGTTGTTAAGGTGGCACACTTTTCTATATTTTTCTAAAATTGTGGGCCTCAAAATGGAGAGTTTGTTTTTTGAAAAAAGGTGATTTCCAAATAGGGGTACATAGTACATAGAACATGACACCGAGTTCACAGATTTCCAAGGTGGTATGAGGAAGGTTAAAGGAAATTAAAAAAGGAATGGAACTGTGAGGCATGAGACACATACCACTAATGAGAATGGTTCGTGAGGATAAAACAGTTCATGGTGAAGGCATGTGGTTCACAAGAGGCATGCAATACATGGTTTGTCTTGTCGTTTGTGTAAATGAGGAGATGATTTGAGAAATTTTGAAGAGAATTTTTGGTGAAAATGATATGGTGATTTGGGACGCCATGATTGAAGAAAGGTAGTATGCATACCGCATAGGGAAGTGGTTGATGGAAGGATCAGTACATGGTGAAGGTGGTACCAAATTGAATATTTTGGTAATCTAGGATTAGAGGATTTTGCAGTTCTATTTTCCAATATAAGTAGTGTTAATCCCATCCTTATTGTATAGTGATTTTCATAACAAAACATCTTTACTATTGGAATTAGGCTATGTTCAAAGGTGGTTCGGTGGTAGGACTCCACGAAGGGTGATACCATTTGTGGAAGGGATTACATGAAAGGGTGTTTGTAGTGAAATATAGTCCATAATGGAATAAGGTGGTCTACGGAGGAAGTAGTCCACAAAAGAAGGAATTATATAGAAGTGAAAGTGGTATGAAGAAGTTGTTCTTGAAGGTGATACATAGAGGTGGTACGTGGAGGTAGAAGCCGACATAGTTCATATAATAGTTGCTACATGGACCATTTATGCTGCATAGTTTTTAGAAGAGAAGGGAAGTTCACAGAGGGATTGAGAAAGATTTAAAATGAACTAAATCAATTCATGAAAGTAATTTCTGCTAAATAACAACACACAGAAAAGTAAATTTCATCTACGGGTGAAAATGATACTTCAATAGAGCATCCATATATAGTTTAGGATGCGTTCTATCATGAAAATTAAAGAAAATACAAGTACATAAACTCTGAGGGGATCCCTTCTAGGAGAAGTGAGAAAAGTAAGTGGATGATGATGATCCTTCCTACTGAAAGTGATCCAAAGGAAGAGACATAGGGAGTGACCATTGGGAATGGAGTGAGAAGACCCTAAACCATGTAAAGGTAGTGAGCCTGAGCATAGAATATCTAGCCCAAACCTTATAACTGGTAGTGAGTTTTTGTGGATTTGTTACATTGGCACATCATCATTTTATGCTCCTTGGATGTAGCCCAGTGTGGGTGAACCAAGTAAATATCATTATGTCCTATGCATGATTCCGTTTTTGTTCATATATTCCTCCAGGAGAAATAGAGAAGTGTGTTTTGTTTAACGAAGAAAAAATATCTAAAGGGGTATTAGTTTTAATCTATCATACCTTGATTCACCCCCCTCTCAGCATATTTGACATAGTAGACCTAACAATTGGTATCATAGGGAATGGTTGAAAGTTAGTGGTTATCTATCAAAATAATAAATAGAGGTGATCAATCAAAAATGAATTCCAATATTCGATGGAAGAAATTTCCAAAACCGGGAAAATATGATGAAAAACTACTTTATATCATTAGTAATGGATATCTTCACAACAGCTATGCATGAAATATCAGCCGATATAAACAGCGGTGCTTTATCAAATTCTAAAAGTAGAGAATTGGATGCAGATGCAAAATAGGACAATTATTTAGGAGGATACCCTTGAAATAAAATTTATATAATGGTAATGTCTTGTAAAACATCACATTCTATGTGGGAAAATCTTATGAATATCTATTAAGGATATTCAAAAGTCATAGAGGAAAACCTGTAGGTTTTTTGGAACAAGTATGAAGATATGAGAAAGAACCCAAATGATTTTTTTGATTCATTGTTTGATAGGGTGAATGTCGTATTGGAAGACATGCGTGATCTTGGATAATTAATTAAATATATAAAGATTGTGAAGTTTATCTTTAAGAAACTTCCACCTTTATTTAATATAGAAGTATCTGTATTGGAAGATAAATATCCAAAGTAGATGACATTAGAAACTTACATAGTACTCTTGTTTCGTATGAATTGAAAAATGTTTATAATGATTCTATTGAAAAGGCTAAGTCCAAATAAGTGTCATTCAAGTCCATGAAGAATAAATATGTAGAAGATGGTCAAGAGGATGATAATTTGGATGGTGTCATAACATTTATCTCTGCAAATATTCAAAGAGGAAGAGGAAATTTAAAAGGTAAACTTCCACTTTCATGCTTCTGTTGTGGAATGATTGGACATTTTGCAGTAAAGTTTCCTAAGAAGTTTTAAGATGAAAATGAAGGCAACGATAGAACTCCCCAAAATAAGTATTCATCCAATTATATAAGTTGGATAAGTGATAAGATAATGTTCATTAAAAGTAAGAATCTTCTTTCAAAATAATATGAAAGTTCAGAAGAATCTGAAGTAGAAGAGTTTCTCTAACGATCACAAGGTAGATGATTTGGTGAAGGTTGTCAGAAATTCCATAACAAAATAATAAAGTGTAAATGAAGAAGGATAAATTGAATTAATAGTGGACCTTTATGATGAATTAGAATATTCTCTTAAAGAGATTGATGTTTATAGATCCTAAACAAAGAAAGCTAACAAATTGGTTCTTGATGCCCAACACTGTATGCAATAGTAGGAAGAAGAGAAGTCTGAGTTGAATGATGATATTGAAAAAAAGTCTTTAATTTCAGAAATCTTATAAAATATGATTGAGTACGAACTCAGAATTGAATAATAGAGAAGACAAGTCGATAGTTTTATTGAAACTAGAAAAGAACATATCAAATGTATCGAAGAACTCGAAGAGGAATTAATCTGTCTACGACGAAGTGTTAAAGATCAAGAAAAAATGTTGACTCCAGGCACGACATCAGGAAAGTAGATTATATAGACAATAAAGATGAGAAAATTCGATCATAGTGGTATAACATAATATAATCAATGGTCAAATAAAAATTGTAAGGCTGGCACGGTGCTTGATAAAAAATAAAAAATATTAAAGGTTGAAGTAAGACCACAACCACACACTGCAAGATTGAAAATTGATTTGGGTATGAAGTAGTATTATAAGATTCAAATAACCCAAGGGACAACCAGTGGTATAGTATTTCTATACAAGAATGTATCCCATATAAGATGATTTTTTTGTCAAAAGATGGGACACTCAAAAAAATGTTTGTTCCATAGAAAAGAGGAATCAATGTAACATGAACAATAAAGGAACTCTTACAGAGCTCAATTATCTAGGTCATCATTTTATGGACACTATTTTAGGTGTGGAGGATTCAGACACATGGAAAGATATTACTCATCAAAAATATAGGGGAATGTGCTAAAGAATACTGAGGTTGGTTATATGTATCAGAAAAATGTGTCATCAAATGAGATGTAAATGAAAAATCAATTTTCATCTCTACAAGATGAAGCTGATCCATCAAATTCTAAGGAATGTCCAGAGTATCAATCCATACCAAGTATGAAGTCATAAACATGGATAAAAAAAATCTGGCCAGGTAGTGGTTGTAGAGATTGCTTTCAAGGCATCAGATAACATTGGTATTTGGATCATTGATAATGGATGCACCTCTCATATGATAGGAAACCAGGATATGGTGATGATAATCAGGTATGATAATGAAGGTATCATTAGATTTGGTAATAATGTGGGGTTGAAAATCATTGGCTTTGGGAAAGAGAAGTTTGGGGGAAAATACATGAGATGTGCAGATATCTTGGTTGTTGAAGGCCTTAGTCAAAAAATATTAAGTGAAAGTCAATTATATGAATTAGGACATTCCATAATATTTTCCAAGAAATTGTGTGTCATAATGGAAAAAGTTGGTGTTGTTGTATTTCATGAAAGCATACAAAATGGAATATCTACTTCATGATTCAAGAAGGAGATATGTGTTTTCCATCCAATAAAGAAGAAAATAAGTTGTGGTATAAATGTCTTGGACATGTAAGTCAAAAATACTTGTAATATATGGGAAAATATGACGATTCTTGAGATATCCCTAGATTATCACATGATCGTACACATACGTGTGATTCCTTCCAATAAGGGAAGATCATTCAAAAGACATATAAGGAAAAATAGAAAAGGTCAACAAGATTTCTTCAATTGGTTCATATTGATTTGTGTGAACCAATTTCACCAAGATATCTTGATGGGATGAGATATTATGTTCTCTTAACTAATTATTACAGTATAATGGCATGTGTTTAAATCATCACCCATGAATTTGTGGTATTCAGTTGCATAAACACATATCTAAGGGAAGTCGATAAGATGTTGGGTCAAAAAATCTGGAAGATTTGAATATATAATGGAACATAATTAACAAATTTTCAATTATATTATTATCTCAAGAAACATGGGATAAGTCATCAAGTTTCAGTGGTAATAAATCCATAGTATAATGGAGTAATTAAGAGAATAAATAGGATTTTCAACAACATGGACAGAACAACTCTCATTGAGAAATAGATTATAGATAAATTTTGGAAATAATTAGTAATAAAACCAATCTACTGTTCAAATAGAGTGTTTCTATGTACGAAATAAGAGAAGACTCCATATGAGCTATGGTATGGAAAGAATCCATCATTGAAGTACTTTTTAATAATCAGAAATGAGTGTTTCATTGTCAACAAGGAGAAACACAAGATGATTGAACCCCACAGAGATAAAGGGATATTTCTTTGATAATACCTGAAAAGAAAAACATATAAATGTTTCAACCAGAGGCTAGAAATGATTTTTGAAAGACATGATGTAAACATAGTCGAAAATGAGCAGAATCTTCAGCAAATACATGATAAATATTAAGAGGATAGTGATGAAAAAATTAGCAGATCAGGTGATACTCCAATTATAGAGGCTATTTCAGATGAAGACTCAGATGATGATAAGGATGTGGATAAATTAGTATCTTCACAAAGACAGAAGAGAGGATCCAAAATTGATAGAAAAAAAATAATTGGTGATCAGACAACACCATTCCAGATGAGGAGGATGAAGACTCAATAATAAGCATCATACTTATTACAGGTAGAGCCTAAATGTTTTGGTGAATTAGTTGGTGATGAGAATATGGTTCAAACTATGAATGAAGAGATTCCCCAAATTGAGAAGAATCAGAAAATTTAGATTCTTTCGAGGCCAATAAACACAAATTTCATCGGGACTAAATGGTTCCTTTGCAAAAAAATGAATAAATATAATGTTGTGATTCAAAACAGAGCATGACTTATGTGCAAAGGGTACTCTCATATAGATGGTATCAATGTTTATTAGAAATTTTCACATGTTTCAAGGATAGAGAGAATATTGTTAAGTCTACTAGGTTAGATACATTGAGGGGGGGTGGGGGTGAATCAAGGAATGATAGATTAAAACAACTGCCCCTATTGATCTTGTTTTGCTGTTAAGAAAAACTCTCTTCTCTATCTTTCATATAGAAAAGTATAAGAATAAATTAAATCATGTAAAAGACACATAAATTTTTACTTGGTTCACCCTCACTGGGCTATGTCTAAGGAGCATACACTGGTGATGTACTGAGGTACCAAATCCACTAAAAGCGCACTGCTATTTTCAAAGTTCAGAGCGGACTCACTGTACCTCCTAGTTTACAACCACTCACAATAAGAAATCTCACTAATCTCTCAACTGAAGTGTTCTCACTACTTCTTTAGAAGATATACTTACATATTATAAACCTACAGGTCTCTTCATTATCACAAATGAATTTTTCATCCTTAACTATTGATAGATTCTCTATTGAAGTATAGATTTCACCAGGAGATGAATATCACATTGCAAGAGAATTGAATTGGGAAACCTTAAATTTTACGCGCTGCCCTTACTGTGTCTTGTGAATAATTCCCTTTCCTTTCATGTAGAATATCTCTTTTTGTGTGCAATCCCAACTCCACTTGTCATGCAACCTTATAAATTCTGCACAACCTTCATCTTACATGCAATGTAAACTTTCACGCACAACACCAATTTTTACGTGCAACACTAAATTTTGTGCACAACTTCCTTTCCATAATTTTTACACTCATGAAAGATCGGATATTCTCTAAATCTTGAGCTCTTCTGAATGAGTGGGTCACTTCATATTTATAGAAAAAATCAACCCTGTGTGAAAAACCCTCCTTGAGAACATAATCCTCTTCGAGCGTGAAAAACACATCTTCCATGCAACATTGTATTTCATGAAATTCTCCAATATTTAGCGAACCTCATGCCTTTTTCTATTTTCAAGATTTTGATCTCAAAACACATCTTTCATGAAAAAAATCCATTCCTCTATTTTGCACACAACTGAAATATTTTGCGCACCTTCTTTTTCCAAAATCACATCTCTCCATTTTCCAATTTTCAGGCCCAAAAAATTGGCAAACACTGGAAATGGCACCACCTTGTATCTACTCTTTTTGTACCGCCTCCAGATCATCCATTCATTTTTCAAGGTTCTTCAGTCAATCTTGGACTGTTAACAACATTTCTTGAACTCGAAAAATCACCATGTAAACCCCCTTACTCAAAAATTTGAATGTCGTGGTATGCTTTGTCAACAAACACAACATGGAGGCCCACTTTTTCAATAAACACAATCACCTAAAAAATTCTTCAATGATACATTGAGGGATTTTTTCCCAACAAATTTGATTTTTCCATGACATAGTAGTGAAAAAAACATTGAAGGATTTCCATAAGGTCATTAAATTTACATTTATGAATGGGGTTATGAAAGAAATTTATATTGAGAAACTAGATGGTTTTCTCATTCATGAAGATGAGAACATAGTTTGTCAGTTGAAGAAGGATTTATATGGATTAAAGTAAGAACAAAGATCATGGTATTCAAGGACTGGTTAGTTTCTAAAAAAAACTCAGTTTTCAGCATCGTGGAGTTTATTACGATCTATATGTCATCCATGATAGTAATCAAAGGATGATAGTGTTGGTATATGTCAATGAGATAATATTTACAGGATTATATGAAGTGAAATGAAGAAAATTGTTTGAATTCATGAAAAATTAGCTCGAAATATCAATGATTGGTGAACTGAAATTTTTCCTTTTTTATAGTTAACATAAGGAAAGTATAGAACACTAATTTCACAATATAAATATTCCAAGTAGGTTATGAGAATTTTTTGAATGGATAATTTCATGGAGATAAAGACTCCAATGGATACTCGAAATAAAATTTCTCGGGATGATGATGGAAAAGTAGTTAATGTCATAGAAAACAGAAAGATCATTGGAAACATATTTCTCTTAATAGAAACATGACCATATATTATTTTTTCCCACTTTCTAATCAGTGAGATATCAAATCAAACCCAAGGAAAGCCACATTATTTCTAGGAAAACAATACTATGGTATATCAAGGGCACAATGGACTTCAGTTTGATGTACAATGATAAATCTCAATAAGTGTTATTGGGATATACTGATGTAGATTGGGATGGATAAACAGATGATAGGAAATAAATGTCATGAGGTGATTTCTATCTTAGTGGATTGTGTATTTCTTAGATAAGCAATAAATAAGATTTCATTTTATTGAGCACTGTAAAAGATGAATACATTACTGCCACTCAAACTTACACACAGTTATTGTGGATGATGCAGTAGCTTAATGATATGGGAGTTGAAGTGAAGTCTCCGATCATAATCCATTGAGACAATTCAATTTCTATTAATCTTATAAAATATCAAGTCCATCACTCAAGGAAAAATCACATTAAAATAAAATATCATTTTATCAAGGAGAAAGTGGAGAAAAGGTCTTGTTAAGTTGGAGTATATTCCTATAAAACAAAAGGTTGCAGATATTCTATCAAAGGCCTTACCCAAAGAAGCATTTCAGAGACATTGACTGGATTTGGGAGTTCAGTTGACTCCCCACACTTGAAAAGTGTGGACGTGGACACCCCTCTCTGGTGGTATGGTGTGTTTTTCCCTAATGTGATAATTGTGTTCTTTACCCTATTGCAAACATAAAAGGAATGGCCTTAGGGTTTGTTGACAAAGGGGGAGAAATTATAGCTGTTAAATGGGAGAAATGTATTAATAAAGACATTGGAAAAAGATGTTAAGTAAAGATATGAGATAGGGGAGTTGAAGTTGACAGGGGGAGCAATGATGTAGGGGGGGGGGGTATTAAATCCGATGATGCTAGAAATGATCGATCAATGTTTATATATCATGATAATTGAGGTTCATGATGAAAGCATAAGAGTGGTGTTGTAATGGAATGAAGTGATTCATTGATTAAATTTTCATTATACTCTCATTTATCACACTAAGAATGGATCATGTGGGCTTTGAGTATATGTTTAGTAAATCCTTGATTGCTATCTCAATCGTAAGAAGTGAATAATAGAATGTCGGATGAAGCTTTAATGAGATATCCAGGTTATCAACAAACCAAAAGGGGGATATTATTAGGAAAAAATCCCTTAAAGAATCCTCTTGGTATGTTTTGGGTGTGATTGTATTTGTTGAAAAATCCATATGATCTTGAATAATTATGGTTGGTGTTTTCCGAAGTAGGTTGTTAAGGTGGCACATTTTTCATGTATTTTCCAAATCTGTCAGCCTTAAAATCAAGAGTTTTGTTTTTGGAAAATAATGATTTATTCATAGGGTATATAGTATGTGGAGCATGAATCCCAGTTTTCGGATTGCAAAGGTGGTATGTGAATCATTGAAGGAAATCAAAAAAGGAATGGAATCATGAAGTGTGAGATGTAGACTATGTATGAGAATGGTTCGCAGGGAGAAAATAGTTCACGAAGAAGGAATGCGGTACATAGAAGGCTCGCGGTACATGGGTTGTATTGTTATTTTCGGAAACAAGGTAGTGATTTGAGAAACTGTGAAGGGTGTCATTGGAAAAAACAAGATGGTGATTTGGGCCACTATAAAGGAATAAAGGATTCAAATGGACTACGTAGGGAAATGGTTCACTGAAGGATCAGTACATAGTGAAAGTGGTACGACATTGAATATTTGGGTAATCTATGATTAATTTTTTTTGGATCTATTTTCATATATAAGGATCACTAATCCCATCATCAAGGAAAAACGATTTTCATAATAAAACATCTTTGCTCTAGGAATTCAGCTATGTCTGAAGATGGTTCATGAGGAATTATTCCATGATGTTTGAAGCAGTTAGTGGAAGCAATTCCATGAAAGGGTGTTTGTGGAGAAATATAATCCACAAGCAAGAAAGGTGGTCCATAGAAGAAAAACCCCACAAAATAATGAATTTTGTTGATGAAAATGTGGTACACAGAAGCAGTTTGTGAAGGAAAAATGTAGACGTGGTATGCAATGACAAAAGAAGATGCAGCTCATGGAATAGGTGGTATGCGAACCATATTCTCTATGTAGTTTTCAGAAGATAAAAGAATTTCATAGAGGGTTTGATAAATCTTACAAATGTAATAAATCGATTCGTGAAAGTAATTTCTTCTAACTAACAGTGCATAGAAATGTAAATTTCATCTATGGGTGAAAAAATAACTTCAACAAAGAATCCATATACAGTTGAGGATATGTGCTTTCATGATAATTATGGGACCTACAAGTCCATACATTGTGAGTGGATCCCTCCCATGATTTGTGATCAAAGGAAGTGGAAGACAGTGATCCTTCCCACCGGCAGTGAACCAATGGAAGAGACATAGGGAGTGACCCTTGGAAATGCAGTGAGAAGACCATAAATCTTATAAAGGAAATGAGAATAAGAATAGAATATCTAGCACGAACCTTGTAATTGGTAGTGATCTTTAGTGTATTTGGTACATCAAAACATCTCCGTTTTATGCCCCTTGGACATTTCCCAGTGAGGGTGAACCAAGTAAGAATATTGGAATCCTATGAATAATTTCATTTCTGTTCATATATTTCTAGGGGAGAAAGAGAGAAGTGGGTTTTGTTTAATAAAGAAACAAGATCTGAAGGGGATGTATTTTTAATCTATCATACACTAATTCACCCCCTATTAGGGTACTTGACCTAGTGGACCTAACAAATATCCTAGAAACACTCATATATTGATAATTTATAAGGAAAACCTATATGTGGAGTAGATTAACTCTTCATCAAAGAATATCACTACAATTTTTACTCATTTTGACCAAATTATTTTATTTAAATTCACTTATACTAAATGTGACTAATAAAAAATAATAGTTCTATATAGAAAATAATATGAGTTTATCTTAAAGACTACACCATGGTTTATAGGTGGTGATCTTAATATAATTTTAGATCTTTCCGGGAAGAAATACTACATTACTTTTTCAATGAATGCTATATATAATGTTAGTAATTTCCTAATGGTAAATATGTTGATGGATATTTTATACTCTATTGATCATTTTATATAGTGTAAAAATAATAAGGGCCACAAGATAAATTGGATTTGGTTTGATATATTTTTATAAAAACTAAAAGGGATATACCATACTAATTTAATGGGTATCCTCAACTTCTAATGATAATATATTTAGTTTCAATAACAAGTGGGTTCTAGAAAAATATTTATTAGTGGTAGTGAAAAACTCAACAAATTGTTTGATGAAATTAAAACCATGTGATATTATATAAAAATTAAGTAGGTTAAAATAATTTCTATAAATATAGGTGAAATCCAAACCAGTATTTAGCAAAAATATAGAAGAGATTGACTAAGAGATCTTATTGATTAAATAAATCCTTCTTTAATACTTGGATGATGAGAAATTAAAAAACATGTACCTAAAACATATAAGTTTACATACATCTAATTAGATAATGAGCATGAAATGTATGAAAAATCAAGGAACTTTTGGATTAAGGACAGGGACATGAACACAAAGTTCATTTATACATCAATTAGAGAGAGAATAATTATAGGAAATAAGAATTTATATATTTAAGATGAATCATTCACAAAATATATTGACATTATATATCTCCTTACAACTAATCATTTCTTAATTTTTTTCATTGGAGTGGGTGAGATCCAAGTTAGAGGGTACCTAGGGTAAAGTAATGGGGGTGACTAAATTTAATGCTATTCCTCAAAATATCAGTGAAAAAACTAGAATATTTATTTAGGTTAGATTGAATGGATATTATATCCTTAATTATGTTAATTAAATGAACCTTGACGATATTCTAATACCTAGTGACATCCCTATATCGCTTTCTTTCACTTACTAGGATGTAAAAAATGTGAAATTATTAGAGGTGATTCAATTCTACTTTAGAGTGGGACCATTTCTTAGGTCAGTGTGTGTAAAAAACATTGTTCTAATCCTAAATATATATTATCCATGATCCTAACAATACATACTCATAAGCATGTTCACCTTTACATATAATCTTCCAAAAAAAATAATTATAAAAGAATCGCCACTTTCTTCTTAATCTAATTTTCAAGGAACAACACATATTTATTCAAGGAATAAAAATATAAGGGAAAATAAATACTTCTCATGAGATGATGGATGATCTTCATAGCAAGGTAGTTGGACGTAACATCATGTTTAATGTTGGTATAAATTTTTTTTTATAAGATAGAATTGAACTTTCTCCTTAATGTCATGCAATGTTGTGGTTTCTTTCTTTGGTTTAATGATTTTTAGTTTCACTATTATTTCATGCAATGTTTCTTAGTTTCTCTTATAGGAATAATATTTTGTTTTCATGAAATTCATACATGAACTATAAAAAGGAGATATTCTATTTACAGTCTTTTTATCCTTAATAAAGGCCCCTTTAACAAACATCTTGATTTTTCAGTTCAATTTAGTAATATTGATATGTTTAAAAGAATATTTGAGATCCTTTGTAACACCCTGAGTTTTTATGAATTATTATTTATATAATAAATTAAAATTCATTGATATCTTTTGTTACACAAAGAAAATTTTAAAATTTCATTACTCACAACACCAATTTAAGCTTTAACTATTTTCAACACTCGGTCATCGTGTGTTACACACAATGCTCAGTTTTAACAAAAACCATGATATATTATTAATATTGTTATTTAAATGTGAAAATTATAACCTTTCAGTTAAACTTACTTACATGAATAGTAATAAATAATTTTTAAATATTAATTATAATGTTTTTATTTAAACTAATCACATTTATTATTATGTAATTAATTTTTGATAAAGTCTTCATATGTTTGAAAAATACTATTATAGCAAAAAATGTTTTTTTTATTTTTTTGTGAACATTAATAAATATAATTCTTAAAACATATAGAATATTTAATTGATAAAAAAATAATTTTTTGAAATCATCATGTCAAAATTATCTTAGGTTGAATTTTTGTGATTTTTTCTAAAAGATCTTATTTTTTGATAAATAGTAAAAAATAATGAATTTTAATTGAAAACTATCTTTCCATTTAATTTATTTGTAAAGTTAAACTATATTTAAAATTGGTTTTAAAGTTAAATTATTTCAATTATACATAAATTAATCTAATTTAAGTCATTTTAATCAATTTCTTATTGAATTTTGATATAAAAACATTTCAAACTTTTGAACATTTTTTATTTAAAAACCTGCATTCTTATTGTGTCTGCGAGTTTAATTTTAAATTAAAAAATTTCACTTATGTGAATTAGGTACAATGGATTCCATAATTATAATAATTATAAATTATATTATCTAATGAGGTCAAATTATATTTTTACAAAAATTAATACTAAAAATAATAAAAATTATTTCTCATGGTTAATATCGAAATGGGTTTACAGAGGGATTAAACTAAAAAGATAAGAGTTAAAATAGTTTAAAACTTTTCCAAAACTAACTTTAAGGAAATATTTGACCATATCTTATATATTATTGACAAATATCAATTATTAGTTCCTTTTTACAATAAACAAACATGAGTGGAATTATTTCTTTCAAAAAAATTCAAGTGTGCCACTTACCACACTTATAAAAGGCCACCCCTTCTCTTCTCCAATTCACAACTTCGAAACATCTGGATTCATCAGATACCTACCAAAATTCTTTAAAAAATTCCATAATCGCATCATAAAATCATTATTTTTGAGATAAATATATCCAAGTAAGGATCTTAGTGCAAACCTAAGGAGGATACACGATGAAGAGGCAATGTTCATCAATGTGGGTTTTTATTTTATTTGACCCCACACCAAATTAAATTGTTATTATATCATGATGATATATTATCCTCAATATATTAAACATAATGAGATGATTTTATGTTATGTAAATGACCTAAAACATGTCAACTTCCATCAAATGGGTTACGAAATCATCGTTTTAGTGTACGGTGGACTACCACCTCACAAACCGATGTCATTCGTTACTCCATTACCACCTATAACAGTTAGAAATAATGATGGATTAATTGTTTATATATTATATTTATGATATTTTTAATCTTATTTAATTATTATATCACACATACATTCATTATTTCCACTTTTTGGGAATACAATAATGTTTCTCGTGTGTGTGGCAGACCACCTCCTCACGAAGCGGTGTGATTCATTCACGCTTTACATGGAAGGTATTAAGGATGATTTTAATGAATATTTTGATATATATGAAATAAAAATGATTATTTAATTACAATATATCATTTAAATTTATTTATTTAAATCTGAAAAAATGCAAATAATTTTCATGCATAGGTAGGACCTACCGTCTCTATGAACAATGCATTTAATTTTCCATCACTAAATTTTATGGATTACTATAAATAAAAATATAATTATTATATATTATATTTATATAATTTTTAAAATATATATTAATAAATAATTATCCAAATTATTAAGTAAAAAACAACAAATCAAAACACATACTAAAAATAAAGTGGTTATTACCCGAAACGTAACTTTAACATGGAATTGTTAATAAAAAGGTAATAAAAGTTCATAAAAAATAATATATGGTATGATATATATAAATATTTTTCTTTAATATATGTATAAAAAAAATATATTTATTATATATGAGGTTTGAACATGTATGGAGAAAGACAAGACTTAAGGTAAGTGATTTTTATCTTAATTTTCCTTCTTTGAGGCGTACGTTATGTTATACACATGTATTATTTCATGAAGTGTATATAAATCCCCTTTTATATGTAATATCATAAATTTATTTATACTAATTATATTTTATTTTAGATTTTATGTTATTCCTCCATGTTTATTGTGATTCAAAGTTACCAAAGTGTAAATGATTTTATGTTACAATCCCATCGTTTATCGGGATTGTTTACGATTATGTTTCTAATGATAAAATAATATAATACATATCTCAATAAACACATGGAATTTATTATCCTATGGTTATTAATGGTATTTTAACTTAATAGAACCCTTTTCACACTTTTTAACTTAAATTATTGAGAAAATATTTTTATTAAATTTGGTTTTATTTCTCTCTTTGGCCATAAATCCATTTTCTTCCAAAACGATGTTTTTTAAAAATGTTTTATCATTATAATATGATTTTGAAAAGAAATTATTACCCTTGTTTGTACTTTTACTAATTTATTTTTTGAAATGAATCTTCATATCATTTTCCTATCAATTCTCATTTGGGTTTTATTGAAACTATGAAAGGAATCTTTGTTTTAACGTGTACGGAATGAACGAAACTTCCCATTGTCATTATTTTCAGTGAAGACTACTTTATTAGATTTCAAGGTTATTTTAAAATAAAAATATTTTTATAATGTTTTATGTTTTAAAGTGTGTTTTCAATGTAGAAATGATATTTTCCTCAAAAAAGTTTCTAAATGAATGATTAAAATAATTTTCTATCTCAGACGACATCTATTGATGTTAGCTATGATTTAATAAGGATATGATCCAATTATACCATTCATAATATTTCTATGAAAGATTTATTTTTATTATGGAATGATCTTATTGAAACATATTTATCTTCCATGGTTTATACAATGATGAAATTATTTTGAAACTCCATTATTTTTCCATTGGTTATGCAATGATGAAATAATGAAATGATAATGAAACCTTTCTATTTTCCATAGGTTATGATATGATGTAATTTTTATGAAAAAAATTTCATTTCATTGGTTATAATATGATGAAGGTTTTATGATCTTGTGGAACACATAAATATGGTTTTCACTATGATATGTGTGGGGCCTATATCTCACTCCAATACATTGGGTAAAGATTTATATCTCATGAAATAGACATGACTAGAACGGGGAGTGAACCCAATTCAATAAGGTAATTTATACCCAATGATAGCATTGTGAATATACCTTGACTAATATGATGGTTCAGGTAGTTAAATAATTCCAATATGATAGAATTTAAAATGATCCTTTATTAACATGGAAATGATTTTCAATGTTGATGTGTATGCCAAAACTCTGTATATTATGACAATGTTTTTCTCTTGTGGCTCATGTTCATTGATTCCATTATGAATCATGTCTTATGAACTACCAATATTTTTCCATTACTCAATATTACGATCTCTGATATGTAAATAATGGTTTTCAAATGTTATTATCATGTTCTTATACGTTTATGTTCATGTTTTTCTTATGTATCTCCCTTGTTTACCCTTACTGAGAATCTGAGCTCACCCTATCTTATGTATCATTTCCCAATGTTATGAAGAAATATATTAAGTTTGAATTGTCTAATAAGGTTATAGTTAATAATATTATATTGGGAGATGATGTTATTTACATATGGACTTTTTTTTTGTTTTTCAATGTTTCTAAATACACTAAACCATTACGGTTCTCAGCTATGTCTTTGTGTAATGAAATAAATATTCATTAAAAATTATGTAATATCTTTGTATGATAATCTTAGATACCTATATCCATGAAATTACTCGACTATTATTTATATATGATATGGTGATGTTTATTAATTTGAAGAATAAATCTATTAAAGTATTCAAGAAGATAATGAAAACATTTGAATGATGTACCAGATAGAAGAATAATCATATTTAAAGTAACATATTTTTTATATTAAATTCTGGATTAGAAGGAAGAAAATAGTAGAGAGTTGTAGTGGATGATCAAGAATATGTTTCTTTGTTAAATACATTAGAAAAATCCTATCAAATTTAATAGTTAGAATAAAGAATTATATTATGATGATTAACAAAATTTCTAGGCACATTCTTAAATAAAAAATATATTCCAATCTGTTAGTAACAAGTTAATTATTGGTTGTATTTATTTTCAATAGATGATATATGACTGATGTTGAAAAAAATGTGGAGTTTTGGTTTCTGTACACACCATATTAGACTAACCAAGAGGATGCACCAGACTAAAAAATAAAGATGTAAATTAAAAAGGAAACACAATTCCAAACACAGAACACTGAACCCAGATGACCAGACCTAGATTTTGGTCCATGAAGATTTGATGATGTTATGATGATATTTAATTTCTCATAAAACAAGAAATTTATTATAATAAAAGATTTTAATTAATAGAGGATGTTGAATTGGATGTTTTAGAGTTGGAAACCATGAGAATATGAGGACGATAGTTTTCAGTCATACCAATAAGACTCAACAAATAGATCATTAGATGGGTTCAGAAATAGATCCATCAAATAAATTCCTTATTAAAAATCCAAAAGTCTAGGTGTTTGATCTTGTTGAATTCATTGATTTTGAAAAATTATTGATTGGACTAGTATATTAGTGTGAGGCATCTTACGAACAATAAGATGGATTGATAAATGGTATGAGTTCTGAAGACCTATTCATCGATATGTCATATATACTAATCCATAAAACAAGAATAAAACAATAATCCAAAAAACATGAGTACTTTTAAAGGAAGAGACTAGTTTTAAAGTTGATGATAATGATAATCTTTTGACATCGATACATAGGATGTGAAACGTTGACCGATCCATTGGTATGATATTGATATCTATCCATTAGATGGGAAGAGGGCATCGGTTCATCAGAGTGTTTATATAACAAAATAAATGGGTGAAGAGCATCATATTGACATGAGTTGATGACACTGATTCATTTACCTAAGGATAGAAAAAAGGAAGATCGTCATTTTATTCAAAATAATACAATCAGTCTAGGAAAATGTGTGAAGTGTTCTATTGTGATGGGGAAGAAATTGAAAATGTGATAAATGGATGAGATGATATGGAGTGGTTGAATGTGATAAAAGTATGAATAAGTTTCAAGTTTGTTGTTAAACAATGTATTCAACCATTTTTAATTGACTCAAAACATCAAAGAAAACAATCATCTGATTGTTTTTCTCCAATGGGTCGAGAGGAAAAGCGTTGAGGATGTTTCATTATTAGGTCAAGATAAAAGAATGCAGAGTATTAAAGTTGTAATCTATCAAACATTCTTTTTTAATAAATTACATCAGATGCATTTTCGGTAAGAATGTCTATCATACTAAGTCCAAGGAAGAATCCTTAATCAGAGCCAAGAAACAAAGAATGATCAGACTAAGCTAATCATACTGAAGAGCTGTTTGTAAATTTGAAGAGGTATAAATTTTTTAGAAGATTCAATAAGATTCAAGAAGATCCCAGAAATGTTAAGAAGAGTTGAAGTAGTTAAAGATGAATCCTAAACCAATATGAAGTTTAGAGATATGTGAATTTCATTGAGGAGGAAAAGGAATTATTTTTCCCACCTTTTCCATTCCAAGTTTCTTATAAATAGAATGAAAAATACATTTGTACTTTCAACTCTTTACATGCATAGAGTGCTAACACCCTGATACTTTTGTGGTAGGTATTGATATTCCAACCAAACTTTTTCTTCTAGGTTGAAGATGAGGAACATCCATCAGAACAAGGTCATTGTAGTAAGCTACATTAGAGCCAAATCCATCAGAACAAACCCCATAAGACCAAGTTTTATTTGACTAAGGATTTTTGGGTTTCCAATTGAGTTTCAACTCAATTGTAGCAGAAAGTATAGAAGCAGAATATGACATAGCATACTAGAAAAAGTATATTGGATAGAGGATACTAGATGTAAGACAATCAGATTGAATTTTGGTGAGGATGTTTTCTAGATAGAGATTTTGGAAGAAGTTTCCAAACCAACAAGTTATTCATAGAATTATTGATGTTCTTGATGATTGTACACAATTATTGATTGATTATTATTAATTTTAGAGAATATGAAGAACTTTATAAAGGGGGAAAAGAATAAAGAATGTAAAGCTTGTTACTATGGAAACAAATTAGTTTATAAAGAGGCTTGTTTTCTGGGTTGAATAACTAGCTACGGGAAAGTGGATATGAAAAGGATAGTTGGGTGGTATAACTATGAATAAAAGAGAAGTTTCTATAGGGTTGTAGAATTGTTTTTTTCTTGTTCCTTTGTATTCAAAAAAGAAATATAATAAAGGAATCCATGTTGGTGGGGTTATCCAACATGGAAAGAAGTAGATATTTGTACACAACCTTGTAAATCTCATGTGGTGTTTTTTATTTACATTTGTTGCATACAAAAGGTAAGTTTAGAATATATATTGGATTAGATCACAACTCTAACAAGTTTCAAAGGTTAAGAAAGGTTTCTGAATTAATTAATAAACTTTCTTGTGAAAAGAAACATGTACCACTCATTCACCCCCACCCCCATTGACTACAAGAATTTCATAGTTTTACGATGGGCAATTTGTGATGGGTGGAGGACCCATCATAAATAGTTTGTCGAAATAGACTATTTCTGACAGGAATTGTATCCTTTCAAAAATAGTTGATAAAAAACACACATTTACAATGAGATGATATTCTCGTCACAAATACCTTTGTCGTACCGTGTGTTCCAAAGCGCAAGATGATTATTTGCGGTGGGGATACACTATAGTTAAAAACACTCATAACATTTTTTTGTTATTTGCGACGAGGGTTTACTCCCTTCGAAAATACTATCCATCATGTTAAGTTATTTGCAACGAAATTTTCTCCCTTCACAAAAAACATGTTGGCTGAAGTTATTTACGACATGTCTCATCACTAATACTATTTTTTACCACCATTACAATTAATAAAAACATAACTACTTTGATGGGATTCCCATTGCTAATACTCATATCACAAATGATCTAACGTACATATACCCCCAAAATTGTTTTCATTCTCATCTTCTCTAAACTTATCTAAACTTCTCTACTCTCATATTTTTTAGATTAAACTTTTCAGCGTTTAAACTTTACATGGGATCAACTTTCAAGATTTTCATTCGCTGAAAGGTACAGTTTCAATGTAGTTATTTGTTTTTATTATTTTTTATTATTTTATTTTATATTAGTAATAATTATTATTAATTTGCAGTAATTTTATTTAATTAGTTTTATTTTTCATTAATAATTTATAGAAATATTTAATTTTAATTTGCAATAATTTGTTTTAGTTGTGAGTAATTCATAATAATTTGTCGTAATTAGTAATAATTAGCAGTAATTAGTAACAATTAACGGTAATTAGTAATAACTTAGTAAAATGTAGTAATAAATTGTCAAAAATTGTATATATTAATATAAATTAAAAATAAATTATAAATTAAAAAAATTAAATTAGTATAATTAGTAGTAATTAGAAATAATTAGTGATAATTTGTAATATTTAATAAAAAATAGTGGAAATTAGTAAAAATTAGTGGTAATTAGTAAAACTTGGTAATAATTAGTGATAATTAGTAATAATTGGTGGTAATTAGTGACAATTAGTGCTAATTATTAATAATTAGTAATAAATTGTAAAAATTAATAAAAAATTGTTATAAACAAATAAAAATTAATAAAAATTAGTTTTAATTAGTAATAATTAATAAATATCAGAGATGATTAGTAATAATTAGTTATAATTAGTAAAAAATAGTAAAATTAGTAATAATTTTTAATAAATAGTAATAATTAGTAATAATTCGTAATAATTTTTGGCAATTAGTGGTAATTAGTAAAAATTTAAAAAATTTGTAATAATTATTAAAAATTAGTAAAAATTAGTAAAAATAAGTAAAAATTAGTGAAAATTAGTTGTAATTATTAATAATTAGTAACAATTAGTTATAATTAGTAATAATTAGTGGTAATTAGTATTAATTAGTTGTAATTAGTACAAATTAGTCGCAATTATTAAAAATTAGCAGTAATTAGTAATAATTAGTGGTAATTAGTAATAATTAGTGGTATTTAGTATTAATTATTGGTAATTAATAAAAATTGGTGGTAAATAGTAAAAATAAGATATTATTAGTAAAAATTAGAAATAATTAGTGGTAATTAGTAATAATTAATAATAATTAATAGGTAATTAGTAAAAACAAGTGGGAGTTAGTTAAAATTAGAGATAATTAGTAAAAACTAGTAATAATTAGTAATAGTTAGTGGTAATTAGTAATAAATAGTAATAATTAATAATAATTAGTAATAATTAGTAAAAATTAGCTGTAATTAGTAAAAGTTTTTGGTAATTTGTAGATATTAATAAACCTTAGTGGCAATTAGTAATAATTTGTAAAAATTAATCGTAATTAGTAGTAATTAGTTATAATTTGTTATAGTTAGTGTTATTTAGTAAAAATTCATAAAAAATTTTAAACATTAGTAAAAATTAGTAAAAATTAGTGATAATTAGTAAAAATTATTGTTAAGTTGAAATAATTAGTGGTAATTAGTAAAAATTAATTTAATTAGTCATAATTAGTAAAAATTATTAATAATTAGTAATAATTAGTAACGATTAGTGGCGATTAGTAAATATTATTGTTAATTAGTAAAAATTAATGGAAATTTGTAAAAACATAGTAAAATAATAATAACAATTTGTTATAAAATTGTAAAAATTCTTATAAAGTATATTAAATTAATAAATCGATGTCAGGACATGGATAGAAAAAACTGGTGGAATGAAAAATTTGGACATGGTTGGGTTAAATAATTTTCATCACCTGAACATTGTTAAATCCATGATTTACACCTTTTTAGTAAGTCATAAAATTTCCAATCTTCTGGTGATTAGAAATTAACAAATTGTGCCACCCATGTACAAATTTCATTTGGTCACCAGAACAGGGGAAGTAAGGATATGATGTGTCGATGAAAAACTCAACAACAACATGAGGAGATGCGTCATTAACAAGACATGGTTGGAATAAATTGTTGCCATGAAAAAATTGGACATGGTTGGCATAAGTTGGTTTCATCTCCTGAATTTTAAAAAAATATGTGATTTATACCTTTTTAGTATTTTATAATATATATTTCATTACTTTATATTAAATTATAAAAAAAATTAGTTGAAATTAGTGGTAATTGATCATAATTACCTCTAATTACTGCCAATGCTTAGTATAATTTCGTATAGAGTAATAAAATATATCATAAAATAATAATAAGTTGTGAATCATAGAATTTACAATTATCAGGAGATTAGAAATGACCTATTTGTTTCAAACATTTCCAAAATTTTCATTAGGACGCTAGATCCAGGACATGCAGGGTGTGACACATCAGTTGAAGCATCAATAGTAGGAGGAGATTAGTAAAAAATAATGGTAAATCAATATAATTAGTAAAAATTATCATAAATAAGCATTAATTAGTAAATATTAAAGGTAAAGAACTTTAATTAAGTAAAAATGTTAATTAATTAGAAGTAATTAGTGGTAATTAATAATAATTAGTAAAATTTTGAAATAACTAGTGGTAATTAGTAATAATTTATAACAAATTTCTATAAATTATTAAACATTAGTAATCATTAGTGGTAATTAGTAATAATCAATGATAAATAGAAAACATTGACAAAATTTACAAGTAAATTATAATTTTTTAATTTTTTACTCTTTTGGGGTTTGACTTTTTAATCTATCAAAGTATTCAGAAAAAAAATTATTTATTTTATATTTTTAGAGAAATATAGAACAAAGAGGTTGAAAATGGTATTTATTACATGATCACAATTGGATAAATCATTGTAGGAATCTGAATGGTTATGGTTTGAATCCTATGTATATTGAGGGTATTGATGCTTTTTTATTATTTTCATCATCAAAGGAAGAATTTGTTTCAGAAGAAAAAATAAAGTGTCTATGTAGGAAATGTGATCTAAGGAGGTTTGAAACATTTGAAAATATTGGGGGTCATCTATTGCATTTTGGTTTTCCAACAGATTATGTTTTTTGGTATCAAAATGGTGAATGCAGTTCTAGAGAAGATACTAATAATTTAGTTCTAGATACATCAATGTTTCAAAACTTAGTACAAGATATGTTAAGATAGTATTTTCAACAAAATGAAACCCAGGATGAGTTTGATTTAACTCTTGAGATAGAACCATATCAATTTTAGGATTTTTTGATGTCTATTGAGGATTCCTTATATTTGTGTTGTAATATACGAAAATTTGAAGTGGTTGCAAAATTTATGGATATTAAATCAGATAATGGAATGTGAAATGGATATTTTGATCAGATATTATTATTTTTTTAAATCATTGTTAACTGAAGGAAATGTGTTGCCTACAAATTTATATGAGAGCAAGAGACTGGTACATAATCTGGGTCTTGGTTATCTAAAGATTCATTTATATTCAAATTATATCATCTTATATTATGGAGAAAATGAGTCGTTGGTAAGTTGTTATACATGTAAAAAATTGAGGTACAAAATGGATCAATTAGGGAAGTTTGGATTGTTTCTGGTAAAATAGATTACATACTTCCCAATAATATCAAGATTGTATTGTTTATTTTTTTCTTAGAACATAAAATCATTGATGTCATGGAACAACACCAATATTTTAACTGGTAAAAGCTTAAATATTCTATGTGATAGTGATTCATGGAATTTTTTTGAGTAAGTACATTCTTATTTTTCTTAAGAATACTGAAACATGTGATTAAGTCTTTCTATGGATGGTTTTTGTCTATTTGGTTCATACTGTAGTCAATATTCTTGGTAGAAAATCTTTTATAATTGTGAACAATTAACATCCTTTCATGTTGCTAAATGAGCCATGTATCATTCTGACCTTATTAATTTTAGGAAATCCAAAAAATAATATAAATTTTTATTTGAATCCATTGATTATTGAGTTAAATTTATTACAAAGTAATGGTGTCAGAACATTTGATGTTACTATGAAAAAATATTTCCTAATGAAATCTGCATTGATGTGGAAAATTAGTGACTTCCTAACATATGGCATGTTTTCTAGCTCAATTACACATGGTCCAGAAATCATGTTCATAATATATTTGAGAAAATAGAGCATTTTTTCCCATTAATGTAAGAAAAACTTGTTTTCTTGAATGTCATTGCAGATTTATGTCAACCGATCATACTTTTCTGAGGAAGATATATCATTTTAGAAAAGGAAAAATTGAAAGGGATAGACCTCCAACAGTGATATTAGGTAGGAAGTTAAAATCTATTGTCCATTCATTACCTCCCTTTACTTTTGGATCAACTATAAACCAACAGAAAATTGATGTCTTTGAGAAAGAACACAATTGGATAAAACAAATCATTTTTAGGGATATTCTATATTGGTAAGGATAAGATAAAGGATTAAACCAAAAACAAAACATGATTTGATGACGCATCATGAATACATGCGACCCTGTATGGCTTCGATAAAGGATGAGTTTTTGGTATCAGCTCTCGATTAACACCTGGGTGTTATTATGGTATCATTGCAATGTCGTCATGCATCTCTAGAGGATCCTGCGAAGAGTCATCATCACCATCTACACAAAATGAGGAGTATCATTGTGCTCAGGGTGAGATTATAGAGACCATTTGAAGGGAGATTAAAGAGCTCTATCGATAGCAGCAATAGTTGGAGCAGCTGCACGAGTAGGCGATGAAGTATATGTAACGTATGACTCATGGTTTAGATATAGAGTTCTACCTACCACCTCCTATAGATGACCCCTCAATGATTTATTTACTCTTTCTGATAAACATTTGAATATAAAAAATTGTTGTAGTATTTTTATTAATTCATATATTTATATTTCTATATAGTGAATTTTTTATATTGTTGTGAATATTGTGTTTATTATTATTTTTTTGTTTTTATTATTATTATTTATTTATTTATTATTTTTTATTATTTGTATATTATTGAAAATATTTTTTTTGGTTATTTTATTATCTTTTTATTATCTTTATTTTTTTATTTTTTTATTTAATTTTTATTAATTTTAATAATTTTAATAATTTTTATTATTTTCTTAGTTTTTATTATATAATCATTATTAATATTTTATTAATGTTTATTAATAATTGTATTTTATAATAATAATAATAATAATTTTTTTATGTTTTTTCTGATGGGTGGATTGCCCTTTCGCAAATACTTATTTTCAATGAGTGAATACACCCATCACCAAATGAATTTTTAAATAAATGGGATAGACTATTTGTGAAGGAAGCCCTACAAATTGAAAATAGTCTTTTTTGCAACACCATTTTCTACAATAGCCCATTTGCGATGGGATACCTTCATAAATGACGTTTTAGTATATGATCCCATAAAACACTACCTATCTAAAATTCTATAATATCCAGTTATGAGTAGTCTCTATCCTACATGGGATAAACTAGTGGTATTAGAGTGTGTTCACCTCTGAAATATTCATCTTTATGAATGGAGAATTTTAATTTACTAAATAAGTGGTGTATCCCAGTTATTTACGGAAATATGTGTCATAATAGGAAGAATATGTTGTTACCCTATATTCATTCACTTGGAACTGAAGTTATAGATGTAACAATAGTGGGATTTCCTCCCATAAATGAGGGTTTTATGAAAGATACTCATAAGAGAAGTATAAGAGCTGATGGAAAAGCACAAAATAATTTTTTTATGGATCCTAGTGATAATTTCTATGAAAATATTATGGGTTTTCCAATAACTAAACAAATATGGGAAAAGTTGAGAAGTAGTTATAAAGGAAATTAGAAAGTTAATGATTCCAAGTTATAAATATGGAGAAGTATATTTGATGGTATTAAAATGGCTAATGATGAATTTATTGATTGTTACATTCCTAGAGTTAATGAAATTGTGAATAATATAAGATGTTTTGGTGAGAATCTGGAGGACTCCACAATTTTTTAGAAACTGATGAGAAAATTTCACAATATATTTTATTTCAAAGTTTCAAATTTATAAAATCGTGAATATTTTTCCATTGATAACCTTCCGAACATTCAATTGAAATATGAAATGAGAAATTCTCACTTGTTCAATAAAACAGCTAATAGAGAAATGGATTTCAACGAATTTTAAAAAGTAAAAAATAATTATAAACAAGTTGAAGAAGAATAAACTAATTCATAATTAGAGGAAGAAGCTAAAGGTTTAACACAATTATTACCCTCCTTTCTAAGAAATAAAATAAAGGTAAATGGAAAGGTAAAACACTCAATTTTTTAAATTGTGAAGGGAATGTATATTTTACATAAAATTTTACAATGAAAAAAGTTCAAGAGTATGAGTCCAAATAAGATGAAAAAATATCATATAAAAAGTGGATGAAACAAAAGGAAAGAGTTCCTTGTGATAAGAAGAAGAAGAGTTATCTCAATAGAGGAAATAAGGATGATATCTTACCCAATGATGAATCTGATCATCAAATTAACTTCATTTCTCTAGTTATAAATGGAAGTAATTCTTCAAATATTGATGATGATGGTGAATAGATTTCAGAAATGTAGTGGATTCTAAAAAATCTAGAAGTATAAATTGAACAGAATACTCAACTCAAGAAGGAAAGAAGGAAGTTGAAGAAATATTTTAAAGACATAAATTTTTAGAATGGTGACATGATTAATAAAAAGGAGAAAAATATTAAATTCTTTAGATATTTGAAAATAAATATTGGTGAAATTGAAATAAACCTAATTTTTTTAATTAAAAATCAAATTAAAACTAGAATATCATCACGATAGAAACTATACTTACTGAAGAAATTAATCGAAAAAACTGAAGATAGTTGAATCCAAAAAAATGAAAGTTATTCTGAAAATAAGTCGATTGAGAAATAAATAGACATGTTAGAAACAAAATCAATGATTCTTATAACATAAAGTGAAATAATATATATGAGAGAAAACATCAGTAAGGAAAGTGTTGATAAAGGTGAAAATTTTATAGAAGGTGAAAAGAAAGTCTTAAAAAAGATGGTTTTTGAGAAAATAAATCATTTATAAAGGAAGATAAAAATTATTTATTAACGTTTTTATCAAAGAAAAGCAGGTCATGATTTTTGAAGTAACAATAACAACAATGTTCTGTAATTTTTTACTATCAGTCAATGAAATCATGATTTAGAGGACCCTATTGGAGTTATGGAATTGATAGACATAGAGTATACTCATTCTAGTATAACATGTCTATACCAAGAAAAATATATGTGTCAAGGGAGAGTTATGGTAAGAAAATAATATAATTGTTTTCTAAAAGTTTTTTGAAACCCAAAAAGATAACTTAGAATGTGAAGAATGCTGAAACCTCAATGAGGAAAAATGAGAAACTAATGATAGTTGAGTGTGTTATGAAAGTTGAGAAAAACAAACATGGAGAGTTCCAAAATAAATAATGATTAGTAATTTTTCTTGAATTAGTTGAAAAGTCTATAAAGTTAGAAGAATCACAAAAATAAGCAGATTAAAAGGTGAAGAGAAAGGTTTCAGAAGATGAGAAAAAATTTGATAAAAAGATATCAAAAGATTGTGATTTGAAAATTCATAAAATATTTATCATATGAGAGCAAGATGGGAATGTTACTAAAAGATGTTTTATTATCTTTCCAGAGAAAGACAAAGTCATGAAAAATTTATTACAAACTCATTTTAAAAAAGGGATACTAAAGTTGAAGAGGAGTTTACAAATACATCTAAAGATTCCACATATGAGAAGAAACTTTTTACACAATATGAGATGGATGAATAAAAGAAATAAAATATATCCAATGGAAAACACAAGAAGAAGAAGAAAAATTTACGGCTGAGAGAAGACTCTCAGTATGAATTTTTCTTATAAAAAATAATGTGGTTGTTTCTTATTCCAAAAATATTTTTATATTTGTACTAAAATTCATGGAACTTAAAGAGTATAAGTAAATAAGCTGAGTAAGGAATATCTTACTCTTATTTTAAAAGAATGTAGTGAGTTTAAGAAAATTAAGTTTTGGAAAGTTTTGTTTTCACACTTGAACATTGTGATATGTTTGTTGAGATGGGTTTAGTTTATTCTTGTCTTGAAAAATCTTCTAAATATTTCCCAATATATGAAAATGTTGAAAGAATAATAAATATTTATTACATTAAAGCTGTGTAAAACATTGATAAACTTGATTATTCACTCTTATTTTCTACATCGGGTTAGCCCTCATGGACTTGGAGTTGTTTAGTTAAAGTATATTTGCTAATAAACACATGTTCTAATAAATTTCTATTGATAAAGAGTTCTAATATTGAGAAATAAGGCAATCTGTAAATACATGGAAAAACTTGTCATGATGGACCCTTTTAATTTTATTGTCAACAAGGGGGAGAAGATATATTAAGGGAGATAATAAAATAAAAGGGATACTTATAGGGGGCAATAGTTTAGGGAGAGAAAAAAAAGAGAATACCTGAGTATTGACAACACACACAAAGGGGATATTGTTGGGACCAATTTATGTTTTGGTTGTATTTATTGTCAATAGATGATATATATTTGAAGTTGAAAAAAAGGTGTAATTTTGGTTTTTGGACACCCTATCAGACTAACCCAAAAGATGAACTAGACCCTGAAAATTATATGAAAAATCAAAAGGAAAAATGGTTCTGAACAACAAACACCAGACCTAGATGATTGAATATAGTTTATTGTCAATGAAAATTTGATGATGCAATATCAATTGTGGAGTTCCCATAAATCATGAAAGTTATAATGATAAAAGATTGTGAAGAAAGGAGGATTTTGAAAAGGATGTTTCAGTGTTGGAAACTTTTAGAAGATGAATATTTTTGTTTTATGTCATACCAATAAGCCACAACAAACATATCATTTTATGAGTTTAGACTCTGATCCATCATGTTCAATCTCTATTAATAAGAAAAATTATGGGAGGTTGATTTTTCTAAAGTTATAGATTTTTCAAAAGTCCTAATCAGATTTCTACATTAGTTTGAGGAATATTCCTAACCATCAGAAAAAACGATAAATGGAATGAGTTTCAAATACCAATTCATCATAATTCCATAGATACTAATCCATCATAAAAGAAGAAAACAGTATTCAACTAGACACGAGTACTTCTAGAGGAAGATCAAAGTTATTATGTTTTTGAGAATGATGGGCTTCTCAAACCGATACATCAGATGGGAAACAGAGACATATCCATCGATATTAATTTGATGTCGATCCATCAAACAAAAAGTAGGCACCAGTTCATTATACGCTGGATGAAACCAATAAAAAAATTAGTGAAGAGCATATTATTGAAAATAGTTGATGACACTGATTCATTTACCTAAGGATAGAAAAAGGGAATTTTATATTTATATTCAAAATCCTACAATTGATCCAAGAAAATGTGTGAAGAATTTTTTCCTGATGAGGAATCAATTGAAAATATGAGAAAAGGATGAGATGCTTTAGGGAATTTGAAGGTGACAAATTTTTAAGAATTTGAAACTATTTCATTCAATAATGTTGAAAACCATTTTCAATTGAATCAAAACGTTAAATAAAATAATCATTTGATTTTTTTCTCCAATGGGTCAAGAGAAAATGTTCTAATGATTTTCATTATTAGATCAAGAGAAAATAATACAGAGTATTGAAGTTTTGATCAACCAGATTATATTTTTATAATAAATTACATGAGACACATTTTTTGTAAGAATGTATACTGTACCAAGTTTGAGGAAGAAATATCAATCGGTGTCACCAAAAAAGAATGATCAAACTAGGATAATAGAACTAAATAATAGTCTGTAAATTTAAAGAGGTTTTAATTTTTGAGATGAATCAAGAAGATTTAATAAGCTCCCAGGAGTGTTAAGAAGAGTTGATGAAGTTAATGATGAAGCTTAAACCAACACAAAATTAAGATATATGTGAATTTTGTTGTGTGGAAAAGGACTTAGTTTTCTCACCTTTTTCATTTTGGGACGATTATAAATAGAAATCACAATATATTTATATTTTAAATATTCATGTGCGCCGATAGTTGTCACACTAATACTTATGTGATAGGTATTGAGATTACAAAAAAAATTCTATTCTAGGTTGAAGCTAAGGAAGATCTATCAGAACGACTTCATCCGCATAAGTTACATCAAATCTAGATTCATTGTATCATGCCCCAATAGTTTGAGTTCCATCAGATGGAAGAGTTGTGAATTTCCAATTAGGTTTATACTAAATTTAAGAAGATAGTGCAGAAGTAGAATTTGATAGAGCCTGCTGGGTAGAGTCCATTGAAAATAGCATACCAAATGGAATCCTATCAGAATAAATTTTTCTGAGGAAGTTTTCTGAACAAATATTCTGTAAGAAGTTTTAATACCATAAATTCTTGATGATTGTACACAAGTGAAGTTTTATTCAGCTTAATTGTGGAGGAGGTGATGTACTTTAGGAATTGGGTCAAAATAAGAAGGAAAGTGAAGCTTATAACTTTGGATACATACCAGTTTCTAAAGAGTACTATTTTCTAAGGTGTATAACTACCTTTAGGATAGTAGATATGAAAAGTATATTTGGGGGGGGGGGATATAAAAAATTATAGTGAAATGTTTCAAATAGTTTTTAGAACTGTTTTTCTTTCATCTTCCTTTATATTCCAAAAAAGATAGTAAATCAATCCATGTTGGTGGGACTATCCAACATGGTAAGGAGTGGATATTTGTATTAAACCTTGTAAATATGATATAGTAATTTCTATTTCTATTTTTTTATCCATTTTAAAGGTAAGTTTGAGAATTTATATTTGAGTGGATCATAACACTAACAAGTTTCAAAGTTAAATAATGGTTTCTAATATAAATAAGAAGATTTTTCATAAAAAGAAAAAGGAACCTCCAATTCACCCCTCCCAGTTGTCTCAATCCTACCTAGGAACATCACTATAATTCTGTGAGAAAATGGTTTTAATTAACAATATTCTATTATCCATTCTTATTGAAATTAGTTTAGTGATCAATGTTAAAAATAAAACCATTAAAACATTGAAAAAATAATTTAAAAAAAGGATACACAAGTAAGGGGAAATGTCCCTAAGATGGTTGTAATAAGATCTCAACACCCCTAGATAAAGACAAAATAAATCTTCAAGGAATATAAGACACCATACTAAACATACCAAAAAAGATTTCTTAGTACACTATTGTTGCTTAGTATATGTGAGAAAGCTATTGCAGTCAAATATATAGCACATTACAGGATGATATCCACTATAAGATATCACACAGACCCCCTTTGTAATTGACTTATATGGAATTTAAATTATAATTTAAACTAGTTTCGGTGGATCATTAGAATGGGGAATATCTTCTTAATAAAGAATAATTGAGTAGGGAGTATTCTCTTCTTCCCAATGTTCGTGAATCTTGATACAAGATTCAATATAACCATCAACCATAACGAATTTACCAATGAAATCTTAGAAAATAACAAGAGGGAACTTATTAATCAAAACTAGATCACATATAAATAGAACTGACGTATGCATATTCTACCATCAAATAGATAGTTTTCAACCAAATAATTCCATAAATAGTGCCATGTTAGATAATTTGAAGATAAATAGGATAAATATCTCTTGAATACCTATATCCAAATGATTCTAAACATTATGGTTTGATAAGATCATAATGAGAAACAGTATAGAGAATTGAATTTAGAAAGGAGACACCTATCAAGTCTCCAAATTCATGCTTTTCACCAACCTAGAGGAAAAAATATAACTTCACCTCTTTATAAAGGTGAATGAGAATATTTTTTATAGAATTTAATTGAAACCCTAATTGATCCCTATCTTACCTGGACCTACTTTGATATATTTATTTATTCTTGGTTATGAAATACTATAGATATTTTTGATGATGGTCATATTCAGTCTATTCCCATAAATATAGGGTTATAAAGTTTATGGGATGCTTGAAAGAAGGTGAGAAATGAAGTAAATCACCAGTATATCCCCCAACAACAAATGAGTTTGAGGTTTATTTTCAACCATCTAGATTCACTTATATAAGGAATGGATAAAAATAATTGTATAATAAATATAGATATATATAGCGGCGTGATCATAAGTCCATGAACATAGACCAATAAATAGATCGGTTGATATCCTCATGAATGTGGTTTCAAGATTAATACTAATAGATCATATGATAATGGATTCTTTCATGGTGAAAGGATTATCCAAAACCATTGGGGTTTAATATTTCTAGTATTATGTTCTTTACTCATGGATGGTAGTGAAATAATTACAGTAGCTATGGAAATGATCATTGGTCTCACTATCTATAGTTAAAGGTATATATAGTTCTCTTACATTGAGGTAGATCCAGATTTGATCATCAAGTAAATTATAGTAATAGAGAAATCCCATAGGTATATCATATATATTTTTATAAATTATATGAGACACATCTCGGTATACACTATGATACAACACCCATGTGAATAAGGAAATAATGTAGTTAAAAAAATTGTTTTTAGAGTGGAATGCATCTAAGATCCTGATGATTTTTTGATATATTAGTTCACTTTATTTGATTTTTAAATACATGTTGTGCAACAACACAATAGGTTTGTAATAATTCAACCCTCCATGAATTTAATTTATAGTGGTTTTATCTTCCTTTGTTTCTCATAAAATTATATTTGATGATAAAGTATAATACCTGAAATATGAAACCTCATGACATATCCACTAGGCCACTAGATTCATAATTTCACTGATCTTGAATCCTAGTGTAATTTGATAGTAAATAAATCACTTTATCGCTCACAAAACCCATATTGTGACCCACTAAATTCTTAATGGGTCTCAAATCACATCCCATCAATTCCAAACACCCATTTTCCAGTTTTCTTTCATTTCACACCGCATAAAACCCTTTTAAATGAATTTTTTTTCTCCCTATGTTATAATTATATTTTATTAATATCCATTAAATAAATTAAATATAATTTAAAAAATTGGAAGTCATCAAAACCTCTGTTCCATAAGAAATTTCATCAAGGAAAACATATATTTGTACTTCAATAGACCGTTTTAGTTACTAAATGGTCATTGATCTCCTATATATTTTTCTAACATCTGGTATTATATTTATTTTTTCAGCCATCTTCTAATTTCACTAATATTATCAATAATTTTATTTATATACTATAATTTAACAAAATACAACACATTTGTGTATTCTATAATGTCACAAACCATCACATGCACCCTAGTAACCCAATAACCTAGATGGTCCTAACATGGCTTGAACAGTGTTCCTATTCCCCACAGGTTAGGAACTAGCACCAATAAGCATACAAAAATATCTAGGACATAATTTTCCATAACCATTTCGTAAGAAATATAAAAAAGTCAGTATTCATAAAAAATAAAATCCACAAGGAGAAATATAGAAAAATTAAAATAGGTAAAAAACCCTAAAGTAATATAAAAAATTTCTAAAAAACTGAAAGAAAAACACAAGCCCCAGTGGTATCAACTCTCTAAGCCCAAAGATCAATAGCTAAAACCACTTCTAAGGGGAGAATTTACCTTTCTCAAATTTTAAAGGAGGTAATCTAAACAAACTCAACGGAATAGGTAGGGTGTGAGATTAAATCCCAGTTGGGTCTCACCAAGGATTCCATAAAAGATGTAAACATTTAATTAACCAAAAAATACATTCAATTTTAAATAAAAAGGTATGTAATTTAAAAATAGAATTTAAAAAACCATCCTTTATATTTTATATGATTGAAATACTTTAAACAATTGACTTAATGAACATTTTATTTAAAATAGATTATATAAATACAAAGGTATGCTAAATAGTTTACAATAATGGTATATATTCATTTAAAATAAACACAAGAAATGATCATGGTAAAAGGCTAAAACGTATGATAGTTCTAGTATATGGGACTCCAAACACTAAAATGGAAATGAAAATATGTGTATACACACATCCTTTTGACATCGGTCAAGAAGAATTCATCACTATTTCATCAGGTATGTAACATGATGCATTAATGTTTTGGAAAATTGTAAATCATAGAGTGTGGTTCGAATAACTCCCTATCTACCTAGGATTTAATGTTATCTAATAAAAAATTATTATTGGAAATTTATTTTAAAAATAGTTTAAAATACAATTTATCCCACTCTCTGATTTCAAATATTCAAATTTCCATTTAAAAACCAAAACGAGTATTTAATCAAAATATGCCTTTTTCTAAGATAAAACCCAAAGGCTTCCATCAAAAAAAATTTAATCCATTTTCCCCAAATACAAACTTGAATTGAATTCCATAAAATCAATTTAACACACATAAATTTCCTAATTTTCCATCAAACCAATTTCTATCAATTTAACAAATAGACCTCAATTCAATAGAATTGAAGGTTTTTCCAAATTTATTTCCAAATAGAATCCAAATACTTTAATTCAATGAAAAATATTTTTTAATAAAAAAAGTGAAATAAATTTCATTCAATTGAATTTAAATCAAGTAATTCAAATTAAATCATGAAATTTAGGGTTAATCAAATTAGAAAATCAAAATAGAACCACCTGCCTTGAGATCATAGGATCTCAAAACTCCAAAACTTAATCATGATTCTCCAAAGAAGAATTATTAAAATAGGATACATGAATCAAAAATAAATTCAAGATCCAAAAAATAAGGGATTAGATCCTCCAATCATAAAAGAGATCTAAAAAACCCTTGGTAGGAATGAGAAGATAATATGATATAGGGAATGAGAAGAGGAAACCTATCAGTTAGATATCGAACGTCATTCTCCAAGATTTGATTTACTTTTGGAAGGGTTTAGAGGGGAAACAATCACCTCTTGGTAGATTCTATGGAAGAATAAAATGTTATGGGTTGAAATAAGTGTTTTTCTCCCTTAAATGAGGGGTTTAGGGGTTTAGAAATAATTTTCAAATTAACAAAAATTTGAACACATCGTTATCTTGGCATGACCATATAGTTATACAAAACCATGCACTATAGCCATAAACCCCCTTCTTCCAAAATTAACATTTTATAATTTGTGGGAATATGTTTTTTCAAACTATGAACCAACAATTAAAAACCTCACGTCCTCGGTTTGTATGGTTTGCACTATCAAGGTGAACAATTTAGGAAAACCGTGCACCGACCGTGCAAAGCCCAGAAACATTAAAAAATATTCAATTATTTCACCCAAAACAACCCCAAGCATAGCCCGACCAAAGAACACTAAAAACAGGGGTTTATGAATATCTAAAAACACTAAGAGGATGTTATAAAATCACCACCATAGAACATTTTTTCTCCATAAATTCTATTGAAAAGCTTCCATGAAAAAAATAAGGACTCTACTCCCTCATTAGTCCCTACCTCTCCCAAATCTCATGACTATTAAAACCATACTACCATATCCATAAAATCAACAATATCTTCCTCCCACTAAGTAACTTGTTTTTAGAATCAACTATCTTGACTATATACTCAGTCATAGATAAATCAAGTTCAACATCATGAACATTCCAACTCAGAACATGAGATGGATCAATAAGATACTTTCGTAGATAAGATACATGGCACATGTTATGTATTGACATTAGCTAAAATGAAAGTTATAAGTGGGAAGAAACTTTCCCCACATTCTTCACAACCTAAAAAGGTCCCGAAAAATGTGGAGGAAGTTTCCCTTTCCATTGAACCCATTGATGATCCCACTAGGGTGATGCTATCAAGAGCACTTGGTCACCAAATAAAAATTTCAATAGATTACAACGGTGATTAGTACAAGACATATATCAACTCTATGACATAAAAATTATCTAATGAATCAAATGAATCTTTTTGTTTTCTTTTCTTGAACCAAGATCGGTCAAGCCATTGAAATTTCACCAATCTTCGACCAACATAACAGAGTTCTACAAGGATGGATATATAAGGCCTCAAAAGGAGTCATTCAGATCACAAACTCGTAACTATTGTTATAAGTAAACTTAACCAACTCCACGTGGTCATCCCAAGCCCCACCATATTCTAGTACACAATTGCAAAGAATATCATCAAGAATCTATATAGTTATGTCTCTCTAACCATCCGACTATGGATGATATGTCATGCCCAAAGGTACCTGAGATCCCAGTTTCTCCTAAAGGCCTCTATAAAAAAATATAAGTGAACCAAGGATCCATATCAATGACTATAGCGTATAGAACTCTGTGAAAATGATCAATATCGTTCACATATAGATTTACCAACTCATGAACTTTGGATGTATCATGAATGGTTATAAAGTGAGTTGACTTGGTTAGCCTATCAATCACAACCCATATCACATTATAAATTATCTAGGTTCATGAAAACAAAACCAAAAAGTACATAGAGATATCATACTACTTCCATGTTTCCACTAGAAGTGGATGATGAAAACCTAAAGGTTTTGAGTTCTCATCCATGACCCATTGGCACGTATAACAATGGGTGACAAAATCAAAAATACCTCGTCTCATACCTAGCCACTAGAAACATCACATCATGTCGTAGAAAATATTCGTGGTTCCTGGGTGCACTTCCCATTTAAAGTTATGTAAATCCCCCATCCTATATTTCCTTGCCACTGATGACCGAGGAAAATGATTTGGATCGTGAAATGTTACCTCGGGGGAGAGTGACCAGTCAAGTTCGGTCTCCCAACCATAAAGAGAGTCTATAATTCTCTAAAACATATCATCAAGATATTTTTCTTGAAGGATCATCTCAAGAATAGTGGGTGTCAACCAAACACTATCCAAATAAACCTTGGACCATGCTTCCCGGACTCCAATATACAAATGTGAAAAAAGAGCCATCAAGTTATACTCATCTGATGATTGTTAGATGACATGATTCAGAAGTTTATATCTCATATAATTCATGAAGACATTTCATTTTCCCAAGGTATATGCTATGTCAAAGTTAAAATATTCTCGGTATTCCACAAAATATCTCATGGGAATATTTAAATATTTTTTTGAGAAGATTTAACTCATGCTCTTATGGTCTGAAAAAATGGTATACCTATCTATGAAAAGTTATTGCTGCAAAATCTTAAGAATGTGCATCAATGCTACAAGATCAAGGTCATGGGTCATATAATTCTTCTCATGCAACCTAAGATGAAGAGAGATATAAGAAATGACATGATCACCTTGCATAAGAACACAACCCAAACCTGAACTCAATGCATGATATAAGACCACATAGCTCTACCCAGACTCTAAAAGAGTCAACACCGATGTAGTAGTCAAAATACATTTTATCTCAATAAATAAACTTTAACATTTCTCATCCCATGAAAAATTTACACCCTTATAAGTTATAGTAGTCATCTAAGAATACAACTTCAAGAAGTCATTTATGAACAGACCATAATACCATGTTAAACCTTAAAAGCTCCGAATCTCGAAAACATTTCATGGTTTCTACCATGTCATAACAGCTATCACCTTTTCAGGATCAATTAAAATTCTATGTTCCAACACCATGTTTCCTAATAAATTCACTTCCTAAATCAAAAAATCACATTTTGAAATATTGGAATAAAGTTGGTTATTTATTAACACATTCCAAACTACTCTTAGATAATGCACAAGATCATCCTCATACATAGTAAAAATCAGGATGTCTTTCAAAAATAAAAACATGAATGTATCAAGATACTCATGGAAAATCCTATACATTATATTCCTAAAGACTACAAGAGTATTGGTTAGACCAAAAGTGATGAAAATTTACTCATAATGGATGTACCTACACTGAATGACAGTTTTCTAAATGTTATATTCTTTTATCCTCAACTTATTGTGACCAGAACAAAGATTAATCTTTGAGAACTAGTTCTCCATTTTAACTGATAAAAAAAATCATCAATCTTTGGAAATAGATATTTTTTATTTACTATGACTATGTTGAGTTTTCAGTACTCCGCACAAAGGAAATGAGAACCATCAACTTTCTTAGAAAAGAGAATCAGAACCGCCTAAGGAGACACCCATGGGAATATAAATACTTTATATATAAGATCATCCTAATGATTATTCAACTAATTAATTTACGAGGGTTTGATCTAGTAAGAAGGAATAAATATAGGTTGTGTACCATGAACTAAATTGATAGAAAACTATACCTCTCTCACTCATGGAAAACCATCAGTGTCAGAAGGGAAAACATTGGGAAACTCTACGACCATTGGAGGGAGATCACCACTCAAATATTCTCACTTTAGATCAAAAGAAAACGTATATATTACATTCAACAACTCTAGATTATATAGTATTCCTCTACTTGACCACATGTACCATTATCCTTGGAATACACAACACAGACTATCCGGTGTAGTGAAAGAAACCCTTCAAAGATAACAATAAATATGGCCTTTATTGGAAATTATCCAACCCATTCTGAATATGACATCATGAGGTTTCATATCAAAGACTAGAAAACCCCAATAAATCATGATATTAGATAAAGATAAAACACTAGATAGATAATAGAGACATAGGTCTCTCTTAGTTCCAAGGGGTGTAGTAATATCCATCACATAAGATAAAAGCTCAGGAGGAAGATTTTTCAAATTAACAAAATAGGTTGAAATAAATGAATGTGACACACCAGTATTAAATAAAGTAGTCACTAATGACAGATCTATAGTTATGGTTACTCTCATAGTCATTGGACCCTTATTTGATCCCTCTAGAGACTATTATATTGTGTGAAGAATCTTTGTTCTGCATTCTTATGGGTGGAACACCTTTTTCCTTGAAGAATTTTATTTCTTAGTAATTTTAGATGGTTTTGATGATCCCATGACACTCTGTGGAGTGGAATTGTCATGGAATAACATATTTAGGTGACACGAGCATCTACTAGAGCAACGGTTCTTGGGTGCCTCAGTGAAAGCACACTCAGAATTCATGATCTTTCCACATGTGTAACTAATCAAAGGGAATATTATAGACACTGTAGGAGGTCTAGAGAAACCTTGTTATTGAGATCCACCATGAGAATCATCACAATTCCACTTTACCTTAGAGGAATTCACACTTCCAAAAGGAGAAAAAGAAACTCCCAACAACCTTGACTTTCCATCCATGTCCATTTCAACCATGATTTCTCTATCCAACACTTCATTATAAGTAGGTATCATCAGCAGGAAAAATAGAGAAAAAAATTCATATCATTTTACCATGTTAGACAGTCAAGTATTCATATTCTCATTCAATACCATCTTAGGTGAAAAATGCACAATATCAGAAAATAGATTCAAATACTCTTTCATGGTCCTGTTAGCCTGCTCAAGTTTAAAAAACCCCATATCCTTTCCCAACACCATAGACTCTATATATAAAAATTAAGTGAAAATAACTTTGAAGTATTTCTACTATAATCCTTCATGCTTCTTCACAGTCACCATTGTGTCCCACTATCTCTTGCTCGGTCTATCCAGAACCAAGGTGGAACACTACCCCTAGGTTTATTCAGGTTTCTCCAAGAACCCAATAAAATTTTCTATCCTTCTCCTCTATTACTTATCCTCTTTAGGATCATTTTATCCTTTGAAAATGATTTCTTATGGAAAATTAACTCTTGATAATAATTGTGAATAACATCCCTTTTAGGTTCCACAGTTAGGGCCTAAACAAGGAATAGTTGTGGTGAATGCCCCAGAGCATAGACAATACACACAATCACCTCAACCAAGATCATATCCACAAGAGGATTAAATCACAAAGTTTCCTAAAAAGATTCTTATTGGATCTAATTAAAATGTATTCTCAAAGGAATTATGCTACACAATAGCAACATACAACATTGATGAAATTATATTAAAACTCAAATAGAAAAATGAGGGAAATTAATTCCCACAGTTAAAAAAACAAGAATTCAATTTAAAACTATCCAAATCAAAAGTATGAAAAATAATAGAACTAATCATTGATATGTATTTCACAAACCACCCCTAGTTACTTATGACTCATTGTGGAGATAGCCTGCCAAGCACATAATCAAAACTACCTACTAAGTCCCAAAAAGAATACAAAAATGCATACAGAAATCAAGACATTAATCTCAACCTAGAGTTCTGATTCCATTTTTCCATAAACCTGTATGGGTAACTTGGTAACTAGATAATTGAGCCAAACCTGACATGGCCCGAAGGGAATTATTGATCCCCATGGGTTGGTGAGTAGTTCTTGACATCATAAAAAAAGATGTGGGAATAAATTTTCCACTAACATTGGGGAAGAAAGAAAAAAAATTCATTATTTAAACAAAATAAACTCCATAGGGAGAACTATATCAGAAGTGAAATATATAAACATACCAAAAGTACTAAAGAAAAGTTCCAGAAAATTGAAATAACAAACCAAGTCCTAGTGGAATCAACTCTCCAAGGCCAAAGATCAACAGCTAGAATCACCTCAAAGGGGTACATTTCCCTTGATCAAACCTAGAATAAAATAATCTATAAACACCCAAAGTAACATGTACGGTGTGAGAAAAAAGACTAGAAGCGTCTCACTAAATATTAGCTAAAAGTTTATAACATTTAATTTACCAAAAAAAGTTTCCAATTTTAAATAATCATATATAGAATTTCAAAATAATATTTAAGAAAAACATTCTTTACATTTCATATAGAAATACTTTAAACAAATGTTGTAATGAAAATTTTATATAAATAAGTTTATATAAATAAGAAGTCTTGATAAATAGTTTACAACAATGGAATATATTCTTTTTAAATAGAAACAAGCCAGAAACATGGTCATATTATAAAATATATGATAGTTACAGACTATGGGACTCTATGAACTCAAAGTGAAACTGAAATATGTGTATACACACATCCCATTGGTACTGGTCAAGGGGACTTTTTCACAATCATTTTGGGTATATTATGTGTTACATTTATGTTTTGGAATGTTTTAAATCATAGAGTGTTGTCTGAATAACTCACTAACTACCTAGGATTTCTTGTGATCTAATAACAAATGATAATGGGAATTTTATTTTGAAAATAATTTTAAAATAAAATTTATCTCATTCTTTCAATTAAAAATTTCCAATTTCCATTTAATAACTAGAATGCATTTTTAATAAAAACATTCCTTTTTCTAAAATGAAAACTAAAGGTTTCTATCAAAACCATTTTAATCCATTTTCATCAAATACAAATTTGAAATAAATTCCATAAAATAAATTTCACAAATTTAAATTCCACAATTTTCCATCAAACCAATTTCAATTAATTTCGAAAACACACCCCAATTCAATGTAATTGGGGGGGGGTTTCCAAATCAAAATTCCCAAATTAAATGGAATTGGGTTTTTAATAAAAAATAATAGAAATAAATTTCAAGGGATCATATTAAAATAAAAAAATTGAAATTAAATTAATAAATTTAGGGTTAATAAAATTGGCCAATCAAAATGGAACCACCTACCTTGTGATCATGATATCTCAAAACTCGAAACCCTAATCGGGATTTTCCAACAAAGAATGATGACAATAGGTTTGGTAATCACACCTATATCTAAGATCTAAAAAAAGGTGATTAGTTCCTCCAAACAGCACTGATATCTAAAAAAACCTATGGAGGAAAGAAGAGATAGTGAGAGATAGAGGACGGTAATGGGAAACCAATCGGTTAGAGATCGATCATCATTAACCAAGATACAATCCAATTCTGGAAGGTTGTAGGGGGGCCAAAAACACCTATTGGGAGATCCTCTTGAAGAAGAGAATGTCATGGGTCAAAATTAGTCATTAATCCACCTTAAAGAGGGGTTTACAAATAATTTTCATATTGATAAAAACCAATATGAAGTTTTAGTTTGGAAGGGCCACACAATTAGAAAAAACTATGTACCTTAAATGTACGCCCCATTTTTCTAAGGTACACAATTTCTCAAACTGTGTGGTAGCCGTGTAAAACCTCAAAGACTCGGTTTACAAATTCTACACTATCAGGGCACACAGTTTGGGAAAACCATGCACCAATAGTTCAGAACCTAGAAACTTTCAAAATCTCCAATGTTTTCACCCAAAATAACCCCAAACAAAACCCAACCAAAGAATGACTAAAATAGTGTTTTAGGAATACCTGAAAATATTAATATGATTTTATTTATAATATTAGTAAATATCATAATAATAAACTCAACACCCTAATTTATAAACAATATCAATATCTCATTAATCATTTCATCAATTATCAATATAAATTTTTTGTAATATGATAGGAGATACCAAGATGTTTTCTAACCTTAACCATAAATTTATTGGTCCTTATATACCCTTTATAAAGCCATTATTCTTTTTTCATAGAAATCCTTTTTTTATTTTCCATATATCAATTTTTGTTTGAGTGAGAACAAAAAAATTGTCACTCTTATGGCAGTGACATTCCATGGACCAGAATCTATAACCAAAAATCATCTTCATACATACCTTAAGAAATGTTCTTCTCCCTCTAAAAATCAAAATTTGAATAATCATGCATGAAACAAGAATGATGGTTGATGGAACAAGTACACATCCTTCCCATGTCCACTGCATCCTATCCGCCAGTGGCCTTAGATAAAAGACTAGGTTTGGACATATATAGGGTCCATACAATCAATTTTGGATTTCTTTTTGGATGATCATCACTCCCAAGGATTCAAAATCAATTATGGGTGACCAAATAATTTTTAAGTTGCTACTAGATGCCCATGTCACAGATCTGCCTAACCTCTATACTAGGTTGGGTCTGAAATACCTTGGTTGTGGCGTGCTTCCCTTGGGAACCATTTATTTTAGGGGTCCCCTATGCTTTAGGTTCTAGACTCAGACAATTTTGGTATTTGAAAGGGGTCATGGGGCCACTGTAGATATAGAGAATACACCCCCATCATCCACAACAACACCTGTGCCCTTACCCTTCTAATCACCACAAGACTTTGGGAAAAAGGGCAAAGAAAGTGTAGCAGATGAGGGAAAACTAGAAGTAGGAAATGATGATGTACCCAGATTCTGAAGGGTGATATAAAATGAATTCTTCCCAACTAGTGATGAGGGCTTGTCCAAATTTAATATGGCTGTAAAATAACTATTATTCTTTTCAGTAACCCTTCTGATTTATCTTTTAAAAACATATAACATGACATTATATAATTATATATTCATCCCATAAAATCATAAATTTTCAACAACAAGCGAATATCCATAAAGAATTGATTTCCAATTCCCTATAATAAACAATAAATTTTCGTTAATATATATCTCCATAATTGTAACACCTTGATATTTTAATAAATGGATACTATTAAATATGTCAATTTGTTTGATAGTATTCTCCATACATAACACCAAACTAAAATGAAACCACAATATATTATAATAAAAATATAAATAATAAGCATGAATGTTAAAAAATATCCATTTAATTAGCTTGAAGGAATAAGAGTTACCACTTTATCATATATTTATATAATAAATAAAATATCTAAATTTAATTTTCATGAAATTTAAATTGTATTGCTAAAATAACTAAGAAAATCATTTTATGCTTAAAAATTTATTTTTTTAAAATTGGTTTTTTATTTCATAAAAGAAATTATATTTTAAATATATAATAATAAAATATATTTAATATATTAATAGTATAATACTAATAAATTATTTATTAATTGATAGTAAATAAGAATAAACCATAGTTAACATTTTAAAAATATATTTTCCAATATGTATAATTTATACTATATTTTGGGAAGTTATTTAAATATTGAATTATAAAATTTTAGAAGTTTAATATGAAAAAATTAACATAATTTTTGGATTAATGAAATACAATACAATCTTTAGATTATTATTTTGGATTTTTATAAAAAATGATCTATCATTGAAAATACTTTTTTTTATAAAAAACATGAATTTTATGACATTATTAGTATATAATAATGAATTTTAAATTCACGAGACATTTTTCTAAGAAAAAACATGTTTTTTATATGTGAGTTTAAATTTATAAGAATGTTTGTTTTAATTTACAAAAAAATCTTTAATATTTTATAACATAAGTAATATTTTATCCATTATCGTTTTTAATACATTTTTCAATTTTATTTTAAAATTATTTATATCTCTTTTAGAAATTGAATCAAATGAAATTATTTTAAAATTTATAATAATTGGGTTCAAATTAACTAACCTGTAACACTTTATTTTTATTCTTAGAGATTTAGTTACCTTATTTAAAAACTAGTTACTGTAGTACAAGATAAAATAGTAAAAGTAATATTTCAAGGGTTAAAGGGAATAAAACATGATAAAAAACATATTTATATAGTAATTAATTAGGTTTTTATAAACATTATTTCCCAAATTTTGGATCCAATTGATATTTTTAACTTGTTCTCCCATTATATTAAGTTTGAAAATTTATAAAAATTTCATTCTGACAACATAAAAAATGGGATTCTTACCACCCCATCAAGGAACTCCAAAAAAATTTATTTCCTTTTGAAAAAATAAACTTTTACCTTCCTTAATCACTATATTACACTCTATTTAGATTTTTGTTAAAATATATTAGCCTATGAAATCCAATTCAATAGAATCTTATAAGAAAATCTTAAAGCCCTCAATATGTGTAATTATGTTCACTAATCATCTTTATTTAATATTTTTATTTTAGAAATATAATTTTGAAATACCTATGTAATTAAATAATTATTCATTATATAATTAATTTTATTATTTAGTGGGAATAATAATTTATCACCTTTTTACATTTCTATTAATAAAAACCAAATTTTGTTTCTTGCATTGTTCAAACTACCACCTCTACGACACAACATGATTCGTTTTGAATCACCAACTTACAAGGATGATATAAAAGAGTAATTTAATAAATAATTATGATATATATATATATATATATATTTTAATTCTAAAATGTTAAACAATTTTACGTATTCCTCTCCTTTTATTGAAAATGAAATCGTTAACAATGAATATATGTAGACTACCATCTCAATAGAATGATTAATTTCCATTTTTATTTTCATCACCAATCTTCATGAATGTTCATGAGAATGTGTTTAAAGGTAAACAATAATTTTTATGATATAAATATATTTTTTTTCAGAAAATTTTACAACATATTAATTATATTATTAACAAAGTGTTTTCATTAATTCAATTATTAAAAATGAGAGAACTAGGATGAAAATTCTCTTTTCTTTTCTGAGTAACAGATTTATATAAATTACCTTATCTTTATAATTCTTTTAAATTATGATATATAAAAATAATTATCACCAAATAAGATCATTATTTTTTTATAATGATAATATCACTAAACCACCTCATAATTATCCATTAATCATTGAAGGTTCATGTTTGGGTCAGTTTAACCACCTAATTGAAAGATAATTTGCATTTATATCAGGGATTACTATGAAAATGTTTTTTTATAGAATAATATGATATAAATATATAAATAATTTTTTTTGGTTCTATGAAATTTAAATGAACATTTAAATAATTAATTAAAAAAACATTTTTTTATTTAAGAATCATTGAAACTTGATCATCACTGATTTCATATTCATGGTTTATAACCAAAAATACCATGGAATGAAATTATAACATTATATAATATCAAATAACATATATTAAAAAAAATATTATCTAATAATGATTTAATTTGAAAAATACTAGATACCAACACCATTTTTATGAAAGTATTTCAAAGTGGTAAATATAACTTACACCCGGTGTTGAAAATATATAAAATCTAACTAATATTAATGTGTATAGAATGATTCAAAATGAAGATTATAAATGATTATAGAAATGAATAAAATTAAAGGGTGTGTACTTAATGATCTGAATTTAATTATCCATGAAATTTGGTGTAAGTAAAGAATAAATTAGGATCGAGGTAAGGGTTTTCATCTCATGTTCCTTCATTTGAGATATGTTTTGTATTATAGAACTATTTTAATTTATGTGTTTTATATACTAAATTTAAGTGATATCATGTCATGAATTATATTTTAATCATGTTATTTTAATTTTAATTACAATATATCTCTTTCTAGGGTTTTTTATTAACGTGTTACTCAAGATGAAAGGGTTTTCTTGGTCATAATTCTATTTCTTTGAGACATGATATATGTTATGAACCATGTTTCCTTTTATGAAGTTCTATTTATTTACTATACCATGAATGATATATATATTATTTATTTTTATGTAATGGTATAAACTAATAAAAATCATGTTCTTTTCTTAAAATTTCTTTTTCACTCAAATGTTACCCTAGTAATGAGATTTTTTGGTAACTCAATTTTCATTCATTGAGTTATGATCATTCAATTGAACATATTTAATATAATTTTGGTAAATTCATTCATTTTATTATATTATGTAGTATTCTATCATATTACACATTTTTACCAAATGAAAACCATTTCATTTTTTTCATGTTTCATAGAGTAAATTTCCTGTAAGGGATATTGATAACTCAAATATATATTTTTTGAGTTATATTACTTCATTGTGAAAATTTATATTTCCTGATTGGGTTCTCCAACACAAAAATTTGGTTATATAGTATTTTATAATTATATTTGGTAAAATTATATTTAATACATATTAACGGTTTATAAACTTATTAAAATGTTATTTTTAAACAAAGTTATTTGGAAAATAATAAAAGGGGGTTTTTCTTTTAATTCCACATGTTTTTTATTCATATTTTAATTTAAATATGATAAAATTTATGTATTATCAAGTCACCATTAAAAATGTTTCTTTTTAAAATTAAATGTTTTCAAAGGCTTTCACATATCTTTTTAAAAGGTTTCCTTTGAAAGTGACATGTAAATTTTTATTTGACAACAATGTTAAAAAAATTTTCTAAAAGATATTTTATGATTTTAAAAACATTTCCATTATCACTTTTAAAACTATTTACCCTAACAATGTTTTTATTTAATTTTTTATCCTCCAACACACACACGCATATTATCATTTGTGGGATTAAACTCAAAATATAAAACAATTCTATTCATGTTCCCTTCTTTTGTGATACTTTTCAAAGCTATCATTTTCCAAGGATATTTATCATTTATATCAACACCATTCAATGTTTCATTTATTTCATTAGGGATATATTTATTTTCAACCATCCACATTATTTTTATTAATATATTTGACATTTTTGTTTTCTTTTAGAGAAATGATATATCACTTTCTTTATGTTTCCTTATGATTTTTAGTGTTTAATTATAATTTTTCATCCAATGAATTTCATTAATGAATACTTTATTCTTGATTACTTTGATTTAATGGAGTTAACCTTGATTACAAGCATATATTTATTATTGATAATGGTTTTCATAACCATATATCCTTTATCTATACGGTGAAAGTAACATATTATTTATTATCTTGATTGAATGGTATTTACCTAGAAATTTACTCGATGTCATTGAATCCCATTTTATTTCCGTAGATTCTTTATGATATTATTGTTAAAACCCATTTAATTTCCATTCATTTTTTTATTTTTTAAATGAATCCAATTTTATTTCCATGTGATCTTCAACATGTGTTAAATGAAATATATTTTCCTTCTATGGGTTCTTTATGCTATAAATGTGAAATATTTTAATTTTTAAATTATTATGAAACCCATTTTATTTCAATAGGTTATTTATGATGGGATATGGGAGTTATTTTCAAGTGACACTCATAACTATGGATTATGATGGATGGAGTCCTATATTACCCTTTAATTCATTGGTTAAAATTATATATGTCACGCGATAATGTATTTTCAAGTACATTTTTTTGTTTCTAATAAGTGTGGGCACTGATGGAGCGGATCATGAAAGTTACATTCCCTATACTAATGTTTGTGACAAAGTTGAAAGATGTTTCATAGTTTTATACTTATTCTCATTACCATGTTTTGTTCGCATGGATCATGTTTATTAACTCAGTCTTTTGATTCATTTCTTATATTATGTCAATAATTATTATTTATTTATGGCCTATGATTTATTGGGTAATATTTTCTATGTATCCTAATTATTTACATATTATTATCTTATAACGACTTATGATCTTGGGTTTTTATCACTTATGTTCACCCATACTAATCACATGAGATCACCCCATTATTTTGTTTTCATTCCTGTATGTTATGTGATATGTAAGATGTGTATAGAAGGGTATCTTATGAGAATTATTTATTAGACATATTGAATAATATTTATATATTAAGTGTCTAATCTCATAGTGGGAATGAAAAATGTTCATTAGTTGAAAAATTCACGAGTTTTGTTAGTCAATGTTTTTTCTAATGCACTAAAATTATAAACCTAAAAGGCCTTGGGAACTTTTTGTAATGAAATATTTTCATTAAGTTATGTAATTTGTGGATGATTAGGCATGGTTCATCATTAAAACTGTCCATGTTATCTTGATATATATAAGAAAAAAAACATTTCATATATAAAAAATCTACTCATAATGATTTTTGGGGGATATATCGGTATTACCTTGCCATACCATACCATAAAATAAAAAATTGTTGGTTAAGTGATTAATAAAAACTAAATTCTTTTCATTTCATGATCAAAGGGGATGTAATCATTAACTATTTCTATGTAGAAACACTATTTTGATAAAAACACCCACCCTGTCAAGGGAAAAAGAACATTTGATCCTTTTTATCTTAGCCCCACAAGTCAACTAATAACCATTTTTTGTATAGAGAAATTACATGATAATAAAAAGTAAATAATTTACCATTATCATATTTTTTATTTCTAGATTAATCCTGAAAATATTTTCTTAATTTATATCCCATAGATCATTTCATGGTTGATCCATTATTATTATTATTTTAAATTTATTTGTATTTATATTAGATCAAATGTATTAGATTCAAATTATCAATAATTGGGAAAAATAAATTCATGATTACATAATATATTACACACAAATAGCCTTACCATTACAAAAAAACATTCCATATTTCTTAATATATCATTAAAATAAATAAATTATTTTATATTTTTAAATAAACTTATAATATTAATGGGATATTTCTTTAATCTCTCAAAAAATATCAAATTTTAAAACTATAACAACACACTCCCTTGATTATTAATATCCCTTTGACAATCATTGATAAAAGTAAAAATTAAACTCAACTATTATTCTTCAAACTAAATGATAATAGAATAACTAGACCTAACATGTACTATTTTTCCATTCAATCACTCAAAAGAGATCACAATGAAATATATTTTTTTTCAGATTTTTTTTTCTTTTCAATAAATCATAGATTCATTGTTCATAATTATTCCCAAAAAATACATTAATGCATTTATTTTTATCATATTTTACTACAAAATCATGTAGAATTTCACAAATTCAATCATATTAACACAAAACCTATATTAAGTAAATAAAAAGATAGATTAATCAAATGATCTATGTTTTTTTTCTTCTAGTTCCTTTACCATACAAAATTATTGGAATGAATCCACACTATTATATTATTATTGGGATCCCTGGTAATTTTATCCAATGAATTATTATGTTGGCCTCACATGTATGGATTTTCTATTTGACCAGTTCATCCAAATGTATCTTAATCAATAATTTGATTTGTAATATTAGTGTGTTCTATGAAGCATGTACTAAAATATGACCCTATAAATGAAACCCTTAGGGAGAGGTCTTACAATATCACTACAAATGTCACATTATTTTATATAAAAATTACTATATTGGTCAAAAATTATAATTATTTGTTGTAGTATATATCTTTTTACACCAACAACACTAAAAGACATCACTCTTTTAAGGGTATAAAAACAAAAAAAATTACAAAATACTCTGGAATTCACTATCTTGTAATGATTTTTTGGGAGTTGGTTCCCTAAAAACAACTACTATGGACTTTAAATTACCAAAATTTTAATTATGTGGAATATTAATTAATTTATTATCATATCATGATCATTATTCTGCCTGAAAATGAATGTGATAATTTCCTTAGATTAACTGTCACACTGAAAAGAAATAAGAGTTCCAAACTATGACGATATCCACAAAGTGCCTTAATACTATTCATAAATATATATTCTATGATCAGATGATATATTCCGGTGGGAAAGATATGGTATAGGCTATTACGGGTTGGTGGATCATAAGACATTGATACTTCTCATGAAGTATTTCATTGGTAATCTCTTGAAAGGATATTAGAGAATGTGACCTTCTATTAGGAAAGTAAACATTTATATTTGTTGTTAGATATTTTTATCTATGAACATGTTTAACGGTCCCTGGACTTTAATATTATTATTTATACATATCACGTGTTTCGTACTTTGATGTATTTACAAATTTCATGATTATATGTGCTCATAGAAAATTAGGATATGTTTGGTGCATCATAAATGATATTGAATTAATAAATAATATGAGAAAAGGTTTTTACTTTCTATTTATTAAAAACATTATATCTCAAGACCATTTATGGGATTGGAACTACATGATCAAGTCTATGTCCATAGAGTTCTATTAGAAAGTTTGTTTTTTAGAGAGTCAATAAAAGAGACATTTAGAACAGAAGTTGATGACACTAGCATGCGACCTACTCGATTAGATATAACCAGATAAAGGGATTATATTACATAGTGTACATTTGTATGTGGTTATATTAATTATGGAATTTAAATTCTTTATCTATGAACATCTTGGTGTGTATGATGATGATAACCTCACAATTAAGGTAGTTTTATCTAATTATACTAAGAGAGGGGCCTAGAGGGTCACACACTATGTGTATTTATGATCTCAGTTAAATTCAATATCAATTTAACATGATAAGTAAATATTAATTTCATGAACGATTTAATTACTATTATTATTTTGTTGATTAAATGGATTCAATCACTAATTATTCATGAGAATACATTTTGGGATTTAATGTTAAATAAATTTTTATTTTATAGATAATTATCAATCATGAGAATATATAATATTAATTTAATATGGTTTACTCACAATGTAAAATATATTTATTTATTTTATTACATGAATATTTTATAAACATTTATTCTCTAATTCTCTAAATGTAAAAATTAAATTTTTATTTAATAATAATTTAATGATATTTATTTATTTAATATATAGATAAGATAAATATTGAGAAGGACTAATTTGGTTTTGATACACTAGTGGGAAATGAAATATTGAATATTATTTTAATAAATATTAATTTATTTATTAATTATTATTTTATTTATCCACAATTTCAACACCTATCAAATAAATAAAATTAATAAAATTATTATTTATACCTGGGTTTTGCTAAGGATTTAGAGAATAATAGGATCCCATGTTTAATTATTTATTCTCTAACCCTAGAACTATAAATATCTTGTTATATCATTTTCTAACTCTAGCCATGCCAAATTAATCATTGTGCATAATGAATTATACAAATAATATTATCAATACCTAGATAGATCTTCTCTAAAAACTAACTTAATCAGAGAGAGTGATCTTACTCTAACACCCCCTCACATATAAATAGAACTAGTGCACTTCATTATCACCATGAAGGAATCTATTGTGATTAAAAATTATGTATGAAAGATTTATAACATCCATTCTGGCATTTATAGAATTCTATGATGATGATTGCTGGTCTATAGAGTATGTAAAAATAAATTCTAGAAGGATTATAACATTTAATCCTATCACTGAAATTATGGTACACTAAGAAGTGGTCAACCAATTCACTAATTAATAAAGAATCAAAAAATGTGGTAATTCAATATCTAGACTAAAATTAACTAAACATTATATGCGATGACCTTCTCTTCTCAGTTCTATAATTTTACATCAAATTAATCTTAAAATTTATTTATTTATCTTAACAAACTATTTTCATGTTTAACTCAGATTATTGATTGATTATGAAAAAAATATGAGTTGGATATTGCCCAATATGAACTTCAACTATGTCCATACCCTTTATGAGGAATCAGAGTGGTCACAAAATAATTTATAATTATTTTTCATTTATTGATTTATATTTAAGTTTTTTGAGTATTTAAATTATGTTAATTGATTATTTTAATATAAATGTTGATATTAAGAATTCATTCACTTTTATATGATTCATAACACATGATAAACATAAAAATAATGACTTGAGGTTCCATTAGGAGGTGATTATGGTTCTATTTGGATGATATTGTTACACAATGTGTAATGGAAAATTACACACCATGTAACAAGGTTCACCACACATGAAATATCCACATGAAACACGAACTACAATATACAAATTTATATGTGGAGTAATAAACACATAGTGTGATGACCTTTTAGAATAGCACACGACTTTAGGGACTACACATCATGTGACCAGCTAGTATTTCAGGTAGTCATACATAGTTCACTTAGAAATTTTCATAAAACCTGTGTGGTCAATATATGAATCACATGAAATGGAAATACTTAACTATGGTCAACCCAAAATTAATTATATTACACAAAATATAGTCTTTAAATATTTCATTTAACTCATTAATGTCCACAAATGTGTATATACCCAACTCCCTAAGTGTGTAGCCCTAAAACATGGAATGGAGTATAAAAAACCTATAACTCACTAGAATATGATTTGTAATATCATAATAATAATAAGAATTAAATTTTATGGATAATTATTTAATTTTATCATTAATACTAATATTCATAGATAGAAACTGGAATGCTAGTATTAAATAGTATTTTAAGAGTGTATAAATGAAAAATTAATTTTATATTAACAATTCACTTTATTTTTCGATGTATTTCATAAATAAATTTGAATATGTGGACTCTAGGTGGGTTAATACATGTCAAATTTTCCTAAATCTTACATTTTTTATGTAGTATTTCGACACACATAATTTCAAACTGATTAACCATGTGATTTGATGTGTACGCTGACAGGACTTGTGAGAATTTAATATATCACAAAAAATAGAGAAGTTGGTACATTCTATGTTGCATAAAACTACTCACTACATAATTAATTAATTTTAATTAAAATTTATTTGTTTAATTTGTTAAAATTAAAATTATGGAATTTCCAAGACTCTTCGAACAAGATAAAATATATAAATGAATTAATAAAATAATTCATTGAATTGAACTGAACTAAATTCTAGTAGGTATATTGCATGTATGGATGGTCATGAGATTATACTGAATAATTTATGTGATTGGGTTTTTTTAATTTAATTATTATTCCATGGGTTTGGTGATAATTATATTTTAAAATTAATATGATTGCATGTATATCATCCCCTCTTAAATTATATAAGGGACTATGTGCTAATTGTTGTTTATGAAAACCCATTAACAAAACTTATGGTTCTCCTCAACTATGTGAGAGTGAAATATTATATAATAAACAATGATCCTTGGTGAGTGAAGGATGTTTTAGATCATAGTTTAGGTGAAACCAACTCAACAGTAACATTAGAGTATAGGAGAAATTCCATAGGTCAAACCATGTTATGGTTCAATGAATTTTTACCCTAGATCTAAAGTTAATTTATCATTCTCTAGATTATCTAACCATTATATGAGCTCATGATCATGGAAAATTTATTATTTTATTTATATAAGTTGTAGGATTATTTATTTATTCTTATGGATTCTTTATCAAAATCACATAAATAAATAAATTAATAAGAATTGAATTTGGAATTAAAATAAATTGGATTATGCATAAATATTATCTAGACACGTGTAATCACTTATGTAAAAATACACTTAATTTTAATAAGCATGTAATAAATTAAAATGGTATATTTAAACATAAATATTAAAATCCCTAAAATCAAATATAATGTTAGAAAATCATTCCATTACTTTGGTTGAATTCAAACCACAGTTAAAAGTTATTGATTATCCCTTATTGGTTATAAGAATGGGAATATGGATCATGTATTCTAAAATATCTATAAGAAAAGGCATTTTGAAACCAATTGAGAGGGATATTTAGTTTTGATAATATAGCAGGAGACTCCTAAATAATATTTATCATGTCACATATTTTAGTAATCAAAATAAAATTTTAAAATCATATTTTAATTAATGTAAAGTATGGGGACATAACACTATGACCATTCTTTACATAGAATATATCCAGAACCACACATATTTCTAAGGGTGGTGTAATTATTTTATGCACTATACTATTATCAAAAACATTATACTATGTTATAGAATTACCTATACCAATTCAGCTACCTAATAGAGCTAACGATGGGGAGAAGGATTTCTAAAAGAGATACAGGAGGATTCTTGAATTGTCTATTGTGTCAAGATATCAATTATGTTTTGATAGATAATAATGATATTTAATATAAGGACATAGATTATTATACCATTAAATATCATCTGTTATATATCGATAAAGTGAAATAGATGGTTTTAATTAATGAGATTTTTACTGGACTATACTTATATAAACAATATTAGGGTTCCAAACAATTGATCTTGTGTTTGATATACTAAAGTAAATATATAAATTACCAATATTTGGTTTTTTATATGGATAAATAATTATCTATTAATATCGTATTATCATATTTTCCTTCCAAAATTTTCTTATTCATTCACTTATGAGAACAATGGTATTAATGAACAACCCCGTAAAATTTTGACAAAGCATCACTAGAAAGATAAGAATTTTGAGGAACTTTGATCCAAAATGTATATGGTGAACAATATGAAATGAAATGTTAAAAATCATATGAATATTTTTCGGAAAATGTTTTTTTGGAATCTCTATCAATGAGACAAAATATTTTGAGGAAGTGTAGAAAACATGAGGCTATTTTCTTCTCATTTGGATTGAAAGTTCATTTGAAAATAATTGAAATTGAAGAAGAAACAATAAATTGCATCTAATTAAAATATATTCATCATGGATTATAGTGTTTATATTTCACTTTACGGGTATTTAATAATAACTTAGATTCATGTAATAAAACTAATAAGGATACATTATAAGAAGTAACTTGTGGTCTCCCAGGTGTTGTGGAAGGTTGATTCCTATATCACACATGAGAGTCACTCAATGTTAAGATGTAAAAGTTAATTACCACATAGATGGAAAGGTTTAATACTGTGTCATTAGTTATAATTTTACTACTTCAAATACATAAGATGAATGATTCAAGTTAAACTATTATTTTTCATTAAGTGTTTCCAATAAGGTTATCTAAATTTTTTATTGGACACAATAAGGAATTATTTGTTTTGAAATTAATTTTTAAGGTATTTTATACTAAATTAAAAGTTTAATATTACTTGAATCATAAATATACAACATTGAAAATAAATGATGAATACAATTAAAAGTCTCATTCCTAGTTGTGAAATGATATGTCTTATTTAAGTAAAAAATAAAAGTTAATATATATATACATATTATGATATTTAGACTCTTTAGAGATAAAAATATTAGGTATATGACAAACTTATGTTTTATATTGATAATTATTTAGATATAAATCTAATAACAAATATTCTAGATTTATTTTAAACTTGGTTTTGTGAAATATTCCAAGGTGATGATAGAGGTAAATTCATATACATTTCATTGATTTCCTTTAAGAAATTTAAGTATTGATATGCACTTAGTAAATGATATAGGATCCTCCAAATGGGGCTATAAAATAATTTCTTATCCAAGTATTCATCAATCATTAAATATTGAGTGAATGTTTTTTCTAAACTCACATTAAATTATTCACATCCTAGAGATAATGATAGTATAAGGTATATCAATGGGAAGTGTTATATATAAATATTATATGTCTTCCATGATTCCTTTATATAAATGTCTCACAAGATAACAATATAACAAATAACCATATTCCAACTAATTCGACTAATGTATTTCATATATGTTATGATACGATGGGTGTATATTATGTCATAAAATAAGGTGTTTGGTTGATAATAATTTGTTAATTCAACTATATATTCAAATTCACGTCAAAGGAATTACAAACTAAATCTTATTTAATGATCTTACAACTATAAGGATATTAACTTCCACAATATTGGAAGGTATTAATCTTGTCTAAAACATTTATATGTGGGGATTATATCACTTTTGAGATAGTAGGAGAATGAAATTATTAAATTGAATCTTGGTTCTAGATGAAAAAGTTGGCATAAGAATAGTTAACGCAATAAATTTTAGTGGGAAGAATTATTCCAGAGACACATAAAAGGTAAGAAAGTTAAAAACATAACATTGATTTCATATCCACCATGGTTGGAGATATATATTATTTGATAAGAATAATAATTCCTATTGTAAGTAGTAAATGGAAAACTAGCTATTTTTTAGAACTTTTTTTGAAATTAAACATGGTAACAAAATAAAGACCGACATTTTAGTATTTTCTCAAGTTGATATAGATCCATTGATAGGTATTCAAGAGAAAATATTCATGGATGATCATGTTTGGACCAATGAAGAATATATAATTAAATAAAGGTTTATAATATATTGACATAGTATATGGTAATACATTCTTACTAATCACTATGTAAATTTTTATTCAATATTTATGTATCATATCATTTCTATGATCATTTTATTGAGAATTATATTTCAAGACCACGATCCATAATGGAAATATTTTGGGATATGTCTATATGACATGACCATAATGGTAGGTCATATAAATCAATACCAATGTAATATACATATTTTGATGAACAATTTATAGATCAAAAGAACCATAAAGATCATAAGAAACCAATTTAAAGTAAATGTGTGACCAGGTGTATATAAGAGGCTAGTAGGAGATCTTCAGTTTTCATGTCAAATATGGTTGAAAACATATTGAAAATAAGTGATTAGTATTATAGTTAATTAATTATAAAATTTAATTTCTCGAAGATGACTCAAGTACTAGTCTAGGTTTCAGGGAACAAGATATCCTAGAATTGAATAAGGGGTATTTTAATCCAAGTAAATATAAATAGCTAACATGGTATTGAAAAATATAATATGGAGTAATACACTTGAAAAATTCCAATTTTACGTGGTATTTTTGTGATTTATAGACTACTTGTTCATAAGAGTACTTTAGAATCCTATCTAACATGGCATGATATGTACACATGTTTAATCTTGCATATAGATAATTAATATAATGAAAATATAAAATGATACAAGGATAACTACATAGGATCATAGTTATAACTATCAGATAGTGCATAATAGAGAATAACAAGATGAGTACTTAATAAAGGGAGAAATGGGAATACTACTTTTAAAGGGATATAAAACATGACTTATTTATATCACATTAATCTATAATCTTAGCAAGGATATATTAATATGTAAGGATAAATTATATAACAACCAATAGTTTACATATATATATTATACAATGTATGATACATCTTCAAATATAACTTAATAAGAATGTTTATAAATATTTTATTCAATATTTAGGAGTTGTAGTAATATTTTAAATTAAATCTTATTATGAGAATATTTTAACTATGGTATTATCCATGATGTTAGGGATGATAGGGGACAAAAGTATATAATTGGTAATATCGTCTCATAAGGTATTTTCTTACAGAAATGAATTCACACTAAGCTGATCCTCCCAAATTAGCTTGATAGGCTCAATGGATATAACTATATCTTAGTAAAATAACTTTTACCATGTGATCCTAACATGATGAGTTATTAGTAGTCTTCTATAGTTCAGTTGTGATTTTATTGAATTTTGTGCAATAGAACCAACTACTATGAACATTCAATTATTGGAATATTCATGGTGTTTAATATTAATTAATATATTATAATATCTTGATCAATATTACATATAACAATTAATTTGATAATTTCATAAAAAAACTTAACACACTAAAAGGGAACAACAGTTACACACTAAGATGAGAACCATGACATGATTTGACCATATTCTGAAATACATGTTCTATGAATGATTGATATTATCTGATGTAAAATAGAAGATACATTCTATCAAGGTTAATGGGATCATATTATATTTAGATTTCTTTTCATTAAGTTTATACTTGGGAAACTCATGAAAGAAGATTATTAAAACATGACCCACTAGTGTAAAATCTACATTTATATGTGTCATTGGATGTTTCTATCTACATTTTTTTGTAATGGTACTTAAAATTTAATATTATTATTAATTCATATCATGATTCATGTGCTTTGAGGTATTATAAAAAACCATGATGACATATTCTTACAGTGAGGTATGATATGTTGGGTGCTTCATGAAGGATATTGTATTAAAGAACAATGTGAGAAAGTATTGTCCCTTATGTTATTCAACAATTATTAATATGTCAGACCCATTGATAGGATTGGAAATTATTTATCAAGTCAATGGATATAGTGTTTTCTCCAAATGTTCATTTTCACAGAGTTAGAGAAAGAGACATTGAATAAATATGTTGATGACACATGTATTTATCCTTCTTGATTTGAGATATTTGGAAAAAGGGAATCTATTAAAAAATGTGAGTTCATATATGGTGGTATTTTTTATGATATTTAAATTCTTTATCTATGGGTTCCTTGGAATGTTGATATATTCTAAACATGGAATTTAGGAAATTCTACCTAATGCCACTAAGAGAGGGGATTAGAGGGTCACAGACTAATTGTATTCATATTCTATGTTAAATTATATGTGAATTTAATATGATTAATAAATATTATTCCCATGAAATCGATGAGGATTCATGTTTTATTGATCACATGGATTCAATAAATAATAATTCAAGATAATAAATTTTTTGATTGAATACTAAATAAATACATATTTAACAAATTGTTATTAATTTTGATAATTTATATTAATTATTTATTATGGTTTACTTGTAAGATGAAATTTATTATTTAATTGGTTACATGGATACTTAATAGATATTTATTAACTAGTTCAATGGATAATATATATATATATATATATATTAATAATGTAGTGAAAACTATTTATCTAATAATTATTCATTATTCATGGCCTAATAAATATTGAAGAGGATTGGTTATCCAACCCAAATGGCTCAAAGGCCTTCTTTTTTATTAATTTTTGTTAACCCCCCATTTCAAGGGATAAGGGGGAACCCTTAAAAGGATCATAGGGTTATAGATGAAATGAAATGGAGGTCTTAACAAAATATATAGACTATAAATACATGGAACTACTCCACATCTTCTTCATCGTGATGTCCTCTCTCCAACTTCGCATGGATTGTTCAGCTAGGCTTCCCATGCTTGCACAATCTTGTCCCAATGGCAATGCCATAACCTATCTTTCAGAAAAAACTCTTAGCTTCTACTCTGGAGAATGTTTCTGCTCTCAATACATATATGGACTTTTCTTCTTGTAGAGTTTTTATGGTCATTAAACACAATTTTCGGTGGCCCAAAGGTCTTGAGGTGGCCCTAAGGTCTTGAGGTGGCCCAAAAGCCTTACTGGCCAGAAGGCATTGGGTGGACCGAAGTCCTTAATGGACCCTAGGCCCAAAACGTGGGCCCAAAAGCCCAAACAGATGAATAGTTTCAGCTGCTATAATACCAAATAGTGTCTGTCACAGTGCTGCTACAATGCTGCTACAGTACCAAAAATTATGTCTCTTCCCAGTTTTGACCTCAGTTCTCTTGGATGCACTTGCTGAGTGCTCACAAACTGGGCTAAGGCTCTTGTGCAGGATTTGTTATCCAAGTTTGGTGGTCCTATAAGAAATTTCATATTTAATATTATATTAATAAATATTAATATATTTATGCCATAAAATAACATTTCATTATCTATGAGTTTAGCGAATTCCAACTAAATGATAATGACAAAATTATTATTAAGATATGAATTATCTCGGGGATTAAATGAATAATAAGGGCCCATGTACAATTATTTATTCACTAAAACTAGGTCTATAAATACCTGGTTATGTAATTTTTGAATCATTGTGCATAGATAATTCCATAGATAATCCTATCATTCCTAGGAGATCTCTTCTATAAGAAAACAATAAATAATGGAGAGTGGTCTTCCTCCACCACTACCTCATGCCTAGAGAGATCTATAGTTATTACTTCTTACCTCAAATGATTATATTGTGATAAATTATTATCATCACTTGCATTAAAACATTTATTCTAGAACCCAAAAAATTCTACGATGTAGATCAGTGGTTCATGTAGCATGTATGAATCACCACTTGAGGGATTATACCCCTGAATCCTATTTCCACAATAATGGTACACCAATAATTGGTAAAATATTTCATCAATAAATAAATAATTCCCTCATGAGGTAATTATAAATCTAAAAAGAAAATAATAATAAATTATATGTGATGAATCTATATTATTGGTTTTGGTGTTTTATGTCAACTAATCATAATATTAATCTACTGGTCTTGACTAAAATTGTCATGTACAACTCATATTATTCATTTATTCTGACAAAAATCCCAGTTCACTATTACCCAATATGTGATATTACTACATCCATAACCTCCATATTATTCCTATTTTATACTTTTATTATTTGATATTCCTACTCTACAAACCATAAAGCAAAACTAATCCCCCACCCCCATTTTCCATGTGAATCACCTCAAGAACACTTTCTTTAATCATAACCTTAAAGTATATATATTATTATGATATTACTTAAGCTTGAATAAATTTTATAAGAACTATACTTGAAATATAGTATGTTTTGGTCTCATATCCACTGAACATTGGTTTTAGTGGTTTAGTTTTGAAAATCGAGATTTGAACTCTATTATAGAAATCTACACTTAACTAAGAACTATAAACTATAACTCATTTATGTATATATTGTCTTAAGAAATAATTTTTAACATAATTTTCTTATAGGCTATTCTATGATAATCCCTCTTTATTCCTAAACTATATTTAAACCTACTAACATCATTGAACTTCATCATAAAACATGAAAGAATCTATCCATGCTTATTTTTCCTTTAGTGTCCTAGTAAAAAAAAATATTAATTAAATCCATTATTTTATACTTTGTAGTCTTTCATCCTCATATAAGATTAGTGGATATTACATCTAGAAATTTTGAACATCATCATATACCATTAAATCTCCCATAATAAAGATCCATCCATCACTTGGAAGCCCTTATGTAACGCCCCTTCTGTAACGCCCCGACCCTAGTTACCCAGAGTCGGTGCATTATTACATAACATTGGCATGATCACAAGAAAGATCAAATCTCGAAAGACCAATTGGTTTAGTAGCCTTGGAAACACTAGATATATTCAGAAGTCTTACATTACATCATAAAATGAAAAACTACTACAACAACATATTGTCTCCATAATCCACACTCATATCCCCACATAATATCCCTACAGGTCATTCATAATTTACTTATTCACTTCCTGGGAAAAATAAAACATAGAAAAGGGGTGAGCTCAAATGCCCAGTAAGGATAACAATATAGCGGAAACTTTCATAAATAAGAATAAACGTTTAAGGCAATGTATAACTAAAACAAAATCCTTTCAAACTTGAACTTTCAACATGGTATGGCATAAATAAAATGAAATAATTCCATTTACTTATTCACATGGATATTCTACTAATCAAATAATCACATGCAAAATCAATAACCACTTTCATAATGATGGAATGCATAATGCCAGACTATCATAACCACATAGCCAAGGCCTCGTGCCAAGACTACAAATAAGTTTTTGTCAAGGCCTTGTGCCAATACACTAGTTTGTCTCATGAGACCTACCGATGCATCGAGGAGCTATAGCGGTCTCCACCCGTCACATATTAAGTCCAATGCATTCCCATATAAAAAGGTTTAAACCTAAAATAAACATTCGTATTAAAACTAGCATACGAAATGTCAATAATTTCACCATAAACTATGAATGGTATAAAAATAGCACATCCATAGTCAAACATATCACAAAACCTTCAATACAATATAGAAGTATTGTATCATAATAAATCAACTTCAAATAAGCGTAAAATCCATCAAAAGATGTTGACATAGATGAAATCAAAACTATTTTTAGAGAAATATCTCTTTATATTTTTGAAATCATTTAAGAGCCATATAAAATAAAACACTTTCTTTGAAAATATTCTTATAAGATTATAAGGAAAGCTTTGAAGATTTTATAATGGCGGAAAATAACCACACCCGCCGTATAAGTTAAAAAAAACAGTCTTACCTTAATTCTGTCGAAAAGGTTAAAAATGACCTTGTTTTGAAAACGACGGAAAGATTCCTCTTATAAAAAGTCAAACAAGGGTATAAATGACTTTAACCCATATTCTTGTAAATAATAAAAATGTTTTGAAAAACATTTTTAGGAAAACATGGATGTTGATGATAAAGAGATCCCAGTAGATTATTACATATAAACAACCTCGGATAATGAAGAGATTGTGAAATAACCCTTACCTTGTATCTTTCCTTGGTTGGGGTAGGTTAACCTCCTGTATAATGGTGAAATAATTGTTATTAAATTATACAAGAATCATATACATTAATATGATATCATATATGATCTTTTAATATTGATTTGATAATAATATCTTAGTATTATCGTTGTTTCGGGTGTTAACTTACTTGTTTTCTTTTATATGTTTTGTTACGTAAGACATGTTTGTAATGGATAGGTTGTATATTATTCATATCCAGAATGATATCAAGTCCTTAAACATCATTTTTAAATCATCAAATGATAATTATACTTGAATGGATACGATGGAGAATGAATCTTATCGCGTTCGTGGAGACGGTAGTCCGTACGTACGCACGAGCGACAATATCATTCTTTTGATATTAAAATAATATATAAATGGTTGTTATATCATATATACAGAATCATTAACATGTTATATTTATTATTTACATGAGTTACATATCATTATTATACCCATCCAAATAATAATATATTGAATAACAATTACACCACGACGTGGAGACGGTAAGCCGTACGTATGCACGTACGGTGTCATGTTATTCAAAGGGTGGATAGAATACTGAATATGGTTGTACCATCACAGAATATATATGATACTGGAGTTATTATTTTATAATGGTAACAACAAAGGAAGAAGAAGTTGAAGAAGAAATGAACTTGGAAAAGGGTGGTGAAATCATTACCTCTTCTTCGGGTTCTTCCTTTTGATTTGATCAAAATAGCTCCTTAGGTTGGATTTATGATCAAAATAAGGCCTATATGTTGTATTTAGGGAAGTTGGTAGAGTATTTGGGCAGAGATTGGCCGAACCAAAAGGTTTTTAAGGTGTGAATAAATGAGAAGGAGGAGTGCCCTTTTATAAGAGGGGTGAGGGGCACCTTTGGAAAAGCTAGAGATATTAGTTTATAATAAATTCATATTCGCTTTCCAATGGCTCCAAAGTTGATTATTCAAAGGTTAAGGTGGGGATGGGTCGAAAACAACTTAACCAATAGAATTTATACAGGTTTGGGTACTTATATTAACCTTATCTTTAAGTATTAACTCTAAGTTAATTAGTTTCACTTTTACAATGTCTCGTTGTATTTTTATATAATATGGTCAATAAACTTAATATATACATACAAGCGACCCCCCAAGTGGTCCATTAATGATTAACCTATAATGATATAAGTCTATTGGCAGAACATTATATTTTTAGGAATTTAATATCAATTAATAATATAATATTTGTTTTAAGAACTCTTTTATGTCAATTTTGACACTATTCAATAGTTGATTTTTGTGAAACTCATAACAGTTTGATTACTTCAAAAAAAGTAAATTAAATCAATCCTAATATATCATATTATCCTATAAAATTAGTTTAATTCATTAAAAGTTTCATATTATATTTATTTGTGTATTTATAATATCAATTAGTTTAATTTTTCACTATTATAGTAATTAATTCATCATCATTGTGTCATAAATAAATTAAATTATTTAATGTCTAAAAATTATAAATAAAATATCATTATGTAGGAAATAGTTTTATCTTTCTAATTAATATTTATAATCTAAAATCCAATATATATAACCCTCTTTAAAAATTGTTTTTCTAGAAGATATATGCTTCTGTCATTTTTGTATTCATTTTAACTTAATTAAAATAAAATGTCCCTATCACCTACAAGTGGCACCATGGGGTCCCAAAATCGACCCAAAGATGACTATGGTAGAACATGTATCAACCAATAAGGCTATGACACGTTTTAGGGTAATTTAGTATTATTATAATATTATTTTTTAACCCTTATTTACCGGATTTACCCTTAACCATGGTAAATAAAATATTTACCGCAGTAATTATTCAAAATGTCTAAAAATAAAAGTTACCTATTTACACAATTTGGACATCCTGATTCCAAATATGGAATCCATTTTTCTAAATTCAAAACACAGAAGTGGAAGAAATTAATTTAAAATTAATTCCCACTGTCAAAACAAAAAGCGTGTTTTTATGAGATAATAACTATCAAAAGATTGACACTTGTTTATGTTGGGTTTAATTGTAAAATTATGTCCAATGACCAAAATTATATTAAATGGTAAAAATATTTTCTAAATATACTTTAAAACCACTCAAATTCTTAATTTATCACTATTAATTATTTTGATTAAAAAAGTTGTTTTTAATTAAAATTTAGTAATTTTCACTATTCATCAAAATATTAAAGTTATCCGAAAAGTACCAAAATTTCATCTTAGGCTAAATTCGATATTCTGAAACCAAAAATGAAGTCCATTTTGAAATATAAAATATATATAATTTCAAAAAGTAGATATTACTATTCATAACGGCTAGTTTGATTGGTTATGGTGTGTTAGAACTCGGTGGTGCGTACAACACACGCTATCACATTATTCAAAGAGAAGCATACCGTAGAAGCTTGGGGTGTTACACCTTCTCCTCTAGACCATTGCCAATTCATTTCTAATTACACTGTCATGATTACAAGGAATAAAATCCCGAAGGACAGAGTAGTTTAGTATTATTTAAGAAACTAGATATATACATGTTACTCATATTACATTGGGAAAGGTAACAAAATACAACACATAACAAAATCCAATAGACTGCATCCATGCGAACTCAATAAATGGTCTCCTCTTCATAACCTGTTGAAGGTAAAAAGATAAAATGTGTGAACTCAAATGCTCAGTAAGGGTTTCAAAAAACAGAAGCATGAATCAATAATAACTGAATCATAAACAATTAGGCACATTGAATATGGCATGGTGAATAAATGAAAAACACATGCCTTTAATAAGCTGAGAATGAAACTACATCCCTAGGTTTTGTCATAGTGAAAATTTCATGGATAGAAATAACTCTAAATGAAAAGAGAATGATTATTAATTGTACATCATGTATCTGGAACATGATAGAACAATACCATTGAAATGGTTTAAGTCTATGGGTAGAAACTAGTCTGATTTTTGGAAATAAACTCGAAGGGTTTTCGGTAACAGATTTGTTTCATGAGACCTATCGATGTATCGAGGGGCTATAACGGGACCCACCCACCTCTACATGTCCAAAATAATTTTTTATACATATATTTAATTCCTTATCATTATCTGTATATATTTTATGATATGGATTCATCAAAGGATGTTGACATAAATAAAGATACTTTTAAATGAGACTATTGAAAAATTCTTGAAGAAATAATCCTTAAACATTCCAAAGTCTCCCATACCACCTTGAGACATTGGAATAATAATCCCTTAGAGTATTATGAGAATAAGGAGACTCTTGATATGATATAAAAAATGTAAATACGTACACCACAAGAACATAATAAGTGGTGAACAATGCATATATCTCAAAAAGTTAATGTGTGAGGAGAAAAACTAATTTTACTTTGGAAAGAAGAGTTCTTTTCGTAAATCATTTTTATTTTCCATAAATATGGTTTTAAAAATGTATATAAATTAAAATAAATTTTAAATACATTGATATTACATTTGAGGCTTAAATTATTTCCTACTAAAGTGAAATCATGTAAAAAGCGATTTTAAAGAAGATTTAGAATTAAAACATTTTAGGGAAATTTAAGGAATTCATTAAAGATATTTTATAGTGAAAAGGTATGTTTTATTTAATAAAACCAGAAATAAACCAAAATATAATTTTAATGTTAAAATGTGTTATTTAAAAAGATAAAATGGCTTAAAACATATTATATAGTGATCATCAAAATCGGTAAGAATTTTAGAAGTTCCTTGAATCAAGCTTTCATTTATGAAGAGTTTTTAAAAGATTATTTTAAAACATGTAACTTACCAAAAAATAAAAAAGGATTATGATTGGTACACATATATAGGATATTCACACATTATTTATGAGTAGTATATAATAATAAATAATAATTTCTTTGAGGTGAAAATAAGAGCAACCCGAATGAAAATGGAGGTTCAGGTAGAAAATACTTACTACATTGTAATCAATTGAACCCTATGAACCAAAATTTATAGTCATAAAATGATACAATGAATATAATGAAGATAAATAGATTCACAGTATGAAACCTAAATGGTCAGTATACATACACCATACCCAATTAATAGTAGTGAATAAGAAATATCTCACAAATATTGGAGTGGGATGAAGAAACCCTTACCAAGAACATATCACCAGATTGAGGAAAAATAAATGACATAATTATTTGTGAAACACATGAACTCACACAATAAAAGTGTATATATAGAATAAAAAAATCATAGGACCTTCACACATATTCTGGTAAAATACAAAACCAATGACATTGTGTTTAACTCAACAAATGGAAATCGAGTAAAGATATTTGTCACCTTAAGCTAGAAGGTGTTATTGATTGTTATTAACGACCTGAATAATAAAATTTATCTTCATTTAATAATAAGTAAAGAACATCATAAATATTTAATTTATATGGTGTAATCTAATTAGGCTAATTCATGACCTTTTTGACGGGTTTTAAGAGATTCAATTTTATTGTCTTGGAAGCATTTTCTCCCTTGGTTTTCATGATCTGTTTACTTGTATTCATGTAAGTTCGTTTGAAATGTGGTTAAACATACATAACTGTTAATATATATTATTAGTGAAAATAAATATATATAAATGATCTTATAATTATTTTGGTTTATATACTTGGGGAAGATTCAACAGTAAAAAGTTATTGATAAATTCTTGGATTAACATTGACCATTTTGTGCATAATGAAGTTGTTTTGTATTATTATTTTGTATTATGAGTGTGTAAGGGTTAAAGAATATTGAATAAGGTAAAATAAACATATTAAGATATGGTTCTACCATTAAAATGGCTACATTATCAGTCTTAAAGATATTAATGCAAATTGAAAACTGGTCTTCCTTGTGTGTGATAATTTAACTCATCTCGGACGATGTTTGAATTTATAGTATAAAAGGAGGGGTAAAGAGAGATGATGATGAAATATTACATTAGCATAACAAAATTAAAGATAATTTATGCTAATATAATTATCAAAGAATTTAGATGAGGGGATATAAGGAATGAAGTAGAAAAGAAAGGAACTCAAATAGAATAAAATTGAGAAATCTCTCATGAAAATTTGGCAGCCGAACAATGTCACATAAAATTTCCCAAAATAGTTTGATGAGAGAAAGGGGATATCTCATCCCTCATAAATAATATGGGAAGTAAGGGAGATATGAAAGGATGTATACCAAAATAATACAATGGAAATTAAAATTAATAACAGAAAATGAAAGAAAAGAAAGAAAACTAAAGAGGATGTTTACCTCTTGATCTATTCTTCTTGAGATTCTTCTTAAGACCATTTTTTGGCCTTTTGGTGAGACCAGAAGCTCTAAGACGTGGGGAAGAGTCTTGGGAAAAGTATTGGGTAGAACTTAGATAATTCTAAAAGCTTGAAAGGTGTGGGATGAAAAGGGGAATGAGGGTGGTATTTATAGTGGAGGAGAGAAGGTATTTTTCCCTATTTTAATCATTATAATAATATTTTTCTTCAAGAGTATGAATAATCTTAATTAATGTGACCAAAAATAGTAATAATGGCATGTTATTTAGAACCAAGTGGTCTTACATCAGTTATATTGTCATAAATAGTTTATTTTACTGATAATTTGTATATACGGTATTTCACCATATTTCACTATTCATGGAAAATTCAAGAATTTCAGAAAAATTACAAAAATTCACCCTAACCATTTTTTGACATGTAGAATTAAAAAAATAACTCCATTTTTCAAAAATAATTTTATAAATAGTATTAATTTTATTTTTAAATAAAATCAATGTTAATTCGAAAAATAACAATGTTAAAGGTATACTTAGATTCATATCACATTGGAAAATTAATTAAGATATCATCATCTTATTACCTTAAAAACATAAAATAATGTTATTTTTTACTATTCATATGGGTCATATTACTATTCATAAGGGTATGATACTATTCATCAAAAAATCAAGTTGGTTCTATCAGACTCCAAATGACCTACCAATCACAATTCTAGATGACAATTTTTCAAAATTCAAAACATAGTAGAAGAAAATTTGTTCTTAATGAATAGATTATAAAATGTGTTGTTTTGTAGGGACTCAGTGTGTCATGAATTCGAAATTAAATCTATTTTTAAATTCTTAGGGTGTTACATTATTCCATCATTACAAAAATATCGTCCTCAAAATTTGAAATTGAACTTCGAAAGGTAATGGTTTGTACTTGAAAATTCCTTCATCGGAAACCCACATCAGGAATACGGTTAAAATATCCTCTTAATAAGAGGAAAGAGAAATGCATAGATTACTATAAAAAAATGAATTCTAATTGGACAACGTGGTCATTGATGAATAATCAAACCATCATGTAGTGATATTAAACACTAAAAAACCCATACAATGATCCACTTAAACCATTTTTTAAATGGTTAAAAATTGCAAAATATAATTAATCAACACATTATAATGATGGTATCTAAATATCCATGATGAACATATCTTTAACCAATAACCAATAAGAAGTAGATCTAAAATTCACCTACCAAACACGTGAATAAATTCATCATGTATCCTCTTGAAATATGAAAATACCTTGAATTACCATAAAAAACATATTGAAAGCACACATTCTTTTATATTCCTTTAGTAAGATACATGTTATGGGATATATTTCTCAAATCCAAAAGTGTTGTAAACTCCATCGATGATAGCATAGACCACTTATCGACAAGTCAAAAATTAGTTCCATGGTAGTCAGTATTTATATGAGTCAATCATTTAATCATCATTATCTCAACATCAAATGTATATATTAAGGGTTTTCTTTCCCTCAATCATATAAATATTTTTCAAAACAAGTTTAACTTTCTTTTGAATCAATTTTCCATTGTACCATTCATCACATGGAAAAAATCCTTAATAAAGGAGTACAATAGTACAGTCCTTATATATCTCATAATTCATATAACTGGAACATTGTTGGAAAAATATTAAAATGGCATGATTCTTGACTAGGCATATTAATCATTCTACTTCGTCTGTAGTAGCATTATAACACGATCATTATCCAAAACCATAATTTGGGGTATATTCCTTTGATGATTGGGACATTGATTCGCATAGGGTCCCATCTCCTTGTAGTTGAAGCATTTTACATTGGAAAACATTATATTTCCCTTGGAATCATGAACTTGATGTCCTTTTTTCCATACTTATAGCAAACTCCCATTCCATTCATGCATTTTACATGGTGATTCTTTCCACAATTTTCACATGTGGGAAAATTATTCTTTCCCTTCTTCCCTTTATCCACATATTTCTCTACCATCCTCTCGTTCTTTTTCTTTTCTTCAAATCCATATGAATCATAGAAGTCTTTACATACCTTGTTAACACATGATATTATTTCTTCATATGATGAGGATACTTGGGAGAGAATATTCCATTGAAAAAATTTCTTAAGACCAATAGAGATATGATCCTTCTTATGCTTCACATCATGTGCATTGGTAAAGTTTGTATTCGATATTCTAGGTGCCATTTCTAATAAATTTCCACATTATATATTATCTCATAAAATTATGAACTCTCTATAACTCTAAACATGGTATAACACATATCATAAATTTAAGCATCGTAAATCCTAGAACCATATTCCTTGGTCACTTTGGGGGAATATATACTTCATAATGGTGGGTAAATAAACTGTGAATTATCTTAATCATATTCCCCGAGAGTGCCAAACCAAGATTGAAGAAAGGCCCATTGTCGTGTACCAGGATACCCCGGGTCAAGCCCAAAACACCTTGTCGGAGTTTTCACTCTTAGGTACATCTGTGCCAGAGCCACATATACTTGTTAGTATCCAGGTAGGGATGTATTTGATAAAAAAATCGACATAATCTATTACTTACAAAAGTAATAGAATTTTATTGTTTATTTATACTCATATACCATCTTAGGGATTTGTTCCCTAACCTAAATTTTCTAAATCTAGTTCCCAAGGATTCAACTAAACTTTGTCTGATACCAACTGTAAAGCCCCAACCCATCTAGACCGGAGAGTGTGCATTACTAATTACATTGGAATGATTACATGAAATCAAATCCTGAAGGACTGAGTGTTTTGGTAGTCTTGAAGAAACTATATACAAACATGTAACTCATATTACATTGGTAAAAGTAACAAAAGACAAAAAATAACAAAAAATAATATACTACATCCATGAGAACTCAATAAATATTCTTCTCTTCAAAACCTGTTGAAGGTAAAAAAATGAAATGGGTGAGCTCAAATGCTCTGTAAGGGTTACAAATAGAATGTTGAATCATGAATCAATAATAACTGAATCATAAAAAATTAGGCATAGTCAATATATCATGGTGAATAAATGAAAAACACGGGCCTTTAATAAAATTAGAATGAAACTACATCCATAGGTTTTTTCATAGTAAAAACCTCATGGATAATAATAACTGAAAATGAAAAGAGAATGATTATTAATTGGATGTCATGTATCTGGAACATGATACCACAATACCATTGAAATGGTCTAAGTCTGTGGGTAGAAACCCAGCTAATTTTTAGAAACAAACTCTAAGGGATTGTCGCCAACTAATTTGTATCTTGAGACCTATCGATGCACAGAGGGGCTATAATGGGACCCAAACTCTGCTACATGTCCAAATAATTATTTATACATAGATTTAATGCCTTCTAAATATCCATATATATTTTAGGATACAGATTCATCAATGGATATTGACATAAATAAAGATACTTTTAAATGATACCATTGAAAAATTCTTGGGCAAATAATCCTTAAACATTCCAAAGTGTCCCATACCACCTTGAGACATTCAAATCATAATACCATAAAGTTTCATGAGAATAAGGAGACTCTTGATATGATATGCCGAATGGTAGTACATACACCACAAGAAATAAATAAGTGGTGAATAAGGCAGATATCTCAAAAAGTTAAAGTGTGAGGAGAAAAATCACTTTTACTTTGGAAAGAGGAGTTATTTTGGTAAATCATTGGTATTTTACATAAATATAGTTTTAAACATTTATATCCCATAAAAAATGTAAGGACATTAAGATTACATTTTGAGCCTAAATTATGTCCTACTGAAGTGAAATTAGGTAGAAAGTGATTTTAAAGAAGCTTTAGAATTAAAACATTTTAGGGCAGTTTAATGAATTCATTAAAGATATTTTAAAGTGAAATGACATGATTTATTTTATAAAAACATAAATGAACCAAAATATAATTTTCATGTTAAAATTTTTGATTTAAAAAGATAATAATTTATTAAAACATATTATAGAGTGAACCTCAAAACAGGTAAGAATTTTTGAAGTTCCTTTAATCAAGCTTGCATTTCAGAAGAATTTTTGAATGATTATTTTAAAACATGTAACTTCCCAAAAATAAAGAAGAATTAGGGTTGGTACACATATATAAGACATGAAAATAGAATTTATGAGTAGTAAATAAGAATAAATAATAATTTCATTGAGGTAAATAGAGATTAAGAGCAACCCGGATGAAAATGAGGGTTCAGGTAAAAAATACTTACTACTTTGTAATCAATTGAACCCTATGCACAAAAATTAATTATCCTAAAACGATACATTGAATATCATGAAAATAAATATATTCATGATATGAAATATCAATAGTAAGTATACATACACCATACACAAGTAATAGTAGTGAATACGGAATATCTCATAAATATGGAAGTGGGATGAAGAAATCCTTACCAATAATGTATTTTTAGATTGAGAACAAATCAATGACATAATTATGTGTGAAAAACATAGACTCAAAAAATTAAAGATTATATAATTAATAAAACAATCATAGGTCATTCAAACATATTATTGTAAAATACAAAACCAATGACATTAATGTTTAACTCAACGAATGGAAATTGAGTTAAGATATCCCTTACTGTAAGCTCGAAGGTGTTCTTGATTGTTCTTAACGACCTGAATAATAAAATTTATCTTCCTTAACTAATAAATAAAAAACCTCATAAACATGTAATTGATATGTTATAACTTTATTAGATTCATTCAGGACATTTTTGATGGGTTTTAAGAGATTTAATTTTATTGTTTTGGAAGCATTTTATTCCATGGTTTTCATGTCCTGTTTACTTGTATTCATGAATGGAAGTTTGTTTGAAATGTGGTTAAACATACATAATTGTAAACATATATTATTAGTTAAATTAAGGAGATATAAATAATCTTATAATTATTTTGGGTTATATAATTTAGGATGGTTCATTAGTTAAAAGTTATTGATAAATGCTTGGAATAACTTTTCCCATTTTGTGCATAACAAACTTGTTTTGTATTATTATTTTGTATTATGAGTGTATAAGGATTCCAGAATATTTCATAAGGTAAAATAAATATATTAAAATATGGATAAACAATTAAAAAGGTTTCATGAATAGTTTTGAGGATAGTAATTCAAATTGAAAACCCATCTTCCTTGAGTGTGATAATTTATCACATCTCGGATGATGTTTGCATTTATAGTATAAAATGAGGGGGAAAGAGAGATGATGCTGAAATATTCTATTAGCATAATAAAATTATAGTTAATTTAAGGTAATTTAATTATCATAGTATTTGGATGAGGGGGTGTGTGGAATGACGTAGAAAAGAAAGGAACTCAAAATAGAATAAAATTGAGAAATATCTCACGAAAATTCGGCAGCCTAATAACATCACATAAAATTTCATAAAATAGTTTGATGAGAGAAAGGGGGTATCTAATCACTATTAAATAATATGGTAAGTAAGGGGGATATGAAATGACATATAAAAACATAATCCAATGGAAATTAAAAAGAATAACATAAAATGAAAGAAAAGAAAGAAAACAAAAGAGGATGTTTACCTCTTGATCTCTTCTTCTTGAGATCCATCTTAAGAAATTGTTTTGCCCTTTTGGTGAGACCAAAAGCTCTAGGAAGTGGGGAAGAGTCTTGGGAAAATTATTGGGTATAACTTAGGTAATTATAAAGGCTTTAGAGGTTTGGGATAAATAGGGGAATGATGGTGGTATTTATAGTGGAGGAGAGAAGGTATTTTTCATTATTTTAGTCATTATTATATTATTTTTTCTCAAGAGTATGAATAATATTAATTAATGTGACCGAAAATCGTAATAATTTCATGTGAATTAGAACCAAGTGGTATTAAATCACTTATTATGTCATAAATATTGTATTATACTGATAATTTTTATATACGTTATTTTACCGTATTTCACTATTAATGAGAAAATCAAGAATTTCATGACTTTAAAAATACTCTCTCTCTACCAGATAGAGTGCAATGCTTCACATCCTGAAGAACTCCTTGAACCCTAGATCGCTGATATTTGTCCTTAGTTTTGTGTTGTTCCCTTGATTCGTGCTGTCATGGCTGGTTTTGACCCTAATTGGGAAATTGCGGTGGTTTTGCAAGAAAAAAATGAAAAGAAAAGCGCAGATCCGATCTCTCCGGGGAATGGCTCGCTAGTTTCTGGAACTATTCCTCCAATAAGTGGGGCACTGCGAGGTATTTCCTTCCTTGAAGCTCTTAAAGGATCATCTATTTCTTCTACAGGTCTTAAATATCGCTCGACCATCAAGCGTCTGGATGATGGAGGTTTTGTCATTGAGGCTGATCCTGATGCAATCGCACAACGCCAAGATCTTTGTAAGTTTTCTTTAATGGGTCGTGTCTCTTATGCCAAAGGGGACAAACCCTGGTCCTACATTAATTTAAAACAAATAATTTCTCTTTTCTGGGGTCTCACTAACTGGAAAATGATCCCCTTGGGAAAAGGTTTTTTTCATATGCTTATGCACTCTCAAGAGGATCTTAATGCTGTCTGGAAGATAGGTAATCTTTTATTGAAGCCTGGAATTATGAGACTCTCGGATTCAGACTTCTCTTTCAATCCGAATACACAAAGAGGCAAATCTGCTCAAATCTGGGTCAGGTTTCATAACTTAAACTGGTTTTTATGGCATCCTAGAATTTTGAATGACCTTGCAGCCTGCATAGGTACCCCCCTTAAAATTGATCAAAGAACTATTAATGCTGATTTGGGTATGTATTATAGGATTTTAGTGGATGTGAATCTTGAAACCAAGCCTCCTGAAACTATCACCTTTCATGCTAAAGACTACAAAACTGTGATTGATCTTGAATATGAAAATATGCCCTCTTTCTGTGATTTTTGCAAGATTGTGGGTCACTCTGTCCAAAATTGCAGACTCATTCAAAGGACTCCCAACCATCATAATCCTTATGATTGGACTGAAGCTAGGAAAAGCAAGAAGGATAGAGCCGCCCTCCCCACTGCTAATTCTGACTCCTTGCAAATCAAATCTGGGAAATGGATTCCTAAAACCTCAAAGGAACCTAGGGTATCATGGGCTGATCAGGTTGAGAATCCGGAGCAGGACTCACATGATCAATCCAAAGGAAAATTAGATACTGTTGATAACTTGCCTTCTCACCCCTCTCTGATTGGGTCTCATGCTGTCTTTGACACATCCCTAATTCTGGGTTGTAGTACAATTTCTGAAGACTCCCCTCTTATCCCCAGATCACAGACTCATGTGGGTGAGTCTTCTTTGACAAATTGTAGGATTGGATCTACCCCTATGTCCCAGCATGAACTCCCTCCTCCTATTTCAAAAAATACACCTACATGTGTGCAGGAAACATGCTCTTCTGAACTCCCTCCCCCTATTTCAAACAGTGCACCTCCATGTGTACAGGAAGCATGCTCTTATGAAAAGGAAGAATGCACCAGGAAATCTTCACCTGCTGCTGTTCCCTCTGAATCTCTGGATAAGAATGATTTTTCTGCCTCTTTATTACAATCTGATGCTCATGGTACTCTCCCTACTCTGTCAACTGATTTGTCCTTCACTGTTTCCAGACATGATACTCCAAAAACTGTGGTTGATGTAAATGCACCAGCCCCCGATCCTACTGAAGCAAATCCTGTCCATCAAGGGATCCCTCTCTTGGATGGAGGTCCTTCTTATTTGGTGGACATTTCTGTTTCAGACCTGGATCTCTTGATTCCAAGTCCTGTTCTCAAGTCTACTTGTGTGCAGTCTACTTCTGGACCTAAGGCAGGAGGTAATACTTCCAATCCTGAATCTCCTTTGACCAAAAAGGATAAAATCTGCTCTACTAGCAAAACCACTTCCCCTAGGAAAACTAGATGCCAAAATGATGGTGCCAAAAAGAAAGGGGGGTCAAACCCAAAAGGTAAATAATTATGCATATTCTATATTGGAATTGTCAGGGGATTGCAAACCCTAGTACCATTAATGTTTTGAAGCATATTATTCTTACTCACCGTCCCATGCTGATTGCTATTGCTGAGCCTAAAATCAACTTTGCCCCTAAGTTCATGCACCTAGATAACCTTGGTTTCTCCTTCTTGGGTGCTTGTAATAATGGAAGTATGGACACTCTTTGGATTTTCTTCCACTCCTCTTTGCCAAATGTTAATATCTTTAGTCTCTCTACACAAGCTTTGATGTGCGATTATTACCTTGGTAGTTCTCACATCTTTATTACTTTTGTCTATGCCAAGAATAATTACATTGATCGTAGATCTCTTTGGAAGGAGATTTCTGACATCAATAGTTTGACTCAAGATCCCTGGGTCTTGGTTGGGGACTTCAATGCTATTTTCTCCCCCTCTGAAAAAATTGGGCACTCCTTCTCCTCCATCTCCGCCAAGGAATTTAAAGCTTCTATAGAAGGTAATAATCTCATTGAGATTAATCTTACTGGCGCCCAATTCACTTGGTATAGACACCACTTCAACCGAATGGTGGCGAGTAAACTAGATAGAGCTTTCACTAATGAATCTGCTCTTGATAATTTTCATCAAATATTATGTGCCACTCTTACTAAACTCGCTTCTGATCATCATCCGATCTTAGTCAGTTTTCCTCAAAATTCTCGGAAAACTTCTTTTCCTTTCAGATTTAATTTGGACTGGTCTTCTGACTCGGAGTGTGTCTCTCTTATAAATTCATCCTGGTCTAACATGGGCAATCACAGGGATCCCTTTGTTTGCACCACTAAGTTAAAAAATCTGAAGTGCATTCTTAAAAAATGGTGTGCTAATAAAACAGCTTTAATTGACAAAGATATCCAAGAATTAGAAAAGGATTTGTCTCTCATTCAAATTAACAAAACTTCATTCGTTTCTAACCCCCAGGATGAAATCACCATCTCTACTAAATTGATCTCTCTTTTAAACTTTAAAGATAATTTAAAAAAGCAAGTCTTTAGAACTAAATGGATCAAGGATGGGGATAGAAAAACCAAATTTTACAACGCTCTGCAACGGATTAGGAAAACCTGTAAGCCTCTCTCTTGCTTAAGATTTGAGGGTAAAATCATTGATTCCGAGGAACAGATTGCCAACTATGTTGTTTCTTACTTCACTAGCATTTTTAATGGTCCTAGCATTAACAAGGATACCCTTCCAAACATTATCCCTTGTTTGGTGTCCTCCAATGATAACTGTTTTCTTAATTGTATCCCCCTTGATTCTGAGATCAAGGATACTATTTTTGCTCTGAACCCAGACAGTGCCCCGGGCCCCGATGGTTTCAACAATGGCTTCTATCAAAAACATTGGGATGTACTTCAAAATGATGTCTGCAAATTAGTTAGATCTTTCTTTGAAAAAGGTGTTCTTCCACACGCTCTCAACTCTCAGTTTCTCACGTTAATTCATAAAGTTGATAATGCGGATGAAATTCACCTATTCCATCCCATTGCCCTCTTAAATTCTCTTTTTAAAATTATCACCAAGATCCTTGCTAATAGGCTTTCTAATATTAGTAACAAAATTGTCTCCTGGAACCAGTTTGGTTTCATTAAGGGTAGATCCATTCAGGATTGTATTTTCCTCGCCTCTGAATCCACCAATTTATTGAATAGAAATACTAGAGGTGGGAACATTGCTCTTAATCTTGATATCACTAAGGCTTTCGACAAGATTGACTGGTCCTTCATCTTTAAGGTCCTTTCCAGTTTTGGCTTCAATGAATCCTTTATTAAAAAAATTAAAATCGTCTTCAACTCTGCAAAAATCTCTGTGCTTATTAACGTCTCTCCCAGGGGTTATTTCAAATGCTCTAAAGGTGTTAGGCAAGGTGATCCGCTTTCTGCTATTATTTTTACTATCGCCGAAGATTATCTTAGTAGACTGCTCTCCCTCAATGTTGAGGGAGGCAGACACAAACCTATCATTGCTTCCAGGAATCTTCATGCTCCCTATCACCTGTTGTATGCCGATGATATTATCCTTTTCCTTCAGGGAGATAAAAGAAATGTCAATAACCTTAAATACATCATTGATTATTACGAGGAGATCTCTGGTCAATGTATTAACTGGCAAAAATATTTCATATACTTTGGTAAAAACTTCCCCGCTAATAGGAAAACTCATATCACCAATGATTTAGGGATAAAGGAAGGATCCTTTACTATTACTTATCTTGGTGTTCCCCTGTTTCGGGGTTGGCCTAAAGTTTGCCATTTTTTTAGCCTTTTTGATCAAACGCTAAATCATTTTTCTTCCTGGAAAGGTAAATCCCTTTCTATGGCTGGAAGAATTTGTCTTGTGAAATCCACTATTGTCTCTAAGATTGTCTATTCCATGATGGTCTACAAATGTCCTTTGGGGCTGATAAAAAGACTTAATACAACTATCAGGAATTTCATCTGGAGTGGAAGTACTCTGGAGAAGAAATTAGTTACAGTTTCTTGGGCCACTTGCTGTAAACCTATTGAAAATGGAGGAATCGACATTAAGAATCTTAAAATTTTTAATGAGGCCCTCCAAGCCAAACTCACATGGTCCCTCATTCATAATAACTCCCTCTCCATGAGTTTTCTCAAAAGTCACTTTATTGATAAGCTTAAGTCTGGCTCCTCTAATTATATGACCTCCTCTATCTGGCCATCGATCAAAGTTTCTTTTCACTCTATTATGGAAAATTCTAGATGGCTTGTTAGTAAAAATTCTTCTTTAAACTTTTGGTTTGATAACTGGACTGGCCACCCTCTCATTTCTGATATGCCTAATACCTTTGCCCAGAATATTTCTAATTGCTCCATTGGGAGATGATCAATTCCCCTGATTCTCAACTTCCGGATCATATCAAGGGGATTGTCGATAATTATTATTTCACCTACAATGAGGATATTCTTGTTTGGGAACCTGCTCATAATGGTTTGTTAGACTCTAAAAAGTTCTATCGCTATCAATTCCCTAATAAAGATGAAAATTTTAATTGGGTTTCTAACTTCAACAAATCTTGGATTAAGCCTTCTTGCCTTACCCTTATGTGGCGCATTGCTCATCAAAAAATCCAACTGATATCTGCCTGCAATCATAAGGCTTTAACCTTTTCTCCAATTGTAGATTATGCAACCAACATCGCGAGGATATCAATCATCTTTTTTATCCTGTGATACTGCTATGGCCCTTTGGCATTACATTTTTGGCCTTTTTGATTGCAGATGGCTTTTAGATACTTTTATTCTCTCTCAGCTGAAAAGATCGTTGGAACTCCCAAGATCTCCTCAAATCAAGAATCTCTTTCTAATGGCTATTTCGGAGCTTATGCATATTCTATGGTATGGTATAAATGATTCTGTTTTCAAAAATAATCCCTTTAATATAAATGCAGGGAAAATGCGGATTCTACTGGCTATGAGGGAAGCGGCTACGATCCAAAAGGATTGTTGTGACAATTCTGTCATAGATTTTGAAACCCTCCGCCGAATTGGTGTCAAAGGTAATTTCCCAAAACCTCGATACACTATCGAAGTTTTCTGGTAGCCTCCTTATCCTGGCTGGATTAAAGTAAATGTGGACGGAGCTTCAAAGGGCAATCCTGGTCTTGCCGGATGCGAGGGAATTTTTAGAGATCATCAAGACCGGATCCTCGGATGTTTCTATGGAAGTTGCGGAATTGCTTCTGCGTTGGAGGTGGAGATGCTTACCACTATTCATGCTGTCTCTTATGCAAAGCATTTCAACTTGAAGAATATCTGGATCGAAAGCGATTCCACTACCATTGTGCAAGCCATCTGGAAGGGTGATATTCATCTGGCATGGCCTCTCACCCCCAGATGGATGGATTGCCTCGCTACGCTCAGTGACCTCAACTTTATTGCCACACACACCTTTCGGGAGACTAATATGGTCGCAGATGGGCTTTCCATCATGGGTGTCTCTCAGGAGACCACTTGGATGAATGATCTCCCACCAGAGTTTTTTCCTGCTTTTTTAAGGATTCTAGAAAATTGCCCTCTTTTCGTCTGCTGTAATTCGCTTGTGATGTTCTCTTTTGAATAAATTTCTTGGTTCTGGTCTTTTGACCAGAACCTACCTAAAAAAAATGAAAAAATCAAGAATTTCATAAAAATTCCAAAACATCAACCTAACCATTTTTTGACATGAATAATTCAAAAATGAACTCTAATTTTGAAAAATAATTTTCTAAATAATATTAATTTACATTTTAAATAAAATCATAGTTAATTCAAAAAATAACAATGTTAAAGGTATAATTAGTTTTATATCACATTGAAAAATTAATTAAGTTCTCATCATCTTATTACCTTAAAAAAATAGAAAAATATTATTTTTTACTATTCATATGGTTCATATTACTATTCATATTACTATTCATGAAGGTATGTTACTATTCATCAAAAAATAAAGTTGGTTCTATCAGACTCCAAATGACTTACATATCACTAATCTAGATGACCATTTTTCGAAATTCAAAATATAGTAGAGGAAAATTTCTTCTTATTGAATAGATTATAAAATGTGTTTTTTTTGTAGGGACTCGGTGATTTATGTATTCTAAATTAAATCTATTTGTAAATTCTTGGAGTATTACATAATTACCTCATTACAAAAACTTCTTCCTTGAAATTTGAAATTGAACTTTGAAAGTTAATGGTTGGTACTTGAAAATTCCATCATGGGAAACCCACATCAGGAATATGGTTAAAATATCTGCTTAATAATAGGAAGGGGAAATGCATCGATTACTATAAAATAATGAATTCTAATTGGAAAAAATGGTCATTGAAGAATAATAAAACCATCTTGTAGTGACATTAAACTCTAAAATATCTATATAATGATCAACATAAACCATTTTTTAAATGGTTAAAAATTGTAAAATATAATGATTCAACACATTATAATGAAGGTATCTAAATATCCATGATGAACATATCATTAAGCCTTAACCAACAAGAAGTAGATCTAAAATTAACATTACAAACACATGAATGACTTCATCATGTATCCTCTTGAAATATGAAAATGCCTTGAATTACCATAAAAAAATACTGGAAACACACATTCTTCTACATTCTTTAAGTAAGATACATGTTATTGGATATATTCCTCAAATCCAAAAGTGTTGTAAACTTCATCGATGATAGCATATAACACTTCTAAACAAGACAAAAATTAGTTCCATGGTAGTCAGTATTTATATAAATCAATCATTTCATCATCATTATCTCAACATCATATGTATATATTAAGGGTTTTCTTTCCCTCAATCATATATATTTTTTTAAAATAAGTCTAAATTTATTCTGAATCGCTTTTCCTTCATATCATTCATCATACGACCACAAATACTTAATGAAAGAGTACTGTAGTACAATCCTTATATATATTATAATTCATATAACCATAAAATTAATGACAAAATATTAAAATCGCGTGATTCTTGACTAGGAATATTAATCATTCTACATCATCTGCAGTAGCATCATAACATGATCATTATCCAAAACCATCATTTGGTGTATATTCCTTAGATGATTTGGAAATTGATTCACATAGTGTCACATCTCCTTATAGTTGAAGCATTGTACATTGGAAAGAATTTTCTTACCCTTTCAATCATGAACTTTGTGTCCTTTTTCTCCATACTTATAGTGAACTCCCATTCCCTTCAAACATTTACCATGGTGATTCTTTCCACAATTTTCACATGTCGGAAAACTCTTCTTTCCCTTCTTCCCTCTCTCCACATATTTCCCTGCCATCCTATCATTATTTTCCATCCCTTAAAATCCATTGGAATCAGATAAGTCTTTACATATCTTGTTAACACATGATATTATTTCCTCATATTATGAGGATACTTGGGAGAGAATATTCCTTTGAGAAAATGTCTTAAGAGAATTAGAGATATGATACTTTTTATGCTTCACATCATGTGCATTGGTGAAGTTTTTATTCCATATTCTAGGTTCCATTTATAATCAATTTCTGTATTATATATTATCTCATAAAATTATTAACTCTCTATAACTCTAGACATGGTATATCACATATCATAAATTTAGGCATCGTAAATCCTAGAACCATATTATTTGGTCACTTTGGGGGCATAAATACTTCATAATGGTGGGTAAATAAAATGTGAATTATCCTAATAATATCCCATTAGAGTTCCAAAATAAGAGTGCAGAAAGGCCCATTGTCATGTACTAGGATACCCCGAGTCAAGCCCAAAACACATTGTTAGAGTTTTCACTCTTAGGTACATCTGTGCCAGAGCCACCTCTACTTGTTTGTATCTAGAGAGGGATTCATTTTCTAGAAAGATCCACATAATATATTCTTTACCAAAATTATAGGTTTTTCTTGTTTATTTATACTGATAGACCATCTTAGGGCTTTGATCCATAACCTACGTTTTCTAAATCTAGGTCCCAAGGATTCAACTAAACTTCCTCTTATACCAACTATAAATCCCCGACCCCTCTAGACCGGAACCAGTGAATTACTAATTACATTATCATGATTACATGAAATAAAATCCTGAAGGACCGAGTAGTTTAGTAGTCTTGAAGAAACTAGATACAAACATGTAACTGATATTACATTGGTAAAGGTGAAAAAATACAACACATGACAAAAACTAATGGATTGCATCCATGAGAACTCAATAAATGGTCTTATCTTCATAACCTATTGAATGTAAAAAAAATGAAAGGGGTGAGCTCAAATTCTCTATAAGGGTTACAAATAGTGGAAGTATTAATAAATAATAACTAAATTATAAGCAAGTAGGTATAGTCAATATGGAATGGTGAATAATTGGAAAACACATGCCTTTAATAATGTGGTAATGAAATAACATCCATAGGTTCTGTCATAGTGAAAACCTCATGAATCGTAATAACTGAAAATGAAAATAGAGTGATTATTAATTTGATGTCATGTATTTGGAACATGATACCACAATACCATTGAAACGGTTTATGTCTGTGTGCAGAAACCTATCTAATTTTTGGAAACAAACTCTAAGGGAATGTCGCCAACTAATTTGTCTCATAAGACCTATCGATGCATCAAGGGGATATAGTGGGATCCACCCTCCACTGCATGTCCAAATAATTCATTATACGTAAATTATATGCCTTTTAATTATCCATATATATTTGAGGATATATATTCACCAAAGGATATTGACATAAATAAATATACTTTTAAATTAGACCATTGAAAAATTCTTGGGGAAATAATCCTTAAACATTCCAAAGTGTCTCATACCACCTTGAGACATTCAAATCATAATAACATAGATTTTCATGAGAATAATGAGACTTTTGATATGATATTATGAATGGTAGTACCTATACCAAAAGAAATAAATAAGTGGTGAACAAAGCATATATCTCAAAAAGTTAAAGTGTGAGGAGAAAAATCAATTTTACATTGGAAAGAGGAGTTCTTTTCGTAAATCATTGGTATTTTAAAATAATCTAGTTTTAAACATGTATATCCCCTAAAAGAAAATGTAAGGACATTGAGATTACATTTGAAGCATAAATGATGTCCTACTGAAGTGAAATCATGTAAAAATTGATTTTAAAGAAGCTTTAGAATTAAAATATTTTAGGGCAATTTAAGGAATTCATTAAAGAGACTTTAAATTGCAAAGGCATGTTTTATTTCATAAAAACATAAATTAACCAAAATATAATTTTCATGTTAAAATTTTTGATTTAATAAGATAAACATGGATTCAAATAGATTATAGAGTGAACCTCAATATAGGTAAGAATTTTAGAAGTTCCTTGAATCAAGCTTTCATTTTGGATGAATTTTTAAAAGATTATTTTAAAACATGTAACTTACCACAAAATAAAGAAGGATTATGGTTGGTACAGATATATAGGACATTCAAATAGAATTTATGAGTAGTACATAAGAATAAAGAATAATTTCATTGAGGCAAATAGAGAATAAGAGCAACGCGAATGAAAATGGAGGTTCTGGTAAAAAATACTTACTACTATGTAATCAATTGAACCCTATGAACCAAAATTAATAATCATCAAATGATACATTGAATATCATGAAAATAAATAAATTCATGATCTGAAATATCAATAGGCAGTATATATACACCATACACAAGTAATAGTAGTGAATACAGAATATATCACAAAGATGGAAGTGAGAAGTAGAAACCCTTACCAAGAATGTATTTTTTGATTGATGAAAAATCAATGACATAATTATGTGTGACAAAAATAAACTCACACAATAAAAGTTTATATAAAGAATAAAACAATCATAGGTCATTCACACATATTATGGTAAAATAAAAAACCAATGACATTGATGTTAGACTCAATGAATAGAAATTAAGTTAAGATATCCCTTATCATAATCTCGAAGGTGTTCTTGATTGTTCTTAATGGCATGAATAATAAAATTTGTATTCCTTAACTAATAAATCCAGAACTTCATAAACATGTAATTGATATGGTATAACCTTATTAGGATCATTCAGGACATTTTTGATGGGTTTTAAGAGATTTAATTTTATTGTTTTGGAAGCATTATCTCCCTTGGTTTTCATGACCTGTTTACTTGTATTCATGAATTGAAGTTTTTATGAAATGTGTTTAGACATCCATAACTATTAATATATATTATTAGTGAAATTAAATAGATATTAATGATATTATAATTATTTTGGGTTATTTAATTTAGGATGATTCATTAGTTAAATGTTATTGATAAATGCTTGGATTAACTTTTCCCATTTTGTGCATAATGAACTTGTTTTGTATTATTATTGTGTATTATGTGTAAAGACCTGAAAAATTTAAGGAATTTTTTTTCTTAAATTTCTTGGAAATTTTACAAGAATGCAGTTTCTAACGGCACCTAATTCCAAGGCCCGATGTTCCAGGAATCTTTTTCCGAAGTTTAGCTCGGGTACGTTCAGTGAACAAACGAGCGGGTTTTTCTAACTTATGAAACGATGCTCGGAATCAAATTCCGAGGGCACCGATGGAATCGCAACGCCAGTATTCACTTAGAAACATCTTTTCCGGAGTTGCGTTTTCTCGGGTGTGGTTTTTAATTTTTTGGGGTTAAGTTAAAAAATAAAATAAAAGTCGTACAACCGATTTTTATTTTATTTTGATTAACTTAAGTTAAGTGGATGACGTGGGACACACAATATCCTACCCACTTGGTAGGATATTTGTGAGGTGGGTCCCACACGAGCCCCATCATTTCTTTTCTTCCTAAACCCCCTCCCTTAATTAGGTAACACACCCGCACCCCCTATTAATTAAGTCAACCCTTGCATTTATTCTGGTTAATAAACGCCTCATTAATTTGGGCAGTTAAATCATTGCAATTAATTAATTGAATTGATTGTTTCTTTTTGAAATTCAAACATTTTCTTGTGCGTTAATAAAATAAAACAACTCTTATTTTATTAGGGGTTGGTTGTGCAAGAGGGTTTGGGGAGAATTCTCTCAAATCGTGAAGTTCTTCATCCTCGATGAAGAACGCGAAGAATGCAAAGAACGCTGGATCCTTAGAGATCGACGACGCGACGCTTCTTCCATGACGTTCCTTCTCCGTGACGCGACGATCCTCCTTCTGCGACGCCTTCTTCCGTGACGGTTAATTCCGCGACGAATCCTCGCTCATCGAATTCGACAAGGTAGGGATTTATTTTAATTCTTTTTCATGAATTCTTCTATTGACTTTCTTCTTTTATATTGGAGATGCCTGTTACCGCAATAACCGGAGGGGGTCGGACCGCAAGAACACGGCTGACCCTCCTCTCCACTTTGGTTGTTTGATGTTGTTTGCAGCACGAACAAGGCAACGCGGTGCCGAAGCACCATGCGAAATTATTAAATAAAGGAGGAGAAGAGGATCCATCGCGCCGTGCCGTTGAAGACGTACCAAAGACGCGACACGGTCGAACCCTGCGAAAGAACTAAAAAACCGCCGCGACCGGAGCGGGGCTGCGGCTGAGGCCGCGATAGAGTGGGGAGACCGACGGCCGGTTTCGGGCCGCTGGCGTCGGAGCAGGGGGACCGGCCAGCGCCGGTCTCATGGCGGCAGCAGCCGGCCGGCCAGAGTGGGCCTGCCGGTCAGGGGAAAACCAGGGATTCGTAACCCCCGGTCGGCCAGTAGGTGCGGCCCCCCACATGGGGGCTGCTGGTTCTCAACGCGGGGGGGGGGGGGGGGGGCATCCCCCCCTTCACCGCTCGGCCGTTATGGCCGAGCCACCGGGCCGCGGCCAAGAGGGCCGGATTCGGACCCGGTTCGGGCCAACCCTAGGGGGTATCGGGCCGGGTCGGACCAGGCCCGAACCCCCTAATACCGAACCTCTTTCGGTTTGTTGACTATAACATGAGATGTGGATTTCCGATCGATGCACCGTCAGTTGCTTAGAGATCCTTGGATCGAGACGGTCATTTTGGTATAGTAAAATCAAGGTTTTAGAGTACTTTGTGTTCGGCGGGGTTGGTTCGTACACGAAACCAACTGGGCCCTCAGAGCGGAAACACTCATAACTTGAGATCCGGATGTCCGATTGATATGCCGTCGACTTTGATGGATTTCTCTTAGTGAGACAGACCTTTTGAATTACTACGCTTGAGGTTTGGACGTAGTTGGAGTACGGTTGGGTTGGTTTTGACTTAAAAACGAACCGTGCCCCTGGGACGAAAAACCTAGTAACTCTCATACCGGGCGTCTAATTGACACGCCGTCTGTGACGTTAAGTTCCTGTTGATGAGATGAAACTTTTGGATACATCAACTCCAGACTATGTGTTAGTTGATGTATCAGCCCCTCAGCTCATGGAGCAGACCCTCCCGAACGAGTTACTATGTGCGGGAACCCTAGAGCTGGCTGCGACTGCGACGACGACGATAACTGTACAGAAATCCTCTGTGGATTCGACGACGGTGACTACAACACTCAAGGATCCTCTGTGGATCAGTGCTACCGATCCTGTGTGGTTCAGCGCTCAGAAGTCCTGTGTGGGCCAGCACCTACAGATCCTGTGTGGGTCCGATCATGTGTGGGTCATTGTGGGGGTTAGTACCTATCGATCCTTTGTGGGTCATTGCGGGGGTTAGTACCTATCGATCCTGTGTGGGTCCGACGTCTTAGATGAATCAATGGCTATATATGATCATCTCTATCATCATACGAATAAGTATACATGTGTGATCTGAATCTTGAATTGCTTTCCTATGTGGATTGTGTTGTTCTATCCTATGTGGATGTGATCGAACTTGGGCTCGGATGTTGGATAAAACTGCAATTGATGACTTAGGTATATGTATGGGCATATACCTAAGTAGTGTCGGATGTAACTTTGTGATTGTATCTTTCCTTTGTGAATTATCCTTTGTGGATTCTGGGAGACCTTCGGGGTTCTCGGGGTCCCTACTGAGTATATTATACTCACCCCTGCACGGGCTATGCCCGCACTATGTTGTATTGGTTGCAGACGACAGACATCACTGATCATGGTAGAGGCACGAGGAGCAGGACGGTACTCGGAGGTGGACCACAGGGAGGGGCGTACTCGGAGCGGGCAACTAGACCCGGGGAGCTGTGGAGGCTATCTGTACCCACCCTTCAGGTGGGACATCCAGTGGACGACTCGACGCTGTGACTTTACTTTTCAGTTGTTGTACTCTCTTTTCAGTCGTACTTTACTTTCAGTTGGGTTTGTATTCTGGCCCACTTACTTTTCTGCACTTACTATTGTACCCAGTTTTACTTAGTGTTTACTTCTACTGCTTGCTTGCTCTGTGGTGTTTGTTTAATTTACAAAGGAAATGCCTTCCCTTTCTATCGGTAATTACACCTTGGTGCTAGTCACCAGCCCCTGGCCTATGGAAGACGGGCTTGGGGTAGTCACGGCATGGGCCCTGAGGACGGGTCGTGAAAAATTGGTATCAGAGGAGTTCGGTTCTATCGCAGAACTTCGGACTCTGATCTTTCTTCTATGTGAAGCAATAGTGTTAAGAGTATTGAGTGTGGTTATCAGTCTAGGGAGACCAGTGTTGGTGCGGCAGCTGACGTATCCATACACAAGGACCCTGACTTCTGATTTCCGACTTAATGCACGAAAACATTGATTGCATGTGTTTTTCAAGTTTTCTTTGTGATTACTTTGTGTCAGCTCACCAGGTATACTATTTGACCATGGTGCACCTGTTTCCATTTTAGGATGGCCCCACGACGGCAGCCAGCTAGGGTTCCGAGCGTTGTACGTGACGACAGCCCACCGAACAATGAGGCCACAGTACAGGGCCCTTTGATAGTAGAGGCACCAACGGTACCTCTACCCGCCGAGCCACCGATGCTACCATCCCCAGCCCCTGACGATGCACGTCGCCTTAGTTCAGTACACGAGTTTCAGCACCAGCAGCGGCCCAGGTTCGGCGGGGAGATAGACCCTCAGGCATCCGAGGATTGGCTGGAGGCAGTTGTATGGGTTTTTAGGTTAGTGAGGACACCAGCAGACCTCATGGTGATCCTCACAGCAAGCCTACAGCACGTGACAGCAGGAAGATGGTGGAGCTTGATGCTCCAAGTGCATGACGAGGCGTCTCTCCTCTGTACGGACATTGAGAGCATTTTTTTCTCAGAGTTCGTCCTAGCCACCTTCCGTGCGGTGTGCATCCAGGAGCTTCTACAGCTGTGGCAGGGCAGCCTGACGGTCTCCCAGTACTCGGCGAGATTTACCAATCTCTCTCACTACTCGACAGACATGGTATGAGACCCATTCTTCTGGGCCCGGACCTTTGAGCAGGGATTGATGCATGAGATCAGGGCATCGCTAATCTCACTTAGCATTCTGACTCAGGCAGGGGTACTAGAGCGAGCCCTTTTGATCGAGAGCTGCCTTGATGAGCCTTCATCAGCAGCGAGACCTACCGTAGGGCGGCACGTAGCAGAGTCATCTGCAGAAGGTAGTCGACGGATGAATCATGGGTTCAGGAAGACCAGACCCTCAGGTAGAAGACCTCAGGACACTGGCTCAGTAGCACGGGGCACACAGCGCGGAGCCAGTCTTTCGAGAGGCAGACAGTGCTACGAATGCGGAGGGCAGGGCCACATGGCTTGTGACTGCACCACCCGCCCTGCCGAGGAGCAGTAGACGGTTGAGGGGCCACCCAGGAAGAGGCAGAGGGTCGACCGTGGTGGTCCACAGGGAGCAGGCGGATGAGGCAGAGGAGCTGGCCGAGCAGTAGGTTGTGGGAGACGCTTTGAGGCTCTACCACCACCACCACCAGGAGGTCCACCCCGACCACAGGGAGCTGGCAGGTAGAGACAAGAACAACTCTAAGCAGCGGAGGCCTATGACCATGATGCACCTAAGATGATTTGAGGTACTATCTCTGTATAGTTTACCCTTGATTCAGTTCTTATAGACACAAGAGTGAGTCATTATTTCACAGCCGCTACCCTTGTTCGGATCTCGGAGATTCCGACAGAGCCTTTGGCTCAATCCTTACAGCTAGAGACTCCTACGGGAGTAGACTCGATGATTACGCACTGGTGCCGGCAGTGTGAGATTACTCTAGGAGACAAGAGCTTCGGATGGGATCTTCTTGTAGCGGTGTCGAGGCCTTACGACATCATCTTGTGCGTGGATTGGTTATCTACAGTCCATGCTTAGATTGACTATATTAGGCGCAAGGTGCGATGTGTACGCACCGACGGGAGCAGGTTCACCTTCACCGGAAAGAAGGGAGCCTTCGCAGCACAGGATGGACTCTCACAGAGGAGAGGACATCCCATCACTCATTAGTTGGCTAGCCTCATCCTAGGAGAAGTTGACATGCAGAGTCCTAGTTTTCTTGTAGTGGTGGATCAGTATGTGGATGTTTTCCACGACGACGTTCCAGGACTACCCCCTCATATTGAGGTAGACTTTTATATTGATCTGTACCTCGAGACAACCCTAATATCTGCCCCAGTATATTGGATGGCTCCCACCGAGCTTTGAGAGCTACGGGTACATTTGGAGGACTTACAGGGCAAGGGATTCATCCGACCCAGTGTTTCACCCTAGGCTTCCCCGATATTGTTCGCCAAGAAGGCGGACATGAGCTTTAGACTTTGTGTCGACTATCGTCACCCGAACCAGGTGACAGTGAGGAACAAGTATCTGCTACCGAGTATTGATGACCTCTTCGATCAGCTCAAGGGAGCACGGTGGTTCTCAAAGATAGACCTCAAGTCAGGATATCATCAGCTCAGAGTTCGGGAAGAGGATGTGCAGAAGACGGCCTTCAGATGTCGGTATGGCCACTATGAGTTCTTGGTTATTCTATTCAGCATAACCAATGCTCTAGCAGTGTTCATGGGCCTCATGAACAGGATCTTTCAGCCATACCTCGATCTATTTGTCGTGGTCTTCATTGAAAACATTTTTATTTACTCGACCACTGAGGAGGAGCACACCTACCACTTGCAGGTTGTACTAGACACACTTAGAAAGCACCATATTTATGGAAAGCTCTCAAAATGTCAGTTCTGGATACATGAGGTCCACTTCTTGGGAGATGTCAGCTCTGAGGCCGGATTTGCGGTGGATCCTGTGAAGATCGAGGCAGTGATAGCTTGGGAGCCACCCAAGAGCGTGACAGAGGTGCAGAGTTTCTTGAGACTAGCTGGATACTATCAGAGATTTGTTCCCGAATTCTACAGAGTTGCGGCGCCACTCTCAGATTTGACGAAGATGGGGAAACCCTTTGTGTGTTCAGATAGATGTCAGCAGAGCTTCCAGGAGCTGAGATAGGGATTGACCAGCGCCCCTATCTTGAGGCTACCAGAGGAGTGAGTTGGGTATGTAGTTTACTGCGATGTATCAGGGACCAGACTCAGATGTGTTTTGTTGCAGGAGCGGGCCGTGATCGCCTATGGATCACATCAGTGGAGGCAGCATGAGCAGAACTATGCTACCCATGACCTGGAGTTAGCAGTAGTGGTCTTCGCTCTAAAGATGTGGTGACACTATCTGATGGGCGAGTGCTTTACAGTCTATTCTGACCATCAGAGTCTCAGGTATATCTTCTATAAGAAATACCTAAACCTATGACAGCGGTGATGTCTTGAGTTCCTCTAGGAATATGAATTTGAGATAGTCTATACTTATAGGATAGGGAACATAGTAGTAGATGCTCTCAGTAGGAGGACGGACATTCAGCTAAATGGGGAGGCGAGAGAGCAGCTAGCCGCTTTGCAGATATCCTTCGTGGATAGCGATGGAGCAGCCTTTCTTTAGTCACTCACAGTCACTCCTCCACTGCTGCAGTGGGTCAGAGAGGCACAGTATGGGGACGCCGATTGTGAGACGCAGTGTGTGCAGATATCCTCAGGACAAGCACCTGATGGTTTCTCATTTGGAGGAGAGCATGAAATCATTTTCAGAGGACGTAACTTGGTACTAGTTGATTTACAGGAGGAGGTTCTGAGGGAGTTTCACACTTCCCGTTTGGCGGTACATCCTGGAGTGGCAAAGATGTACCAGGATCTCAGACGACAGCACTGGTGGCCGGGCATGAAGAAGGCTATGGCGGAGTTCGTTTCTCGATGCCTCACCTTCCAGCAGGTGAAGGTAGAGCACCAGGTACCTGCAGGCTTGGTACAACCCTTCGAGGTCCCGGAGTGGAAGTGGGATGACATATCTATGGACTTCGTGACTGGACTTCCACGCACTTCCAGAGGTCACGACTCCATTTGGGTGATTTTTGACCGACTCACCAAGTCGGATCACATCTTACCCATCAGAGAGTAGGGATCAGTAGAGAGCTTGGGACGTCTCTACATTCAGGAGTTTGTACGGCTTCATGGTGTGCCATCTTCTATCGTCTCTGATTGAGATGCTTGCTTTACTTCCCGGCTTTGGAAGGGATTGCAGGAGGCATTCAGGACATAGCTATGTTTGAGCACCGCCTTTCACCCTCAGAAGGATAGTCAGACGGAGAGAACCATTCAGACTCTCGAGGACATGCTCCGTGCATGTGTCCTCAACTTTGGTCGCAGCTGGGAGGACCACCTACCCTTGGTGGAGTTTGCGTACAACAACAGCTACCACTCCACCATCGGGATGGCACCATACGAGGCGTTGTACGACCGACCTTGCAGATCACCGTTGTGCTGGACAGACCCTAGGGAGTCAGCACTTGTGGGACTGGAGATGGTCCAGGCCACGACAGAGAAGGTCCAGGTCATCCAGGAGTGGATGAGGACATCTCAGAGCCGGTATAAGTCTTATACTGACAGCAGGCGGAGGCCACTTGAGTTCGAGGATGGCGACAATGTCTTCTTGTGGGTCTCACCTCAACGTGGATTACAGAGATTTGGCCGAGGCAGCAAGTTATCTCCGCGCTTAATCGGACTGTTCCAGGTCCTCAGCAAGATTGGTGAGGTGGCTTATCACCTGGATCTACCACCTCAATTGCACTGGGTGCACGACGTCTTCCACGTATCTCAGCTGAGGAGATACATGCACGACCCGACGCATATTATTGACGATGGGGAGCTGGACGTTGATGATGGGGTGACTTTTGTGGAGGTCCCGGTGGAGATTGAGGATCGACAAGAGCGGGTCCTACATGGACGGTCGATTCCTCTAGTGCGCATCAGATGGCAGCACGGGAACCTCCAGGAGAGCACTTGGGAGCGGGAGGCTCAGATGCGTGCTCAGTACCCATTTTTGTTTCCCTAGTTTTTATGTATATTTACGGGGACGTAAAGCCCTGGGGTGGATGTGATTTAAAGACCCTAAATATTCAAGTAAATTTTTTTCTTAATTTTCTTGGTAATTTTACAAGAACGCAGTTTCTGACGGCACTTAATTCTGAGGCCCGGTGTGCCCGGAATCTTTTTCCGAAGTTTAGCTCAGGTACGTTCAGAGAACGAACGAGCGGGTTTTTCTAACTTTTGAACCGGTGCTCGGAATCAAATTATGAGGGCACCGATGGAATCGCAGCGCCAGTATATTCTTAGAAACATCTTTTCCGGAGTTGCGTTTTCTCGGGTGTGGTTTTTAATTTTTTGGGGTTAAGTTAAGAAATAAAATAAAAGTGGTACACCGGATTTTTATTTTATTTTGATTAACTTAAGTTAAGTGGATGATGTGGGACCCACAATATCCTACCCAAATGGTAGGATATTTGTGAGGCGGGGCCCACATAATCCCCACCATTTCTTTTCTTCCTAATCCTCCTCCCTTAATTAAGTAACGCACCTGTACCCCCTATTATTGAAGTCAACCCTTGCATTAATTCTGGTTAATAAACGCCTCATTAATTTGGGCAGTTAAATCGTTTCAATTAATTCATTGAATTGATTGTTTCTTATTGAATTTCAAACATTGGATTGTGCGTTAATAAAATAAGACAACTCTTATTTTATTAAGGGTTGGTTGTGCAAGAGGGTTTGGGGATAATTCTCTCAAATCGTGAAGTTCTTCCTCCTCGACGAAGAACGTGAAGAACGCGAAGAACGCGAAGAACCCGAAGAACGCCAGATCCTAGGAGATCAACGACATGAAACTTCTTCCGTGACGTTCCTTCTCCGCGATGCGATGATCCTCTTTCCGCGATGCCTTCTTCCGCGATGGTTAATTCCGCAGCGAATCCTCGCTCATTGAATTCGATGAGGTAGGGATTTATTTTAATTGTTGTTCGTGAATTCTTCCGTTGCCTTTCTTCTTTTCTATTAGAGACACCTGTTACTGCAATAATGGGAGGCGGTCGGACCACACGAACATGGCCGACCTTCCTCTCCTATTTGGTTGTTTGATGTTGTTTGCGGAACTAACAAGGAAACGCGGTGCCGAAGCACCGCGCAGAAATATTAAAGGAAGGAGGAGAAGCGGTGCCGTAGCGCCGTGCCGTTGAAGACGTAGCACAGACCCGGCACAGTCGCTCCATGCCAAAGAACTATAAAGCGCCGTAGCTGGAGCGGGGAGACCGGCGGCCTGTTCCGGGCGCCGACGTCGGAGCAGGGGGACCGGCCAGCGCCGGTCCCGTGGCGGCAGCAGCCGGCCGGTCAAGGGAAAACTGGGGGTTCTTAACCCCCCGTCAACCAGCAGGTGTGACCCCTCACATGGGGGCCACAGGTTCTCAATGCGGGGGGTGGGGGGGGGGGAGAGCCCCCCCCTACACCGCTCGACCGTTACGACCGAGCCGCCTGGCCGGGCCGAGTCGCGCCGGGGCCGGGCCGGGCCGCACCCAGGCCGGGCCGGGCAGCGCCAGTCGGGCCAGGCCATGCCCATGCGGGCCGGACCCGGACCCGGTTCGGGCCGACCCTGGGGTTATCAGGCCGGGTCGGACCGGCCCCGAACCCCCTAATACCGAACCTCTTTCGGTATGTTGCCCATGAATTGAGATGCGGACCTCCGATCGATGCACCGTCAGTTGCTTAGCAATCCTTGGATCGAGATGGTTGTTTCGGTATAGTACACTCAAGGTTTCGGAGTACATTGGGTTCGGCCGGGTTGGTTCGTACACGAAACCAACCGAGCCATCGGAGTGGAAACACTCATAACTTGAGATCCAGACGTCCGATTGACGTGCCGTCGACTTTGATGGATTCCTCTTAGTGAGACGGACCTTTTGGATTACTCTACTCGAGTTTTGGATGTAGTTGGAGTATGGTCGGGTAGGTTTTAACTTAAAAACCAACCAGACCACTGGGACGAAAAAGCCAATAACTCTCAGACTGGGCGTCCGATTGGCGCACCGTGTATGACGTTAAGTTCCTGTTGACGAGACGGAAATTTTGGATACATCAACTCTAGACTATGTGTCAGTTGATGTATCAGCCCCTCGGCTCGTGGAGCGGACCCTCCCAAATGAGTTCCTGTGTGCGGGAACCCTAGAGCTGGCTGCGACTGCAATGACAACGACAACTATATAGAAATCCTCCTTCGATTCGACGACGATGACTACAAAACTCAGTGATCCTATGTGGATCAGTGATACCGATCCTGTGTGGGTCCGATCCTATGTGGGTCATTGTGAGGGTTAGTTAACTATCGATCCTGTATGGGTCAGATCCGGTGTGGTTCATTGCGGGGGTTAGTACCTATCGTTCCTTTGTGGGTCATTGCTGGGGTTAGTACCTATCTATCCTGTGTGGGTCCGACGGATTAAATGAATCAGTGGCTATATCTGATCATCTCTATCATCATACGAAGAAGTAGACCTATGTGAGCTGAATCTTGAATTGCTTTCCTATGTGGATTGTGTTGTGCTATCCTATGAGGATGTGATCGAACATGGGCTCGGACGTTTGAGCGAACTGGAATTGATGACTTAGTTATATGTATGGGCAAATACCTAAGTAGTGTCGGATGTTACTTCGTGATTGTATCTTTCCTTTGTGGATTATCCTTTGTGGATTCTGGGAGACCTTCGGGGATCTCAGGGTCCCTACTGAGTAGCTTATACTCACCCCTGCACGGGCTATGCCCGCACTACGTTGTGTTGGTTGCAGGCGACGAACAACGCTGATCGTGGTAGAGCCACGAGGAGCAGGATGGTACCTGGAGGTGGACCACAGGGCGGGGCGTACTCAGAGTGGATGGTTGGACCCAGGGAGCTGTGGAGGCTATCTGTACCCACCCTTCAGGTGGGACTTCCAGTGGACGGCTCGACGCTGCGACTTTACTTTTCAGTTGCGGTACTCTCTTTTCAGTTGTACTTTACTTTTAGTTGGGTTTGTATTCTGGCCCACTTACTTTTCCGCACTTACTATTGTACCCAGTTTTACTTAGTGTTTACTTATACTGCTTTCTTGCTCTGTGGTTTTTGTTTACTTTACAAAGGAAATGTCTTCCCTTTTTATCGGTAATTACGCCTTGGTGCTAGTCGTTAGCCCCTGGCCTATGGAAGGCGGGTTTGGGGTAGTCACGGCACGAGCCCCGAGGACGGGTTGTGACATTATGAGTGTGTTAGGATTCAAGAATATTGAATAAGGTAAAATAAATATATTAAGATATGGTTCAACCATTAAAAAGTTTTCATGACCAGTCTTGAGGATAGTAATGAAAATTGAAAATCCGTCTTCCTTGAGTGTGATAATTTAACATATCTCGGAGAGTGTTTGAATTTATAGTATAAAAGGAGGGGGAAAGAAAGATTATGATGAAATGTTGAATTAGCATAATAAAATTATATTTTATTTAAGGTAATATAATTATAATAGCATTTGGATGATGGGATGTGAGTAATGATGTAGAAAATAAAAGAACTCAAAATAGAAGAAAACTGAGAAATCTCTCATGAAAATTCGGCAGCCTAACGACATCGCTTAAAATTTCATAAAATAGTTTGATGAGAGAAAGGAGGTATCTAATCACTATTAAATAATATGAGAAGTAAGGGGGATATAAAATTACATATCACAACATAATCCAAATTAAATTAAAAATAATAAAATAAAATAAAATAAAATAATGAAAACAAAAGAGGATGTTTACCTCCTGATCTCTTCTCCTTGAGATCCTTCTTAAGGCCTTTGGTTTTGGACTTTTGGTGAAACCATAAGTTCTAGGACGTGGAGAAGAGTCATGGGAGGATTAGTTAGCATAACTTAGGTAAGTATCAAGGCTTGAGAGATGTGGGAGGAAAAGGGGAATGAGGGTGTTATTTATAATGGAGGAGAGGAGGTATTTTTCATTATTTTAATCATTATTATAATATTTTTGCTCAAGACTGTGAATAGTATTAATTAATGTGACCCCAAATAGTAATAATGGCATGTGAGTTAGAAAAAAGTGGTCTTACATCACTTATGATGTTATACATAGTGTATTATACTGATAATTTGTATATACGGTATTTTACCATATTTCACTATTCATAAAAAATTCATGAATTTCAGAAAAATCCCAAAAAATCACCCTAACCATTTATAGATGTGTAGATTAAAAAATGAACTCTATTTTTTAAAAATAATTTTCTATATATTATTTATTTAATTTTTAAATAAAATATTAATTAATTCAAAAAATAACAATGTTAAAGGATAATTTGTTTTATATCACATTACAAAATTAATTAAGATCTCATAAAATTATTACCTTAAAAAAATAAAATAATATTACTTTATTACTATTCATATGGGTCATATTACTATTCATAAAGGTATGTTACTATTCATCAAAAAATTATGTTGGTTCTATGAGACTTCAAATGACTTACCGTTCACAACTCTCGACGATCATTTTTCGAAATTCAATTCATAGTAGAGGAAAATTTGTGCTTAATGACTAGATAAAAAAAATTTGTAGGGACTCAGGGTTTCATGCATTATAAATTAAATCTATTTTTAAATTCTTGGGGTGTTTCACCTAAAATAAGATCTTCACAAACTAAAGACCATATTGTGATTCAATACATGGGATATTCATTATCTCTCCCTAAAAATACATAATGGGATCTAAATTTTATGTAAACACTTTAGAGTAACTAACATTAGATTAAGAAGTTCAGTAATTATTATAAAAATAATCTAGAGATCCCCTGATTAATGGATGTATCTATTTTCAAGAAGGATAATTAATTTGGAAATAATTATGATGCCAATACATGTAATGAATGTGAAAATATTGATGTTACTTCATTGTATTTCTCAACATAGAGGATCATACACATCTATATATGAACAATATATTTAAATCTAGGTGGATGATGGTGATTATTTTTGAAAATGAAGTGGAGTGTATTCTTTTTGGTATGTAATACAATTAGAGTATTATAATTCCATTCACATTATTGAAATGAATTTGGAACGATTTAGATAATCTAAAGACCTATATTATTTAATAAAGAAAAATTTTAATCTTGAAATACTACCTTCTAACACTATATTTCAATTTTATATTTTTATGTGATATTTTTTAATGTGTTGAAAGTGATGTTTATAAAAATGGGGCCAACTCATAGTAGATGGTTACCCAAGCAGCCATACCTTAGGGCCGGGCAATATTAAAGGTGACTTTGCTAAGCTAAGAGTGGTGGGAGGAATACATTTGGTTTAATGAGTTTGTACAACCTAATATGTGGAACCAAAAATTTCTTTTGGGAGGGAAGAATATCACGTATAGGTAAGAAGATGAACCAACATGGATTTTATACCGTCATGGATATTATTGAAGGTTATATAGAACACAAAGGCTAACTATGTGAATCCATACTGACTTTTCATCTGACATGGGATGGAATATTCCAAATACTATTAATCAATTAAAACATGGGAATCTGAAATACTTTAAATGATGATTTATGTGTTGTCTTCAACCTTGGAAAATATATTTTCTTACCTCAATATTGAAATTCTTCATGCGACATGAAATAAGCACAAGAGTTATATGAATGATCTTCCACGAGTGTTCATGTAAAGATAAAAAATGATTATGGGGATATCTCTCCATGGCTTTATTTTCATTAAAATAAGAAAATGATGAAAATTTAGTTTGTTGAAATGTTTATTGAGAGATAATCCATAAATAAAACATGATGATGATTTTCATTGATCTCTCATCATAAATAATCATGATGATTAATAGTGTATCCTGATCTATGATAAGTTACAAAAAATTGAGATTCTTAAAATTAAGTGTTATGAAAATAAGAGAACTATCATATGCATATGTGAATTATTATATGTATAGAAAAATTATCACAAATGTTGGAGAATTATTATATGTATAGGATAATTATCATACATATAAGAAAATTATCTTATCTATAAAACATTTTAGTATAAGAAATTAAGCATAATAAAATTATGTTCATATGATATTTAGTTTGGTGTAAGATAGTTTTATGAAAGAGAATTTTGTATAAGAAAATTTGAAAGGTTTTCTTGAGAGGTTAGACTACTATTTTGGATGATGCATGGAAATATGGTAAATTTAAGTGAATATGGAAACCTATTTTAATGATAAAAAAATAATGGGGTCTATATCAGATGATTTATATGTGATGGACTTTATTGTACTGAAAAATCATAGAAATTTATTCATGATATGGTTATGTTGTAAGGATCCATCCCTCATTAAAAATGGAAATATATCAAATAAAATGAATTATTCATGGTCAAATACAAATAGGAAATTTTTTTCAAAGAATTATATTTTCTATAAAATTAACTATGATATTTTAAACATTTCACGAACATATAAACTATGAGCCCACAATAATGTTTTTACCAAGAATGGGTATTCGAAATATAGAGTTATTAATATTTCAAAGATCCAAATCTTTATATAGTTTTTTAGGGAGTTATGAATCAAAAAAGTTCCAGATACATAAATAGATATATTCCCACATTTGTGAATATAAATATAGGATAATGAAGAAAGAATTATTTTTTTACTCTGATATGTCTACTTCGCATTCCACAAGTCAAGAAAATAAAGATAATGACCTTCAAAATAGCTGTATCTCTAAAAAATAAAATCTTTTGAAGAATAAAAATAAGGTGAGATATGATACATTTACATGTTTATATATAGAGTATTGAATGTAAAGAGAACCAAAAAAGCATGTAGATCCACATTATGGGATGAAGAAGAAAAATATGAAGAAGATAGTGAGACTATAATATTATCATATTCGAGAAGGATATTTAAAATAAGATACCGGTGTTTTGGTTTTTTTATATATCATACATTTAGATTCCTTAATAACGATTGTGATTAAATAATGATAGAAATTCAGAGTAGAGGTTAAAGATATCCTATATGTGTATGTGTTGATAATTATTTGGTAATTGAACAACTATTCATAGATTCTTATAGGACCATTGAAAAACTAGAATCACTAACATAAATAATACCATTAGAGAAATGTGGTTATCTGTATAAATAATTCCATATTAGGGATGTGGATGATACATTCCCAACCATTGTGTACATTTTTTACTACACTTGTGATAACTATATTTTTATAATGGTAATAAAACATGTTTACTTTAATAGAGTTAAACACTACATAGAATAGGATCTCACATTCAGAATGATCCATGAAAAAATTGCGTGTTCTATCATTCCAGTCTATTTATACAATTCATGATTAAGTTTTAATTTACTGTTAATTTATTGATTCATTCCTCTTAATAAGTGAAAGGGTTTTTGTGTAATAAGGGTCTATTAAAAAGAAAATAAAACATAATAAAATATGGGAACATGGATTCAATCCCATTTAAGTGTACATATATGATCCATTGGGTGCTATAAGTGTTATCGAAGCTAATAAAAGTTTTCCAATGATTAGATATACTATTCTATCTCATTTTGTTTTATCAAAATTAATTAAGTATATTTTCCATTAAAATATTGAAGTTCCTATGATAGAGAACTCATACTCTATTCTTGTTTAATATAAATTAGATGTTTCAATTGAAACATTATAAATATAAAGAAAATTGATGATATGAAATCTAAAAAGTTAACAAAGAAGGGTACATCACATCTTGAGGTTTATCAAGGTGATAAATTATCATCAGTTAAATCTAGTGAAATTGATCCTTTTTTAGAAACAAGTTTATTCTTTAGAGAGTATTATTAGGATAGAAAAATTAAAATAGTCGAATAATTCTACTCTAAATTTTAATGTTTTTTGAATAATTTTATTTTTTATGTTATCACATATGTACTTGGTTTTTATTAAGGAGGATCTTAATTAAAAATCACATCAGGAAAAGAAAATTAAATAAATGAATAAGTCACTAGGTGAGAAATTCAATTGGAGTAATTGTCTCATATACCTTGATGAAGATAAAGATTAATATTTAATGATTTTCAATAAAAAAAATTACATGATTGAAGAAAAAATGAAAAGGAATTTTTGTGAGAATGTATTTGAAAAAAATATCTCATGAATAAGTGATTTATACATTGAAAAAATGGAAAAAAACCTTCATGATTTTAAAATATTCCTAATTGGAGATTAACACATAAAAAATAATAGAGCTTGATAACTCTATATAAGAATAAAAAAAGAGGAATAAAAATTATATTCCAAATATTGAGATATATTGGGATGAAAACATTACAACAATTGAGCATCAAAAATATTCCTTCAACATGTAGTGTCTTAATATTGGGATAAGACCAAAATATCTAAAAATTGCCCATGTTCCAAATTCCCAAAATTGTGAAAGTAAGGATACTTCAACACAAGGTTTTATAAAGAGAAATGGTTCTATATGGGATTATATTTTTTTAAAATATAACTATAGAGCCTTTTATAAGAGTCTACAGAAAACACTTACTGTAACATATAAACCACATTTAAATTCAATATTTGTACTAAATATATTTACACAAATAGTGTAGGTTTCAAAGTAAATTATGTATAAAAATGGATGATAAAAAGTGATTATAAGACTATTACCCTGAAAAGGTGGATAAAAGAATGGGTTAAAGAGTTGGTTTCTCAAAAATATCCCAATGTTTTTTAAAAAAAATCCAAACATCCCAAACATATAGGTTTTTAAATTTCTAATATTTTTATAGATTTGGGTATAAATATTTATATTATCAACACAATATATCAATTGAAGAAGTTCAATAAATCCATATGTGTTGATTAGAAATCCTAATAAGTGGAAACATCCAAACATTATGGATATTTATCTAATAGAAATAGATTTAGAATACATATATAGATATTTTGTGTTTTCAATGGTTGTGGTCAAAATGATGGGTAATTCCATTAACAGTATGTATAAAAAGAAAATAAGAACAGTTCATCCATGAACTATGTTAATAAGGAAGATAATGTTAAAATATAGTCTAAGAAGTATTGGTGGTGAGATGTATCCAAATGAAATAACTTCTTTTACTATGGAAACAGTGGTCACACCATAGAAACATTTAAAAAATCTGTGGATGTAAGTTTTAGATGTATGAAAAATGAAAAATGAAAATCAGTATAATAAAATCATAAAGATGCTAATTTAATGAAAATAAAATAAAATAATAATCCATATAGAGACTCTAAGAAATATATCAATGTACCTAAAGAATTATTAATAATCTAGAAAATATATTTATGGTTAATAAAAAAATGGAAGAAGCACATGGAAAAGAGGGTGATAATGGAAAAGATGGGATTCCATATGAATATCTCGAGTTTCAATATAGGTTGTTAGTAAATGAAAACCCAAGTGTTAATGAACATAAATATTGGAGGTGAAACATGAAAGTATATAGTTATTAAAAGATCTTAAAAGTATTTTCAATAGAATAATAATCCTCAATGAAAATGGGGATTTCCACAATTAATGTACATTAGAACATCTGAGACAAATAAATTATAGTAGTCCAGAATTAGTTGTTTCCCAAAGATAAAAATAGAAATAAAGACCAAACATTCAAGAATAATGGATAGAGGTAACTGAGAAAGTTGGTTGAGAATATATTCTCAATACTATTATTCATATTTATGAATAATATATTCCACCACATTCCCTCACTTTTTGTATTATATTCATTTTTCTTTCAATTCAATGAATTTAAGGTGTGGAATGAAGGTGAGTAAGATATCATGGATTGGGATCCACGTGAAGATGAGGAAATCTAGAATCACTATTCTAGATTTAGTGAATGTTTAAAATTTACCATTTTGGTGCACTCTCAACTTAGAAAATAATGAATCTTATCAATTAGAGAGAACCACCTTGATAAATGTGACTAGGAGTATCCCATTGAGGGTATGAAAATTAAAGATGGTGGTAAGAAGCAGATGTAAAATTCTATTGAAATTAAAATCTTATTTCTATAGGTACATGTGGTAATGTTATTTAAAATATATTGGATTATATTATATCAACCTTGGTTACTATATTCAAATCCTAATATTAAGGGGGATAAATTTAATTTTAATCAATGTAGTGAAAGTGAGAATCTGGGGATAATTCAAGTCTATTTTATAAAGATAACAAACTATTAATTTTACTTGAATGATTTTGACTTCTATGTTTAGATGGAATGAAGGAAATTTAGTAACAATTCAAATATAAATTGATTTTACAACCCCTAAATGAAATAATTCTGATTGGTATGACATGTATGGTTATTTGTGGACAAATTTGAATAACTTGGTTTCTCACTCATTTTTTTTAACTTGGTTTCTCATCTTGGATTAGAATTTTCAAACAAAAAATGATATTTATGAAAACCTGTAGTGTCAATTATTCTTGTAAGGGATTCAAGAGGAATTATAGATTGGAAGTGTAAAGAGAAATTGTTTGAATAAAATGATAGGAAACAAATTTTTATTTGTTATCAATAAGGTGGTGATGAAAATGATAGAACACACATATATTTACTTAAAGGTATTTAAGAGTATTGATAATAAAAAATAGGAAGATATTGAAGTAACCATTCTTAATTTTTTTATCTTTTTTTAATAATGAGAGTTATTTTGGTGTTAATGACGATGACCACATGTGTGAAGGAAAATTAATATTGAAATTTGGGTGGTTGGATTTCTTAATTTTGAGAAGAAGTTATATAAATATATAAATGATATATATATATATATATATATATATATGTTTGTGTGTGTGTGAATTATGATGGGAATATTTAAAATTTAATTAGAGTATGAATTTCTTGGTAAGTACTTACATTGGAGTATTAAAATGTAATTCTTGTGATCGAAAGAAATTTGGAATGTTTAAGATAAATTATGGTTTTATATTATTTTATAGAAAAAGTTGTATCTTGATACGCTATTATCCAACAATGCATTTATAATATATATTTATAATGATATTAGGAAAAGGGTTTAATTATAAAATTATAAAAAATTGTTCCAAATCACAGTAGTTGGTCACCCAAAAAACCAGACCATATGGTTGTGAATGTATAATGGTGACTCATCAAATCTAAGAGCAGAAGGAGGAATGCATGAGGATGCCTAAGCTAGCACACCCTAAAAATAATAATTTTAATTTAATTAGTGGAGGAGGAATATAATTTTTTGGGTGAATTGTGACTTGTTGATGATTTTAACTCATAATTGATTTTATAAAATGGTGTTGATGGAAATAATGTTAGTATATACATCATAAAATATCTTCCAATATCATATCAGGTATTCAATACACTTTTCAAAAATTAAATTGTAGGCATCTTTTATTTTTCAAATGATTATACATGAGTCTTATTTATCATTAGAACTCCAATTCTCTTACCATTTTATTGGAATTATTCATGCACCATATAAAATATCCTACATTGTATGAATGATATATCATGAGTGTTCAAGTGGATATTTAGTTGTGATTACGGTGAAATTATGCAATGTTTATTAATACAATGTTGTAAGCTACTAATGAAAGTTGAGTTTTTTCTTAATATTTTATGAGATAAACTTTCTACATTAAACATGATGATTCTTTATAGTGATATCTCAACTAAAAAACATCATTATTACTAGAAGTTCATCCTGATCCAAGATAAGTTACATACAAGTGATATTTATCCAACAAAGTGTTCTACGTGTATGTGAATTATGATACACATAAGTAAATTTTCATATGTGTAGAATAATTATCATATGTGTAGTAGAATTATCATATGAATAAGATAATTATAATATACCTAATAAAATTATCTTAAACATAATAAATTTCATCATAAGTTATTTTTCAAAAAAAGTTTATATTTATAAAAAATTTGTTTTGGTGAAATATAATTTGATGTAAGAGAATTATATTTTATAAAGGGAAAATTTTCTTGATGGGTTAGATTTGAATTTTGGATGAAGTTTAGAAATCTATGAATTTTAGAGAGGATGGAAACTTGTTTTAAGGAATACCTAATACCATGAGAAAACTATTAAATGACGTCAATGTACCAGAATTCATTGAAATGAAAAATTATAGAAAGTTATTGTTTAGAAGGCTATACTACAAGGATTCAAACAACATTAAAAAAAGGAAAACTATAAAACTATAAGAATTATTTATGATCACATACTAATATGGAATTGTTTTTAAATTGGTGGAATGTTTAGAATATGAGCTATAATATTTTGAATATTTGAAGAATATGTAAACTTAATGTTTAAGGTGAGTTTTTAGTAGTTTTGGAGGAATTTTTAATGCATCAATGATCAAAATCAATAGATGGTGAAATTTTACAGAGTTATGAATCACCATGATTAATAGATACTAGATAAAATATATTCATGAATAAGTGAATATAAATTTGTGATAAGGAATAAAAAATAAATAGGTTGACTCTGATATATCTACTTCAATTTTTTATAGTTGAAAATAGAGAGAAAAACCCTCAACACTGGAATATGTTAGAATAATAAAATCTATTAATGAAGAAAAACATGGTGAGGCATGATACTATTTCATATGCCTACATTGAGTATCAAAGGTGGAGAGAAATAGAAAAACATGTAATTCCTTCACATGTGATGATAAAGAATAATAGGGAGAGAAAGAGTTTATGATGTTTGGTTATCATGGAAGTATTTTGAGTCAAATCGGCTGGTGTTGTGGCTACTAACAGTATCCTGTATCGTTACTCTTTAAGAAACACTATGATTAAATAATCATAGTGATTTTTTAGTAGATAAAAAGTCCGTCCTTCATGCATATGTGTTGATAATTCTTTAGTGGTTTAAGAAATATTCATAGGTTCTTAGAGGACCATGGAAGAATTGGTGGTACTGGTTTAAATAACTTCATTGAATTGATTGTACTAGTATAAATATTTTTGTATCAACAAATTGGATGATTCCAGCCGAACCATTATGTGTAACTTAATCTGAACCTGTAATAAATATACATTTATAGTTGTAATAAAATTTGTGTACACAAAAAGAGTTAAAAATGACATATAGTAGGCTCTTACATTAAGGAAAAACCTTATAAAAATCATGTGTACTATTGTACTAGTTTATTTATACATTGAAAGATAAAGTGATAGTTGAGTGGGAATTGATTGATCCATTCTCTTCACCATCCAATCATGAATTACGATTTAAATGACATTTTAATTAAAATAATAACACATTTTCAAAGGAAAATAAAAATGTATCATGAAACCATTTATATAGAACCCCTTCCAACACTCAAATCTATTATAAATTTTTATTCCTCATAAAAAAATTAAAAATAAATTTCAATATTTTATATGAGATAAATTTAATTTTCCTATAATATTATTATTAATTTTTTTCTTAAAAATTTAATTAATTATTATTAATTAACTATATTTAGACATTATTTTCCTAATAATATTATCTTAAGTATCCATTTTATCAATAAATTATTTTAAACACTTTATTCATAACAAAAAATTAACACACCATAGATCAAGATTGAAATTTTACATAAAATTATAATGGTGTACTATTGATATGAAGAATAATATTCATATTAAATATTTTTTAATATAACACAGAATTTTGAAAATATTTTTAAACAGTAATTTAATAATTTACCAATTTTAGTCCCACGTAACCATAAATGAAAAATATATACCAATGTACTACTATATGATAAATAAAACTCGATACATCCTCTACCATTATTGGTTAAGGGGACATAATAATGTTACAACATTAAACAAAATTCAACAATGTAAAATAATTTTCAAATATCATCTTAAACAACCATCGAAACTTGAGCTTAAACTATAATTATGATGACCAAAAATATTTATAGTTTACTTATAATATCAAAAAATATTAATATGTTCATATATATTATTTTCCTAATATAAAATAAATTTGGGCATGAATAAAATTTTGAAACATATCACAATTGAAATAGAACTATTTATCCCATTATTTGTTATTACAACTCCTCATAAATGATCCCTAATCTTTAATGTCTCGAAAATAGCATCCAGAGGTATCTTTTGATCACTTAGGGTGATTTTCCATATATATATATATATATATATATATATATTTCTATAATTATATGTAAAAATAATAAATATATAAATATTTGATTGGTATTAAGCATGAAAATAAAAAAATGAGAAATATTTAATATATATGATGTAGTATGTGACATTATTCTTAGAATCACTTGGTATATATTTTATATTTGGAACCCATTTCTATTTTAATAAATCCATTGACATGTATATACTAGATGAGTTCATCCAGTGTATTTTTCAAGTTCTATAATATATTATTAAATGAAACATTAGTTGTCACGACCTATCCTCGGGACCCATGTCGTGACTACCCCAGGCCTGCCTTCCACAGGCCAGGGGCTTGATACTAGAACCAAAGGTGTAAATCCCAATAAAAAGGGAAGGCATTGCCTTTATAATAGTAAATAACACAATAGAGTACACAAATGAAGCAAGAACTAAGTAAACTGAGTACAAAAGTAAGTGCTGAAAAGTAAATGGGCCAGTATACAAACCCAACTGAGAGTACGGTACAACTGAAAAACTAGTGAAAAAACATTAAAGTAAAGAATCAACCACTGAGCCATCCTCTGGTAATCCCACCTGAAGGGTGGGTACAGACAGTCTCTCCCAGCACCACGGGTCCATCCGTCTGCTCCGTGTACGTCACACCAAGTGGTCCACCTCCGGGTACCGTCCAGCTCTACAAGCCTCTACCACGATCAGCGATGTCTGTCGTCTGCATCCAACACAATGTAGTGCAGGCATAACCCGTGCAGGGGTGAGTATAGGATACTCAGTAGGGACCCCGAGACCCCTGAAGGTCTCCTAGAATCCACAAAGGATAAACCATAAGGAAAGGTACAATCACAAAGCATCAACCCAGTCTACTTAGGTATATGCCCATACATATACCTAAGTCATCAATCCCAGATCGGCTCCAACTCTCGAGCCCAGGCACAACCCAGTCCACATAGGAAAGAAGTCAATCACATCGATGATAATGATTGAAATTCAAGACTCATATCACAAGGTATACACCTTTCGTATAGCAATAGAGATGATCAGATGTAGTCACTGATTCATCTAAGCTGTCAGACCCACATAGGATACAAGACCGGCTAAGCTGTTGGACCCACACAGAATACAAGACCAGCTACTCTGCCGGACACACATAGGATACAAGTACACAGGTCAATACTGCCGGACCCACATAGGATACAAGAACAGTAGCCATCACCATCGAACCCACGGAGGATCCCAGTATGGTAGTCGTCGCTGTCGAACCCACTGAGGATTCCAGTACATTAGTCGATGTAATCGCATCCAGCTATAGGGTTCCCACACACAACACACTCGATTCCGGGAGGGTTCGCTCCTCAAGAAAGGGTTTCGATACATCAAATATCAAGAAGTACAGAGTTTATGTATCCCAATGTTCCGTCTCGTCAAAAGAAATCCAACGTAACAGAAGGTTCGTCAATCGGACGCCCGGTCTGAGAGTTATTGGTCTTTCCGTCCTAGGGGCCCAATTGGTTTTTAAGCTAAAACCCACCCGACCATACTCTAGCTATGTAAAAAACTCAATTGGAGTATTCCAAAAGAACCGTCTTATCAAAAGGAATTCAACGTAGTGGACGGAGCATCAATCGGACGCCCAGTCCTTAAGTTATAAGTGTTTCTGCTCCAAGGCCCCGATTGGTTTCTGGTTCGAACCAACCTGGCCAAACCCAAACTTCACTAAAACGTTGATTTTAATATTCTGAAATGACCGCCTCGATCCAAGCATTGCTACTCAACTGTCAGTGCATCGATCGGAGGTCCGTAGCTCTTGTTATGGGCAACTGAAAAACCATCCGAAGAGGGGGGTTTGGGCCCGGTCTGACCCGGCCCAACCCACCCAGGGTCGGGCCGAATCGGGTCGACCTGACCCGGGTTTGGGTCCGACCCGGTAGGGCGCTTCCCAACCCGGCTGGGTGCGGCCCAACCTGGCCAGTGCGACCCAGACCGCATGACCTACCCCGGCCAGGCCGGGGGGGGGGGGGGGGGGGTGCGCCGGCTCGGCCAGCGGGCCGAGCGGGGGGCGCGACCCCCAGTTCCTCGAACGCGGTGCCGGGATGGCGCCGCTCATCTCCCAGATCCCGCGTGGCCGCGAGATCCCCTCCTCGATGCCGCGACAGTCTTCTGTCGGAGGCATGCCGCCGCCTCCAAGTGGCCAACAGGTGTCAACCGCCGCCTCCAGTCGTCGGTGGCACCGTGCCGGCGACCCGCATCGCTGCGTTCTTCCACGGGCCACCAGAGTCATTCTGGTGGTCCGTTTATGCTTTCTTCTATTCCTACGGTCGTCTCGGGATCTGAACTCCACCGCGAAGGCTCCAAATCGCTGTTGCGGTCACGTTTCATCGTCGCCAACATCCCGTGCATCAAGAAAGATACGGTGATGGTTCTGGACTTGTTGGTTAGTCCGTACCCAACACGTTAGTGGTTCAAATCATCACCCAACAATTAAAAGCTATGCTATTATGTATAAATCACATAAATGAAATATAAAATCCCCCTACCTCATATTCGACATCGATCTTCGTCGAGCTGTGGATGATGAGCGTCGTGGTAGTTGGGATTTGCGGAAGAACGGTGTCATCCCATCAATGATAGAGGAAGAGTCGTTGTCATAGGCGACGTAGGATCCTTGACGTCGAGGTGCGTCCGAGGAAGAAGTCCTTCGCGTTCTTCACCGGGGATGTTTTTCATTGAAGAACAATGTTCTTCGTCAAAGAAAGATCACCTCCCTTTTCAATTATCTAGAGCCTTTTCCTCAAAAGTGATTTCCAACCCAAAAGAAATAAGGAGGCCCACCAATTAATAGAATTTACATGCAATTCAAATTAATTCAAAAGCGCTTCCAATAAAATAACGCTGATATTAATTATAAAAATTGACACAATTTATGGGAGGAGGTAGGTGGGAAGGTTCCACCATAATAAATATGTGGAGTTGTCAATGTAATAAATAAGGGGTATTAACGGGGAGTTGAGGGGTGGTGAAGGGTTCGGGTCCATGTGGGCCCCACCCTTAGCTTCCTTTTGTAAATAAAATAAAATAAAATTGTGTACAACAATTTTTATTTAATTCATTATAAATCACAAAAAAAAAACTTTCAACCCGCATAAAACGCAACTGCGGTAAGTGTCCCCTTAAGTGAATACCGACACTGCGAGTTCATTAGGTTCCTCAGATTTCAATTCTGAGCACTGGTTCAAAAGATAGAAAAATCTGCTCGTACGTTTACTGAATGTACCCAAACAAAACATCAAAAATTGATTTCAGGCACACCGAGCCTCGGAATCAGGTGCCGTTAGGAGCCCCAGACTTGTAAAATTTCAAAGTATTTAAGAAAAAATTTCCCTTGAAATTTCCATGTCTTTACATTACAACCACCTGAGGGATTTACGTCCCCGTAAAGATACGACATACACTAAGGAAACAAAAAGGGGTACTGAGCACGCATCTGAGCCTCCCTCTCCCTTGTGCTCTTTTGAAGGTTTCCGTGCTGCCAGAAAATGCACACCAGTGGAATCAACCGTCCATGAAGGGCACGCTCCTGTCGATCCTCGATCTCCACCAGTACATCTACAAATGTCGCCCCGTCATCGATGTCCAGCTCCCTGTGATCGATGATGTGGGTCAGGTCGTGCACGTATCTCCTTAGCTGTGATACAAGGAAGATGTCATGAACCCAGTGCAATTGAGGTGGAAGGGCTAGGCGGTAAGCCTCCTCGCCGATTCTGCTGAGGACCTGAAAAGGTCTGATGAAACGCGGAGATAACTTACTGCCCCGGCCAAATCTCCACAGACCTCATCGAGGTGAGACCCGTAAGAAAACATGGTCACCATCCTCGAACTCCAGTGGTCTCCGTCTCCTATCATCATAGGACTTCTGTCTACTCTGTGTAGTCCTCATCCAATCCTAGATGATCTAAACCTTCTCCATCATAGCCTGAACAATCTCTGGTCCTACATGTGCTAACTCCCCTGGATCAGTCCATCACAGAGGTGATCTGAATGGTCGGCCGTACAGTACCTCACATGGTACTATCTCAATGGTAGAGTGGTGACTGTTGTTGTACGCAAACTCCACCAAAGGTAGATGATCCTCCCATCAATGAACAAAGTCAAGGACACATGCACGGAGCATGTCCTCGAGTGTTTGAATGGTCCTCCCAGTCTAGCCATCCGTCTGAGGATGGAAGGTGGTGCTCCAACGCAGCTACGTCCCAAATTCCTCCTGCAACCCCTTCCAATGCCAGGAAGTAAAATGAGCATCTCGATCGGAGATGATAGACGATGAAACAACGTGAAGTCGTACGATCTCCTGAACATAGAGGCGTCCCGAGCTCTCAACTAAGACATGCTCTCTGATCGGTAGGAAGTGGTCTGACTTAGTGAGTCGGTCAAAAATCACCCAAATAGAGTTGTGACCCTTTGATGTACGTGGAAGCCTCGTCATGAAATCCATGGGTATCCCGTCCCACTTCCACTTCGGGACCTCTAAGGGCTGTACCAAGCCTGCTGGTTCCTGGTGCTCTGCCTTTACTTACTGACAAGTGATGCATCGTGAAATGAACTTTGCTACAACCTTCTTTATACCCGGCCACCAGTGCTATCATCTGAGGTCCCGATATATCTTCTCCACTCCTGGACGTACCACTAGAGGGGAAGTGTGGAACTCCCTCAGAACCTCCTCCTGTAGTGCAACTAGTTCAATCGAACGTCCCCTGAAGAGGATGACGTGCTACCCTCCTTTAGAAAATCCATCAAGTGCCACCCCTGAGGATATCTAAGCACGTCGTGTCTCGCAGTCAGTGTCCCCATGTTGCGCCTGTCTAACTCGCTGAAGAAGTGGAGGAGTAACTGTGAGAGACTGAAGAAAGGTTGCCCCATCTATATCCACAAAGTATATCTGCAATGCGGCTAGTTTCTCCATCGCATCGCCTAGTAGCTGAATGCCCGATCTCCTATTGAGAGAATCAACTACATCATTCCCCTTCCCAGGAGTATAGACTATTTCAATGTCATAGTCCTATAGGAACTCAAGCCGTCGTCGTTGTCTCAGGTTCAGGTCCTTCTGTGAGAAGATGTACCTGAGATTTTGGTGGTCAGAGTAGACTCTGAATTGCTTGCCAATCAGATAGTGCCACCACATCTTCAAGGTGAAGACCACTGCTTATAACTCCGGGTCATGGGTAGCATTGTTCTTCTCATTCTATCTCAATTGTCTTGAAACATAAGTGAGTATCGCTTGCTCCTACATTCGGACACACCCGAGTCCAGTCCCTGATGCGTCGTAGTAAACTATGTACCCAACGCCCTCCTCCAGTAGCCTCAAGATGGGCGCACTGTTCAATCTCTGTCTCAGCTCCTGAAAGCTCTATTGGCATCTATCGGACCACACGAAGGGTTTACCCTTCTTTGTTAACGATAAAAGTGGTGCCGCAACTCTAGATAGGTCTGGCCCAAATCTCCTATAGTACCCAGCCAGACCTAGGAAATTCCACAGCTCCATCACGCTCCTTGGTGGCTCCCAAGAAAGCACTGCCTCAATATTCACTGGATCCACTGCAACTCCCACCTCCGAGATGACGTGTCCTAAGAAGGGAACCTCTCAAATCCAGAACTGGAACTTCGAGAGATTACCATAAAGTTGGTTCTCCCAGAGTGTATCCAGTATGACCCTCAAGTGGTAGGGGTGCCGCTCCTCAGTAGTCGAGTAAATTAGTATGTCGTCAATGAAGACTACATCAAACTGATCTAGGTAAGGCTAGAATATCCTGTTCCTGAGACTCGTGAACACTACTGGAGAGTTGGTTATGCCGAAGGGCATAACCAAGAACTCGTAGTGTCCATACTGACACATGAAGGTCATCTTCTGCACATCCTCGTCTCGAGCTCTGAGCTGTTGATTGCCTGACCTGAGGACTATCATCGAGAACCATACTGCTCCCTTGAGATGATCTAAGAGGTCGTAAATAATCGGGAGTGTGTACATGTCACGATCACCTGGTTCAGGCAACGGTATTCAACACATAGTCTCAAGCTCCCATCCGCCTTCTTGAAAAAAATAATCGGAGAAGCCTAGGGTGAAACACTGGGTCGGATAAATCCCTTTCCCTGCATGTCCTCCAGTTGTACCAAAAGTTCACGAAGCTTGGCGGGAGACATCCGATATGATGGGGTAGATATCAGTGCTTTCCCGAGGCACGGATCTATGTAGAAGTTTAACACTCTACGAGGAGGTAGTCCTAGAACGTCATCAGGAAAAACATCCGCATACTGATCCACCACAATAGGAAAACTCGGGCTCCACACATGAACCGCTCCGAGGATGAGACTAGCCAACTGATGTGTGATTGGCTACCCTCTCCTCTATGTATGTCCATCGTGCATTGCAAAGGCTCCCTTCTCGCCAGTGAAGGTGAACCTATTCCCATCTGTGTGGACACACCACACATGGCCCCTAATATAGTCGATCTGAGCATGGACTGTAGATAACCAGTCCATACCCAAGATAATGTCGTAAGTCCTTGACATCACTACAAGAAGATCCCAGCCGAAGCTCTTTCATCCTAGAGTAAGCTCACATTGCCGGCACCAGTGCGTAATCGTCGAGTCTGCTCCCATAGGAGTCTCTAGCAGTAAAGATCGAGCCAACGACTCTGTCGGAATCTCCCAGCTCTGAACAAGGGCAGTGGCAACAAAATAATGACTCGCACCTGTGTCTATAAGAACTGCAGCATGGGTGGAGTAGACATAGATAGTACCTCAAATCATCTTAGGTGAGCCGTGGTTGTAAGCCTCGACTGCCTGGAGCTGAGTTTTCCTCTGTCCTCCAGCTCTCTATGGTAAGGGTGGACCTCATGGTGGTGGTGGTGGTAGAGCCTCAAAATGTCATCCACCACCCGCTGCTCGGCCAAATCCTCTTCCTCGTCCACCTGCATCCTGCAGACCACCATGGTCGAACCATTACCTCTACCTGGTAGGTCCCTCCACTGTCTGCTGCTCGTCTGCATTGCGGGCCGGGTAGTCACGAGCCATGTGGCCCTGCCCACCGCATGCATAGCACTGCCTGCTCCTCGTAAGGCTGGCTCTGTTTTGTGTGTCCCGCACAATATAACCTAAATCCTGAGGTCGCCCACCTGGTGGCCTGGTCCGCTTGGACCCCTGCGACATCTGTCTATTGTCGGCTGTAGAAGAATCCACTCCGTGTCGCCCCACGTTGGGTCTCACCACTGGAGAATGCTCAGTGAGAAATCTCTCCACCAAAAGGGATCGCTCCAGCACCTGTGTTTGAATCGGGATACTGAGGGGAATCGTCGAAGCCCTGATCTCATTCCTCAGTCCCTAATCGAAGGTCTGGGACCTAAAGAACAGGTCATGTACCATATTCGTGGAGAAGCATGAGAGGTCAGTAAACCTCGCTGAGTACTGAGCTACTGTCATGCTGCCCTGCGACAGATGTAGTAACTCCTAAATCCGCACCGCACAAAGGGTGGCTGGAACAAACTCCAAGCAAAAGAGACTCCCGATGTATGTCCAAAGAAGAGATCCCTCATCGTGCACCTGGAGCATCAAGCTTCATCATCTACCTACTACTGCGTACAGGAGACTCGTGAAAAGGATCACCATAAAGTCATCTCATTTCCCTACCAATATGAAAACTATAATGATATCCTCCAGCCAATCCTCGGCTGCTTGAGGGTCCGTATCTCTGAGGAACCAGGGTGGCCTCTGTCGCTAAAACTCATGAAACGTGCTCAGACGGCATGCACTCTCTGCCGTTGGGGCTGGTGGCATCGATGGTTCAGTTGGTAGTGGTACCACTGGTGCCTCCGCTGTGATGGGGCCCTACAATGAGGCCTCGTCGCTCGGTGGGCTGCCATCTCGTATGTAACTTGGAACCCTAGCTGGCTACCTTAGTGGGGATATCCTAAAAAGAAACAGATGCACCACCATCAAACAGTATACCTGGTGAGCTGATACAAAGTAGTCACAAAGAAAACTTTTGAAAGGAAACACACATGCAATCAGTGTTTCTTTGCACTAAGTTGGAAGTCAGAGGTCAGGGACCTAGTGTTTGGATACGTCGGCCGCCGCACCAACACTGGACTCTCTGGACTGAAAACTACACTCAATACTCTTAACAAAATTACTTCACATAAGGGAAGGATTAGAGTCCCGAGTTCTACGGTAGAACCAACTCCTCTAATACCAATTTTCACGACCCATCCTCGGGGCCCATGCTGTGACTACCCCATGCCCATCTTCCATAGGCCAGAGGCTGGCGACTAGCACCAAAGGTGTAAATCCTGATAAAAAGGGAAGGCATTGCCTTTATAAATGTAAAGAACAAAACATACTACACAATTGAAGCAATCACTAAGTAAACTGAGTACAGAAGTAAGTACTGAAAAGTAAATGGGCTAGTATACAAACCCAACTGAGAGTACAGTACAACTGAAAAACTAGTGGAACAACAGTAAAGTAGAAACCGCTAAGTCGTACTTCGAGAATCCCACCTGAAGGGTTGGTACAGACAGTCTCTCCCAGCACCACGGGTCCATCCGTCTGCTCCATGTACGTCATACCAAGTGCTCCACCTCCGGGTACCGTCCAACTCTACAATCCTCTACCACGATCAGTGATGTCCATCGTCTGCATCCAACACAATGTAGTGCGGGCATAACCCGTGCAGGGGTGAGTATATGATAATCAGTAGGGACCTTGAGACCCCCAAAGGTCTCCCAGAATCCACAAAAGAAAAAACCACAAGGAAAGGTACAATCACGAAGCATCAACCCACTCTACTTAGGTATATGCCCATACATATACATAAGTCATCAATCCCAGATCGACTCCAACTCTAGAGCCCAGGTACAACCGAGTCCACATAGGAAAGAATTAAATCACATCTAGTATAATGATTGAAAGTCAAGACTCAGCTCGTACAGGTATACAACTTTTGTATATCGATAGAGAGGATCATATGTAGTCACTGATTCATCTAAGCTGTCGGACCAACATAGGATACAAGACCAGCTAAGCTATCAGACCCACACAGGATAAAAGACCAGATACTCTGCCGGACCCACAAAGGATACAAGTACAGAGGTCAATACTACAAGACCCACATAGGATACAAGAACAGTACCAATCTCCATCGAACCCACGGAGGATCCCAGTATGGTAGTCATCATTGTCGAACCCACGGAGGATTCCAGTACAGTAGTCGATGCAGTCGGAGCCAGCTCTAGGGTTCCTGGACACAACACACTCAATTTTGGGAGGGTCTGCTCCTTGAGAAAGTGCGTCGATACATAAACTGTCACGAAGTCCAGATTTTATGTATCCCAAAGTCTCATATCATCAAAATAAACCCAACGTGACAAACAGTGCGTCAATCAGATGCCCAGTCTAAGAGTTGTTGGCTTTTCCGTCCTAGGGGCCCGGTTGGTTTTTAACCTAAAACCAACCCGAACATACTACAACTACATCCAAACCTCAACTATAGTATTCTAAAAGAACTTTCTCATCAAAATGAATCCAACGTAGTTGACGGAACTTCAATCAGACGTTCAATCCTTAAGTTATAAGCGTTTCCGTTCCAAGGCCCCGGCTGGTTTTGGGTTAGAACCAACTCGTCTATACCCAAACTTCTCCGAAACATTAAGTGTAATATAACATAATTACCATCTCGATCCAAGTATTCCTACGCAACTGACAGTGCGTCGATTGGAGGTATGTAGCTCAAGTTATGGGAAAAAGACCAAAAAACGGTCTAAAGTGGGGGGTCTGGGCCCGGTCCGACCCGACCCAACCCACCCTGGGCGGCACGAACCGGGTCAACCCGACCTGGGTATGGGTCCGGCCTAGTAGGGCATGGACCGACCCAGCCGGTGCGGCCTGGTTCGCGTGACCCGCCCCGGCCCGGCCGGGGGGGGGGGGGTTCCACGAACGCGGCGCCCGGCTGGCGCTGATCATCTCCTGGATCCCGCGCGGGCGCGAGATCCCCTCCTCTCCGCCACAGCCGGTGCCATGGTGGGCTTCCACTGGTGGTGTTCTGGGGTGCCGCTGCCTCCAGGCGACCGACTGGTGCTGGCCGCCGCCTCCGGTCACCGGCGACGCCAAACCGGCGACCCGCGCTGCTGCTGTCTTCCGTGGGACACCAGAGTCATTCTGGTGGTCCGTTTTTTCTTCTGTCTGTGCCTACGGTCATCTCGATATCCAAACACTACTATGAAGGCTCCAAATCTCCATTGTGGTCCCATTTCATCGTCACAAACATCCCGTGCATCAAGAACGATACGACGATGGGTTCAGACTTGTTAGTTAGTCCGTACCCACCATGTTAGTGGTTCGAATCATCACCCAAAAATTAAACACCATGCTTGAGAGTATAAATCACATAAATGAAATATAAAAATCCCCTACCTCGTAGTCAAATTTGTTTGTTGTCGAGCCACAGAAGACGAGCATCACGGTAGTCGGGCGTCGTGGAAGAACATTTTCGTCCTATCAATGATGGAGGAAGAGTCGTTGGTGTAGGCAACATAGGCTCCTTGAGGTCGAGGTGCGTCTGAGGAATAAGTCCATCGCGTTATTCGATGGGGATGTTCTTAGTTGAAGAACAATGTTCTTAGTCAAAGAAAGATCGCCTCCCTTTTTAATTCTCCATAGCCTTTTCCTCAATAGTGATTTTCTAACCCAAAAAAAATAATGAGGCTTACCAATTAATAGAATTGCCATGAAATTCATATTAATTCAACAACGGTGCCAATAAATTAATGATGATATTAATTATACGAATCGGCACAATTTATGAGAGAAGGGAGGTGGGAAGGTTCCTTCACAATAAATGTGTGGAGTTTTCAAAGAAATAAATAAGGGGTATTAATGGAAAGTTGAGGGGTGGTGAAGGGTTTCTATTTGTGTGGGAACCACCCTTAACATCTTCTTGTAAATAAAATAAAATAAAATTGTGTACAACAATTTTTATTTAATTCATTATAAATCCAAAAAAAACATTCAACCCGCAAAAAATGCAACTGCAATAAGGGTCCCCTTAAGTGAATATCGGTGCTGTGAGTTCATCGGTGTCCTTAGATTTCAATTCCGAGCACCGGTTCAGAATATAGAAAAACCCGCTCGTACGTTTACTAAACGTACCCGATTTTTTTTAGAAATTAATACCAGGCACACTGGGCCTCAGAATCAGGTGCCGTCAAAATCCACAGACTTGTAAAATTTCAAAGTATTTATGAAAAAAAATTCCTTGAAATTTCCAGGTCTTTACATTAGTTTTTAAAGGGAAATGTTAAATTTATAATTTTTCCCTTAACTAAGTGTAAAATTGGGAAATGGAATTCATTATTGATTTCAAAACATTGAGTCTGATTTATGATGATATTTTATAAATTCTCTAGAATCATTGGTGTTTTAAATGATAGAGTAGAGGTTTAAATTTAATAATTTATTTATTTAAGTATAAATTATTTAACATAATGGCATGTATATGTAATTATATTATTGATTTTTTTTAAAAGTATAAACCTCTAGCTCTCTTTATGGAAGTGGTTTCTTGGTCGATTGAATTACAAAGAGATTTAGAAATAAATAAGAAATGAGTTATGGTTTTTTGATGAAACAAACAATTTATATGTTATTTAATAGAATCCTTATACAGCTATTACTCCATTCACTTTTTTTAGTTATGTCATAAACATCACATATGTTAAGTATAAAAAAATGATAAATATGAGGAAATTGAAATTATGAAAACATAGTTTGTATATTAAGGTTATTTCCTGAGGTAAATTAAATAATTCTAAACTTAACTCAATGATTATAGAGACAAAATATGAAATAAAGATAAATGGTTTATCTACTAAATTATATGTTTCATCCCTATTAAAGTGATATTATCTTTAAAAAAGTTTAATTAATGTTTGATAGAAATGTTAAAGAGATATTTTTTATCATTTTTATAAAATTATGTATATCCTTGAATAATAAATGTTCTTATAGAAAATGATACATCTTTTTTTTCTTATAGAATAGAGAATCTAACAAGACGAAGTATGTGATGATCCAATACATGGATTGAAATATATTTATGGGAAATTTTTTATCAAATTACAAATTATATCTATTATATTATGTTCTTAATGATTTAATTTTTTTAAAAAAATTTCTTTATATAATCCTAAATATGAGATCAAGATAATTGTTAATTTATAATAATTATGAGACAATATCTCTATAAGAAAACAATAATGGTTCTAGTGATTATACGAGGTTTGAAGTGGATCCAATGGAACATTTATGTAATGATATTCAGTCTCTTCCCATCCAAGCATGGGTTGGATAATAGGGAAGCATCTATGGAGACAAACCCATGGGTTAAGTCACTATTCAATATGAATAGAATGAGATTCACATACTCATTTAATCAATGTGATCTAATAGTGGACCATGTGTCCATGTCACCACTTTTGGGAGGAAACGATTTGGAATGATCAATATAACAAAGGCTATCAGATCAAATATGAAATAACATGGAGACATCCCTATGGGGAATTGAGTTGTTTGAACAGGTCATATGGGGATTTGATACGCTATGATTGGATAAACCAATTAGGGAAATTTGTGAGGTTGAATTTTTGGAACCAAAAATTTCATTACAATCCATTTATAATCTTATACCAAATGAAACAATGTTTGGAATTTTTTAAAATAAAAAATTAGAACAATTTTGATAATTTGAATTAATGGGGATTGATGATCTTTTGATGATTTTATTTTGTGTTTCACTTCAATAAAATAAATCTATTACTAAAATTGACTCACTATAGGGTGGATATTGAAGCCATACATTTTGAATAAAGTTTAAATTTTTATTATGTGAATAAATAATAATATAAATTAAGTAAAAAAATTATAAAATAATAGTTATTTCATTTATGCACATTTTTAATTCATTAGTTTAGTGAATTACATATAGAAAATTTGAATTATTAAAAAATTATATAAGTTTCCTAGGATGATATATACTACACTAGAAATATGTTAATTATTGTTTTTATTGAATATATATTTAATAATGATTTAGGATAAAGTGAAACTTATAGTAAGTGATGTGGACTAAATTTAAATGTCATCCCTGTAATTATTAAAATAAAATTAATTAAGATGATGAAATTAATATAATAGGATAATGATTATTTTCATTATATATAATATATACATTCAATGAAAAATATGAATAATGTATAATATGAATTTAATTATAATGAAGTTAATATCTTATAATTCTTATAAATGGTATAAAGTATGTATGATTGTAGCGACCCGACCCGAATAGCCTGAAGTTAGTGTCTACTATCAATTACATTGGCATGAATACAAGGAATCAAAACCCGACGGACCAATCAGTTTAGTAGTCTTGGAAAAATATATATATATATGAGTATTTCATTACAAATGAATACACTAATTACAATATATATATATATATATGTGTGTGTATTTCAAAAAGAAAAACATAGAGGTTAATCTCTATTCCATCGAATATATTCCTGCATATATTTCATAATAAGATTCTTGGATTCATGGGGAAAGACATATAATAAGGGTGATCTCAAATCCTTGGTAAAGATAAAATATAGTGGAAGAAACAATGAATCAATGAGAGTTATAATTATGTCATAGTAAATAACGAAACACACATTCCATGTATTAAAAAGATGTCAAGTATTCGAAAAAACTATATGGAAAGGAAATAACTGGATAATACATGCTATTCAAATAACTAAATAAGTAAAAATCAATATGTATTTCAATAAACTAAAACACATTTCATTAATTAATGAACTAAAATGAAATGTATCCATAGACATGTCAACACAAAATCTCATGGATGAATAATAATTGGAACCACTATGAGGGAAATGATTTCTTAATGGATTCCATGTCTATGGAAAATGAGGGCCTATTACCATCCAGGTCTTTCACAAGACAGTATAAAACTAAGGGTTAAAACCCATTTGTGCAATTATTTTTCTCATGATAACCTATCAATGCATAAATGATAAATATAAAGTCCTGGCTCAACCTATCATTGCTAGTCCAATGAATTTATCATATAGAATGACCAAAATAAATAACACACATTATCAAATAACCATATTGAATTAGTAATATGGATCTACAAATTATTCCTGAATTAATCAAATAAATATCAAAGTAGGAATCATATTTAAAATGGTATACAGTTTAGGAAATAGTAATATCTATGAAAAATAAAATGGATAATAAGTGAAATTCAATGTTTGTTAGTCATATGAGATTAAATATTTCAACTAGACTAGCACATAAATCCTGGAAATGAATGTGAATACTATCCTTTTCCAAATCAATAATAAAATATCCAACGAAATACTAAATATGGTATCAATTCAACAAATACCAAGTGGGATATAATAAAGGGGTTTTGTCATTGATAAAATAAATCAATAACTTTTTAAAAATATTATTGATGAAAATATACTTTAATTATGAAAAATCCATTGAAAATATTTTTTATTGAAAATTCATTTTAAACAAATTTTGTTTAAAAAATAAACCTTTTAAACTTGAAAAAAGCATCAAAGAAATGATTATGGATAAATCCATTCATATCATATGAGGTAAAAATAATATTCCTTTTGAATGGTAAAAAGGTAATAAAAATGCATTATTTGGAAAGCAACAAGAAGATTATATAAAAAACTTTGGTAAAAGTCAAAAATGTCAAAAATTCCATTTCCACATCATTTTATGATCATTTTTGAAAATATTTTTATAAAAAATAGGGTTTGTAGAAGAAAACATGTTCTCCGACTAAAGAGAGAAATAAAGTTGGGTTTTATTAAAAAAAATATAAAACACTTTGAGTGACAAAGAGTGAAAATGGTACAAATACAAGACATTTTTCATGAATAACCAAATAATAATTAAAATGTGTATTAAAAATGGTTATATAATTTTCCCGAATGGAAATTCCAATCAGAGATCTTTAGGATTAGTCTTGAATAAAATAATATTTAAACATCCTAAAGTGTCCAATACCACTTTAAAACATTTCAAGTCATAAAATCATGAAGGGTAAATGTTGAATAAAAGTTATAATATCATTATAGTAACAAGAATCATGATATAGAATTAAAATGGAAATATATAAACCATATAAAATAAATTAGGTTCATAATAATACAATATTTCTCAATAAAATGAAATTGAGATGAAATACAATGCACTTGAATTGAAATATCCAAAATTGATAATCATAAAATAAAACATCTAAATAACATGAGTGTAAATTAATTCATGATATAATATATCAAAATTTCCATTATTTATACCACAAAAAATAAGTAAGTGGTGATTATGACATTTATCATACAGATGTAAAAAGTGTGATGAGAATCCTTGCCTTGAGTTTGCTTTAGTGTGAACATATTTTAACATTATATATAACAAACTTATGTTAATTTTATACTTATTTTATAATGTTTTTCATTTTTATAATTATTTTTATTTAAATTATTACTATGTTTTTTATAACTACATAAACAATTAATTTTACGTCGGTTATTTTAACCGAATTAAGTTAATGTATCAAAATCAACCCTATTAAGTCAAATATGGTCAAATAGGTGATTATATAACATCTATAGAAAAATAAACATGATATTATTATCTTATATACTTAGTATATATGTATTTAGAATATTCCATTATATTTGGATATTTAAAATGAAGTGCACCGTTCATGGAGACAGTAGACATTACGTATACATGAATGCTACATTCATTTCATTGTTGTATTAAAAGAATGAAAACTAAATGATACATATGTATATTATAATTCTAGTATAATATCTATGTTATATATGTTACATAGGTTTATTAATATAATATTTTATTTATTCCATGTATGGCATGAACAGGTAATATAGATTTGAGGGGGCCGTAGTCCACACTTCCACAAATGAAATTATCGTATTTACACAACATGGAAAGTATAAAGGAATTTTATAAATAATAAATAAAGAAGTATGGAGAAAATATCAATATAATATATATAATATATAAATATATATTCCATCATAATTTACACCCTGATAGGTTGTAGGGAAAATTTAATAATCATCTTTTCATGAGGCAATAGTTCACTGTACACAGAAATAGTATGTTTGTAACCCATTAAATGGAGGTGAGAGTAAGTGTAGGTAGAAATAATTGAATAAAAACATCCTAGTATATTTATTATACTGGTTTTGTTATGTATTCATAGAATAAGGACATTATAGGTAGTGGATAATGGTAATAAAACTAAAAAGCATGAGGGGAGACTTTACCTCTTAATCGCATAACTTATGTTGGTTTATACCAAAAGGCTTCCTTAGGAGGCTATCGACCCTAAGATATGATTATAGGATAAGGGGAGGTATTTATTGAAGAGTTTTGGGAAGAGAGTGGCCAAAACAAATGGTTATTGAATTGTTAGTATTAGAGAAGATTGGAATGCTTTTTATAGGAGAGGGGATGGGCACCTTGGGAAACTCTTAAAATATTAAATTAATATAAAATAAATTTTATATGAAAATAGTCCCAAACACATTTATTTAGAATATAAGTTTATTTTGAGTTGAATAAGATTCATTAACTTAGAATTATACAAGTCTTGAATTTTTTTAATTCTTATCATTTTCTTTAAACCCTTATTTTACCCTTTTTAATATTACGATGATATCAGGTTATTTATGCTTTGTGTTTTAATGTAATTACCATAACATGTAAAATGAAAATAAAATGTGTAATTTATTCCATATTATGATTTATACTAACCACTTGGTTGAATCAAGTATTTTTTGTAATTTACAACATCTAATAAACTATTTAATATTTTAAGTTATGAATTATGTAAATTGTTGACATTATTCATACTTGACTTTTTTAAAAATTCATAAATAGTTAATTACTTCTAAAAAAGTACATTAAATCAAAAAAAAACATTTCATAGTCATCCAAATTTTTTTTGGATGATATCAAATATTTCAAATAATATTTATTTTAATATTTAAAATATCATTTATTTGATTATTTTATTAATAAATCTATTATTGCTTCATCATTGTGTCATAAATAAATTTAATTATATAATGTTTAACAATTATAAATAAAATATAATGATGTAGGTAATATATTTATATTTGAATTGATCACTTATATATCCCTATATAATAACTGTTTGAGTAATAATAGACATGTTTATGATATTTTTTCCTTTACTTAAAATTAAATGTTATAAATATCTTAATCACACCTAAGTGGCTTCCAAAGGCCAAAAGTTTTGAATAATGATTTTATAGGTCGACCATGACACATACAATATGGAAATGTCAAGTTTTAATGTATTTTTATGTTATTATAATATCATTTTTACCTTTATTTAGCTGGTTTACCTTTTAACCGTGGTAATAAAAATAATCACCAAAGTAACTATTCATAATGTCTAAAAATAAAAGGGACTTATTTAAAAAATTTTCATTTTCTCATTCCAAATATGGAACCCATTTTTCCAAATTCAAAACACAGAATTGGAAGAAATTAATTAAAAATAAATCTCATTGACGGAATAAAAAATGATTTTTTAAGTAAAACGGTCAAAAGTTCACATAGTTTTTATATTCATTTTCATTGTGTAATTGATTAAAATTACCAAAATTGTATTAAATGATTAAAAATTTATTTAATTATACTTTAAAACCAACTAAAATGATAATAATTATATAAATAAATTAGACAAAATGGCAGTTTTGAATTAAAATGCAGTATTTTTCACTATTTATTAAAATATGAAATTTTCAGAAAAATGCCAAAAATTCATCCAAAGTAAATTTTGTTATCTCGAATACCAAGAAGAATTTTATTTTATCTAAAGTAATTTATAAAATTGTTAAAATTAGGACTTAAAATATTTTCCCTATTAAAAGGTGGTAAAATTGCCTTTATAAAAATATAGGATTTTATGTGTAAAACTGGGTTTATTCTTATATTATTCCTATAAAACATAATGGAGGTATATTAAAAATATATATAACATATATATTACATTGAAATAATTTAATAATTTAAATTAATTATTTTATAAAGATAAAACTCATTTGGAATCCTAAAAATAATAATATTTATTTTTATATCCAATCGATTCTTATTTTCATTTATCATTGATTGGTTACCCATGAATTCTTCTTATATTTATATAGACCAAATATTTTCAAAAGTTAGTTAATAAAATTTTTAATGGCTAGTTTATTTATCATTGTATTAAATAATAATATTTTAAGAATATGTCGGTGTTTGGTGAAACTCGGTCTTGCGTACTACCCAAGATATCGAAAAAAGGTCACTCTTGAATGTGATACAATATAAATCAGTGTTTCATGAATTGAATTAAATTAGAAAATATATTTTAAATAGTTAATATGTTATATTGTATCCAGATATTATATTACCTTACATGCTTGGTGTTGCATTTCATACATTCTATCAAATACAAGGTTTTTCCTTTAGTTTTTTAGGGAGTCACACTCTCCCCACCTTAATTAAACCAAATCCTTGTAATTTAAAATTGATCTTGGTAATATATTTTTTGATACTTCCTACATTGAAATACCACATCGGTAGAAGAGTTCCTAAAACATCCTCTAGAAAATAGAGTGTGGAAATTAAAAGGCTTACATGGACTACCATATAATTAGGTCTCTAAGTAGGAGAACATTAGTGAAAAGTAGAGATACATACTTAGAGGAAAAAAAATAATTATTTATAGGGAGTGAATGAGGTCATCAATAAAAAACAAGTGATTGATAAATGGAAAGTTGAGGGCCTCAAATCCATAAATCTGAGTTGATTTACAAGACCAATGGTTTAACAGAAATCAATGTATTAGGACAACAATTTTTTTATCATTTTCCTAATATTGAGTAATTATTTTACTAACAAATAATATAACAAAATATTCTTAATTAATAGGTTTAAATTTCATATGAATAATCCTAACTTTTGAAAATTCTTTGATTAAATTCTAGTTTATCATTTAACTTCTATAAATTAATTACAAATAAGTTTTTTTTGTTTTTTATGCCAAAAGCACTAAATAAAACTTTCAAAGGATCATAAGAGTGAAAAGTATAACTATTGGTCCTTAACTAGATTCCAAAAATAGTATGGTCAATACATTAATACCAAATCCTCAAAAGTGATACAACTAGTTCATAATTAACATTTATTCGTCAAATTGTTTTACTAAAAACAATGAAAACTTAATAGGTACATTGTGTAGGTTAGTGGTTGGTGTGGAACCCTTATCATCCTTAAACCATGGGTTTGAGACCCATGACCTTACCAAATTTGATTGGATGTCACCTGGCTTATAGGTTGTAATTTTATAAAACCAAATTAATATAATTTCCAAAATAAATATGTTGGACATCCTTGAAATTAGGATTAATCTCTAAATAGAATTTTGAATAATATTTTCAATAAAACCTCAATACTTTATCCATTTTACTTTGACATATATCCTTCATTGGTATAAGTATTATCCATAATATCATTTGTATGATTTCCAATCATGGAACCTTATATTCAATCTAAAACTTATTAGGTTTAACTTAGGTTATTATTTATCATTATCTATTAAAATCATTTATATTGGTTTGTAAAAGAAAATGTGGATTATCCTAATAATATATCCCATCATTATCAAATATGGTGTGTATTATGGCTCATTATCACATACCAAGTAACCCTAAGTCAGGCCTGGAACACCTTATTATATTTGTTGCTTCTATATACATATGTGTTATAACCACTTCCACTCGTAGTATCCAAACAAGGATGTATTACTAGGAAGACCCACATAATATATACGTTACTAAAATTATAGGGTGTTCTTATATTATTATCCTCAAATTATATATTAGGGTTATGTTCTCTACCCTTTATTTTCATAAATCTATTTCACAATGTTTCTACTAAACTTCCTTTGATATCCACTATAGAGACCTGACCCCAGGTTGTCTGAAGTTGTTGTCTACTATCAATTAAATTAACATGATTACAAGGAATCAAGCCCTATAGGAACAATCGGTTTAAGAGTCTTGGTAATCCATATATATAAATGGGTATTTTATTACAAATGAATACACAAATTACAATATATATATATATTCTTAAAGAAAAACATCGTGGAAAATCTCTAATCCATATTGTATATTCCTACATATCTTTCACAGTATTATTCTTAGATTCTTGGGGAAAGAAACATAATAAGGGTGACCTGAAATTCTCAAAAAGGATTAAATATAGAGGAAGGAACAATGAATTAATGATAGTAATAATTGTGGCATAATATATAACTAAACACACAATCCATGTAATCAAAAAACTGTCAAGTATTTGGACAAACAATAAGGAAAGTTAATAACTAGGAAATACATTCCTTTCAAATAAATAGATAAGGAAAAATAAATATGGAATGTTATGAAACTAAAACACATTCCATTAATTAATTAACTCAAATGAAATTTATCTATATATATGTTGGCGCCAAATCTCATGGATGAATAAAAACTAGAACCACTATGAGGGAAATTATTTCTTAATGGACTTCATGTCTAAGGCACATGGGGAACCATTACCATAAATACCTTATACAAGATGGTTTAAAACTAATGGTAGAAACACATTGGTGCAATTATTTGTCTCATGAGAACCCATCGATGCATCTAAGAGCTATATAAAGTCTGGGATCCACCCATCATTTCCAGTCCAAATCATTTCTCATATTAAATGACAAAAATAAATAATATACATTATAAAAAAACCATATTTAATGAGTAATATGGATCTATCAATTAATCCCCAATTAATAAAATAATTTTCAAAGTAGGCACTGTATGTAAAATGGTATACAATTTAGGAAATAGTATTATCCATGAAAAATGAAATGGATAATTAGTGAAAACTAATGTTTGATGGTCATAAAAGATTAAATATTTCAAGAAAACTAAAAAATAAATCAAGGAAATTAAGGTTAATACTATACTAGTTGAAATAAATAATAGTCCTTCCAAAGTATAAATAAGTATGGTATCTATACAAAAAATCCCAAGTGGGGTGTAATAGATAGTTATTGTCATTGATGAAATATCTTCATATGTTTTAAAATATATTCTTGAGAATGATATCCTTTTCTTTTGAAATACCTTTTGTAAATATATTTTAGTGAAAAATTCCTTTTAAGAACATTGTATTTTAAAAATAAACCTTTTAAATTGGAAAAGGAAAATTCAATGTATCAATGGCAGATAAATCTATACATGTCATATGAGGGAAAAATAATATTCTTTTTGTATGGTAAAAAGGTAAAAAAATAATTAACATTAGTCTTGAGGAAAATAATCACTAAACTTCTCAAATTGTCCCATACCACTTTGAAACATTTTAAATCATAACATCATGAAGGATTAATACTGAATGAATGTCATAATATCATTAGAGTAATGCTATTTAGGACATATAATTTCAATGGAAATATATACACCATATAAAATAAATTAGGTGCATATTAATACAAAATGCCTTAATGAATTGTAATTGAGACGAAATACCTTACACTTGAATAGAAAGATCCAAAAGTGATAATCATCAAATGAAACATGTAAATAAAATAAATATAAATGTATTCATGATATAGTATATATGAATTTTTAGTAGGTACACCATACAAAATAAGTAAGTGATGATTATGACATTTATCTCACAGATGTAAAAAGTGAGATGAGAATTATTAACACGATTTTCCCTTCAGGCTAAAAGTCCTATAACATCCTATGTAATAAACTTATGCTAATATTATACTTGATTCAGAACATTTATACTGTTTATAATTACTTTTATTTCACTTATTACCAAGTTTTATACAACTACTTAAACCATTAATTTTACATCAGGTGTTTCAAGCAAATTCGATTAATGTATCAAAATCAACATTGTTAGGTCTAGTATGGTCAAATGGGTCATTAGATAATATATCCAGGATAATGATCATGATATTATTATATTTTATACTCATTAAATATGTATTTATAATAGTCTATAATATATGGAAATTCAAAATGATGTTCACTGTTCATAGAGACGATAAGCCATACGTACGCATGAACACTACTTTCATTTCAATGTTTTATTAAAAGAATGAAAACTAAATGATACATATGTACATTATGATTCCATAATAATATCTATGTTATATATGTTACATTGGTTTATCAACATCATCCTTTATACATTCCATGTATGGAATGAACGAGTCATATCACTTTGAGGGGGTGGTAGTCCACATTTCCCCAAACGGAATTATCGTATTTACACAACATTGAAAGCATATATGATATGTTCTAAATAAAAATTACAGAATCATGGAAAAAATATAAATATAAATATATCATATATAAATATATTTTCTATCATATTGTCCTACATGAGAGATGGCCAGGAAAATTGAACAATCATCGTTTCATGAGGTAGTAGTTCGCCTTACATAGAAACACTATGTTTGATACCCATTAAATTTAGGCGTGTGTAAGTGTACGAATAAAACATATAATACTAAAATCATATTATATTTGGGAAAATTATTTTATTATGTAATCGTAGAATAAGGCGAGTATAGGTAGTGGATAACGGGAATGAAACTAAAAACCATGAGAGAAGGCATTACCTCTTAATCTGGTAACTCCTTTTGGTTTATACCAAAAGGCTTCTTTGGGAGGCTTTCTTCCCTACGATAGGATTATAGGATAAGGGGAGGTATTTTTTTAAAGGGTTTGACAAATAATTTCCTAACCAATTGGTTCTTTAATTATGACTATTAGAGAAGAGTGGGTACCTTTTTAAAGGAGAGGGGAGGGGAACCCTTGGAAACTCTTAAAATAATAAATTAATACATATTCAATTTAGGTTGAAAATGGCCCCAAAATAATTTATTTAGAAGATAAGATGATTTTTGGTCTAATAAAAATTGTTAAATTAATATTATAAAAGTCTTGAATATTTTTTAATCCTTACCTATTTAGTTTAACCTTTATTTTACCCAATTTAATCTTACCGTGATATCATATTATTTACACTTTGTGTGTTAATGTAATTAATATAACAAGTAAAAAGACCATAAAATGTGTAATTTATTACATATTAGTAATTATCTTAACCACTTGGTTGAATATTATATTTTTATAAATTTATAACATTTATTAAACTATTTGATATGTTAAGTTATGTATTATGTAAATTTTTGACACCATTCATACTTGACTATTTTAAAAATTCATAACAGAATTCCTTCAAACAAAATACATTTAATCAATACTAACATGTCATAGTGATCCATTTTTTTAAATCATATAGTGTAGATAATATTTATTTTATTATTTATAATATAATTTATTTCATTCTTTCATTAATAAATATATTATTGCATCATCATTGGGTCATAAATAAATTTAATTATTTATTGTTTAACAATAATAAATAAAATATCATTATGTAGGTAATATATTTAGATTTCTAATTAATATTTTCAGTTTAAGTGATCACTTATATATCCCCAAGTAAAAATTGATTTAGAAATAACAAGCATGTATATGATATTTTTTCCTTTACTTAAAATTGAATGTTATAAATGTCTTAATCACACCCATGTGGATTAAAAAGGCCAAACATTCAGACCAAGGATTTTATAGGTTACCCCTGACTCTAAAAATAATTTTAGAAAACGTTTTAGGGTAGTTTTATAATATTATAATATTATTTTTAACTTTATTTATAAGATTTAGCTTTTTAATTGTGGTAATAAAAATAATTAACAAAGTTACTATTCATATTGTGAAAAAATAAAAGGGACCTATTTACACAATTTAGACCTTATGATTAAAATATTGAATCCATTTTTCATAATTCAAAACACATAAATTGATTAAATTAATTAAAAAGAAACCCCGTTGACAGAATAAGAAAACATGTTTTTAAGTAAAACGTTCAAATGTTCACATAGTTTTTATAATCAATTTCAATGTGAAATTGATTCCAATGACAAAAATTGTGTTAAATGGTAAAAAATATATTTAAGTATGCATTAAAACCAATTAAAAGGATAATATAACTACATAAATAAATTAATTGAAAAGGAATTTTTGAATTAAAATTCTGTATTTTTCACTATTCATTACAATCTGAAATTTTTTAGAAAATACCAAAACTTGATCTAAAGTAAATTTTGGTGTCCAAATTCCCATTAAAAATTATATGTTATCCAAAATAGCTTTCTAAAAGTGTATAAATTTGAAATTTAAATTGGTTTTCCATTAAAAGGTGGTAAAATTGCCTTTATAAAAATATAGGATTTTTGGTGTAAAATAGGGTTTGTTCTTATCTTAGGCATATAAAACCTAATGGATGAATATAAAAAATATATTTTTTAGTATATAAAATATATATTTCATTAAAATAATTAAATAATTTAAATTAATTATTTTTAATAATAAAAAACTTTTTTTGAATCATAAAAATAATAATATTTCTTTTTATATCCAATTGATTAGTATTTTCAATTATCATTAATTGGTTACCCATGAAATAATTTTATATTTATATAAACCATATATTTTTATAATTTACATAATAATATTCATAATTTTTAGTTTATATCTCATTATATTAAATTTTAATTTTTTAATATTATTTTATTGTTTGGTGAGACTCGATCTTCAATACTATAAAAGCTATCGAGGAAGTTCTCTCTTGTGTGTAACATACACTTACTCATTGTTGCGTGTATTGAATTAAATTTAAAATATCATAAATATTTTGTATATTATAATGTATCTGAGTATTATATTACATTACATGCTTGGTGTTTCATGTCATATATATTATCGAATACAAGGTTCTTCCTTCAGTTTATCCGAGGCCTCACAATGATGATGATGATGGCTAAAAGTATGAATCTTAAATTAGTATAAAGATAATTTTTAATGAGATAAAAAATATTTTCTTGTTATTATATTGTGTTACTCCCTTGGAGATGTCTTCAGTAATTAATAAATAATGTGGAATTATTGGGATGAAAATAATAAATGATGACTTGAACCTTATGCTCTGAAGTGGTGGATTTATTGAGATGATAATACAGATGTAACATGGTATTGATGTTGGAATATATTGATAATTCTTGAATAAATTATGATGATCAAAATAATAACATGTGATGAATATAATTATATCAATAATTTATTAGATGGGTAAATTACATTATCTAATATGAAATATTTATTTGTCCTTATATTTTGATAGATTACGTATATGGAAAATCATAGAGAATGTTATGATAAAATTGTGGATTATTATATGGAGTGTATTATGTGATGATAGATGAATTATTTATCTAGTTGTGATGTTTCTATTCTTAATGACTTTAAATTATATATTTGATGCAATTTAGTGTTTGGAGAATAACAATTACAATACAATATTAAAATAGATACTCTAATATGCATTAAAAAATATAGTTATAGTTATAATATCACATATAATAATTTTAATATATCTCAACCAATGATTTGGTTTAAAAATTAATGATGATATAAATTTGTATCTACTATTTTTATGACCTTTAAAAACACATTATATAATACTTATGAAATAGTTTATTTTATTCTAATTTTAACCCACTACCATGGGATTGAGATAGATGGTGTTTCACCTGAGTTATTTCACTCTCTATCCCCCATAACTTTTCGATCAAGGTGGATGATGATTAATTGATTAATTAATACTTTCTCACACACTAATATGGTTTCTTGGTTGATTAGATATATAGGAACTCCTCTTAGATGGGATAGTGGTGTATTCTAGTTAATTAATTTGGTGGTAAGTTTTTGATGTGATGTGGGATATGATATCATTATTTTGATAATATATTTTTTATTTATACCCTGACTCCTATTATTAAACACTAATTTAGGATAGTTTATTGTAGGATGTCATCAAGTGGTTTGAGTGTTATGATTGTTACCCCCATTTGAGAGGCTATAGAGTGTATTGGGGAAAATAGATGAAAAAGGGCACCTGATGGCCACTATCATGACATTGATAGCACATTTTCTGTTATTTTATAGAGTTATAGAAATATAAATGAATATTTTTTATGAGTTAAGTGGTGGTGATTCTTGGTAAATCTAATATAATAGAAAATGTGGATTTTATTATGGACCCTAGTAATATGAGTTAAAATATTAGGTTTTATTTATAAATTATATATTAATTATGCACATAAAAATTTGTGATGTATGGGTTAGATAATTTATTGAGAGTATATATAGAGTATTATTAATTTCTCTTGTATATGAATGTGTGAATTACTTACTATTCTATTTATATAGTTTATAAGGTGTAGTGTATGAATAATCTTGGATGATGGGGATAATGCGAGAAATCATGGATTATACATGGGGTATTTATTTAGAAGACCACATTGGTTCTACCCAAATATAGTCTTATAATTAATAATATATTTTTAAGATGTGTTGTGTATATAGAGGTTCATTAAATTGATTTATATTGAATTAGGGGGATATATATTACATATTATTTTTTTCTATTCTATTTTTATTAATCATTAATATTATTATGGGAGATGATTCATGTTAGTAGGTTATAAATCAAAGTTATTGGAAATGCCTCCCATAATATGAGTGGATATATAAGTGTTGGTCAATATCCCTTATCCAATTAGAGTTGTTTTAGAAGGGTTCACTTACCATAATGTCAGGATGTGATATATAATAATGAGAGCATTAGGTTTGATATTAAATTTTAACTTATGTGAGGTTGGTTTGGATTTAATAATTAAGAATAATTTTTACTAAGGAGATATAGTCTATTTTTTTATAATAATGAAATTTTTAATTGATCTCAAAATCTACTATATTCTAGAGATTGTATTTCATTGATGACTTGTGGCTTGGAAATCATATAATAAGAAACCCCGGGTATAAAGGTGGGAATCATATTAAGTTAATTCATAATTATGTCTATGTGATTCATTTGATTGGAGATAGGGAAAATATATGTGTAAAATATCGATGAAAGATACATAAATATTCAAATTATATCCTAAAACAATCAGATCTAATATTTTTTAGAATTTTATTATTATTGAGGAGATATACATGTTTACATGGGGAAAATGTATAAATATCCAAACTCATCATAAATAGATATTATATCATTTTTTATGAATATTCATTACATTACAGAAACACAAGACTAAGGACCATAATAGTTTACTTCCTTTGGAAACTTGGGAACATAAAAACTAGACCATAAGTGAGCTACATCATCTCCCAATACATTCTTCAGAAGTAGAACCCTTCTCAGAAATATCATACATAATACATATATTCATAACATCGGGAAAGGAAAAATAAGAAAGGATGGGATCAAATTCTTAGTAAGCGTGAAAAAGTGAGATTAGTAAGAAAAAAATAAACATAATTATGTGAGAACCTGAAAATAACATTTGAAAACCATACCCTACCTATCAAAGATCAAAATCTTGACTCATGGATTAAATGTTAGTTGTTCATAAATCATGATTCATAATAGAATCAAATAATATGATCCATAATAGAATAACATTAGAATAAGACATGGAATTTATGTCATACAAATAAGCATACCAAATAATTTCCATATTAGTCAAGGATCACTTACAATACCCTCATAGTTGAAAAATTTCTTTACTAAACCTTGTTTATTTTCCATTTAATCCTTGACTTATTGAACTTGGTTAAATCCCAATTCTAGACCTATCTTACTAAAACGATTTCATTCAAAATTATAGTCCTTTATTACTAATTTGATTTCAATACCCATTCTAGTCCTATATATCTCATGAGATATAAATATTAACCCAATTCATTGGAGGTATATATTGGTCCCACCCATCAAATAATGAAAACCATATTTATGGGTGCCACAAGATTATAAACATTCATTATATCAAAACCCATGAAATGAGATGTGTTTCATATATATTTCAACATATCATAACCTGTGGAAAATGAGAAAGGTTTAATAATTATTTAATCCTATAATAACCCTTGAAATTAAGTGGGTTTCAAAAGTATTTCTTTATGGTATAACTAGTAGAAGAAAAATAGGTTTATAAACATCTTGATATCAAAACATAAAACATTAAATGACAGAATATTAATGGTATCCTTGGATTATATCCCAAATAAGGAATAAGTAAAACCAATGGATTTCAACTTATATTTAAAATAATTTTTATGTATCATTTAAACATTTATTAAGGAAAAAATCCTTTCAACTTTGAAAAACAATTTTCATAAAACATAAACCACTCTGGAAAATTTATTATTTTGAAATAACCTTGAAAAAATATAATTTAAGATTATAAAAATAATTAAAAACGTGTATTCAGTAAAAAATCATTTATTATTTTCTAAAAAAAATTTTAAAACATTTTTTAAAACATTTTCTAAAACTTAGTTTTGGAAGAAAAAGTATTTTTTATGGAAAAAAATGTTTTTTCATAAAAACATTATTTTGAACTATTGAGAACATAAAGAGAAAAAAATGAAGGGGAAACATGTATTGTCATGAAATAACCATTTGAGAATAAAATTCATGATTATTATTTATAGATTAATTATAATATTATATCATCAGAAACATAATTGTAAACAATCACAACAAATGATGAGACTGTAACATGAAATCTTTACTAGTTTGGTAACATTGATACATAATAGACATGAAGTAATAACATAAAATTAATCCTAAAACATAATTAGGATTATTAAATTCATGATACTATATTTAAAATGGTGTGTATATACACCTAGTGAAAGATTATAGGTGCATAATATAATGTATGTCTCAAAGAAAGAAAATTGAGGCAAAAATCCCTTATCGCTTTGGTAAATTTTGAAATGTAAACCAAATGAAAGAGATATCATATAATTAATATATAAATCCAAATAATTCTCATTATAATAAAAATAATATACATTCATGGTCAGTATACACACCACATAAAATAAATAGGTGGTGAACTTGGCATGTGTCTCACAGAAGTAAAAAGTGGCACAAAAATTCCATACCTTATGTCTTGAATTCTGTCGTACTCATTCAATCGTAATATATAATAAATATAATCTTATTATATATATATTATATATCCATATTAATATATATCATACCATATATTATTTTCTCATGACCTTTTATTACCTTTTTATTAACTATTTCTTATTAAAGTATATTTGGAGAAATAACTGATTTTTTTCGTATATGTTTTGATTTGTAATATTTTTGGTCTTTTACATTGATCATGGTTCCATAATATACAGAATAGTAAAAATAATATAAATATCAAATATATATTAGTATATATTTATTTATAGAAATTGATAATAATTAGTTATAAGAAATAGAATACACTGTTCATGGATATGGTAGGCTGTAAGTACGCATGAACACTATTTTTAATTTTGTTTTTGGGTTGAGAGAAATAAAAATAAATGATATATTATCATTAAAAAATAATTTTTATTTCATATATATCACATATTTTTATTAAACCCATCCTTAATACCTTTCATGTAAAGCGTGAATAAATAATATAACGAGGCGGTAGTCCACCGTACACATGAACAACACTATCGTATCCCCCAAAATGGAAATAATGATGTTATGTGTGATATGTAGACTAAAATAATCATAATTACATCATATATATCGTATATATAATTTATAAAAAATAAATATATAATTACAACCATCTTAGAGAGGTGGTAAAGGAAAAAAATGATACCGTGTTGTGAGAAGGTAGTCCACCATGCACACGAAAGAGGATTTCATAACCCATTTGATAAAAATAAAGATGAGTTTAGGACATGAAATTAACATAAAAAATCCAAATATATGGAATATACTGAGGATATTATATAATCATGATATAATAATAATGGGGGGGGGGGGTGGAGGAATAATTAAAATAAAAACGCTCATTGATGAACATTTACCTCTTATTTGGATATCATCATTAGGTTTTTACTAAAATAATTAAATTAATTAATTTATGTATCATCCCACCATATAATTCACATGGAGGAGCCCCAAGATAGTAGCTACATGATCTCAAGTGCATGACCCCATTTTCCTGAGGATTCCGACTAGTAGCGAGGGCCTATGGTGTTTCTGTGGGGAGACTATTCAATCATAGATTAGAGTGAGAATAATGGAAAACAATATATATAAAAAATAGTGTAATAAGGCACTAAGTAAATACAAACAATAACCCTCCATATTATAAATAGTATCAACAGATATATAGAAGCAGACAATAACAATAAAACATTCAAGATGAATAACAAACATGAAGAAATCAAACTAAAATAGATACAAAAGATGATGATCATAATGTCATGTAACTATACAAAAGGAGTGCTTGGATAAAAATGGACACATGAATATAGAAAATTATATCCAGATAAATATGTACAATAATATTTTTACTACAAGCATCAAGATAATAAGCTCGATCTTCTCCTCCCATACTCAATCCAAGAAATGGTTACCAATAATCAGTAGCTAACCACTTCCCTTTATCTATACCTATAATCATGACGTGTGTTTGGGTTCAAAAGGTGGACCATTAATGTTTTTTTATATAATTATTAGGAAACCACTAATAGTGTCTAGATTAGCCTATCTCATACAATATAAAATGAACAATATTCCATTAATAATTAATGCAAGATAAAATTAAATAAATAAGTACATCGAACTGGGTTCCACTCGGGAAACTCAACCAACTGTATCTACACTATCCTAAACTAGGTGTATATGAGATGAGAAGTCTTAAACAAGTAATGTGGGAATAATAATGGTATATTAAGATGGACTATCTCCAAGATTGGGATTTAACATAGAGGACATGTCCCTAAATTCTAAATTTATATGTTTCATTTACTATTTATAACTTTAATCAAACATGGGTAGATGAACCCTAATACCATCAAAAGTGGTATTTTTGAGACCTTATGTATAACTATATGAGATCTCGTTATGACCAATTCCATTGGATTCTATATGAGGTGATCCATGAATGAAATCCCATGTGTCACTCTAATAATGGTGTGATAACATCATGAACTAACATATTATTCCCTTACCAGTATCACATGTAGGGCACAAGTCTTTCTCACGAAATGGTACAATAATATCCCCACTGAGACCATCTATAGGGTATCCCCTATGGTAATAGTGTCACTCCTTTAGAGATAAAAGTAAACACATGGTGAGCCCATCCTAGACATAGCTAGTGTATCCCCCAACATGTTTACAAATCATTAATAATTCAAAAAAAAAATGATGAGCCCATCCAGGGAGTTCCTTAAGTAGAAAAACCTTTTATCACCCTCATATCTAAGGTGAAGGAATGATTTTTATTATAAGTTCATGAAATTTTACTTGTAAACAATTCTTAACAAGATTATCATATAGGACAAGGTGTTTAATTAAGAAAACCATTTCAAGCATAAGGTATAGGACCTAACTCATGAATCATCATTAAAATAAACATAAGTAAATAACATAAGACATTAATTATATGAAAATACACCTCAAGGGGTGCTTATATAATTTAGAATAAATGTAAAAGGCCTCTAATGTATAACACAACCATTGGTGTGGTTTATGTCAAGAAAATCAACTTGATGTTGATTCACCACTAGTTAGGTTCATAACGGGCATGGAAAACAAATCAATTAAATTTATTTAGAAAATAAAAAGAATATATGGGAAGGGTATGACATGTGGAACAATATAAAATGTTATATAAGAGATTAAACTAATGTAAATGAACATATCAACCTAAATTAGGTTCGTAGTGCATATGTCTTCTAGCCTCAACCTCAGAATCGATCTAGAATGAGAATTATCAGAGAAATTTAAAAATAACATGGAAATGGGAAAATGTGCATAAAAAAAGGGAAACAGAAGAGAAGAGTGATGAATAACTACAGGATGGGATGTTTTGAGCTTTACTCATGCTTTATGATGGATTTAATGGAGAATAAAATAAATGATAGACAAGGGAGTAACCAAGATCCCTTGATTGAGAGGAGGAAGCTATGATGTGAGGAAGTAAGAGGTGTTAACCAATAGAAATGTGCGGGATAAGAGAGGGGAGATTTATAAAAATATTCATGGAAATTTCTTAAAAACATTCATATAGGTAGGGGTGCATGGTTTGGCTACACAATTGGCCAAACCGGGTGGTAACTGTCTGCCATGACACTATCCAATCTTTAACCTGCATAGAATAGGTGAATCGTTTTTATAATAATGCACAATACTAGTGGGATCCATTTTCAAAAATGATAGGACCCCTTTCATGGGTCTGTGATTAGGGTCGTACAATTCCAGAAAATCATGTTCCCCCTTACTCCCCTCAACGAGACTCCTTCACCGTTAAGGAAACCATGTAGGCTAAGCGGCATGATTTCCTCTAACCATGAAATCCAATATGTTCTTCGTAGAACTAGGGAAGCAGGATCCAAAAAATCCACACAAAACATCATGAACTCCATGAATCCATTAAGAAAAGTTAAAATGTCCACACTAAAGAGTTAAAATAAACAATTTGTACTTTCTAAAGAAGTCGGGTCATTACAACCTCTACTCTTTAAAGAAACTTGTCCCAATGTTTTCATTCTGAGGGTAAGGTGTTATCATTAGAGAATTTTTCTTTCCATTATACATGTATATTGGATTCTCACTCCTCTTTATCATCCTATACATATCCATATATCTATAGCACCGTAAATAAAGGAACTAACTAGCCTCAGAGAGCCTTTGTGATCTGGTCAATGATAAGTATCAGATTCTCCTCAAAGGACACATCCAACTCTATATCTGTGTGCTTAAGGTCAAATGAATGTGATTGGTTAATATTATAATGTTGAAGTTGGGATATGCAGAAGATGTTGTGTATTCCATGATACCTCAGAGGAAACTATAACTTATAGGCAACCGACCCGACTCTCTCCACTATCTCAAAAGGATCGATATAATGAGGATATAAAATGCCCTATATCCACATTAGTCTATGACTAAATTTAGGTGATTCATGATGAAAGACCAAATATACAACTTCAAACACTAGAGGTCAATGAAAAAGACTGGTATAATACTTCTTCTTGGAATGAGATGTATCCATACACTTCTGAATCAGATTAAATTTGTCTGATGTCTATTAAAGTAGACACAGACCTAGTAGATATTCTTAACATTATATAACTAGTATAGAGGGGATTGACCTTACCTACTGTAAATATCTTCATTTGGATCCATCTAAATCTTTTCCCAAAATCTTTTTTTATAGGAAAAATAAAAATGTGAGATACACCTTTTCCATGATCCTCCAAAATCAATGATACATCCCCAAAGAATATAATATAACACCCATATCATCCACTTAGACTATCCATCAATCAGAGGGTGATATGATGTACTCAAGATAACCTATGAATCTAGTTCTTTCTAAAACCCATTCCATAAGTGTGATGTAAACCAGGAGTCTCTGTCTGAAGTTATTAAACATAGAACACAATGAAGGCACCAAATATAACGAATATAAGGCTTTCTAATCCCATCAACTGAAAAGATTTCCCAGATCAGAATAAAGTGTAATACCTTGGATAACTGATTGATGATAACCCATACTACATCACTTCCTTAAGGAGATATCATAAATCCTATAAAAAAATTCATGGCTACGTCACTCCATTTACACTTAGGAATATATAAATGCAGTAAAAGTCTAGCAAGTCGATAGTGCTCAGCCTTCACCTACTGATAGGTGGAGTAGCAAGTGATAAATCCTTATATCTGCCTCTTTGTACCCAGCCTCCAAAACTGATGCTGTACATCTTAGTACATCTTGGAAAGACCATGATGAACTTCCCAAACTAAGGCATCAGATTATCACATCAACTCTTCTCTTATATTAGAATGAACCCATACATGGTCACAATAGATTAGGGTGTCATTACCATTAACAACCCAACCATAAGGTGGATTCTCAACTGATATACTCTCCTTTAGGATGAGGAAATCAGAATCAGATAACTACCTCATCTAGGCTCTCTCTAGAAGGGAGGATGTCACTTCCAGAACATCCAAATATATTTTCTTGTGATATTCCTAATCCTCTATAAAAATATCATAAAATTGACCTGCCAACTTCCACTCATTGCTTTCCTCCTTAATGGATTGTGTCTAAGACTTTAGATCAAGGTTTCTTCTATGGAATTACCCTTTCCAAGTGTACAAGAAATCTCAATTTTTATGTTTTGTAAGTACTCTACCCAACCGTGCTACCAAAGATTAATGTATTATTGCATGGATATATATTTGAGAATTTTTTGATCTATGTAAATAATTAAAATATCACCCAATAAATAACGCCTCTAATAACATAAGGCAAGAACAATGGATTGTTGTTCTAGATCGTGAATAGGGTAATTCTGCTCATGAGGTCTCAGCTAGAAGGACCCGTACACTACAACCTGATCACCCTGCATCAGAATTGTTCCCAACCTGATCCATGAAGCAACATAGTAAAAAGAATATCCATTTCACATATTTGGTAGAATTAGAATTGGTGCTGAATGCAGTCTCCCCTTTAACTTATGATAACATTTCTCACAAGCTTTAGTCTTATTAAATTTCACACCCTTCTTGGTCAAGACCATAAGTGGATCTTCTAGGTCAGAGAAATCATGGATGAATTACCCATAATAGACAACCATCCCTAATAAACATCACATGCCAAACACATTATTAGGATGATCCTTAGAAAACATGGCACTCACCTTCTATGGGTCAACAGATATGCCTGCCTTAGATATGATATGAACCAGGAAGTGACACTTGTTGATCCAAAAGTTATATTTACTGAGCTTCGAACATATATGGTTATATCTTAGTGTATTCAGTATGATCTCAATATAGTTGTCAAGGTCACATCTGGTGTGATAATGAACTAAGATTATGTCTAAGAAGACTACAATAAATGAATCAAGGTATGGGTGGAAAAATCAATTCATGAGATCCCTAAAGACTACCAGTGCATTCATAAGGATGACATGCATAAACTAATACTAATAAAATACATAACAACTACAGAATTCCATACATGGAATTTATGATTTACTCACATACACCTGATTATAGCTTGAGCTCAAATAAATCTTAGAGGAATGCGTTGATCCTCATAGCTAGTTGAAGAGGTCTTCTATAAGAGGTAGTGGATACTATTTATTCACTGTAAGTTGGTTCAGTCAGTTTCAATACATGAAAAATCTTAGGGTACTATCCACCTTCTGGGTGAAAAGGATAGGTGAACCCCAAGGGGATTTGATCGGTCAGATAAAACCTTTTCCCTCAAAAATATTTAAGCTACTTCTTATGTTCTTGGGGATCTGTATGTGACACCCTATATATGGGATTGTTATTGGTGCCCCACCTGGAACTAGCTTGATGGTGAAATCTCTATCTCTCTCAATATCTAAGATATATAAATCATTAGGGAAGGTTTCCATGAAATGATCCATAAAAATAGTGAATTCTCCAAGTTTCATTCCCTGATGGATCATAAAGAGACTCTCCATCTAGGTTGTCACCCTGCTAAGAACCTGACACTGAAGTCATGCTCAGCTAGCATGGATATCCAATTAGACCTTATGAATATATTTGTTTTAATTAGTTGATGTGAATGAAACCCCTTGAAAATAGAAATCCACCTGGTATTGGTAAGGTATGTTCCATTCCATACCAAGAATTTCATTGAAGCTAATCTTCTTGAGGATGAGGAAATCTCACATGAAATAGTACCCAACTATCTCTAGGTACCACTCCCTTTACTAGAGTATACTCTTTTATTAATCCCTTAGCATTGTGTCAAGAGTGACCATGCCATAGTAGTAATCAATTACTAGGTCCATAATTTCTATAGTTGAAGTAGATAGAAAATAGGGTGATACACCTCTATCAAATAGGTAAGAAACTAGAGCTGATGATACCAGAAATGTATGTCTAATCGTATATGGCCCTGAACACTACTCATTAGGTATAAGATGCACTTTATAGATACGGACCGAACTTCGCCCCTGAGATGCAACCTAACTAGCCTGAGTAGGCCCACTATTCTGGAGATGAACATATGAGGCATGAGTACCTCGACCACAATTGCCCCCTCAACCTGATCAGCTAGTAGAATACCAACTACCATCCTGACATAGAGTTGTTGATCCTATACATGAAATTGGTTCTAGCATGGATCCACATTCCCATGGAAATGGGGGAAAGTATTAAATGAAATGATGGAGTTATCCTATATTTAAATATTATCGATAGTTTATTGGGTTCCTCGTACACTGAGGATTATTATGGAACTCTCTATAATACTAGTGACACGCCACATATTTTTCAGTGTGTGCCACTGGATAGTACGCCCCCCATGTGCACCCTCAAAATGATATTTTACTCTACTAGATAAACCACTTCAATTATTGGAAGATAAACTGACCTGACTCACATGGTTAGACTTCATTAGGTTTCAATCTACAATGAGGTCATGGTTCAATATTTATGAAATAGTGGCCAGCCAAAAAAATTTCACCCATGAGAAGATGGTGTACAAAATCACATCCTCAAATATCCTTTCAGTTTTCAACTCATCACTAGTTAGTGTCGACACAAAACACTATAATATGATGAAGAGGGATGAAAATTTCATCACTACAATTTCACCTTGATGATGGTTCATGAACTCATTAGAGTGGTCTATTATCAAGGACTATGGAAAGAAGTAGTTAAAGAAGGTGTTCTTGAAGTCTGCCTAGACCATCCCTTGATGTTGACAATTCTAAGTGAGAAAATACCATCAATGCTTAGTAGATTCATGTAGAATATAGGTGGTGAGCTCAACCCTTCGATATGGAGGTGTCACAATATGATCAAAGATATAGATCATGGCTTTCATATAAGACTCAATAGCTTGATGTCCTACACCCCCCCAAGAAGGTGGGAGGATACTGCTACAAAAACTCAAAAGTCAACTCTTCCATGATAGGGGACGGTCAGGGAGAACCCTATGCAGACTGTATAAAACAGTTTATGTTTTTATATAACTGAGCATCAATTACCAGTTGAATATTTACAATTGGTTCCTCAGGTTCTACTATAGGAGGCCTCACTGGAAGATCAAGGACCACCACCACTAGAGTATGCTCACATACACTTTCTTGGTGTATGACATAAAGAATACGTGATTTCATAACTCTAAAATTTCCATGTTCACTCCTTAGACTATATTTGTAATAGATAGGGAAAAAAGATAAATGAAGGAATATCAACGACCCTTCCTATAAGAAAAACACAACCCTTATCTTACTCCAAGTTCCACATATATTTGATAAGGAAAAGGTTTCAGAAGGGCAAAGATACCCAACCTACATCCCACTACTAAGGTCGGGTCATGGTCAAGGTCTCATATAACACAATAGTGGTTTCAATATATGGAGTCTCAAATGAATTATATAGAGGAAAAAACCCAGAACATTGCATTTGGAACTTTCATCTAGAGGTAAATTTTTAATTTTTATGCTTTGATTTATTTAAGTTAATTCATATTTATCTAGGTATGTACACCATATCCCAATTAATTGTGTTACTAATTCTGAATTTATGAGGCCCATACACTCATAAACTGAAATGAGCCAGTTAAGTAACTAAAACTTAGCCTAAAAATTTGGTATCTAGATATAATAGGTCATGTATAGTTATTTGATTAATTTTATTTGATTTCAAATTTATGAGTACTCTCCCATTAAATTTACTTTTACTTTTTCAATTAAAAAACTAAAGTGGAATAAGTTCTTAATTAAGGATTCATCAGAAATATTTTTGGGAAAACACCATTTAGGTTAATGATGGTAATTTAATAGAACCAATTATGTCATACTATAAAAAACTAGCATAATAAAAGGAATAATAATAAAAAAAATTCAATACTTGAAATGCATGCATAAATATAGATATGGCATGGAATAATTCATGGAATGTAATTACTATGGTGCTTTTTATGATTCATGAATTATACGTCCTCATCTCATTAGTCCAAGGTAAATAAATCCATTATAAAAACATCAATTAAAATAATGGTTAAAAAAGTGAATTACCTAATGGTAAAATCTTATAAACTATAACAACACAACCAACAGAAGTATCAACCCAACCTAGGAAATTTGGGTTTCCCCTATTCATGGGTTAGATACTCACAAGAATAAGATCATTACCAAATTCAAATTGTTCATAGTCTTCTATATAACCCAAACATTAAGGAAAAAAGAAAAAATTTCTTTAACACCACTTTATTGCATCCCACCCTGGAAGACACTTGGAAGTACCCCAACATAGTGGTCAGAAGACCTCAAGCATGCCTCCCCATTGGATAAAGGCTATCGACTAAAACTAATGGACTATGGTGTCTTTGTGTGGAGACTATTACCAATATATCAGAGTGATCATAGTGAAAAAATAAAAAATAATGGAATAAGACACTAATTTAATAGGACCAGTAAACCGTTGTAATGGAAATAGTATCAACAGACAGATAATAAAATATGATAATAATAAAACAATCTAGATGAATAAACAACCATAGGTAGATAAATTGAAATAGATACAAAATATGATGAACATGATTTCATGTAACTATACATAAAGGGTTCACAATGAATAGGGGATACATGCATAGACCACATTCTATCAAGATAAAAAAGGCAAAAAAGATATATACTACTAAAATCTTGGGAATTAGATCAATACTCTTATATTTTTCCCTATTATAGAAATGGTAATCAATCATCAGAAGTGGAATTCTTCCATTTATGTATACCTGTAATCATGAGTTCTTCTTGGGTTCCAAAGGAGGCCTTAGAAGTGTGTGAGATATACTCAGTAGTCCACAAAAAATTGTATCCATATCAATCTACGTCATTCAATATAAAAGTAACAGTGTTATACTAGTAATAAATTTGAGACATAATTAAATAAATAAGAACATCAGATGGGGTTCCCCTTGGAACACCTGTCCAACTCTACCTACTTTGGCCTAAGATAGGTGTGTCTTTGTAGATAATTACTACAAATATAATGTGGGGAGAAGAAAGGTATAATAATATGGACTATCCCCAAGCTTGGGGTTCTACTTGGAGTATATGTCCCTAAAATCTGAAATTATATTTTTTATTTTTTGTTTAAAACATTCCTCAAACATAAGAAAATTCACCCTGAGCCCAGTCAAGGAGGCCTATATAAGATTCCAAGTATCACTCTAGGGGATATTTATATGAACAATGAAATATGATTCTATCGTGGTGACCCAAAAATGAAAATCCAAGTGTCACTCTAGGTATGGTGTGATAACATCAAGAACTAACCTTCCAGTCTATCAATGGTATCACATGTATGTACATGAGTCTCTCTCATGACATGGTATAACCAGATGCCACTAATCCCATCCACATGGCATACCTTATGGAACCACTATCACTCATCTAGAGGTAATTTTAAATTCATGTAAATACTATCCTAGACATATCTAGTGTCACCCCCAGTGTGTTTATAACTCATTAAAAATTCTAACAAAAAGGCACAACGATCCCGTCCAAGGAGGCCCTTAAGTCATAAACCCTTGTATTGACCTGGGATCTAATGTGAATGAATGATTTGGATTATAATTTCCTGAAATTTTACAAGGAAAACATTATTAAAATTATTATAAAATTTACAAATGAATTAAATTAAGAAACCCATTTCAGTCAAAAGGAGTTGGGCCTAACTCATGGATCACTATTAAATTGAAATTAATTAATTAAATCAATTAATTAATTAGATGGAAACAACCCAAAAGGTATGTTTATAAAATTTAGAAATATAATTACCCAGTGATAACATATATTGACAATACATCACATTTTCATAATACTTAAAACATTACAAAAACAGATGCCCAGAACGGTATTAGTTTAGTGTCTTTGAAAATTTGGAACAAACAAAATTCTAAATCAGTGAAATATATTAATTTTTTCTAGAAAAGAACTACCCCATGAGTATTTATACACAAAAATATTTCTTCATAACCTGGGGAAGAGAAATATAAGAAATGGGTGAGATTAAATTATCAGTAAGGAAAAAAAATAAAATGTGTAATCATATCATGAAAATAAGGTTATGAGAATATAATCATGATCATTAGAAGATCATACCGATATCAAAAATAATAAACACGAATAATGGAATAAATATTTTCATTTAATAAGTCATGAATCATGAGGAAATAAATAACATGATCCATGAAATCATAATATAATAATAAGAAAATGAATTTTGGATGACACATAAGCATATAAAAACCCTTTGTTAAGGATACCTAAAAATACGATTATAACATTTTAGGCTTGGGATAATTACACATATACCTACTTCAGGCTTGAGATTATTTCTAGTATACCCTCTTTTTTCAGGAATGGGATGCACTCCCATGTACCCACTTGATTCGGTCTTCATATTTCCTCCCATAGACCCTCTTATATCGGGCATGGGATTACCTTTCATGTACCCTTCGAGATCATAAAACATTTATCATTACCCAATGAATTTGTGGGAGCTATAGGACCCCCACATATCATAATGAAATATTAAATTCATCTGCCACAAAATCATATATAATCATAAGATTACCCATGAAATGAAATGGACGTCATAAATATGTAATCATACCTTAACCTATGGGAAAATGTAATTGGTTTCATAATCATTTCATAAATGAATAACCCATGAAATAGAATAGGATTTCGTAACCATAAACTATTGAGAGAAAAATATGGATGAAAAAAATAAATCATTTCCCCAAAAAGGCATGAGTGAAACCAATAAATTTTATCTTATATGGGAAATAATTTTGACATATCTTCTAAAAACACTTCTTGAGGAAATTATCTTTTCTCCTTTGAAAAATAATTCTAAAAACACAAAACATTTTGAAAACCATTTTCATGAAAATAAAATTGAAAAATTATAAAGGAATAATTGAAAACATTTTGAAAGCCTTTTTTCCCTTGAGAACTTATATAGGAGCTTGAAAACCTTTTGATACTAATTTTTCCAAGAAAAATTATAAAATAATAATGAAAATTATTTTAAAAACACTTTCCTTGAAAAATACTTTGAAAACCTATAAAGAAAGACTGAAAATCATATGAAAACTATTTCCTTTAGAATTTAATTTAAAATTTTTTTATTAAAAATTAACCTTTTAAACATGCAAAGGAATCTTCAAAGAAATTATGGTGGGTAAATTTTTACATGTCATATAAGGTAAAAAGTACATTCATCTTGCACGGTAAAAAGGCTATAAAAAAGACTTGTTCAGAAATCGAAAAGAAGATTACTTAGAAAAAATAGGTAAAAGAAAATAATGGTAAAAATTTATTTTAATTATCATAGAATATTAGTTGAATTTTCATGGACTCCCTTTTTAGAAATCATGGTTTTGAAAGAACACAGATTTCCGAATGAAGAGAGAGGTAAGGTTATATTTTATTAAAAACATTTTCTTAATCATTTTAAGTACCAAAGAGTAAAAACATGTTAATAATATGTGAATAAATAAATAAAAACTATAAGTTATGAAAATTAATTAGTGTTATTGAATGATGGATAATAATATTTCATTAATGAAAATGTGATCACAAACAATCTTGATAAATAGTGAGATTGTTTTAATAAACTCTTACCACATGGAATCTTTAAATCTTAATCCGCATGTAGGTAAATGAAATTAATTAGAGCTTTAAAAGATCATTAAAATAATAAGAATCATTTTCTAAAATTTCAAAGTCATTTTATACACCTCATATATAAATATAGTTGTATAACATGGAATGTTTCTCAATGAAGTCAATTAATTGAGAAAAAATTACTTTATTGGTTTGGTAAATTTGGAAACACAAACCCCATGGTAGAAATATTATAAAATGGATATGTAAATACCAATATATTTAAGTATAAAAATCATATAATACATTCATGTTTAGTATATACACCAAAAAAAGAATTGAGTGAGGAGTAAGTCATGTATCTCATGGAAATATAGAGTGAGATGAGATTCCCTTACCTTGTGTCTTGACTCTCGTCACACTCATTCAAAACTCATATATAATAAATTTATGTTTATTATAAATATTTTATAGAACCATATTATTATATATAATACCATATATGGTTTTATTAAGACTTGATATTACCCTCTTGTTAACAATTTCATGTTTAGGTTACACTTAGGGTAACATTCCCTTTATTTTTCTCTTGTGTATTAATTTTTTATATATTTTGTCCTTATAATTGTATCATGATTTCCAAAATTTAAACAAGGATATAAATATAATTTTTATTCATAATATGTTTATTATAAAAATATATAAAATATATAATTATGAAATGGAATACACCATTCATGGAGATAGTAGGTCGTACGTACGCAGGAATGTTATTTCCATTTTATTATTATATTAAAATAAAGAGAGTAAATCACATATATTTATATATATATATAATAGAATTAAAGTATAATTATTATTTATTATATTTCATATAGGTTCAGTGAACATATTTATAGTACATTCCATGTATTGTGTGAATGAGTCACATCACCTTGAGTGGGAAATAGTCCACAGTTCCTCAAACCGAATTATCGTATTTACACCAGATGAAAGGAATAAGGGTATGTGATAAATAAAAATTATAAAAGAATAAATAAATTATAAATATCAAATATATTGTATATAAATAGTGATTCCATCACAATTTCCACCATGATAGGTGGTAAAGTAAAAATGCACAATCATAATTTTGTGGGGTGGTACTTCATCATACACATAAACAATATATTTTTTACCAATTAGATGGATGTGTGTGTACTTTTTGGTAGAAATATTATCATAAAACATTCTAGTATATTTGAGATACATTTTTTTGTCATAAAATTATGACATAATGATATTTTATATAGTTGAGAAAGAAAGTAAAATAAATGATCTTGAAGAAGTATGCTACCTCTTATTCGGGTAACTTCTATTGGATTACACCAAATGGATTCCTTGGATTGGATTATGCCCAAATAGAGGCTTCGAGGATGAATTTAAAAAAATTTAGGATCTAATATTTTAGATAATTTTCCTAACTTAAGTGTCTTGAGAGGTGTGTGAATGTGGGAGGAGAGGAGGCATTTGTATAGTGGAGGAGGATTGGAATTCTTGTAAACTTTTGGAAAAGAGAAACCCCACCAACATTGTTGATTTAAAGTGGATCCAATAATGGTGTAATTAATTCAAATGGAGGATATGGTCTAAATATGGATATCCAATGAATTTTTTACAAGTTCTTATGTCAACTTATGCCTTAATTTTAGGGTTTAGTCCCTTGTTAAGCTTAATTTCATCTTAATCGTTGTAATTAATTTTAATTACCTTCACTAATATTTCTGGTAAAAACTGATTTATTATTATTAAAAAATATAAATTATTTGATTCCAAATATTTAATCCATTTTTTTAAATTTCAATCACTGAAGTGGCTGCAATTAATTTAAATTTAATCCCAGAGATAGGATGACAATGCAGGTTTTTAAATTAAAAAATATTCAATGTTTGATATGTGTTTATAACCAATTTAAATGTGAAATTAATTACAATTTTATAAATTGGATAAATTTATAAACATTTATCTAATGAAAATTTAAAATAAATTTTAAAAATAATTCAACCATATAAATAAATTAGATGAAAAAATAGTTTTGAATTAAATTTTAGTATTTTTGAATATTAGTTAAAAAATTATTCTTCCCATAAAAATACCAAAAATTCACTATAACCAATTTTTATATTTCAATTTAAAAATTAATAATTATTTTGATATATAAAATTTATAAAATTTCAAAAATTTATATTTAAAATAGGTTCTCCATTAAAAGGCGGTAAAAGTCCTTGATAAAAATATAGGTTTTTATGTGTAATATTGGGGTTGTTCTTTTAATTTGCCTATAGAATCTATTGGATGAATATAAAATATATTTGATTTAATATAATATATATATATATATATATATTATATTATTATAACTTACTAATTCTAATTAATTTAATTTGTTAGGATAAAACAAACTTTGTGAGAATAAAAATAGTTTTCTATAAAAATATTCCTCTTATATTAAATTGGTTCTTATATTCTTTGTAACTACTAAAATCATTTTATACTTTTTAAAATGGTATGTTTTCATATGTTTGTTAATATTATTCACATCCATTAACATGAAGACTAGATTATTTATTAATGTATTACATAATAATATTTAAATAACACATTTATTTTAAACTTAGTCTAACGTGTTACGCAATCCATTGAGGAAAGTCAGTCCTGCATGTATTGTAAGATAACCTCAGTGTTCCATGTACGAAATCTAACCACAATATTGTTTGTAGTTCACAATTAACATGGTATTAAGAAATCAAAATATAGCTATTTTTTATAAAAGATATATATTCAGTTTTGTGTGAAATGAAAAAAATATCAAATAGAATAAATTAATTCAAAAAAAATCCACAAAATCTCAAAGTGTTATATTCTACCCCCCTTAAAATGAATTTATCCCTAAAAATTTTTCTTGGGTATAAAATTTTTAATAAATGAATTTTCCTTTCATAAGAACCCTCTCACGAACCTGCCCGAGTCGACCTAGATCTGGTCACCCGAGCGGGCCTACGACATGGCTAGAATGGTGTTCCCAATCCCCAAAGACTGGAAACTAGGGTCAGGAATCATGTTAAAACTATTGGGAATGATTTTCCAAATAAAAAAAGATAAAAAAATTAAAATCAAACTAAACAATAAAAATAAACTCTCATAGAGGAAATAAATAAAAATTCTATAGGTACATCCATGTAACCTCGTAGGTCACCACCAAACACCGAACAGAGCAAGCTTCGAGAGTGATGTGAAGCTAAGAGAACTTCAAACTAAAAAGATAATGTTTGTGTGAGTGCCGAGATTCTCAATAGGAATTCCAAAAATAAACTACATCAGATGCCCCACCTCTAAAATGAAATCTTTTTTTTCTAATTTTAAAATATGATATATAAAAATATGGGTTTTCACTCTTTTATCAGAACTGGTAACACACTTTTACATTTTACGAAAACCCAATTTTTCATTTCATTTTTCTAAATCAATTACCAGATCATATAAGTCATTATAATGGATTCTTTTGAAACCCAATAGTAACAAAACATGTTCTTTAATATAAAAAAACAAAGTAAAAGTGTCATGAGATCAAATAGCCAAAGTTCCACGAAATTAAATAGTAACATACAAGTATGCAACCATGGTAATTTTTTAAACATCCTTAGAGTGATCCCTTGATGTACTAGGTTCAAAACAATATGCCAATGTACGGTGAAGCCCCTAAGTCAATAACCAACTAGCTATTATAACATAGCATCATGAGTGGCACAACCCTCCTAGGTTGTCTACAACTTTAGGAGGGTAATAACCCATGTAATCTAGGCTAGAAATCAACAATCACTCGATCAACTAAAATACTCCCAAAAAACCCATGGTAATATTATACTGTGTAAATAAGAGGCCCTTGCACGTGTGACTCAACTTACCTTCCGTCACTACACTTTCCTACCCAAAACACGGACATCCCCTATATGATAAACCATAAATATAAATCCTAGATCAGGGTTCCCACTAGATAGACACACACACACACACACAAATATGTACACTTCATATCGTCCAAGGTGCCAACTGGGTCGTCACATCATATAAACTTTTAAAAAATTTCACACAGCACTTCAAGTTACCAACCAGGTTTTCACACATTCAATGTGATATAAGGTGACAACCAATACTTTAATACTATCATTCCAATATAACATAAAAATATTCCTAAAAAAATTCACACTACAAATCCACTTCTGATTCTAGGCTAAAAACACACAACACCCTTAAAAAGTGCCAAACAGACCTTCATGTCATTGAATAGTCAAACCACGTGTCAAGGTTCTAGAAAAGTCATGTTTTAACCAAAAAATTTAACCAAAGACTTTTTGTTTCACAAAATTCACTTCGTTACTAGAAAACTTTTAATAAACTATTCTAAAACATCTTTGAAAACCTTTATAATTAAAAGCAATTTGTAAATGGGCTTTGATAAGTTATGAAAATTAAAGGAAAAGTAATCTCCAAGTGGTGCAATACATTCCACCAAACACATATACATATCTACATATATAAATATTACAAAAATATGTAAAAACACTTTTAAAAAAATGCATAGAAATCATGGAATTCAAATTAAATGCACAGGAAAAACGTACCAACCTCAAAAAGGAAGCAGACCAAGCTGAGACACTTTAGATCATGAATCTTTTGAAGAAAATTGGCCACACCAAGACACACATATATTCTCATATATATATATATACTTAATCAAATGTAAATATTCCCCACACTAGGAGGGAATACGTGAATGGAATATATATATATACATATATACATATGTACTAATGTATGTGTGTGTGCGCACCACCAAGGAGCCACCAAAGATATAATTAATTAACCTGGAGGTACCAACATCATTTATAAACCAATGAACCATTTTAGAGATATAGGTTTTAAGAGAACACCATTTTAAAAAGTTATCTTTATTTGAGGTCACATCCATGGACGTGATAATATCAAATAGACCACTGTAATATCCATGAAAACACTCAAAAACCATTTTCAAAAAACACCATTTTCATGAAAACCAAACCCAACACCTTAAATAATTTTAAAAACATAGAAAATACACTTAAACCCCATGGGGTTCATTCCAAAACAATTAAAAATGTTTGCCATGTTATCACATTAACAAACTATACACATAAAATCAAATTCACAACCCAACAAATTTTATGAAATATTTCTATGGGAAAACATCATCCAAATGACCCAATTGTTTAATCAACACACAACCTTAATTTTATCCAACATATATAATAAAGATACACATATGTATAAATACAAAAAATACATCAAATACTCTTTTTAGAAAATCCTACCATCGCAAAAACACCAACATAAGTAAACCAAAGCCTTTATAGATGTGAAAATTATGTATAAAAATTATTAAAACACGAAACCATGAAATAAATTGAAATATAAAGGAAAAACAATGGAAACAGCTACCTCCAAGGCATCAAAATGTGATGACGGTTCTGTGGAAGGAAGAACATACCCAAAAGACTAATCCACCCACCCTAGACAATGTTAAAAATCAAAATCACTATACCTAAAACCCTAGGGTTCTTCCAAATTGAAAAAACCCCCCAAAATCGAAAAGAAAATAAATAGTGGGGAAGAAGGTGAAACCGCCAGAGATAGAGATGGCTGGAAATGTCATTAGTGAGGGAGGAGGTCACCGCTGGAGAGAGGGGAAACAACGAGGAGGTTCACACTGTAGGGAGGGTGCACCACTATGAATTGGAGGCCAGAGTAGGGTCGGAGAAGGGGGTCGGGCCACCGTCAGAGGGAGGTGCGCATGGGGGTCAAACTATTCCAGTGTAAGGTGGAGCATGAGGGGGTGTCCGGGTTGGGTATGTTACGCACACATAGGCGAAACCAGGGGGAGGAGGGGTCATCCTCATTGTGGAAGGGAAAGACGGGGGGGGGGGGGGGGGGGTTAAGGTTTCTGCCTTTTTTAAAAAAAAAACCTAAAATAAAACTATACTAATAATAATAACTACAAAACTATAAGAATAATAATAATATTAATAATAATAATAGAACTAATAATAATAATAATAATAATTTTTATTTATAATAATAATAATAATTATTATTATTATTATAATAATCATTATTTTATTTTAATTAATATTTTTATCAACTAATTTTATTTTGTTTTATTGTTTATTGAAACTGAGTAGGCTGTACGGTTTAGTTGCGGGGTCTATGAGACTATGTGCGAACTATGCGTTGGCTAAAAGCTTACCGAGAGGTTTCAAAATCTAAAAATTTTACACTATACTAAACCCAAACCTCAACGGAAAAAATAAGAGACCAAGAAAAGAAATAAATAAAATAAGGTTCGAGATTGGGTGTGAAAATTATCCCTACCATAGACACTTTCTACCCCCATAAAATCACCATGCCAAAAGTTCCCTTAAATATGAGTCCATGCCTGAATAAAACCAGAAGAGACAAGGGGTTTTGGGTGACTATTAATTATCCATGTCACACCCGACTGATCTAGATGAAACCACAAAACAAAAAAAGGGGATAAACCAATGGTTGGGGGGGGGGGTTCTCCCCACCATAAAGACTCAACTAAAATGAAAACTTAAAAACCCAACAAAAAAACCTGGATGTAAATGATAAACCCACTAAGAAAGAAACCTAGAAAACTGGGACATCATAAACTAACACAATATCCCCACACTATTCTAACAACACCTTCACATAGTCAAGAACTAGGAAACTCTCATCCCAAACCAAACCAATTTCCCTATCATGAAAAAACAACACCATTATCAGAACTATGAAACTTTCCACATCATTCAAAAACCCTCAATTCTAGTGGAAACTTCTTAAAATAAACTCAAACCAAATAGAAAACTGAAAACATTATCCTTAAATTCCACAAAACATAAATATCTCTAAATGATCACAACATTAACACTCAAGGAAAATGAATGATTCAAAACTGTTACTTTTAAATAGGTACAATTGGTTTGACTATAATGGAACAAGTTTATCACACCTTTACAATGAACAATGAATTTATGATAGCAAGAAAATAGAAATGAAAAGTTTTTAAATGTTTCTGTACCAAAATGGGACATAGAACCTGGACCAAGGTTTCACATCCTCTAAAACTGTTGACTGCATTTGATCTTCACTCCAAGACCTGTAGATGGAGCTGTAACGGACGAACCATCTCCTTCCTTATAGTCAGGCACCAGCTTCCCCTAATCAGAACTCCTTACTGAAACAATTCTTTCTATAGAACATCCCCTGGTGACCTGAATGGACACAACGATGGAAATACTTCAGATGGGGGTGGTGAGATGTTTTGTAATGTCCGAATTGTCCATACTGATGGCACACCATAAAGCAGTCTAACGAAAAATATGTCAGAACCAACAAGGATAAATTATTATAGATAGGTTCCTCTAGCATGTCATGCTCTCCAGATGGGGAATCCTTCTGAAAGATGACCACCATTAACAACACTCCAATAAATGAACCCACTAAAAATGACTCATCCTCTAACCTCTCGAAATAGGTTTCACTAGAAGAGAGCACCTTTCCCAAAATCTATGGTTGAGAACTACAAATGAAATAAGGAACCATCTTTTCAAAGTAGACAGTATAGACTTCTACTAGCCGTTGGACCTACCGAACATTCCATGTTCATGTTCCCTCATGGCATGGGGAACAAGTGATTTAGTTTAAGGAGACATATATATCTGTGTGGAAGTGCGTGCGTGCGAGTGGTCTGCTGCTTGAGTTAGAAAGTACTGTCTTGGCCATTATTTGAGGAAGGATCTATATCTACCGAACTTTAAATTTAAGAATAATTTATATATTTCATTTCAAACCTGGTTTATATATTAATTATTGACATATAATTTTTAGTGAAATTGTTTTCCTTGAATTGGTGTGGTTTCTTTCTTTTAATGTATTGAAATAAATGGTTTGATTGCATTTTTCACATCAAGTGCTTGAAGAAATGGCCCGTTGGCCTTTATGAATGTGTTTTAGATTTAAAATGGTGAAATGGGTTTCTTAAATGAGTGTTTATGTGGATTTATGGTTTCAAAATTTGCATGTGTTGGTTCTTATAAAAATGGGTTAGTGTCGAATGGTTGGTCGATTCCCGTTTGGTACCTTTATCAAATAAGTTGCTTTGAAAAATCTCTTTGGGATGTACCTCTTTCCTTGTTGGATGTTGATGGGAATGAGTGGTCCTCCTATGATACATTCCTCATGTGTTGACGGTTGATGGAAAGAGGGGGAAAATCTATTGGAGTCATTCGAGGGTGACTTTTGTGTGAGTTTATTTTGTGTGATGCATGTATATGTGATAAATTTCTTGTTTAACATCATTGGATGACCCCATTTTTATTCTGAAAATGGGAACCTAGCATAGTGAGTGAATTTTTGGTGAATGATTATTGCAATATTTTAGATTACGCACTAGCTAGTGTCCCATAGCTGGGGGTTATTTTGTATAATTTCTATGGGATTGGGTCCCTCAGTCAGACCAAGTGGGGAGATGATCAAGCATTTGGGCGTTATGACCTCATCAGGTAGGTAATGACTTCGGGATGAGTCACATTTATAGTATGCTCTAGATTATTCACAATCTCCTAGGATTTCCAATATATTTCGACACTTAGTTATCTATGGTGGATGATTGAGGATAATTGTTTGCTTGATATCTCTTATTGGTTATTTTTCATCTCCCCGGTGTGATAATTGCCTTTGAATTCATGTGTGGTGCATCTATTTCCCAAAGAGGATAAAATTGTTTTCAAATGTTTTTATTAAAAGGGTTTTAATATATTTGACACTTCTCTATCCTACTTTATTTCAAAAGGTTAAATCTTTATTCATAGAAAAGAAATTAGTTTAAAATAAGAAGGAAAATGGACCATGATTTTCTTTAAAGGAAAAATGTGTGAAAAAATTATTTTATATATTGTAGTTCAAATGTGAAATTAATGATTCCTAATTTAAAGGAAGCTCATTAGGAATAGTTTTTAGGCAATCTTATTATGTTTAAATACTCACACCTATAGTTTATCATTGTTTTTAGCTGTCGGTGGTTCTTATTGCTTTGATTCGGTCACCGTAGAGAGATGTTGGTTTGAGGTTGGTGGTGACCCATGGGGTCACATGGAGGTATGTTCAATTTTATTTTTTCCCCTTTACAGGTTTTTATTTTCAATGTTCAGTTTTTATTTATTTATTTCTATTTTTATTTTATGGTATAAATCATTCCAATTTGTCTGTTTTGATGAATGTCACTAGTTTCCATCCCATGGGGATTGGGAATTCCCTTCAGATCATATCGCAGACTAACTTGAGTGATCGTTTCAGGGTCAACCTGGGTTTGTTTGGGAGAAACCCAGATCTTAGAAATGAATACTTAATCTTCCATTAGAAAAAATAATGTTGGAATCATGATGGTTACCCAAAGTAAAATATAACTTGGTTTACAGATAGGAGAACATATGTGGGAAGTGAAAATATGAACATGGAGGAAAAGTGAAAATATTATGGAGTGATTGAGGTCATCAATAACAAACAAGATATTTATTCATTAAATCTTTAACTAAAAGAATAAAAAAATCACACATTATCTAGGAAATCTCATAGGCCAATGATTGGCATGAAACCATTATCATCCATCGATCATGGGTTCAAGACCCGTGGCCTTGTCAGACTTGATGGGTTGTCACCCAACATACAAAATGTCCTTTTCTAAAAATAAATTAATATATTTTATAAAATAAATATTATATACATCCTGAAAATAAGTTTAATCACTAGATATCCTTTTAACTATGGTTTTTAGTAAAAAATCACTTCAAAAATACTTTATCCAAAGATTAACTTAAACTTTCCATAAACGGTTAACCTAATTACCCTTCCATAAGTTGAAAACAAAAAAATTTAGAAAGAAAGTAAAAAATAATCTTAACACTGATCCCCAATATATCATAAAAATAACATGGCTGTTACATTCCTAAAATGTGAAAACATTCATCATATTTTATCTTGAAATATAGTAACAACCTTTATTACCAAAAATAATTTTTGAAAACATGCATACGTCCTTATTACAATTGTTACTAGATATGTTCTTAAAATCCAAGAAGTTGTAAACTTCATCCATGATGACATAGAACACTTTTTCAACCAATCAATTATCAAATCCTGGGTAATCAGTGATAACCAATTTACTTTATCCAAATCAATCATTTCTTTATCTTAGTGAAACACAATTTTATCAACACATTGATCACATTAAGGGTTACCATACCTTAATTAAAATATCAATTTTATATGTCTTAATCACCATTAAACATATCGTTTTCAGTCCTTAATTAAAAATAATACTAAACATACTTATATATTTCATGATTCATAAAACATAATCCTTGAATTACTAAACACAAGTACTTCATTCATCCAAATTTATTCTTAAACCATTACCTAGGATTCATCAAGTTATTCATTAATACCTATTTCCTAGAATATGAAATATGAATCATGTCTTAAGTTTCCTCAACCTCAATCGAATTATTATTCTTTTGATTATTGTAAACAATACTTTATGAACATCACATACCTTTGCCATGTACTTTTAGGTCTCTTTATCTTCAGAAGTATAACCAATACACATACCACCTTCATGATTATTTTTATGAGATTTACACTTGGGAAATTTTTTTTCATAATTCCCATAATTTACACATATGAAACATTAAATGTTAACCAGGTTCATTCTAGTTCTCTCTATTGAATAAAACCAGAAATCATGGGGTGACAAACACATATCATAAAATAGAACCACATAATCACAAAAAATTAATTATATGATATCTAAATCATGAAATATACCTTTTAATTTATGAAACCTTAGGTTCATACTAGGTTTTTCATAGTTATCTTCTATTCAAATCCTTTATAATGGTTTGTGAAGAGTTTTCTAATTTATAAATAATATCCTCTATGAGTGTCAAACCATGTGTGAAGAAAAGCCCGATATTGTGTACCAGATTACCATGAGTAAGGCCTAGTAAATCTTGTCAGATTCGTTACCCCTAGGTAAATTTGTGTCAAATCCACATCCACTTATAGTATTAAGACAAGGATATATTTCCAGGAAACCAATCAGTCTATCCTTTACTAAAATTCTTGGACATTTTCCTATATTTTCCTTATTTTTAGACCTGTCATTCGAGTAATAACTATGGTTTTATCATCCTACTTTACAAAGGATAACTAAAACTTTACTAGTATTACAAATATAAAAACCAGATATTAACATACATAGACATCACATTAAATTTTCAATATACTTAAAACATTACAAAAATTAGATTCCCAAGGACTATATTTGTTTATTTCCAATGAAAACTTGGAACAAAAATTTTCTAACTCAGTGACATATCTTCAATTTCTCCCACATAGATCTTACCCCTTAGTATTTCTACTTAAAAATCATTATTCGTATCATGGGGAAGGGAAACATAAGGAACAGTTGAGCTCAAGTGCTCATTAAGGGAAACTAAAGTAAATTCATAAGCATGTGATGAACATAAGGTTAAAAGAACATGATCATGCTCATTATAAGATCATTTTCTACATATTAAAAATAATAAAAATGATTTATGGCATAAATATTTTTAGTTCATAAGATATGAATCATAAGGAATTAAATTACTTGATCTATGAAAGAATTATATATGAATAATACATAAAATTATGGCAGAATCATAATCATATAAAAACCCTATATCAAGGCCTCCTACCAAGACCTTTTTAGCATGTTAGGCATGGACTAATCACTTGTTTACTTTCTTCAGGCTTCATATTCCCTCTTGTGTACCCTCTTGTTTTGGGCTTGGGATGTCACCATGTATAGACTCTTGTTTCAAGCTTGATATTTCCTCCCATGAACCATATTCTTTCTGGCTTTGGACACCCTCTCTTGTACCCTTTGATCTCATAAAAGATATTTAATTATCTAGTGAAATGGAAAGAGATATAGGTCCCACCCGTCTCATAAATAAATCATACATTTATGTCCCACAAAATCTTAAATATCCATATCACAACCCTTGAAATGAAATTGGTGTCATAAACATGAAATAATACCTTATCCTATGAAAAAATAAATAGGATTCATTATCATTTCATCAAATCAAAACCCGTGAAAATAAGTGGGTTTCAAAGAAATATAACCTATAAAAGAGAAATGTATTTTATAAATATTAACCATTTAGAGAAAGAATATGAATGTAAACATTGTATCATTTTCATATAAAGGCATGAGTATCACCAAAGGATTTTATCATTATAGGAAATAATTTTGAAATATCTTTTAATAAATCATCATGAGGAAATTATACGTTCTCCTTTGAAAAATGATTCTTAAAATGTATAACCTTTGGAAAACCATTTTCATGAATATAAACATGAAAACTTATAAAGGAAGAATTATTACCATTTTTTAAAGACTTTTTTTCATTTGAAAAAATTTATAGGATCTCGAAAACATTTTGAAAAATGTTTTCCTTGAAAACATATAAAATATGCCTAAAAATATTTTGAAAACATATAAATAAATATTTATTTTTTAAAAAAATTTATTTGAAATTTTTTTTGAAATTTTTTTCTTTAAAAAAAACCTTTTAAACATGAAAAGTATGCTTCAATGAAATTATGGTGGGTAAATAGTCACATGAAATATGTGGTAAAAAAATACTCCTTTTACACAGTAAAAAGATTAGAAAAATGCATTATTTGTAAAGAGACAACATGATTCCTTTGAAAAAATTAGTAAAATACAAATCATGTAAATTTATATTTTAATGATCTTAGGATATTGGTATAAGATTATTATAATATCATTTTAGAAGGCATGGTTTTGAAATAACACATATTTTTGACTGATGAGAGTGGTAAGGTCATATTTTCCTAAAAACATTTTCTTAATTATATTTAGTTCCAAAGAGTGGAAAAATGGAACTAATACATGAAAATATCATGACTAACAATATGGGAGTAAAATTACTGAGTGTTCTTGAAATATGGATTATAATATTTCATTAATGAAAACATGATCATAAATAATCTCGACAAATGGTGAGTTTGTTTCAATAAACTCTTACCACATAGAAATATTGAATCATACTACACATGTAGGTAAATGAAATTACATTGAGATTTAAAATATATTTAAAAAGTGGTATTCATGTTATAACATTTCAAAGTCATTTTATACACCTCATATAAAAATATAGGTGTATAACATGGCATGTGTCTCAAAGAAGGAAAATTGTGACAAAATTACTTTACCAATTTGGATACTTTTGAAAGCTAAACCCCATGATAGAAATATCATAAAATATTAATGTAAATACACATATAATTAATTATAAGAGGCATATCAAACAATAATGGGTAATATATACACCAAAACAATAAGTGAGTGGGGAATAAGGCATTTATCTCACACAAATAAAGAGTGAGGGAAAATTCCATTACCTTGTGTCTTGACTCTCATCGCACATGTTAAGACTTCCTATATAATAAATTTATATTTATTAAAAAACTTTTACAGAACCATATTATTATATATAATTCAATATATTGTTTTATTATGACTTTATATCACCCACTGGTAATAATTTCCTGATGAGGTTACACTTTGGGTAATATTCACTTTGTTTTTATCTTGTGACTCAATTACTTATACCTTTGATCCTTATACATATGTCATGATTTCCATAATTTAAAACATGATATACATATAATTTATTTTCATTATTTTTTATTATAATATTATATAAAATATATATTTATGAAATGGAATACTCCATTCATTGAGATAGTAGGTCGTACATAGGTATGAACACAGTTTATGTTTTATTGTCGTATTGAAAAAAAATTAAATTAATTATTTGTATATATGTATATAATATCATTAAATTTGAATTATAGTTTCACATATATCATATAAGTTCACTAAACATATTCTTAATATATTCGATGTAGTGTGTGAACGAATCACATCGCTTTAAGGGGTGGTAGTGGACATTTCGCCAAATGAAATTATCATATTTTCACAAGATAGAAAGAATAAAGGTATGTTATAAATAATAATTATATAAATATAATATATGTTATATATAAATATATATTCCATCATAATATCCAACATGATAGGAAGTAAAAGAAAAATGAACAATCATCATTTCATGAGGCGGTAGTTCGCCCGACATGTAAACAATATGTTCATTACCCATTAGATGGAAGTGTGTGTAAGTGTAAGTAGAAACACTAGAATAACAACATACTTGTATTTTTAGGATATTGGTGTTTTTATACAATCATGAAATAAGTATATTTTATGGGGTTTATAAATAAAATAAAACAAAGGAACTTGAGGAAGGATGTGACCTCTTATTCGGGTAACTCATTTTGGTTGGGATAAAAGAGATTCCTTGGATGACTTTCATCCCAAAGGGAAGATTCAAGGAGTATGGGAGGTATGATTACGAGTTAAATGGGTATCTATTTTCCTAAAATAAGTGTATTTATATGTGTTTTTGAAGTTGGAGGAGTGGAGGCCTTTTAATAGTGGAGGAGTAGTGACATTCTTATAAATATTTTGAAAAGGGAAACACCACCGACATTTTTTTAATGAAATAAGATTAAATAATGTACCAAAGTTGGTAAAAGGGAGTATATGGTCACAATATTCCCATAAATATATTTTTGAAATGATTATAGGTTATATTAGGCCTTATGTTTAGGGTTTAGTCCCTTATTATGCTTAATTTCATCTAAATCATTGTAATTAATTTTAATCATGTTCAATAATATTTTTGGTAAAATCTTTGTTGATTGATTTATAAATTATAAATTATTATGATTATAAATATAGAATCAATTTTTCAAAAATATAATTACAGAAGTTATAGAAATTAATTTAAATTTAATCCCACATACGGGAAGAAAATGTAAGTTTTTAAAGTAAAAATATTTAAATGTTTGATATGCTTTTATAACCAATTTAAATGTGAAATTGATTAAAATGACCTAAATAGGAAAAATTTATAAAAAATTTACCTAACTAAATTTTAAAATAAATAAAAAATATAATTTAAACTTATAAATAAATTAGATGAAAAGTCATATCTGAGTTAAATATCAATATTTTTCACTATTCATTATAACAATGAAACATAGCATAAAAATACCAAAAATTCACTATAAACTAATTTTTATATTTATATTTCAAAAATAAATTTTATTTTGATATATATAATTTATAAAAGTTCAAACATTTATATTTAAAATAGGTTGTCCATTAAAAGGTGGTAAAAGTGACTAAATAAAAATATAGGTTTTTATGGGTAATACTGAGGTTGTTCTAATCTTATGAATATTAAATATATTGGATGAAAATAAAATATTTTTTTATTAAGTATAAAATATATATTATATTAATATCACCTAATAATTGTAATTAATTTAATTCATTACGATAAAATGGCTTTGTGATCATAAAAATAGGTTTCTATAAAAATATTCCCTTTATATTCAATCAGTTCTTATATTAATTGTATCTACTTAATTTGTTTTATACATGATTAACCCACATGTTTTTCTAAGTCAAATAACACTATTCATACCCTCTAACTTAATGTCTAGGTAATTTCATAATGTATTAAATAATAATATTTTAATAATATATTATTTTTTGGTAAAACTCGGTCTTGTGTGTTAGACAAGACATTGAGGGAAGTCAGTCTTGTGTGTAACATATGCTAACCTCAGTGTTACATGTAGAGAAATATAACCTTTTTATTATGTTTATTGCATGATTAACTTGGTATTTCATGGGCCAAAATTTGTTCATTAATATAAAAAAAGATATATTGGGTGTTGTTTCAATTTAAAAAAATATCAATGATATTGAATTAATTAGAAAAATATTAAAAAAATAGTCCAATGTTACAAAAAAAGGAGAAAAAAAGCCTCTAAGGTATAACAAACCCATTTAGGTATTTTTATTAATGGCGATCAACCATAGCGGTGATTCCCCACTAGCTAGGTTCAAAACAGGCATGAAAAAAAGTCAATTGAATCTATTTTAAATAAATTAGTGTTGTCCCCAGAAGGTTCTACCATGGGGCACAATGGTTAATGTTATAAAAGTTATGAAACCAAGGGAAAGGAACTAGACCACAAATATTAGGTTTAGAGTGCTTCCCTTATGCAGCATTAGCATTTGAATCAAGCTAGAATGAGAGTTATCATAGAAATCTAAAAATGAACTGAAAATGGGGCTAATTATCTTGTACCAAAATATTGAAAAATAGTTCAAGAGAAATAAAGAACATAAATAAGAGGATTGTATATAATGCCACAATATTTCCTACGGATATAATAGTAAATGAATTGATGAAGTATGAGTGAGAAACTAAGATCCCTAGCATGGGATAAGGAAGACCCCATGGGAGGAGGAAAGAGGTGATCAATACTATAAATGAGAGGGGGAAAAGAGGGTTGAGGTATAAAAAATGTTATGGTAATAACCATAAAATCAACCACATAGGTAGGGGTACATGGTTTGGCTATACTGTTGGACAAACCATGGGCTAATTGTGTGCTATGCCACTGCCCAAGGAGGACCCCGAATGGGCTAGGCACATGGTTTGGATAACCATATGTAGGCCCTATGGAGGCCACTAAAAAAAATGAAATCACCCCTTGAATAGGCGTGTTCCTATGTTTCATGGTAGTATATAACCGTGCGACCCCAACTCCCCTCTTCTATACTTCTTCACGATTAGGGAAACTGTGTGGGATGGACTTCACAATTTCTCCAAATCATGCGACCCAGTTTTTTCTTCCAAAAATCGAGGCTCTAGGATCTCAACAAGCCTTGTAAACCCTCATGACCACCATGAATCCATTAGAAACATTAAAAGACCATGAAAAAGAAATTTTAACCAAAAACTAATGACCCATACTTTTGAGAGAAGCCATACCATTACAATTTCTTCCCAAACTAAGGCTTCTAGGATAAATAGAATGAATTGAAGAAGTGATTTAGGAAGTTCATCGATTAACCAAAGAGATTTTAAGGTGTGAATAAGGAAGGATATGGTGTGTCCTTTTATAAGCGGGGTAGAGGACATGCTTGTTATTTTTGAAAATAATTGTATGATCCCATGTTTTCAGGTCACAGGGGTCCAACATAGACTAATATTGAATATTAGAGGTTTCACAGTCAAAATATGGTCATCTAGAAATTTTTATACAAGTTTATAGGTGATTTTTACCAATATATTTTTAGTTTAACCCACTCGGTAAACCCAGTTTACTACATTCACTATTGATTTTAGTAAAAAATTATGTTGGGATTAATAGAAATTAAAAATTATGATGATTCCAAATATGTAATTAATTTTTATAAATTCCATTTACATAAGTGGAAAAAATTAATTTAAAATTAACAACTCATACATGATGAGAATGTGGGTTTTTCAATAAAAAATGATTAAATTTTTTCAAAGATTTTATATAAAAATTCTATATGAAATGTATTCCAATTGCCTAAATTGTGATTATAGATGTATTATTGAACTAATGAAACATTAAACCCAATTTAAAATATAATTTATATTTATAAAAAAATTAAATGAAACAGAAGTTATTAATTAAAATTTAGTATTTTTCACTATTCCCCCCCAAAAGTAACTTTTTAGAAAAATAAAATAAAATTAACCCTAATATTATTTCTATAATATAAATTAAAAAATGTAATTTATTTTGTAAAATTAATTTTATAATTATTTTCAAAATTAATTTTATTATTTTTCAAAAGAGACATAAAAATTGGTTTTTTGAGAACATATTTTATTTTTCAAAATATATAAATACATTACCAAAAAATATGTATTTTATTTTAAATATGTTTTATTTATATAAAAATATCATAGTTGACATTTGAAAATTATTTTTTACTATTCATATTACTAATTTTAATGGATATTTTATAACTGTCACGACCCATCCTCAGGGCCCGTGTCGTGACTACGTCAAGCCCGCCTTCCATAGGCCAGGGGTTGGCGACTAGCACCAAAGGTGTAAATCCCGATAAAAAGGGAAGGCATTTCCTTTATATAAGTAAAAAAACACAACAAAGTATGCAAGTGAAGTAAGAACTAAGTAAAAATGGGTACAAAAGTAAGTGCTAAAAAGTAAATGGGCCAGTATAGAAACCCAACTGAAAGTACAGTACAACTGAGAAAGAAAGTACAATAGCAGTAAAGTAATGCGGCAACCACTGAGTCATCCTCTGGATATCCCACCTGAAGGGTGGGTACAGATGGCATCGTCAGATCCATGGGTTCGGTCGTCCACTCTGTGTACGTCCCGTCTAGTGGTCCACCTCCACAAGCCTCCAGCTCGATCAATGCTGTCTGTCGTCTGCATCCAACACAACATAGTGCAGGCATAGCCCGTGCAGAGGTGAGTATACGATACTCAGTAGGGACCTCGAGACCCCTGAAGGTCTCCCAAAATCCATGAAGGATAAACCACAGAGGAAAGAAACAATCCCGAAGAACCAACCAACCCTACTTAGGTATATGCCCAAACATATAACTAAGTTATCAATCTCAGTTCGACTCCAACTATCGAGCCCAAGCACAACCCATTCCACACCGGAAAGATAGTCAAACACATCAATGTTAATGATTGAAAGTCAAGACTCAGCTCATTCAGGTATACTACTTATGGAGAGGGGTGGAGATGATTAGATATAGCCTCCGAATCATCTCCTCTTCCAAACCAATGTAGGATCCAAGTACAGAAGTCATCGCTGCCGAACCCACGTAGGATCCAAGAACAGTAACCATCACTGCTGAACCCATGTAGGATCCAAGTACAGTTTCCATCACTTCCGAACCCATGGAGGATCCAAGTACAGTATTCCTCACTGCCGAACCCACATAGTATCCAAGTACCGTCTTCTTCATCATTGAATACATGGAGGATCCTTGCATGATAGTCATCGCAGTCGCAGCTAGCTCATGGGTTCCTGCACACAGCGTACTCGATTCCGGTAGGGTCCACTCCTTGAGTAAAGGGGTCGATACATCAACAGTAACGAATTCCAGATTTGATGTATCCCAGAGTTTTGACTCGTCAAAAGGCACTCAACGCGAGAGACTATATGTCAATCGGATGCCCAGTCTGAGAGATATTGGCCCAGTCATTTACCAAAGTTTTCAAAACTCACATAGAGTATCGGAAAAGAACCGCATCGTTGATAGGGTCCCCGTTCCGCAGATGGCGAGTTGATCGGACACGGTCTTTTAAATATTCACCTTTAAGTGAATACGGGCCCGAACCGTTAAGCCCAGTGGGACGACAGGACGGGTTAACCCAATATTGGAGGGTCCGACTCGGCAGGGGTGTCGGACCGGCCTGAAGAAATGAGCGGCCTGGCCCGAAGGGGGAGTGGCCTATCTAGAATGGGTTCGGCCCGGCATAAGGGGCAAAACCCGACCCGAGGGGATGCGGCCTGGCCTTGTAGAGCGCGGTCTGGTTCGGCTGGGCGCGGCCTGGCGGGGTGTGATTCGGTTGGGCGCAGCCCGGCTGGGCGCTGCCCCGCCGGCTTGGCCAGCTGGCCGAGCAGTCCGATGCGGGGGCGCGGACCCTCGGTTGCCCGACCGGCGGCGCCCTCCCAAATTGGCTGGCTGGAGCCGGACGACCTTCTATAGCAAGAGGCCTGCACAGGCAGGCCACTGGTTCTCCAACGCGGCGCCCTCCTGGCGTCGCGTCTCTGCTCTGCCTGGCCAGCCGACGGGCCGACCGGTCCTTCCACTGAAGCGGCCCACAATGTAGGTCGCGGTTCCTGCTGCAGCTCCGGTGTGAAGGCACCCACTTCCTCCACCGTGGCCTGCACTGGCTGTGGCTTTTCATTACGTGTGTGACGGTGGCCCTTGTGCCGCCGGTCTCTTCCACGTTCCGCCTCCGATCATCAATTCCATAAAATATAAACAAGATCAAACAGAGGGTCATCAAGCCATGTTCGTTCGGCTCGTGTCCTCCGCGTTAAGCGATAACAATAGGATGAGACAAACAAGGATGTTCAATGAAAAACAGAGCATAATTTTAATCCATTAAAATTGAACTTAATTCCCTACCTCGATAATTGACGTCGCACGTCGGGCGTCGCAGAAGACGTTGTCACGAGGAAAGGATTTTTAGGCGATGTCGGAGTGCGTCCAAGGAGGAAGTGGCGTCTCCTCACTTGTCGCTGAGCATAGAATGTATGGCGCATTGTTGTTCTCCATGGAACTAGCATTCTTTATCAAAGAAGTCATCGTTCTTCGTCGGAGGGTCAGTGTTCTTCATCAAAAACTCAAGATCTCTCCCCAACTTTTGTTCACAGAATGGAAGTCCCCCAAAATAAAATAATAAGCTACCCTATTATTTTATTTAACACAAGACATTTAAAATTCAAACATTCAAACCACTTCATTAATTAAATGTGTTGGAAATTAATTAAAGAGAGGGGGAGGAGGGGGTATATCTCATAAATGTGGGGAGACTTGTCAACATTAAACAAGGGTGTTTAATGGGGGGGGGGGTTAAGGGAGTTATTTGGGGAGTTTGAAGAGGGTTATGAGAGATGAAAGGTTGGGGCTCATGTGGGACCCACCTCTAATATATCCACACATGGGAGGTTGGGTGGTTGTGGGCCCCACTAACAACTTCCCATGGGAGGGTTTAACATCCAAAGTTATAAAATAAAATTGTTCCTACAATTTTATTTATTTTAAACTAGTTCCCCAAATAATAATTCTCATCCCGCTTAAAACGCAACTGTGGTAAAGGTCCCCTTAAGCAATTACCAGTGCTACGAGTTCATTGGTGCCCTCGTATTTCAATTATGAGCACTGATTCAATAGATAGAAAAAACGCACCTGTTTGTTTACTGAACGTACCCAATCTAAACTTCAGAAATTGATTCCGGCCACACTCGGCCTCAGAATCAAGTGTCGTCAGAAGACACAGACTCGTAAAAATCCAAAGTATTTAAGAAAAAAAATTCCCTTGAAATTTCCAGGTCTATAAATTACTCCCACCTCAGGGCATTGCATCCCCGTAAAGCTACTACATAAATTAGGGAAACAAATAAGGGTACTGTGCACACATATGAGCCTCTCGCTCCCATGTGCTCTCCTAGAGGTTCTCGTGCTGCCAACTAATGTGCACCCGAGGAATCGACCATCCAGGTAGGACCCACTCCCGTTGATCCTCGATCTCCACCAGGACCTCCGTGAATGTATCCCCTTCATCGATACCCAACTCCCCATGATCAATGATGTGCATTGGGTCATGCACATATCTCCTTAGATGAGATACGTGGAAGACTTCATGCACCTGGTGCAACTAAGGTGGAAGGGCCAGGCGGTAAGCCACCTTGCCTACCCTGCTGAGGACCTGGAATTGTCCGATGAAGCGCGGAGATAACTTTCCACCCCAGAAAAATCTATGTAATCCACAACGAGATGAGACCCATAAGAAGACGTGGTCTCCATCCTCGAACTCCATTGGTATCTGTCTCCTATAATCATAGGACTTCTATCTGCTCTGTGTAGTCCTCATCCGTTCCTGGATGATCTGCACCTTCTTTATCATAGCCTGAACCATCTCTGGTCCTACAAGTGCTGACTCCCCAGGGTCATTATAGCATAGAGGTGATCTGCAAGGTCAGTCGTACAGTGCCTCGTATAGTGCCATCCCGATAGTGGAGTGGTAGTTGTTGTTGTATGCAAACTCCACCAAGGGTAGGTGATCCTCCCAGCTGCGACCAAGGTCAAGGACACAAGAATGGAGCATTTCCTTGAGAGTCTGAATGGTCCTCTCCATATGGACATCCGCCTGAGGATTAAAGGCGGTGCTCAGGCATAGATGCGTCCCAAATGCCTCCTGAAATCCCTTCCAAATCCGAGAAGTAAAGAAGGAATCTCGATCGGAGAAGATAGATAATGGCACACCATGATGTCATATGATCTCCTGAATGTAGAGGTGTCCCAAGCTCTCTACTGAGACCTACTCTCTGATCGGTAGGAAGTGGGCCGACTTGGTGAGTCGGTCAATGATCACCCAGATAGAGTCGTGTCCCCTAGATGTACGTGGATGCCCCATAACAAAATCCATCAATATCCCGTCCCACTTCCACTCTGGAACCTCTAAGGGCTGTACCAAGCCTGCTGGTACCCAGTACTCCGCCTTCACTTGATAGAAAGTGAGGCATCGTGAAACGAACTCTGCTAAAACCATCTTCATACCCAGCCCCCAGTGATGTCGTATGAGATCCTAGTACATATTCACCACTCTTGGATGTACCGCTAGAGGGGAAGTGTGAAACTCCCTCATCACTTCCTCCTGTAGTGCAACTGGTACCATGGTACGTCCCCTGAAGAGGATGATGTTCTCTCCTCCTTCAGAAAATCATTCAGGCGCCTGCCCTGTGGAAATCTGAGCACGCCATGTCTCAAAGTCAACGTCCCCATGCCGTGGATATCCGACCCATCGACGTAGTGGAGTAGTGACTGTGAGGTACTATAGAAAGGTTGCCCCATCTCTATCCACGAAGGATATCTGCTAAGCAGATAACTCCTCTGCCGCCTCTCCACGTAGCTGAATTCTCGATCACCTTCTGAGAGCATCAGCCACAACGCTCCCCCTCCCAAGAGTATAGAATATCTCAATGTCATTGTCCAGGAGGAACTCGAGCCATCGCCGCTGTCTCAGGTTCATGTCCTTCTGCAAGAAAATTTACCTGAGACTGGTGGTCAGAGTAGACTGTAAAGCACTCGCCCATCAGATAGTGCCGCCACATCTTCAGGGCGAAGACCACTACTGCTAACTCTAGGTCATGGGTAGCGTAGTTTTGCTCGTGCTGCCTCAATTGTCGTGATCCATAGATGATCACTACCCACTCCTATATCAGGACACACTTGAGTCTGGTCCCCGATGCGTCGTAGTAAACCACGTACCCAACGCCCTCCTCCGGCAGCCTCAAGATGGGCGAAATGGTCAATCTCTGTCTTAGCTCCTGAAATCTCTGCTGGAATTTATCGGACCACACGAAGGGTTTTCTCTTCTTTGTCAAAGATGAAAGTGGTTCTGCAACTCTAGAGAAGTCTAGCACAAATATCCAATAGTACCTAGCCAGACCTAGGAAACTCTGTACCTCCTTCATGCTCCTCGTTGGCTCCCAAGAAAGTACTACCTCGATCTTCACAGGATCCACTGCATCTCCCGCCTCTGAGATGACGTTACCCAAGATGTGAACCACTCGAATCCAGAACTCTCACTTCGAGAGCTTACCATAAAGATGGTTCTCTTGAAGTTTGTCCAGTACAACCCGTAAGTGGTAGGTCTGCTCCTCCTCAGTAGTCGAGTAAATCAGTATGTCATTGATGAAGACTACTATAAAACGATCGAGGTAAGGCTGGAAGATCCTATTCATGAGACTCATGAATACTGCTAGTACGTTGGTTACACCAAAGGACATAACCAAGAATTCATATTGGCCATACCGACACCTAAAGGCCGTCTTCTGCATGTCCTCGTCTCGAACTCTGAGCTGATGATAGCCGGACCTGTGGTCTATCTTTGAGAACCATCTTTCTCCCTTGAGCTGATCAAAGTGGTCATCAATCCTTAGGAGTGGGTACTTGTTCTTTACAATCACCTGATTCAGGCGACGATAATCAAAACATAGTCGTAAGCTCCCATCTGCCTTCTTGGCGAATAAAATCGGAGAAACCCAGGGTGAAACACTGGTTCAAATGAATCCCTTTTCCTGTAAGTCCTCCAGTTGTACCCATAGCTCACAAAGATCGGTAGGATCCATCTGATATGCTGGAGTAGATATCGGTGATGTCCAGGGGTACAGGTCAATGTAGAAATCTACCTCTCTATGAGGTGGTAGTCCTTTAACATCTTCAGGAAAACATCCGCTTACTGATCCTCCACAACAAGAAAACTCAGACTCCACACATCAACTGCTCCTAGGATGAGACTAGACAACTGATGTGTGATTGGATTACCTCTCCTCAGCATAAGTCCATAATGCACTGCGAAGGATCCCTTCTCGCCGGTGAAGGTGAACCTGCTCCCATCTGTGCGGACACACCACACGTTGCACCTAAAACATTCGATCTGAGTATGGACTGTAGATAACCAATCCATACCCAAGATGATGTCGTAAGGCCTCGACACCACTATAAGAATATCCTAGCTGAATCTCTCACCTCCTAGAGTAAGCCTACACTACCGGTACCAGTGCGTAATCATCGAGTCTGCTCCTGTAGGTTTATCTAGTCGTAAGGATCGAGTCAACGACTCTTTCGGAATCTCCAAGCTCCGAACAAGGGAAGCAGTAATAAAATAATGACTCACTCCTGTGTCTATACGAATTGCAGCAATGGTGGAGTAGACGAAGATAGTACCTCAAATAATCTAAGGTGCACTATGGTCATAGGCCTCGACTAGCTGGAGCTGAGCCTACCCCTATCTGCTAGCTCCCTATGGCCGGGGTGATCCTCCTGGTGGTGGTGGTGGTTGAGCCTCGAAGCATGTTCCATGACCCGCTACTCAGCCAGCTCCTCTGCCTCGTCCGTCTGCTCCCTTAGGACTGCCACAGTCGATCCTTTGCCTCTGCCTGGGTGGTCCCTCAACTGTCTGCTGCTCGTCTGCATGGCGGGTCAGGCAGTCACGAGACATGTGGCCCTACTCACCACATGCATAGTACTGCTTTCCCCTTGTATGGATGGCTCTACTGCGTGTGCCCCGCACATTCGAACTAGTATCCTGAGGTCTTCCACCTGATGGCCTGGTCCGCTTAGAGCTCTGCGACATCTGTCTACTTCCAGCTGTAGAAGACTCTACTACGTGTCGCCCTGTGGTGGGTCTCACTGCTGGCATCAGCTCAACAAGAAAGCTCTCCACAAGAAGGGCTCTCACTAGTACACCTTCCTGCATCGGAATGCTGAGTAAGATCATCAAAACCATGATCTCATGCCTTAGTCCCTGCACAAAGGTTCGGGTATGGAAGAATGGGTCCCATACCATGTCTGTGGAGTAGCATGAGAGGTCGGTAAATCTCACCGAGTACTGGGCAACTGTCATGCTGCCCTTCCGCAACTATAGTAACTCCTGGTTGCGCACCGCACGAAGGGTGGCTGGAACAAACTCCGAGCGGAAGAGGCTCTTGAAGTCCGTCCAAAGTAGTGATTCCTCATCATGCACCTGGAGCATTAGGCTCCACCATCTACCTACTGCTGCGTGTAGTAAACTTGAGGTAAGGATCACCATAAGGTCTTCTGGTGTCCCTACCAATCTAAAGACTCTAACGATAACCTCTAGCCAATCCTTAGCTTCCTGAGGGTCCTTCTCTCTGCAGAACCTGGGCGGCCTCTGTCGCTGAAACTCATGGAACACACTCAGGCGGCGTGCACTCTCTGCTGCTGAGGCTCGTGGCATCAGTGGCTCAGCAGGTAGTGGTACCGTTGGAGCCTCCTTTGTAATGGGACCCTACACCAAGGCCTCGTCGCTCGGTGGGCTACCTTCTCACACGTAACATGGAACCCTGGCTGGCTGCCTTCGTGGGGCCATCCTGAAAAGAAACAGGTGCACCATGGTCAAACAGTATACCTGGTGAGATGACACAAAGTAATCACAAAGAAAACATTTGAAACACACATGCAATCAATGTTTTCAAGCACTGATTCGGAACTCTGAAGTAAAGGTCCTGGTGTGTGGATACGTCAGCCGCCACACCAACACTGGACTCACTATACTGAAAACCACACTCAATACTCTTATCACTATTTCTTCACAGAGAAGAAATTATCAGAGCCCTGAGTTCTGCGGTAGAACCGACTCCTATGATACCAATTTGTCATGACCCGTCCTCAGGGCCCGTTCCGTGACTACCCCCAGCCCACCTTCCATAGGCCAGGGGCTGGCGACTAGCACCAAAGGCGTAAATCCTAATAAAAAGGGAAGGAATTTCCTTTATAGAATTAAACAAACACAACAGAGTAATCCAATGAAGTTAGCACTATATAAAACTAATTACAAAAATAAGTGCTGAAAAGTAAATGGGACAGTATACAAACCCAACTAAAAGTATAGTACAACTGAGAAAGAAAGTACAACAGCAGTAAAGTAAAGAGGCCACCACTGAATTGTCCTCTGGATATCCCACCAGAAGGGTGGGTATAGATGGTCTCCTCATCTCCTCAGGTCTGGTCGTCCACTCCGTGTACGTCCCATCTAGTGGTCCACCTACAGGTACCATCTAGTCCCAAAATCCTCCACCTCGATCAGTGTTGTCCATCGTTTGCATCCAACACAACGTAGTGTGGGTATAGCCCATGCAGGGGTGTGTATACGATACTTAGAAGGGACCTCGAGACACCCGAAGGTCTCCCAGAATCCACGAAGGATAAACCACAAAGGAAAGAAACAATCTTGAAGAACCAAACAACCCTAATTAGGTATATGCCCATACATATACCTAAGTTATCAATCTCAGTTCGTCTCCAACTCTCGATCCCAAGCACAACCCATTCCACATAGGAAAGATAGTCAAACACATCAAAGATAATGATTGAAGTAAAGACTCAGCTCACTCAGGTATACCACTTATGAAGAGGGGTGGAGATGATTAGATGTAGCCTTTTAATCATCTCCTCTATCGAACCCACATAGGATCCAAGTACATAAGTCATCATTTCCCAACCCACGTAGGATCCAAGAACAGTAACCATCACTACCGAACCCATGTAGGATCCAAGTACAGTCATCATCACTGCCGAACCCACGGAGGATCCAAGTACAGTCGTCCTCACTGCCGAACCCACTTAGGATCCATGTACAGTCATCTTCATCATCAAACCCATGGAGGATCCTTGCACGGAAGCCATCGCAGTCGCAGCTTGCTCATGGGTTCCCTCACACAACGTACTCGATTCCGGGAGGGTCCGCTCCTCGAGAAAAGGGTTTGATACATCAACTGCCACGAAGTCCATATTTGATGTATCCCGGAGTTCTAACTCATAAAAAGGAACTCAACGCGACAGACGACATGGCAATCGGACGCCCGGTCTGAGAGTTATTGGATTTTTCGTTCGAGGGCCCTGGTTGGAAATATGCTCATTCCAAACCCGGTCGTTTACCAATGTTGTCCAAAACTCACGTAAAGTGTTTCAATAGAACCGCCTTGTTGATAGGGTCCTAGTTCTATGGATGGCGCGTCGATCGGATGCACGATCTTTGAAATATTCATCTTTAAGTGAATATGGTCCCAGACCATTTAGCCCAGTGGGCCTACAGGATGGGTTAACCCAGTTTTGGTGGGTCCGACCAGGCAGGGGTGTCGGATCGGCCTAAAGAAATGAGCGGCCTTGACCTAAGGGGCATGGCGTATCCTGAAGGGGTTTGGATCGGCCTGAAGGGGCATGACCCGACCCGAGGGGATGCGGCCCGGCCTGGTAGGACGTGACCCATCCTAGCCCGATGTGGTCTGATTCGGCAGTGCGCGGCCCGGCTGGGCGCTGCCCGCTGGTTCAGCCAGCTAGCCGAGCAGCTCAGCTCGGAGGCCGAGCGGTCTGTGGCGGGGGCAGGGCCTTGCGAATGCCCGAACCGGCAGTGCCCAGCGGCACCGCCCTCCCCAACCGGCCGGCTGGAGGTGGCCGACATTTTTTTGCAAGTGGCCCACATAGGTGGGTTGCAGGTTCTCTAGTGCAGCGCCCTCCTGGCGCCGCGACTTTTCTCTGCTCGGCCAGCCAACGGGACGGCCGGTCCTTCCGCCGAAGCGGCCCGCATTGCGGGTCGCGGTTCCTTCTGCACAGCCGGTGAGATGGCACTGTCTTGCTCCACCATGACCTGTGCTGGCCGCGGATTTTCATTGCGTGTGTGATGGAGACCCTTGCGCCGCCGAACTCTTCCACATTCCCCCTCCGATCGTTGATTCCATAAAATTTAAACAAGATCAAACAGATGGTCGTCGGGCCATGTTCGTTCAGACCCCTTCCTCCGCATTAAGAAATAACAATAGGGCGAGAAAAACAAGGATGTTCAACAACAAACAGAGCACAATTTTAATCCATTAAAATTTAACTTAATTCCATACCTCGATAACTGACGTTGCACATTAGGCATCACGGAAGACGGCGTCATGAGGAAAGGATTCGTAGGCGACATCGGAGTGCGCGTGAGGAGGAAGTGGCGTATCCTATCTTGTCGTGGAGAATAGAATGGATGGCACGTCGTCGTTCTTCGTGGAACCGGAGTTCTTCGTCGAAGAAGTCATCGTTCTTCATCTGAGGGTCGGTGTTCTTCGTCAAAAACTCAAGAGCTCTCCCCAAATATTCTTCACCCAATGACAGTCCCCCAAAATAAAATAATAAGCTACCCTATTATTTTATTTAACACAAGCCATTTAAAATTCAAACACTCAAACCACTTCATTAATTAAATGTGTTGGACATTAATTAAAGAGAGGGAGAGGAGGGGGAAGATCTCATAAAAGTTGGGAGAGTTGTCAACATTAAACAAGGGTGTTTAATGGGGGGGGGGTAAGGGAGTTATTTGCCGAGTTTAAAGAGGGTTATGGGAGATTAATGGTTGGGGCTCGTGTGGCCCCCACCTATCATATATCTACACATGGGAGGTTGGGTGTTTGTGGGCCCCAACAAAAACTTCCCATGGGAGGGTTTAACTTCCAAAGTAATAAAATAAAATTGTTCCAACAATATTATTTATTTTAAACTAATTCCCCAAATAATAATTCTCAATCCTCTTAAAACACAGCTGCGGTAAAGGTCCCCTTAAGTAATTACAGGTGCTGCGAGTTCATCGGTGCCCTCAGATTTCAATTCCAAGCACCGGTTCAAAAGATATAAAAACCCGTTCATTCGTTTACTGAATGCACCCGAGCTAAAATTTGGAAATTGATTCCTGGAACACCGGGACTCGGAATCAAGTTCCGTCAAAAGCCACAGACTTTTAAAAATCCAAAGTATTTAAGAAGAAAAATTTCCTTGAAATTTATGGGTATTTACAATAACAGGTGTGCTTAAATAACAATATTAATAAAATATCTTGGTTTTTTAAAACCACGTGAATCTTAGAATGAATGCTAAGACAATGTTTCATGTAGTGAAATCCTAAATTAGTGTCTCATGTAATGCAAGCCATTAATTAAATTTAGTCTATTCAAATTAATATTAATTCATAAAAAACTTGGGGTGTCCAATTCTAACCCCATTAAATGAATTTGTCCCTTGAAATTCATCGTTGCGATACAAAAAAAAATGAGTATACTTGTACCCAATAATATTCTAATGTTTTGACATTGCTTCCTCAAACTGGTGATTTTCCAAAAATCCTCAAACTGGTGATTTTCCAAAAAACATTGTCTAGGTGAGTGGTCATGTTTTGTAGAACTTTATTTGTATGATCTGGAATATCCACAAGTTGTTCCTCATAAGAATGATATTTTCCCAGTTTTATGACCTCCTTATTAAATACATGTGAAGGTTCAGGTGTGTACTACCACAAGAGAGATACATGGACCACATAATGGACTTGAGAGTGGTTCGGTTGAAGAACCAGTCAATAGGATACAGTCCTTATATGATCAATATTTTGAAAGGGACAAACCTTCTTAGGGATTATTTTCCCTTTATTGTTGAATCTCATAACCTTTTTCCATGGATAAATTATTTAAAATAAATTATCACGAAATTAAAATTCTAGATAATGATGGTGATTATAAGAATAACTCTTCTTCCATATCTATGCTTCCTTAATGTGTTACTGAATGGTTATAACATTCTCTTTCATTTCATCACCTATCTTAGTTCCCAATAGATTTATTTCCACTAGTTTATTCCAACATATTGGATGTCTACATTTATTTCCATAGATGGATTTGTAAGGATCTATATAAACTCTTGATTGAAAGCTATTGTTATGAGAAAACAAAACTAGAAAAAGGTTTTGATCCCAAACACAATTTCAACCCATAGAACATGAAATAAACATGTTCTATAGGGTTTGAATTGTTCTTTTAGACTAAGAATCTATCTGAGGATGATACATAGTGCTGAAACTCAACTCCATGTCATGAAATTGTTCAAGACTTCAACAGAACATCGAGGTAGACCTCTGATACCAACTAGACACAATGGAATGTTGTACTCCATGAAAACTTACCACTTCCATATTTTATATCCTGATAAGTTGATCCAGAGAGATTTCTTATATAATATTGAAGAAGTGTACACTCTTCATAAAATGATTGACTATAACCCACATAGCATTATTCCATTTATAATTTTTGGGGAGTCCATCGATAAAATTCATAGTGATGTTCTCCCATTTCCATTCTTGTATGGGAAATAGATGTAACTTCCCCATAGAGTTCTATATTTTATCCTTAACAAGCTAATATACAAGTATCGAAAATCTATGATATCTCTCTCTATTCCATTCTAACAAAAGTACTCTTTAAAATCCTTATACATATTCATAAATCCAAGATCAATAAAGAATAACGAACTATGATCTTACTCTAACAAATACTTCTTCAAATCTAGTATTCAAGGAATACATACATGGTTCCTAAACATTATCATTCCATCATGATCAAGGTTAAAATCAAGAACATTTATATCCTTCTTTTGCAGCTTCATATATTCCTTCTACGCCCCTTTAATCTTCATTTGGATAGATGGTAGAACATTCAATTGAGAATGATATTATTTCCCTACTCCTTTAATATTTCTAGATCAATATGGTGCAAATACAAAAATATTGGGTATTTTGTGATCTTTATTATGGATATGCAAGCATAATATTTTTAAATAAAAGTATCAAACACCTTGTTAAATTTCATAAAGTGGTAATTTATTGAGAAGTCGTAATCTATAATCAAATATAACCATATTCATTGGTGCATATCTGTTTATTCTAGAAATGGGAATGACCTTGTTTGTTTAAGGTTCAAACTTCTCAAATCGGTTTCTAACAGGTTTATTCGTAGAACCGGAAATATCCAATGATCTTATATCCATTTAGACATACTTTCCAAAGGTAGGTGCTCAATAGTTGTGGACTGATAAGGCTTAAGAATTTGCATTGGTCAAGTGTATGGGAGGTCAGGCTCATCAAACCTTTTTAATGGGAATTTTTGCCTACTTTGGGACTCTCTCATAGATTTAAGTTATGTTCACGAATCCTTATTAATTCACCATGTATGAAAATGATATTTCCTTTATATTTGGAAATCAATGATTGATATGTATAGTATTTAGAGAATCTTTTATATGTATTTGAGGTTCTTCATGGATGGAGAATCATCCATATGTATCAGAGATCCTAAGTCAATGGTATCCTTCAATACATTATATCGAAAATTCTTGGTCATTATAATGACCATACATGTTTTAAAGCCACTCAGTGGGGCACTCGATGTTTACTATCATTCAAAAGGACATGAATTATTTCAGAGTTGGGATCATACCCGCATATGGGCTACCTACGTATCCTTGTTAAATAGGAATCAGAACCCACATTGTTCGGGAATTAAAATATAGTTTAATGTCATATAGGATGGATGATAAATAATGGGTGATGGGTTTGAACCTTAAAAAGGATTCCTACGTACTCTACTTTTAAGGAAGAGACCAAAGTCCATGTAGGTCTATTAAAAAGTGTGGGGCTTATGTATGATTAATGACTCAAAGAGATGTGTCATGGTTACTTTTACACTCTAGGCTCACGTGAGTCAAGGTCAGTGTGAGAAACAAGAGGTATCAGTTAACATGAGGATTTATGCCATGATAGATGCAGTCACAAGGAATGATATGGGGATTATGCATGTGTTGCCGAAGTAGGTGAATACTAGGACTTAGATCTGGAAATAATCCCAGGAGTAGGGCCCATGAAGGTATTTTTGCTTTTGGGAGATTTGGAATTTTAACTCGGGACTTATTCCTAAAAAGGAATACCAAATTAAGAGGGAATTTCAATTTGGACTTACTCTTCAGAAGGAGGACCAAATCAAAAGAAAATAAGGTTGGGTCATACCTCTGAGAAGGAGGCCCAAAATTAAAGGAAATTATGATTGGGACTTACTTCTGAGAAGGAGGCCCAAATTAGGGGGGACATGGGGATTACTCCTAAAGAGAATGCCCATTAATAGGGTCAATAAAGGTATTTGTGCTTTATGGAGATTTAGATTCTTAATTTGGGGATTAATCTTATGGAGGATACCCAGATTAAGGGGGACTTTAGCTTATGATTGGGGCTTACTCAAGTGAAGGATTCCCAGGGTTAAGGGGACTTATGAGTGGGGCTTAATACTTAGAATGATGCCCAGATTAGGGAAATTGGGGATTACTCCTAATGAGGATGCCCAAATTAAAGATCTTCTCATCTTAAGGGATGAGGTTGAATGAAGGGAACCTCTAACCATAGTGATATAAAGTTATATAAATAACAAGGTTTTGGGAGATATTCCGCTGAACCCTTTTCATATAAGGAAACCAATAAAGAAACCATGCCATAACTGGATTTGAAGAAGGTTTTGAAGGCTAGATCTTGAAGAAGAGAGATGAATTTGAGGAAAGGAAGTGAATAGGCAGGAGGGGCACCCAAAAAGAGGTAGGCATGAAAGTCCTGTTTGGGTGCGCAAGTCCTGGTCTGGCACGCATGTCCGGGCCCCGCAGGTATACTTGTGCGACATGACTTCACATGGGAGATGAAGAACCTGTAGGGTAATACATGGGTGAGACTTGGCTCAAGCCCTTAGTATTGTCCCTAGATGCTTCCAGAAGGGCGGCACACAAGTTTCCATGAGAAGACAAGGCGTCACACAAGTGTCTTCATTTCCCTTAAGGGTTGGACACTTCGGCGCACACGTATTGATGAGTTCTAACACTTAGGCCTTATTCTTCCTCTATAGAGCTTCCATTCTAGGAAAATTATTACCTTAGAAGTGTTCGGAAGACTTCAGACAGAGAATTGGGGGACCAAAGATTGAATCTAAGTTTTGGATTTTTTTCGTCATCAAAATGGGGGGCCCAAAGGGGTATTTATAGGCCAACTGAGGTTCGGGCGAAATTTCATTTAGGGCACGCAGGTGACTTGTGCGCCCAATGCTGGCGTGCAGGTATACTTGCGCGCCTTAATGCCTTTGCAACATTTTTGATGAATCTTCCTTCTTCATTGCTTGAGGTACTCTTCTTAGTCAATCTTTGGACTCTGTGACGGAACAGAGCATCAAAAAAAGTCCCCCCCTCAGAGTTGGATCCGAAAAAGGAAAGAGGATTTGACTCTGAGGTAAAAGAGAAAACCAAGATCCAGCGGCGCACAGGTATGAGGTGCATAGGTTGAGGCGAACAAGATTTTGGATCACCTATAAATATAGGCGTCACTTCGCACAAATCATCCATCTTTCGAACACTTCTCACTCTCGTCGTGAAATTGAGCTCTCATCGCACTTGTGTCTTGGCTTTTTTCTCTTCCGCACTTCTGTTCATTGCGTCACGCTTCCTTAGTCTATTTTTGACTTATGCTCCAGTACTAGCGCGGTACAAATTGCGCGACCGGATTAGACTTGCGTGCCTTAATTCCTTATCCATTTTTTTGATTTCTTCACAAATTTAATGGAAAACTAACTTACATAAAATTTAATTATTCGATCTTTGTACAGATTCAATCGCTCCCAAAATAATTGAATTGGCTAATGAGTTGGCTAGCAAGCAGATTGATGAAATGATGAACATCATTGGCCATGATTACTATGATATCTGTGACAACACTCTCCCATATTTGTCCAAGTACTTAAATAAATATCATGTCAATTTCCCACAATGTATTTACTTGCCTTTATATGGCCATGGTCATCTGCAAGGAGTCAATGTTCCAGATCCCAAGAACTATCTCCTACATTCTTGGTTTCAAAATTAAACCGACTTTGCTTCAGCAAATGTCTCAGTTGTAGGATCATTTTTTAATGATGGAACAATGGAAAAGGCATAGATAAGGCATCATAGCCCTTGTGCACCAAATATGAAACCTCACAAACCTGAGCTGCAGCCGCATTGTTATCCTTGTATTTCGGTTATGATGTGCATTAAGAGTAGCAACAGCGGTGTAAACTTTCAAATTTTTCCTCCATGCCATTTCCTTGAAAATATGAAAATAGAAAATCCATGGGATGATATGTTTTTTGCCGCTAGTTGGTGGAGAGAAGACTATCATTTAGGGTGCGCAAGTGACCTGTGCACCTCATGTCTGGTACGTAAGTGACTTGCACGCCCAATGTTGGTGCGTAGGTATACTTGCGCGCCTTAATGCCTTTGCAATTTTTTTTATGAATCTTCCTTCTTCTTTGCTTGAGGTACTCTTCTTAGTAAATCTTTGGACTCTGTGATGGAACAGAGTGTCAACAATATCCAAATCATTATGTGTGAATATATACTTAAATATTTTTTGATCGGTATATATGTCAATGTTTTATTCATAAATATTATCCCTCCATATCATTAATGAAAAAATTACTCTGACTAACTCCAAATCATGAGTTGGGTAATTTTTCACATGAACCATCAATTGTCATGAGTCATAAGTTATAAATAGGTCATTTTTCATAATAGAACATCCCATTTCCTACTTGGATGCATCACTATATATTACAACCCATCACTACTATAGGCTAATTTAAGCATAGGTGCGATGAGTACCATTGTCTTGAGATCCTTGAAATTTTCCTCACATTTATCTATTCAGAGGAACTTGGATCCCTTCCTATTTAAATTGTTCATATTTTTAGATAGTCATAAATAATTATCAAAAAACCATTGACAATTTCTTGATAAACCAATAAAACTAAGAATCCCAGTCACTATTGTTGGTCTTTGACAACATTCAATAGCCTCCATCTTTGACGGATCTACTAACATACCATCTCATGAGATTATCAGACCCAAATTTGAAACCTTTTGTAGCCAAAAATCAAAAAAAAATTACATATATTTTATCTTTATTTAGGGTCTTTAGTATAATTCTCATTCGGTATTCATGCTATTCCTTACTCTTTGAGAAGATAAAAATATATTCTATAAATACTACCACAAATAGATCAAGGTAATCTATAAGACTATATTGATTAAATCCATAAAAGTAGCATGGAAATTAGTAAGATCAAATTAAATAAATATACATTCATAGTGTGCATAAAATTGTTTTAAATAAATATTGGGTATATCCTCCTTCTAAACCTCTAATTTATGATATTAATAATGATTTTCAATCTTGAAAAAGTGCTGAGATCTAAAAATTTGATCAAATAAGTAATCAATACATGGAAAATGATACTTTTTTTAGTTGGGATCTTGTTCAGCTCCAAATAATCAATCCAAAGACACATCTATTCATATTTCTATTTAATAAAAAGAACAGGTACACCTCAAGGTGACACACTTGGGTGAATGAATCTCTTTTCAATGTTTTTTCTAGAGTTTCTTATTTAATTTTTGAAGCACAATTGGGTCCATTCTATATAGATTCTTTGAAATTAGTGTGGAACTTGGTATGAGTTCTATCGAGAACTGATCTTCATGTTTTGGTAGAATAATATGAAAATCCTCTATAAAGTTATCAACAAATTCCCCAAAAACAGTCATATCATCGATGTTGAGTCTCTCCTCAACCATTTGAGATGAAAATACATTACAAATTGTAATTAAGACCCATTAAATGGATGTAATCTCCAACATATGTTCAGAATTATCATCACATTGATGGATGATCATATATCAATTTGAAATATCCAAAATTACTTCCCTTCCTCAACAATTTATGTGGTATTTATGAAGAGGAAGATAATCCATTCCTATGATGACAAAAAAAATCCACGAGAGGAATAATGAAAGTATGTTTAGGATACATATTCCCACAAATTTCAATAAGATATTAATCATAATCTTGAAATGTGATCATCTTACCCTTAGGGGTTTTTAATAACAATTATCTATCTAATTATTTGTATGTAATCTTGATAACCTTATAAAATTATTTATATTTGAATGAATGAGAAGATCTATAGTGAAATAATACATTATAAGCTTGAGAGTTGATTGTAAGTTTGTATTTTCCCTATCATTATCACACCCATCATCAAAAATAGTAACCACATGAGATTTCCCATTATCCTTTAGCTTAAGAGGTAACTGACATCGATCATTATCATTAACCATTATGTTTGGGAACTGGTAATAAAAATTACCATTATCCTTACATTTGAAGCACCGAAGTATGGTAGGTGAATTCCATGTGGCTTTCTCAATTCACATCCTTAGCTAACTTCTTCTCATCACTTTAGATATCAATTTACCAATGACCATACCTTCCAAAATTGAAATATTTAGTATTATAGTTAAAGAAATTTATACCATTCTTCTTCCCACACTTTGAGCATAGAGTAAATATTATCTTATTCTCTCTATGGTTTTTAAATTTTCCTTTGAAATCCATATTTATTTTCTTATAAAATCCTTGAGATTTATATGTAACTCCAACCTAAATTTTTACCTTGATATCATATCAAACAATATCTTCATATCTAATGAAGTCTTTTATGGATAAATAACTTAAAATACTTGAATTTAATCCATTGAATAATTGGTTATCCTTACTATCAGGTTGGATGATAATACCAGAAGTGTACCTCACAATTCTTGGGAAATTTGACTCATAGTTACCAAAAAATTTATTATAATTTTTATTTAGATCAAGGAACACCTTATCTATCGTTTTCCTAATTATAAAATGTTATGAATTATTAAAAAATAAGTTCTCTAACTTTTCCCAATCCATGAAGTCAATTTCATCCTGTTTCCTTATATTCTTGATAAAATTCCACTATTGATCTGATTTACCTTCCAGACGGTAGACATCCAAAATTAATTTTCCATGTTCTGTACACTAGAGAAAAAAAATAACTTTTCTTTGGTAATTATTCATTGTTCACTAACTAGTGGACTAGAAGAACCACTGAAAAAAGGTGGACGTTTTCTCATGAAGGAATCAATAGAATGTTGTTCCCTCATTCATTTTTTCTGATTTCCATTAGGATTTATATCTTGAGAATGTTGTGTGATCATAAAAATATGTTTTTTATTCCATATCCTCTAAAATTTGGATTCTCGAGAGGAGACTAAATTCATTTTCCATCACACTCAAATTTAACATGATTTATTTGGGATCCATACATTTAATAAAACTGAAAATCATTTTGTAAGAAAAAACAACTATAGAGGGGAACCATGTAATCATGAAAAATAACCTATATGATGGCTTAATCATTATAAATTCTTTCTAATATATGACATATTAGGTTTATTCAATGTTGTTCATAGTTTCCATATCTTTAAATCCTACATGATGGTTTTTAAATTTTTTTGAGTTTCCAAAGCATATCCCCTGGGAGAGTCAAAATGGGTGTGCATTAAGGCACATTATAATGTACCAATTCCTGAGGTATTCTAGCTTAATATAGTGTTTTCATAGTTACTACCACAGTGTACATATATTATATAACCACATCCACTTTTAGTATTGAAATAGTGATGTAATTTCTTGGAAATCACTCACTCCATCCTTTATCAAAATTCAAGGATATTTTTTATGCTTTGTATAATCCTTTGGCTTAACCTTAGACAAGTCCTCAGGGACCTCACTAATGTTTTACCATTCTAGTTTCCAATGGTTAACTAAAAAAATACTATCATACCAACTATAGAGACCTAGTCTTATCATACATAGATATTAAATCATTTTGGATGAATAATCATTATTTTACACAAACACATTCCTTAGGACCTAAATAGTTTAGTTCCTTTGGAATATTGGAAACAAAAAAATTGGTCCATAAGTGAGCTACATCCTCTCCCACTATGTTCTTCAAAAATAGAACCCTTCTTATCATATCAAATATAATACATATCTTCAAAACCTAGGCAAATAAAACATAATAAAGGGTGATCTCAAATGCTCAGTAAGGGTGAAAGGTGTATATAGGTAAGAATAACATGACTATAAGGCTATGATAACATGATCTCAACATTTCAAAAACCATACCCTTCATATCAATGATCATAATATTGAGTCATGGAAGAAATATTGGCAGTTCATAAGATATTAACCATAAGGGAATAAAATAACATTATCCATGAGAGCATAACATTGGTATAAGACATGTATTTTTCCGCATAAAAATATGTATATAGAATCATTTCAATATTAGTGAATAATAAATTCTAAGACCATCATAGTGGAAAAAATCCTTTACTGAACTAGGTTCACTCCCTATTCCAGGCCTCTCTTACTATACCAGGTTTACTCCCTATTCTAGCCCTGTCTTATTGAACCAAGTTTATTCCCCATTCTTGTACTATTTTACTAAACTGAGTTCACTCCCCATTCATTTACTATCAATTTAATGAGATATAAATATTTACCCAATTAATTATAGGGAAATATAGGTCCCACCCATCACATAATGAAAATCATATTTATGTTTTCCATAAGATCATAAACATTTATCATATCATAACACATGAGATGAAATGGGTATCATAAAGATTTCATCATATCATAATGTATGTAAAAGATAAATGTTTCATAATAATATAATAATTGAATAAACCACTAGAATAATTAGGGTTTCATAATAATTTCCTTATGATTTAATACATAGAAGAGAAACAGGTTTTAACACATCATTCTATGAAATCATAAAATAGTCAATGAAATAATATGATTGTTATAATAGTATCATATACCTATTAAGTAATATTTAACACCAATGTATGTCATCATTGATGAAAAAAATTTCTTCAAGATCATTTAAAGTATTTCTTTAGGAAAAAATGCTTTCCACATAAAAAACCATTGATTAATCATAATATTTTTTGAAAACATTAATCTTCGGAAATAACCTTGAAAAATAATAAATAGATTTTTTATATATAATGTAAAATATTTATTTTTAAAATTATCATTTATTCTTTGTAAAACAATTTTTTAAAAAAATTAAACCATTTTTTGAAATTATATTCATAAAACATGGTTTTGTATAATAAATAGTTTTCGTCCGAAAAGTAGTTTTTTCATAAAAACATTATTTGGAATTATTAAGTACATAAAGAGTGCAAAATGATGGGGAAAACATGTATAATTATTATAAACATAATCATAAGAAATCACGATAAGTGATGAGATTGTTACATGAAATTTGTTCAAGTTTGGTAACATTGATTCATAAGACCCATGAAGGAATAACATAAAATGAAACTTAAAATATCTATAGGATAAATAAATTCATGATATTAAATTACAATATGGTTTTATGTATACCTTATAAAATAATATAGATGCATAACATACCATACATCTCAAAGAAGAAAAATAGATACAAAAATCCATTACTGCATTGGTACCATTTGAACTTTAAACCCCATGAAAGAGAGATCATAAAATATACATATAAATAACAATAATTATTAGTAGAATAGTAATAAAATATTATCATAGTATGTTTACACACCACATTAAATAAATTTTCTATGCACATGGCTTGTGTCTCATGGAAGTAAAAAAGTGATATGGAAATCCCTTACCTTATGTCTTGACTTCCGTCACACTCATTCAAAAATAATTTATAATAAATATAAAATTATTAGAAATATATTATATAACCATATGCATACAAAATATACAATATATTATTTTCTAATAACTTTTTATTACATATTAATTAGTAATATAATGTTAAAGTTACATCTCGGGTAATAACCACTTTGTATTTCGTACATGTATTGATTTGTTAAATTTTTTTCCCTATTAATTTCATCACGATTCCATAATATCCATAATTACATGAATGATACAAATATAATATAAATTCATTATTTATTTATTTATAGTAATCCATAATATTTATTGATATGAAATGAAACACATTGTTCATGGAGACATTAGGTCGTCACTGCTATAAACCAAGGCTTTCCCAACAGTTCAAAACTGTTGGGAAAGGCTGCAAAACTGTTGGGTGATAGGGTGTGGGGATATCCTTATACCAACAATTTTTTTGAAACAATTAGGTTAGACCAGTAAAAAATTTAACTTCCATACGGTTTTGTCCAAACATTACAATACAGAAGTACCAACGGTTTGTAACCATTGGTAAATGTAACTCTATAACCAATACCAAAGGTTTAAAAACCATTGATATATAGGTTTACAAATGTTTTTTCTATAACCGTTGGTATATATTTTATATAGAACCTATTTACTGACAGTTTCTAAACCATTGGTATAGTGTTTTAGAAATGGTTTTATATGAACTGTTGGTATAGAAGGTTTATTCATCTCTCTACCAACGATTTATAAATTGTTGATATATCGTTCTCCAGGATTACACAACAACCCTCTTGTCTACCATGTATATAAACCTTACCTCTTGCCTACATTGTAAAACCTCTACCAAATTACACGACAAACTAATTCCCTCTTTCGTCCACTCTTCAATATAAGTAATTCAACACCTGAAGATACAATGGACAATAGACATTAATTATCTATCACCTAAAAACAAAGAATTCAGAAAAACACTCATTCCCACCATACAATGTACATAATTCAAAAAGTAACTCATGGGGGGCTGTCCAGGGGGTGGGGGATGTCCAAGGGGGTGGGGGTGTCTAGGGGGTGGGGGTGTCTAGGGGGTGGGGGTGTCTAGGGGGTGGGGTGGTGTTCAGGGGGTGGGGGTGGGGGTGTCCAGGGGATGTGTGTGTGTGTGGGGGGGGGGGAGATGTCCTTGGGGGAGGGGGAGTCAAGGGGGGTCGGTGGGTGTCCAGTGGGTGAGGTGGTGTCCAGGGGGTGTCGAGGGGGGGAGGGTGTCCAAGGGGGTAAGAGGTGTCCAGGGTGGTGGGAGAGAGTCCGGGGGGGGGGGGGGGGTCATGGAGGTGGGGTGTCTGGGGGGTTTCTAGGGGGTTGGGGCTGTCCAAGGGGCTAGGGGTGTCTGGGGTGGGGGGGGGGGGGGCTGTCCATGGGGATGGGGGTGTTGGGGGGTGGTGTTTTGGGGGTGGGGTTGTGTCCAGGGGGGAGTCCAAGGGGGTAGTGGGTGTATATGAGGGGTGTCAATGGGGGGGGGGGATGCCCATGGGTGTGGACTATCCATGTTGTTGGGGGTGTCTAGTGGGTTAGGGGGTGTCTATGGTGTGGGGTGGTGTTAAGGGGTTGGGGGGTGTTCCATGGGGGGGGGGGTGTCCAGGGGTGTGTGTGTGGGGGGGGGGGGATTGTCCAGAAGGTTGGGGGCTATCCAAGGGGGTAGGGATGTCTAGGGGGTGGGGTTTGGGGGGATAGAGGGTTTCCGGGGGGGGCTGTCCAAGGGGTGGGGTGGTGTATATGAGAGTGGGGGTGTCTAGGGGGTGGGGTGGTGTCTGGGGGGGGGGGGGTTGAAGGGGTTGGGGGTGTCCAAAGGGGTGGGGTTCCAGGGGTTGGGGGTGTCCAGGGGGTGAGGGTTGTCCAGGGGGTGAGGGCTATCCAGGGGGGTTGGGAGTGCTGTCCAGTGGGGTCAGGGCTGTACATGGGGGTGGGGTTGTCTAGGGGGGTTGATCAGGGGGTGGGGGTGTCTATTGGGGTTGGGTGTGTCTAGGGGGGCTGTCCAAGGGGGTAGGGGGTGTCCAAGGGATGGGGGGGGGGGGTTATTTAAGGGGGTGGGGGTGTCCAGGGGGTGGGGGTGGCCATGGGGGGGGGGGGGGGTTGAGGGGTGTCTAGGGGGTGGGGGCTGTCCAAGGGGGTAGGGGTGTCTAGGGGGTTGGGGGGTGTCCAAGGGGGTGGGGGACTCCAAGGGGTTGGGAGGGGTTGTCCAAGGGGGTATGGGGTATCCACGGTGGTGGGTGTGTCCTGGGGGGCTATCCAAGGTGTGTGGGGGTTGTCCAAGGGGGTGGGGGTGTCCAGGGGGGTGTCTTGGGGAGGGGTGAATCAGTCACATAAAATATTCAAGTCAATTTTTATTATTTATAGATAAATAAATAAAGATAACATAACCTACCTACTCACACATATATTTAGGCAAAAAAAATCATCAAACATCAAATGTCAGTAATACCATTTAAAAATGAAACAGATCAATATTTCCCTCATCACCATAATTTTCATCACTGTCTTCATCAGTCTCACCCCCATCCTCATCATCGTCCCCATAATTTCCCCTGCCCTCCTAAACTCCTTCCTCCACACCCTTGTACTCCGCCTTAGCCTCCTCCTCTCCCTCCTCCTCTGCCTCGACCTCCTCCTCCCCCTCAACCTCCTCCTCTCCATCATATAGGCCAACAATAGAAAGTACTCCTAGTGAACCATATATAAAACACTTCAACAACTTATATTCATCTCAAGCTGTTCTATCCTGTAGTAGAAGTGTTGGATGTAAAACTTCCATTAGTTTCATAAATACAATGTTTTCCCTAGCAGACTGTTTATCCATCTCTGTAGTCCTTTTTTCAGCCTATTCTTCCTATGCCCTAACCTTATGGAACTCGGTGGCACTACAACTCATACCTGAGGAGGGCCAATACCTCGTTGGGACAATACTATTCCCAGGTCGACAGCGTACTCTGCTAGGGTGTTCATCTCCCAACACTTGATGCAAGTGATCGTTCGGCCCAAAATTTTCAGGTTCCTGGGAATCAAAGGCCTCTAAAGAAGTCTGTTACAAATATAAATAGATTTGTATGTTAAAAAATAGATATTTAAATTTAAAATCTACAAATTTAAACATAAAATCCACTATTGAGTTGGTTCATTAAATGCACTTGTATCTTTCTTCCTTCGACTCGAGAAAAATAGTTTTTCTCTAGACACACATCCTTCAATATTAAATTTTTCCCTCTATAATGAAATTGAATGTAGGAAACCATAATTAAAAATAGGCTACCAATAATTAATTTCGTAACTAAAATTATATAACAAATTTATCTATCAAATAAATTATGGATGAAAAAATAGAAAGTGAAAGTCCTAAAAACAATTATAAACAACTATCATACTTGCTTCCTCTCATGATCTGGAATCGTAGTATATCTCAATATGTGGAGGTATTTTTTATAATCGCTTTTTTATTTCTTATTGATGATTCCTAAATAAAATTCAATAATATAAAAGTTAGTATTATTGAAAAACATGAGATTTTTTATTTAAATACCTCAAATGTGATTAATACTATAAACTGGATAGTCATCCAATGAGTAATCATATGCCAATACTATTCTATCGAACAATTATAAATGATAGGGACCACCACTAAATCTTTTCCAACTATAGCACACCATCAAATATACAACTTATTCTTATAGTCTCTCGAGAGGTCACCTAATTTCTTTAGACGTGCTGGCTATGTACCCTCACCATCTGGGAAAATAAACCGAAGCTGACACCAAAATATTAATTCATATAAATAATGAAAATAATATTTTTCATTAAATACAATAGATTTTTTACCCATATCTCTACCCAATAATTATCCTTGAATTAATTTGGAAACTTTTTAAAATGACAGTGGGCTGATAGGAATGATGTCGGAGTATTTGGAAAGCATCGCCAAAAAAAATCGACATTGCTGCCCTGTTTTTTCAACCATTTCACTGTCGTAATTTTAGTCCACCATCATATGCATGTGGCTGTTCCACACCAAATGCATGCATGTACACCCCCTCCACTTCCTCCTATCAGTAGATGTATCTGTTATGAAAGAAAAACATAAATTTTATCAATACATGTTATAATTAAAATAAATAATAGGTATAATGTTTTTTTAGGGTTCTATAAATATACCTATAGTAGTCTGATCACTGGGTGCCGCTGGATCCGCAGAAAATGAAGGAACACCCTGTGAAGGTGGAGTGGGTCCCAATTTATACTCTACAGGGATAGACTCTAGAATATTAGAAGTTGAATAATATGGAATATAGAAGCTCATAGAGAAGGAATTAGAAGTAACAAAAGATCGAACAAATGGTTGGACGAATGCTGGATGGGGAGTGGGAATCATCAACAATTATGATAATGATGGTTGAGGAGACTCAGATGTCAAGGGTAGTGAAAATATGAGATGCCTAAATATCCTGTGTGTTCCTAATGAAACACCGAGATTAGAATTTGGGACAGATGATATGTTAGTGGGCGGGGAAGGGTCTAATCGGGAACGCCGACCAGATCGCCTAGCTCTCATACCACCCCCCTTTTACAAACACCCTAAGTACTGAGACCACTACTAGGTTTCTCATCAAATAATTGTCTCCTAAGAGGCGGATCCTATAGAAAATTTTAAAACGGAATTAATCACATGACATTATATATTATTTAAATATATATATTTGAAATAAAATACTCACTACACACACTAGTAGTGGAATTACCATCTCAGCCATGCGACGATTTTTGTCCATCAACGTTTTCTATTACCTCTCTTCAATTGGTTGGACTTCTTAAATTTTAAAACAAATATGGAAGAAATTAAAAAAGGATAACTAATGTGTAACCCAGAAAACAAAATAAATGATAGGGAATAAGGGGATTCATGGATAATTTAACTGTCTATTGTTTTAGGTGAGCTTGAATAGATATAAAATGAATTCAATAAATCATAAAATATATAATAATGAAATTTAATTTTTTGTAGGATGATTATTTACTAAGTGTCATTAGTCTATTAAAATCATAGAACATTGATTCTGTGGCTTTATTTAACTCAAAAACAAAGAGAGAGAGCATACAGAATTATACCTCTAGAAAATTCAACAAGGTATATATTATTAATTATTAAACCCTTAAGATAGATGGAAATGATGATATAAATATATAAACAAGGATAATATATCTACCCAATTCATATGGGGTAAAGTACTTATTGAAATTAAGGAAAAATTTAAAAGTTTTAGTCCAGGTAGATGATGCAAGTTTCTATACTTGTTTTACAGAAGAAGACAAACCATCATGTACATTATCTAGTGAAATGTTAAATGGAGGTCCTAGAGTTATACTAATTTTATACATGGTCAATAAAGCATTGAAATTCTCACCATGTTAGAAATGTCGGTTTCATAGTTTTGAATATAGTTCAATTCCAAATTAGAAAATGAATTTCAAAAAAAAATTACAACTAATAAACATTGTAAATTCACATAATGGTAAAGTTGGATATAACATATTTGTAATAAAAATTAAATCAATTTGAATAGTAACAAAATTAACAACCCATGTCGAGAAAAATGAAATGAATTGGGAAAATAGATGGATGATTTTATATATTTCCCACCAAAACATCAAGTTCACAATAAACTCTAACAATTGAGCAATTGGAGTCATAAAAAGTAATAAATGGTTCATTTGTAATGGCAGTAGGGATGGTGTATATTCCATCATCACCATCATAAGAAATATTTCTTGGAATTACTTCAATAATGACATAAATTTCAGGTCAAATATGGTATTTGACATAAAAAACATGTTTCTTCTTTGATGCCAATATATATGGTTCATTGGTAGAAAGAGTGCAGGTTATATCAATTACTTGAAATCCACAATCATCAATAAATGTTCCCTAACTTTTCATCAAATCAAACCATTGTAATTTCATTATTATGACTCATACATGAGAATAATAATCCAATATTATTACTTCTTCAATGAATCCATAATAACCTAAATTTTCAAATCCTAGTCTATTATCTGATGCACTGGAATAATAATCTATTGTGGTAGTAACCATAACACCATCATGTTGTGTTCTTATGTTATTTTATCATTCAATGATAATAAATCTGTAACAATTGATAAAAATTGATTTATAGTCAAGAACCATATTATTAGGACCAAAAGCCAAAGATCTTACTTCCTCAGCGACAGAGTCAGTAGGTAAAATCAATACCTAAAATATAAATGAATATTAAACTTAATTAAATATTGATTTAATTATTTTAAATAGTAATATTTTTACCTTTAATTTTATCCAAGAAGAACAATATTTTCTATGAAATGTATCCCTCTTTCTCAATAATAAATAATGACGCCTTCTATTTATCATTACTTTAATTTCCCGGTAGATAAAAATAGGAAAAAATTAACATATATATATGTAATATATACATATATTCAATTTACTTACCTATTGTAGTCATCAAAAAAATCATAGTTGAAACAAACTGTGCGATGTGCCATCTCCTGCTCTTCAAGGCTTAATGTCATCAATGTATATCATGTAATATTTCTTCCTATTTGAAAAAGTGATGGAAAACTGGGTTGAATTTCATCATACTGTTCTTCTTCATTTTTCAATGGTCTTTTAATTCTTGTAGTAAGATCAGACAAATGCATTGAGTATAAATCCATACATTATTGAGCCATGTAACTATTCATGATAGAACCTTCAAGATGAATCCTATTTCAGATATAAGACTTTAGTGTGTACATATTTATTTCAGTTAGATATATCCAATGAAAAGAAATAGGTCCTCTAAGAAGTATTTTAGTTAGAATATGGACATTCAGATGAAGTATTCATGTGAAAAAGGATGGAGGAAATATTTTCTCTAACTCACACAAAATTAATGGGGCAACTCCCAACATTTTTTGCGAGAAAGAATTGGACAACTTCTTAGCACAAATATTTCTAAACAAATTGCACAAAAAAAATAACATCCGCCCTTACATTAATGGACAAAAGACGTTGGATTTATATTGGAATAAACTCATGCAGAAGGATGGAATAATCATGATTCTTCAAATATTTTAGCTTTAACTCTCTTCTGTTGACCCATTTAGATATGTTTCTTTAATAGGCATCAAGATCTTTAATAGTCTCTCGTACATCTAGAAATTTTTTTTCTATAGGTGTCATCACATAAGAAGAACATGGAACTTTCCATTTATTTTAACTGATAAGCACATGATTCAATTCTGGTTTGATAACCCAGTCCACCAAGTCATGCTAAGATCGTAAATCATATATTTTTCTTTCCCTTAACATTTAAAATAATCTAAAGAAACATTTAACATTTATTTTTTTCAATGTGAATTATGTCTAAGCAATGATGTAACAAATTGGTTGACCAATGACGAAAATCAAAGAAGATAATTATTTTCTTCTAATTGTAACAGGTTTTAGTGGAAACATTCTTTCTCTTTACAGATTTCATTTGAATCTTCCCAAATGAAAAAGAGAAATCTATCTATTCATTAAGCACAACAGTTCCAGACATACACCAAGGTGGATCATTGGTGTCCATGTTATTGTCAAATATTCGATGATTATTTATATATGGATGGTCTATTGGAAAGAAACGTCGATATCCCATAAAAGTAAAACTGCATCGATGTTTTAGTCTTCTGGGTCGTGTATTATTTATACAAAAAGTACCTAACAGTTTTACCTTCGTTCTCCATCTAGACACCATTGCATAAGAATGAAAATCATTCATCATCCATATAAGTGAAACATGCATTTGAAATATGTCTTTCTAACATTCATTGTATGTGCACACACCCACATCTCAATGAAGTTTCAACTCTTTTATTAAAGGTTTCATGTATAAGTCTATATCATTGTCAGGATCAGAAGGACCAGATATGAGTATAATCATGAAAGTGAAAGGTTTTTTCATACACAACCATGGGGGAAGGTTATAAATGTGTATAAAAATTGGCTATGTGTCGTGTGAAGTAAACATCTTCTCAAATGGGTGAAAACCATCACATGAAAGACCCAGCCTCACATTACACACATTAGCTGCAAAATCAAGATATCGATCATCAAATCTCTACCATGAAAATCCATATGAAGGGTGAAATAACTCATCATTAGTCTTCTCTATTCTAGTATCATGCTATCAAATTTTTATTTATATTTCATCAGACATAAAAAGATTCTAGAGTCTGGGGATCAGTGAAATGTGCCACATTTCTTTATGTGTGACACGGTATGGTGTTTCATCAGCTTTTGGATTCCAGTGGGATGTGTCACATTTTATAAAATAATTTCATTCATCATTTTCCTCCTATAATAAATTGCAATCTTTTGTCCAAGCATGAATTTTGTTGATTGAAAATCCAACTTCCTCATCTAACTTCCATGACATATAGTGGTTTGAGGGAATATCTACATCATCTGGAATTAATTCCTTCAAGAATGTAATAATGTATTTGATGGAAGTATTAGAAATCCCATACATAGTTTTCTGATGAAAGAATCAGATTAAAAATTATACCTTTTTCATTTTACTGCATTATCGATATACTAGAGTCATGGAAACATCATTCAATTTTTTCACCCTGACAACACCATCCTTTTCATTAGATGCATTATGTGTGCTCATATCAAATTCTTATAGGTTTATAATCCTTTCTTTTTCATGATGATGAATAAATGGAAACTGCTTATATAAAAACTTCTCTAATACAGTCCTCTCATTTGGATTATCAGCAATTTGAGATTTTATTTTCTCCCCATTGTGATACCACACATAGTAGTTTGATTGAAAACCGTATTCGGTTATGTGGTAGCTGGCTTCATCATGGATCAACCAAGGTCTTCCAATACAATTGTAACATGGGTAGTGTATGTGACCACTACCTAAAGCATTGTTAAATAAAAAATCTAAAAATATATACAAAGTTTTTTAAAAATTTGTTGATATTCAATCGGTTTCAAACATCTAACTTCAATACATTCTTTTAAAAAAAATTATACATCATCTTGTGAAAAGAAAATAAATAATATTGAAGTTTGGTGGAATATATATTTAAATAAATGAGAATTTTGCACTTTATATGAAACCATAAATAACACAAAACTCTATATGAGAACCATAATATAAAACACAAAACAATACTATATTTATAACAAAATATCATTGATGAACTATACATGACTGTACAAGCTCATGTACACTTCTGGAGGAGAATTGTTCAGAAGTTGAGTAAATTTTAGATCGGAGAAATTTTATATTTTAGTTGATTATTTGAGTGATCACATACACTTACCAAGGGGGATGGGGGTGTCCAGGGGGTGGGGGTGTCTCGGGGGGGGGGGGGGGTGTGAGGATGTCTAGAGGGTGGGGGTGTCATTGGGGGGGGGGGGTGTACAGGGGGTGGGCTGGTGTCTAGGGGGGCTGTCCAAGGGGGGAGGGGTGTTTAGGGGGTGGGGGGGGGCTTTATAGGGGGTGGGGTGCCCAAGGGGTGGGGCTGTCCAGCGGGTGGGGGTGTCCAAGGGGGTGGGGGTGTCAAGAGTGTGGGGGTTTCTACGGGGTGGGGTGGCATTTATGGGGTGTTGTCCAGTGGGGTGGGGTGTTTCCAGGGGTGGGGTGTCTAGGGGGTGTGGTGGTGTCCAAGGGGGGCTGTCCAGGGGGTGAGGGTGTCTAGGGGTTGGGTGTCCAGAGGGTGGGGTGCTATCCAAGGGGGTGGGGTGTTAATGGGGGTGATGATGCCTAGGGGTGGGGGCTATCCAGGGGGCGGGGGTGTCCTGGGGATGGGCTATCCAGGTGGGTGGGGGGGTGTCCAGGGGGCTTTCCAAGGGGTTGGGGGTGTCTTGGGGGTGGGGTGGTGTCTAGGGGTGGGGGTTCCATGGGGTTGGGGGTGTCCAAGGGGTGGGGGTGTCCACCCGTAACTATGGTCGTAGAATCTAATCTCTATGTAATTGTAGAAGGACTTCAAGCCTATTATAGATGACCCATAGGACTGTTGGTATAAACCTTGAATATCATACATATAAATCACAACACACCTATTTGTAAAAACACCTCCAAATATCATACATGGATCCAATATTATCTTCCACTCTAAAATTCATACATGAATTCCAAAAAAACACTCCTAATTGTAAACACACCTCCAAATTTTGAGCTAGGTATGTGGCTTATTTATGCCTTATGAAGCTAGCCTATTGATACCTAATTGTACACACACCTCTAAATTTTGAGCTAGGTATGTGGCTTATTTTTGAACATTCAATCTTCAAATACCATTCCCTATGAGGTTGTTTTAACTGATATAGTGAATTAAAAACCTAAGATCTCTTCCTTCATCATATATATAAAAAAATCAATTGGTGTGATCTATGAACACATCATTTTAAATCACTCTTTTGAGGAAGGATAATTTATCATCTATTTAGAGGATCATGAATCTCCTTTGAGTAGAAATAAGAAGAAGAATAACTTATTATCCCATACATTTAAAATTGAAAAAATCAATCATAAAGGTATTTAATTAAATACAGGAACCAATATTTTTAGATAATTATTTCTTTATTTCACATCACTTTATCATTTCCATTCAACATTTTACTGAATACCATATTTGTTCCAATAATATAATTATTCATGAGATTAAGAACCAAATCCCAAATGTTATTCTAATCAATCTAATCCAACATTCCATTCATATAATTCAAGTATTCTTGATTATTAAATGATTAATCCACACTTATTAGTTTTACTTGGGAAAACAATGAGGCATGTGTTGTCTTCCCTAATGTTCTCCTTGTTGGAATACCTTGTTCATAGTCAATAATTACTCCCCACACCCATGCAGCCCCCTACCCCTCTGCAACCCACCTAGATGCCCCCCCACCTGAACAGCCCCCCTCCCGGACAACCCACCACCCCCACACCCACCCGGACAACCCCCCCAATGGCACATGAACAGCCCCTACCCCCCACCTGGACAGTCCCCACCCCACCCCCACCTGGACATCCCCCACCCCAACCTGGATAGCACACCCCCTCCCACACCTAGACATCCCACCCTCCCCCTAGACACCCCACCCCTGAACATCCCTCACCCCCTTACAAGGACAACCCACCCCCACCCCCTGGACTGAACACCCCCTAGACAACCCACACCCCATCCCCCACTTAGAAACCCACCCTAACCCCCCTGGATAGCCCACACCCCTCCTCGGAAAGCCCACCCACACCCCTGCAGCCACCCCTACCCACAACACCCCCTACCCTCTGTACAATCCTCCCCCACCTAGACATCCCCCCACCTCGACATCCCCCTACCCCCAAAACCCCTTAGATAAATTTTATTTAAAACCATTTTATTTATTAAGGAATTAAAATCATAATGAATTATCCATTTCATTCAAAACAACCCATTCAATTTATCAAAACATGACATATTCAATTTATAAGTCTCTAGGGGTCACTTAGGAATTGTCATTGGGGAAAGGAGAAATCACATACATTGTTAACTTCAATTTAAAAACTAGGCCAAGCACTAAAGAGGTGGGGTGGTGTCCAGGTGGTGGGGTGGTGTCTGGGGGGTGTCCAAGGGGTGGGGGCTATCCAAGGGGATGGAGGGTGTCCCGGGGGTGGGGTGTCCAGGGGGTGGGGTGTCCGGGGGGGGGGGTGTCCAAGGGGGTAGGTGTGTCCCGGGAGGGGGTTTGGGTGGGGAGGGGGTGGGGGCTATCCAATGGGGGGGGTCCAGGGTTGTGGTGGTGGTAGGGGTGTACAAAAGGGGTGGGGGGTTTTCAGTGGAGAAAATACCCATATAATACCTTGAAAATCACCTATACCCAATCCAACCAACATCACAATTCCTATCCATCACCCCAACCAACAACCAACTCATCCTCAACATCACTAACCTTCCCATTATTCTTTGAACAAAAACTATAAATATAAAAAAAATTAAAAATCCAATTTTCAACTAATTAATGTCCATAGAAAGTACAATATCACCCCACTAAAAAAGGAAAACCACCTACAAAAATACCCCAACCATCCCCAGTCCCTTCACATGGACCATCCTTATACCAATTACTCACCTCGAGACAATATAACTAAATAAAACCTTTACCATATTTGAGTGGGGATACATCTCACCTGCACCCATTTGTTCATATGGTTCACAAACACTAAAAAGAAGGAGTAGCTATGAAGAATTCAGATAAAGGTGATTCACACAATCATGACACTTGAAGTGTAGAAAAAAAACAGAAAACAAATCAAAGTGTTAAGTATACCATGACACAGACCCCCCAAAAACTCTTGTTTAGGCCAAATCAAAATAGAAAAAATAGATGCAGAGCATTAAAACTAAGGTATAACTTACTAATTTGAAGTGTAGAAATAAAAACATTCTTGATATAAGATGGATCAATCGAGTGGAAGGAGTTTTGTAGCCTAGGATGTAGAGAGAGCATCAGATTAGTGCCAGCAATCATGCATATGGGGGACCAGGGATGCTGTGTATTTGGGGGAAAACCTTCCCAATGGTTTTTAAAAACCGTTGTTAAATCTATTCTTTACCAATAGTTTTAAAAAACCATTGATATACATTATATAAATTAAATATTTCACAAAGGTTTGAGTAAACCATTGGGAAATATTTATTCTAAAAACACATTGTCAATGGTTTCTTCAAACTATTTGGAAATTTTTATATTTTTATAGTATACCAATGGTTTGTTCAAACCATTGCTATAAAAGCTTTGGGAAAACCTCCATTTCCACTAGTGTGTACGTACGCTTGAATGATGTTTTTAATTTTCATATTGGGTTTAATGAAAGAAGAGTAAATGATATATAATGATTAAAAAATAATTTTTATGTCATATATATCACATATTTTTATTAAAACCATCATTAATACCTTCCATGTCAATTTTGAATGAGTCAAATCACCTCGCGATGTGGTATTCCATTGTACACACAAATGACATTATTGTATTCCAAAAAATGGAAACAAGGAAGGTATGTGTGACATAAAAATTAAATAATAATAATAAAAACATAAATATCATGTATATAATATATAAAAAAATACATCATTATGATCACCCTTGATAGGCAGAAATAGAAAAATGAAGGACATCTATTCGTGAGGCGGCAGTCGTCCATACACAGGAAAGAGGATTTTGTAACCCATTTGATGTAAGTGGAGATGGTTCTAGGAAATAACCTTAAAAAACATATCAGTATATGTAAGAGAATTATTTTATAATATAATTAGGATATAACTAAAATTTAATGGGTTTTAGGAATAAATAAATCAAAAACGCATGTTGATGAATGTTGCCTCTTCTTTTATTATCCTCTTTTGGTTTTAACTAAAAGCATTAAATGGTTGTATTTATTCCCAAAATAAGGATTCTAGGATGAGGGTAGATAATTCAGGACGTTATTTGGTTATGTATTGGTTGAAACAAAGTGGTGTGAAGGCGTGAACAAGGGTGGAGAGGGGATGGCCTTTTATAAGTGGGGGAGATGACACACTTAGTAATTTTGAAAAGAATTGAGGGATCCACAAATTTTCCTAAGTAAAAATGATAAAACAGTGGACCATTCTATAAAATTAGAGGTTTTTAGGTCTAAATATTTCTAGAAAGTAGTTTTTAAATAACTATGTTGGGGTTTTACCCTTATCTTTTAGTTAACCAACAAAAAATGATTTTTTACATTAACCACGATAATTAATTTTTACTACATTCACGATTATTTTTAGTGAAAAAATAATATGGTATTATTAAAAACAAAACATTTTTCTAGTACCAAATATTGAATAAATTTTTACATATTCCATTAACATATGTGGAAAAGGTTAATTTAAAATTATTCCCATTGATGTTACGAGAAAATAGGTTTTATTAAGAAAAAATGAACAAATATTCTCAAAGTTTTTATATCAAAATTAAATATTAAAATGATTTTGATTACTTAAATTGTATTAATTTATTTATAATTGAAATAATTAAACTTTAAATCCAATTAAAAATAAAATTTAGCATTATGAAAAACTTAAATGAATATGGAGTTTTCAATTAAAATTTAGTATTTTTCAATATTCACCAAAAAAAGAATGTTTTCAAAAAAATATTGACACATCACCCTATGATAATTTTTCCATTATAAATTCAAAATTAATTCAATTTTATCAAATTAATTTTCTAAAAGTTTCAAAAATTAATTTTATTATTGTTCACAAAAATGAATAAAAATTCGTTTTTCGAGAAAATATTATTTTCAAAACATATAATGATATTACCAAATTTTTTGTATTTTATTTATTAATATGATTTATTTATATAAAAATATTATATTTTATATTTTCAAATTATTTATTAATATTCATATTACTAAGTTTAATGGTTATATTATAACAATCATGTTTGAATAATTATATCAATAATATATCCTGGTTTTGTTAAAACTCAATGTTTTGTGTAACAAAAGACAATAATCTATTTCATATAGAAAAAGATATACATGGAATTGTGTGTAGAGAAATACATAAAATAAATTTAATTTATTCAAAATAATAATAAAAATAACTTGGTATGTTTCCAAATGTGTAGTGGTAAAAAATTAGGATGTTGTATTTACATCAATAGAGGAAACAAGGTGCTATGGTAGAGTGGAATAATTATATATTATGAAATATGTTGCTTGGGATTTTAAAGATGGATATTTTTATGTAATTCAGTAGATACCAAGATATTTTCTGTATAACGCGGTTCTTATAAGTTTTTATAAGATAAATAAAGAAATATTCAATATCTGTTGGATGTTTCATCGATGTACTCAATAATTTTTTAATATTTTGAATTTATTAGTTATGTAAAATTTTATATTCATGGAATCTTATATGAAGTCGAGAGTCAGGAATACTAACATTTCATTGATTATAGTTTTACTTATATTTGATCATCGTATGAAAATTATGTTGAGATCAATATATAAGTGAACTACACTTGTGACCATTTTGAAATATTAACTCTTCACAAAGGCCAAAAGGATAATATTGATGAGGTATTATTTGAGTTAATTTTTTTGTTGATGTCTTAAAGTTTATTGAGTTTCATGGTTTTACATTTATCGATGGAATACTATTTTGGGGTGTTTTAGTATCTCAAGGGGTCAGAGGATAACCCAGCACTCCATCACAGGTATGGACCTATACCTGTAGCTTGAAAATATTTAGGTGGTTCATTGAAAATATACTAAGGAACACCTCCTAGCTTGTGGACCAGGTGTTGATACCGAAATTTGTATTATCCACTAGCTAATTAGTGGGATACTATATTTCTATAGTATCCACAAGCTACCCGGTGGTGCTACTGAACATGAGTTAGTGTTGGTGTTGAATTGTAAATTCACCCAAAAATCCCCTTTTATTTTATTTTATCTCATCCATATAAAAAAAATTGAACCACACCAACCTTGGGAGACACTTTTGAAATTTTTTCTCTACCAAACTCATCTCTTTGGTAGATTGAAGTTTCTTTTAAAGTAAAAATCCTCTTATAGTATCTATTTCTATTATTGCCTTAAATATTGCATATTATCTTAATGAAATATTCATATGATCTATTTAAGGATTTTGAATTACTAAAAAAATAATTACTGATTTGAAATTTTCATTCTAGGATATATTCTTTCCTCTTTATAAATCCCTCTTTCTTGATTCAATGATTTTGATTTAAGGTGAATCATATTTTATTCATTACATATTGAATCTAAATATTCCAAATAGGTTTTTATATAATTTTCCATTATCTTATGATTTAGTATTTCTTCAAAATTAATAAAAATTCACTTCTTATAAGAGGTCCAATGGGTTCTATCACTTATTTTAATGGTATTTTATGATTTTATTGTTTTTAAAATAATTTATTTAATTCCTAGTTCTTTGAAAATTACAAAGTGTATTTTTTGAAAATTGAGTTGGGTTATCTTGAACATTTGACCATATTTAGATCAATAACTGGGTGAAAATGTGATTTCTTTTCTTAGAGATGTGTTGAAGGAATAAAATGGATATGATTTCTATAGTAGTTTGAATGTAAGGGGTTTCGGTTTTTAATTAGGTATTTGGGAGTCCTTATATGATTTTATTTTGATAAGAAGTTTAAATAAATTTGTTAGGTATTCTTGCAGTTGGATTTCAAATGGATTTAAATATGGATATAAATATCTTGGAATCCTAATATATGATTTGTAAATAAAGCCCCATTTGGTGACTTTTAGGTAGTGTTATGATGTTTGATACCCTTCGTGTGACTATATTTTCCTTACATTGACATATATATATATTTTGGCCCATAAGAAGATATTTGTTATTATGATATATCCGTTGATTGTAAGAGGGAGATATTTCATTAGATGGTGTAACAGTTTAGAAGAGATTTATTTAAAATGTTTTGAAACAATTTTATGTGATGATCATGTGATTTATCTATTTTTTAACCTCCATTGTTTGACATGTCATGAGTGTCCTAGGTAATGGAGTAGAGACCTGGATTAGTGAAACCACTAGTGTAGATTGTGCTCGGGCTTGGGATAGTGTCCCATGGAATCTAAGTTCTAATTATATGGACTGGGTTACCATTATGGCTTCATGCTTTGGGGATGGTGTTAAGGTCCGACTAGTTTGATGGGACAATTGAGATAGATAGTTTCTTGTTGGATGACATAGGGTACATATTTCTAGTTTAGGATCATATAAGTTGATTTCTAATGAGTTTTCCATGATTCTTATCTCTTATAGTGGGTTAATTAGTGTATATTTTCATACATCCAATCGATATTTTTTATTTTCTAATTACAGTTTTAAATGGGTAAGTGTGATCGAAATACAAAATCAACAAGTACAAACCAAGCAAACCCCATTACCACCCACATCAAGAATCCCGCCCACAAAATCCAAAATTCAATACACTGGAAAAGATTTGAACATTCCAAAATTCAATATTCAAAAGGGATTCTCAGACTACGAGCCAGCCCGTAGACCTACAAGTACCATCAGTCAAGTCCCTGCCTACCGTCATCATCATCAATGCTAGAATCGAACTCAGCCTTTCCGTCACCGGATAAATCGCAACACACTAACCACCATATGTCCTGACACCATCCAGTCGACGCTCGCCTTTTCCGCATCCATCCTCTTCACAACACAAGCTCCGCCCAAAATCATCACAGCTTCACCATACAACACCAACATCGAACTAGAAAAATAGATAAAAACACTCAACTAGTGTTACACCAAAACCACCGAGAATGAGAACAAAGAAACAAGATTGAAACCTTGAAAGAACCAGGGAAGGACTATAAAAAGAGGTAACGCCCCGACCATAGTTACCCAGATTCGGTGCATTATTTTAATACATTGGAATGATTACAAGGAATCAAGTCCCGAAGGACCGATCAGTTTAGCACTCTTGGAAAAATAGATCACATACATGAATGTTACATTTGCACTTTAAGATGTACAAAACCACATAAATAATCTTTATGAACGCCATTATTCCCTTGGATTAACCCTGCATATCAATCACATTACACTTCCTGGAATCCTAGGAAAAATAAAACATTAAAAGGGGTGAGCTCAAATGCTCAGTAAGGGTAAGCAATACATCAGAAACTTTCAAAAATAACCATAAACATTTAAGGCAATATATAAAACTAAAACAAAAGCCTTTTAAACTTGAACTTCAGCATAATATGGCAGAAATAAAATGAAATCATTCTATTTAATTATTCACATGGATATTCTACTAATCGAATAACCACATGAAATATCACTAACCACTTTCATAATGATGGAATGCATAATGCCAGACTATCATGACCACGTATCCAAGGCCTCATGCCAAGACTACAAAAAAGATTTTATCAAGGCCTCGTTCCAAGACACTAGTTTGTCTCATGAGACCTACCGATGCATCTAGGAGCTATAACAGGCTGCACCCATCAATTACTAAGTCCAACGCATTCCTCATATGAATAGGTTTAAACATAACATAAACATTCATATTAAAAGTAGCATAAAAAATGTCAATAATTTCTCCATAAACCATGAATGGTATAAAAATAACACATCCACAGTCAAACATATCAAAAAACCTTCAATGGATGTTTTTTATAATAAATCAACTTCAAATGAGATTAAAATCCATCAAAGGATGTTGACATAGATGAAAATGATGAGTAAAATTTTTTGATAGAAATATCCATTTTGTAAAATCATTTAAAAGTCACAAACTTATAAAGGAAGTAATTTTAAAATATATTTTTGAGTCAAAGTTTTCCATACCACTTTGAAACTGTTGAAAGGAATTATCATTTCTAAACATTCATGTCCATATAAATAAATCCTTAAAATCATTTTGAAAACATGGACATTAATTAAAAATATTTAGATAGATAAATATTTAAAACATTTGATATTATGATCTTGATAAAGTGTACCTTTAAAAATCCTTAAAATATTCATTTTGAAATCATTTTTATGAAAAATGGACATGGATGAAAAAAATGTCCCAGTAAATACTTACACATAAACAATCTTGGATAATGATGATATTGAGGAATTAACCCTTACCAATTTGGTAACTTACAAAACAAACAACCCATGAAAGAGGTATCATACAATGAATATGTAAATACACATAAGTTAAAGTGTATTACACAAAGAATAAAATTATGGGCAGTACATACACCACAAAAAGGTAATAGTGGCAATATGGCATGAATCTCACGGGAATAAGGAGTGAGATGAAAACCCCTTACCTTGCACTTTCCTTTAGTCGAGGGTACGTTTAACCTCCTATACGAAGATCTTACTATGTTATTAAATTATAGCAGAACCATATTAATATTTATGATATCATACATGATTCATTTATGACTTTATATTACCCATTTAATAATAATATCAATTTTATGTTAACATTTCGGGTAATAATCACTTTCTTTATCGTACGTGTTTTAACTTGTTACTCTTGGTTGTATCACTTAGATCATGATTTAAATACTTCCAGAATATAAAGAATGATAAAGATATCATATATATTTAGAATATAAATATGTATAACAGACATATATATGAAATGGAAAACACTGTTTATGGAGACGGTAGTCCGTATGTACTCATAAACATTGTTTCTGTTTTCATATAGTATTGAACGTAAGTAAGAGAATAAGATATATGTAAGTACATAAATCCCTATATATATAAATATATATATATATATATCTACAGTAGCATTATTATTTCATATATTAGATACTTATTAGTAATATATATTTTTATAATCTTCGATAAATGGTGAACTTGGAAATGAATCTCATCGCGTCGTGGAGACAGTAATCCGTACGTACGCACGAGCGAAAATATCATTCTTTTGATATTAAAATAATATATAATTGGATGGTATATCATATATACAGAATACTTATAATGTTATATTTGTTATTTACATCAAATACACATCATTATTATACCCATCCAAATAATAATGTATCGAATAACAATTACACCACGACGTGGAGACGGTAAGCCAAACGTACGCATGTATAGTGAAATTTCATTCAAAAGATGGATAGAATACTGAATATGGTTGTACCATATTTATAATAACATCACAGTATATAGTAGATAATGTAGTTATTATTTTAGAATATAAATAACAAAGAAAGAAGAATTTGAAGAAGAGAGGAACTTGAAAGAGGGTGGTGAAAACATTACCTCTTCTTCGGGTTCTTCCTTTTGATTTGATCAAAAGGGATCCATAGGTTGAATTTATGATAAAAATAAGGAATCTATGTTAAAGTGAGGGAAGTTTAGAGAGTATTTTGTCAGGGGTTGGACTAACCAAAAGGATTTGAACGTGTGAAGAATTGGTTAGAAGTTGGGTCCTTTTATAAGGGGGAGGAGGGGCTCTTTAGAAAAAACTTAAAGTATTAATTTATAATAAATTCATATTCGGTTTCTAATGGATCCAAAGTAGATTATTTAAAGGTTAAGGTAATTATGGGTCGAAAACCACTCAACCAATAGAATTTAGACAGGTTTGGGTTATTATATTAACTTTATCTTTATGTATTAACTCTTAGTTAATTAGTTTCACTTTTACAATGTCTTTTTTTATTTTTATAATATATGGTTAATAAAATTAATATATACATCCAAGAGACCACCAAGTGATCCTTTAATGATATACCTATCATGATATAAGTCTCTTTTCCGAACCATATATTTTTAGGAATTTAATATCAATTAATAATATAATATTTGTTTTAAAAACTCTTTTATGTCAATTTTTACACTATTCAATAATTGATTTTTGTAAAAATCATAACAGAATTATTACTTCTAAAAAAGTCAACTAAATAAATCCTAACATCTCATATTATCCTATAAAAGTATTGGTATTTATAAAAAGTCTCAAATTTCATTTATTTTGTTATTTATAATATCAATTATTCTAATGTTTCATTAATTGTGTAATTACTGCATCACCATTGTGTCATAAATAAATGAAATTATATAATGTCTAAAAATTATAGATAAAATACCATTACGTAGGAAATAGTTTTAGACTTCTAAGGAATATTTATAGTCTAAAATAAAACATATATAACCCTATGTAAAAATTGTTTTTTTAAAAGATATATGCTTATGTCATTTTTGTATTTATTTTAGCTTAATTAAAATAAAGTGTCCCTATCACCTACATGTGGCTCCATGGGGTCCCAAAATCAACCCAAAGATGACCATGGTTGGACATGTATCCACCAATATGGTTAGGACACGTTTTAGGGTAATTTAGTATTATTATAATATTATTTTTTAACCATTATTTACCAGATTTACCCTTTAACCATGGTAAATAAAATATTTACCGAAGTAATTATTCAAAATGTCTAAAAAAAGTTACCTAATTACACAATTTGGACATACTGATTCCAAATATGGAATCCATTTTTCCAAATTCAAAACACAGAAGTGACAGAAATTAATTTAAAATTAATTCCCGCTGTCAAAACAAAAAGCGTGTTTTTAAGATATAATAACTATCAAAAGATTTATACTAGTTTATGTCCGGTTTAATTGTGAAATTATGTCCAATGACCAAAATTGTATTAAATGGAAAAATGATATTCTAAATATACTTTAAAACCACTCAAATTCATAATTTATCACAATTAATTATTTTGATTAAAAAAGTTGTTTTTAATTAAAAATTTAGCAATTTTCACTATTCATCAAAATAATAAAGTTATCCGAAAAGTACCAAAATTTCACCTTAGGCTAAATTTGATACTCCGAATCCAAAAATGAATTCCATTTTGAGAGATAAAATTTCTAAAATTGTAAAAATTAGGTATTACTATTCATAACGGCTAGTTTGATTGGTTGTGGTGTTTGTTAGAACTTGAAGTTGCATACAACACACACTACTGTATTATTCAAAGGAAAGCATACCATGGAATATTGGGATGTTTCATTGTAAATATTTGATGTCCCCATTGTAAAAAGTAAATTTATTTAGTCAAATTTAATATATAAAAGTTTAAAATATTGGATTTAAAAAGGGTTCACTATTAAAATTGGTAAAAGTGCAAAAAAATGAATTTGTTCTTACATTATGTCTAAGGAACTCATAATATGGATTCTAAAAATATAAAGATTATATAAAGATTAAAATTTAGTTAATACTATTCATAACCTCTTTTGAAAGGATTTTTTGGTAAGTCATGGTGTGCTTGAACTCGGTGTCGCGTGTAGTGCAAGTTATTTAATTATTTAGAAGAAATAACACACTATGAAATCTTGGGGTGTTACATTCTCCCCTCCTTCAATAAATTGCGTCCTCGCAATTTGAAATTGTTCTTAAAAAATAAAAGGTTTGATATAGAAAATATCTTTGTGGGAAAACCCAAATCAAAAAATGGGTTAATAAACTTTAGTCTTAATAAGAGAAAAAGACAAATGAAAGGGGTCACCACCAAATTATGATCTCTATTCGGAGAACATTGGTGGAAATTAGAGACATATAATTAGAGAAAAAACGTAAATATTTATAGGTAGTGATTGAGTTCATAAATCACAAACAAGTGTATAATTGAGGGCCTTAAATTCATCAATCTATAATTATTTAAAATACCATCGGTTCAACAAAACATAAGGTATTAGGATAACACATTTTTGACGTTTCAAAATATCTTTCTTGAAATACCACATTGAAAAATGAATTAATGAGGCCTATATTTAAAATAAAGAGTGGAAAGTATGAATTTTACCGAAAATAACACATAATAGGGTTCCCTGTAGAAAAATATTGATATGGAAGAGAAATCTAACCATCAATTATCTAATGGAGAGTTGTAGAGAACATGGCTATGAAAAGGGAAACAATCCCAAAGCCATAAATTAGTGATGATCTAATGTACCATATAGGAAAAAAAATTTGTTCTATTTCCTTTTCTTAATGTTGAGGAATTTATTTTTGGGATTGGCTAAGATCATAAGGAGATATACTTACTTTATAATTAGAGTTTTATCCATTAATAAATTTCTACCACAAACTCATCTTTCACCCCAAAACATAATACAACTCCAAAATACTCTATTTATCCTAATCATATAGGGTTCCAAATATAATGAATTTATAATTCACATATAAGACTCTTTATGTAAAGAAACTACATTATACCATCCAGGAACTTCATGTAGCACAATGGTAGGTGATAAATCCCAATTTCACTATGGTTGTGGGTTCGATTCCCACATCTTTGTCTGACACGATGGGTCGTCACACGGTCTGCGTGTTGTCCTTTTATAAAAATCAAAAAAAAAACCTTTCAAACTTAATCCATTCCAACCATTAGACTTATCCAAAATACTATTATCCAAATTCACAATCCAAAATTTACACGGAATTTAAACATAATAAGGATCCTTTTTTCCACATAATAACATGTGAACACCTTCCTCAGATATTCTTTTACAACACTACAACATCCTGAATTAACAAAATCAACCATCACTTATTCCAAAATCACTACCTCAATATTAGGACCATATTAAGGTTTATCTTTCCTTCAACCATGTAATTTCCAAAAAATTTAACTCGCTATAGAGTCACTTTTCTTAGTACCATAAAATCTCAAATCCTTAATTAAATAGTACTACAGTACAATCCTTATTTATTTCTAGAACATCATTGATACAACACTTAAATGAAAAAATTATAAAATAACAACATAAGAACACTACTCATTCCTCTTCATCTGTGGTAGTATCATCACTTGATTAATACCCAATAGTATCATTTGCGGCATAGTCTGATGACTGGGAAATTGGTTTGCATAGTGTCCAAACTCCTTGCAGATGAATTATTTTATATTTGAAACCTTTTTCTTACACTTGTAGTCACGTACTCGGTGTCCTTTTTCTCCACACTTATAACATTCTCCTATTCCCTTCAAGTATTTTCCAAGGTGATTCTTTCCATAGTTATCACATATGGAAAAAACCCTTCTTTACCTTCTTCCCTTTATCTATCCTTCACTCTACCATCCTTTTCTTCTCTGGATTCCCTTCAAAACCATAGGACTCCGAGAATTCTTTACTCATCTTATCAACACATGATACTATTTCTTCATATGATGATAATACGTGGGAGACTATTTCCCTTCTAAATTCTTGCTTGGGTCCACAAAATATATGATACCTCTTACTCTTTAGATCATACGTATTACGGGAGCTCACATTCCTTCTACTAGGAACCATTTCTATACAATAGCATAAACTAGTTTAGTTTATGAATTGCAATGAATAATTACCAAACTTGTAAAATACCTAACAAAAATTGAACAGTTTATGCATATAATCCATAATCATAAAAATGTTTTCTTTGAGTAAGTTTATACTCATGATCCCTTCATAATGGTTTGTAAACAAAATGAGAATTATCCTAAGCATATCCCTTGGGAGTGTCGTTACCAAGAGTGCAGCAAGGCCCATTGTCGTGCACCAGTTCCCGTTTGAGTCTAGCTCAAAGCGGTGTTTTCAGGTTTTACCCCTAGGTACATCTGTGCCAGAGCTGCCTTTACCTGCTCATATCCAGACAGGGATGTATTGCTCAGAAAACTCACAAAATCTGTACAATACCAAAAGTCTAGGAAGTTCTTCTATACTAATCCTCAAAGTCTATCTTAGGGCTATGTGCTCTAATCAGAGTTTATCTAAATCTAGTTTCCAAGGTTATTTCTAAGCATCCGATGATACCAAGTGTAACGCCCCGACCCTAGTTACCCAGAGTCGGTGCATTATATTAATACATTGGCATGATTATAAGGAATCAATTCCTGAAGGACCGATCATTTTAACAATCTTGGAAAAATAGATCACATACATGAATGATACATTTGCACTTTAAGACGTACAAAACCACATAAATAATCTTTATGAATGCCATTATTCCCTTGTCTTAACCCTGCATATCAATCACATTACACTTCTTGGAATCCTGGGAAAAATAAAACATAGAAAGGGGTGAGCTCAAATGCTCAGTAAGGGTAAGAAATACAACGGACACTTTAAAAAATAATCATAAACATTTAAGGAAATGTATAAAACTAAAACAACAGCCTTTTAAACATGAACTTCAGCATAATATGGCAGAAATAAAATGAAATAATGCCATTTACTTATTCACATGGATATTCTACTAATCGAATAACCACATGCAATATCACTAACCACTTTCATAATAATGGAATGAATAATGCAAGACTATCATAACCACGTAGCCAAGGCCTCATGCCAAGACTACAAATAACATTTTGTCAAGGCCTCATGCCAAGAAACTATTTTGTCTCATGAGACCTACCGATGCATCGGGGAGCTATAGTGGGCTCCACCCATCACTTACGAAGTCCAATGCAGTCCTCATATGAATAGGTTTAAACATAACATAAACATTCGTATTAAAACTAGCATATGAAAGGTCAATACTTTCTCCATAAACCATGAATGGTATAAAAATAACACATCCATAGTCAAACATATCACAAAACCTTCAATGGAAGTTTTGTGTAATAAATCTACTTCAAATGAGCGTAAAATTCATCAAAGGATGTTGACATAGATGAAAATGATGAGTAAATTTTTTTGAGAGAAATATCATTTTTTGTAAAATCCTTTAAAAGTCACACATTTATAAAGGAAGTAATTTTAAAAGAGATTTTTGAATCAAAGTGTCCCATACCACTTTGAAACTTTTTAAAATAATAATCATTTCAAAACATTCATGTCCATATAAATAAATCCTTAAAATCATTTTGAAAACATGGACATTAATTAAAAATATTTAGAAAGATAAATCTTCAAAACATTTGAAATTTTGATCTTGATAAAGAGTAACTCTCAAAATCCTTAAAATATTCATTTTGAAATCATTTTTATGAAAAATGGACATGGATGATAAAAATGTCCCAGTAAATACTTACACATAAATAATCTCGGATAATGATGGGATTGAGGAATTAACCCTTACCAATTTGGTAACTTATGAAACAAACAACCCATGAAAGAGGTATCATACAATGAATATGTAAATAAATATAAGTTAAAGTGTATTACACAAATAATAAAATTATGGGCAATAAATACACCACACAAAAGGTAATAGTGGAAATATGGCATGAATCTCACGGGAATAAGGAGTGAGATGAAAACCCCTTACCTCGCACTTTCATTTAGTCGAGGGTACATTTAACCTCCTGTACGAAGATCGTAGTATGTTATTAAATTATACCAGAACCATATTAATATTTATGATATCATACACGATTCATTTATGACATTATATTACCCATTTAATAATAATTTCCATGTTAAGTTAACATTTCGGGTAATAATCACTTTCTTTATCGTACGTGCTTTAACTTGTTACTCTTGGTTGTATCACCTAGATCATGATTTAAATAATTACAGAATATAAAACATGATAAATATATAATATATATTTATAATATAAATATGTATAATATACATATATGTGAAATGGAAAACACTGTTTATAGAGACGGTAGTCCGTACGTACTCATAAATGCTGTTTCTGTTTTCATATACTATTGAACGAAAGTAAGTGAATAAGATATACGTAAGTACATAAATACTTATATATATAAATATATATATCTCCAGTAGCATTATTATGTCATATATTTCCTACTTATTAGTAATATATATTTTTATAATCGTCGATGAATGTTGAACTTGGAAATGAATCTCATCGCGTCGTGGAAACGGTAATCCGTACGTACGCACGAGTGAAAATATCATTCTTTTGATATTAAAATAATATATAATTGGAGGGTATATCATATATACAAAATACTTATAATTTTATGTTTTTTATTTACATCAAATACACATCATTATTATACCCATCCAAACAATAATGTATTGAATAAAAATTACACCACGACATGGAGACGGTAGGCCGTACGTACGCACGTATGGTGACATGTCATTCAAAGGATGGATAGAATACTGAATATGGTTGTACCATATTTATAATAACATCACAGTATATAGGAGATACTGGGGTTATTATTTTAGAATAGAAATAACAAAGAAAACAGAATTTGAAGAAGAAATTAACTTGAAAGTGGGTGGTGAAGACATTACCTCTTCTTCGGGTTCTTCCATTTGATTTGATCAAAAGGTCTCCTTATTTTGGATTTATGATCAAACTAATACCCATATGTTGAGGTGATGAATTTTGAGAGAGTAATTTGGTTGGGGTTTGCCGAACAAAAAGGCTTTTAAGGTGTGATGAATTGGTTAGAAGTTGGGTCCTTTTATAAGGGGGAGGAGGAGCTCTTTAGGAAAAACTTAAAGTATTAATTTATAATAAATTCATATTAGGTTTATAATGGCTCCAAAGTGTATTATTTAAAGTTCAAGGTGAGTATGGGTCTAAAAACACTCAAAAAATATAATTAAGACAGGTTTGGGTTATTATATTAACCTTATATTTAAGTATTAACTCATAGTTAATTAGTTTCACTTTTAAAATGTCTTTTTGTATTTTTATAATATATGGTTAATAAACATAATATATAGATACAATAGACCCCAAATTGGTCCATTAATGATATAAAAATCATGATATAAATCTCTTGGCCGAACCATAGATTTTTAGGAATTTAATATCAATTAATAATATAATATTTGTTTTAAAAACTCTTTTTTGTCAATTTTGACACTATTCAATAATTGATTTTTGTAAAACTCATAATAGAATTATTACCTCTAAAAAGTTAACTAAATCAATCCTAACATGTCATATTAACCAATAAAATTATTTGTATTTATAAAAAGTCTCAAATTACATTTATTTGGGTATTTATAATATCAATTATTCTAATTTTTCATTAATTAGGTAATTACTCCATCACCATTGTGTCATAAATAAATTAAATTATATAATGTCTAAAAATTATAAATAAAATACCATTATGTAGGAAATATTTTTAGCTTTATAATGACTATTTATATTCGAAAATCCAACATATATAACACTATGTAAAAATTGTTTTTCTAAAATATATATGCTTATGTCATTTTTGTATTTATTTTAACTTAATTAAAATAAAGTGGCCCTATCACCTACAGGTGGCTCCATGGGGTCCCAAAATCGACCCCAATATGACCATGGTCGGACATGTATCCACCAATAAGGTTAGGACACATTTTAGGGTAATTTAATATTATTATAATATTATTTGTTAACCCTTATTTACCGGATTTACCCTTTCACCATGGTAAATAAAATATTTACCGAAGTAATTATTCAAAATGTCTAAAAATAAAAGTTACCTATTTAAAAAATTTGGACATACTGATTCCAAATATGGAATAAATTTTTCCAAATTCAAAACACATAAGTGTCAGAAATTAATTTAAAATTAATTCCCACTGTCAAAACAAAAAGCGTGTTTTTAAGATATAATAACTATCAAAAGATTGATACTAGTTTATGTCCAGTTTAATTGTGAAATTATGTCCAATGACAAAAATTGTATTAAATGGTAAAAATGTATTCTAAATATACTTTAAAACCACTCAAATTCATAATTTATCACAATTAATTTTTTTGATTAAAAAAGTTGTTTTTAAATAACAATTTAGTAATTTTCACTATTCATCAAAATATTAAAGTTATCCGAAAAGTACCAAAATTTCACCATAGGATAAATTTGATACTCCGAATCCTAAAATGAATTCCATTTTGAGAGATAAAATTTCTAAAATTTTAAAAAGTAGGTATTACTATTCATAATTGCTAGTTTGATTGGTTGTGGTGTGTGTTAGAACTCGAAGTTGCGTACAACACACACTACTGTGTTATTCAAAGGAAAGCGTACCGTGGAAGATTGAGATGCTTTATTGTAAATTTTTTATGTCCCCATTGTAAAAATTAAATTTATTTAGTCAAATTGAATATATAAATGTTTAAAATATTGTATTTAAAAAGGGTTCACTATTAAAATTGGTAAAAGTGAAAAAAAATGAATTTGTTCTTACATTATGTCTAAGAAACTCATAATATGGATTCTAAAATTATAAGGATTATATACAGTTTTAAATTTAGTTAATACTATTCATAACCTCTTTTGAATGGCTTGTTTGGTAAGTCGTGGTGTGCTTGAACTTGGTGTTGCGTGTAGTGAAAGTTATTTAATTATTTTGAAGAAATAACACACTATGAAATCTTGGGGTGTTACAAAAGAAAAGTGATGCGAGGGGATAAAAACCTAGAAATCTGGGGGTTGAATCATCATGCAACACAAAACAATGAGATTCCCAGTGAATATTCATTAAAATAAAACCAACACAAAGATGCAGAAATCGAAAGACAACAGCAGGCGAACCCAAAATTGAAAAAAAGAATAAAGGTTGAGAGAGAGAACCCATAACCAAGACTGTATGCGATAGATCAACCAATCATATCCCATCGCCACCAATTGTATGACTGGAGAAGACCACCATGAACCTTAAAAGCATTCAATCAGTCATATGATGACCACAACCCTCAAGCCCCGACAAACCAGGATGATGCCACTCCACTAGAAACCGTGATCCCATGAACGATCCAATGAGTGAGCCGGCGAACAAAGAGACCTCATCGCAAACCAGTCTTATGCCCGAGTATCATGAACCGAAGAGCCACATAATCCGAGCATGAAATCACAATAGGGTGGAGGGATGGAAACATGAAACAGATAATTCCATGAGAATTTATAGCAAATCCACCATGGGGGGATGAAGGTGGCGGGGGGGGGGGACCCTAGCTCCGAAATCCCCTTATGGGCTCATCTTGTTGTCTTGTTGGGAGTATGTGTTCTAAAATCATAATGTATATTTTCATACATTTGTTTTTATCCCCTAGGACCTTTTTGATTTGATGAAAACTTTTCTTTTATCATTTATCAAATTGTTCTCTATTGACATCATTGACCTTATTCTGAAATTTCTTCCCATTTAAGTTATGATTTAGGTCCATTTTCAATTGAAATTTTAAAATGGTTTAAAAAGGGGGGTTTTAAGATGAATGTGGAGTGTGTTTCAAAAAATGGATTTTGAAAAGTTTTTTAAACGTGAAAATAGGGTTTGGATTGTTTTTCCTTAACTTAATAAAGTAATCTATTTGCTTGGTTCCTAATATATTTAATAAGAAGGTTTTATCTCTTCATTGTATTATAGAATATGTGGGATTTTTAATAAAATTATTATTATTTTTATATTTGGGTTTTTTATTGTTGAATGTTGAAAACTGATATTCTTTAGTTATATTTTAAATTTTCATTTTTTAAATGTTTTTTAGAAGGAATGAACAAAAACATTTTAGTGAAATCCTATTGTGTATGTTTATCCTACACACTAAATAAACCATAATGTGCATGAAATTATTTTGGTTTCTATCAGGATCCTATTTTATGATCATCATTGGTTGTTTCATTTATTTTAGGTTTCATGTTCAGGTTCAACCTGTAGTGGGATTGTTTGGGATTTGGTAGGTTACCGTGGGTCCCTGCGAGTTGTTTAGTAGTGGGTTGAGTTTTGATTTTGGTTTACATTTTTTTGGCTTTTATAAGACTTTATAAGACAAATTAGTATTTAATTTCCTTGTATATTGATGTTATTAATGAGTTATTAATTTTATTTATGCTTCTATGTATTGATCTGATTTATTTCTTACCTTACGTGGAGGCTTCTAATTTTCCATAATTATATGAGGTTGAATCCATTACCAAGTGTGTATTATTGAAACCCAAACACAAGTTACTAACAAATGGGGATACATAATTCCCATTGATCTAGCTGGAGAATCAAGTCATGTGATGTGTTTGGTCGGCCCATGCTAGTTTGTCACATACCATATTTTTTATATATTATTTTTTTATAAGTGTATTGGTGAATTATCTATGTTATGAAATAATGGTTATCTTATATCTCTTTAATTTCAAATTTCTAAATTCTACCAATATAAACTTATTTATGACTATGTTATCCTTTTATTATTGGAAAAAGGGAATAGTTTTTTTGCTGTAAAATTTTAATATCATATAAGATCATGTAAGGGACTTGAGTGATGAATTGTATATTGGAGATTGATGTTTTATTTATTTCACTATAGAGAAAGTGAGTGTTTTGCACATCTAGAGACACTCTTAATCATGTTAATCACCCTAATTTAAGACATTGGGATGTAATTGGACAAATTTTATATAATATGATTATTTTCTAAGTATACAATATACTATAACAAAAAATTACAGAATATATTTACTTCTTTATTGGTTCAATAAATTCATCATCTAATTTTTTCATCTCTTTTTTTAATTTTAATTTTAATTTCTTTTTTTACATTTTTCAATTAATAGTCACAAAATTTATTTTTTACTTTTATAAATAATTTAATTAAAAATTCTAAAAAATAATATCTGAGAAACCCCTATGATTAAAATCTATCAATTTATCACTCACTGAGAGACAATCAAGGGTCAACTAAAATGTTACACCCATTTGGGAATTAAAATAAAATTAGATAGAGACCTAATGATGGTTCTTTATTAATGATCCTAATATATATGGTTTTGAAGTGGGAATATCATTATAAAAATTGAATAAATTTAAAAATTCTAAAAATGATCTTATAATATATGTATTCATACAAATACTGTGGTAATTGGATAAACTATATATTCTTATAAATTAAATTTAATCTGCTTTGGATTTTTTGTGGTAATGATACATAAAATACTATAAAATATTATGGTTTTATTGATGATTATTATATGGGAAGTTCCATGTGACTAATATAATGATCATTGATTGGATGGTGTGATTAATTTTCTTACTCACCATACATTTCATATTTGATATAACTCATTTGGTGGTGAATATATATGGAGAGGTGTACTAATGTAAAATCTCTTATACTCCTCGATAAATATGGGATAGAGTTAGAAACATTAAATGAATTATTTGTCTTAATAACATATAGTGATATGGATTAGATATTATCAATGATAAACTTTGATTTATATTCATATTATCACCCATAGCATTGAGATAGACAATATTAATGAAACACTTGATTTTATTCCAATTCTGATACACTTTGTTACATTTAAGGTAGATTTTGATTCAACTATGTATTTACACTCTTTCTATCCCACACTCTAGGATCGATGTCGGTGATGATGCACTTTGTTTTTACTCATTTTATTACACACTACTCTGGAATTGAGGTAGCTTATTCATAGAGGTACTACTAAAGTATAGGATAATAGGGTATCTTGGGTGATACATTGAATAGAATTTTTATAATTGGTTTTCATATGAGTTATCATACTTTAATTATATATTATATAATTTTATATTAACTAGTTGGATATAATACCCCTTATGGATCATTAATGTTCGTAATATTTGGGTAGCTAGAGTATTTAATCCATTAAACTTCTCCAAGAGTTTGGAAACCAATAAATTGTATGGGGTTAAGGGCATGGGTTTTGGCTATACTCTAACACGATGTAACTAGGTTGATGGAAATAATTTCATCTATTCATGAAAATTTATCATTGTATATATATATATATATATAAACATTAATAATTTTTTATTTGGCATGTAATGTGGTGGTGAGTTTTGTGTAACATAATAATATAGAAGATATGTATATTATAAGGATTATTGGTGATTTGCGTTGATATTTTTTTCTACACATTATATAATAATGATTTAGGTAAACAATAGTAACATGTGAGTTTGATCATTCATTGAGATATATATACTGAGTATTATAACTCACCCACGTATACACACTTAAATTTTTTTCACTCTTGTGTTCATCCAAATTAATAGGTGTAGTTTATGTATGATTATAAATGTCAATATTTTTCTATATATATTATATTTGAATTATTTGAATCATTATTCAGGTAAATAAATTGGTTTTTTCCTTATTATGATTTATAATTCCTCATATATATATGGAATTTTTTATGTATTAAGATATTCATTTTCCTAGTTTACATTAGAGATGTTTATTATATATATATGATTTACACTACATTATTGGGTTTTCATTTATACAATGGTAGATGATGATGAATATTATCAGGTGAATATTTACATTTAAATGTAATGGATACCATTATCTTGAGTAGATACCTTAGTGTTGTTCATTATCCTTCTACCTATTGGAGGTGGTTCTAGGAAGTTAACAAACTAATATACTAAGATTTCATATATTGGTATTAGATCACTGGGTTAGTGTTTCAAATTAATGACATGTAATTTTTTATATAATTTTAATAAAATAGTTTAATTTTTGAAAGGAAAATCATTAATTATTATACAATAGTTGTATTTTAAAAGTTTACAATGGTATAATGTATTCATTATCAAGAGTCTCCTTAATAACTCCTGAAAATAAAACCATATTATAAGAAACTTTGGGTAATAAGGTGGAAGCAATGCATCCTGTAAACCTAATTCATGGTTCTATAGATTTATTGGATTTGATTTTACATGGGGTAATGTTTTAGGTGTAGATAGATGAACGATTTTTCAATATATACATCATATTAAATGAACTTTAGAAAGTATTATATTAAGAAATTTTTTATTGATGAGAATATTAACATGTTTTTAATTATAAAATGTGTAGTCTTCATATAAACTGGGATGTAAAATTATAAATATGTGGTTGAAAAAGTGAGTGGAGACAGTGGAATTATATGATATGTTTTAATGTATTTCCCTTTTGATTTCAAATATGCATATTTCCATAGTAAAAAAATATAATATCTTTTCCCTTCATAATAATATTCTAATTTCACTTAATACTATCATCCAACTACTCACAAGCTGACCTTGTGTTTTATTTTCATAAAACACTATTTTTGGATGCCCTGCTACTTCATGCACTTCAATATCAAAGAAATATATAGGCTATAACTGGATGTTGAACATTACATAACATTTTGTTTCTTAATTTCTATAAACCTCTTGAAAATATTCAGAACATAAAGTTCAAAGACCTCAAAAAATTGATCCAACTGGAATGGTAGAACATACTGGTCGACTTATCCCTCTCTTATTATTTATTCTCTAATAAAAAACTACCTATAAACATTATATCTCCTTTAATTTTTAGCTCTCATGATTTAACGACACCTCTATGAAATATAGATAAAAATAAATCTCACAATCTATCTCTAGATAGATCATTATTTCTTATGAATTATTTATGTTTTATTCATTGGTGAAATTTGATCAGCACTTCCTCAAATCCTAGAAAAAATCATGGCATACATATTTTGATTTTATTATAGTTGTCATCCATGTCAACATAGTATCCTTGAATCTTTCTTCAAATAAATGATAAGTTAAATATATTAACACATTCTTGTTTTCTAAATTCTATAGTATATACTCTTCTTTTGCATGAATTTATCTCAATAGAATTTGATTCTCCCAAATAAACTGAAATAACTATTGAGCTTCCAATGGTCAATTTCATTTTCATTATCAACTTTCTCAAATTGTAGAAAACAACATCAATCCATTATATTTGTATTTTAATTATGATAACTTCTTATTAAATTAACTTCGAGTAATACAAGCTTCTAACTATCCCATCTTCTAATAATCCCATCATCTCAACCTATGGTCAATTGAAATTCAACTCATCTAATCTTGATCATTTTTTTTCATAACGTTAGGTAATAAATTATTATGTGACTTTTAAACACAAACAACCACCCAGAAATAACTCATATAACTCTAACATCAACCTTATCATCCATTTCATATTTTTTTTCGACAATCATAATGAATTACATTGAAATATTATATTTATTAACAAAATGTATCAACATTTCTGAGTAGTCAATATTATAATTTTATCTTCTATTAAACTATAACTTCTAATACAAAAAAACATCATATCTTCTTATTGCCTCTATATTATGATGATCTCGGCATCTATACAACTAGAAATCTTATGTTTTTAATTTTATTCATCCACTGAATTATACAACTGAAATTTTATTACTCTAACACTTTGGACTTACATAAACATAATATCATTTGAATCAAAGAATTCATTAACTTTTGCTATAAAATTAACACCTCATTAGTTTCTTATTCTACTCCAATCATCTATCTTCTAGATCATGATGCTCTAAGAAAATCTTTAACTATTATTCCATCAATACCAAGATTCATATTCTAGAAAAATTAATGTTTGATCTTCTGATACTTTTAATATTTTTAGTCCTCAGATTTCTCGAATTTATTCTATTGTAATGAGTGTTTGTAAACTCTCAAACATCATTATCTTCAAAAATATATTTCATCAGTTAATTATGTAGGACTACTTATGATGGTCAACCCTTATATTCAAAAATTATATTTCATTTTTATTTGTAAAATTCAACTCAACATGAATGAAAACATCCTCTTGAATCATGTTGATGTTTATTAATTAAAATTTCTTTGTATTATAATCTAACTTATCTTCTAAAACCCTTAATATAGTTTATTATACTTAATTTTCATAGATGTATTATTTTTATATTGTATTACATCATACCATATATAATTACACTTTTGATTTTACACCTTATGGATATTTCATCTCCTCATGTTTTACCAATTTATGACACTTATGCTTATAAAAAAAAGTCTCACCCTTTTCAAACAAATTCTTATGTAAATCTCAATGAGTATAACATAATATAAAAGAGTTTTATAAATTCACATTTTTTAATATTAAGTGGAATAATATGAATTTATAGTTGTCTATATATGAAACTTACATTTAATCCTGATGAACCACATTGTTCTTAGTGTGTATCTTCATATGGACTTATTTTACTCTTTATAGCAGTAATGTTCCTTTTAAAAAAATCATGACTCTTATAAATTATTTTTCATGATTATATGGTAAACATATTATATATGAAAAATAATATCTTATATACCATTTAATATTATTTTTGATATTAATTACAATATATTACTTTAATTTACTTTATATTTCAGGCTTCTTAAATGAGAGGATTTTGATCTCCATTATTTCATGCAACTCCTAGATGCACAAATGTTTTCATTCATCACTATTCCATTGATAGTTCATTCTATAACATCAATGAGTGTTTCTTTTTATTATCAAATATTTTGGATAAGTATATTCCATGAATGAATTTAGTCTTATAATTATAATGAAAATTGTAAATTGTATATAAACACAATCATTTAACCAAGTGTAGCTTACATAGCTCAATATTCATAATTTCCATATAGCTATCATCCTAAAATACTATAGGCATATCCATCTTCATCAGTAATCGTATTTTTCTTATGAATTGTATTTAATAAAAAATTGGTTCTTAATTCATAACTACTCACAATATATTAAAATAAATTAACAAATAATCATCTTAATACATTGGGTTATTCAATCTATTAATTTTGATTTTTTATCAATACCAATTTCAAACACAATTTAATTATTTATTTCTCTCTATTATGGAAAATAAATCTAAACACTAAGCTCTTTCTTAATTCACATTTATTCATCTCCCCTCATGCATAAAATTTTATTTTTGTCTTTTTAATAAGAGGGAGTAGTCAATTTACCTCATCAAGGATAGAATCGTTAATTTAAAAAATTATAACATATAGAACTCTATCATAATCTAAATCCTCAATGTTTTGATTTTATAAGATCCTAATATATAATTAAAATTTATTCAATATTATAGTTGTCTAAAATTGAATATCATTCTCTATAGATTGATAAATCTCCCAAATCAGTCGGTTCATGTCACCATAAGGGGTTAACTATATCTAAATTCATCATCATTGATGGTACTGAAAAAAATATTAGGGTTCGTACCAATTAAAGTGTGTTAATGATGCACAAAAACTACAATTGAAATAAATTCATCCATGATTGATATCATCTGGTAGTCATAGACTGATTAGAAAACATTTTTTACACACCCTAAATTGTATCATGTTTAATTAATTTCACAATTTAAATAAATAGAACATATGTGAAAATAATTTGGTTCCATGTTTTTCCCTTAACTAGAAGAATAAGGTTATGTGATATTTCTCAACCTCAATATAATTTCAATTCAACTCCATTTATTAGAGTAATATTATTTCCTTCTCCATTTATTTTCTAATAAAAAATATACTTGTGTTGAATGGTTTTAAACCTTTTAACCTTAAACTTTTATTTTATATGAAGATATTATTTTCATAGTTTCCAAAAATTAAAATAAACTCTGTTTCGTTTTCCACCAACTTCATTTAATCTTCCAAATAATATTCTCAAACATTCATATAAACTATAAAAACTTTATAAACATTCTATTTATGTTGTGATGTCTTCTATTTAACAACCATTTTATTACATGTGTCCTATAATACATTATTTATTTTATTCACCAATTTATCTGGACCTAGATGTATTATCTTGAATTTTTAGGAGAATTTTAATCAAGTCTATACCTTCCACATAGATTCTTGTATTTGTTTTAGTTAGGTTTAATATGTAAAATTAACTAAAGATCAACTTTTTATTCAGGTGAATCTTCCACCAAACCAATCCTACTATTTCTTTCTCAGATTGAATCTCCCTCTTCCTCTAGATTAATTCCTTTAAATTTAATATGTATGAATCCATTTAATCTATCCATTATGAGGAATTTCATTCTATAATAAAATAAAATAATATTATTTTTAATTCATCATCATTTATTTTTTATTAGTTTTTTCTATTTAGAAACTTCCATTTATTTACACCTCAATAGAGTCATGGATTATATCTTCCATATATTTTAATTCAACCTTTGTAGAATTATTCCACTAGTAACTACTGAATTTTTATTCATTTGAATAACCCATAAATAATTAATTTATGAAATATTTTATCATAATTTTATAAAGTGTGTAAATATAAAAATATTTTGTAAGTACATAGATTTAACTCATTCTATGTGGATTTGATGAACTTAAAAATATTTCACCTAACAATCATTTCTATCACCTTAATTGAGGTGCCCTATATCTTTCAGTAATTTATTAGTCATACTAGTAATTAGTGGCCTTGTTTCATTTCCTTTCACCTCATTAGCAGTAGTTAAAAAATATTGATTTCTTTCTTTGATTTGAACTTTAGATGAATTTAACACCTTATGAGGAACTCCTTTTCCTCTATGATTTCACTTCCACCATTCCAAAAGTGGTGGGATTTTTATTATGTTTAGCCATCAATATTTTATTTGATTAAAGGTTTTATCCTTACCTATTTAAGGGATAATAATTATTGAAATTATAATATCTAAAATATTGAGTTACCTTCCTTTATGTAATTGTAGAAGACATGTCTTCCCAAAAACTTCATGATCATTTTTATGCTCAAGTGTGTGTTTTAAAATATAAGACTCTCTTTAAGAATTTTTCTGATAGAATGCCTTATTTCAACTCTATGTGAATATACAACTTGATGAAATTATATTTTTATTAACAACACTATAATATCAATAAAATATATATTCATAATGATTGTATTTTCTTCGATAGTCTTAAATTTATCATCATAGTCTTATTCCATCATTCAGATTTGATCATCTTACAACATAATTTTTTTCATTAAATAAATTTCATATTCCTTTACACATTTAGTCATGGAATCCATCACATAATTATTAATATTATACAATCACCTATTAGGTTTCTTAAAGTTAATGAATCTTTTCCACACAAAATTTCCTCATCAATACTTTATCACAAAAATTTCATTATAATTATTCTTTAGATAGGGAAAATTATTCATCGAAAAATAATATTTATTTTTCCCTTATAATATACATTTTTAGTGAGACTGTGATACTTATAAAAATTTTTAGTGAATTTATTTTCTATATCCTCAAATTTCAGTTCAATATATGATTTTTCATCATAAATTCCTTTAATAAACACGAATATATTAATAAAAAATTGATGATAAATTTCTTCAAATAAATTTTGAATTTAGATTAGAGTTCATGAATAGATTTCATAGATTAATACTCATCATTAATAGACCAAAATTATTCAAAAAGATCATACTTGTTAAATTGTTATGTAAAATTACCACTATGATAACCAATTTGTATTTATGGGACCTCTTTATGATAATAACATGAAGTTAACATCATTAATTTATTATCCTCCTTATTTGTTTTATTTTTAGGTGTTTTGAAAAAAATTATATGATAGAACTAAAAGTAAAAACTTGTATTTTCCCTAACGAATGATTATCTATAAGTTTAAAAGATATCAGGTTATGGTCGATATGTTAAAAATAAAAAGGTGAAAAAATGTATATCTCATTAGAGGGAACATATATTACCTTTAATACCAAATTACGAGACCAGTGGATCATGAATTCATAATGGGAGGATCAATATTGACCAATTTTATATAATTATTTCAACATAAACATTTAACCACTTTTATTAATCAAAAATATATCACCTTTTAGGATGAATGGATCTCATATGTTCTTAAAGACATTAATACCACTTGAAATGTAGAATGTAAATGAGCATAACACATGGTATTTTTATAAGTTTCAGTACCAATGTAGACACCTTATCTTTTTGTTTTTTGGTTATTATTTTTAGACATCTATATAAACTATAAAAAACAAGTGAATATAAGTGGGTATGAATCATAATGGAACCTAATGTAACAGTAACTATATTTTGGATGGGATCACATTTAACCATTGGGATGTTTTTATCCTAACCCAAATTGTCACTATATTAGACATGTGAAGAGTTCTTAATAATTCATCATAATAGCCTCCAGTTACTCAACTAGATTGGTGGTAATATTCATAATAGAAAAACCAGTCCTCAAAGGTCAGCCCAGAAAAACTAAAGGAAAAAATATTTCTTCATATTTGGGTTGTTTGTGAGATAGTTTAAATATATTTATCTGCAACACTTGTATTCAGATAGCACTAAAAAATCTAATCTAAATAAAAACATGAAAACTACATCTTTTTAAATTATAAAAATAATATGTATTGAACTCTTATAACTTCAATATATTAAACATGAAATATATATAGTGGCCACAACTATATTTTGGAGTTGATATAACTTATTTTTCTTAATTTACAGAAGTATATAACTAATCATTAGAACTCATAGTTATTAGACATAAAAAATACACCCAATTGATCTTTTAGAATGTGCATGTCACATACTCCATGTCTTATAAATTACTCTTATATCAACAACTACCCATCAATATTAACTATCAATATTTTATATCCTTTAAGAAGTAATAAAACATTAATGAAATAGAGTGTTTACCTAATCTCACAATCTTCCTCTCTATTGATTTGAATTGACAGATACATCTTTGAGTTTAGGTTACTCATCAAACATCTTCATTAATTCCTCAAATCATGGAAGGAATTGTGACTCAGTACTAGTGATTTATTACTTTTATCATTTAACTCAGAATCATCACCTTGAAGTTCACTTCATATAAATGATTTTTAAAATCAATCTTATTGTTGTCTAGCTTCCATAGAATTCATTCTGTATCTTGTTATGACTTTTTCTCCACAACCATTTATTCTTAAAAAAATATCTCACATTGATTCCTATATTTTACTGTTCAACTAATATTTCTATAACATTCTATTAAATCTCTAGATAGTAAAATCACTCCTTATTGTTCATCTTTTGATCACCACATAATCTGATTAACTAATCATCCATTCATCTCGATTTCAGATAATCCCATATTCTAGTTATCTCATATTCCCAGCTTCTGACCAGTTAAACATAGGCTCATCAAACATTTCTATACATTAATTCCTTGTAAAAACTAGTTATCCAGACTTATGAAATTTAAAAACCAAAACATTTTTCCAAAAGAAACACATAAAAATCCAATTTTAGACTCAACCTATTATTCATAATTTCAGTTATTTATCAATAAATCCTAATGAATTTCTCAGAATCATTGAATTTGTATCAAAAAAAATTTCATCCTTATTGAGTAGTATATCTTTTACTTTTTATCTATAATTAAACACTAGGTTCCACCAAAACAAAATCTCATAACATCCAATTACCTACAAATTTCAATGATTTCAAATTACATATATATGTATATCATTACATTCTTATTTTCTTTTTTTATAGTAGATTGAAAATCTTTACATGTATTTCTCTATCACTTTGGATTTAAATCATATAAAGTTAATCAACATCAATAACTTCCTACTATTTTATTATATATAAACTACCTTCTTAATTATTCATTATTCTACAGTCTTTAATATTTTAGTTCATGGTTCCCCCATATAATGCATAATTTCCATTCGATTAGTATATAGTTTCAGCTTTCATATGTATCTATGTGAATTATTCCCATAATTTTTACTTTTTTAGTTCTGGGTCACTATAAAATTATTCTATTTTAAAAATTATTTTTCACTTAAAAAAACTCCCAATATAATTAATTATGAGATTCTATTAACTATCAAACTCCTTCATCCTTACTAAATCCTTTTCTTTAATAGATTCTATAATACTCCATACTACATAACAATCATTAACTTTTTCTTTTTTTAGTTATAATTATCATGAATCACAACATCTTTTTAAATAATTATGAATTTTATTACATAAAATAGTAACATAACATCATTTGATACATATTTCAAAAAAATAGATTTTCTAGTATCCATGCATATCACATCTAATTTATCATCCAACTATATTTCAACTCAACATCTGCAGCTCAACTTCTAGTAGTACTCCTTTTAGATGATTTAACTTCTCATGTTTTTCCAATTTATGACTGTTACACTAAAATATATAGGTCTTATTAATTTCATAAAAAGTATTAAAAACTATAAAATAGTCTTATAAAATCACTAAGAGTCATATGAAATGCATCTATTTACTCTTAACAGGAATCATATGACTCATAAACACATAGAATCTAGATTTTATTCTATATCGTTATGATCCTTACACTTCATAATGGGTATATTCCCTTTATTTCATTTCACTTTTCACAGTAGCAATGTCTCTTGCAAAAAAAATCAATTATTTTACAAATTATTCTATATAATTATCTAGAATGTATATTTTATATAAAAGAAAATGTCTTACATATAGTGTAAAGATTACTTCATTTTCAAATTATAATCTAGAACTGTCAAATCATATATGTTCTAAACACCCTTGATTTTAGGAGACTAATCACAAATTCTTCATGAATCTTCTAGATATACAACCATTTATAAATATGACTCTTAATTTAATAGTTCACCCACTAATTATTGGGAGTGATGATTTTTTCTTTCTTATCAAATGATGAAATATTTTTCTATAATAAATTACATTTGGGATTTATAAATCACATTGTATCTTCTAGAAAATTTTCATCCTTCAACCAAGTGCAGTTGATATTTCTCATGATTACAAACTTTTGTACTATTATCATGTATAAATATTACATTTAGGTCCATCTCTATATTAAATCATTGTTTTATTATCCATTTAATTTACTAATAATTGCATTCCTCAATATCAACTATAGGAAAATTATTGAAACCAATAAAATAGAGTATCATCCAAATCCATTAGTTTACTTAGTTTCCATTATTGTAGATGGTCATAATTGATAGAATATAGGTGAAATCATAGTTAAACAATATTAGAGTGATAAAAATTTACTAAAAGTATTAGGTAGGAACTCTTAATCATTATGGTTATTATTTATTTAAATAAGACCACCTTTACTAAAAATAGTATCTATTATAATGTGTGGATAAAATATTCCATTCTTTAGGTGATGTGAAATTATTAATTATCTAGATTGATTATTGGATTGTAATGATAATTATCTGATTAATGAAAACCAAGATGTGATGGGCATGTACAATGTATTATTTTGACAACCCAAGGATATAATAATGGTTTTAATAGTTTTTAGTTACTGTATTAAATGATAATATTTATAACTATTATCTACTTACAATAAGGAAAAGTGGAAGTTATAAAATAATCAAAGTGACTTTCCATGATCATTATTCAACATATTAAATAATTTAACAATTATAAATACTTTCTATGAAAAATATTGTTAATATAAATAAATAAATGTGATATTCAATCGATAAATGTCCATTTTTCCCATTTTAAAGTTATATGATATATTTCTTATTCCATAAAAAAATATTCTATAAATTGGGAACTATATGAGAGAATGATGGTTTTAATTGATTCTTTATAGATGAATGGATTTGATGCAGAATAATTATTATAACTTCTGTTATTTTTATTTGTGGTTAGTTTATTCAAATATAAGAATGAATTGTTATGTAATTTTGATAGTTTCTATATATATATATATTTTATTATGGTTGAATTAGTAAGGTTATTACAGGAAATGTTTCTCCTATTTTTTTAATTTTTTTTGTGGTCTATTAGGTAGTGTTTGATGAAGTGATTTAGAATGATAATATCTTATTATAGTAAATAAAGTGAGGTTTCTTATTAAGTATGGGAAGTTTAATTCTCATTTATAAGAGAATAATAGTGAAATTTAATGAGTTATGAGATAAATAATCTAGCATGAGTCATAGTTTTTAAATATATTATCTACCAGTTTTGAGTTTATATATCATATGTTTTAGTAATTTTTTTGTTTCAAGTATATCATATTTTGGTTTATTCACTAACTATTATGATGAATGTTTAGTATCACGTTTCACTTGGGTTGGTATATTAATCATTGAATTATTATGTTGGAATAAATTTGTTGTTGTGATGTGTATATCTTTAATCATTTATGTGTTTATGAAAATGGTTTTGTTATTTAGGGATATTAGTCATGATATAGTTGGCCATTAATAATAAAAATTTTATTTGAAAAGGAATGGAGATGACATTGAATCACATTAGGTGATGGTAGTTGCACTTAGTTTAGGGATATATGATTACATCCTATCAAGGTTTTTTGTTCATTTACATTATGTTTTATATTTTGAATGATTTTGTTTGACTATGTATATGTTGTGGGATAGATTTAAATGATAGTTAAATTAAATGTTCATTTTATATAACAATTGGTTTTGCGTAAATTAAAAAATTAACGGTATTTTTACTTATTTTTCTGTCAAATTCATTATTTATTTTAATATGACATTTGTTTATGGTGAATTTTTGAATGTTGATTTTGATCAAAATGGAATCGTTATAATGATTAATTTTTATTATAATCATATCATGATAAATTTGATTTGATTTTTCAAATGATTTTGTTTGAATTTAGTATTTTAATTTTCTAGGATACTACTTTTATTTATTGATTGAGATATAGACATGTTTAATTATTTATTAAATTAAATGGTTGAAAGTTATAATATGTATTTATTAGTTTATTAAATGAATATTTTATTTTTAGTGATGGAAATTTTATTATCTTGAAAAATTTATAATTCCTTGTTTTTTAGAATTAATTTTTCTAGAAATGGAATTTTTTCTAAAATTTTAGATCTATTGGATTCATTTAGTCATATTTGTAAATTTAGTCTTATAGTAGTTTTTTTAGTGAAAAAATATTCTTTAAAAGAATATTTTTAAATTAAATTTCCAAACTATATTTTCTTTGATAATAAAGTATCATGTTGAGAAATAGGCTCTTTCATTAAGATTGAATGGAAGAGTTTCTTTTGAGGTCATATTTTAAAACATATCAAGAACTAGTTTAATTTTATATGATGAGAGTGAGATTTTAAATAAATAATATATGTATCTAAAAACATCAAAACAAATTAGGGTCAAACACCTTTATTAAGGGAATAATCAAATTTTTAACTAGGGGAGAGAGAACCCTTACATGATCCGCATTCCTAGAAATTGGATTTCTTGAAGGCCTATAGTCATAAATTCATTGAAACATGGTTAACATTATGTCCTAATAATTTTATAGAATAAATTCCCTATCTCTTAAAATCCTTTTTAATATCCAAGTTACCCTTTTTATTAGCCAAAAGAATCATTTTTTTCCAAATTAAAAATCAATGAACAATAAAAAACAAATTATATAAGTGGTACAAATCCATCTGTAGTACCCATTACCACTACAATAGCCATTTCATCGATAATAACTACTACAGTACTACTACCACTACTGCTTCACCTCCACCATAGTTATAGAACCACTATAGTACTACAATAGTACCTTATATAGTTCTCATATAGTAACTTATGTAAATACCCCACAACATGGGGACATATGGTGTTGAATCCCTAACCTATTGGATGCCGAGAAGGGGGTGGTACCACTTAGAAACCAACTCATTTCCATGTAATATATATATATATATATATTAACCTAATATTTTTCAAATATACAATTATTTTGGATAAAATTTGAAATAAAAAAAAATCCTAGATCCCAATTGATATAAATGATCATTCATGGGAGATAATTTCCTTTATTTTGAGAATATCATGAAAATGAGGTATAATATATTACTATAGAACCCATTTGATGACTTATTTATTTTCATTCTCATTCAAATCATTTTTTCATTCTATATAGATTATGTTATTTCATGAAATTCACTTGTACTAAATGTTAATAAATAATAATTATAATGAAATAAATTTGATCTATGAATTTATGTTATTCTTAGAGAAAATTTTGACAATTTTAAACCTTTCAAAAAAATGATAAGGTTGACATGGAAAATTAATGAAAAATTATGATATAATTTCATTCCATACCTCAACTGTATTCTAATGGAATAATGATTTTTATTTTATTAACTAAAATTGCGGAGATATTTTATAGAGATAATTTTTTATCATATCTGATAAAAGTGAAAATAAATTCAAACCATGAAAAATCTTATTTGAAATCATAAACCATTTTTTATCCATGGAAAAAATTTAAATATCAAGAATAAGGATATATAATATATGAATTTCATGAGATTTAAGATATATTTCATATAATATTACACACCCTCTCTCTAATTATGTGTTGTTAGTTGTTTTTTATAATATAAATTATATTAATATAATTCTCCTAATGAGACAGATAGACTATGTATTTCTTTTGGAAATTTGAGACTGTCTATCTCTATAAAAAACATCATAGGAAGTTTTTATAAGATGAGGGCATAGAAATATATGGTGGAAGTTTGATCCCATAATAGAGAGTTATAGTTTAACTAATTATTGATCAAATGGAAGGGAATAATCTATATAGCATAGTAAATAGGTAGGGGTATGGTTTGGAATAAATTTAACACCAAACAATAGAATGCTTAGACACATTATTTTATGGTGGATGCACTAGACCACAAAAAGTTTTGTATTGGGGGTCATCTAATCATTGATCAAATTACACTATGTTATCCTTAAATATCATGAAATATGTCATGTTATATGTGGGATGAGGGTATCACATGTCGCCCAATAATTTTTTGAAAATTAATTGGGTATGAGGGAACATGGATGGAAGGATTTGGGAATAAAAAATTGTGATCGGCTATAAGAATACTCATGCAACTTATGAAACCATATTTAGATAAACATATAGAATCATGGAAGGATAAATTTTATAATTTAAAATAAATAGGGCTCATGAGATTATGATAAATTTATATTGTGATATATTTAAAAAAAAATACTTTTTTATTGAAATGGACTCAATATTCTATCAAACTTGACAACACACATTATGAATGTAGATTAATTTGTGATGGTGGGAATAATTATTTTATAAATGGAGTGGTATGTTAACAAAATAAACATATTTTCATTTATGTATATTTTTAGAACTTGAATGAATTTAATTACCTTGATAAAATCTGGATTATTTTAAAATGGATCTACTTTCTAATGTTAACAATATTTACTCACACAAAATGAAAATTATAATTTTAAAATTAGATACCCGGAAAAATTTTTAGTATAACGGTAAACACAAGGTATGTGATATATATTTTATTTTAAAATATGGTATATAATATTTGAAACACTGATAGTTAAGTGAAAAAAATATAAAATGATAATAATTATAACCCTAATGTATTTTATAGAATCCAAACACATAATGTGAATCATTTAACACCCTGAGGTATGATTCATTTTCACTTACAATGATATGAATTGCTGGTAATATATATTAATTATACATAATGAAGATAATGTAGAGTAAAAATAAAAATCTTAAATTATAATGGGAATGTATTTTATGATTATTTATATCTTTCATTGTGATTATATTGTGCTATTTACTATGTAAATGTTTCGAAATACTAATAAAATTCAAGGAATTTTCATAATGAGATCATGGAATGATGAAGTTATCGATATCATTTGAAGTTATTTTATTATTCAAACTGAAATACCCAAAAAGGTTTTTGAATGTCCTGTTGTATTTCTTGTCAATATGATTTGTGTAAAGTAGGTTTATGATGCTAGGCTGCATCCATTATTATTAGAGAAGGATAAAGTTTATACTTACTATTGGGGAGGAAATTTTATACATGGAATCCTTAGAAAGATAGAATAAATATTATAGCTCAAAATATGTGATGATTTTTGAGCTGGTTGAGAATGGTTTGATGTGACCTAATAATGAAATTCCACTTCACTAACTACAACAGTTTCCATGTGATTTTGTAAACTATATGCTAAAATATATTAAATTTATGTTATAAATTCTATAAAATATTATTTGAATGATGAGTAATTTATCCCTATATAAGTGATCTTAAAGTATATTTAAATTAGTAATGAAGTACACTAATAATATTTTTTGTGTTAATCAAAGATAAAGAAGTAGGTGATAATGAATATATTGAATAACAGATATTTAAATTTTAATGAAGCTTCTAGAATTATTAAAAATACATCCATTGTGTATTTATCTTAAAGGTTATTTAATTATGTGATGAAATACACTAGGATTAATTTTTGGATAATTCTAATTTATAGATGATTTTAGAAGGTAGTATATGTTCATTAATACATGAAAAGTTGAGTATTTAATATGATAAAATACTTTGGGTATAGATATGTGGAGGTTTGAAAATGTTTCATAAATTTATAATGTTATTTGAACTCATTTTGAGTTGATTTAAATTTTTGGAATTGATATGAAATGGACTAAATATGAGTTGAGAATATTTTGGAAAATCTATATTAGATTTAAAAATTGATAGGCCTATGTTGGTTTTCCCAAATTTTAATAAATTTATTTTTATAGCAGTCTCTTGTTCCACAACTTCAGTTACTGAATACCATGATACATGAAAAGAAACCAAAAGATAATAGAAAATTATATAAGGATTTTTTTATATGAAGTGGAAACATTTGGGGTTTCATATTTATTGGATTACTATAACAAAAAAAATACTAAGTGAATTTTATTATGGTGAATGGGTTGATCATAGTTTATTTCTTGGGATAGATTTGATTAATTTTTGTTTAAATGATTTTCACTTTTTAAATTCAAGAGGGATTCATTAAAAATGATAAGAAGAAACCTTATGAATCACTAGTTACTTTTATAACTATCCCATGTATAATCACCTAAACACATATAGATTAATTTTCATTAAGACTTAGAGGTTGATGTTCCTTTTAGAACCCAGAATGAATAGTCCTTAAATTAGTGAGGGTGGATGATTGATTTATCATTGAATGTATCCTCAATTAAAATAATTAAAACTATTTGGAACATGGAAACATATCCAATCCATACCCTTTAAAATTACATGCATCAACCCATAAAAGGGTCATCCATCCATGTATATGATTCTATCAATTTAATATGGATGTTTTCTTATGAAAGTTGAATTAATGAAGAGAAAATAATAAAATAAAAAACTTCACCACTATGTTCAATACATAACACCTATTGGTGTGAACAAATTAAATCTTTGAAGAAATGGTATAAATTTTTTATTTATTTGAAAATACATGATATGAAGAAGAAATTTGATAAATAAACTAGATTGATTCAAGTAACTTGCAAGTGAAAAATGAACTCATGTAGAAAAAATAGAAACAAAACATTACAAATGAATAGATTATAATAATTCGTTCATTTCCTTAATAACCAATGCCTTAAATAATTTTTTTTGTAGAATTAGGTTAACCATGACGTTTTCTATGTTTTTTCACTTTATTGACGTAGGAACTCTGGTTGGAAGGCTTTTGGATTGTGGGATTTTCATCACAAGACCAAAATCAGAGCCAACTTTAATCCATCTAAAAGACATTCCAATATATGATTATATATGGTTGAATTTGGGTGGGTTATAGAAGAAAAAAATCATTTAAAACATTTCTTCTAACTGATAGTGAACTTTTAGCACCATTGGAATCATTTTTATGGAGTTATCATCAAAATGGTGGACTTCTATTCTATGCCAAAAAATCTATCCAAAAATTTATTCCGTAAAATGGGATGCCTATATAACCTCACAAAACCTACAATCTAGATCTAATGATTGTTTATATAAATGTTACAAAATATTTCCTCTATACACTAGTTAAATTTCATCTTCATCATAATTCTATCATGGACTCTATATGTGTTTTTGTAGTCTGGTGTGTAGTTCACTTCACGTAATCTTTTTAGGATTGAAAATCCAAAATGGTGATCTTCGAAAATGATTCTCCTATCACTCTAGAGAGAAATATTAATCTCCATAAAATTTGGGAACTAATAATTAAATATAAAACACAAATCCCAACTAGTGGTAACTTTTTATGGTCTTAAAAAATGTTTTGATTATTATTTAAATTTAAGAATGAATTAAAAACATGATGTGAAATGGATTTTGAATTTTGAAAATCATTCATATATGCGTTTATGAACAGTTAATAAGATGAAAAGAATATATTTAAAATTCATATTCTCCTCTTTTAGTGGAAACCTACACCCCTAGCTTGAGATTTCATATTAATATGAAAAACTATCTCAAAATAATGATAATTTGATTCCCATTTCCAAACACAATTTATTAGATAATTTTTAATTTTTATAGCTCACACAAAAAACCCATGAAAATAATTTAACCCAGGGTAGGTTGACAAGTATATCCCAATAAAAATTCCATTCATTTATACAAGTTAATCACCATATTTAATTCAATTTTATTTAAACATTGTGATGTGATTTTCATCACAAAATATAGTGGGTTTAATTTTCATTCAAGAGGGAAAAGATGGAAGCAGTAGGTGATGACCACATTTTAATCCTAATATGAGCATCCAATTTTTTAATTTTAAATTTTTTAATTTTAAAATTTTCCATGGTAACGAAAATAATTTTATATATATTCAACTCATATGGAGATAAATTGATGATGAATCCCAATAAGAAAAGGAATATAGGTTACCAAAAGAATATGACATACTCAAGCATCAAATTTAGTTGAATCAAAAAATAAAAATTCCCAAATTACAAAAATAGAGATATAATTCCAAACAATGGGCTAGAAAACTATGGATTCACGATTCCCAAGTACTGAATGAGACACATTAGCTCAATACATTTCATTACACCCAACTTTTATTGTATTTTTTAATATTTTTTTGAATACCTAGGTCAAACATAAAATAATCACCAGACCTGTGATATTTATTAGGGACCCAATAAACCCAACTAATACCTCACAATCAAAGGATTGTACAAATTATATTTAAATTAAATGGATGAAAATATAGAAATTTAAATATATCATTACACAACCACACAGTCAAATATATACACTTACTAACAAAAAAAATAATTTAAATTTGAATCATGGCATGATAAATTATTTAATATTCTGTTTCAATATTCCCAAAGTATGTTATCTCATGAAAGGTTAATGAATTTTTTCGATTGGTTTAATTTTTTTCATTTATAGAAAATTTTTTGTTCTTTCCTTTCATAAAAAACATAGAATGACACTATCCTCAATGTTAATAATGAAAATTTTGAAAGGGGATAAAGTTGAGGAGTGGAGTTCCAAAATATTAAAAAAAACATTGGAACAAAGTCAATTGGTTGTTTACTGATAAAGAGCGTGCTGAAAAGAAATTGATCCTTAGATCAATATATCATTAATTGAATCATCATAGTGGATAATAGATCAAGGCTTATCTTATGGAAGGATTTTAAAAATCCTCGATTCTACGGTGCCTGTGAATCTTACACACAAATAATTTAGAAAAAATTGAAACCCCTAATGAATTCACATAACTTATAGTAGACAAAAAAGAATGAAATTAAAAAAATGCACCTATTTATTTTTAATCTCACACCACCAACTCATTGCACATGTTAATATATATATATATATATTTAAATATAACTACATATATGGTATAATATAGATATAGGACATGTCGTAGGTTAGTGGTTGGCGTAATCCACTATCTCTATTCGATGGAGGGTTTGAGTCACACAAAAGGGTTTTAAACCTTTTAATTGCGGAATTCTATTTTCCAAATATAGAGAAAAACACATATAAAAAACAAAATAATAATTTCATGTGTGATTCTATTTAAAAATGATAAGATATATTTTTAGAGGGCTGGGAGGGCTCAATAAATGGGTATTGTTGACCATGAGATGTGTTCCTATTAGACAACTAAATTTCATATTAGTTTTTATGTTTATTCATATATTATTTAAATTTTAAGGAAAATATCACATGTCATGTATGAAAAAAAACTCATTCTACAATAGGTTTTTTCTTTTAAAAAACTTAAATCCTAACAGAAATAACAAAATAATATAAAATTATAGTGATATAAAAGCCATGTTGTCTCCCAGAAAGCGCTTAGTTTATTGTTATTAGCTCAAAATAGACCCCTAAATTACCCAATAATAAATTTAAAATATTATTTATGTCATTTTTCACCACTTAATTTGATTGGGATTATTTATACACTGGTATAGGTGACATGGTCTAAAATAAATTTTAAGAATAATCATATGGGCCCCGATGAGTGTGATAATCCTAAGAACATCTCAATGGGTCCATCTAATTTAATTATTTTTCATTATCAAGTAAGGTAGAACCATTCTCTATTGGTAAAATGTAAGGGAAGATGAAATGGAAAAAGGGAGGGATTTTTTCCCCTATGAATGCATACTTTAGAAATGCAGGTAGGATCTTGAATCCATGATCAGGTTTGTTAAATTTTTTGAAAGAAGATTAAGATTTTGAATCGAACTCAATTTCATTTTATAGATTTAAAAATATAATAATTTTATTTAGAATAGATTTTTATACCACCAAATACTTTTTATTATTTTTTGGAATGGTTAATTACTCAATTATTACAAGTTTTATAATGGTTTCACTAATTGTTGATCCTAAAAAATCACCATAGGATCTACATGAAAGGGAATCAAGACAATGAGACAAATTTACCTAATGTAAATATAAGAAATCATTTTTTTCATGAATTAAACATCATTCAAAATTTTTTGGATATAATTTGGTTTCAAATTAAACAATATATATCCATTTAGTCCATGAAATATTGAGAAATTCATTAATTGTTTGTTCTACCACATTCCCCAAGTTAGGGGTTCCTTCATTTTGATTTCCATTTTATTTTAAACCTGGGTTTATGATTGGATTTCATTTAATACTCTCCATAGTATTGGAATCATGTTTACATTATGGTGTCTTAGGAATATTCAGTTCTATAAGTAAAATTCACCTATCTACAATTGATTTTTCATCTATTAAACTGTAAACCATAACTAGTTAGTTTGAATGGTGACGAGAATATGTGGACATAAAAAAATGATAAAAAGGGAAAAATAAAAGAAAAATTGTGTATAAAATAAAGAAATAGTTTGAGAATAAAAATTAGTGACTAAGATAATATACTTGATTCCTAAGAAACAACACAAAAATTTGGTTTCTCCCAAATTTACAAAAGTTGGTGTTAATGTAGTATCATGAAGCATGAGATATGTAGTGGAATCCTCAGAGACCTAAGAAGATACCAGATAACACATGATCAATATATATAAAAATTTGTTTATTAAATGGTGAAATTTGAGATTTTATTTTAATTTTATTTGCATAACCAATCATTACATAAGGGTATTATGTTTTAGAAAAATTTTTATTCTTAAGTATTTATTTGGGTTAAAATAAAATAATTTCTTATAATAAGATTTCAAATACTTAAATTTTAAGGGGATTCATTAAATATGATAAGAAATTTACATATGGATCACTAGTTAATAAAAAAATAGGAGTTTTTAGGATAATCACCTAAGAAGTTGAAGAATAATTTAGATGGACACATCAAGGTGGAGGTTCATTTTATAAATTATAATGTATAACCATAAAATCAGTAATGATGAAGAATTAATTAATCATAAAATGTATTCTCAATTAAATCAATTGATTTAAATATTGAAATAACATGAAATAAAATCATACCCATCCCTTTATGAGTTATTTAGATCAACCCATAAAAGTTCTATCCTTACATCTTTATAATAATATCAATGAATAAAATAACATATCTCATGAGGGTGGAATTGAAGAAGATACATCAACAAAATAATGAACCCTCCACCTTTGTGTGAATAATTTAATAACACATGGTGTGAATAAATTTACAAAATGATATAATAGTATTAATTTTTCAAATATAAGAATATAATATAAGGAGAAGAATAACTTTTATTAATAAAATTGTTAGATTAAAAAAACTTATAAATGAATTTTAATGACCCGTGCCATCATGGTTATGAATTATTTTGGAGGGAATTTTATCATTTAATCTAGTGGATGGATCATTCAGATAATCATTTTTTTAATTGAGGTTTTTCACATAGAATTTCTTTGGTGTGTTTATATACATGAATGTAAGTATGGTGGGTGAATCAGAACATGGAAGAAGTTTAGAGTATTGACCTGGAATTTGGGAAGTATCAACCGCATCATCTCACCTATAGATCCTACCATCTAGTCGGTGAGATGGGAAGAGTCATAGATACATAGTAGGTCTCACCAGCTATCCAATGAACTATAAAGAATAATTATTTCCTAGAAGGTCTCAATGACAAGCCAATAATCCGGTACGAGCCAATAGGTGGTCCACTAGCAAATTGGTGGACCTTAAAAGTCCTACTGGTGGGGCACACTGGTCATGGTTTTTTGGTGGGTCCTTTTGGTATTTTCACCAATAGTTCCCACTGAAGATTATTATTCATGGATTTTACTTCTTAAAACAATTTACTATAATCTCCCCTCTTCATCCCTCCATGATCCAGGGTGGATATAGAGTCAAATTAAGGGTGAATCTGGGTGATATCCTTAAATTATTCTTTAATCATGGCCTCCCTCTTTATCATACAATGGTAGATAGTTTTTCCGTTCATCATGGATGATACTCTTGGTGTCATTAAGACTTTTTTATCCTTATATATCATAATTATCTTTAGATCCTCTTCCCCTTGATCATATTTCATCTCGATTAATCATTGTCTTATCTCCAAATAGATAATCAGAAGACAATTCCATTGAATCTTGATATAATTTTATGAGATTGATATATCAATGAATGATAATGGATAGATGATGTTTTGTGATGATGAACACATAATGTTGATTGTAATTTTGATGAAGGTTTTTATATTTATAATTATTTATATGGATTTAAGTCGATTTAAATTGAATTTTTCCAAAAAACATGAAATTTATTTATTTCTTTTACTCATATTAGAGCTAAGAGTTTGGCCAGAGTGGCTTGAAATACATTGTATGATATTATATCATAGTTATGTCATTTTTTTGGCTTATTCTAATTATTCAAATTTAATTATATAAAATTGGAATTTTTTTCTTCTTTACATATGATATGGTTTTTTCCAAGAATGAATTCCGAAGTGTGAGATAGAATTTCCATGGATGGTTGGTCAGGGTTCTGACTGGGCAGTGATATCTGATAAGTCTTTTATCATGGGTTGTTCCTACCAATAAATATGATTTTTTACAATATTTTAATTGATTATAATTTAGTTATAATTAATCAATTAGAATACTTTAACAAGTGTAGAACCATATAGATAAGGTTGGAAAATGAATAGACTTTGATGATCAAACAAAGTTGTTGGGATTTGTTTGACTTGGATTTAACTTCATTTGAGGTTTCTGGTCCCATGTACTCTATCCTTTGGATTCTGAATGGTTTATTTACATATGATATAAGGTTCTACACCTTAGGAAAAAAAGATAAATTAATATTTTGGTTATAAACATGAAATTGATAATTAATTATTGACCATTAACACTTAATTAATTAATGGAACTATACCTAATGTAAACAGACAAAGTTCTAAGGGCCATAATGGACTATTGTGCACTGGCATGTTGCAGACTTCCAATGATAGAGGCTCAACAACTAAGGAATTCATTATATTCCATGGTCACCATGGGGTGTTTTTTGTGTCTCTTGAGACCCGGAGACCAGTGGCCGTTTTTGATGATTTTATAACATATTTATTCCTATGTATCTTTTAAGACCCATGTTATATATTGATCACATTTGTGTGTGTAGCCATGGGTTGTTTTTTTTCGGATTCTGACACATAGATTTTTATATGGATTTTTTTCTCACTCATTATGTGGTATTTTGTTCCTAATATCTTTTTCAATTTTACCATGTGATATTTTAGTATATCTTATGCTGTTATTTTTATATAAATGGTACTGAGGTGACATGGGAACCAATTATGGATTAATGTCCATATAGAGGATTATGTTTAGAAACTTCATTTGACCTGATGATTGGACCAAGATAGAGGAAGGGGAATGATGATCCTCTGTTTCCTGACCTAGGTACATGATGAAATAGGTTACCTGACCCAAGAGTAGATAATGTAAATTTATAGTTTATGTGATTAGACTAAATTGATAGAAATAGGGAATTATAGAATAGTGTGTGATTACCAAGAGGCATAGGGTTTGTCCAACGATTGAGAGAGAAAAGACATGATGGCCTTGTGTGGTCTAACCTAAGACACCCATCCTTGCACTATTATCGAATTCATATGGTGACATTATGACAAACTCAATTTCTTAACACCATTATGCCCACATTCTAGTATGGATCTCAAAAAGGTACAACTGGGGGTTCATGGAGGCTTTCTAAGAACATGAATGCTCAATACATTATTGTGTTTTCTTTTATGTAATTTTGTGATTTCATGTTCCATTTTCAATGTTATATATTACCTATTTATATTCCACTGATCTTATTATTTTTATGTACAAAACATTTTACTAATTGGGTACTGGAACACATTGGCGGCGTCCTACTAAATTTTACTCACACCTTTCTCGGGCAGCCATGACACCCGGTTACCCAAGAAGACCTCACATGATGTAGGTACTGTCACATATGTGATTTTATTTTTGAGGTATTATTTTGTTTATTTTGGTTTAGGTATTTACCCCTCAGGCTTCCCCTGTTTTTTTTTGGAGAAAATGGTGTTTTTGGGCTTAGTAGTAGGTGGTTCATTGTTACCTAATTGTTAGGGGAAACCACAGGATAGATCTGGAGAAACCTTACAGGATAACAATGTGGCCTATATAACTCATTAAGATTGGATATTTACGTTTCTAGACTCCAAAAATATTAACCACAAACCTCTTCTAGTTTGAGACAGATGAGATTTGTAGGCCTAGGTGCTTCCTCCTATCCCTCTTGGATCCGTTGAAATCCAATTTTTGTGTGGATTTGGCCTTGTATCATCAAAGAATCAACATGTAAGCCTCTTTTCTTTTAGTTTCTTTTTTTCTTTAGGTTTTTTATTCCCACCTCTTTGAGCTATTATTTTCCAGTAGATTTATTGACTTAATAAGGGCCCGATCTTGAGTTTATTTTGGTAAAAAAATGATTTTTGTGGTTTGATAATTCCTTTATAGTCTCCCTTTGAGGTTCGGTTGTGTTTTTCCACTAGATTATGGATTTTTACAAGATTTAGATAGGTGATTACATGGTTTATAACCTCTAAATGATCTTGTCATGCTTTCTTTGCTTCTTTAATGCATTCTATGGATTGTATGAAAGGAGAAAATTGTGTTTTAAAATGGTTTCATGGTTTTTTTTGAAAAGTGGTTTCACAAATGAAGATAGTTTTATTTCATGAAATACTTACTAGTTGTGTTTACAAGTGTGTTTTATGAAATCTGAAAGTGGGGATAATTATGTTTTAAAATGGATGTGTTGTGTGTATGTACATGATATGGATTTTTCCTATGTTAATTTGTGATTGTTAATGTGTGTTCAAGATTCTGGATGTGTGTATTTGAAATTAGTGATCTATGTGACATGTGAAATTAATATTTGAGCACAAAGGGAATCCTTTGTATCTAGGTGGGCATAATAGCACAACACACTATTTGGATTAGCGTGACTGAGGCCCGGTTTCTTCTAGAAGGATTGAAAATACAAAAATAACTAAAATTTATGATGATTGAAGAACAAAAAACCATGTGATGGATTCCCTTCTATTGGCTTGTACATGAGTATGTTGTGGGTTATGGTTTCTTTACCATGTTTCAATGATATATGTGGTTCCTAGGCTCCCACAAGTGCTAGATTCTATTGGTATTTCCCGTGACCTGGTTCTCTTTTATGATGTTGTTCATATCTACGGAATATAGTATAAATTACTCCATTGTTGGTATGAAAATTATTCTTCTTTGAAAGTGTTTTACATAAAAAAAATTTATGGAAAAAATTTCATTTTTTCCTTAAAAATTTCATAGTGATTTGTATTCCAACACTATGGAATGAAATCTTTCTTTTTGATGGAATCCGAAAGGGATTTGGATCACACACTACATAAAACCTTGGCCTTATGTAGACTTTATTATGTATGACCCAAGAAAAGGTTATATGTTCCATGGTGGTGTTGGTGGATCCGGTTTCTAGCGGTATTTTATTTTAGGTGTTGGTTGAGGTGGATTAAGGGTGATGGCCTTTACATTTCTTGGAGTTTTGTGAGTCCTTGTTTAATTGGTTCCCCTCCCATTTTTATGTTTTTTTTGTTTTTTTTTTGGTTTTGGTTAATGATTTAAAATGTTTAAATTGTAATTTTTCACTCTATTTGGGTTATGTATGTTGATATTTGGAAGATATTTTGTTTTGATTATTGATCAGGGTTATTTATCATGGGTTAAATCACTCCCAAAATTGTATTGTTGGTACCCAAGCACTATTTTCCATCCCGTGGGGATTAGGAACGCCCTTCGGTCAATTCCATTGGCTTGGTTGGGTTTTGATTTAGATGTAACCCCAACTTGGTTTATGAAAAAATGGTATCAAATAATGGTATCACTCTTTCATTAGTTCGTGTTATTTGGGTAGAGTCTGGATAAACAAAAGATATGATTTTTAGGCTTAATGTTATGATTTCGAGTAGGGTGTCTAGCCAACACACCTAATGATATATCTTTGGTCTCCATGGGATGTTGGGAATATTTTTTTTGAATTCTCCTCTAGGTAAGATTTATAAGCGGTAGAATGTGAATGGACCCTGGGAAGTGGTGAAGTAGTTTGGATTCTTATTGTGTTTTTATGGTTTTTTTATCTGTGTAAGTGTTTGAGATTTTGTGTTGTGAAAAAAAAATTAGAATGATTTATTAATGGGTTTTTATGTTTCTTGATGTAGAATTATGACTCCTTATATAAATCCCATGTAGCAATGGGAAGAGGTCGGAAAGAGTTCTCCCTCTCCAATTGATCATATTCTAGTAGATGTTATAGTTTTGGATGTCCATGTTTTTGGCTAGGGAGCAGGCCCAAGTCCTGCTCATATTGGGGAAGCTGAACTAGGTCCCAAAACAAAAACATTATAGAAGTTCCTCAAGAACAATCCTCCTTCTTTTTTGGGTATTATTGAACCCCGTGAAATAGAGGAGTGACTTGAGAAAATAGGAAGGATGTTTGAGTTTCCTAATACACCTGAAGAAGTGAAAGTGAATTGTGCTTCATTTTTGTTGGAAGGTCCCAATTAAAGGTAGTGGGACTCAGCGGTTTAAGATAGAAACTATGAGAATATGGGTTGGAAGGATTTAAATGTTGTATTCAATGAGCATTATTTCCCCAATACCTTGGAATTTCCCAAAACTCGGGATTTTTTGGATCGTTAATAGGGGGATCAGATCGTGATGTAGTATTCTAACTGCATTTCATAATTGGTTTCGTTCACACCCATGCTAGATTACGATGATTAGTTGATGGATACAAAGTTTTAAATGTGGTTGCAGCCAGATATCGAATATAAATTCTTCAAGTTTTAGATGAATACTTATGTTGACGTGGTTTATCGTACCTTGATAGTGTATATTAATCATATTGGAAGATATGGTTTCTCAAGGGTAGTTTCAGCATTGTGATAAGGCTGTGTAAGTTCATTTGAAAAGAATAGAAAGTAGGATGATTGGGGGAAGATATGAGGTGGTAGCTTAGGATACCCTTCCCGGTCATTTTCATCCTTTTCTTCAGATTCTAGAGTAGTTATATGACACTAGTGTGCAAAAGTATGACATGTGAGTTTTCTATGTCTAATTCCACCCAGATCATGTCATTTGTGTGGAACCATGGGACACTTGGAGTGATTTTTCATGGTGGAGAGTCCATATCAGATCGGTGTAGGTCCCATACCTCCATGGGATGTTAGCCTAGTCAAAGGCATCCCAGATGACATTTCTTAGTTTGGTGGTCATGGAGGTAGAGTTGGATCTTTTTCCAGGAAAATTCAAACAATAAAAGGGATCCATGCTAGTGGTTGATCCCATGCTCAGGTAGAGACAATCCATCTTCATGCTTGGGATCAGGAACTAATAAACCATAATGCATGACATGCCACAGTTCTAGGAACCATTATTATTGCATCTTCCATATATGTTTTTTTATACCAGTGCCTCTATTTTTTTCTTACTATTTGGTGGATGTTTTGAAATTTACAATCAATATTATGATATATGTGATGGATTTGGTGATGATTCTTGGAAATAAGTTAGAGAAGGGTTTTAGTTTTCCTTCGTGTACAATCGCTATGTTGGGGTTCAAGATAGAATAATATTTTTTTTTTGGAATTGGAGATGGATCTATTTGATGTAATACTTAGAATGAATTGTATGGTGAGGTTTCATGTGCATAATAATTTTTATAATCAGTGAGTGAGTTTCATGGAACCCGATGGGAGTACGCAAGTTAGTTAGGGTGAGTGGGATCCTCAGTCGGGACGTGCTGGACCACCACATCTAGATTAGAGCAATCTTGTTTTCCAAATCTCAACACTCATGTTGGAGGATGGTGGTGGTTTTGGTTTTAAGAGCGGATTACCTCTTGTGGTGAATGAGTTCCCAAAGGAGTTACCAGATGAATAATTTATTTTTCCTCTAGAGTGGGACATGGAGTTCACAATCGATTTAGCACCAAGAAGTTAAAAGATATCTCCTCCCTAATATCATATTCCACACTCTAACATGATGGAATTAAGGGTATAATTGGATGATTTGGAATCCATGGGATTTATTATCCTAAGCATCTCACCTTGTGCCAACCCTATCTTGTTTTCTAAGAAGGTCGATGGATCTCTCTAGTTGTGTGTCAATTACCAGAATCTGAACATAGAAACAATCAATAACAAATACCACTTTTCCCATATTAATAAACTTTTCGATTAGCGATTCAGGGAAAGGTGGTCATCCAAGAACAACTTGAATTCTGAGTATTACCAAGTCAGAGTTAGAGAGGTAGACCTTCTGAAAACAAAATTCTGAAGTAGGTAAGACCATTTTGAATATTTGTTCATTCTGTTCAGATTGATTAATTATATATTAGATTTTATGGTGATTATGAATAGGGTGTTGCACCTATATATTGACTCCTTTTTGTGGTATTTATGGATTACATCCAAGAATATTCTGTAACTAAGCGGAGAATTAGATGCTCCTTAGGATTGTTCTAGTCACTCTTCTAGAAAATCATATTTATGTTATCTTTTCTAAGTGAACCTTCTATATTAGAGAGGTTATTTTTCTAGTTCATGTGATCTTGGAACGAGGGGCTTATGTGGACCCTTATAAGATTAGTGAAATTATTTCATGGGAGTATCTGTAGAATGATTTTTAGATCAGAAATTTTAAACACCTAGTAGGGTATTACAAGAGGTTCATTCGAGATAAATCTCAGATTTCAACTCCCATGACAGTTCCCACCTGGAAGGTGGAGATGTTTTAATGGAGTTCTAAGTGTCAAGAGTCTTTTTCGGGATTAAACATTGAATGACTAGAGAACATATTTTTATTTTTCTAGAATTTGAAAATGGATACATGGTCAATAATGATGCTTTGGGTCTGGGTTATAGGTGTGTGCTAATGTTGGATGGGCACATGGTGTTTTAGGGTTCTCAACAACTCCAACCACATTAAAAGCATTACCCAACCCATGAACTGGATTTGGTAGTTATAATTAATGATTTATAGACATGGAATCATTATCTTTTTAGGGGGATGTTTTTGGTTTATTCTGATCATACCTCTTTAGATTACATATTCTCCCAAAAATATATGAATTTAATTCATCATAATTAGATTTAATACCTTCACGGTTTCAATTTTTATATCATGTAAACTCTATAAAAAGTTAATGTTGTATAAGATTATTTGAAAAGAAAAGTGTTGGTGAATGATTTGAAAGAGTCTAGTGATGAGTGGACTTTGATGAGTCTTTTTTTAGATGCATCTGGAGACCAAGGTGCATAATGGAGGTGCATTCCTCGCCAATGTTCATCCAAAATCTTCTCTTATTGAGTTTATTTGGAAAGAGAATCAAAATGAATAATTTTTCTATAATTCTATGCAATTATTAAATGGTGGTGAGGTGACATGTGAGTGGTCATTGTCTCTTGAGTGAGTTAAAAGGTTTAATGGTTTCTTCACGGTCCCTTGTCATTGCAAAAAGTGGTGATATAGGATAGACATCTGTATCAGAGGGTCATTCTTCCTGGTTACACCAAGATGTTTTATGAAGTGTTTCATCAGTTCTAGTGGCCTAGTATATAGAGGGACAATGATGACTTCATATCCAGGTGTTATACATGTCATCATGTTTAAGTAGGGCACCAAATATTATCTAGTTTTCTTCATCCCTTACCCATTCCTACTTGTAAGTGGTATGAGGACACCATGGATTTTATTTTTATCTTACATCATATATCTTAGGGATGGAATTCCATATCGGTAGTGATTGAATTCCTGGAAATATCATTCCACTTCATTCTGATTAGGGATTTATTCAATGTGGATTAGTTGGGTAGGTTATTTTTTTTGGTGATTGTGAGGATTCATGGTGTTTCATTGGAAATTGTTTCAGATAGAGACCCTGGACTTTCCTCACGATATTGGGCAGCCCTTCAAAAGGTGATTTGTTCGTAGATAAATTTGAGTACGGTATACCACACTCAATTGGATGGTCATACAGAGCCATCAAATCTGATATTGGAAAACATGCTCTGAACAAGTGTATTGGATTTTGGGGGATCATGGGATATCCATTTGGGATGATTGATTTTTTCTATAATAATAGTTACCATTCCTCAATCCTAATGCCTCCCATTTATGCACTCATTGGATAGACATGTTGGTCCCCTTTATATTAGTCATATGTGGGTGAGACCTCATTAATGGGACCGAGCCTCATGCTAGAAATGTCTTAAAAATATTAGTTGGATATGAATCATTTTTTTATAGCATTAAGTCACCATAATTCCTATGCCAATCAGCAAAATGGATCGTTGTAATTCTTAGTGGGTGACTAGGTGTTCATAAAAGTGGCACCTCACTTGGGTCTCCGTCCTCTTGGAAAGAAAGGGATGCCAAGGGTGAGGCATGTTAGACCTTTTGAGAATACCGAGTGACTTATTAAGGTGTTAAAATGGTTATATTAATCTTCTTAGTTGAAATAAATTTATCATTTGTTCCATGTATCTCATTTAAAAAAGTATAATCTTGATCCGTATAATGTGTTGAATTAGGGAATAATAGGAGTTGGAATAATATTTTCCCATATTTGAGTGGCCAGTATGGATTTTGGATTCCCAAGAGAAAGTACTTTGGGGTAAGCCCATACTGTTGGCCTGAGTTCATTGGTACCATGGTAATGATGATAATGAGATACAAGAGTGAAATTCATGGTTTGGGGAATAGTATCTATTTTTTTCTCTGATCAAACATCGAGTTGAATTTCTGGGGGTGAAAAGTTTTCATGGTAGGTAGATTTTTCATATTCATGATTTTATTTTGAGGTATCCATTTGTTTATTTTTTGGTTTTGTATTTACCCCTTGATTTTTCATGAGAGTTTTGGAGAAAAAATGGAGATTTTGGGCTTGATATTAGGTGGGAATGATTGGAACACATTTAGTGGAAACTGTGTTCCAGCCTAGGAGAACATGTGTGCCCATGATAGTGGCACTGCCAAGGCCACATGGTTATCTACTTGAGCATGAACCCTCCCCACGGGAACTATGCTTCAAGTTTCTTATTCGATGGAGGAGGCCGCATGGTCTGGAAAACTATGTGGGTGAACCGTGAAACCTATCTAGGTTATTAAAATTGTGAATTTAACTTTCTACCCACACTTTATTTTAACCCCAAACCACCCATAATTCGAGCCATATGGGATTTCCAACCCAATGAGCTTCCTCCTCTCCCTATTGGTTCCCTTAAACTCCAATTTTCAGGTAGATTTTGCCTTGGGTCATCAAATAATCAAAATGTAACCCTCTTTTATATTGATTTCTTCTTTTTTCTAGGGTTTTTCTTACTCCCTCTTTGATTTATTCTTTTAAAATAGATTTATTGAGCTAATAAGTGTTCTATCATGAGTTTTGGGGTAAAATATTGATTTATATAGATCTATATTTCTTTTATTATGTTCCTTTGAGGTGTGGTTGTGGTTTTCAACTAGATTCTGTAATTTTGAAAGCATAAGGTTGGTGATTCCATGTTTTAGAATTTTTAAATGATTTTTGAACGCCTTCTTTTCTTCTTGAATATATTCTATGGACTGTGCGAGAGGTGTGAAATGTGTTTTAAAAAGTTTTCAAGGTGAGTATGTTTTAAAAAGTGGTATCAAGAAATTAAATGGTTCTATTACTTGTGGTCCTTCCTTGTTTGTTTCCAAATGGGTTTTATGAACTATAATGGTGGTTAGAAGTTTGTTTTAAAATGGATTTGGTGTGTGTATGGACTTGATATTAATTTTTCATACATAAGGTTGTGTTTTATCATGTGTTTTCATCATTATTTTTGTTTTTATTTGAAAAAGGTGATCTATGTGACATGTGAAATGAAAAGTTGAGTGCAAGGTGAATCCTAGGTTTATAGGATGGTGGACTAGGACTAGTACACTAGTTGGAATAGTGGGGCCAAGGTGTAGTTTATTCGAGTAGTATTAATGATAAAACACTATCTAAACATTATGATTATTGGATACCACAAGACCTTGTGATATATTCTCCTCTAGTGTCACATACATTAGAGCATTGTGGGTTATGGTTTACATACCATGTTTTATCGAGATAGAAGGTTTCTAGGGTCCCACTAGAGTAAGATCCTATAGGTATTTCCCTTGAAATGAATCTCTATTATGATGTTGTGTCATGAGCCGACCTGATGGGGCCCAGGCTACAACTCCCCAAGCCCGCCTCTAATAGGCATGGGGATATAGACTAACAATAGATTCCATATCACTAACATGGGAGGCATTCCATATATACCTATATGCTTCCACACATCTCCAAGCTCAAGAAATTTAAAAATGTAAAAAAACCAATGGAAACTAGTCTATATATGTCTATACCCCACAACCATAGTAAAATAAAAGTACAAAAGGAGTAAAAATGAAAACAAATTCCCACCAAAGAAAATTGTAAAAGCCTCTGACCTGCTCAGAAGGAGGGGATAAATGTTAAATGAAACTACCAAAATTCTCCTCAACCAATCTCTGTAAACACATTTGTCTTTTTAGCTAACTAAGATCCACCTAACTTGGGTCCTCCTTGGACTCTTTAGAATGGCCTATGGTTTTCACAAGACAAAAAACATTTGTAGGAAATGCTCGTGAATGGGTGAGTATAAAAATAATTAATAGGAACCCCAAAACCCACAAATAGAAAAGGGAGAAACTGAAAGGAAACAATTCACTTTACTATGATAGAGGAAAACCCAATCTATTGAGACAATCTATCTCCTAACATCCACATCTGTACATGATAGTTCAGCTCAATATATAAGGGGTTTCAATTGCAACATGTGAAAAAACAGCAAGGACTCATTTTAATTACCAAGATATAATCGTCTCAGAATCTAAGTCTCATGAGGATCTAACCTCAAAGCTAGCAATCAGATTCACTTTGTAGGATCTGACCATAAAATGAATCCAGGAGAACACAATCCATGAGTATAGTCATCCTATATGGAACATATTTGAGAGATGCAATCCATTAGGAAAAACTATACCATTCTAGATAGTATGTTTAAGATAACATGCTCCATCAAGAACATTATTCTAGGTCCAACTCTAGTTCCCTGCACCATTGGTTCTATCATCATTACCTTGTGCCCAATAAAAAATAAATAAAACCATGTGAAGATGCATGCTCCACACCACTGAACACAGTTTAGGGGGGCACTACTCCAAAATATGCACCATGTGAATCCTCTCTAAAGATTGAGAACATAGCATCCCATGCCTTTCTACTACCCCTCAGTCAAGGTAGTGTTGTTCTTAAATAACCCGTGAAACCTATATAACTCTTATAAGAAGTGTCTCGCACCTCAGTCTATCGAGGGAGCATGAAATCCTATATGGTCATCATTCACCTGAAGTTGATGGTCCCGATCCTTGTAGTTGTATCCAACAAAAGAGGGAGCTCTAACTCCAATGGAGGAATTGCTCCCTATAACTACTCAGAGATAGGGGAGTACTACTCTATAAGTGAGTACCCACACTCTTATCCACCAAGGGAGTAATAACCCTGAAAAACCTACACCCTGATATGATAGGGGAGTACCATTTTTAGATCGAGGACCTGCAACCTAACCTATTATAGGAGTATTACTCAGTGGATAGAGGATCCAAACCCTAAAATTACAAATAAGTACCGACTCTAACAAAACATTCACTATGGGAGACCTAACCCTAACACAACATGGGAGTACTAAACCCAGGCTTGAGGACCCACTCCCTGACACAGAAGCAGAGTACCGACTATACTAGAACAACATGTATGGAGGACCAGTGCCCTAGAAATATAGAGGAGTACCGTCCCTTATAATAGAGGGCCTAAACCCTACCCGGTAGGGGAGTTCTAGCCATATATATATATGTCCTATATGGAGGATCGACACCCTATTAGAACAGTGGATTACTGACTCTAAGGACATAGGACCCTCTCCCTGGTCCAACATGGGAGTACCCACACTACCTTCATGAACATCATATGGAAACATGTGCCCTATTTCATCAGGGGAGTAACACCCATGGAAGAAACTACCCAAAGGTAACAAAACTACACCAACAACATGGGGTTTTCCTTCTCTACCTAAGAAGAATGGTAAGGGAAACTCACACCCTAGTCCACTAAGGGAGTACTAATCCGGGCATCTCTCTATATGAACCACACTGATATCCAACATTGGATCAGTGCATCTTTACAAGAGTCTTACTCTATTCACACTACCTCATATCTCATAATCCATAACAACATCCACCATCACCTCTTATGTGGAAAATCACTTAGGATAGACTACTCACAAGCCTATATCTAAGTCATGGAAAAGGAGATACACAAGGTATAAGATCTTAGAAGGATCTTATTGGAGTACGCTGCATGCATCGGGGCACAGACGATGTGTGATCCTACCTGAGAACTAGGTCATATATTAGGTATACATGGTTTAACAACCCTTGTATGGGTACATGACATGTAAAGGATGAACATTTTGTGTCCATCATCACTCGACCCCTATCCATGTTCCTCTTCTACATGGAGCAGCCATCCATGTCCCCCCACAAACCATGCATCCCATAATACACTGTGTGTTAAGGTTAAACAACCACCTTTACATGTAGTTTTCTTGTGTCAATCTATCATACACTATGAATATATACCTTGTCCTTATTTTAGTGCACATCCATGTAGTTTGACATGGATAACCCAAGACATGTCCCAAGATTACACATTTTAGGGCACTATACATTGTGTAACCCCTATACATGGCATGTAGTCCCAAAAGTTAATCTCCCCCAAATAGGAAGAGCTACACTTTGTATTTTAGAGAAATACATGCCTCATAGATGGTAATTTCAGTTGGTAATTACCTACAAAACACCAAGATTCATCCATTTCTTACCCAAAAAACACATATCTACCATGTAGGGATCAATTGAAATCGTATTCGAGCTCTGTAACCTTTAAAAAATTCATAAACTAGGTAATTAGGACCAAAAAAAGGAATCTACACACCTCATAGGTGAAATGATGAGCATTTGGATCAAGAATGATGCCTAGATAGTTCTGTTTCTCGATCTGATTATGATCTACTTCAAAAATTGAGATCAACGAAACCGTGTTTCATGGAATCGACTCCATTTTAATTTGTCTCCAAAGGGTGGAGAGTAGGAGGAGGTTATCCTCCATAATTTTTCATGAAAACCAATATAGATGTGATGGGTTCAGGATATATTTAAATTAATTGTTTAAAATAATTAATTTAATCCACCTCATAACTGCCCGTCACCAAACAACCCATGTTCAAAACTCCTGGCACAGATGACCGTAGGTCACACCTAGGGTAAACACATCATCCAAGACTCAACCATGGTCTCATAAATATTTTCCAAGACTCTGAAATTGATTTATTTACGTTTTAAGTAAAACAACATTCAAGAGACAAAATATATTTATTATTTTTAACATCACTACACCAAGGATCCCTAGGCCCCGACATCCCATGCCAACTAAGCGCCCAGATCCAAAAATATTTTTTGAAATGTTATGAAATATTTTGGTTAAAAAAACTGAGTCATTACAAGTTGTGTATACTATCAGAAAATTCTATAACTTACTCTTTTTTCTTTGAGGAGAGTGATTCTTTGAAAAAAAATTCCTTAAAATTATTTTTATTAAAATTGTTTTCATGATTCTTCCTAAAAACATGCGTGGTAATTTATCTCTTAATGTTATAGAATGGAATATATATATATTATGTGGAATTCTAATGGGATTTTTCTGAGACCCTATATACACCGTTGGTTGTATGTTGACATTGTTTTGTATACCCCAGGTAAAGGCATGATGTTATGTGGTTGTGGTAGTGGATCTTATTTCTAGTGGTCCTTCTTTGAAGGTTTTGGTGGAGGTGGCTCGAGGGTGATGACCCTCATGTTACTTAGAGGTTTTGGGGTTATGGTCTAGTTTGTTCCCCTCCCATTTTGGTTCTTTAGTTTTTTTGGTTTTGGTTAAAGCTGTAAAATGTTTAACTTGTTATTGTCGCCTCAATTTTGGTTAGGGATATTGATCTTGGGATGATTTTTTATTTTTATTACTGATCCTTGTTATTTATTATGGGTGAAACATTCACAAAAGTGTATTTTTGGTACCCAAGAACTAGTTTCCAGCTTTTGGGGATTAAGATTTCCTATCAATCCATGCCATGGGCCAGGTTGGTTTTTTGGTTGGATGGAACCCCATCTTGGTTGGTGATGGGTATAGGATGGACTAAGTCTAATGTTTTATAATTTATTAGGATATCTCTATATGATTTTGGAGACTAGGTTGTGGTGTGGTTAAGAGTTTCATAACCTCTTACTTTAATTTGTTTTCTTTCATGTACATGATCTTCTTGATGCGTGATCAATGTTCTATTTCTTATTCTTAATATTGAGTCTCTTATTTTTTCAATCATTTATACCATTGATAAGTTTTGGTTTCCATTTACTCTGACTATATATTTATTACATGTTTGGTTATTTATTTGTTAATGTGTATAGTGATTAAGGGTATAGTATCTCTATGATTCCACCATTGACATTCACTCATTACCGGTAGCCTCTGTCATAAAGATAGGTACAATCGAGGTTATGATACATTCTAGAGTAGAGGTTGTTATTTCGGTAGGGACATTCAAAAGTTTCGTTAGAGCATAGGAGTATTTTTGTACAAGTTCTAGAAATTTTGAATACAACAGAATTAAAAATATATAATATTGTATAATGAAACTTGGGTTGGTTCATCATGAGAACCATTTATGAAGTATGTCTAGGTAACCATGGTATGGTATTAATATTATGGGTATGTGATATTATGGTTAAATGATTTCACCTTTTTTGACACACATATATTTTGATGTTTGTGATATCATATTGTTTTGACTCTTGTCCAAATCAATAACAGGCATCACATGCATCATATATGACATGTAGTTTCTTGATGACATATAGGATTCTTGAGTGGGATTTTACCGATGATAGATGACTCAACCAATTTGGTGTTAAGTACGTGTATTGTGTTTTCATAGAAGAGTTATTGATTAAATTTTATTTGGATGAACCCCTATTCATTTCTAATTTTGATATAATTTCCTGTGAGACTATGGGGTGGTGAACTTGGTTGAAATCAATGATAGTGATGAAAATGGAGACCAAAATGCATCCCTTTTGTGAATATATGTTGTAGTGTACATTTTTAAGTCGTTTTTGGGAATTAATCTCCTTAGAAAGTAAACTTATGAGAGTTTTGTTAGATTGGTATGGTAAACATTGATTTGAACTATAGCCTCTGGGGAGTGATCGACATAGGCCAATGAAATTACATTTCACTATACCATGAATCCTTGACTCTAGAAGTGGTAGTCTAAGAGATAAATCTTCATGAAATTCATTTAGAGATGTCCCTAGACAACATTCCATGAGCCACCATCCCTAGTAAAATTTTTATGGATCATTTTAAAGACTTTGTGCCCTTAAATACAACAGTAGTAACTAAAGAGCTGATGTATCATTCTTCATGAATGTATCCTGAGTGATGATATTCCATATGAAGGAATAGTCAAGGTTAACGCCTTAAGGGATGTTTTCATTAAAGTAAATTCCATATGTATGTGAGAAACCTCTGGAAGGCTTAATGGTATGTCTTGTAAGTATCCTTGCAACTCAAAATTATGGAACACCTAGAGTAATAGGACTTGAGATACAAGGTTGGGTTTTAGATTGATTTGTTGCTTATGGAAATGAGGGAAGGACCAGGGGATTTATGAAATGTTGGTTTATAATATAACTCTCCTAAATTCCAAGTGAAGATCCTAAGTTGTTCAACCCTGGGTAGTTATATCCTGGGTAGATTTTCAAAAGGTTGAGCTGACACCTGTGTGATGTGTCATGTATGGTGAAACTTGGAAGCACGTAGTTTCTTCTTCTAAAGAGGATCATTGTGAGTCCTTATTTTTTCAAATATGAAAAATTGTGGTCCAAAGAAAACTATTAGTGAAAGTTAATATATCATGGAGGTTGGAGAATCATTAAAGAATCGTTCTATTAAGTGGTGTGTCCATGATTTACTAGAAAATCCTTGATGTGTGAGAATTTATGTGGTGGTTAAACATGGTTTGGTGAAAGTATGATGGTTTACTTAGTGTTGAGAATTTTATATATCTATGGATGATCTCAGTGGAGTTTATGATGGTATATAACTATCATTTTTTTTGTTTAGTATCACCTATGGGGATGGGAACCAGTGAATTTATCATGAATATCACAGGGTTTTTTGGACCAATGGTTAACTATTTCAAAGATGTCTCTTTTGTGGAAGATGAAATTGTCCATGGATTAGAGTATTTTTGTATGTTCAACAAAGTTTTTGTTGATTAATATTTTCTATTTTGAATTCGAAAATTACATGAGGGGATGATGAACATATCAATGAAGATCCAAAACTATAACTATATTTCCATAGAATGGTACAAACATCAAGAATATATCATTGTATGTAGTGGAACATGTTTTGAGAAATCCAGGTATACACACTACATGTTTCTTTTGTTGACAATCAGTTTAATGGATGGTCACACTTATCCATCATTATTTATGATATAATAGTTGGGGATCATGTAGACTAATTATTTTCATTGATAGGTGACAATAAGGTTAATCCTTTTCTGAGATACCTCAACTTGGCCATGTTTGAAATGAATCTCTTATAGAAGGGGTCATGGCCTTGCATAATACATGTTATTAAATGACTATGTAAACACCATATGATCAATATGTAATAGACCAAGAGTATGTAGTTATTATTTTAATGTATGATGTTTGATTTACATGTAGTGATGGGTGGATAACATATGTGAGAATGAACTTTGAAAGAAATTAGTAGGTTTTCAGAGGGATTTAGATTGTTGGTGCATTGATGCAATGTTAAAAGAATTGGGGATGGTGAAAGTGGTTCTTATACCAAGTAAACTGATATGATGTCAATTCAAAATAATTTATGATGTTGGTTTCATTTAACGATGCCTTTGGGGTTTGAGGTACCCTGGTCAATTCTTCTTGGAGTGTTGGTTGTTTAGGATAATTACCTTTATATGAAGATGGATAGGATTATACATACTATTTTTTCGATGTAAAACTAAATAAAGTGGTTTGGAACAACATCTACCTCATAATATTGTTATTACTGAGGTGTTTAATTTTGTTGGGAACTTCTGGAAAAGGACAAATTATGCAGGATATGCAAGTCGGTGAAGACTCGTTAGTTTTTTTTGGAACCTGGAATGAGTTGTTGGTAAAAAATACTAACCTATTTCCTATATTTTATCAGGTGTGATATAATTTTTTCCAACTGTTCATATTGTTGGACTCCTAAATTATACGTACATATAATGATACCTATGGTGTGGTGAACTATAATTATTTGGAGGCAACCAGTTCAAGGTATTGTGGTATATCATGTTAGACAGATTTAGTGATCATGGGCATGATATTAGAAAATTTTGATATTTTGGTGTGGAATATGATGGAATTCTAGGTGTTAAGTAGTGTAAGTGTGTTTCATATTTCAAAATGATGACATCAATATGGTAGTGAGTCAGAACTTGGGTATATAATATAGATAAATCCTTGTGGATGAAGGTTGAGGAACATCAAGAGGTTTATTTCATGTGACTACAAAACTTCTCAATGATGATAAGTGTAATGGGGGGTGTAATTTCTCATACTGTTATAGTTGTGATTTTGATGAAGGGAATTTGAATTTTTAATCAGGTAGATGGATAGTTTAGAAATACAGGTTTCGACCTAAGATTCTTCAGCTCTAAGTAACCTTGTGGAATGTTTTTACACTTGAATGGAAGCATAGAGGTAGAATACAAAATCCTAATAAGGATAAAGTCTTGGATTATCTAGCTAGGCTGCAATAGAAGAACTAGATGACCAGTGGGTTGGAAGATCCCATGCTTCCCAATAGGTTTCTCTAGCCAGCCAGTGAGCCTATACCGACTGGCTAATGAGATGGTCAGATCCACTACTACCTAGCAGGTATCACCAGATAGTCAGAAGCCTAGACCATCAAGCTAGTCAACCAAGACTTGCTATCCAATGTGGTTCACTAGGAATTTTTTAATATAGGACACATTTGTTATTTTCATCACAGACCCCCTTTATATTATTTTTTACAACTCAAATTATTGAGACACATTCAGCCAAACTCTCCCCTCTTCCTCCTTCCATGTTATCTACCTGATCCATGGTGGATCTAGAATCAAATCTATGGAGAATCCAAGGTAGATCCTTCAATTATTCTTAAATGTTGTCCTCATTATTCCTTCTGTTGTGGTATATTGTGTATCTTTTCATCATAGATGATCATATAAGTAATTTTAATATTTTGATATTTCTCAATTTGACAATTATCTCTATATGTTCTTCCCCTTAATAATATTGATTCTTTATTGATCATTGGCATGTATCTAAATAGTGAGTCAAGTAAATTCCAATGTATCTTGATAGTATTTTTTAAAATTGATATATATTTGGATTAGTATGGTAGAAATATGTCCCCTAAAGATGAACATGTATTATTGACATTCATTTTAACAATGATATGTCCCTTAATAATAATTTCATTGGTTTTGTGTAAATTTATGTTGAATTGGAGATTGAGACATGGAATTTTTTTTGGATTTCAAACATCTTATAGTGGAGAGTGTGCTGAAAGTGGATTAAATTACTTTGGAATATGTTACGGCTTAGGTACATCATTTATTTGGTCTCTTCTAAACATTCAAATTTAATTATATTAAATTTGGAATTTTCTTATTGTTTTGAGATGTTTATTTTTCTTTGAACGAATTAGGAATTTTGAGATAGACCTTCCATGGATGTTTGGTCATGGTTTTGAATAATATTTGATATATAGTATGTCTTTTAGCTTAGGATCCTTTCTTTGTTGAATTTGAGTTCTTTTAATATTTTAATTAATTTTCATTTAGTTATTATTAAATTATTTGAATGATTTGAAATGGGTATAACCTTATGGGGAATGTTGGAGGTTGAATGTACTTGGATGAATAGATGAATATGTTGGGATTTTTTAGTTTGGAGTTGACTCTATTTGTGGTAGGTGGTCCCATATACTCTAACCTTTGGTTTATACATGGTTTATTTTCATATTACATGAGGTTCTCCACCATAGCTGAATGAACATTAAATCCATAATTGTGTTATCAATGTGTAATGATTAATTAATCAAAGATCCTAAACTCATAATTAAATAATGTATGTATGCCTAATATAAATGGAAAACTATAAATGTCTAGGATGGACCCTTAAGCACTATATTTTTGTGGTCCATCGATGAATAAGGCTTGACTGCTAATTAATGAATTGTATTTCATGGACTCCTTGGGGTCCGTGGTTGTGTTTCATGAGTCCTAAATCTTGTGTGACCATGTTTGATTCTTTGATCCCAATTATCTGCATGTGTCACCTGTGAGAACCATGATTGATGTTGATCACACATGTCTGTGTGTAGAAATGATACCTATTATTGATGTTTCTTTCATATGGATTTGTGTTTGGATTTTGTTATCACTAATGATATTCTATGTTTTTTGTAATATGTTTGTGTTATTTCCAGGTTTTGTTGGTATATTCTATTATGTTGTTCTTTCTTGGATGTTACCAAAGTGATAGGTGAACCCATGATCACATGGTGGACCTAGAGGGGGATCATTCTCATATGCTACATGTGACATGATGATTATACTAAGATATATGATGGGGAATGATAACCTTTTTTGGACTGAGTAGGGGAGATGATAATCTATGTGACCTAACCCAAGAGGTGGTAGTGGTGAATGATGGTCTATGTGACTTGACACGAGTGGTAGAAACATACAATGATGACCTAGTGTGGTATCACATGGACGCCTAGGGTCTATGAAACTATTGAGAGATAGAGGTCATGATATCCTTTTGTGGTCTAACATAAGATACCCATCCTAGTGAATCTTTTGTGATATATATGGTGAATTTTTAATAAACTCTAGATCATGACTACATTATGATCATATTCCATCATAGAGCTGAAAAATGTACAATCGGGTGTTCATGGTGGCTTGGTAAGTGCACAAAATCTCAACATACTGTGGTTTTTTGTTTTATGTTCTTTGATTTTTATATATCATTTTTTTCATAGTTATATATTTCTTTTTTTTACATTCAACTAATTGTATCACATGAAAATACACTACATAATACCATTTGGGTACTAAAATAAATTGGTCGTGTCCTATTATGTTTTTCCCAAACCTTTAATATGAATTCATGAAACATGGGTACCAAAGCATACCTTAGAAGTTATAGATATAGTTTGGATTGAGTTCCAAGTTTGATCATTAAGTGGGATAGATAACTACATTTCTGAATAAAATGATGAGGCGAGTCTTGGAGTTTAAGAGCCTCATGTAATTAAATTTTTTTATATAATATACATGATCATCCTAGTGGGAGATCAATGTATTGTTTTCTATTCTAACTATTGAGTCTTTTGTTTTAATATTCATTCATAAAGTTGACATGTTTTGGTTTCCACTTACTCTAATTTATACTGAATACACATTTGATAATTAATTTTTTATTTTGTACACTAATTGAATACATATTCTCCCCATGATTCCACCTTAGAACTCACTTGTAGTAGGTCACCTCTAGATTACAAGGAGGTGTGCCTATGGTCAAGATGAATTTTTTTCTCAAACATGATGATTCGGGTTGGGATGTTACTTTAATAATGAACTCAATATGTCTATGTCTCGTTTAATAGAACCATACCCCCCCGGGGTGTCCATACAATACAAGGAATTCATTACTGGTTATTCCTTGATCATTAGTGACCCCAAAAAAGCCAGTGAACAGGGTTCCATAATAGACCTTGATGCATTGTTCATTTATGTTAGGCATCGTTCTTTTAAATAATCGATAATTCAAGATCATTAATTAATTAATAATTACATATTTATAACACAAATATGAATTTAATGGTAATTATCCTAAGGTAGAAAACATAACATCATAATAAAATAAACCAAATATAAACCAAAGGGTACAATACATGGAATCACTTACCCCAAAGAGAGTCAACTCTAAGACAATCAGATCCAAACATCTTCATCCAAGAATCAAATTCCATTGAACAACAATTTTTTAGTATAAGTTTTTATCCATTAAAAATCATTCCCAAAAACTAATTATAACCCAATAATAATTAATGAAAATATTACAATAACACACATTTAAAATTCAAAGGCACCCCTACTTAAAAAGTAACTAGATGTCACCACTTAGTTGAAACCATGACCAACCACACATGAATGGTATTTCATTCACTTCCAACTTCATTCTATGAAAAATCCCCATAACATAGAAATAAAAAAAGTTAACTTTAATATAATTAAATATAATACATTATATAAGACTAACAAAATGGAGTAACATAGTGAAAATATCATCGAATAGAGTTTGACCCACTCTAAACACATTCCTTTCTCTAATATGAGAAAAATTGACAAATAAATTTTATGTTTTAAGGGACATTTCAAAAAAAACAACCAAAACACTTTGAAAGAATTATCATAGGACATAACTTTATAAAAACTCCCATCAACGGTACTCTTTCATCATCAGGGATGTCCTTTATCCATGCTAATCCAAAGCTCCATCAATCTCAGAAAATACCTAAATATATGATCGAATTGTATATTGATTCTCTATTTGGATACCATCTAACAATCAGTAAAGAATAAAGAAGATTTAGGATAAGAATATATAAATATAATTGAAAAATAAAAGGTTCAAAAAGGAATAAAAATAAAAATAGTTTCATCCTTGATGAATAAAAAAATGATCTACCGCCATATGAAGATGAATGAGGCCATGACTAAAGGAGAATTGAATGATCTCAAATGGATTCACCATTGTTTTATGTCTAAATCAACCTTCAATCAAGGAGTTCTTTTAGTGGGAGTAAGTGGGTTGATTTTGTAGGAATTTTTCTCCAAAATTTTATCCAATACTATTATTCTTGAGGTGGAAACAATGTTAAAAAGGATAAAATGTACCTCTTTAAAACCATGACCAGTGTGCCCCAAATACTATAATATATATGTTCCCTATAAGGCTAGTGATACCTATAGTGATGCAATGGTTTTTAAAATATCACCAGCTAGCCGATGTTGTATGAAAATATTCTTGGTGAGAACTATTGGGAAACATGTTTTCTTCCCACCCCATAAGCTAGTTGGCGCTACATATCCTTGCTAGATGGACCATCCAATCCTTTATCCCTCTTCTGAGTACTGAGTGACCCACCATACACCATTTAAATTATAAAAACACTCCTATACAATTTTTATGAATGAAGAAACTTGGTTCAAAACTCAGTTCTTTGAATGATCTATCCACTAGATGGAAATATCAAATTCCCTCTAAAATAGTTCACAACCATAATGGTGTGGCCTACAAAAATATTTTAACCACATAACTTGTTATCCTCAAGAAGTTATTTTAGCATGTAAATCATTCTTCCCAATTTTAATCAATCGTCTTTCTTCTTGATTGATCATTATCTAGTCTCCAGATATACAATTAGTATATAACTCCATCAGATCTTGTTGAAATTTTCCATGTTTGATAGAGATTTGAATAAAACTTTCTAGAGGCTATACATTTATAATGGACATATATTATCGTTGAGATATTTTATTAAGTAATGTACCTTGAAATTTTTTCGATGGGTTTTGCTTGATTTGTGTTGAACTACTCCTTGATCCTTGTAATTGATTTGGGACTTTTTTTTCTTCTTAGATCCAAGATTGTGTGAGGAGTGGATCAAACTTTGTTGGATGAAATTATGGCCAAGGTATTTTATTTGATTGGTCTCTTATAAGTTTTAAAATTTGATTATATAAAATTTAATATTTTTGCGTTTTCTTGAGATGAGGATTTTTTTAAAATGTAGTTGCAAGTGTGAGACAGACCATCCATGGATGGTTGACCGTGGTTCTAACTAGGTGGTGATATTCATTATGTCTTTTATATTGGGATCCATTCACCAATTAATGTAAGTTATTTAAATATTTTAATTAATTATAATTTATTTATACTTAATTAATTGGAATGCATTGGCATGGTTAAAACATTATGGTGAACATTTGAATCTAAATTGACGTAGATTCTTTGATAAAGCTAATGGGATTTATTTGGTTTTGAGTTGAATATTTTTGAGGTATGTGGTCCTATATACTTTACACTTTGGTTTATGAATGGACTTTTTTCATATGATATGATTTTATCCTATAGGTAAACAACCCATAAATTCATAATTTTGTTATAAATGTGTATGTATTAATTACGCAATGATCATGAACTCTTAATCAATTAATTCAACTATGACTAACTAAATTTACAATGTGCCAACTTCAATAATAAACAATTATGAAATGGCCTATTGTGTTCCACCGATGATCGAGGCTTGACGAAAAATCAATGCATTATATTACATGGACAACTTGGGGTGTGGGGTCAGGTTGCATGAGACCTGTAGCTAGTGAGACCATGTTTTTTTCTTTTATATCTTTTTTGTGGGTGTGTAGCTTGTGAGACCCTTATTTTATGTTGATAAAATGTGTGCATATGCATCCATGGGACCTATATCATATGTTTCTTGCATATGGATTTGAGTTTGGATTTTCTTTCTCACTCATGATATTCAATGTTGTTCTTGATATGTTTATAATAATCCCATGAAATATTTTTGTTATAGAATATGTTATTTTTATTATATTCATGTTACTAGAGTGGTAGTTGAAACCATCATTTCTTAGTGGCCCTAAAGGGGGTGCACATTTATATTCTTCATGTGACATGACGAGAATACCAATATAGATGAAGTTCCCCAATGGCCATGTGTGGCATGAACTAGGGAAATAATATTCTATATGACATAACCTGAGATTTGAGAGTGTAGAATGATGTTCTATATGATATGAAAGGATTCAAAAAAATATGGAATGATGGCCTAGTCTAGTTTGAACAAGAGGCCTAGGTCATGTGTATCTATTGAGGGAGATAGGGCATAATGGAATTGTGTAGACAAGCCAGAGAAACACAACCTTGTGATTGTTGTGGGATGCATATGGTGACTTTATGGCCCACTGAAGTTCATGGAACCATTGTGACCATGTTATATCATGAGTACCAAGAAGGTAAATTCAGGGGTATTTGGCATCTTGGTAATCTCTTGACAACACAATATATGGTTGTTTTTTCCTTTATGTTATTTAGGGATAATTTTTCATGCTTCAGTAGTTTTTTTTGAATTTAATTTATACTATGATTTTCACATTCACCTACACAAAAAAAAAATTGGTGGGTACATGACTTATTTTTTGGTGTCCTATTGAGTTGTATTCATGCCACACTAAGATATCCATGAAGGATGGGCACCTGAGTATCCCTCACTTACAACAAGTACCAGTTGGGGTGATGCCCATGATTGATAGTTTAGGGGGACATCTATCTATGATATTGGGGACTATAATAAGGTGAGGCATGGAATATAAGATAATATTATACATTTATCAATTTATATCATGTAATTTTTTGAGCATATGGGTGATAATTTTATTGTTTATTATTTTTAATTGTATGTTTATTATTTTCATATTCATTCATTCAGCTGGTATATTTAGGTTTATGCTTACTCTTATTGTATATTAACTACATGTTTGGTTATTTATTTATTTTTGTGTACTCTATTTGAAGGTATAGATTCTCCATGAATCAAATTTAGACCCTATACATTAGTCATCAACCTTTGAAATACAGGGAGGCATGCATGAGGTCTTTTGGAATTCAAGCATGGACCTAGGGATTTAGTTCAAGATGTTGCATGAATAACAAATTCATGTAGATGAAACAACATCATAAACTTAAAAATGATTAATATTTAAAACTTAATTTGTTTACTTCCCATATACTACCTTAAATAGGAATTTTTGGAGACTTGAGTTGACCCCCAAGACGTATAGGTCATTTCTCTTATTGGGGGAAGACATAGGTGGAAGGAAATGTTTTGAAATGTGAACTCTTACACCATTAAATCAAAATCAGAGATAGATCTCACCCCTCCAAAATGTATTTCAAAATGATCCTCAGGATGGTGGGTTATAGAAGAATATAATTCATCCCAAGAACTATTCTAAATGATATTGATATATCATCAGAATTAGATTCATATTCATAGAGTTATAATCAAACTATTGGGATGTCAGTTTGGGCCACATAATCAAGCCCAAAATTTAATCCTCAACTAGGGATGTGTAGATGACTTCTAAAACCTATGAATTAGTACTATACACAATTGAATGAAATTTAACTAATTATTTATTATATTTATAATTGATATTTCAGATTTATTGGGCTTATATAATGTCAAATGTAGTAATTTTTTTGGGATAGTGTATTTTTCACTTCACCTGTAATTTTCATGAATGAATTTGAAAAATTCTGGTCTTACCCACTGATTATCCTTTTTCCTTATAATGATATAATATCTCTCATAAAATGTGTGACCAGATAATGTAACATGAAATGTAAATTAGGGAATGAAAATTCTTAATAAAGTGTTGAAATATGCATTTAGTATTACTGTAATTTATTCGAGAGTTAAATATATAGACTGAAAAGATATTAAAATTGTTAATTTCACTAATACTAAATTTTATATGAAATTATGAACTTGAAAAAAATAACAAAAAATAATGAATATTATAGACTTTTAGTGGGTTATTATTGTGAAATTTTTTATTACATTGTTAAGGTAAGAAAATTTAAAATGATAGAACTCACCTGGTGTGCATAATAATTTGTGAGTGTATGTATAAAAATTTGTGGAGTCCACTAGGACCTTATGAAAAACCATAATAATTTACATCATTTTGCAAGACTTTTTATGATCCCATTATACTTATATATAATCATATAAGACTTTAAAATTATCTAGGAAACCCAACATGACTCTAAAATCATTAGACATTTAATGTTTTAGGAAATCAAATGATGCCTCAAAAATTTATAAAGTCATGAGAATTATACAGATCTGATAATAAAATAATATTATTACCCAAATATTAATTATTATAAATATTTGAAAAGGAGAATAACTTATTGGGGGCTTCATAATATTTACTAATCCTTACAAAAAATTTATTTATACCCAAAATATTTGATAATTTTAGTATAAATATATTCCTAGAAAAAAAAGATTGTACTAATAAGATATTAAATGATTTAAATGTCATAAGTTCTATATATTAATTGTGTTTCAAGATGGATGTTTTTATTTGATATCATACCAAGAATGTGTCTTCATGATTTTATGCTAAATAAATAAATATAATAAATGCTGATTTTTTTACTGAAAATAATGTTTTTATAATTTTAATCATGATTAAAGAATAATCCCAAGATTATTGTTAAATTAAAGCTAGATATTTTATTTGTATTTGAGATGATATTTAATAATAATTAGAACTAGAAAAATCTATGTTATTGGATATTTAATACCTCCTTTTTTCAATGATATTAGATGTTTAGAAATTTAAATATGCAAAAATAATATTCATGAGATATATAATGATTATAAATAGTATAGGAGGAGAAGATTAGTGTTTTTCCATTAAATAATATTATTTTTCAGTAGGAACACTAATAGTTGAAAAAGAAGGAGATAAAAGTACATCATGGGACTAGAATACCATCCATGTATCAAATAAGATAACCCATTGATATTCTAGATTATTATATACACTGAGGAATAAGGAAATTGAAGTCTAATAATATTACCATATAATATATGATGATTATGAGATATATGTTAGAGACGATTGAGTTGAATAGTAAGTATGATGGTATTCTAAACCAAATAGATTTAAGTTACCGATTTCATAATCAAATTTTTTAGAATGAAACCCTTGAATACTGGTAGTAATATTATAAAAAACACCAGCGCATCAAAAGATAGTTAGATATTTTTTTGGATAGCTTGAACTGTGGGATGTAGAATAAAAATATATTTAATTGAATTATATAATAAGGGCTAAGGAAGTCGATGATACCTTCCTTAATTTTTATAAACCAATCCTTATGAGTCTCTTGATTACACACCTGTGAACACTATAATATAATAATGATAATCCATGTATCGATGAGAGTCAAACAGGTAAAGTAATCATTTTACTCAATGGGGATAAGCCTTGAAAAAACAATGTGTGATGTTTTTACTATCTATTTCTAAATTTCATATCAAGGTGATGGTTGAGTGAGTTTCAAAATATCCATATCACTTAACTGGGATAAAGGATCAAGTATAAAGATGGAATAAATAAGGAAACAAATTTAAACATAGTAAAATTTCTTTATACTAAATCACATCCCCTCTCAGTGTCCCAGTATGATCTGCTAAGAACTTCAAGTGGTATCGATGATAATTCAGGTTTCCTCTGATTGGATGTAAAATTATTAATATATTTTTTTATCAAAATTAAATAATGGGATTCTTATAAGAAAATTTATAAGTGCCACAGTTGGAGAATTTAGTTTCCATCCTTATTGAAGATAATTTGAATTTAACTGCTAAAACCCAAAAAAATAGAAATTCTGGGGAGGTAATGAAATTGAATTATATTTTAAAATATGAATATAATATACTATTACATGAAGAAAATAAATTTTTTAAGTGCTCATATTATAATTTTTTTCAGAGCGATTCTTTTGAATAAGGATGCTAAAGTAATAGAGAGTTTGAGGAGGTTGAATCCATTAAAATTGTTGATGACATTTACTATATATTATAGAAATATTTAAATAATGTTCTCATTAATGTGGTCACAAACATATTGGTATTTATCAATTTACCTCTTAATTAAAAGTAACAACTGGAAGAGGAGGCTGAATAAATGGAGTGGGATTTGCCTAAGAAGTTCCAATGATGTAATTGTTTCACACAACTCTTTGAATCTAAAGAGTAATTGGAATCACATTGAAACAAAAATAATTATTTGACTGAGTATGTGTTAAAAATAATTGTTTGTGTGATTTTTTGAGTAAAAATGTATTAAGATAAATGATCCGTGTTTTATAAAAACTATATAAAACCTCTATGAATTACAAGAGTGGTCAAATAAATGTTAATGAAAAAAATAACAAATAATGACAACTAGTTTCAAAAATAATGAATAATATATTAGGATTATATGAATAATATAAATAGAAATTGGGAATATGATCTAAGATCATTTGAGGATGATATTAACTCCATCAATATGAAGTGTCTTGAATGTGAAGTCAAATTGAAAAATATTTAATCTTTAAAATTTTGATCTTCCAAATTATATATAAAATACCTTCTACTAAACAAACTCTAATGGAGAATATTGTTTCATGTGGGGATTATATTAGTGGCAATAATAGAATACAATCAATTTATAATAAATCAACATCATCAATTAGAAAAAAATAATCTATTAATTAGTCAATTCAATTTTAAATAATTCTAGGTAATTTTTGTATATGGGTATTAATTTAGAAACTGATAACATCAAGATGTGGAATAATGTTAGAAAACATACCAAAATTTCAACGGTGGAAGCTAATAATAGTATGAAGGTCAACTCTTAAAATAAGGCTCAAATGAATGGAAATGGCACTACAAGAAAACCACCATTTAGCGGTGGTTTTTTCACGGCGGTTTTTAAAACTGCCGCGAAACACGTTTCAGGCCGTCGTTTCGCGGCGGTTTTTAAAACCGCCACGAAAAAACCGTCGCTAAACGGAAAAAAAAAATTATTTTTTTAACTTTTTTAATTTTTTTTAATTTTATTCGAGGATTAGCGGCAGTTTAGGTAAAACCACCGCGAAATGAAATGAAAAAAATAAAAAAAACACAAGAAACCCCGAAATCACTAAAATGACCATAACATTTGATACAGGCGTCCGTTGAAGCACCACGACCAGTAAAATCGAAGCTCATGAAGAGATATAGAGGCACATATAATCAAAACCGTGAGACGTTCTAAGGTGTGGATGATATTAGAGTTATAATAAAGTTGAAAAAAGTTCTCCAACTTCAAACGACCATAACTTTCGCTCCGGGTGTCCGTTTGGGCTCTACCACATATCAAATTGAAGCTAGAAAAAAGAGCTACGCATCACATGGACAAAAGAAAGATTCTGTCATGTTTTTAGACCCTAAAAACCCATCCGAAGGCCTCCAAAACCATGTTTTCGTCACTGATGTCCTGTCGAACTTGTCTTCAAACAGACCTAACTTTCGATCCGCATGTCAGTTCGGCCTCCTCCACCTGCCCGATCATATCTCGTTCCATGAGCTTCAGTTTGACTGGTCGCGGCACCCACATGCACTCCTAGATCATATGTTATGACCTTTTTAGTGGGTATCGGGTTTGTTATGTTTTTCAATGCCTCGTTTCTAGCACCTTTTCCCCGTCAGCTTTTTTTTAAATGGTCATAACTTATGATTCGCCTGTCCATTCGGACTCTTTCACCTTTCAGGTCGAAGATCGTTTCAGGATCTTTGATTTGACAGGTCGCAGATCTAAAACGGACTCTCGGATCATAAGTTATCTCCGTTAATGTGAGTCCAATGTTTTTATCTTTTTATGACTGTTTTAACGGGTTTTAATGGTAGTTCCATTTATTACTGTTTATTTGGGTTTCCATGACTTGTTATCTTTATCAATGATTTTTTATGGGTTATTATGATGATTATTTTGAATTATTAAGGAGTTTTTCAGAGTTGTCAAGAGTTTTCATGCGTTCTCATTCTTTCTAATGTCTCATTCTTCACATGCTTCTCCATCCCTTTTCATGCGTTTTCATGATTTTTCATCCCTTATCACGTCTTTTCATACATTTTCATGTGTTTCCTTTATTGTTTATTATTTATTATTTATTATTTATAATATACTTTAATTTATTTATTAGTTATTATTTATTAGTTATTATTTATTATTTATATTTATTATTTATTATTTATATTTATTTGTTATTTATATTTGTTAATTATTCATTATTTTTTATTTTTTATTTTTTATTTTTTATTTATTATTTATTATTTATATTTATTTATTAGTTATTATTTATTATTTATTATTTATTATTTATTATTTATTATTTATTATTTATTATTTATATTTATTTATTAGTTATTATTTATATTTATTTATTATTTATTATTTATTATTTATTATTCATTATTCATTATTTATTATTTATATTTATTTATTAGTTATTATTTATTAGTTATTAGTTATTAGTTATTATTTATTATTTATTATTTATATTTATTTATTATTTATTATTTATTATTTATTATTTATTATTTATTATTTATTATTTATTTTTTATTATTTATATTTATTTATTATTTATATTTATTTATTTATTTTATTTATTATTTATTATTTATTATTTATTATTTTTTATTTTTTATTTATATTTATTTGTTTATTATTTATTTATTATTTATATTTAATATTGATTATTGATTATTTATATTTATTTATTTATTAATTATATTTATTTATTATTTATTATTTATATTTATTTATTATTTATTATTTATTATTTATTATTTATTATTTATTATTTATTATTTATTATTTATTATTTATTATTTTTATTTATTATTTATATTTATTTATTATTTATATTTATTATTTATTATTTATTATTTATATTTATTTATTTATTATTTATATTTATTTTATATTTATTATTTATATTGAATTATTTATTATTTATATTTACTTATTATTTATTATTTAAATTATTTATATTAAATTATTATTTATTATTTATATTTATATTAATTTATTATTTATTATTTATATTTATATTTATTTATTATTTATTATTTATATTTATTTATTATTTATTATTTATATTTATTTATTATTTCTTATTTATATTTATTTATTATTTATTATTTATTATTTATTATGTATTATTTATTATTTATTATTTATTATTAATTATTTATTATTTATCATTATTTATTATTTATTATTTATTATTTATTATTTATTATTTATTATTTATTATTTATTATTTAATTATTATTTGTTATTTATATTTATTTATTATTTATTATTTATTATTTACTATTTATTATTTATTATTTGTAATTTGTAATTTATTATTTATTATTTATTATTTATTATTTATTATTTATATTTATTTATTTATTATTTATATTTATTTATTATTTATATTTATTTATTATTTGTTATTTATATTTATTTATTATTTCTTATTTCTTATTTATTATTTATTATTTATATTTATTTATTATTTATTATTTATTATTTATTATTTATTATTTATTATTTATTATTTATTATTTATTATTTATTATTTATATTTATTTATTTATTATTTATATTTATTTATTATTTATTATTTATATTTATTTATTATTTATATTTATTTATTATTTATTATTTATATTTAATTATTAATTATTAATTATTAATTATTATTTATTATTTATATTTATTTATTATTTCTTAATTATATTTATTTATTATTTATTATTTGTTATTTATTATTTATTATTTATTTTATATTATTTATTTATTATTTGTATTTAATTACTATTTGTTATTTATATTTATTTATTATTTATTATTTATTATTTATTATTTATTATTAATTATTTATTATTCCTTATTTCATATTTCTTATTTCTTATTTCTTATTTCTTATTTATTTATTATATATATTTAATTATTATTTTTTATTTATATTTATTTTTTATTTATTATTTATTATTTATTATTTATTATAATTGAGCTTATATCTATTATTTATGTATTATTTGTTTTTTCAATTAATATATATAAGTATATTAAATTCGGTTTATTAACCACATGGCGAGTTTGGTGGAGTGGTAAAGTCTTTGGAAAATATGCAAGAGGTTAAGGTTTCAAATCTCACCAAACGCAGAATTTATTTATATTGCATGGGATTTGCATGTGTATGAGATGTGCATGTGCATGTGCATGTGCATGGGATGTGCAAGCATGGATAAAGTAAATAAAATAATACGAAATAAATAAATAAATAAATAAATAAATAAATAAATAAAATAAATATGAAATAAAATAAATAAAAAATAAATACGAAATTAAATAAATAAAATAAATAAATAAAATAAATAAAATAAATAAATAAGAAAAATAAATAAATAAATAAATAAATAAGAAAAATAAATAAAATAAAATACATAAATAAATAAAATAAATAAATAAATAAATATGAAAAATAAATAAATAAAATAAATATGAAATAAATTTATAAATAAATACGAAAAATAAATAAATAAATAAATAAATAAATAAATAAATAAATAAATAAATAAATATATATATAAATATATAAATAAATATATAAAATTAAATATTAAAAAAATTAAATAATAAAAAAAAATAAAAAAAAATAAATAAAAAATTTAAAAACCGCCGCTAAAAACCCACGGCGAAACATTCTGTGACGGTTTTGAATACCGTCGCGAATAGTTTCCCGACGCACGATTTTGCGGCGGTTTTTCAAAACCACCGCCAATCGATTTCACGGCGGTTTAAACCGCCGCTAAATGCCTTTTTTGCCGAAGTGTGGTGTCTAAAAACAACAAGGTTTTAAATATTACCAAACTACTATTAATATGAAATGAAAAAGGTTTAGTGGCCATTATTGGTGTTTCAGAAGTTTTTCCATATTCCTATTGATCTTTGGAAAAAAATATAAAATATTAAAAATTATAGATGTCCTAAAGGAAAGAGGATCAAAGATACAGTCCATGAAGAACATAAGAAAGAATAAATACTAATAGAAAAGAGGAAATAAATCTATAAATAATAGATTTTATTTTTTGATAAATTATATAAACTCTTATACAATTTTTTTCACAATTATGATGAATTCAAGTATATATCACTAAAGAACAAATAATTTGCCGGTAAGAAGAATATGACACAACAATAAAAAATAATTGAGGAAAAAGGATGAATCAACCTTTTTATATAAAAAAGTGAAGAAAGGTGTTCAAATAGAAAAAAATGGGGAAAATACTATAAAAATGTAAAGTATAAAGTAGATAGTGATGTAAAAACAAATAGAGTTGATTTATTTATATACAAAAGGGAGACCATAAACTACTATAGGCATGCTGTGGAAATAAAAATTAATCTAATAAAGTTGAATCCAAGTAGGGAATCAACCTAGGTTGATAATTATAATATTAGGTTTATTAAAGAGATACTAGAAGAAGAGGTGAATATGTCTACCAAAAAATATAACACAAATTTTCTAATAAAACTGTGTAGATATTATAAAGAAATTGATTTTTTAGGAAATACTTCCTGATAGTTTATCCTACATAACTAGAGATGGCTAGACAAATAGAGAAATAAAAAAACCGTGTATGTGATAGCTGAAAGAAATATATTTCACATGAATATAAACACGAATTACATAATAAGTTGTATAAAATTAATGACATAGTAGTTCTTGATGATCAATGTGGAATATAAAAATTGGATGTTCATAAAGAAAATAAAATTACGAAATTCTTACTTATCAAAGAAGAAATTATATGTAGATGAAAGAAAAAGGTGAAACACCATTGGTTTTAAGTGATTTATTAGAAATTGTGAATAATAAAATTCCACAAAAGATAAAGACTCTATGATATAAAAAACTCATACTGAAAAAAATAAAAAAAATAGAAAATCAAAAGGGTATCTTGCATAATGATCTCCACCAATATTAAATCTTGAAATTATAGAAAAATATGGTTTTAAAATTATTATCAAACCTACAATTATCATTTTTGAAGAATAATCCCACTTCATATTTCCTAAATGTTTTATATTTTTACTAACATGCATGGATTTGAAGGATAAAAACTAAAGGGGGAGATAGATGAGGAAGTAACTACTAAATACCAAGGAAATAATTTCTCATCATAGGAAAATTTTATTTTTCATAAATAATGGTCAAGTATATCCCATTATGGGATAAACACGGAGAGGAGGGTATCAAAGATTAACATTTCCATGAAATCTAGAATTTTGGAGAGTATAAAAGTAAATTTCGAACCATGGTAAAATAATAACACTTCAATCAATATTATGAGTTATTAAATATATATTATCATGGGGGAGTTATTTTTGAGTTAAAAATAGGGAGTTATACAACTTTAACTCGAATTTTAGTAATATATTTGATGAAGAAGAGTGCATGATACATTTATTGATAAATATGTTTGAAATAACCCCAAAAATGAGAAAATGAATGAATTTTCACATTCTATAAATATTTGTAGACAACATTGTGATCACGTATAATCTCACTATATTTATAAACCAAGTTAGAACACATAATATTAGGGTTAATTACATAAGGACTCATTAAAATGAAGTGTGTGTTGGAAACCTTCTCTCAATAATTTGGATCTTGTTGAAATTTACAACAATAGTGGGAGAAGAATCTACTGTATAATCCATGGATAATGGTTAAAAACAAGTGATAATGAACCCCTCTAATCCCTGTATTTTTTAATCATTATGGGAGAAAAAAATTAATTTGGAATTAATTTAGGAATTAAAAACAAATAAAAAGTGTTATATATAAGTATGAAAATGGATTTGAAAATATAATGCAATATTTTTTATCAATATGATTTGTGTAAAGTCATTGCAAGGTGATGAACGGTAACCAATTTTATATTTCAAATTAATATGGAGTTTATGCCACCTAGTGAAGAAGACATATTCTATATATAATCCTTAGATATTTAAATATATATTGAAGAAAACCCCTTAAAATATAATACCTGTAGAGATAATATTTAACGATTCAATGTAGAGTGATAATAGATGCTGAATGAATTTACTATATAAATTTATTATATGTTTTAGGAGATTGTATTCTCAAAAAAATTAATGATATTTAAAAAACAAAGCAAAATATATATTGCATATTGAATAATCCATCGCTTTGGAATGTGGAATATACTTTCCCTATGCTTGAATGCAACATAATTAGGAACTTGTTAACACTAAAATATATTTTTGATAATTTGTGTTTCGATGTGAGTCAAACATGACAAGGAGTAGGATTCCATATTGTAGATGAACCTTTTTAAAAACTTATCTGATGTTTTTCCTATTTATTTTAGCATTTCATATAAAGGTAATTGTTTACTTCACATAAAAAAGTACCATATTTCATAAACAAAAAAATCCAGGTATGAATATGCCGTAATTGATAAAATAAATTTTAAATCAGTAAAAGCTAGGTATACTGATTCTCCCCTACACTCAGTGTCCATGCCCAATCATTTGGGAAATTTAGAGATGATAATACAGATGAAATGCAGTAGTGATATATAAATATTATGATGAATTATTATTTTATTATGATGATATTAATATCATGTTATGATGTAGATATTGATATTAATACTGTAGTAATTTGGTTAACTATAAAATCAAATAAATCATATAAAAGTTTCATTAGATTTTGATCTTTTAAAGATTAAAAAAACCTATATATTGTTATCACAATGTTGGGAATTATCATGTAAGATGTTCAATGTAACAAATATAATTATTATTGATTGTGTTATGTTGTTTATTTACCTAGTCAGCTAAATATTTTTATTTTAATTAGCGTAATTTTTTCTGTATGTCAATGGAAACTATTCATTAAATTATACACACTAACTTTCATTTGTTAAAGATTTATAATGAAATCTGAGTATTTAACCTTATTTATCTTATTGATTCTGGATAGATATTGATTATTATATACATGTGTATAAATTCTCATTTAGCCTTCAGTTATATAATATTGTTGAAACACTTGAATTTTTCTAATTATCATATATTATTCTAGGATCTAGGTAGTTGATATTCATATGAGTTCCCATGATATATCTCCCCCTCAACTTTTGGAAATAGTTGAATGATTTTAATCATGTTTTTAAACATTTATAACAAATTATACATGATTCAATATAGATTATTCATAGTGGTACTTCTCCAGCAAAAGAGAATGGTGCATCCTAGGTTATTCATTTGATGAAATTTTTATGATGGTAAATGAGATATCATATCATTATGTATATATATATATGTATATATTATTTCTTTAGAGACTATCTCTTATGATATAACATTCATCAAGGATACATTAATATGGGGTATTTTTTGGTAACTGAGTTATTATGAATTTTACCCTTCTCTAAGAGTTTGTGAACTCAATTGAGGCACGGGGTTGTGGGTCCAGGTTTCTATTACCAAATAGTAGGATAAAGATGTTGTTATAGACATTAATTTTCTAATTTATATGAATATTCATGTATATATATATGTAGGTACATGAATTTTTCTTTATTTTTTAGGAACATTAGTTTTCATTTATATGAAACATAATATAAATCAAAAATTTTATGTTATTATAAATTTTATTATGTGTTTTGACATATTTATGGTTTTATACATTTTATGTAAATATTATACATAAATAAACTAGTGATATGAAGTTTAACACATTGGTTAGGAATAATATATTGATTATTATTTCTAAACTCCACTAGAATAGTTGTGTTTTACACTATTTTTTTCACACACATTGATAAGTAAAGGTTATTAGTATTCTAGGATACTAGATTTTCACTATGGGTATTGTAACTAATGGCATAAAGTATTCATTAGAATGGACACATTTGTTTCATCCATATTCAGACTTATATTTCATTAATTTTATTTAGGAATTTATATATAAATAAATACATTTATTTAATTTTTATTATTAAGATGTTTATAATATATGGATGATCTATATTTATTTACTAGTTATCCACTTATACCGTGGAGGATTTTGATGCGTATTATTAGGTGAAAATTTATAATTAAAGGAATTGGATCTCACTATTGTGATTGGATACCTCAACATTGGTCACTAGAATATAACATATATAATTTAGGTAGGAGGTGTTCACTTAATGGTATACTAAGATGAGAAATATAAATCATCCAAAAGTGAATTAGATAAGTTAATCACATTTATAAAAAAAATAGAATACCAAGAAATATATTTAGATTCATTGTCCATTAATGTGTAAATCATCCTCCATATAATCATCTTCATTTACTTGTTATATAGTCTTTTATATCAACTATCAACCATCCAACCCCTTATTTTTCCTATTTCATTGAAAATAGTTCCATAAATAGGATATGGGTGCATGGAATATGTTTCATAAAAAGTTAGAATATGTTTTAATTGGGTTTGTTTTTTTAACTTTATAACTATTTATTTATAAGGATTCCATTTATTATATTATGGGCCTAAAGTATGGCTTTATTTTATTTTTTTATTCTTGAGTAGTTTTTATAATTTACCTAGTTAAACCTCCTTGTTTTGGATTAATGGCTTGAATTACCATTCTCATTGGATACCTTTGCACTTTCTATGAAAATATATATACTTATATATATATATATTCATGTGGTTAACCACAAAAATATTTATGCATATACACACATGTATAGGTATTTGTGTATATATTAAAATTTTAATTCATTGGAAACCTTAATTAAATAAAGGAATTTAAAAATGTATTTCGGTTTTCAATGAAGATGTTAAAACTGAACTCCAAATAAAAATTTATCAGGAGAAACCCTAGTCTCGTTTGGAATTTTGAGAGGATTTTTTAATTAATATTTTATTTTGTATGTTTTCAAACTAATTTTTGAAAGAAATTACAACTTTAAAATTATCAAGAACCAATTGGAACTTTTAAATGGGTTTCTGGAGAAGTGTGCACCCTCATGGAGGTCCTCTAGTTTAAAGAGATACTTCACATACATTGGTGTAGGGAGATGGGATGAGTATTTTATTTATCTTATGAAAAATTATGAAATATATATTTATGTGAAGGATACTCCATTTCCCACTAGTACTATTATCATGGTATTCTAGGTATCTTAGTGGGGGATAATATACTGTTATGATCTAGTCCCAATTAAATAGACTAGATCATCCATGGGGAAGTATGTGCACAGTATATGGGGGAGTTCCATTGGTTGGGTTATTAGAGAGAATATAGTTGGTTATTAACCTTAGGATGCATTGATTTCCATGTAGATGGTTCCAACTGACTATTTATAGAGGTTCCACATTAGATGATTACGATTTTACCATATTTAGATATATTTTTTTATTACGAACTTATTTTATTTGGCTGTATTACTACTTATTTATTTTATTATTTATTTATAACATATTATAATGGTTCCAATTTTATATTATGTTTATTCTTCCCCTATATATTTTTCAATATTATATTATGTTTCTCTTCCAATATCTGTTTGTAATTATTTTGTTCCATTAGTGTGAGTTGGGTGTTTTTTAAAAGTGGGTTTCAAAAGGTGTATTTAAAAAGTGATGGTTTTGGAAAGTTATTAAATATTTATTTAAGAAATTGTTAAGGTTTTAAAGATGTTTTTAGCAAATTTTATTATTTTTTCTAATAAAATAATACAAATATATCTTCTATATGAATTTCAAACTATAATTTATGCTCTATTTTATAAAATGAAATGCATGGGCTCTCTAGTGACTTTTGATAAAACTCCATTTTGATCACACACAACTTTTACCCCTCAGTGTCAATAGTGCAGTTTTTTTGTAGTTTTAGTTTTAGTTTTGTGATATCTCATAGAAAAAAATTATATTATGTATTGATAGTGACCAATGGGTATCAAAAAAATCATGTTGAGTATATAGTTTTTATTTTGGTTACATTTTTTGTTACAAGTATTATGGGACTATTCAACCTTCTCTATCCTGCATATTATATTTCTACTAATGTAGTTATATATTTATGTTTTTTATTTATGTTTTCTAGATATCCAACCTTTACTCTATTTTATATTTGTATATTTTTTCCTTGACTTGGTGTGGGAATCAATTTTTAGATGGGTCATGTTGTAATTCATTGAGTAGTTACCTAGTCATAAAATCATTATATATTATGAACAATATTACTCAATGATTGAATAACATTTCTTAACTAATTGTCATTAGAATGTCGGTATTAGGGTCACCCAATCAAGTTTGTTTTGGGATGCGTATGGAATCCATCAGGTGAATGTATCTCACTGTTTTAATGTAAAATGGTATTAGAGATTTGGAACATTAGATACATTGATTCTTGAAGTGACCTCTATAATTTGGTATATTGGATTTATGATAGACTAGACCCATAAAAACTCAAATATTATGGGTAGTAATTTTGTGATGATATCGTACTAATCCCGAGCCTTGAGTTGTTATTGGTTGTTAGATAATGCATCTTGAATTTGGATCCTTTATTATTTATTTTTATTGTTTCTTTATATATATTAATATTAATTGGAATGTTTGCAATATTTTGTTCATTTTCTTGTGAGTTTCTAGGTATTGGGGTTGAATGGGAATGGATAATGGTTATAATATGGTTACCTTACATGGTCTATTAAACTATGTCGAGACAATCTAGTTGGACCAAATAGCCTTCTAATGGCAGTTTCATAGTTGGTGCATGGTTCTCCAAACCAAAAAAGGAAATCATGTAAAACCACTGGCCACTCATTAAAAATTTTCATTGAAATCCTTCATATCTTGTTTCTTCTTATGTTGTGTTTGAATGTTATTATAATGTTTAAAATAGAGTTTTCATGGTGTTTTGATGAAATTATATTTGATTTTAAATGGATTTTGAAATTTATGTTTGGTTTTCAAAAGTCGAAGTTGGGTTTGAAATTTAAAAATTAGCGTTTCTTGAAATCAAATGGATATAGTTTCAGTTCAAGGAAATATTAATGTTTTAAAGGATGTCCTTTTGTTTTTTTATGATGGATTCATGTAGGAAATAATGTTTTAACCTAAATTGTGTATTGAAAAGTTGTTTTTAAGTAAATTTTAAAATATTGGAACTTGAAATTTGAAATTTTCAAGTCATTCCAAAAAAGAAATATTTTCTAATTGTGCTTAGTGGTTTGGTTGATTTCATTTTTAGAATGGTTATTTTGAGCACAAATATATTTATGGTAGGGTATGGTTTGGTATTAGTTGGTATTTATTTGGATGTGCATTGTTCCTTTTTATTTTGATTAATCCTCCCAGAAGAGTCCCAAAGGTTCATTGGGATTCAAGAGTGGTATGGTTAGTTGACAACACACCCCATACTCATGATAGAGTGGTAGAGATATATTTTTCTCAGTGTTTTCCTATCCTTCATGGCGATAAAGGTTTGATTCAAGTTTTTTAGTGGTTTCATATTCATGGTTAATTCTTTCAATTTTTGGGAACTCTTGATGTTGTGAGGGTAGGGGTTGTTCTAGACTTGTTTATAGGGTTGAGTTTGGATCAGAAAAATATGACCATTATAGATTAGTTTCACAATGAAAGAATATGGGAATTATTTGAAACCAATTTTATTCAGTGTTTCCATCATAAGGATTTTATGGTGGAGAAATTGGTGCCTCTCATGAGTCTTTAACAAGTTTAACATACTTTAATGTATTACATATAATTCATTACTGAGTTCCTTTATCTCTTTTGATCATGTAAAATGGTTCATTAAATGTTCAACTATTCATGGAAATTATTTTTTTCAGATCTCCATTATATTTTTCATTCCATTGGGATGGCCTCATTTCTAGAGTTACTGGATGAGGATTATCTAAAATAGATGATTTTTATAGGATATCACATATTCGGTGGTGACCCTTCCCTTTTTGATATTTGTGAGGATTCCCCATTTTGTGAGGATCAGAGACTGGGGAAACCTATTCATTGAATTTATTCTTCTTTGTCTACTACTTTCTCAAGTAAGAAACATGACATCGTGTGATTCTAGTGTGGTCCTTCATGGAATTATAATACATACATATTAGTTATTATATGGACTTTTCATTTTATGGTCGGTTGGGACACCACCAATGTTTTTCTAAGAAGAATCATCACCTGATGAATATCTCTAATCAACTAAAAAATATTGATAGTGAGTTGGAAACATTTTATTGTTATACTTTTCCCCGTATCCCATTCATCATTAATCTTGAAATAATATCTATCTAAATATGAATTTTTTTGTGTTTTTTTCATATTTCGGTCATTTTGTAATCCTATGAAGAGTGATTGGTTTCCTTTGAGGAATTTGTTAATATTACATCAATTGGTGTGGTTTCTTGAGTCTTATTGGTTAATAAATTGATTCATGCCTCTTGTTTCTTTGGTTTATCCACCATATTAATAAATTTATAAATTGTGGGGAGTCTTAATTTGGGTATCCTTATCTTGATCTCCCAGGTATCTCCTTCAGGCATAAATTTGTTTTGGAGATAGATTCATTTATGATAGTTTTGGTGGATCCTTTGAGTTGTTTCTCTTTATTTTGGATATCGATGTATTTATAGGGGTAAATTGAGTTATGGTGGGTATTTTTTAACATTAATACATGTCCCAAACTTTTTATTATATTATTTTACTCATATTATGTTGTTTACAAGAGTTTCAGAATGAGTTAGTCCAAATTTTTACGTTTTACGGCTATTTATATAGGGGACACAGTTAGCATACATGGTTAGTAAAAACCCTAATGAAATTGTAAAATTGTGTATTTTATGTTGACATATAAATTTGAAATTATCAATGTATGCTTTTTGTGACCATTTTTCCCAAACATATGGTTTCCCTTTTTCTAGAGTAGGGGATGCACTTTTGGCGCACAGTTTGGTAAACCGTGCGACTAAACCACATGAATTACCCAGAATTAAAAAATTTAAATTCCTAAACTAAAATCCTGATTTTAAAACCCTAAATCACTATCCATTATTCCCATTTTACCCAGGCATATGAATAATCCCCCTTGGATACTCATCTATAGCTCTATCATCGGAATTTGAGGATTTATACCTCCGTTATTAGTGTTCTTTTGGAGTTGAACTCCTTTTATGCACTCTTATTACTTCCATTTTGTTTTAATTCAATTCACTTATATTTAATATCTTTTGTTCAAACCCTAATATAGGGGTTTTATGATATTTTAATTTCTTCTTCATGTTAGGGTGTGTGGGTCATGTATCAAGTCACGATTCTCTAGTTCTCAGTGGTTTTGTTTATTTTTCACACGGTTTGAAGTTTGTGGTTCTATGAATTCTCCTTTTTATTGAACACCTAATGTTATTGGGCATTATAAAATCAGTATCTCCAACAATTTATGATATTATGGCAGGGTCTAATGTGTTTATAAAATGATTGATGAATGTTAAATTGTTTTGAAGTGGTTTCAATGGACATGGGTGTATTCCATATGTTATATAAATTTCCTAATTGTGTTTTATGTCTACAGTGGAAATTGATGAAATTAGATTTAAAATTATTACATATTATGGTATTATGTGTTTAAATAATTTTTAGATTTATTTTATCCATTCATGCATAATTTTTCTATTTTAACATTTTGAACCTCCTTGGTTTTGATTAATGTTTTCAATTGTGGATCCCAATGGCTACCTTGGTTATTCCTATGAATATTATTTATATATATATATATTCATATGGTTAAAACCTATATAAGTGTTTATATGCACACATATATTAGTGTATGGATACATATTTAAATTCATAGGATGTTTTAAATTATCTTAGGCTTGAAAAATTACTAAGTATTTTCAAAGAGATATTTAATATTAATTAACAAATTAAAATATCTTAAGAGAAAAAATAGTCCCATGTGGAAATTTAAAAAGATTTTTTAGTTGACATTATATTTTATTTTATTTACTAGTTTTTGTAATTATGTTACTGCTTTCAAAATTTTATGCCCCAATTCGAAAATTTTAATTATTTATTTAATTGTGTGCACCCCCATTGAAGTTTTCTTGCATTGGGAGGGACATTTCATGTAACATCCCAGGTAAATAAATAATAAGACATATTACATATTTATTAATATTTTTTAATTAAATATTAATTTTACTTTAAAGAAGTTGCTATGTTCGATAGCGTACCCGATACGCAATAACAGGTTTTTTTGAAATCTTACATTGCACACTAATAATATAATATTATTATTTTAAATGGTTGTTAAATCCTCGCCATTGTTTTGGTGAGAATGAAAAAATCTAACTAAAATATGATTATAAATGTTGGTTAAATGTATTTACATTTATCCAATAAAAAGTTAGAGGCTTAAAATATGAATGAATCTAATTTTAAGCATAATTTACATTAAAAGGCTGATTTACAACCTTTTAATGGCGAACCCTCTCTAAATCTAGCTTTGGACACTTTAATACATTCTATCTGACCAAATAAAATTCTTTTTTTTATAATGGAGACATTAAAACTTTATTTGTGTAATTTTTTGGAATTTTTCCGATAAAGTTCATTTTTTAATGAATAGTGAAAATATTGTATTTTAATTCAAAACTCTATTTTAATCTAATTTATTTATATAGTTATATTATCTTATTAATTTGTTTTAAAGTGTAATTGGAATATATTTTTACCATTTAATTCTATCTTGGACATTGTAATTAATTACACTTTGAAATTGGACATAAACGAGTGGCAATATTTTGATAGTTATTGTTTCTTAAAAACACGCTATTTGTTTTAACAATGGGAATTAATTTTAAATTAATTAATTCCACTTTTATCTTTTTAATTTGGAAAAATAGACATCATTTTTTAATTCGTAGTATCAAATAATGCTTTGGCAGAATTTTTGGTTTTTTTCTAAAAAACTTGAATTTTTGATGAATAGTGAAATCACTTAGTAGTAATTAAAAAAACTGAATTTTTCATTTAAATGAAATTTTACAACATTTTTGAATTTAATATCAAAAATATGACATACATGGTTGTTATTAGTAAGTAAAATGTGGTTTAATAAGATGAAAATAATTTTCTATGAATAGTAACTTTTGACTTTTTTTACCACGGTTAAAGGTAAATAGGGTAATTCAAGGTAAACAAATTATAATAATTCAAAATTACTTTGACACTTGTTCAAAACATATTTTCTGAGTCATTAAAGACCATGGGAATATTTGGGTCGAATTTGGGACCCCATTGAGCCACTTGGGAGTGATAATGACAATTTAGATTAATTAATTTAAAGTAAAGGCCAAAATGACATAAACAAAAATCTTTAAGTAATTAATTTTTATATGGTGTTAAATAAGTAATATTTTTGACTATAAAGATTATTTGTAAAGATAAATATATTTACTATATCATTGTATTTGTTTTATATTTTTTATACATCAAATAAATTAATTTATTTATGAAACAATAATGATGTAGTATTTACCTCATTAATAAATTATTTAAATAAATAAGATTATAATGATTAAAATATTATCCAAAACATGTAAAATTTTTATTGGATGATTTTATTTCGAGTATGAGTCATCCTATATACTACTTTAATGATTTTGGGACCTTTTTAAACCGAATATCATTATATAATAAAATAATACTTTTACACTTTCCTAAAGAGCCCCTCCTCTACCTTATAAAAGGAGACCACTTCTAACTAGTTACTAACACCTCTCAAGCCTTTTGGATCGTCCATACTCTACCCAATTCAGCTCCATATATCCATATCCTCCTCCTAGAAGCCTTAACTTTGTCGTAAAGCACTTTAAGAAGTCCTTTTGGTTCAAACCAAAGGAAGTTACCCAAATTAAAGGTAACAGTTTCTCTTAACTTCTTTTATTTTATTTTACTTCTCCAACCCCTATACTCTTTTTATTAATTTATTTTATAACAAAACAAGTATCCTAAATATTCTAATATGTTTTTATGGGAATTATTCAAACTAAACTTACACACACCTCCATCTAATGGGTGAAAAACATAATGAATCTGTGGATGGAAAACTAACGCCTCACGGAACAATGATTGTTTAATTACCTCCTACCGCCTCTCATGGTGACCATAATGATGGAACTATATTTATATATGATATATATTATGTTTATTATTTTTTTATTCTTATGTATTTTCCATTTATATCATACCTCTATGGTTTCCATTATGTGTGAACATGATAATTTCATTTGAGGAAGTGCAGACTACCACCCCCTAAAAGTGATATGACTCGTTAATGCCATATGTGGGACGTATAAAGGATGAAGTAAATGATATTATATATGAAATTATACTGGAATTATAACATACCTATGTATCATTATGTTTTAATTCCATTAAGATAATAAATATAAATGAAAGTAGTGTTCATGCGTACGTACGACTTACCGTCTCCATGAACGGTGCATTTCATTTCTTACCTCTAAATGATATGAACTATTATAAATATATATATATATATACTAAATATTTATTTATATATATATACTAAATATATATATATATATGATATCTAAATAATTAATTTCATTCCGGATATAATAAACTATTGACTACATGGACAACTTGTAAATATAAGGTGTTCATTTTTTATTCAAGTACCAAATATTGACAAAATGAACGTTATTAACTTAAATGATTACATAATGTTTATAACATGGTAATAAGTGATATAAAAGGAATCATACACTTTAAAAATTTTCTTAAGAAAGTCAAAATTAAGTTTAGTTTATTATTCAAGAGATTTAAGGAAAGATCGAGTCAAGTCAGACATGAGGTAAGGGACATCGTCTCAATCTCCTTTCATTGAGGCATATTTAGTTTTATACACGACCTTATTTTATATCCTATATAAACCCTTTTGAATTCTCATTTAATTCAAATGGAATCTTTTTATATGAAGCATTTTACTAAACGACAAAAATGAATTTTGTTTACGTAAGCGGTGACAACGGCCTTTCCGCCGCCATGAGTATTATTTGATATTTGGATTCCATAAAAAGACGTAATGTTTTAAAAGGAAAAAAGTAAATAACACATACTATTGTTACGTATTTTGGTTTTGAAAATGATTTTGATTATGAATTTATTATTTCAATATCTTGAAATGATATTTTGTTATTGAAATGTGGAAATGTTATCTTTCCTTTATGCTTATGTTATGTGTTATGATCATGTTATAGTTCTTGGGAATTATTTATGTAAACAGGTGGTTTCGTGATAAACCTAGGGTGGGTGAGCCGGAGATAGATCTACAATGCATTGGGTAACGTGATTAAGGTAAACGTGAATGTTTATCCTAAGAGATTTAGGGAATATACAGTGATGAGTATTTCAAAGTAACTCCCTATGTAGATGTGATAGATACATTGTAAGTATGTTATGGATTCCACAAGTTACCTTTATGACTTATGATTTCTATGTGATATTCATAAATCTTATGCTTTCACGAGGTAAGTAAAAGAGTTTATGTTTTGTATGTATTTATGAACTAATGATCTCTTTATTTGTCTTATAACCCTTACTGAGATTTTTATGCTCATCCCAAGTTTTGAAATGTTTTCACAGGACATAAAGATGAATAGGGTCAAGGATGGGATAAAGGAAAAGTCATTCAATCAAAAACATGGAACTATACTTGACTCTTTTTCTCAAGAGTTATTATTTTATGAAAAAATGGAAACTATGTAGAACTATCTACTTTGTAATATTTTGAAATGTAATAGTTATGTCCTAATTCTCTAAAACTCTAAACCTAAAAATATCCTCAATGTGAATTATTCATTTAATTCAATATTATGTAATGTTTAAGGTGGGGTCCTTATAGTTGGTATCAAAGGTCGGTTTAGACAACTTTAGGAGTTATGGAATTGTTAAATAAATGTCCATAAATTAATTTATTGTAATATTGAAATGATATAGCATTTACAGATTACCATGTTTCTTATCCTAAGATATTTTTGTGTTCAGTATGGTTTTCCACAAAGGAAACAAAGAAGCTATGTTGGGACGACATTTGGAGGGAGACAACCTTCCAAATCTGCAACCTGGGATGGTCAAAATCGGAACTGAATAGTTTGTTATAGTGATGGCACAGTTGACTTAGGAAATAAATGGTGGTGGTATCCATGTATGAGATCATCCAGATTAACCACAGAGGAATATGTTAGTAGTAGATAATTTCATGAGGCAACACCCCCCATCATTCAGAGGAGTATCTGACCCGGTCCTAGTAGAAGGGTGGATTAAAGCAATGGAAAATATTTTCAATGTCATGGGTTTCTTATAACATCAAAAGGTTAGTCTCACTGTTTACCATTTTGAAGGTAAATCTAATCAGTGGTGGTTGATGGTGAAAAATATCAGGGATATTAATGAGACTGATGCTCTTGGTTAGGATAAATTCAATGGTATGTTTCTTAAGAAATATTTTCCTAAGGTGGTTCATCATAGGATGGAAAAACAATTCCTAGAATTGAGGTAGGAGGATGACTTAGTGGCTGATTATGAAAAAACATTCACTCGACTGGAAAGGTATGATCCAAATTTTATACAGGATCTTGATAGTAAAATAAACCATTTTTACTCAGGATTATAGCCAAATTAACGAAGGGCTTTAGTTTCTCGTGAGTTCAAAAGTTCTGAAAAACATGTTCGTTGTGTGGAGAAGGTAGCAATGGAGTTTGTCGATGATCAATTAGTCTTTGATAAACAATAGAATAAGTGGTCAAGGTGGCTGGAAAAAGGGATGAACTCATCAAAAAAGACTGATGGTAAGAAACTAAATTTTACAGTTTCTAAAAATTGTGGTAAAAAGAATTCTAGGAAATATCTTTTGAATTCCGGTAAGCGCTACAGATGTGGTAAAATGGGACATAAGGCTCGTAATTGCACTGAAAAGGATTAGTGTAATGGTAAGACAAAATCTGATTTATAGTCAGTAAAATGTTTTAAGTGGAATGAAAAGGGTCATTATGAAAATTAGTGTCCAACAAAGAACTCAACCGAAGGAAAGTAGCCAGAATACAAGAAGAAAGGGGTGGTGAAATCATTTGTAACTACTTCAAAAAATGTTGGGAAATCAAATGAAGTTTTATCTGGTACACTGTTTGTTTTTTGATATTATGCCAATGTGTAGTTTGATTTAGGGTCTACACACTCTTTCATTTCTGAGAAGTTTTCTAGTAAATCGGGAATTCCATCTCAAGATATAAATACAAAACTTATGGTAAAAACACATGGAAGCAATTTTGAGATAAAATGGAAACATAAGAAAATTCATTTCCTTGTGTGCGGAAAGAATATACCTACGAACCTTATTGTTTTGCCTCTAGTAGAGTTTAATGTTATTTTGGTCATGGATTGGCTATCTGTTTATCATGCTAAGATTTACTGCAGAGATAAAAAGGTTTATTTTTAGAATGATTTATAGTTTGTGTCCTAGAATGAAACCTTTCTTTTGATAACATATCAGGAATCTGAGAATCTGGTAAAAGATGGAAATTAATGTTACCTAGCACATATTGTCGAAAATAAAGGAATAGATCAGATTAATAATGTGCCAGTGGTAAATGAGTACCTTGATGTTTTTTCTAATGAGTTTCTTGGTATTATACCTGATCCAGAAGTTGAATTTACTGTTGAGTAAGTTCCTGATGATAAGCCAATTTCAAAACCACCTTACCAAATGGCTCAAACTGAACATTTAGAGTTAAAGAATAAAGTATTGGAGTTATTAGATAATGGTTTCATTCGACCTGGAACATCGCCTTGGGGTGCTCTTATATTGTTTGATAAAAAGAAAGATGGTTCAATGAGACATTGTATTGATTATAGAGCATTGAATAACATCACTGTTAAGAATTAGTATCCTTTGCCTCATATCGATGATTTGTTTGATCAGCTTCAGGGAGCTCAGTATTTTTTGAAGATTGACTTGAGATCAGGGTACAATCAGTTGAAAGTAAAGTAAATAGACATTCCGAAGACAACATTTCATACTAGATATTTCCATTATGAATTTTTAGTTAATCCTTTCGGTATAACCAATGCACCTGCTGTATTCATGGATCTTATAAATAGAATTTTCGGTTTGTTACTGGATAAGTTTGTGGTTGTGTTCATTGAAAATATTCTGTTTTTTTTCAAATGTAAAAAGGAACATGAAATTCATTTAAGGGTTGTCTTGAAAAACTTAAAGGAAAACAAATTGTTTGGGAAATTCATAAAGTGTGTGTTTTGGTTACAAAAAATTTCTTTCCTTGGTCACATTGTTTCAGAAAATGGCATAACGGTTGATCCTGCTAAAACAAAAGTTATTTAAGAATGGACAAGACCAACAAATATAACTGAGATTCGTAGTTTTCTTGGTTTGGAAGGTTATTACTGAAGGTTTGATGAAATTTTTTCATGGTTATCTAGTCTAATGACTAATTTAACTCGAAAAAGTGTTAAGTTCATATAGACAAAATAATGTGATGACTGTTTTCTGGAATTGAAAAGGAGATCGGTGAATGTTCCAGTTTTGGCACTGCTATCCAGAAATAGCGAGTTTGTTATCTACAATGATGCTTCGTTGAAAGGACTGGGTTGAGTCCTAATGCAGAATGATCAGGTAATTGCTTATGATTCACATTAGTTGAAACCACATGATTTAAATTACCCTACACATGATTTAGAATTAGCTATTGTTTTTTTTCTTTAAAAATTTTCAGGCCTCATTTGTATGGAGTAAAATGTGAAATATATACTAATCACAAATGTTTATATAATATGCACACTTATAAAGAATTGAACATGAGTCATAGGAGATGGCTAGAATTTATCAATGATTATGATTCCATGACCCATTACCATCCGGGAATAGCAAATAAAGTGCCTGATGATTTGAGTCAAAAAATTAATGCTTCATTAACCATGTTACATTTAGAACAAGATCCTTTGGTTTTTGATTTGATAAATTTTGGCATAAAAGTTGTTGGTGCAGAAAATTATTCTGTTTTGTATCAGGTGTCCGTGAGATCATCTCTATCAGACAGAATCAAGCAAGCACATAAGGATGACATTGAATTACAAAAAAAGGTAGAGTTGGTTCAGAAGGGTAAGTTGCCTAAATTTAACATTGATAATGATTAGGTTTTGAGATTTGGAAAAAGATTATGTGTGCCTTGTGATTCATAGTTGAAGAATGAGTTGTTATGTAAAGATCATAGGTCCCCATTTTCAGTTCATCCTGGCAGTACAAATATGTACAGAGATATTCTTGAGTTTTACTGGTGGGATTGAATTAAAAGAGATATTGCCGATTTTACTGTGAAGTGTTTGACTTGTTAGAAGGTTAAAGCAGAGATGTAGTTACCAAAAGGGATGCTTCATCCTTTACCTATTCCAGAGTGAAAATGGGAAAATATATTCATGGACTTCATTGTGGGATTACCAAAGACATCTTGAGGTAATAATGCAATTTGGGTAATTGTTGATCGATTGACTAAATCTTCTCATTTACTTCCTATTTGAGATAAATTGTCTCTAGATCAAATTTCTTGATTGTATGTTAAAGAGATAGTTAGGTTTCATGGAGTTCACCTCTTCATTGTATCTGATCATGATCCCAGGTTTTCATCTAACTTTTGGAAAGGCCTTCAGAAGTCGTTGGGTACTAAATTAAATTTTAGTACAATTTTTCATCCTCAATCAGATAAGAAATTAGAACGAAAAATTCAAACATTATAGGATATGTCACGTGGTTTCTCGATGGATTATCAGGGAGGTTGGGAACAACATATTTCATTGTTATAATTTTCATATAATAACAGTTTTCATTCCAGTATACAGATAGATCCATTTGAGGAATTATATGGAAAATGTTGTAGAACTCCATCGTTTTGGGAGGAAGTAGGTGAAAGGAAGCTGATGGGACCAGAATTTGTAGAAGAGATGGTAGATAAAGTTTAGTTGATTCAGAATCACATGAGAACAGCTCATAGTAGAAAAAAAGTTATGCAGATAACCTGAGGAAGGATCTTTCTTTTGAGGTAGGTGATCATGTCTTTCTCAAAGTTTTTCCATGGAAAAGTGTGATGTGTTTTAGTAAGAAGGAAAAGTTGAGTCTGAGGTTCATTAGACTTTAGGAAATTCTGGAGAACGTTGTATCAGTTGAATACAGAGTGGATTTACCTCCATGTTTATCCCAGGTACACAATATTTTTCATGTTTCAATGTTGAGAAAGTATATGCCATATCCATATCATGTTTTGAGTCGAAGGGTAGTTCAATTGGAAGAGAATTTATCTTATGAAGAACAATCAGTCCAGATTCCTGATTGTAGAGAGCGAGTTTTGCGGAATAAGGTAATTCACTAGGTAAAGTTTTTGTGGAAAAATCATATGGTTGAAGAGGCAATATGGGAATCTAAAAATTATATGAAGGATAAATACCCCAACTTATTTTGATAAGTAAAATTCTGAGGACGCAATTCCCAAAAGGGGGGAAGGATGTAACATCCCAGGTAAATAAAGAATAATACATATTTCATATTTATTAATATTTTGGAATTAAATATTAATTTTACATTAAAGTGGTTTCTATGTTCGATAGCGTACCCGATACGCAACAACGAGTTTCTTTGAAATCTTACGTTGCATGATAATAATATAATATTATTATTTTCAATGGTAGTTAACTCCTTGTCATTGTATTGGTTGGAATGAAAAAAAACTAACCACAATAGGATTATACATGTTTTTTAAATGTATTTATATTAATTCAATAAAAAGTTAGAGGCTTAAAATATGAATAAATCTAATTTTAAGCATAATTTACATTAAAAGGCCAATTTACCAACTTTTAATGGAGAACCCTATTTAAATATAGTTTTGTTCACTTTAATAAATTCTATTTGACCAAATAAAATCATTATTTTTAATGGGGATATTAAAACATACTTTGTATAAATTTTTGGAATTTTTTCGATAAAGTTCGTTTTTTATGAATAGTGAAAATATTGTATTTTAATTCAAAACTGCGCTTTAATCTAATTTATTGATATAGTTAGATTATCTTATTAATTTGTTTTAAAGTGTAATTAGAATATATTTTTACCATTTAATCCAATTTTGGTCATTAGAATTAATTTCACTTTGAAATTGGACATAAACGGGTGTCAATCATTTGATAGTTATTGTTTGTTAAAAACATGCTATTTGTTTTAACAATGCGAAATAATTTTAAATTAATTAATGAAAATTTTGAGTTTTGAATTTTAAAAAATAAACATCATTTTTGAATTTGTAATTTCAAAAAAATATTAGGCTCTATATTTGGTATTATTATGAAAAACATCAATTTTTGATGAATAGTGAAATCACTTAGTGGTAGTTAAAAAAATTGACTTTTTCATTTAAATGAAATTTTACCTCTTCTGTGAATTGAATTTCAAAAATCCAACATACATTGCTGTTATTAGTAAGTAAAATTTGGTTCAATAAGATGAAAATAATTTTTGATGAATAGTAACTTTGGACTTTTATTTACCACAGTTAAAGGTAAATAGGGTAATTCAAGGTAAAAAGAAAATTATAATAATTCAAAATTACCTTAACACTTGTTTAAAACATATTGGTTGATTCATTAAAGACCCTAGGCATCCTTGGAACAATTTTGGGACCCCATTGAGCCATGTGGGAGTGATAATGACAATTTAGATTAATTAATTTAAAGTAAAGGCCAAAATGACATAAACAAAAATATTTTAGTAATTAATTTTTTATGGTGTTATATAAGTAATATTTTTACAATTAATATTCATAGGAAATCTAAAACTATTTAATATATCATTGTGTGTTTTTATAATTTTTAGGCGTCAAATTAATTAAATTATTTAGGACATAATAATGATGCAGTATTTACCTCATTAATAAATGATTTAAATAAATAAGATTATAATTATTAAAATATTGTCCAGAACATGTAAAATTAGGATTGGATGATTTTATTTCAAATATTAGTCATCTTATCTTCGACATTAATGATTTTTGGACCTTTTGATACTGAATATCATTATATAATAAAATAATATTTTCACACTTTCCTAAATAGCCCCTCCTCTCCCTTATAAAAGGATACCACTTCTAAACAATTCCTCACACCTCTCAAGACTTTTAACTCGTCCAAATACTATCAAATTATTCTCCCTACATCCATATCCTACTTCTAGAAGCCTTACCTTTGGCATAAGTCACTTTAAAAACTCATTTTGGTTCAAACCAAAGGAAGTTACCCAAATTAAAGTAAGAGTTTCTCTTAACTTATTTTCTTTTATTTTACTTCTCCAACCCCTATACTCTTTTTCTTCCTTTATTTTATAACAAAAACAGTATCCTTAATATACTAGGATGTTTTTATGGGAAGTATCCTATCTAAACTTACACACACCTCCATCTATTGGGTGAAGAACATAATGTTTCTATGGATGGAAAACTAACGCCTCATAAAATGATGATTGTTCAATTTCCTCCTACCACCTCTCATGGTGGCCATTATGATGGCACTATATTTATATATGATATATATTATGTTTATGAGTTCTTTATACTACTTTATTTTCCATTTATATCATACCTTTATGGTTTCCATTATGTGTAAACACGATAATTTCATTTGAGGATGTGCGGACTACCGCCCCCTCAAAGTGATATGACTCGTTAATGCCATATGTCGGACATATAAAGGATGAAGTTAATGATATTATATATGATATTATATATGATATTATATATGATATTATATATGATATTATATATGACATTATACTATAATTATAATATAACTATGTATCATTATGTTTTAATTCCATTAAAATAATAAATATAAATGAAAGTAGCGTTCATGCATACGTACGACTTACCATCTCCGTGAACGGTGCATTTCATTTCTTACCTCCAAATGATATGTACTATTATAAATATATATATATATATATAATAAATATATATATATATATATATATATATATATATTATATCTAAATAATTAATTTCATTCTGGATATAATGGACTATTGACCACATGGACAACTTGTAAGTATAATGCGTTTATTTTTTAATCAAGTACCAAATATCGACAAAATGAACGTTATTAACTTAAAGGATTACAGAATAAATATAAAATGGTAATAAGTGATATAAAAGGATTTATAAACATGAAAAAAGTTCTTAAGAAAGTATAAATTAACATTATTTTATTATTTATGAGATTTAATGAACGATCGAGTCATGTTGGACACAAGGCAAGGGACTTCATCTCAATATAATTTCATTGAGGCATATTTATTGTTATACATGACTTTATTTTATATGGTGTATAAACCCTTTTGAATTTTCATTTCATTCAATGGGAATATTTTTATACGAATCTTTTTACTAAATGAAAAAAAGGAATGTTTTTTTTAACGTAATTGGTGACAACGACCTTTCCGCCGCCCCGAGTATTATTTGATCATTGGCTTCCTTAACAAGCCGTAATGTTTTTAAAAGGAAAAAAATAAATATCATATACTCTTTTTACGTATTTTGGTATTGAAAATGATTTTGAGAATGGATTTATTATTTCAATATCTTTAAATGATATTTATTTATTTCAATGTGGAAATTTAATCATTCCATTATGCTTATGTTATGTGTTATGATCATGTTATGGTTCTTGGTCCTTATTTATATATATGGGTAGTTCCATGATAATCCTAGGGTGGTTGAGCTAGAGATAGCTCTCCAATGCATTGGTTAATGTGACGGAGGTAAACATGAATTTTTCTCCTAAGCGATTTAGGGAATATACTATGATGGGTATTCCAAAGTAACTCCCTATGTAGTTGTGATATCTACATTGTATGTATGTTATGGATGCCAAAAGTTACCTTTATGATTTATGATTTCTATGTGTTATTCATAAATCTTATGTTTTCATGAAGTAAGCTAAAGAGTTCATATTTTGTATGTATTTTTGAACTAATGTTATCTTTATTTTTATTATAATCCTTACAGAGACTTTTATGCTCATCCCATGTTTTGAAATGTTTTCACAATAATTAAAGATGAATAGGGTCAATGATGAGATCAAGGAAAAGTCATGCTTTCTAAAACATGGAACTAGAATTGACTCTTTTTTTTCAAGATTTTTTATTTTATGAAAAAATGGAAACTATGTAGAAGTGTCTACTTTGTAATCTTTTGAGATGTAATAGTTATGTCCTGATTCCCTAAAACTCTAAACTTGAAAAGATCCTCAATGTGAATTACTCATTTAATTCAATATTATGTAATGTTTAAGGATGGGTCCTTATATTTCATGAATGGGTTTAGGGATATGGGATAAGAATTTTAATTTATTTATGAATATTTTTGTAGGTTATGTTGATTCCAATGTTACCCCATAATTCACATATGCTATTATTAAGTAATACTAGGTGACTTGGTGAGGGATGAGGGAATGTTACTTTCTTGTATGGATTAGATAGACTAGATCCCCCATTGGGATGGATGTACACAGGCTACTAGAGAGTGCCAACAATGGGGTTTGTTGATAGTTTCTAGTTAGCTATGGAAATTGGGATGCATTGATATTCATTTGGATGGTTCAAAGTACATAAGCCTCATGTCTCCTCATGGGATGTTTAGGAATTTCCCATGACTATATGTCCTTTGTTATGTGTTGTTTATTTTAATTTGTTGCAATACTATTTCTATGTTTTATGGTTCTACGAAGACATATTCCATTGGTTCCACTTTTATATTATGTTCCCGATTATAATATAAGGTTCCATATATTTGGTTCTTTCAGTGTGAGTTGGGTGTTTATTTAAAATAGGGTATCAAAATTCCTATTAAAAATATATGCTTATCGAATGGTTTTGAAAGTTTCCCTTAACAATTTCTTTGGTTATAAAGTTTTTTTGGAAAATCTTATAATTGGTTTCAATTTATAGATTCAAAATTTATCTTCTATATGTATTTTAAATTACCATTGTTGGTCTATTTAAAAAAATAAATGCATGGAAATTATGATGATTTCATACTAAGCTCTGTTATGTAAACACCCTACTTATAAAACATAGAATCAGTATACCCGAGGTTGGTTTTTATGTTCAAGTATCATTTTGGGATCAATCATGGAGCGAGTGGTATTATGGATGCATGGAGAATAAGGGGTCCCATAGAGATCATGTTTGGAATCTAATATTTCTGTTGTTTAGTAGTTGTATTGGCCTAATGAGCCTTTTATATCCTAGATATTGTATATGTACCACTATAGTAATTTAATTATGTTTAGTTGGTTATGTATTTTGGAAATAATATATTTTATCTATTTTAATTTTATATCTATTTTTTATTTGGTGGGGGCATACAATGATTGTATGTGTCAAACTAGAATATCGGGAGAAATTCCCTTATAGTTAGAAAATTACATGTTGAAGAAAACATCACCAGTGATTACATGAGATTCTTTTAATTCTTATCATCAGAACAAAAATATTAGGGAATACCCTTGGGAATATCGTGGGCTAGTTTAGGAGTTCATTAAATAGAGACCCATAATTTTCATACATAGATATTACATTTTATTAGAAAAATAATCATTACATAACATTATGATCCATGTTAAAATAATATAGGTATAGTGTCTTTAGAAACTCAGACACATAAGTAACTTATTCATAAGAGTTATACATAATCTACCATTATGTTCTTCATATATACCACCCTTATTAGTAATATAAATTTTAATGCTTTTTTATAACATGGGGAAATTAAACATTAGAAAGGATGAGCTCAGATTCTTAGTAATGGTAAACAGGGGAGATATCAAAGATGAGTTAAAGATTACATAAGAATAAGGGTATGATAACATGATCTTAACATTTGAAAATCACACCCTTTATATCATAGATCTTAATCTTGAGTCATGGTGTAATGTTTTTCGGTTTATAAAATATGAATCATAAAGGTATCAACAAACAAGATCCATGTGAGTATAAAATTTGAATAAGACATAGATTTGTGTTAAACACCTAGGCATTGAAAAATCATTTCCTTATTTATCAAGGATCACTACCAAGGATATAATAGTGTATTTGTTTTCTCTCCATATTCGTTGTATTATTCAAGGTTCACTTCATAGACCATCATAGTAGACAAAGTCACTTATTGTACTCGAATACCTCACCAATCTAGTCAGGTTTTTGTCACGAGATAACCATCCATACCCAGTTCATTGGAGGGATATATATTCATAGGACCATAACTAACATAATTAAAACCATATAAACATATGATAAAATATCATAAAAACATTCATCATAACAAAAATGTTGGAAAGGAAATGTTTTTCATAAACATTTCATCATAGAATAAACTTTGAAAAAGAAACAACACTCATAAACATTTAATCATTTCCTCACCACATAACCCATGGAAAAGAAATGGATTTGATAAAAAGCTTGTAAACATAGTCATGAACCATCTAGATAAAGACTAATAACTTTATCACTTAATCATATCCCAAGTGAAACCTAATTAACATTAAAAGATGTCATAATAGATAAAAATTTCTATAAAAGATCCCTTAGAACATTTCTTTTGTAAAATTCCCTCTCACTTTGAAATAACATATTTTAAATATAAATTTTTGAAAATATTAAATAAATCATTTTAATTGAAAATAACCATGTAAATTTGTAACTAACTCTTCAAATCATTGAGAAGTTAGTATGGTGAGAAATTCTACTCATGCTGTATAAGTTAAAAGACAATATTCCTTTCACACAATAGTAAAAAATAAAACTACCTCATTCAGAGGAAAAAAGAATATTCCTTTTAAAACATTTTAAAAAAAATTTATGGGTAAAAATGATTTTAAAAATTTAAAGGAAAATATTTAAAACATTATTGAAAACATATTTTAAAAATATGAACATGGATGAAAAAGGATGTTCAGCCAAAGAGAGATAAATTTTGGTTTTCTTAAAAATATTATTTCAGTATCTTGAGAGCATAAAGGGAGTAAAATGATATGAAACTTGTAATATAAATAAATAAACATATAAGAATAGTATTTATGAGTTTATTTATGGGTATATGATGAAATTTCATCATAAAAAACTTAATCATAAACAATCCTGATAAATAATGAGATTATAACATACACCCATTACAACATATATAAATTTTGAATAATTATTACTATGAAATAATAAAATCAAATGAAACTTTACATATAATTAATATAATTATATTATTGATATAAAATATTAAAGTGCTGGTATATACATGACAAAAAAGAAACTATGGGTGAATATGGAATATGTCTCCCAAAAATAAGAGTGTGACTGGAAATACCTTACCTCGAGTTCCACTTTCTTTGAAAGTGATATATCCTCATGTATAGAACATATAAATTTATTAAAATTTTATAAAAATTCATATATTTTCTTATAATATCACATATTATCCTCTTATAATATCTTATCATTAATTTATTAGTAATTCCTTACTAAAAGCATTGTTTTAGGTGTTAAATGTTTCATTTTTAATGAGAATTTCGATTTGGTAGTTTTGTTCCTTGTACATTAATAATAGTTAAATAATTTCAAAAAAAATTAATAATGATATAAAAATCATATATATTCATTATATATATATATATATTCATCACTAAACGATAGAGATAGATAAATTGATTTAAAAAATTTAGGGAGATAGTTTGTTAAACGTACACATGAATAATGTTTCCACATTTCAATGGATTGAAAAAATCAAAGGTAAAAAATAATTCACCTTTTATTAAATCATAATTATATAATATATAATATATTTATATCTTTTAAATCTTATTTTATTACTATCCATGAAAAATGGAAATGAAAAACAATTCACATCGCTTTTTGGCAGTGGTAGTAAACATGTATGTAGGAGTGACATTATCATTTTAGACAAGAAGGAAAAGTAAGATGGTAGATGAGATATTATATTTATAGAAGATTAATTATGTCATAAATATCATATTTTGACATTAAATCCCCCATAACAACTATATATGAATGATAATTATGAGAAACAAATTACACCGCTATGTGGAGAATATAAGTTGTACATACGCATGAGGGATGTTTTCATTTTATATAGGTTGGAAAATAGGTAGAAAATGGTTTCAAAAAAAAATAATATATAAATATATATATTATAATATATTTAGTATTTTATACTTGTTACAATATATTTAGAGGATGTTTTTGAAGAAACAAATTCTAATGATTCAGTAAAGATGATTCCCTATTATTCGGAATACATCATTTAAATATCCTATTTAGGGGGATAGGGTTGGTATTTTTGGAGTACCATCACCTATAGAACTTGGATAATGATGTTTATATACAACATTTATAGTGTATTATTGGTATAGATGGCTTAATGTATTTTAACGAAAATAGACAATGTGTGTCCTTTTAAAAGGGAGGGAAAGTAAACACTTGGAATTATTAAATTGATTAAAATATAATTAATTCATTACCAATAAAAATAATTTAAAATTTAATATATTAAAATAAAAATTTAAAAAAATATAAATAAAATCATAAATTTCAACTTATATGGGTTTTGGTGTCATTTCAAAAAAATTCTTTCGTTTTAGCACATTTGTTAAATAATTTATACCTTAACCTTGGTAAGACGTTTTTATATATTAAAGGTTTATAATTTTATTTATAATGTAAATATTGATAAATAAATGGCCTAGAGATTATAATTTCAACAATATATTATCCACATTATTCTATTTCGCTATTTTTATGATTTTAAAATAATTTAATAACATATTATTTTTATAAAATATCATTAATGTTATTTTTGACATGATTTATTTAATTTGACATTAAATACAAGAAGAAAAATTTATAATTCCAATATAATTTGTTAAAACATAACTATTATGTTATATTTATCTAAATAATTAATGAAAGAAAAAATATTTATCACAAACCATCCGGGATACCCAGTTACACTGAAACCCATGCTGGAATTGAAATGGCCCAAAGGGCATTCTCAACCCCAATAGGTTGGTGATTATTACCTAGAATCATACGAGAAAAAATACATAACAAATTTTCCATAAAATAGAGTAAAAAAATAAAAATAAAATTCAGTATTCTCAAAAATATATTTTGTGAAAGTACAAGAAAAAATAGGCATAACAAAAACTAAAGAAGTAAATCATAAAAGTACTCAATATCTAACAATATGAAAACTAAAACATCACATGAAAAAAGTTGATAACATATCCACCAATCACCCACATCTGTACTCTATGGTCTAAAGGTTCAGTAACATTGACTACCTCCTAGTTGAACTTTCTCGTTCCTTATACTGGGAATAAGAAACTGTTCAAATTCCCGAAGGAAAAGGTAGTTTGTGATCTATAAATCCTAGTAGAGTCTCAAAAATTGTTTCATACTCAATAACATAATAATTTACTATTTATGCTATAAATTTAATTAAATAAGTATTAAATTCTAAATTTATATTATAAACCAAAATTTAATTTCATTAAAAAATATATATAATATGTCAAAATAATGTTTATACAGTCTTAAATGAACATCTTATGTAAAATAGTTTATATAAATCAGTTGGAATGAGTAAACCAGTTAAATAATGAAGAAAATTTATTTCATATCCAACAAATAATAGTAAATCACCATGTAAAAAATCCCCAGGGAAAGTTAATTTATTATATAATAGGATCCTCACACATAAAATAATGATCACAACTAGAGTCAGGTTCACAAACACAAATAAACACTAATAGGGAAACCCATCTTGGGAAGTCTACATCACAATAGGGGAACCCATGTTAGGTAGTCATTTCAGAGTTTCTTTAGTAACCATTTTCATTATTATTCCATTTTAAGGGAGTCAAGGTCTTATAATTCTTTTCATAGTTACAATTAACAACCATGAAGAATATATTCTTCCAACAATGAATCAATCGAATTGGAAATGAATCATTTTAAAATAAAATTTCCCAACATTAGTTTTCAACATGCCCTTTCAATTTCAAAACTAAATCAATCGGATTTCATTATTTAATGCCATTTAAAATCAATTTTTTATTTAATCATTTTTCTCAACATAAAACTCAAATCATTTCACTAAAAATATTTTAAAATCAAGACACCATTATTTTTAAATCCACATATTAATTTCAATTCCTTTGAAATTGTGATTTTTCAGAATATCTATACACATTTCAAATCAACAATCAAACCATCTCAAATCCTTGTTTTTAAATAAATTAAAATTTAATTTGAATTTAATTAAGCATTTCATGGTTTCAATAATATGGAATATAATTATGGAACCAGATAGATTTAAATTAAAAATCTAGAAATCAACACCCACAATGTAACTTTTTAAGGAAGAATGATGGTGCAGAAGATCATGGAACACAAACTAGAATCAATATCCAATAAATCTAAATTTAGATCCACCAATTAAATGATGATACATCAAACTATAAACATGAGAGAAAGAGACACTAATAAAAAAATGAACTATAACCATGGACCTATAGCCATTGTTTAATTGGCTTGTTGCTATAGGTTAAGATATAACCGGAGTTATTTAAAAACCATGGATTTAGAATAGATATACCCACGGGTAGATATTCCCTTGGAAACAATAATCTCTCATTTTTAATCCTCCCTCAGGAATTTCCTCTCTAACTCTTCATCTTTCCCAATACCTCTCTTTTAACCCTTATCCTTAATATATTTTTTCCCATCCAACATCTCCCTCTTAGCTGATCCACACCAGCTTATCAGTTTGCAGTTCCTCCATCCCTCACTTGGTTCCCCATTCATGATTCCCCCATCCCTTGTTAGCTTCTCTAATCATGGTTCATCCCTCACCATATTCTCTATTCATGATTTTTCTAGGACTTGAAGAATCATCACCACATCCCCTTCGTTGGGCATTCTTCCTTCATTTGGTGCGTCGGGTGAACCCCTTTACATCTGTGAGTGGATCAGACATTAGTGCTACAAAAGTGGCCTTAAATGAGTGGGACTCACATGATCCCACCCATAGAAATTATAAAAACCATACTTATTCCAATCCTTATATAAAATCTTATTTTTTTAATCAATTCATTTTTGTTGTAGCATCATTATTTTTTTTGAACAATCATCTGATAATTATTGGTTCTATTTTGTTTTAATTTTTTCATATTTTATGCATGTTTTTGTTTAGTCCATGGTTTTTTTTCACGTATCATGAAACTAAAATTATGTTCTCTTATTTTTTTTGGAAAGTTTATTTCCCAACATTGTTTCTTTCTTTATTCAGTTGAACTCTAATTCTCTATTTTTCCTTTATAAAATTAGACAAATCGTACATGTTCATAGAAACAATATGATGTGGTGCATCTTTTTTTTTCTCTAAACTGGTTGTTAATTATAGTTTTGTTTCCAAAAAAATGTTATTTTATTCCATATATACTGATATTAGTAGTGATATTTTTTCATTTTAATTACTTTGTTTTGTTTTTTATCTACAATTACCAATTATTAATGTTGCGAAAGAGGTTAAAATTCATAAAACAGAACATTCTATTTAAATTGTTGAGGTTAGTAATCCCAACCATCATTGATCGTTCATAAAACGATGTATGAAGGATCATGGTGGGATTTTACCCATTTATCTTCTAGGAATAATTGATGAAATCATATTTTGAGGGAATTTATAAAACTAAAGTACCACTAGAGGTTTTTTATGAAATATTTATGTATGTATTGCTTGTTTTTTTCAATTTCGGAGGTGGAAGAAGGTGGAGATATAGTAACTATAGTCATATTATCTTTTTATTTTAAACAAGAGGCTAGTATATATTTCATAATACATTTTGCAGTTTATTCCTTCCTATCAACTCCTCAATTTTTTTTTCATCGTGAAAAGGAAAACTAAATAGGATATTATTTCATAGAAAAGTCCAGTAAACTATTGTACATAGTAGTTGGAATCATTTATTATATATTTTGATAAATAATAGAAGGAAAAATGTTAAACCATACCATTTTATTTTATATAATTTTATTTAATATTTTATTCATATTGGAAATACACATTTAAACAATCAAAAATCAAATGAGTACATTTAATTAACTTAAATAATTAACATTTTAAATGGTATAACTTTGACATCAAATAGTTCAACCTTACAAAACTATACAGTTCACATATTATGGGTCTCAGAGTGCACATTAAATTATTATTATAATATCTTAATAAAATTTAAAACTATGGATAATAAAATAAATGGGCATTATGAGTTTAAAATTCATACTAATCAAAATATAATATTTTAATAAAGTATATAATTAAAAGGTTGATTAACTAAAAGAATGTTGTGGTGTGATTAAATTATTTAATATCAAAATAATTTCATTTTGATAATGATGTTTTAATGAAACATACAATATAGTGTGAAATTCCAATGCATGAAAACCACTGACCTCAAACATGTTCCTTGGAATGTCAGTAACTGGCGACTAAAACCATGGGTTTACACAAAATTTTGGATATTATTTTTCTCTAAACATACAAATTACATAAATGATAGATACCAACAAAATGTTTTTATAAGTCATCTATACATAGAATAATAACAAAAATATTGAAATGATACAAAAATCACCTCAATAATAATCCCATAATTCAAGAACAATAAAAATTTCATTAGAGAAACATATAATTATGTAATTCATTTGAAAGATAGATTGAAGTCATCAACATATGATATCTCTTATGAGTATGTACATATAGGGCTGAGTATAATAACCCACTAGGATATACCATGAACCAAAAACATTTCATGAACTTTTGAATGTTTTATAAGACTTTTTAATAACTATGTTTTACATTAAGACATATTATAGTATTTATTTTCAATGGATGGAAATTTAATTTTTGAAATCTCATGATTTATTATTTTTGAAACATCCTCCCTTTATCTAAAGGTATAAAATGTCTATTTTTTTTTTAAATTCCTTAAAAGTCCCTTCGTTTGAAACCTAAGAGGTCAAAAGAGGTCATGGGGGCATCTAGGGATTTTTTAAAGTCTAAATCACCAAAAATGGGGTAAATAGTCTAGGATGCATGGTTTGTAAAACCGTGTGACCTAGGGTGAATGATTGGGTAGCCAGATGTAGGTATCAAATAGTGGGAAAACACACAGTTTGTGCACGATTACTTAAAATGTCTTCTTAACCCTGTGAGGCCCCCCAGTGAAGCAGAAACTACCGAATAGTTGGCATACAATACAGATAATCATGAAAAAACCATGTGACCCCTACTGTGTGGTTAAAAAATTAAAATATTATTTTAATTATTTTTTACCCCACTTTCTCCCCTATTCTATCCACCTAATATTTGTGCCTACATGCCCATGAACTCCCCCTCTCATCCGTTGGGGTTTTTAGGTTCCTCTTTCAATAGTGATTTGTTTTCATTATCATCAGATGCTTCAGAATCCTCCTAGGAAGCTCCCTCATCCAAAATCCATAATTTCAAAGCTCCTCCCCTTATCATTTCTCAATCGTCATGCAATGGTTCTTTTCCTTATTTTGGGGTTTTATAAATCTCTTTATTTTTCTCGTTCTAGGTTGAATTAAGGTTTGATATCAGATGGGAGTAGTACTAAAATGTTGATGTTGGGAATCTACTCTTTTTCCCATAGTTTCATTGCATATTTGGTGTCGTGTCATTGTGCTACAAGCTGAAAACTTCTATTGATTCATTTTTTGTAAAATATTTAATTAACCAAGACAGTATACGATGCTTGTAGTGACCATTAATCATGGATAAACCCATCATTTGGTGTCCACTTTTCCTTGGGAAACCCAATTATATGTGTTCATCATAAATGGCCTATTTTACCCTTGGATTCAAATGCGAAAATTACCTTGGGTGTGTGTGGATCCTTGGTTTCATTGTTTTTGTTTATTCATGGAATAAAATGGAAATTAAGCCATGAAATGGGTTTCTTTGATGTAATTCCTATTCAAGATTCTTATTGGATAGCCCATGTGTAATGGAAAATGACTTTATTTTATTCTTGTTAACATAGGTTCTTACTATAGCCTAATTCTTATTATTATTCCATACATATTAATTATTATTTCTCATGAAGGTTTCCTCATTTTGGAAATCATTATTCCTAATGTTAAATGATCATTATTTTTTACTAAATGCTTAGGGTTTATAACACATGAAATTTCCCACCTTATACCACAATAAGTGCCTTACCTTGTTTTGTTCTCTTTGATTTAACCACATAAATGGTTTGAATGGAAGGTGATACTTTGTCAGTATTGATAGCTTGAGATAATGAAATTTCATTTGTGACATATTGGTAGGTGGCATGTTGATTCCATATTCCTTTATTATAATTCATGGATTATGAAAATTTATTTATGCTTATTCCCATGTTAGTGGCTTGAACTATATTAAATTGCATGTTAATCTAGTATGCTTGAGATATACATTATCATCAAGTAATTTTTATTGCAAATAAAAGGATACCAAAAGAAAGGAAAAAAGAGGGGAGGCCAAAAGAATCCCCCCCCAAGAAGAAACCTATGGGAGTCTGAAGTAGTGTAACCCAAGAGAGTCCCCTTTAATAAAATTGATCCCCCTGGGTTTAATGATGGAAACCATGTGCAGAAAAACATCCACCATACCAGGGTACTCCACTGAGGCCAGGTAGACCACCACCTTATTTTCCTCCATCCAGGTATTTCTCACACCAATGTTGCTATTGAGGATTATTTTTCACTTTATAATGGTCTATCTTATCGACCAATGTGTGACACCACACCCTTTCAAGGAATTGTGAACAACCAAGGAGTCTGTTTCAACCCTTGAAATGTCTAGCCCCTGCTGAGTACACAAGTTGAGGCTGGTGATAATATCCATAGCCTCCGCTTGAAGAGAGGAGCCATGACAAAATTTGGCCGGGAAAGATATTTAGATAGAGCCATTAACATCCTGCACCACCCCTCCACCGCTCATGTGCCCCAGGATACAAGAACCATCTGTATTGAGTTTCAAGCCACCCGAAGGAGTATGCCAGCTTACCCAGTTGCCTGTCTTGCTGCAAGAAGATACATTCACCCTAGAACATGGTTGAAAGTGGTGAAGTGAGGGAGCCCCATTCCAAGACCTCACTACCTTATTCTAGTCCAATAACATTTTTTTACCCAGACTATGATCACACGGGCCGTCACATCCCCGTAATCATGCTGCATATTATTTCTTACCTACAAAATACACCAACACCCGACATGAAACAACACCAAGTGAGCCACCCTCCCCGCCCCGACTCCCTTAATTCCATGGAAAAAAATTCTCAAAAAAAGAGAAAAAAGTCGTCATATGCTGAAAGAACCACTGATAATCTCCCTAGGGTGTTCCATACATCACTCATCCATTCATTTCTAAAGAACAAATGGGTAGTGCTATCCTCTCTGTACATACTACGGGACACACACCTGGATGCCAGTTAGATGCCAAAACATCGAAGGTTTTCATCAGTAGGAAGGGATATGTTTGAAATCCTGCATCTAATAGAGTTGTATTTAGTGGGAATGATTTTCACCCAGATAACATCATCTCATCTTGCTGGCTGCACCAGTTTACGAACCGTTCCATGTAAGTCCTTCGATGAGAAGAGTCCCAAGGAGGAGGCGGTGAGGAAACATATATCATACTTTGTATTGAGCTCAATGAGATGGAATCACTCACTCTATTCCTTATCCAAAACTGCAAAGATGATGTTTGGGAAGAGGCTTGCTTCCCTGAATGATATATTCATGCCCGGGTAACTGGGAAATTCAATCACATCGCCACCCCAGTCCTAGTTATCGAAGGATAGATCACCTCTCACAACCAACCAATTGGAAAAGGGGTGAAGTACATCAAATATATGACCAAACATCGAACCGAGGGTAGAGAGACCCCCTCTACTGATCCTATAAACCATGAATCGTGCCTATGAATGGTAGAACCCCAGAGGGTATGTCGTTCCAGCTTGCTCCATTAAATCCTTGCATGAATATAAAAGATGGTATCAATGAGGTTGGGCACATTGATACTCCATTCACCCAATAGTCTATCCATTCTATTCCAGGACACCTAGTTCTTCTTCCCTTCTATGTATAGGTCCCAAATAAAGGTGGCGAAGATCCTATCGATGGAGTTGATAACACCCTTAGGAACCTTTTTAGAGGATAGATCGTGAATGAGAAAAGCCACCAAGACACTGTTCATCAGGGAAATACTCCAACCAAATGATAAAAACTTATTTTTACAGTTCATCACTCTCCCCGTAATCCTGGAGATGAGGGTGTCAAAGTCCCGAATCCAAAGCCTCCTAGACGATAGAGGCACGCCGAGGTATGTCATACGGAACTCAAACCTCTGAATTCCCAGAAACCTACTGACTGACTCCACCCTCTCAACTGAACACCTGTTAGAGATAAAGAATTCACTCTTTTACTTTGTTGATGATATAGCTGCTCCACCAAAAATAACCATCCATCACATCACATAATCTACACAGGGATCTACTTTTTCCATTATGGAACAAGATGGTATTATCAGTGAACATCATGTGGGAAATTGCTGGAACAGTTAACCAGTATCGATAAGGGAGGATTCCCCCCTTGATGATACTTCTCTATATGAGGCGACTCAGCACATCCTAAATGATAATGAATAGAGTTTTCGAGATAGGGTCCCCATTCTTGAGGCCCTGGGTAGACTTGAAGAAACCATAAGATTTAACCATAAACAAAACTGAAAACCATGCAGTGCTGATGTAGTGGAAGATAATGTCAACGTTCCAGGAGTTGAGTCCCATACCTACCAAGACATTGTTTATAAATCTCTATTCAACCCAATCGTAGGACCTTTTTTATATCATGTTTGATGACAATGTTCGATCAACAAGTTTTGAAGTTTACGTCATTATTTATCTCCAGTGCTAGGGAAAATACATCTTGGATTGATCGACTCTTGACAAAACCATACTGCTTGGGAGATATCCATCATGGAATATGGATGGCCAGTCACAATTTTATAAGACATTCCAAGATCTTATAAGGTACATTTCACATACTCAGCAGGCGGTAATGTGAGATCAAAGATGGGTCCTTAGTATTGGGAAGGAGGATGAGGGCGGTGACGTAGGCCACCCGAGGCAAATTTCCCCCATGAAAGAAGTCTTGCATGGTTGCAATCAGTGTCACCATCACCATATCCTTGGAGCCACTATATAAGGAATCATGGAAACAATCTGGGCCCGGGGCACTATCCGGATACAAGTAAATGATCGCCTTCTGGGTGGTTCTTTATACTCCTCAGTGATACTGGTTCCCATGGGAAGAAAACATGGAAAAACCTTTCAGTAAGATGGCTACACCCTTCCTTGGGTGATACTCGGGCCACCTTGTCAGATAAATGGGATGGAATCAGAAGTTAACATACCTCATAGTGATATAAGGGAATCCATATGAATCTCCTTGGATGGACTTGATGGTATTGGATTATTGGATATTTCAGTCGTTATACTTGGGATTATCTTAGATCACCTTGGATGGGTACGAGACTCAACCTCATAATTTGAAGGATTTATTTGATAGAAATATTTGATTGATTGGATTGGTTATTATTATTATAGGAATCCTATACTATTATTATGAACTTGGTGTGTTATCCTATGGTGTTTCTTGTGCATACTTTTGAATTATTATGAAATGACATGGATATTAGACCGCAATCCCATGAAAAAGCATGGAGGTATGAATTACTTGGTTTTCCATGTTAATGTTGGCCCCTATATATTAATTCTAACTTGCAAAGGTATACTTTTCAGACTTACGTCATAGGCCGAAGCAGGTGGAATGAAATGGGTGTCTTTTTTAGAACCAATACCATGACATTGTTATTTTATTTGTTTACTTTTATAATTTTATTATATCTAGAACACTACTATTAGTCTACAACAAAAAATATAAATGTATAGATAGTTTGTTCCAGCCTACAGTGATTTATTTGTCACACCTTACACGAGCATCATTCCATACCATAGTATAATTTCTACTCGTAGGTATGGATAATGGAAAATGTGCTTATTCTAATGTTTGATTTCATGTTTCACTAGGATGGAGATTTTGGGGTAGAGGACCGAGCCAATGCTCGAGATGCTGTGTAGTAGTTTTTGGTCATTTTATAGTTTTGATAGCATGAAGTATATTATTGTACCCCCAGATCCACTGAACTCTCACTTTTTATTAGTATCTTGACATTGACATCATCAGTGTATTTGATATGATTATTCAACTTTCATCAGTTTTCATTTACATTAAATTTCCTATTAATTTTTTTCTACTGACATCTGTTTATTCTTACACTTTCACTCTTGATTATATATATATATATATATTACCACTATTAATACTCTGTCTTTGATGGAATAGTCTCCCCATGGACTGACCCTAGGCCCTCGATGCTAGTCAAAAGCCTTTGGCATTCAGGGCGATGAACATTTGGTCGTGTGTCCCACCATCCGGAGGCCCATCTCAATAGTAATCAGGGTGGGATGATACAACATGGTATCAGATCCCATTTTCCGTTTTCATACTCTTTGGTTTAGATATAGTATTAGCATATAGGGATTTGTAATTTTCCCATTTCTTGGAAGTATCTAACCCATGTATAGGTGACACGCAAACTAGATGGGTTGGAATTTTTGTTACTAATTATTATTTTTAGAATTTTTATAATTTCAATATTTGGTGATGCCCTTGTTTTGTGATATTATCGATATTAATATGATTGAAATGATTGTTCCTTTTACTGCAGGACTGATTATATGAGTTTAATTCCTTACATTCCTCATACTAGGCACTATAGGAACGAATTGACATGAATATTTCAATTCCATGTCTACTTTCAGCGTGTATCTTTCTATTTGCATATTATTGATACTATGCTTAGTTGTTATATCTTTTAGTGCCTGATTTCTTAAAAATATACAATATTTCCAATTTTCCTTGTAGATAAATGTTCAAAATTAGGTTAAGCAGACATCCAATTTCAATTTATAAGGTGTATAGTCCATTATATATCAGAATGATGATCCACCAAACCCAATCTGTTCAGAAATGGATTAAATTATTAAATTATTTATATTGAATCAAAGTGAAAATCACATTCTAAAATGAAGTGTCCACCTATATAAGATTGTGAGACATTGTCTTTACCTTGTAAATGGGTAGTAGGGAATGTGTATTTTGATCCTTTTGAGTTATTTTTTCCATCTTATCTAGACCTGGCTAATGGATTGGGATGTCAGTGTGTTATGCATAGAGGTAGGCCATGCACCTTTCATCTTTTATAACTTTCTCTATATTCTATGTTATGTTTAGGGTGTCCTTGTACCATCCATTATTTTATCACAGTATTTCTGTTTTATATATATTATAAATATCTTATATGAGGTTTGTACATTGAAATAATAGAGTTATTTTACCAAGATGTCCTCATGTTGTATGCCCATAGTGCGGAGATGAGCACACTATAGAGGTAGTTGGCCATGAGCCACCCATTAAACCTCATGCAGTGCCTCCTGAGGAATATCCTGTTGATCTTCCACTTGGAAGCAATGATCAGTTCAAGGATATTCTTATTAGGATTATAAAGACTGTTCAGGTTATTCTTAGGCTTTCCCTGACTATTGTAGAGCTTACATAAGATGTTCAGTAGTAGCATCATCCCACTTTTTCAGGGTATAGTGGTACTCTCTCTACATATTTATAGATATAATCTATGATATCCATCTTCAACCATATTTATAAGACTCCAAATTGGAGGTTTCATCTTGAGACATATTTGCTTCGTGACTCTTCCATGTAAGGGTGGGATGTCAACTCTCAGTCAGAACATTACCAATACATGGTTTGTTCAGAATTAAAGATGGATTTTTATGATCACTTATTTTTTCAGACTCTGGGGGATGATTGATCTAGGGAGTTATTTCATCTTCATCAAGTCTTCATGACTATTCTTGAGTATTCTACTCATTCCATTAAGCTTCAACATTTTTCACTATCTCTGACTGGCGATGAATCGATGACTGTAACGAAATTTGAGGACATGCTTGGGTATGTTGTCTGATTGTAGTTTAATTTCATTTAGTCGACTACCATAATAGAGATAGTGAACCAATAGTTTATTATATAACAAAATATCAGGGAAGCTAGTCCTGTGAGCTAGGGCAGTTCAGTTCTACATCTTGGAGATGATTTTTTAGGTATTGGAAGCACTGATTCGAGGGTGCACATGGGGGTAGTTCCATCGTGGTGACATGTACTGATACATATATATCATTTCCCCAATATAGAATAATAGTCCATAATAATCCTTAATGCACCAGGAACCCAATGTAATTCCATGCTTGTGGTAGGATGGGTCACCTTCAGCGCTAGCACCATTTGTTTCCACCAGCATTTAGTGGACGGGGATCTGTACCATCACCTTCATCAGGTATAGGATATGTGACTTCATGTCAGGATAGAAGTTTTTTATCCACCATCAAATCAGGTTGAGTTGGTAATGGTTGTGGCCAAATCAGTCATACCATAGAGAATCAACATTAGTAGAGTGGATCTACTCAGGCTAGCCAGGTGGCATCTCATGGCACGGGTTTAGTCCATATGTATGCAATGTAACTATTTCTAGAGAAGATGAGTGTAGTTCCATATACAGTTAGAGGTATTATCCTAGAACTGCAACTTTATTTTCTTCCCTTTTCGATACAGGTGCTTCACACTCTTTTATATCTATTTTTACTGTTGAAAGTCTTGGTCTTGCAATCAAGTAATTATGTGATGTTATGTGTATCGACACTATACTAGGGGTTATAATTGATAGAATTTGTCAATGTCAAGAGTACCCCCTTGTTATAGGCGGGTATCATTTCCTCCAGAATTTCTTCATCCTCAAGATGACTAGATTCGATGTCATTCTCGGTATGGACTAGCTTGTGGTTTATCATGTACGAGTGGATTTCTATCATCATCGAGTTTTATTTACATAAGTTGATGGTAGAAAATTCATTCACATGTGAGAATGGGATATCCAGTTATATCAAGCTGGACCTAAGTGTTCTGGGCTTGGTAGAGTGAAAATTTAGTAGGAGATTCTCTTTAAGAGTGATCAGGTAATGTAGCTTATGTATTTTCATACTCTTATGGATCATTTCAGGGACATATTATCTATAAATTTATCTATCTTACCTTTATATGGGAGAGGTTGACTTCACCATAGATCTAGTTCCATGTGTTGCACTAGTGTCTGTTACTTCGTATAGAATGGAACATATAGAGATCCAAGAACAAAAAACCATCTTCAAGACCTTGAGGAAAAGGGTTTTATTATTCCCATCACATCACCATGGGGATAACAAGTCCTTTCCATGAAGAAGGCAGATGGTATCCCAAAATTTTTTGTAGATTATAGATGGTTGAACTAGATTATGGGAAATAACTGTTATTACATTAATAGTATAGATGGCCTATTTGACCATCTCTATGGAGAAACTGTTTCATATAAGATCAATTTGAGGTCGTGCAGTCATCATGTTCATGTGAGACCATCAGATATACTGTGTATTACATTCCAGAGAATGTATGTCATGTTTGAGTGTTTGGTCATGAATTTCAGTTTGATGAACACTCAAGAAGTCTTCATAGAATTGATGAATTGGTATTTCCATTCGTATCTCGATTCCTTCATGGTAACATTCATAGATGGCTTCTTGGTGTATTAGCTTACCCTACATAACCCTAAAATCCATATTGTGATCATGATATGTACACTGAGGGAGCTTCAACTATATATGAAGCTCAGTAAATACCACTTTGAAATAAGTGAGGTTCACTTCATGGGTCAAATCATATCAAGGGAAGGCATATATGTTGACCCTGAAAAGGTAATAACCATGGTTTCCTAGTAGCACCCCAAGAATGTTTTTAACATTAAAATCTACTTAGGGATTGCAAGCTTTTATAGGAAGTTCATCTAGTTATTCCCCAACTTTACAACACCTATTATGTCCTTGACTAAGAAGGGTGTGTAGTTCCTATAGTCTCAAGACAATGTGAAATATTTTTAGAATAAAAAAGGGATAGTCAATTAAGCTCTGATACTATTCATACCTAAGTCGAGAAAATGTTTTACAGTCTATTGTGATTCTTTAGGAATTGGGATATGGGAAGTTCTGATGTAAGGTGACCGAGTCGTGGCTTATGGATCCTACTAACTGTGGAATCATGAGAGAAACTATCCTACACATGTCCTTGAGATAGCATATGTGGTTCATTATCTTAATTATTGGAATCATTATCTATTTGGTGAGAGATTTATTGTTTACAAGGATAAAAAAATTGAAATATTTCTCCACTCAGTGATAGTTGAATATGAAGCATCACATGTGGGGGGGGGGAACTTGCAGTCATTTGACTACAAGCATTCTTATACACCCAGAAAGGTAAATTACATGGATAATTCCCAAAGTCAGAAAATGAAGACACAATCAGTTCAAGTTTCCAAAAGTGTTTAGAAGATGATGGAATTTGTTTCTAAGATGCCTAGTGAGGTTAAGGAACAACAAGGGAAACCTATTTTAGCTAGACTAGTAGGGACATCCTCTCTTCTGGATTGGGATCGAATGTGTTAGTTATTAGATTCCAAGGGCCTTGTTTTGATGGATAGAGTCATAGGAGATAAACTGACTACTGGTTTGGTTGTTGATGGTAGTGATACCCTTCTCTACCGTGGGTGTGTTTGGGTGCCTTAAGGTATATTGGATGATTTTATGAGGGAATATCTTACCACTATTTTAGATGTTCATCATAGTCTTACCAAGATTTATCAAGACATGTGTCTCCAATACTAGTGAATATGTATGAAGAGATAGATATAAGGATTCATTACATGATGCTCTACCTATTAGCAGGTAAAGGAAGAGCACCTGTGACATATTGTATTTCTACAGCCTCTATCCATTCCTTAGTGTCAATGGAACAACATCACCATGGAATTCAATATAGGTTTGTTGAGATCTCCTTGATGCAGCAAAACAGTATGGTTGATCATCGATAGGTTTACCAAAGTCACTAACTTCTTACCAATCTAGGAGACCTACTCTATTGATGAACTCAAAAGGCTTTAAATTCTAGTGATAGTGTGACTTCATGGTGTACCCCATAATATAATTTTGAACTAATATGCCTTCATCACATTGCAGTTTTGATAGGGTTTGTGGAAGGCACTGGGTTCACAGGTTCTCTTGATTACTACATATCACCCTCAAACTGATGGGAAGTCGGAGAGGATGATTCGAGTGTTAGATGATATGATTAGGTTATGTATCCTTGATTTTATAGGTTCTTTTGAGAATCATATTCCTCTAGTTGAGTTTTACTACAATAATATCTATTAAAATACAGTTCATATGGATATGTTTGAGGATCTCAATGGTAGATCATGTTGTTCACCTCTATACTATCTTGATGCAGTTGATGCAGTTGATGCAGATCTACTAGTTCATCGTCTCATTCATGATAATTCATTACAAGTTCAGCAAATTAAGAAGTGTATGGCTACAAATATATCCAGGAAAAAGTCTTATATCAATCTTCACCACATACCTCTTGACTTTTAGATTAGACATCATGTCTTTTTGTGTGAATCGCCTATATTGAGTCATAAACAACGCATGGGCTAGAGTATGTTATCACTGAGATATGTTTGGCCTTTTGAGATAGTGGGGACAGTTGGTCCGGTATCCAATCTGTTGTTGTTAACTTAGAGGTATCATTCCATGAACGAAATCCTCCACGTATCTCATCTTAGATAGTATAGTCCATACCCATCTTATTATTTTGATCTCAAGGATATAAAGATTGAGAGGGATGTGTTCATTGGGGAGTATCCAATTCATATTGTTGATCATATAATGAAGGTTCTTCAGGATAGTTCAGTTCCTATTGTCTAGGTGTTATGGCAGCATAGAATTTTTCATGACGAGATCTGGGAGCGGGAGGTTGATGTTTGTTTGTAGTGGTAAGAACTATTTTCAAAGTTGTTGAACCATCATTGGAAGAGAAACTCAGGGACTAATTATTTTAAAATGGGAAGTTTGTAACATCCAATCATTATAAAAAGGTATAGATCATATAATTTTTTGTTTTAATTCCATTAGACATCCTTTAGATTGATTCATAGGAGGTTTGAAGAGGTATCGTGGCTATCCAGAGTTCGTTTGATCCTTGGATCTCCAAAAATTGGGAAAACAGGTTCGGTTTCATGGTCCTGTGGCCAGTTGTAGGTATCAGACATTTGTAAAATGCATGATTTTCACATGGTTAATTAAACAATGTTCCTAGCCATGCAATGTACCCAAGAGAAGCATAACCTACCGCATAGTTTGTGAACTATTTGGAAAACCAAGAAAAAAACATGTGACCCCTATTGTGTGGTTAAAAAAATTCAAATTTTATTTTAATGTTTTGTTTATAACCAAAATTGTTTCTCCCATCCTCTCTCCACTTGTGACTTACCCCTCCTCCAAGTGCATGAAGTTCCCCTATCCTCCATTGAGGTTTTGAGGTTCCTTCATCAATAGTTATTTTTTTCCTTCATATTTAGAAGAGACATAATTTTCTTGTCAAACTCTCTCATCTATACTCCTTAATTTCATGTTTCCTCCCCTTCTCATTTAGATCTATTCATCAAATAAATATTTTCCCTATTTTGGGGTTTTTTTTCTAAATCTATTGATTTCTCTTGTTCTAGGTTGAATCATGGGTTGATTCTAGATGGGTGTAGTAATATGATGTTGAGGTAGGGAATATACTCTTTTTTCATCATTTCATTACATTTTTTTGCATTTCATAATTTTGATGCTATCCAGAATGAACCGAAGAAGCTTTATTATCAAATATTAAATTAACCAGGATGTCCTACCATGACCATAGTGAACATAGATCATAGATATACCCATATGTTTGTGCCCTATTTGTCTTAAGAAACCCATTGGGTGTGGTAATCATAAATTTTTTTGTTCCCCTTGGTTTTAAATGTGAAAATAACCTTGGGTGTGTGTGGAACCCTGGTTTAATGATTTAAGTTGATTCATGGATTAAAATGATTAGTGATCCATGAAATGGGTTCCTTTTGGGTAATTCATATTCATTATTCTTATTATTTAGGCCACGTGTAAAGACAAATTCCTTTTTTTATACTTATTTTCATATGCGATTTCTATATCTTAATGCTAATACCTATTCAATAGGTCTTAATTATGATTTCTTATGATGTTTTCCTCATATTGGAAATATTCATTCCATTTGTTAAATACTCATTCCAGTTGACTAAATGCTTATTATTTAAATCGTGTGAAATTTCACACCTTATACCATGCCAAGTTCCTTGAATTGTTTGGTTCTTTTTTCTTGATCAATTTAAATGGTTTGAATGGAAGGTGATACTTGGTAAAGCATTATAGCATGATATAATGGAATGTCATTTAAAAAATATTTGTAAGAGGAATGGGGATGACATATGCCTTTCTTATATTTCATGGATTATGAAAATTGATTAGTTCCTACTCTCTTATAATTGGCCTGAACAGTATAAAATTCCTAGATAATATAGTTAGCTTGTGCTATTTAATTGCATGTGATGACATGAGATTGTATAAAGATTATTTCTCATACCATTCTTTCTCTTATTTAAATTCTTATTACCTTTCTAAAGGAAAAGTTCTATTATTGTTTGGATTCAATATCATATCTTGGATAAATGTAAAGTATGTGGTATTGAGATGAAAATGGTTTGAATGTAGTTATATATGTACATTTCCTTGAGATATACATTGATGTTTGCCTTCTTATATTCCTTGGCTACATGGTTCACTTGACACAAGCCGATAGAGAACATAGGATCAATATTAAGAACTCATGGACGGACACTTCATGCTTGGTGGATTATAAGCCAATGCACCAGGGTAGATCTTTGGCATTACAGGTAAGGAATTCCCAGGATGTTTATTATAATCCTATGTGATACTGGTTCTCTAGGGAAGCAACCATGGATGGAACTTTTGGAAGGATGGCTATTCCATGCCATAGGAGATACTAAGTCCCCTTGTGATATACCTGTGACATTATCAATAGTTACCATACCTCATTGTGACATAAGGGAATCCATCTGGATCACCTTGTATAGACTCCCAGGTATTGGATTATTCCATTTTCTCATTTTGGTTCTTTGGATTCTTTTAGACCACCTTAGATGATCATCAAACACTACCTCAATATTTGAAGGATTACTTTGATTGAAATATTTGATTGATTGGATTTCTTATTCTTATGAGATGCATCCTATACTATTATTATGAGCCTCTTGTGCTATACATTGTTGTTTCTTGTGTATAATTATGCATGCTTATGCAATGACATGAATATTAGACCCTAGGACAAGGTAAAATCATGGGGGGGGGGGTATGGATTACTTGGTCTTTCCATGTTACTATTGGAACTTTTTTATATATTATACCTTTCAAAGCTATAGTTTTCGAACTTCTGGCATAAGTAGAATCAGGTGGGATGCAACCAGTGTCCATTTGGAAACTTTTAAAAAGATACAATTATTTTATTTGTTTACTACTTTTCTCATAACATATCTATCAAACTATTATCATGTTTACAACACAAAATGGAATGATCTAGACACTGTGGGTACCGACCTACTATGATTTTTTCCTCACACCCTTCTCAAGCACTATTTTGTACCTGATTCCAATTTAAGATCATAGGTATGTACAAAGGGAAGTTTTTTTCTTCAATTTCTTAATTTCTTGTGGCATTATGGTCAAGATTTAGGGGAATATTATTGGCCGTATTCTTGGGATATTGTGAAGCCTTTTTTGTTCATTTTTTAGTTTTGATAGTATGTCGTATATACTTGTTCCCCTTATCCACATACATTATAATTTTGGTATAGTATCTTGAAATTGACATCATCATTGTATTTTCTATGATTATTCAGCTTTCTACACTTTTCATTTTTTTACATTTCTAATTAATTTTCTTCTATTGATGTTTATTTATTCTTATATGTCATCTATTGATTATATAAATTGATTACCACTATGAAAACTAGATCTATGAGGTAATAGACTTTCCAAAGACACAACCTAGGCCCTCACTTATAGTCAGAAATGTCATGACCCATCCCCTGGGGCCCATGCTGTGACTATCCCAAGCCCACCTTTCAGAGGCCAGGGGCTAGCGACTAGCATTGAAAAGGAATATCCCTATAATGGGAAGGCATTTCCTTTAAACCTGTACAAACACACAAACCAAGAACACAACAAGAAGCAACCACAAAGTATACTACTATAGTAAAAATTGTTCTGAAAGTAATGGGGCCAGAATACAAGCCCAGCTAAAAAGTAAAAGTACAATTGAAAAGAGAAAAATAGCTCTTGGATCATCCATCGAGGATCCTACCTGAAGGGTATGTACAACTCATGATCAGTAGTCACTACAACACGTCACGTCAAAGGTCCACCTCTGATAATCGTCCTGTCCTGGATCTCTTAGCCTTGATCAATGATGTCCATCGTCTATACAAAACACAGCTTGGTGCGGGCGTATCCAGTATAGGGGTGTGTATAATGATACTCAGAAGGGACCACGAGACCCCCAAAGGTGTCCCAGTGTTCTACAAAGGAAAACCCACAAAGAAAGACCTCAAACAAAAATCACAGAGCAGTCAACAACTCTACTTAGGTATATTACCATACATATACATATGTTATAACAATATACTCGCCTCATAAATTAAGGAAGAATACCACAAAGGTAACAACATGAAGGTAAAATTACCACAGAGGTAACACCACGAAGGTAAAAGTACCACACAGGTAACACCACGAATGTAACACCATGAATGTAAAAGTACCACACATGTAACACCACGAAGGTAACACCACAAAGGTAAAATTACCACATAGGTAACACCACAAAGCTAAAACCACAATGGTAAAAGTACCACATAGATAACCCCACCAAGATAACACCATGAAGGAAAAAGACTCAGCTCACACCAAGTATATAAGTAAGGCAGAAAAGTATAGATGATTAGTTGAGAAGCAAGGCCATCTTATTCAATCGAGAGGAAATACTACTAATTAGATGGAGTATAACCCATACATGATTGATAGGTACTAACCCCCATAATGACCCATATAGGATTTGACCCACACAGGATCTGTATGCTTTTACCCACATAGGATCTGTCTGCTCTGACCCACACAGGATTGCTTAGCACTGAACCACACTGGATCTGACCCAGACCGGATCAGTATGCGCTGACCCAAATAGGATTACAGAGCACTAACCCACACAGGATCTGACCCACATATAATCGGTTAGTGCTGACCCACACAAGATCGCTCGGTACTAACCTTAGTAGGACCTGTCTCCAACCTCTGCCTCACTGCCAGCCACTGGATTCCCGCTCATTGTATGCTTGATTCTAGAAGGATCCTATACTCAATACATTGGTCATACCTCAACCACCATGAAGCTCCAATAAAAATTATCCCAAAGTACCATCATTTCGTAAGGGTTCCAACGTGAAAGACAACATGTCAATCGGATGCCCGATCTGTGACTTATAAACATTTTAGTTCCGATGGCCTTATTGGATTTGGGTTCGATCCCAACTAGATGCACCACAACATTCTCCAAAACTCAAGTGGAATTTACCAAAATTACCATATCATATTAAGGGTTTCATCGTCATAGACAGTTTGTCAAAAAGATGCCCGGTCTGTTAGTTACACCCTTTTCCATGAAATGGGGGTGATCGCACCTTGGTCCGGCCCGCCAGGATATGTCAAAGAGACTGCTTCCCCAAAGGAATACCAACGCCACCGACGATGCGTCGAACGAACACCTGGTTATTCAGCTACAAGAATTTCTTTATTTAGGGACATTTTGGATCTGGACCATGTCCGACTAGGTTAGGTTGGCCTGACACAACGGGTCTCGGGGTCAACCTGACACCGCTCGGGTCTGACCCACAAAGGGTTGCCCAGTTTACTGAGTCCGGCCCATCTGGGTCATCTCGGTTCGGTTTGTGGGCTCGGGCCACAGTTTTCCCGGCACATAGGGTGGGGCTCGTCCCACCCGCATTGGCCCATTAGGATACGAGTTCGACCAAGACCACAGACGGGTCCGACCTACTGGTGTGCGGGTCCGGTCCAATGAGAGGGTCTGGCCCACTCGGTCAGCTCATGTCTAACCTGATTTGCCAGAAGGCAGACCAATCTTCCTAGACGAACCCACTGGTGCAGGACCAATTTGGCCAACCGGTGGGTCACTCCACCACCGTGTAACGATCAGCCATTTTGGCCGACCGGGGGTCTGCCAACTCGGTGTGGCGCGGGGCCACGCTGCTCTCCGCCTACTATCGGGGGTGCCTGTGGGCGCCGCCCCTTGTCCTGTGCTGTGGGCTCGGGCCAGACTCCTCTGACCTCCACAACACCTGTCACACGCCAGCCTCCTCCACCAACGACCGGTTGCCACAGGTTTCCTCCAGTCACCAATGGCTGCCGCCGACTTCATGCACCGTTGGTTTGGCAGTTTCATTAATGCTGTCACCATCTTCTCACTACAGTCACCCTATGGAAAACATCCCTGAAGAACACAACATAAAGAGAGTAGCTGAGGGTCCGTACCTTTTTTGTTTGGCTCACACCCTCCTTGTTAATATGATAATGAATAGAATCAATAAAAAGATCAAAGATGAACTTTAAACAAACCCCCACCTCAATATCGTTGGCGAACACCCGCGATTAAGGAAGAGTTGGTGTTTGTTGTGCCCAAAACAAGCCGCCAACATTGAATCTCAAACTTCTTCCTTCAGTTCGTGATTCAATGTCTCTCATTACCACCCACTGAAACTGGCTCCATCCTCCACGTGATTGGCGTCACGACACTTTATCAAAACTTTATCGCTTGGTGATGTCCTGCCAATACCTCTACCCAAGCTCCATAAAAATAGGAGAGGGGGGAGGGTGAGTAATGCCCCTATATTTAATGGGGGTAAATTTAATAGGAACCTTCCTAATTTCAGTAGTGCTGTTGTAAAGGATTTGAGGAGTCAATCAATTTAATGGCTTGACACATCATTGGTCTCACCACCACCCATTGTCCATTGGAGGAAAATAAATAAATAAATAAAATAACAAAGTTATTTTATTGTTCATTTAAAAAGTCTAAAATCTAACTTTTTCTCAATCTTACTATATTCGAAGTGAAGCCTCCCTTAAGAGAATCCCAGTTCTACGGATTCAATAGTTCCCTAAAATTTTTAATCTGATCATCGTTTCAAAAGATAGAAAATGCCGCCCGCGCGTTTACTAAACGTAACTTAAAAAAAAGTTCAGAAATTAATTCTAGGTACATCGGTTCTCAGAATCACTGGCAATCAATTTTCACATACTCTTAATAATTCTACATAATTAAAAAAAATTACATGGAAAATCTAGGTCTTTACATGTGACCCACCATAGGGATTTTCATCCCCGAGAGTCACAACATAAAAAAGGAAACAATTGGGGGATACTGAGCATGAATCTGAGCCTCAAGCTCCCATGTGCTTTTTTAGAGGTTTCTGTGCTGCCAGTGAATGAGAACTAGAGTTATCTATTGTCCACGAAGGACCCCCTCCTATTGATCCTAAATCCACATTGGAACATCTGTAAATGTCACCTCATCATCAAAGTCCATCTCGCTATGGTCGATGACGTGATATTGGTCGTGCAGGTATCTCCTCAGCTGGGATATGTGGAAGATGTAGTGCACCCTCTCCAACTGTAGTGTTAGTGCCATGAGGTTTTCTACCTCACCAATCCTTCTTTGTATCAGAAATGGTGTGATAAACCTCGGTGGGAGTTTACCACCTCGGCCAAATCTCTGCAAACCTCCTCGTGGTGTGACCCATAAAAATATGTGATCTCCCCTTCAAACTGTAAGTGCCTCTATCTCCTGTCAGCATAAGACTTTTGTCTAGTCCTTGAAGTCTTCATCCGCTCATGGATGATCTTCACCTTCTCAGTGGTAGCTCGTACCAAATCTAGACCCATAAGCACTGACTCCCTTGTGTCTTCCCCGCATAGAGGTGATCTGCAGGGTCGATCGTATAATGCCACGAATGGTTCCATACCTATGGTGGAGTGATAACTATTGTTGTATGTGAACTCCACCAAGGGAAAGTGATCCTCATAAATGCGGCTGAAATCTAGGATGCAATAATGTAGCATGTCCTCCAGTGTCTGAATGATCCACTCCATCTGACCATCCATCTTTGGATGAAAGGCGGTGCTCAAATGTAGCTTAGTCTCAAATGCCTCCCCTAATCCCTTCCGCAATTGAGATGTAAAACGTGTGTCATAGTTAGAGATGATCATCTATGGAATGTAATGATGTCTTAAAATCTTATGTACGTAGTGGCATCACAATCCCTCTACTGATCCCTACTCTCAGGTGGGTAGGAAGTGGGCCGACTTGGTGAGTCGATCAATGATCACCCAGATGGAATCATGTCCCCTGAACATACATGGAAGCCCTATCAAAAAGTCCATGGAGATACCTTCCCACTTACACTCTGGCACCTCTAATGGATGTACTAGGCCCGTTGGAACCTGATGCTTGACCATAACTTGCTGACAAGTGAGACATCTTGAAACAAACTCTGCCACTGCCTTCTTCATCCCTGTCCACCAGTGTTGATGCTGGAGGTCCTGGAACATCTTCGTCACACCAGGATGTACCTCCAAAAGGGATATATAGAACTCCATCAAAAAATCCTCCCGTAGTGCCACTGGGACAATGATGCGTCCTCTAAAGAGGATGACGTGCTCCCCACAGTCAAAAAATCTATCAGGTTCCTGTCATGTGGATATCTGAGCATGTCGTGCCTCAAAGTCAAAGTCCCTGAGTTTTTCCTCTCAAACTTGCTGGAGAAGTGGGGGAGAGACAGTCATAGACTGGAGGTAAGATTCTCCATATCTATCCACAATGTATATCTACAATGCAGCTAGCTGCTATGTCACCTCACTCAATAAATGTAGAACAGACCTCCTACTGAGTGCGTTAGCAACTTTGTTCCCCTTCCTAGGCGTACAAACTATCTAAAAGTCATAGTCCTAGATGAATTCTACCCATCATCGTTGTATTAGGATCAGGTCCTTCTATGAGAAGATATTCTTAAGACTCCTCTGATCAAATTAGGCTGTAAAAGATTCTCCCATCAAGTATTGTCGCCACATTTTCAGGGCAAAGACCACTGCTGCTAACTCCAAGACATGGGGGTGTAGTTCCTCTCATGTTGTCTCAGTTGTCGGGAACCATACGTGATCACTACTTGCTACTACATCAGGACACATCAAAGTCTATTCTGTGATGCATTTCAGTAGACTACATACCCAAGACCCACTTTTGGTAGCCTCTAGATGGGGGCACTCATCAGTCTCTACCTCAATTCATGAAAACTCTGCTGGAATCTCACCATCCACACAAAGGGATATCCCATCTTCGTCAACGCTGAAAGGGGTGCCACAACTCTGGAAAAGTTGTGTACGAATCACCGATAGTACCCATCCAACCCCAAGAAACTCCACACCTCGGTCACACTCCTGGGTGGATCCCAAGATAGCACAACTTCTATCTTTTCTAGATCCATTGTAACTCCAGCATCTGTGATAACATGTCCTAGAAAGGGGACCTCTCATATCCAGAACTGGCACTTCGAGAGATCACCTTAATGATGGTGCACTCAGTGTCTATCTAGAACTACCTACAGATGATATACATGCTCCTCCTACATTGTTGAGTACACAAAGATGTCATCGATGAAGGCCACTTCAAAGCGATCGAGGTATGTCTAGATGATCCAATTCATGAGTCCCATGACCAATTCAAGGGCATTGGTCAAGATGAAAGGCATAACCAACAAATCTTAGTGTCCATACCGACATCTAAAGGTCATCTTCTGCACATCCTCATATCGTACCCTGAGCTGATGATAGCTTGATCTAATGGATTTCTTTGAAAACCATCGAGCTCCCTTCAACTGATCAAAGAGATCGTCATTCCTCGAGAGTGGATACTTGTTCTTCACGGTCTCCTGGTTCAAGAAATGATAATCTACACAGAGTCTCAAACTCTCATCTACCTTCTTGGAAAAAAAATCAAGGCTACCCATGGAGAAACACTGATCCTTAAGAACCCCTTGCTCTGTAAGTCGTCCAACTGTACATGTAACTCACAAATCTCCATAGGATCCATCTGATCTGCTAGTGTAGATATCAGTGTCGTCCTAGGGTTCAAGTTCATGTAAAACCCTACCTCTATGCATAGAGGTAGTCCCAAAACATCATTAGGAAAGACATCAATATAATGGTTCACCACTACAGGATATCTCAAACTATCAACATCAACTACTTTGAGGGTAAGGCTAGCCAACATATATGTGATCGGCTACACCCTTCTCTAGGTAAGTCCATCCTGTGCTGCAAAAGTTCCCTTCTCACTGCTGAAGGAAAACCTGGTCCCATCCTCATGGACACATTGCACTTTGCACCAAATACATTCAATTTGAGCATAGACTATGGATAAACAATCCATACCGAAGATGACATCGTATGGACTAGATGACTCTAGTAGAAGATCCCTACTAAAGCTCTCACCTCTTAGAGTATGCTCACAATGCCGATACCAGTGTGTAATCATTAAATCTTGACCTATAGGAGTCTCTAGCCTTAAGGATCGAGCCAACGGCTCTGTCAGAATCTCAAAGCTCTGAATGAGGGCCTTGGAAATAAAAGAGTGATAGACACATGTTTCTATAAGTACTGCAGTTATGGTGGAATAGACACAGATCGTATCTTTAATCATCTCTAGAGTGCCATGGTCATAGAACCCAGCTACCTGGAGAAAAACTCGACCCTATCCTCCTAATATTTGTGGTCGAGGTGGACCACATGGAGGTGGTGGAAGAAGAACCTCTAATTTCCACCCACGACATGCTGCACGATCGGATTCTCTTCCCCGTTCATAGCCCTGCAGACCTCCTCACTCAAACCTATTCCTTGGAGGTCCCTCGACCGTTAGCTAGTTGTCTGTATGGTGGGTCAGGTAGTCACGTGCCATGTGACCCTACCCATCGCACGAGTCACACTGCCTGATCCTCAACTGTCTTCCTCTGTCTCGTGATCCCCTCACCACCGACCCTATATCCTGTGATTGTCTACCAGAAGGTCGAGCCCACTTGGGCCCCTGTGTCATTTGTCTACGGCCCGCTACGGATGACTCCTCTACTTGATGTGTGGTGGTGTCTCTCACTATCGTTTCTTGCTCAGCTAGGAAGCTCTCCACCAAAAGGGATCACTCTAGAACCCCAGCCTATGTCAGCATGCTAAGCGATATCATCGATGCTCTGATATCCCATCGAAGACCCTACTCAATGGTCTGAGACCTAAAGAAAGGGTCCCAAACTAGGTCGGTAGAGTAGCGGGATAGATCAGTGAACCTCTCCATGTACTGGTCCATGATCATGTTGCACTACTATAAGTGCAGCATCTTCTATATACGCACTGAGCATAGAGTAACTGAGATGAACTATGCCCTGAAAAGGCCCTTGATGTCCACTCATGTGAGAGTCGCCTCGTCATGTATCTAGAGTGTTAGACTCCACCATCTTTTAGATTCTCCCTAGAAGAGACGGACACATAGGATCACCATCAGATCATCTGGTGTCCCAAATAAGAAAAATACTCTAGCCACAGTCTCCAGCCAGTCCTCAGTCGCCTGTAGATCCGTCTTGCCTCGGAACCTTAGATCTCTCTACCACTAAAACTCATTAAACATGATCAGTTGGCTTGAACCCTCTGCTGGTGGGGCTGGTGGAATAAGCTGCCCAATGGGTGGTGGTTATACTCGTGCACCATAAGATGGTACTATCACCATAAGAGGACCCTGCACCAAAGCCTCATTGCTCGGTGGGCTTTCATCGTGTACTCTCTTGAGAATCCTAGCTGGCGGTCTATATGGCAGCATCCTGAAAGAAAACAGGTGTGCCACGGTCAATAATTTATACCTGGAGAGCCGATTCAAATAAAAAAACATAATAAAACTTCTCAAAACACATACAATCAGTGTTTTCGTGCACTGAGCTGGAAATAAGAATTTAGGGTCTTGGTGTATGGATATGTCATGAAACTGCACCAAAACTAGATTCCCCAAATTGAAAACCACACTCATAACACTTAACACTATCACACATTGAAAATATCATATTCCTAGTTCTTCAGTAGAACCGACTCCTCTGACAACACTTTGTCATGACCCGTCCCCCGAAGTCCATGCCGTGACTACCCCAAAACCACCTTCCATAGGCCAAGGGATGACGACTAGCACCAAAAAGTAGTATCCCTATAAAAGGAAGATATTTCTTTTAAACCTGTACAAACACAAAAACCGAGAACAAAAAAAGAAGAAACCACAATGTAAACTGTGGTAGTAAAAAGTGTACTAAAAGTAAAGGGGCCAGAATAGAAGCCCAAATAAAGAGTTCAAGTATAACTGAAAAGAGAAAAATAGCTCCTGGATCATCCACTGAGGATCCTACCTGAAGGGTAGGTACATCTCATGATCAGCAGTCACTGTATCATGTCATGTCAAAGGTCCACCTCCGAGCACCCTCCAGTCATGGCTTCCTCATCCTGAATAAATGTTGTCTGTTGTATACACAAAACACAACAAGGTGCAGGTGTAGCCCGTACCGGGATGAGAATAATGATTCTCAGTATGGACCTTGAGACTCCCGAAGGTCTCCCAGAGTTCCACAAAGGAAAAACCACAAAGAAAGAACTCAACAAAAAATCACAAAGAAGTTAACAACTCTACTTAGGTATATTCCCATACATATACCTAAGTTATCAAGATATACTCATATCATACATGAGGGAAGAATACCACAAAGGTAACACCATGAAGGTAAAATTACCACAACGGTAAAACAATGAAGGTTAAATTACCACACAGGTGATACCACGAAGGTAACCCCACAAAGATAAAAGTACCACACAAGTAACACCACAAAGCTAACACCACGAAGGTAAAAGTTCCACACAGGTAACACCACAAAGATAACACCATAAAGGTAAAAGACTAAGCTCCGAGAAGGTGTATAAGTATGGCATGGAAGTACAGATGATTATTCAAGAAGCTAGATCATCTTATTCTATCGATAGGCACTGCAGCTGATTATATGGAGTATAACCCACACAGGATTGATGGGTACTAACCCCCAAATTGACCCACACAGGATCTGACCCACATAGGATATGTATGCGCTAACCCACAAATGATCACTGAGCACTAACCCACATAGGATCTGACCCACACAGTATCAGTATGCACTGCCCATATAGGATTTTTGAGTGATGAACCACATAGGATCTGACACACATAGGATTGGTGAGTGCAAACTGACACAAGATCATTTGGTACTAACCTCTGTATGATCTGTCTCCAACCTATACCTCACTGCCAGCCACTGGATTCCCACTCATTATACGCTTGATTCTAAGAGGATCCGCTCCTCATGAAATTGGTAATAACTCAACTACCATAAATTCTCATGAGCAATTATCGAAAACGACCATCACGTCGTAAGGGTTCCAATGTGATAGACGACGCGCCAATCAGACGCCCTGTCTATGACTTATAATCATTTTAGTTTCGAGGGCCCGGTTGAATTCAGGTTCGATCCAACCTGGTTGAACACCAACATTCTTCCATTCTCAATTGGAGTATAAAAAAGTACTACCTCATCCTAAGGGTTCTTGTTCCACAGACCATTCATCAAACAGACACCCGATCTGTTACTTACACCCCTTTCCGTGAAACTGGGGTGATCACACCTTGGTCCAGCACAACTTGGTCGGGCCTGCCAAGATACACCAAAGGGACTACTTACCAAAATGGATCCCAACTCCAGTGAAATTGTGTCAAACGGACACCCAGTTCGTCAGTTATAGTTGTTTCTTTATTCAGGGACTGGTTGGATCTGGGCCTGGTCCGACTCGGTCAGGTCATCCTGACGCAACGGGTAACAGGTTTTACCAGACCTCACTCAGGTCTGACACACTATGGTTTGGCCCGTTTTTCTGGGTCTGGCCTGTCGGGGTCGGCCCAGTTCAGTTTATGGGCTCGGATCGCAGTTGGCCCGACACGTTGGGTGGGGCTCGGACCACCAGTGTTGGCCCACTGGGTCGCAGCTTCAGGCCGACCCGCTGGGCCGCCGGTCTAGTCTCGCTTGCCGAGCGGGTCCGATCTGCCATATGGTGGATTAGTCTTCCTAGCTAGACTCGTGGGTGTGGGGTTGTTTCGTCCAGCCAGTGGGCCGATGCCCCATCGCGTAACGGTCGGCATTTTTTTCCAATCGAGGGTCTGCCAACCCAGCATGGTGTGGGGTCACGCCGCTCTCCACCTGCCACAGCCCACTGGTCACGACTATTGCCACCGGCAGTTCATGCGGGTGCCTCTACTTTCCTTGCGTAACCAGCCACCTCCAGCCTCCATTGCACACTATAATGCACTGCCCTCCTCCATCCGTGGTCGGTTTCCACATGTCTCCTTTGGCCACTGCAGACTTGGTGCAACAACGGTTCAGCGGTTTCTTCCGTGCTACCTTTGTCTTCTCGCTGCCGTCACCCTAAGGAAAAGAACACCGAAGAATGCCACTTAAAATGTGTCGGCGGGGGGTGGGGGGGGGGGGGTCCGAGCCTTGTTCGTTTTGTCCGCACCCTCCATGTTAATATGATAACGAACAAAAGAAAAAATAAGATCAAATATGAACTTTTAAAAAAACCCCTACCTCAAGATCAATGGATAACGCTCATGATTGAGGAAGATTCAGTGTTCATCATCCCCACAACAAGTCACCAACTTTTCCAAAAATTTCATCCTTTGGTTCGTGATTCAGTGTCTCTCATCACAGCCTGCTTAAACCAGCTCCATCCTCTGAGTGATTAGTAGTGTGGAACTTTATCAGAACTTCATCGCTTGGTGATGTTGTGCCAATACCTCTCCCCAAGCTCCATATTAATAGAAGAGGGGGAGGGTGAGTAATTCCTGTGGAATTAATGTCGGTTCATTTAATTGGAACCTTTTAATTCCAAAAGTGTTGTTATAATGGATTTGAATGGCTTGACAAGTCGTTGGTCCTATCACAACCGCTTTTCCATTGGATGAAAAGAAAGAAAGAAATAAAATAACAATGTTATTTTATTATTCATTTAAAAAGTCCAAAATATATCATTTCCTCTAGAATTATTATTGTCGAACTGAAGCCTTACATAAAATAATCCCAGTGAAATGGATTCAACGGTGCCCATGGATTTTTAATTCGATCACCGTTTCAAAAGATAGAAAACGCCACCCACGCATTTACTGAACATACATTAAACAAATTCCAAAAATTCCTTTCGGGCACACCGTGCCTCAGAATCATGCGCCTTCAATTTTCATGGACTCATAATAATTCCATATAATTAAAAAAAATTACATGGAAAATCTGGGTCTTTCCAAGAAACCTTTGGCGTTTGGGGAGATCTTCTTGAGGTAATGTGGCCCACTAACTCAGGGCCGAGTTTAGTGGTACTCAGGGAAAGATACTATAATATTGTTACATTGTTTTTAATTTTCCATTATATATGATAGTGTGACATGTTATTCAAAATCTAAAGATGGATTTTGAAAGTAAATTTTTCATTATATTGTTCTCAAAAAATTGTTGGGGATTGAGTTTCGTAATGGACATGAATAAAATTTTATGACCACTCTAGAACATTCATTTTGTTTATTGTTTTTTATATATTTTTAACTCTTTCAATATTGTTCAGAATTTTTATGATGTAATAGTGGCTACATTCAATAGATATATTATTCCAGGTTTAATATTTTATTAATTGCATATCCATTTCCTGGATTTTTCCTATGAAATAATATTCTATTCAAAAATAATGTAATGATATTTTAATATATAAATGTAGTTGAAGAATGTTCGTATGTGAATATTTATGTTATTTTTTGGTTAGATTCATTTTATATTCATTTTTTCCATGATGGTCAATAAATTTAATTATATTTTTTTAATCTATTTTTGATAATTATAAGAAATTATTCTCATATATATTTTTATTATTATTATATTTAATTTCTTATGACATGGTTATAATTCTTATATTTATATTTTTATATTTATGTAACTTTATAGTGGTGGCTTCGAGTTATTTTTTTTATTTTCTTTTACAGTCCCCCAATGGTAAGACACAAAAAGTGAATAATCCATATCCAAAATTAAAAAAATTAAATGAATAACTAATGAATATAAACTTGAAATAACAACACATGTCATCTCCATGGTGAACAAGTTACCATCCTAGGTATCAATCGAACTATCATGATCCCTCATGGGAAAAAATAGTCCCAATATATACCAAATACAGAAAACAATGCAGACATCTCAACTATCCATGGATGGAAGATAGGTTCAGGTATTTGGCCTCCACCTCATTGTGCACCAAAAAGAAAAACATAACTCAAATCGAGGAACCAACAAACTAGGAAATTCTCTATTTCCCCAATTATAAAAACTACAAAAACATCCAATAGAAAATTTTTGATTATCACCAATCCATCAGTGGAAGACAGTTGTGTAACACCACTATCCAGTGAGCAGAACTCTGGTGGACTGCCACTGTAGTTTTGGTGGCCTCATTCTATGTTTCAAAATACTAGTTTCCCTACACCAACAAAAAAACAATTGGTTCTGTTTTCCTCAACCAAAACCTACTCGAAAACACCCACATTATCCTCCCAAAAATATCCAAAAGATCTTTCATTCATCTTGAATCCTAATGTGTTTACTCATCCATCCAAAAGAATGGTGAAAATATAACCCACCTCTTAATTAACTACAACTAAATATTTGGGGGTAATCACAACATCCCCATCAAGATACTTTACATCCTTGAGAAGTTTCTATGCAGAAATCCATTGAAAAATTCCATCTACTGATATCATATGCACATTGAAACCTCCAAATCACTCAATGGGGTTTTCATGTCGTTACCACACCAACACCAATTAACAGCCTAAAAACCATGAAACCCCCTCTCCACACTTCAGAAACACTATTTATCATCTGAATGATGCGAGTTTATCATCATCCACAATTTTGTGATTAATTGAAATTGAAATGTTCTAGATAACACTAAATTGTCTCAATTGCATCTAAAAACCTAACATCTTACACCTAAAAATCTCTACTAACTCCACCATCTCTAAATATATGTCCATTCATTATTTAATTTATGTTTCCTAATTTATTTAAGATCAAACATCAACAGTTGATGTCACTGGTCTAAACTCGTTCATCTCCCACATAGTGCCTCACTAAACTATCTATCAACTGTTCTTATAGAGTCCCAATCTTGACATACATGGACATTAAATTTCTTTTACAGGATACTTAATACATGACACAAACATATTGCAAAACACTATATTAGTTTACTATCTTTTGAAACTCAGAACATAATCTTATAATCATGGTGAAAGATCTTCAATATCTCCCATAAAGATCATCCCCTTTTGTTTTCCTACCTAAACCCTTTATTTTTATCCTAGGGAAAATAAAACATAGAAAGGATGAGCTCAAATTCTTATTAAGGGTAAACATGTAGAATATAAAACAAAACCTTAACATTTGTACCTAAAAACGTCATCACAATGTTTAAACATAAATATCTTGATCAATGACATAATTTTTGGCAGTATGTAAGGGATGGATCATAATGGAACATTAACCATGATAGAATAGAATTGGCATAAAACATATAATTTTAAGAAACTAATATTCACATAATATTATTTCCATATTATCCATGTAATTGCTGCCAAGAACATCACAGTGAACAAAGTCCATTACTGAACCTAGTTTACTTTCCATTCCATCATTGTATTACTGAACCAGATTTACCCGTCGTTCCAACCATGTCTATGCCATGAGATATAAATATTTACCCAATCAATTGGAGGGATATATCGGTCCCACCCATATCATAATTAAACCATTCTAATGTGTGCCACAAAAACATAAAACATTCGCCATACCATTACCCAAGAAATCAAATGGGTTTCTCAAAAATCATTCCATCATAGTTGATATTGAAAAATGGATTTCATAAATAAAATTCCATAATATACAAAATAAAATAATAGTAATAAAATTCATAGAAAAATAAAACTACATAATCTTATATAAAAAATAATTTTGATAAAACACTTGAGCTTCATTCCTAAGAAAAATTTTCTTTCCTCTTCAAGAAGGTTTTCTTTTCTCAAACATTCATGCAATTTTAAAATAAAATAATTTAGTTGAAAATATACTTATAAACATGTTGAGGAATCATAATTGAAATAAGTTGTTATGATAATGTAAAAACTTGTTCATGCTGTATAAGTTACAAACAACATTATCCTCTTACTTTTGTCGGAAAAGTCAAAAAGTACCTCGTATGTAAACAAAAGAAAGATTCTTTCCAAACCATGAAGTAAAAGTCAAAATGGGTAAAAATGACTTCAAACATACATAGAATAATAGTAAAAATTTTATACAAATATTTTTAAAAAACATCGACATGGAAGTAAAATATATACCTAGTAGATACTTACGAATAAACAATCTCGGATAAAACAAGGTTGGAAAAGTTATCCCTTAACTTACATCCAATTTCCTACGTATGTGTCTGAAACTTCTGTATAGTGACTTTAAACATATTATTAACTTGTAATAGAATCCTAATAATATTATTGATATCATATATTATTCACTTATGACTTTATATTACCAGTTAATTTATTAATTCCATGTTAGAGCAACGTTTTGGGTAGTAATCGTTTTATTTATCTTACGTGTTTGGACTTGTTATTCTTAATATTATTACATAGATAATTATTTACTTACTTCCAGAATGTAAAAAATGGTTTATATATCATATATATTTATTATATATATATATATAAAATAGATTTATAAATGGAATTGAATACATCGTTCATGGAGACGGTAGGCTGTACGTATGCATGAACGCTGTTGTTGTTTCCTTATTAAATTGAATGGAACTAAATGACATATATATATATATACATAAATTTTATTGAATTATTATGTCATATATTTCATGATTATTTATTATATATACTTTATAATCATTCTTGAATGGTTAAAATGGAGAATGAATCTCATCGCGCCGTGGAGACGGTAAGCCGTACATACACCTGAGTGATGAGATCATTCCCATATTTGTTGAACAATATTGAATTGGATGGTGTATAATATTTATGAATTACTATCATGTTATAATAATAATAATATATTTATTTTTTCCACCATTATAACCATCGAATTTTTGTGGTGGTGAAAAATATATTACACCACGTCATGGAGACAATAATCCGTACGTACGCACACACATGGATTTAATTTTTTGTATAATGGATAAAAGGTGAAATAGGGTTGTTCCATATTTAAAATAAAGTATAATTATTTGAGTGATACTGATGTTATTAATTTATAATTAAACATCTAAATAAGAGGAACTAGAAGAAGAAATAAATTCGAAATAATTGGTAGAAGAGATTACCTCTTCCTGGACATGCCTCTTTTAAATTTCTTCTTAGGGCACTAGAGTTTGTCTTCTGAGAAGACCAGAACCTCTAGAATCCAAAAGGTCTAGAAGTAGGTCATACCCATTCCTACAAAAATTTATTAATCAAAATAAAGAACACAACATCATAAAATGGTTTTACAAAGAAAGGTAAAAAGGGTTCCACAAACATCTTCCTCAATAAGATGTGATCAAAATTCTAGGATAACAAAGGACCATTCTGAGCACGAATCTCCAATGGCCTTCTTCGAAAAAGCATCAGCAACCTGACTGGAATCCTTATATACATGTGTCACATCAAGAGTAAGGCCAAAAGTGAGCTGAAGACATTCAACCCAAGGTGATAACATCTTTCATGGAACATTCCTGGACTGACTCTTAAAGATATCAACTACCACCACCGAGTTAGATTCCATCCAAAGGAAGTTCCAGCCATGACGAATAGCATATGTGATGGTCCTGATTATGGACCAAATCTCAGAATTAATGGTAGAACAATGACCTATGTAATGATACAATCAACCATTAACGAATCCCCAATATGCACGAAATACACCACCACAGCCTAAAGGTCTGGGTGCACCCGAAGCCACCCTATCAATGTTGACATTCACCCAGTAGAGAATTGGAAGAATCCACATTATAGAATTCATCACCAATGGTTTTTTGGTCCTACCCAGGACACGAAAATTTCTCAAGCTAATGAGGTCATTGAGATTATTATTCATACCCCTCATTTGGATTTTTAAGGCAGTGATGACAGCCCAATGGATCGATCTGATAGAAACCTAAAAGGATGGTATTTTTTTTCAAACACAATGCCATTTCTTGACATCCATACATAATAAAAAATTGTTGTAGAAGCAACCAAAAAAAATCCCATCATCTTCTCACTACAAGTCACCAATATAAGTGAATCCAATAGTTCAGAAAATATTTTCATTTGAAGCCTACACCCGAACATGTGTTGTATATACTTCCATAACATGAAGGTGAAGGAACAAGAGAGAAAGGCATGATCAATTGTCTCCTCCACTACAAGACACTGGGGGAACACTGAAGCAAGCTGCAAGCCAATTATCTGCAGGAGGCTATGCAAGGGGATCCTCTATTTCCAGATCCTCCATAGGAGTATAATGGCAGAAGGGGGAATGAATAATTTCAGGAATGCCAAAAGCCATCGAGGGGTCATAGTCTTCCCATCACACATATAGCGGTACCAGTCATGGGTGCTGAAGAGACCAGAAGAAAGCGACTGCCGGATGAGGGTATCCCTATTAATGAAAGAATACCTTTGGATTTCATCATGAAAATAACCTGGAATGAAAGCATAGGTTCCCATGTCATCATCCTAGAGAGCAGTAATAAAGGTGTGAATAAAGACTGGAGGGATATCAATAACCTCATTAAGCATCTTGGTTATCCATGGAGTGCTCCATGTATTCAAATATGAGTCCCTACAAACAATCCACATTTAGCAGTATATGATACTATTAAAGGAAGACTTCATAGCTGACCATATTGAGGATGAGAGGTAAAAGGAGTAGACAACCAATAGTCATGGCCTAAGATGAGTCGAGAGAAACTCTATTGACATATCACTGTATGTGATTGGACTCCATGAAAATTTGTTAAAGAGAGAATCATTGAAGAGACTAAAATCATTAATGCCTAAGCCGCCCATATCATTGGGTTTCATACACTCATTCCGATCTATAATGATGAGTTTTTTCTCACTAATAGATCCAATCCATATGAAGTTTCTGATCAATATTCGCGTCTCCTTGATAATGGTTTTGGGCCATCTGTAAATAGATAACACATGAAATTCATGGAGGACATCACTGAGTTGACAAGACAGATTGTGCCATCTTGCGACATGGATTTCTCGGTCCATGTTGACATTTGGGTAATGATCTTGGAGAAAATATTTTCAAGATAACACTTTTTCACTTTACCCAAATAAAGTGGATCTCCAAGATAATTAAAGGGAATATAACCTCTATTAACCTGAAGGGTCCTTACAACTTTCCGTAGCTTTCTGATGGTAACCCCATGCCCAAATAACACAAATGATTTCTGCGAACTAATGCTTTGTCCAGCCACCTCTTCATTATGGTTGAAGATTTCTTTAATCAAAGATATAGTTCTTCTATCATCTTTCCCAATCAAGAGTATTTCATCAGCATAAAACAAATGAGTGGTGGTATGAATTCCCCTACCACCATATTTTTTTGATTAAAACAAGAAACATTAATGACTAAAGTTAGAAAAAGTGCAAGTGCAAAGCCATGAGGGAAATTGTCCAGCCAGAGCTGGTTGGAATCGAAAGGGCCAGAGGCCGCAAGCTGATGGGCTGCGTTATTTCCTTCCATTTTGGTAAAGGAGAAGGTGAATAAGGAGAAATGTTGGAAACGTGATAGAATTCTCCTGACGATGATGCCAAAAGACTGGAGGCCACCATCGTTGTGGTTAATAGCCTCGATCATGGAAAGGTAGTCAGACTCAATAATGATATCACTCCATACACATTCCAAGGCGAGTGACATGCTGGCAAGGATGGCCATGGCCTCAACAACTGCAGGTTCCCAGAATGCCCGATGTGGTCTGTACTTTGCAGCAAGGATTTTCCCCAGATGATTTCGAGCCAGGAGGCTAAGAGAAACAAGACCAACCTTTGAGAGTGACACATCCACGTTAATATTAAGAGTCCCTCCTGTTGGGGAATTCCAAATAGGGGGGAAGGGGAGGGTAACACCTGTTGTAAAGTGTCAGTTGTGGTCTTTCCATCCCTCAATAAAAGATATGGCCCATTCAGTCCATAATTCAAGAGGTTTGTGGGCTTGATGAAAAACAGCATCGTTGCGCCAGACCCAAATAATCCATGCTATAGTTCAAAGTGTTCCTGAAGAAGCCATGGAAATGGAGGAGCACCAACACGTCAGAAGATCAGGGAGGTCAGAGGCCGATTCCAATGAAGCGGCTGAATCCAGGCCCCATTTAGTCAAATATTTCTTAGCTCTCGGGCAATGAATGATGGCGTACAAAGGAGTTTCTGGAGTGTTTGGACAAAAGGGGAAAATGAAGCATTGTCCATATGGATGTAAGCGAGGGGGATCATGGATGGGAGAGTACCTGTGCAGATCTACCACCAAAATTGGAGATCATTAGTGGGAATGTTGAGCTTCCAAATCAAATTCCACGGTCCCTCATCTCGGTCGATTGAGTGTCTGCCATGAGCCAGTCTATAGCCGGAACTCACTATGTACTCGCCCGAGATTTAATTATTCCAAATCAGAAAGTCAGGGCCAACGTTAGGGACCTAGGGAATGTTGAGGATAATTCTATTCATCCCTTTCATTGAACCAATCTAGTATTTTATCCAGACATCACCCCTATCCCTGGTCAGAAAGGAGGTAGCTGATAGTGGCATTTTCTAGTACGGGTTGAATTGGTGATATAGCCCACCTACCATCCATGTGGATAATCCATGAATCTTTCTAGATATTGACTAACGATCCAGAACTAATTCTCTAGCCTAGTCCTGTTTCTAGAATCTTTTTCCCCCCAGATGCTTCTCTAAAGGGAGATGGGGCGGGGACTAAGAGTGAAAGCATAATAGTCTGTGTGGGGAAAGTACTTGGCCATGAGAACCCATGCACAAGGAGATGATGTACAGTTAAGAAGGCGCCATCTTTGCTTGGCCAACATTTCATCGTTGAAGAGACATAGATTCTAGAAACCCATCCCTCCCTCTGATTTGGATTTGGAGAGTTTCTCCTAGGCCAACCAGTGGGGACGATTCCTTCCATCATTCCTCCCCCACTAGAAATTGGCAGTGCATGTGTAATATGGTCGATGATGAAGTTCGAGAGCTTAAATAGGGACATAAAGTAGCTGGGGATGGAATAGATAATAGCTTTGATGAGGGTCTCTTTTCATAATTTAGAGACTCTTTTAGGGTACCAGCCAAGAATTTTTTTCTCGATCCTGTCCACAAGAGATGCGAATATTTATTTTTTAGATCATCCAATCACCGTGGTAAGCCCAAGGTACTTCTGATGTTTCACAACCATATGGATACCAGTGGATGCGAAAAGTTCATTCCTTTTAGACGGTGTCACCCTTGAACCAAAGGAGATTTTAGATTTTCTATGATTAATCGATTGTCCAGATGCCCTCTCATAATGTTGGATCACATGGCTGATCAACCGACATTCATTAATTGTTGCTCTGGAAAATAGGAGACAGTCTTCAGTGAAGAAAAGATGCAACACTGGTGGGATAACATGGCTGACCTCTTCCCCATGAATAGATTTTGAGGCTACATCCCTGGAAATAAGATTAGAAAACACATCAGCCACCATTATGAAGAGAAAAGGGGAGAGGGGGTCTCCCTGAAGAAGGCCTCAAGATGGGGAAAATTCTCTGGTGAGCTGCCCATTGACCTCGATTTTGATGGAGACGGTCGAGATGGACTCCATGACCATATCTATCCCGTTAGCGCCAAATCCCATTTTCAGCATAACAAAACGAATGAAGTGTCATTCCACTCGATCGTAGGCCTTGGTCATGTCCAGTTTCCAGGATATGGTTCCTCTTTTCGCGGTGGAGCGTGATTTCATGTAATGAAACAATTCATGGGCCACAATCACATTGTCAGTGATCAGTATCATGGCCACAAAAGCACTCTGATTCTCAGAGATAATATCAGGTATCCAAGGTCACAGCCGATTGACAAAGATCTCTGAGATGATCTTGTATGAGACATTGAAAAGGCTGGTAGATCTAAAATCAGGGATTGCCAGAGGATTCTTGATTTTGGGGATAAGGAAAAGGACATTTTCATTGATGGCAGCAATACTACTAGTCCCAACCTAGATATTTTTCATCATGTTGCAGATGTCAGGACCGATAATGTGCCAGTATTGTTTAAATAAAAGGGTGTAGAACCCATTCGGTCCCGGGGCCTTAGTGGGATGAAGATGTTTAAGAGTCAGGCATATATCATCATCTGTCACATCTTTGGTGAGCTGTCTATTGATCTCACTGGTGATCACAGGTCTGATACAATCTTCCACATCGGTAGACATGCAAGGGGTTTCTACAGTGAAGAGGTTCTAGAAAAATAATGTCAAAGCCTCATGGATACCATCGGTGTCAGAAACCTTTCTTCCGTCGGGTTGTAAGATGCAAGTAACAACGTTATTCCTATGCCTTCCTGATGCTTTTTGGTGGAAGAACTGGGTATTAGCGTCCCGTTCTTTAATGTGGTTATCTCTCACCCGCATGGCCCAGAAACATTCCTTGACACATAGGGCCGTGTCCAGCTCTTTTTTCATTTCTCCAATCTTAGAGATAATGCAATTATATGTTGGTTTTTTGAGGAGGTTGTTCAGATTCTTTTCAAGGACACTGAAATGCTGGTCAGGGTGGCAGAATTTCATTACTACTCCAAGAACTTAGATAAGATGCAACCTATTGTAGATTGAGGCAAATATCCACTTGAGTGTTTTTCCAGCTTGATCTGATCACCTCTTCGCATTCCTAATATTTTTCCCAGAAGCTCTCAAATCTAAAAGGTCTTATAAGATTCATATTTCATTCACCGTACGTTCAATCAATGAGAATTGGATAGTGGTCCGAGTAGTTAAGGGCCATGTGGCCGATATGAAACATTCCAAACAGATTAATCCAATCAGTAGAGCCCAAAAATCTATCAAGACGCTCAGCTACATGGGTGCCTTCAGTATTACCGTGTAACCAAGTAAAAGGATTACCAATGTATCCCAGATCGACTAGATCTTCCTTAGAGACCCTCTCCTTGAAGTTTGACATCGAAGCTGAGGGTCGAATGATTCCACCCCTCTTTTCCTTATGGAACATAATTTCATTTAAATCTCATCCGAAGAGGATAGGGCTCGGTAAGTCATGTCGCATCTTACTCAAAAGATCCCATGACTTCACCTTATCATTATGGGATGGCCATTCATATAATCCAACAAAGGTCCAGGGTGGGTGAGAGTATGTTTGAATAGTCGCTTTCATATGGTGTGAGGATAATGACAAAATTTTGACGTCGATATGGTCCTTCCAAATGAGACAGAGGCCCCCAAAATGGCATTTCCTGGGAACCAGAAAGCATCCATAGAAGCCACACTTTAGAGCAATACCATTGGAGTCCTTTTTTCTAGTATGGTTTCGGACAGGAAAACCATATCGGGGTGACTTTGAGCACAATTGCACTGAAGCATGCGAACTGTCCGTGGGATGCCAGGCCCCTGACAGTTCCAACACAAAGCAATCATTACTCTAGGCGGGGTAGGGTCTCACCCGCTACCGCATTTGGTTCTCCTAGACTGGTTTCTCCACATGTCATTTCCCACTTTTGGTGGGATTCCTCCCTGAGTGGCCTGTTTTATAATGTCTTTTCCTGACCCCGGGTAAAGGGTCTTCCATTAGACCATCACTTCCTCCTCACTACACCCTTTTCCACATTATGGGTAATTGGGCCCAATAATGAGGTCCATGTCATTCCATTTGTCTCCATTGTTAAATCACCTACTACGACCAGTTGTGGGTCAGGATCTGGGTCAGGTGGTTTAGTGTGCATCAGCATTGGCTTTGAGCAGTGTAAATATGGTTCTTTGTACGTTGTCGCCAACTCAGTAAATATTTGAGTCTTGTACTTCAGAAGATTAGAATGAACTCCAACATCTCTCTGAGTGGGATGGTCAACATTGGATAAATCCAATGGTCCTAGCATTTTTTATTTTTCAAGTATGGGTTCCGCCTGACTGGTATGTGCTATTGTGAGATGGTCACGGTTCTTTTGTTTTTTCGTCTCCGAGATGACTACATATTTATTCTTTTTTGCATGAAGCTAAGGGCCATATTGGAGGAAAATGTTACCTGATCCACTCTTAGGTTTAGTGGTGCAAATATTTTCCAGATGGACAAGGCAGACACAGAATAAGCAGAAGATTGGGAGCTTCTCGAACTCGAATGATATCCAAATATTGGTGTCTTCGATTTTCTGGAACATTCCCTCATCAGGGGCTCTGAAACTTCAATTTCCGCCTTGATCCGGACCTTGGGGACCCATTGTATTGGGTCTTAGTTATCCTAGTCAACAACGTGACCTAAAATGCCCCTGATTTATCTCATGATTCATTCCATTCTAGCATGTAAGAGAATTCCTTTAACTTGTATCCAGAAGGTGGAGCGGGTTAAATTCACATGCTGGATATCGTCCACCCCTTTGAACTCTTCCATGAGGAGGAGTTGGTTATCGAATGACCATGGTCTGCCTCGCATGAGTTTTTCTCTATCTCTCTTGTGGAAGAAATCGAAAATGATGTGATTGACCCCCACTTCTTTGATAGCCACTCCTGCTTCAAGTTTCCAGATGTTCTGTAGGGTGTTTTTGAGTGCCCCCAGATTAATCGTTATGTTTCCCATGACCTTTCCAACCACGAGCAGTGACATGCGCTTTTACAAAAGTGTGTCTTCGTTTCTCCATGCCTCGATGGTCTTCTTTTCGTTTTCTGTCAGGGACAACCTCTCCCATTAATTCACAAGTTCTACATCCATAAGACCGTACCAAGAGGAAAACTCAATTCTCCAAAAGATCGTCGCCCTGGTGGACCCACGACCTAGGAACCCTTACAAAAGAACTCGTAAAAAGCTCTAGCCGCACACAAATCAGGCCCATTTCGATACCTCAGAGTAGAAACATTATAGCAACACAATGCCGCATAAGCATCATGAAGGCTCGTCATGGAACATACTCGTCGTGACGACCACACCCAGAAGACACCGTCTTATTCACTGTGCACACCAGGACCTCACGGGAAAACTCCTCATGGAAGGAGCTTCGCAGCTTCCCCAAAGTGAATCCTCAACGTGATGAAGCACTACATCAGGAGCTTAGAAAAACCAGTCACTTTGTGGAAGCACACCCCACACCAGGAAGATCACGGAAGGTGCTTCGCGGTGGGAGTTTCGCGGCGTCCCTAAAGCGAACCCTCAACGTGATGAAGAAACGCTGCAGGAGCTTAGAAAAACCAATCACTTCATGGAACCACGCCCCAGGCCCGGAGCTTTGCAGAAGGTGATTCGTGGAAGGTGCTTGGTGGAAGATGCTTCGTGGCAAGAGCATCACACTTTCCCAACGTGATGAATCAACGAGGGGGTGCTTTGCAAACAAGCACAACACGGTGGAACATTTGCGAAGACAAAGAACCAGCACAGCGCCCACAAGACACCGCCAGTCGAAACAGAAACAAGAAGAAAAAAAATGGAAGAGGAAAGAAACCTTGAACTCAAGAAAAGTCATGGAGCTCATGTAACTCCCCTAGAAAAGTGAGACTTAAAAGGATAAATGTTACTACCCATGTCAACAAGGTGCACCTTTCTTTTTAGGAGCCTACCTGATTAGAAATCCACAATTAAGCATGCTTGGCCTAGAGTAGTAATTAAAATGGGCATTCTGGGAAGTTTCCCAAGGTTTGTGTGAGTGATGAAAAAATACACTGAAAGAAAAAGTGTTGGTCGGTAGGGGTTTTATGCATTTCTATTCGTGAATTTTCTTTTATCATCATTCATTGTGTAAATGGACCGCTCGTTATTAGTTAACAGGAGGGGGCCAGACCACACAAACACGGACAACCCACCTCACCTTTTATCTTGTCTTCCTTGTGGTGGAATGGAACGAGGATGCGTGGTGCTTCGCACCACGCGGGGTCAGGCGACAAGGTATGCACGGCACTGTCGTGCCGTGCCTTTGAATCAAACAAGAACGCGGCGCCGTCGCGCCACGCCGGAGAACCCCGAAAACACCGCCCCTAGAGCGGGGCCATGACGGAGGGGCGCGACACCGTCGCGCCGCGCTAGACGATCCAAGGCCGCGGCTGACACCGCGGAAGAGAAGGGGAACCGGTGGCCAGTTCCGGGACACCAGCGTCAGAATAGAGGGACCGACCCTTGCCGGTCCCGTGGTGCAACAGTCGGACAAAGGAAGAGCCGGGGGTTCGAAACCCCCGGCTGGCCGAACATGAGCGGCCCCCCACATGGGGTCCACATGTTACAAACCGGTGAGGGGTGGGGGGGGGGACAGCCCCCCCCCCCCCCCCCCCCCCGCACCCCTGTCTTCTCGGCCAAAACGTCCGAGCCACTGGGCTGGCGCCAGCGCGCCGGGCCGGCTGCCCAGGCCAGGCCGGGCCACGCCAGCCGGGCTGGGCCGCGCCCAAGTGGGACGGACCCGGACCCGGGACGGGTCGGCCCTGTTCGGGCCGACCCAGAGGGTATCAGGCCGGGTCAGACCGGGCCCGAACCCCCACTTCCGGACCTGTCATGGTCTTTTGCCCATAACATGGGCTGCGGACCTCCGATCGATGCACCATCAGCGGCGATGAAATCCTTGGAACGAGACAGTCCTTTAGATATATTACACTCAAGGTTTCGGAGTACGTTGGGTTCAGCCGACTTGGTTCATACACGAAACCAACCGGGCCCTCGGAGCGGAAACGCTTATAACTTGAGCTTCGGACGTCCGATTGACGTGCCATCGACTTTGATGGATTACTCTAAGTGAGACGGACCTTTTGGCTTACTCCGCTCAAAGTTTGGACGTAGTTGGAGTATGGTCGGGTTGGTTTTGATTTGAAAACCAACTGGGCCCCTGGGACAAAAAGGCCAATAACTCTCAGACCGGGCGTCTGATTGACGCGTCGTCTGTGACGTTGAGTTCCTGTTGACGATACAGAACTTTTGGATACATCAACATCGTACTATGTGTCTGTTGATGTATCATCCCTCCGGCTCATGGAGCAGACCCTCCCAAACGAGCTTGCTGTGTGCAGGAACCCTAGAGCTGGCTCGACTGCGACGATGATGACTACTGTACCGAAATCCTCCGTGGATTCGACAGCGATGACTACAACACTCAGCGATCCTACGTGGATCAGTGCTGCCGATCCTATGTGGGTCAGATCCTGTGTGGGTCAGCGCTCAGCGGTCCTATGTGGGCCAATGCCTACAGATCCTGTGTCTGTCCGATCCGGTGTGGGTCATTGCGGGGGTTAGTTACCTATCGATCCTTTGTGGGTCATTGCGGGGGTTAGTTACCTATCGATCCTTTGTGGGTCATTGCGGGGGTTAGTACCTATCGATCCTGTGTGGGTCCGACGACTTAGATGAATCAGTGACTACATCTGATCGTCTCTATCGTCTTATGAAGAAGTATACCTGTGTGAGATGAATCTTGACTTTTAATCCTTATCTTTGATAAGTTTGACTTGATATCCTGTGTGGATTACATTATGCTTTCCTGTGTGGATCGGGTTGTGATTTCCTGTGTGGACTGGGTTGTACTTGAGCTCGGATGATGGAGCCGAACGAGAATTTAAGACTTAGGTATATGTATGGGCATATACCTAAGTAGTGTCAGATGTTACTTCGTGATTGTATCTTTCCTTTGTGGATTATCCTTTGTGGATTCAGGGAGACCTTCGGGGCTCTCGGTGTCCCTACTGAGTAGCTTATACTCACCCCTGCACGAGCTATACATACACTAAGTTGTATTGGTTGCAGACGACGGACAACACTGATCGTGGTAGAGGCACGAGGAGAAGGTTAATACCTGGAGGTGGACCACTGGGCGGGGCGTACTCGGAGCAGACAGCTGGACCCGAGGAGATATGAAGTTTATCTGTACCCACCCTTCAGGTGGGACTTCCAGTGGACGGATCAAGGCTGTGTATTTACTTTCAGTTGTTGTTTTCCATTTATAGTTGTAATTTACTTTCAGTTTGGGTTTTTATTCTAGCCCACTTACTTTTCTGCACTTACTTTTGTACCCAGTTTTTTACTTAGTGTTTATTTCTGCTTGCTAGCACTGTGGTGTTTGTTTACTTTACAAAGGAAATGCCTTCCCTTTTTACAGGGAATTACGCCTTGGTGCTAGTCACCAACCCCTGGCCTATGGAAGGCGGGCTTGGGGTAGTCACGACACGGGCCCCGAGGATGGGTTGTGACAAAATGGTATCAGAGCCTATACCAGTCGGAAGTGCTTAGGCACTACCTGGGTTTGAGGATTGTGGTCCACAATGAGGGCGTTGTGCTTTAAAGGGGTGGATAATGTAACACCCCTATAAAAGTGAGACTTAAAAGGATAAATGTTACTACCCATGTCAACAAGGTGCACCTTTCTGTTCAGGATCCTACCTGATTATAACTTTATAGTAAAGCATGCTTGGCCTTGAGTAGTAATTAGGATGGGTGACCTTCTGGGAAGTTTCCTAGGGTTTGTGTGAGTGAGGAAAAAATACACTAAAAGAACAAGTGTTGTTCTGTAGGGGTTTTATGTGTTTCTATTCATGAATTTAATTCCATCATAATTCCTTGTGCAAATAGACTGCTTGTTATCAGTTAACGGGAGGGGCTCGGACCGCACAAACACGGCTGAACCTCCTCCCCTTTTATCTTGTCTTCCTTGTGGTGGAATGGAACGAGGATGGCACGGTGCTGTCGCACCACGCGGGGTCATGTGGAAAGGTATGCGCGGCACCGTCGCACCATGCCTTTGAACCGAACAAGAACGCGGCGCCGTCGCGCCGCTCTGGAGAACCCCGAAAACACCGCAGCCGGAGTGGGGCCGCGACGGAGGGGCGTGGTGCCATCTCGCCACGCCGAACGGTCCAAGGCGGTGGAGGAGCCGGGGAACCGGCAGCCGGTTCTGGGCCGCCAGCATCGGAACAGGGGGATCGGCCCTTACCGGCACCGTGGTGCAACAGCCGGCCGACCAGAGTGGCCCGAACAGACAGAGGAAGAGCCAGGGGTTCGAAACCCCTAGTTGGTCGGACATGAGCGACCCCCACATGGGGCTTGCGTGTTACAAACGAGTGCGGGGCAGCGCGCCCCCATGCACCCCTGTCCGCTCGGCCGAAACGGCCGAGCCACCTGGCTGGCGCCAATGCGCCGGGCCGGGACGCGCCCAAGCGGGCCGGACCTGGACCCAGGACGGGTCGACCCAGTTCGGGCCGACCCATAGGGTATTGGGCCGGGTCGGACCTGGCTCGAACCCCCACTTCCGGACCTCTCATGGTCTATTGCCCATAACATGGGATGTAGACCTCCGATCGACGCACCGTTAGCGGCGATGCAATCCTTTGAACGATAAGGTCGTTTCGATATATTAAAATCAAGATTTTGGAGTAATTTGGGTTCTGCCGAGTTGGTTCGTACACAAAACCAACCGGGCCCTCGGAGCAGAAACGCTTATAACATGAGCTCCGGACGTCCGATTGACGTGCCGTCATCTTTGATGGATTCCTCTAAGTGAGACAGACCTTTTGGATTACTCCGCTCGAGGTTTGTATGTAGTTGGAGTACGGTCGGGTTGGTTTTGACTTAAAAACCAACCGGGCCCCTGGGACGAAAAAGCCAATAACTCTCAGACCGGGCGTCCGATAGACACGCCGTCTGTGACGTTGAGTTCCTGTTGACGATACGGAACAATTGGATCCATCAACTTCGGACTATGTGTCAGTTGATGTATCATCCCTTTGGCTCATGGAGAAGACCCTCCCGAATGACCTTGCTGTGTGCGGGAACCCTAGAGCTGACTGCGACTGCGATGACGATGACGACTATACATAAATCCTTCTTGGATTCGACGACGACTACAACACTCAGTGATCCTATGTGGATCGGTGCTACCAATCCTATGTGTGTCAGATCCTATGTGGGTCAGCTCTCAGCGGTCCTGTGTGGGCCAGCGCCTACAGATCCTCTGTGGGTCATTGCAGGGGTTAGTTACCTATCGATCCTTTGTGGGTCATTGTGGGGGTTAGTTACCTATCGATCCTTTGTGGGTCATTGCGGGGGTTAGTACCTATCGATCTTTTGTGGGTCTGACAGCTTAGATGAATCAGTGACTACATCTGATCATCTCTATCGTCTTACGAATATGTATACCTGTGTGAGCTGAATCTTGAATTCCAATCCTTATCTTCGATAATTTTGACTTGATATCCTGTGTGGATTACGTTATGCTTTACTGTGTGGATCGGGTTTTGATTTCCTGTGTGGACTGGATTTTACTTGAGCTCGGATGTTGGAGCCGAATGAGAATTGATGACTTAGGTATATGTATGGGCATATACGTAAGTAGTGTCGGATGTTACTTCGTGATTGTATCTTTCCTTTGTGGATTATCCTTTGTGGATTCATGGAGACCTTCGGGGGTCTCGGGGTCCCTATTGAGTAGCTTATACTCACCCCTACATGGGCTATTCCAGCACTACATTGTGTTGGTTGCAGACGACGGACAACGCTGATCGTGGTAGAGGCACGAGGAGAAGGTCGGTAACCAGAGGTGGACCACTAGGCGGGGCGTACTCGGAGCGGACGGCTAGACCCGAGGAGCTGTGGAGGTTATCTGTACCCACCCTTCAGGTGGGACTTCCAGTGGATGGCTCAAGGCTGCGACTTTACTTTCAGTTGTTTTTTTCCCTTTCTAGTTGTACTTTACATTCAGTTTGGGTTTGTATTCTAGCCCACTTACTTTTCTGCACTTACTTTTGTACCCAGTTTTTACATAGTGTTTACATCTGCTTGCTAGCTCTGTGGTGTTTGTTTACTTTACAAAGCCAATGCCTTCCCTTTTTACCGGGAATTACACCTTGGTGCTAGTCGCTAGCCCCTGGACTATGGAAGGCGGGCTTGGGGTAGTCACGACACGGGCCCCGAGGACTGGTCGTGACAGCTCAGGTCGCCAGGAAATGAGGCTGCAGAAAGGCAAAAGGGGGAAGAAACTTCAAGACTGGTGACATTCATGGGCAAGAATTCTCAGATCTAAGATGCCGAAGGAGAAGAGATTAGGGATTTGGGACCGCCAACCCTCTCCTATCCGGGAACCGACATAGCTTTCCTGTGACGGAAGGGAACACGAGACCCCGAGGTATGCTGGATCAGCGACTGAAGGTGATTTTGAGAAGATGAACCCCGACGACCTTCGATGCATGGAAATCGGGGTTCGGGACTAGGTGGGGGGATCCAGGGAAAAGGGGCAAAAAAACCAACCACAGATGGTCGGAGAGCAGCATAGGAAGGAAAACAAATCGCTGACACTGAAGCTGGGGGGGCGGTGAGGCACAAAGTGGAGGAGGGGAGCACGGAAGGAGGGGGAGATGCTGAAAACCGGACGAACAAGGAGACTCGAAACCTAGGACACCATAAGAGAGGGTATATTCAGCAAGATTAAACAAGGGACTAGAGAGGGGATCCCCTTTTATGACACTCGTGGAGCTTTGAAAAAATAACGATGGAGTGCCATTGACCAAGATTGGAAGCTTGGAACTTTTGAGAACAGTATAGATCATATTGATGAACTTTGGAGGGAAGCCATGCATTTTCATAATTGAAAGGATGAAGCTCTATTTCATTGTGTCAAAGGCCTTGGAAATATCTATCGTTAAAGATAAATTACCCTATTTCACCTTCTTCCTCAAGGAATTAATGCATTCAGAAGTAGTAAAAATGCAAGTCTGAATATTTCTCCCTAAACAAAATCCAAATTGATTTGGGGTTATCTTATCTTTGAAAATATTACCAAGCCTTGTAGTAATTATTTTGCTGATGATTTCGGGAATAGTATTGCTAATTTCAATTGTCCTGAAGTTCCTGACGTCCACAACATTGTCCTTATTTTGTATCAGTGAAACAAAATTGGAGTTGGCACCGTTAGGTATGGAGGCTCGGGTGAAGAATTTATGCACTGCACTGGTAACCACATCATGAAAAATTTCCAATTGATCATGAATAACTTATTGGTAAAACTATCAGTCCCTACAACACTATCATTTTTTAAAGTGAACAGGGCTGACTTGACCTACCTCTCCCCAGGGGCCTCAAATAAATTCCTATATTTCTAGTCATCAATGCTCGGGGTGATGTTATTCATTAACACGTGGCTGTTTTCAGACCCATTATTAGAATAAAGATCAGCAAAAATATTGGTCACAGCCTTGGAAATATCATTCTATGAGAAGTTAAAGTCTCTATTAATTATAAGGGTAGTGAATACCCTCTTAACATTCTTTTCATTATGCAAGTGATGAAGGAATTTATAATTCCTACCCCTTCCTTTAGCCAATAAACATTGGATTGTGACGTGGACAGATTCTCTTTGGTGTTGAGTAAATCATCAATTTTAGAAAGATCTTGGATCTCATCATGAGAGGGCATGCTATGTGATAGATTGAAATTATGGAAAAGGAGAAAATAGATTTCAACAGAATTGATATCATCATCAATCTAGGAAAAGGAGGCCTTGTTCCACTCTCTTAGCTTCTTCTTAGAATACATCAGCTTCATTAAAATAATATAAAGAGTACTACCAGGAGTCACACATTCCCAAGAATCAATAAAAATTTCCCTACACTCTGGAATAACAATACATATGATGTTGAAAATAAAAGGCATGGGGGATGATCTTGAACCACCAACAGAGATGTCAACCATCATCAAATTGTGATCAAAGTGTGTTTTCGGCAGAGTAAGACCAGAGGCATTAAAGGTGTCATTATTATCATCAACATGATTGAAACAAATGTCTAGATTAATGGCATTCCTGCCATTTAGAGTATATATTCCCCAAGTAAAGTCAACACCAGCAGTGGCCACTTCAACCAGATTTCATTTATCAATATAGAGAGAGAAATCATTGGCTATAATTTATTGAAGTTAGATCTAGTTTTCTCTTATGGTCATAGTACAATATTGAAGTCACCTAGAATGATCTAATTAATGGGTGAAATAGTAGATAGAGACTCAATATCATTCCATTATTCCCTTATTTTTATATAATAATTAGAGGCATAAATGAAGGACAGAGTATAAGTGAAGCCCTGCATGCCAACAGAGGCTGAGACAAGCTGCTAACTGTGACCACAAGAGAGAAGGTTGAGAGATTCATGTTTCAGCACCCAAAGGCTCTCCACACCATGATAAATAATACCTGAGCTGTAAATGAATAATGAAGAGAGTCACATTGGAAATCTATCAAATTATAAAAATTTATCGTTGGTTCAATAAGTCCAATAAGAAAGGGTTTGTTGGCCAGGACAAAATGTCAAAGGGCTTTTTTCATGGGACCATTACCAAGCCCCTGACAATTCCATAAGAGAATCTTCATTTATAAAGGGCTTTCTTACTCCTAGTTTTGGGCCCCTCCTGAGTGGATTCCTTCTTAGGATTTTTGTCGTTCCCTTTGATTTTCCTCCAGTCATTATTCACATGAAGACTTACTGATTCACAGAACTTGTCCTCATCATGAAAACCTTTAAGGGGGTTACCATATACTATATCATCAGACGAGAACACACCGAAAAGTGGAATTAACTTATTTGGTGACTACTGTATTCCCCTTGTTTCATCATCATGTAGCCTGCACTTGGCTTCCCTATCTGGGAGGAACTGATTGAAGGAGACATCCACAACTGGAGAACTATCTTGAGGGTCACCAAGAGGAAGGCCCAAATTAAGGGAATGCATCCTAGAAGTGCCCTGCGACAATGTAAAAATAGATGAGATGGCCAGAATTTCATGTGTAGAAGAGGTGAGGACCTTCTTGAATAGAACATTCCATGAGTCTAAAGAAGAGATCTGGGGAGAAGTCATCCCATTGGAAGATTGATCCTGCAAGTCAATACCAGGATTGGGAAGTTGAAACACGACAGTATCAGTAGAAATGGTTCCCCAATGCTGATCATTAGGGGCATAAAGTTTCTTTTGGGTCACTAGGGAGGTCTCATTAAACTCATGAACATGTCCCACAAGATTTCCATCCTATATTTGAACCAGAGAAGAGATGGCATGGGATCCAGAAAAACCACGAGGATGCTCAATTAGAATTGGCAGTACCCTAGAGTCATGTAATAGGGGCTAATAAAGTTTATGAGCAACATCATCCTAGGGTTACCCAATTGGAGGATCAGAGTCCCGAGGATCCTGTTAAAATCCCTGTAGTCTAATATGGACCATGTTCAACCCCATAGATCACTAGATGTGTTGAGGGAGCAAATCCTTGGAAGCCACTTCAATTTCCACAATTATAGAAAGAGAAAGAAGATCATCATCAAGTCCTTCTTGCTCAATAACAACCTATTTGGGGTTAGGAGATGTGGTAGGGGAAACCTTTGATCTAATATCAGTAGACTTTTGGTAGATAGATTCATCATGCTTTTTTAATTTTCATAGAGAACAAATCTTGGATCTCCTACACTCTTCATAGAGATGGCCACAAAAATTTCAATCCCTAAAATTTTTTGTCTTCTTTTAATAAAAGATTCCTAGGGGAAATGTGTCATACCTAGTGGTGAAGTCCACTTCTTCTACCAGGGTCCATTCCAAATCATCCTCTACCAAGACACCAGAAAAATTCATAAACCTGGTATTTTCAGTTTTCCAGTTCATTCTGTTTGGATTTCCCAAAGAGGATTCAATATCTTAGAGAATATGAGGGTGTCAATACATCTAGTTGAGCTTGTAAATTTGGACCCAAATCTACACATGGGTGTTAACAACAATGAAGGGGTCAAAATTGAAATCCCATTCTTGGATTTTGAGAATAAAAGGATTCAAGGAGATGGATACAAAACTCCAAGATCGCCTCTTACATTCTTCATTCAGAATGACCATATCGAAAAATACCCTTCCCATGGCAGTCATTCACCAATAATCAAAACCCCACACCACTGCAATTATTATTTTTAGCTCCTCAAACTTCCACATCCTCTTGCCTTTTGGGGTAAGTACACAAGCAATGTTGGAGAATTTAAAAATGTTGGACCTTTCTTCAATAGCATTTTGGTTAGGAGAGACATGGGCAATCCGCCCTTTTTGAATTACCCAACTTGGAGTGGGGGAGATAAAATCAGAGGAGGACGGATTTGCAGAAGATTTAACAACTTCCACAAATTTCTTCTTTAAACCAGACAGCTCCGAAGACGACACCCAATTCATAGATTCCCTATTATGTGGGGAGAAAAGGGAGAAAATATCCTTGTGACTAATTTAATCATCCAGATCTAAGGCCAAATCTGGGCCTCTAGTCAAGAGATCAATAAGATGATCACTGTTCGCATGATTCCCAGATCCACTACGGTCTCCCCGTTACTCTTACATCTCAGAACCTATAGAATGTAACTAGGGAAGTTGATAAGAGAAATGGGTAGGGGTTGGTCGAACATGAAGTCTCAAAATGGAGTTAAGAGGAGCGGGAGGAGGTGCCTTTTTTATAAGAGAGGAGAGGGGCACTTTTAGAATGTTCCAAAATATTAATTTATTATAAATACAATTTTGATTTAAAATGGTCCAAAACATACTTAATTATAAGATAATATGATTTGGGTTTGAATACCCATCATCCAATAATTTTTATACACGTTTGGATTTTTTATATCCTTGTCTTTTTGGTTTTTAACCCTTATTTTACTCTTTTTAATCCTACTGTGATATCAGGTAATTTACACCTTGTGGGTTACTGTAATAACCATATCATGTCAAACAACCCAATAAAAGTTATTTATGACATATTTGAAATTATATTAACCATTTGGAGCAATCATATTTTTTTATTAATTTAGTATCATTTAATAAACTATTTTATGTTTTATGTTATGAATTATGTCAATTTTGGACACTATTCATACATGAGTTTTTTTTAATCTATAAAAGCCTTATTCCTTTTAAAATAAGTCACTAAATCAAATATAATATTTCAATTTAATCTATAAAATTCATGGATGATAGCAAAATAACCAAATTATAGCTGTTTTAATATTTATAAATTTATTTATTTGAATCTTTCATTAATGAGGTAATCATTACATCATATTTATGTCAAAAATAAAACTATATATATAATCTCTAAAAATCATAAATAAAATACCATGATATAGGAAATATTTTTATCTTTATAATGAATATTTATAAACATAGATATTAGTTATAAAATCCTGTATTAAAAACGTGTTATTTAAAGATATATGTTTATGTTATAATTATCATTACTTTAAATTAATTCTTATAAAATGTCATTTTTTACTTCCAAGTGAATCCATGGGGTTAAAAAATCGAACCAAGGATGCCAATGGTCGAAAAAATCTCATCCAGTAGGATTAATACATGTTTTATGGAAGTTTAATATTATTATAATATATTTTGTATACCCTTATTTACCAGATTTACCCTTTAAGCATGGTAAATAAAATAATTACTAAAGATACTATTCATAATGTCTAAAAATAAAAGGTTACTATTTACACACTTTATAACTCAAGATTCCAAATATTAAATGAATTCTCCCAAATTAAAAACATAGAATTTTTAATAATTAATTAAAAATTAATTCCTGTTGTCAAACCCAAAAAACGGGTTTTTAAGAAGTAATAACTATCAAAATATTGACATATGTTTTTGTCCAATTTGAAAGTAAAATAAAATTCAATGACCAAAATTGGATTAAATGATAAAAATATAATCCAATTAAACTTTACAAAAAATTAAACTTACAATATAATTGTATACATATATTATATTAAAAAGCAGTTTTGAATTAAAATACAGTATTTTCACTATTCATAAAAATATTAATTTTATCAGAAAAATAACAAAATCTCATACAAAGTAAATTTCGATGTTCCTCTTCTAAAAAAAATTTATTTTTTCAAATTGAACATATAAAAGCAAAAAAACTAGATTTTAAATGGGAGCGCCATCAAAAGATGGTAAAACCGCATTTTTTGAAAAATACATCTTTTATCCAAAAAATGATTTTTTTCTCATATCATGTTATAGAGAATGAGTAAGATGAATGATAATGTTATATAAAATTTAAAATTTAGTTAATAATATTCAAAAAATCTAGTTATGTTATATTTTAATAATATATTGTTGTTGAGTGAAACTCGGTATTACGTACAACGCAAGCTATCCGGGTAGGTCGCTCTTGCGTGTAACAAAAGCCATGCCAGTGTTGCGTGTAGTGCAAGATTAATTTAGTGTTGTGTAAAACATAAATTTTTTTTTTTGCATTTATACATTCAAAAAAATCTATACTCAGTGTTTTATGAAAGGAATTCTATCAAAAGAACAAGAAATCGTGTTTAACATAACCCAAGAATAGTGATGTGTATACTGCAAGCTAATACAGAATTGTGTATAGTGAAGGATAATATTGGTGTAGTGTAAAAAATAAGACATAAATGAATTAAAAAGAATTTATGTCATAAAATCTTGGTGTGTTACATTTTACCCCCCCTTAAAATGTATTTCTCATTCAAAATTCATCGGTGTTATAAATGGTTTTCTACGTGAAAGTTTCTTTAATGGAAACCCAATCATAAAAAGGAATACTAAAACTTAATTTTAAAAAGGGAATGTTAGAATGAAAAAGGTTACCCAAATTTACACATCACTTGGTTTCCACATAGGGGAACATACGTGGGAAGTGAAAACATGGATAAGGAAGAGAAAAATAACCATCAAGTTCTGATGGATAGTGATAAAGAATAAGGTTTTGAGAAAGTTAACTACCTGAAAGCCTCAAATATGTGATCATTTAAGGGACCATATGATTCATCAGATAAGAAAGTACTTGGAAAACATTTTTTTGTTTTCAAGATAATTTTCATAAATATGAAGAACATGAGAAGAAATAATTACTTGATTTTAGTACAATATAATCATTGGTCGTGCCTTGAACAATTTCCACTTCATCTCTAATTTAAATAAATGAAGTTCAATTTTTCATTCGTGAAGTGTTAGAATAACATGAAATAAAATGACTTTTCCTTCTATCTGTTCAATAAAAAGGTTATCACATATAATCAAATATGCATAAGTCCACCCACAGTGTGATAATAATTTAATCAAAAAATAAAATAAAGTGGAAAGTAACTTATATTATCCATAAATGGAAAACATTATAATCCATAAAATAGAAAACTTTAGAAGGAGCTGAATAAATCGACATTACATTTATCTCTCATAACTTATTTGGCAGTTCTTAGTTGTCACATTCCAAACATGCGAGTACTGTAATCATGTATTCTATTTAACCCATGATAATAACATGAATTATTGTAGAAGCTCAGTGAAAACATGAAATCTATCAAAATTTATTCTTTCCACACACCAAAAATACAACAAAGTATATACACTCAAACCATGATATCACTCTTTCCTTTTACCAGTCATGAGCTCATTAATACTATCAATAATCTCATTGTCTCTTAATCCCTTCATTATGTTCATATAATGTGCTTTCAAAAAATATTTCAATCACTTTTCATGGTTACTAGTACCATATAATTATAGAAATCAATAATAAACCAATACTTAGATATTACAATATTTCATAATACTATAAATGAGATTCAACAACACTAATTTAGAATCCCATTACATAAACACTTAATCATTTCACCACTTCATTGTCATACTAGACATCATTAATATTGATTTCATGTGACTTCCCTATGTCTCTTGCGTTAATAGGTTTCTAATGTAAATCATAATTAACCCTTGGATTAGGGAATTGGTTAGCATAATGCCCGATTTCCTTGCACTTGTAACATTGAAGTGTTGGTGGTGTGTTCTCTGTAGTGTTTTCTCTATTCACATCATTAGCAAGATTTTCCCATTACTTCGACACTCAACTACTTGATTACCTTATTTTCCACAAATGAAACACTTTCTAGTCCCGTGAAGTCAATATCCACCATGATTCTTTCCACACTTTGAGTATGCGGAAATATGAATCCTCTTTTCACCAATGTTTTGAGATTTTCCCTTGATATACATCTTTCGTTTCTTATCAAAACCAAGAGATAGATATGTAACACCAACTACTAGTTCAACCTTGATATAAAAACACACAATATATTCATATCTAATGAAGTATCTTATAGATAATTCCCTTATAAGACTTGGTTTACAGCCACTGAAGAATCGATCAACTTTACTTTCAGGTTGGAGGGTAAAGCCAGAAGCTTACCTTGCAGGCCTTGTAAAATTCACCTCATATGTACCAAAAGATTCATCAGCCTTTTTATTAAGATCAAGGAACTCCTTTTCTACCTTTTTTTGAAGAATACAAGGAATGAAATTATTTAAAAATAAGTTCTTGAACTAATCCCATTCCATAGATTCAATTTCATCAGGGGGACTTGTATTCTTAATTAGAGTCAACCACTGGTCTGCTTCTTCTTCTAAACAGAAAACATCCAAAATGACTTTTTCATGTTCTGAATAGAAGACTATGGAAAATATATTCTTAATGGTACCAACCCATTGTTCAGAAAAAATTATATCAGAAGACCCACTAAAAGAAAGTGGACATTGCCTCCTGAAAGACTCAATAGAATGTTTTTCCCTCCTCTTCTCATTTGAGAGTCCAGAAATAAGATTTTTTATTCCATCTCCCATAATATTTGGTTGTTAATGGAGACAATTATTCCATTTTATAGATCTTTGATCATTAACACGGTTCCTTCTTGATTCATCCATTGTCAAAAACCCAAAAATAATAATGTGAGAGGCAAAAATCATACTAGAAAAACAACATAATCAAGGGGGATTACATTCAATATATAACAGATTAGGTTTAATCCTATGTTATTCATGATATTTACTATAATTATAGGACTATAACCTGTACTTATACTTAACCATAGGGATATCCCTATACATACCTTACAAATATCTCTTGAGATCTGACTAATGTTTTTCCATCCTAGTTTCCAAAGGATGACTAAACCTTTTCTTTGATAAAAACAGTAGAGACCCAGGCTTGATGTAAATGGAAATTAAATTTCTTTTGTAGAATACTTAATACATGGCACAAAAAAATTCCCAAAGATCGTATTATTTTAGTGTCTTTGGAAACTTAGATCATAACCTTCTAATCCTGGTAAAATATCTTCAACATCTCCCATAAAGAAACTCCCCTTTTTGTTCCTACCTAAAAACATTCCTTATATCCTGGGGAAAAGAAAACATATAAAGGGTGAGATCAAATTCTCTTTAAGGGTAAACATTGAGAACATAAAAAAAACCATAAACATTTGAATGTAAAAACATGAACATAAAGTTTAAACATTAAAATCTTGAGAAATGACATAAATCTTGGCATTACATAAGGCATAGATCATAAAGGAACATTAACTATGATATAATATAATTGGAATAAAACATGTAATAGTGGAAAAATAATAAACACATAATATGATTTCCATTGTATCCAAGGCACTGCTGCCAATACCATTATATCGGAAAAATTCCATTACTGAACTGAGATTACTTTCCATTCTAGCCATGTATTACTGATCCAGATTTACCTGTCATTACCTTCTTGTCTATATCATGAGATATAAATATTAACACAATAAATTTTAAGGAGATATAGGTCCCACCCATCTCATAATGAAACCATTATTACATGTTCCACAAAAACATAGAAACATTCACCATTCCATAACCCATAAAATCAATCGGGTTTCTTAAACATCATTCCATCTTAATTGATATAATGAAATGGATTTCATAAATAACATTCCATCATAAACAAAATATAATCATATTAATACAATTTATATAAACATAATCCTACATAATCATAGATGGAAAATAATTTTTACAAAACACTTGAGCTTCATTCATGAGGAATATATCCTTTCTTCTTCAAAAACGTTTTCTTTTCGCAAACTGTCGTGTAATTTTAAAAGAAAAGAATTGATTTCAAAATACAATTATAAACATGTAGATAAAAGATTAATGGAAATAAGGAATTATGAATATGAAAAAACCCGTTCATGGTGTATAAGATTAAAAAACATTATCCTCATACTTTTTCCAGAAAAGTCAAAAAGTACCTCGTATGGTAAACAGAAGAATGATTCCATCCAAACCATGTAGTAAAAGTAAAAATGCATAAAAATGAATTCAAAAATACATAGAAGAATAGTACATTTATTATGAGAATTTTTTAGTGAACATGGACATGGATGATAAATACATACCCAATAGATACTTACGAATAAACAATCATAGATAAAACGATATTGGAAAAGTTATCCCTTACCTTAGGTCCAATTTCTTCCGTACATGTTCAAAACTCAAATATAGTGGGTTTAAACATATTATTAACTTGTATAAGAACCATAATAATATTTATTATATCATATATGATTCACTTATGACTCCATATTACCCGTTCATTTTTCAATTCCATGATAAATAAATGTTTTGGGTAATAATCACTTTATTTATCATACGTGTTTGGACATGTTATTATTGATATTATTAAATAGATAATGATTTAATTACATCAAAAATGTAATGTATTATTTATATATCACATATATTCAGTATATAAATATATATAATAGTTCAATAAATGTAATGTAATACACCTTTCAGGGAGACGGTAGGCCGTACGTATGCATGAACACTGTTTTCTTTTCCTTATTAAGTTAAATGGAAGTAAGTAAATTCCATATATATATAAAAATAAATAAAGTAGAATTATTATGTCAAATATTACATTATTATTTATCATATATACTTTATAATCATTTTTTAATGGTTAATATGGAGAATGAATCTCATCATGTCATGAAGATGGTAAGCCATATGTATGAAGGAGCGATGATATTATTCCCATAGATGTTGAATGGTATTGAAGTGGATGGTGTATAATATTTTATAATTTGTATCATGTTATAATAATAAGATATAGTAATTATTTCCACCATTATACGCATCTATGTAAGGTGGTGGTGAAAAACAGATTACACCATGATGTGGAGACGGTAATCTGTACGTATGCACGCGAGGTGATTTTGTTTTTTGTTCGATGGATAGAAGGTGAAATAGAGTTTTTTAATATTTATAATAACATATCAGTATATTAGGGATAATTAGGTTGTTACATTATAATGAAACATCTAAATAATAGTAAATAGAATATGAATAAAATTTGAATGAATCGTTAGAAGATATTATCTCCTCCTCGACCTGCCTCTTTTAAATTTATTATTGGGGAACTAGAGTGGGTATTTTAATAGACTATAACCTCTAGAATATAACTGGAGAAGTTGATAAGAGAAATGGTCATGATTTGGCTGATATTGAAGGCTCAAAATGGAGTGAAGTGGAGATGAAGGGGTGACCCTTTATAAGAGATAAGAGGGGCACTTTAGGAAAGTTCCAAAATATTAATTTATTATAAATTCAATTTTGCTTTAAAAAGGTCTAAAACGTATTTAATTATATGATAAGATAATTTGGGTTAAAATACCCATCATACAATATTTTTTAGATAAAATTGGAATATTTTTTTATCCTTATTTTTTTAGTTCAACCCTTATTTCACCCTTTTTAATCTTACTCTGATATCATGTTATGTACACCTTGTTGGTTATTGTAATTAACTTATAATGTCAAAACACCCAAAAAAAAGTTATTTATGAAAAATATGGACTTATTTTAACAATTTGGACCAATATTATATTTTTAGTAATTTAATATCATGTAATAAAATATTTTATGTTTTAAGTTATGAATTGTGTCAATTTTGGACACTATTAAAATATGAATTTTTTTAAAATTTCATAATTGCCTTTTTTTACTTCAAAAATAAGGCATTAAATAAGATCTATTACGTCAATTTAATCCGTAAAATTAGTGGATGACCTAAAAATAACCAAATTATATATTTTTTAATATTTATAAATTTATTTATTTGAATCTTTAATTGATGAGGTAATCACTACATCATATTTGTGTCCCAAATAAAAATATTTATATAATCTATAAAAATTATAAATAACATACCCTGATGTAGGAAATAATTTTATATTTTAAATTACTATTTATAAGAATGGATATTAGATATATAACCCGATATTAACATCATATTAGTAAAATATATATGTTTTGGTTATAATTATCTTTGCTTTAAATTAATTCATATAAAATGTCATTTTCACATCCAAGTGAATCCGTGGGGGCTAGAAATCGATCCAAGGATTCTGATGGTTGGAAATATCTCATCCAATAGGATTATTATTTGTGTTAGGGTATTTTAATATTATTATAATATATTTTCTTTACACTTATTTACCAGATTTACGCTTTCACCATGGAAAATAAAATAATTACCGAAGTTACTATTCATATTGTTTAAAAATAAAAGATAGCTATTTACACAATTTGGACCTCATTATTACAAATATGGAATCCATTTTTAAAAATTAAAAACAAATAAGTTTCATTAATTAATTTAAAATTAATTCCCATTGTCAAAACCAAACCGTGGGTATTTAAGAAGTAATAACTATCAAAAGATTGACATATGATTATGTCCAATTTGAAAGTGAAGTTACTTCCAATTACTAAATTTGGATTAATGGAAAAAAATATAATCCAATTATACATTAAAACCAATAAAAAGTACAATATAAATACATAAATATATTATATTAAAATGTATTTTTGAATTAAAATAATGTATTGTTCACTATTCATTAAAATATGAATTTTATCAGAAAAATACCAACATTTCATCCAATGTAAATTTTTATTTTCCTATTATAAAGATTAAATTTATTTTTTCAAATATAACATATAAAAGTTACAAAAAATAGATTTAAAATGGGTGTCCCATCAAAAGGAAGTAAAAATGTATTTTTTTTTTGAAAAATACTTCTTTTATCTGATAAATGTTTTTGTTATCATATAATGTTCTAGAGAATGTGTAAGATGAAATATAGAGTTATATAAAAGTAAAAATTATTTAATACTATTCATAATTTCTAGTTATGTAATATTTTGATAATATATCGTTGTTTAGTGAAACTCAGTATTACATACAAAGCAAGCTATTGAGGAGGGTTACCCTTGCGTTTAACACAAACCATGTCAGTATTGCATATAGTAAAAGATTCTTTTGGTGTTTTGTATAACATAATCAATAATTAGTTCATTTATATATTAAAAAAATATATACTCAGTGTTGTGTGAAATTAATTCAATCACAAGAACATGAAATTGTTATCAACACAAGCCAAGAATAGTGTTGTGTATACTACTAGCTAATATGATGTTTTGTATAGCAGAAGGTAATCTTTGTGTAGAATAAAACACAAGACATCAAATAAATTAAAAAGAATCTATCTCATAAAATATTAGGGTATTATAATTTTCATCTAAAATAATAGCCTCATACTAAGGACTGTACACAACTCATGAATCCCCACACTAAGTACTATACATCATGAGATTCAATTCGCTACAAAATATATAGGTCCCTTCATTTAAATTGTACTAAGATATCAATTATATATTATGACTGATAATGTCCCCATTCATATAGGCATGTGGATGGTTGTTCTGAGTAATGATGTGATTTACCAAACCATAAAATATTTATTTTAAAATTACTATAAACTTGATTCATAATCATAATTAATATTTTACATGATTTTATTTTCACATAATTGTCTGAGTTATTAATCATATTTTCTGATAAATAAAACACCTTTTCTACATCTCTGCCTCATCCTTTATCATGAAATATTAATATAATAAACCTTAAAAAAATTACTACGAATTACCTCTTGAAGTACATATTTCACAATGATAATGAACCATATTAATTTCCCTAATTAAACTTATAAAATCAGTGAAATTGCATTAGAAAATTCCCCAATCAACCCAATGATGTTGGAAAAAGGATATAAAATTATGAAATCAACATTATGAAATCATTTTAACACAATGATTGATCCAGTGATCCACATGATTAAATATAGTGTGTTCTATATGATTCATACACCGTAAAAATTCATAAACCTATACAACCTTAAAATCAACCACTATACACCATAATTTCACCATCATAACACCAAAATATACATTATATGACTTCATCCAACCATTTTGAGATGTTTTAAACATTTATTCACCAATTTTGTTAACAAAGACAAATTATGAACAATCATAAGGAGATTGTTTCAAAAAATATCCCCCTTTGTAGTTTATCAATACTCTAAAATAGATTAACCACCTCTTTATTCAAAAAACAATAGAAATAAAATATATGACCAAAAACCCAAATTGAGCCTCTTTCATCCAAATATTGAATCAATTCAAAAACATAAACTATATTCTCTAATAGTTCAATATTTTGTAGTAGAAACTATATTTAAATGTATTTCTAATTCTTTGGTGTTTATTCATATAAAATAGTCTAATTTTATTTCATATACATATTTTTCTTGATTTTAGTGTATGATTGGGGACTAATTGTTTCCATTCATAAGCATAAGAATGAGGATCTAATTTCATGAGTGAAGATTATTCCAAAAGATATAAAATAATTTATTTCATTTATAATTATCCTCTATATTAAAAATTTATTCAAATAGATTCCATGCATTTTTCTTTTTTTAGTTATTAACATTCTAGTGATTCAATTTGAAATTTGTTCATGAAAATATAATTTTATATGTTAATTTTTTTTGAATTTTTTCCAATTATATGCTAATATTTTTTTTATAAAAATTAAAACAATAGAAATATAGATGGTCTAGAATTATACCCCAGATAATGGTGAGATCTTGGAATATAGAGATCTTTTCCATAAAGAAAAAATCGATTCTTTAAAATTATTTTAACATTATCGATAGTGATGATGAAGGGGCTATCATTGAAGCTACTGAGTGATGACATGAGAAAAATGATATTATTCACAATAAGAAAATGTGAGTTTCAAAATCATTATTTTTACCTTTATGTAGAAAAAATGATATTTCGCATTTTGAATACAATAACAAATTTATCTAAACAAATATTTTTTCCTAGGATAGTTAAATCATATGTAATGAAATACATTAAACTATCGACTGTGTGTTGTTTATTTGGTGTAATTTTAGTTCTAAAAAAATTCTTTTAAATTTAATGTTCAATAACTTATTTTAAAGTTATAGTTACTCTTTATTTTAGGATTGTATTCAGTAGTATCTAATCACATTGATAGTATCTCAATATAAAACATAGTTCTTTCATAGTAGTTTAGTGCTAGACCTAAAATTTTAAAATAGTTTATGTGGTTTATGTTATGGTTTTATGATATACTAGGAGTGAAATATTATGTCAAAAATCTTTATTTCTAATGAATAAGTTATTTTATTTTGGAATGGAACTACGAAGTGAAATACTTCTATACAATTTTCAATAATATTTGTTTGATTTAACTTCTTTCCACTGTATATTAATTATTCATATTTTTCAAATCTAGATCCTCATTAAATATTTAACAATTATCCTTTTTTTAAAAGGTTCAATCAATAATATCCTAACCATATAAATAACATATCAAAATTAATTTTTTTAATCTTAACCCATATTATACAAAGTGAAGTTATTATTATTTATTAATTCCCTATATTTTTAACATCTATCATTGCTATATTCAGTTTTCAACAATATAAATACAATATATTCATATAAAACACAAAATATAATAAAATACCATTTTGGAATAAAATTCAGTATAGAATATCTAAAAAAGGCTATCCATTAAATGTACACCATGAAATATTTCATTATAATGTAATCAAGACCAATAAAATAACTAAATAAATTGTTAAATTTTGGTTTAATTTTAAACATAGTTACAAATATGAATAAATAATTTATCTATTAAAAAATACACATGTTATTATGTCTTTACAATTGTGATAAGATTCCATATCCCAGATTCAATTCATATGAAAAATTCCATTATACTGTTACCCCTGAAAATGCATAAGGGGATACTAGATTAAATTGAAAATGATTTATATAAAATATGTGTATCAATAATAGTTCATGAAAATTAAAATTAATTATATTAAATATGTGTATAACCTTTATGTGTATAAGCATTTTATGTTTTAAATAACTAAATGTGTTATCATTTATTTTCATTTAGTTTATAAAGATTTTTCTGATCCTTAAACTGATTTAGGTGCATATATTAATGACAATGTCGATTCTCCTGATGACAATGGTTTTTTTCTAAGAGGAGGTAATAATGATGATAGTGTTTCTATAGGACATGATGAGGGTCATTCTGGTTTGGTATTGTGGTATATTTTATATTTAAATTATATTGCTAGTTTATAAATTGGATTTTATAAAATAGTTTTCTTCATTATGATTATACTCAAATTGAAATTTAATATTTTTTATCTTGGATATAGTTTTAATTATTGTGATATATATATTTCATTATATTTTAAATCTATTTATATTCTATTATTTTTATTATTCATTCATAAGATAAATGGATAATGTTCTATTTTTGTGTTGATGGATAGGTAGAGATTTATGGTGACATCTTGGGAGTGAAAACCAAATACAGAAACCCAAAAAATAGTCAGTATTGAAAGACACCTGAGTCCCAATCAATAATAAAACATTGAAAAATAAATAATATTAAATGGGATAAAAATATACCTTATAGTTCATGGGATATTAGATAAGAGTTCTACACCTAACTTAAGCCATGAAATTCTTAGGATCTAGCGATAATCCTCAAGAAAAATAGTCAGCAAAACCTTACGAGATGTCCCATAAAAAACACTAAACACTAGTGTTAACCTCTACCCAAAATGAAATTTTCATTATTGGATAAACTAGTTCCATCATCCACAGAAATTCAATACTTAAAAAATACAACTAAAAAAGAAACATTAGGGCATAATACTAGATCTCCATCACTAATCAATAATTATGAAACCATCTTACTGTTAACCTCTACTATAGGTCATTAAAATTGAAACAAAATGATTCTTCCACTATGGGAAACACCTTCAAAAAAAGGATGAAATAAATGCCAATATTCTAAAAAAATCTACTCTAAGGATACCATAACACTACACTTGGTCAAAACACCTAGGATAAAAAGCAACTCACTGGTGAAAAAAAAATTCTTTGAAAAATATTACACATTTAATATATTATCTAAAATGCATGAAATGTCTCAATAAATCACTACTAAGAAACCTCATAGTCACAAGACCAAATACTCTCTTGTATGACACAAAAATAACACCACCACTAAGTTTAATTGGTCGTATTCAATCCATTCAAGACTATAAAATAAAAAACACAAGTCTTTATAGAATAATTAGACCATTTGGATCTAGTGTTCAAATTCTATCATTCATGGGTTTAGAATGAACCCACGGGAATTCTAGATATATTTAGAAGTTATTAGGAACATGTGAAACCTAATAAAATAAACATCTCATAAGAATAAAAGAGATTCTAGTGAGAATGTAGATGATAGAAAAGTCCCTAAATTGTGAGGTAATGCTATTTCTCTATGTTTTAAAATTCATGAAAATAACATTTATTATAGGATTAGTCTTAAATTATGTAATTTATATAATTATGAAATTATTATAGAGAAACATTTGATGAATAAATGAATAATTTATTTAAAAAAAATGAATACATTGACAATGAAATTGTACTATGAGTTTTACGGTGGCATTTTAGAGCTTTGGATGTAGTCCATTTTTTGTATATATTTTGAATTCAAGTTGTTTTGGGATTTTAGGCCAACATTTTGTGGTGTTTCCAATGAAACCACAGAGTGCTACTTGAAGTGTTAGATTTAAGTATAGATGTTTGGGTTATTAATTTTATTCTTTGTAGGGATTTATGTGTTTTAATTATATTTATAAATTGTGTTCTTGTTAAGGATTTAAGTGTTTGAATCATATTTATAAATTTTATTATTGGTATGGATATAAGTGACTAGATTCTTGAGATATATTCTTATTTGAGTTCTAGTAGGGTAGTCCATTTTGATTTATATTTGAGTGTTTTTCAGGGTAGTAATTTAATTATAGTAGGGTATATTTTTTTGTCTCATGGGGATGAGTCCATGGTTAATTTTTTTTTGATTTATACTGGGAAAAAATAAAAAAATATCCGTCATTTTGAACTATGGATATAGTGGTGTTTCCAAAATTTTAAATTATTGATATTTCCTTATTTTCAGGATTTCAAATTGGTGCAATAGAGTTCCTTTTTATTAGTAATTTACATAGTTTCCAACCAAGGTTACAGCTGCATTTCCATGAGGGAGACCATGGTAATATATGTGGCCCTATTTCTATGCCAATATGATCCACGACCATCAAAACTGTTGATATATCCTATAACCATGGTTTTAGGGTCTACATCTATGGTTATAAATTGTGTATATAGTTAAATTTTCTAGTAGTGAGTGATGAAAAGAAAATACATGATATGGGATACACTAAACAAGAGGATATTGATCAAGATCAACACCACTTAGATCTATAAAAAAATGGTTTACAATATGAATAACTACTTCTAGATATCATTCACAACCAAGGAATTCAACTTAGGGTCGAATGGGGTAGTTAGAAATCCTAAACGGGTTCATGAATTTGAAAAAAAAAATTTCAAAAATAAAAAATCCATCTCACATTAATAGCTATATGGGGGAACATGGTTATGGGAAATCATGCATCAAATATAAATCCCTATAGTTTAGGACACACAGTTTACCCATGGAGGGTGAATAGTTTTGAAAACAATGTGCTAACCATAAGTTTTTCACTATCCCTGGGTGAACGGTTTGCACTGGGGGGTACAGTTTGGTTAAACGATGAACCATCAATTCATTTCCCAAAAGACATAAGAAACTCTAAAATATCATAGAACAAACCAAAAACAAGACCATATTCAATTTAGATCAAAATAGTTATCAAATAATACCTTAAAAAGTCACGAGATGTCACAACCTCCTCAACATTAAAACTCTTTATCCATTGAAATCATGTCAAGAAGTTTTCATATCAATGATATGAGGCCACTAGTATATAATCAGTGACTGACACTCCCAAGTGTCAAGAAATAAAAACCATGCTTCCATAGAATTTTTACCAAACATATATTCCTCCCACAAAGTGAATTTATCTCAAAATGAAAAATACTAATTAGATGCTCAGTCATCGATAAATCAGGTTTAACATCATGATCCTCCCCACTCAATACATGAGATGGGTCAGAAATATTCTTCTGAAGTAGAGATACATAGAACACAATATGTATCAAAGTAAACTACAATTGATGTTCTAAATGGTAAGAAACATTTCCCTCATTCCCAATGACATCAAATTTTTCCACAAAAGAATGACCAAGTTTCCCTTTATTCCTAATCCAATAATGACCCAAATGGGGTGAAAATCTCAAGAACACATAGTCAACAACTAATAACTCCAGAATTCACCTATGATGGTTATAAAAAAAATTGAATCAACTCTATTCCATCAATATTATCGGACAAATAAACTGAACATTTTTTTTCATCCCTTGGACCAAGCTTGGTCTAACTAATGAACTTCCACTAATCTCTAAGAAATAAAACCTAGATTTTCAAGGAAAGCCATACAAGGCCTCAAAAGGTTCCATCAAATTTTTGGACTGATATCTTTTGTAATAATCAAACACAACTATCCTAAATGGATGTAACTGTATTCACCAATATAAAATATATAATAATGAAGCATTTCCTCAAGAATCATTATATATCTATCTATCTATCAATCCATTTGTGGATGGTATGTTTTACTCAAAAAAACCAATGATCCTAATGCCTCATGAAGGCATCACTATGAATGAGAGGTAAAATAGGGATATATATTGGATTCTATATCATATGAAAATAAATCCAAATGAAAAATATATTTCACCTAGATATTTCACAACTCCTCATCCTTTGTTCAATCCCAAATAGGTAATAAGTGAGATGATTTTATTAGCTAATCGAACAAAACACATATAAAATTATTTACTTGAGTGGAAAATGTAAACCCCACTAAAAAGTCCATAAATATCTCATACCACTTCTAAGTTGGCACTGTAAGTGGATAATGTAAACTTTAATATATCTATTGCTTGCTCTTGGACCGCTGACATGTATAACAATGTGAAACGAAGTCAGTAATGTCCTATCTCAATCCTAGACATCAAAATAATCACTTAATGTCATAAAGAATATTAAAGGTTTTAGTTTTCACTTCCTAGAGGGAATTTTGGAAATAATCCATTACAACTTTTCTCACATAAAAAGGAAAAACACACAGATTAAGAAAACATAGCATTCCCTCTGAAGAGAACAACCATTCACCAATGTTGTCCCCACCATAAAAAAAGTCCCAAATTTCACTGAAATTTTCATTATGTTTATGCTCCTAAATAATAATTTTCATAAGTTTAGAGGTAAATTGATAACCTTCCAGAAAAACCTCACCCTCTTCCTCTCAGACTCGTAAATGAAACTATACAAAAAATATCCATCCAGTTCCATTCTTCTGATGATTGTTTCATGGTATGTGATGAATGTTTCCTAATCATATTATCTACAATAAAATTCCACCTTTATGAGGTGAAGGAAATGTTGAAAACAAAATGCTACAGTTACTCCATCCAATGCCTCTACCAAAGGCTCCAGTTATTTTGAGATAAGATATAACATATTCTCTTGTGGTTATAAATAATGATAAAGCTTTCTCCAATCAGGTAATGCTACCATGTCTTAAGTGAAAACATCATGATAGTACGTTTAGGGTCATGGTTCAAATAATTCATCTTTGGCGGCCTATGTATTCTTGAACTATAGGCTTCCATTGGTCACCCATCATAAAAACATAGCCAAAACCCGAACCTGTTGCAACAAAAAGACCACATATCCCTTATTGGATATAAGAAGTGTCAAGACCAGTTAAGAAGTACAAAGATGTTTCTTCTCAAAAAAATAATTATAAAATTTTTCACTCTAGGATAAAAATACCCCTTTATAATTGATATATGTTATGAGATAAGAAATCTTTTAGGAAATACTTAACAAATTAGCGACAATACCCTATTATACCAAATAATCCATGTATCTCAAAAAATTTATGTAATTGTTCCCACATCAAAAAAACCTTAAACTTATGAGGATAAACTAAAATACCATGTTACGAGACCACGTCTCCAAAGAACATCACTTCTATAATCCATAAATAACATTTTGACAGCTTGGCATAGTGTTGTTGGTTTATCAACATTTCCAGAATGACTTTATGATCACGTGCATGATCCTCCTTAGACTGAGAGTAAACCAAAATTCCATCCACAAATACTTCCAAAAATGTATCAAAGTACTCATGGAAAATTATGTTAATCAACACAATAAAGATTTCAAAATATTTTTAGACCAAATAGATTAACAAGATATTAAAAATGGTCATACCTACTCTGTAAGGAGGTCTTATGAATTATAGATTCATTTATGCTCAATTGGTGGTAACCAGATCAAAGATCGATCTCTGAGAACAAATTTTACCCCTTAAGATAGTCAAATAAATGATCAGTCTATTGTGATTGATACTTTTTCATTATAGTAACCTGAATGAGATTTCTATAATCAATATATAAGTGAAGTGTTCAATAATCTTTCTAAGAAAGGAGAACAGACCCCACACAAGGTGACACACTTAGGGGTATAAATACTTTCTGTAACCGATCATCCAATAAAGTGTTTACCTCTTTTAGTTTAGATGGTTTCATACCATAATAAGGAATAAATGCCGATTGAGTACCAGAAACTAAATCAATATATAAAATTACCTCTCTTTCTAGTGTAAAACTAGATATATCATAGAGAATCACATTGTGAAACTTAAAAAAAACATGAGGGGGGTCATAACTCAATGACTATAATTCTTGATAAAAAAATTATATTAATTCCCCTAAATCTATATAAGATGTTCTGTCTATATTCGAATTCACGTCAAATTCTCCCCGAATGACAAAACACACCCCATCGGGTGAAATAAAGGAGACCCATAGAAGATACCTGTCAATTGAAGAATTATTAGAAATGATCCAGTCCATCCTAAAAATTTTGTCAAGTGGTTTTTTGTTAAGAACCCTAAAACCCTATGAATGTTTAATATTTGATAAAGAGAAAATACATGTAGGATAATGGGACCCTTCTATATCTTCATTTTTAGGGGTGTAGTAATATCCATTATATTAGAAAAAATCACCATAATAATATTTTGAATTTTCAAAATATGATTCAATATTAATGAGTGAAATTCACTAGTATCAAAAAAAGTTTCCATAATAGATGAATATTTATTGATTGTACCTCTGATATTCATTGGACTTTTATTATCTTCTTTCGAAGACTCCTCCACTATGTGAATAATCTTCATTCTAGATGTTTGTGGCTGGAACCCCTTTTTTAATGAAGAATCTAATATCTCTACAGTAATTTTATGTGATAATGATCCCATGAAAATAAACTGACAAAAAAAATAAATTCTAGTATTTCTGTCGGTGTCCTGAGTGACTTCAAGAATTGAAGATATTTTGTGCCACAACCCAAACACATCTCAAATTACAATCCTTTAAATGCTGGAAGAAAGTAGAAGTGCCTCTTCTACACACTATAAGGGGTCTAGAGGATTATTACTATTAAGAACCATTATGAGTCTCAACATGTCTCCTCTTTCCTTTAACAAACTTATAAATCTAAAACTATGAGAAAAAAACTACTGTCGAAATTGACATACCAGCCAGGTCAAGCTCAACCATCAATTCTCTATCTAGTATGTCATCATACGAAGTGAGATATAGTAAAAAAATGTAATAAGGAATATCAAGTATAATACTGATCTCTAACCTCTGAGCCTTCATATTCTAATTTGATAAAATCACAGGTTAAAATCAAAAAATCTCGAAAAGGTGATTCACATACTCTATCAATGACCTATCAGCCTACTACAGGTTTAGAAGCTCGGTTGGTTTATCTAGAACCATGTATTCTAGAGAGAAATAATCCGTGAAAATAACTATAAATTCCTTCCACTCAAACCCCCATGTTTTTTCTCTATTACAATCATATCCCACCATCTCCTACTAGGCCCTTCCAACTAAATTGAATCACATTTCACCTTAATAGCTTCAAACATTTCTAGAATATAAATAAGTATCTCAATGTTGTTAAAACAATCCTAACCCTATTGAGGATCATTAGAGCTTTGGAATGTATGTGGATTCTAGTGAAGAAACATTTGATAATGATTATAGGATTCATCCCTTTGTGGTTCCACTATTGGATCCTAAATCGGAATAGTTCTAGGCACCTATCCGAGAACATAGACAACACAAAAAATAATCCCAAAATTATTCCAGTCCATGGGAGGATATGATCACGGGGGTTCCCCAAAATATTATTTAGAGAGCCTATGAAATTTTTTTCTTGAATTCAAGATTCTACAAAAAACTGAAAAAAATTGTTAATACATTAAAATATTACTCAGATAAACAACTCAAACACGATAAACAAGAATATCAATCCCATAAGATAAAAAATTACTTAAATACTCTTTTCCCAAACACAAATGGTGAATAAAGGATCATATTTATTAGATCTATCTAGGAACTCACTCGAAACAACCTATTAAGTCACATAAAGCTATCATAAACTTAATACTAACAGTAAGGAATGATTCTTAACCTAGACTTTTGATACCACTTTATCAAGAACAAGATCTGATACCTTGGTACCCTGATACCTGATTCAAAACTGACATGACCCTAATGAAATTACTTAAAAAAATTGGTTAGTGATTAAAATCTAGAATCATATAACAAAAAATAAAGAATTATTTTCTAAAAAACACTAGAAGAAAGAATATTACAACTTAGTATTCTTAGTGATCCAATTATTGAAAGTAACATAAAGAATAGCTGTATCAAAACCCAAAGTCGTACATCATCAAAGCACTCAGTATCTAAAAATATGAAAACTAAATCATCCTAAGAAAAAGTGGATATGATATACACCGGTCACCTCCATCAAAACTCTATTATCTAAATAATCAATAATAACTACCATCTACAAGTGGTGCTTTCCATTTTTTCAGACCTAGCATAAGAAATTCCATAAACACCAAAAGTAAAATGTAGTGTGTGAGATATAAAACCTCATAGGGTCTCACGAAGTGTTCCATAATAAATAACATAAAAATTTAGAATTTATTATACAAATTTATATAAAATAAGGAATGAAATTTCATTTCAATGTTTTAAACCAAAATACGTTTTCATTTAAAAAGATGGAAGAAATATAAAAAAAACTTTCAAAAGGATTAATGAACATTTAATTTAAAAATAATTATATAAAATTATTTAGATTGAGTAAAAAAACTAAATAATCAATGATGTCTATATCAAATAAAACCACTCATAGTAAATAAAAATTTACAAAAGCCTCATCTAATTCAGTTTATCAGGTAATAGGATTCTAACATGTCTCATAATGATCACATCTCTAATCAGTTTTACACTCACTAATATACCCAAATAGGGGAACCCATCATGGGTAGTCTATACCCTAATAGGGGAACCCATCATGGTAAGTCATTTCATCGTTTAATTAGTTACGTTCTCCATAATTAACCCATTTCTTGGGAGTTAAGTTCCAAGTGTGCTTGTCCTAGTAACCAATAACTACTCCTAATAACATGGGATTCAAAAATTCAATCAATCCAATTGGAAATCATTAATTTTAGAACATTTGAAAATAAAATTTCATAATTTTAGTTTTCAATATTCATTTTCCATTTCAAAACCAAATAATAGGTTTTTAGTATTTCATTCCATTTCAAATCACTTTTCAATTTAATTCATTTTATCAAGATCCACACAAATAATGTCATCAAAATTATTTCCATATCCATCCATAATTTTTCATAAATCCACCCCACAATATAAATTTCATTTTTAACTTGGGTTTTCTCTTTAGAGATACTAATTAAAAATAAAATATAAAATCATCTCAAATCCATGTATTTAGTAAATTAAATAATCATTTCAATTAAATCAATCAATTCAAGGTTTCCATATTAGGGAAAATAATTATGTAACCCCCTACATTTATATCAAAGATCGAGAAATAGACTCGCATAATGAGACATTCCAATGAAGAAATATGGTTTGAAAGATCTAATAACACAACTTTGTATCAAGATCCAATAAAATTGAGTTTATATCCATCAATTACATGATGATCCATAAAAATATAAGGAGGAGAGAAATAAATACTAAAAGAAGCTACCTAAGAGGGAATAAATATACCCATAGAACATTGATCTAGATCAATGTTTCTTCGATCTACCAGAAAAAATGTTTAGAGGAGAAAAACATAATATTAGAGAGACTTCAAAACCAATGAAATCATTTTATGGTCGATTGGTGTTGTTAGGAATCCTAAATGGTGGGTTCTGGAAATTTAAATCAATTTCAAAAACATAAATATCTTACATTCATGGTTTGTTGGTGGGGGGAACATGTTTAGTAGAAACCGTGCTCCAGTTGTGTGCCCCTACTATTTGGGTATAACGGTTTCCCCAGACTATACATGTGGTTTGGGAAACATTTCACTAACCTTGAATTCCCCACTATCCATGAGGTGTATGGTTTATACAAGGATGGCATTTGGTTTATTCAAACTATGTGCCACCCATTCATAACCCAAAACATTTCCAAAAAATATAAAATCTCTCAAAATGACCCAAAAAATGACCTGACTTAAAAGAGATAACAACTAGGGTTAAGTAATACTAGAAAAACATAATTAGAGGTTAAAAAATATCACATTCATTATTAGTTTTAATATTTTTAAAATTATTTATTATATTTTTCTATAAATTATGAAAATATTGTGTTAGAGTTTCATAGTCATTTAAGCTAAGTATTCTGTAAATAAAAAAATAAATGAATTATCAGGATAAATTACTTTTTTAATCTTTTAAATAAAAATTTAAAACCAAATATAACCAATTTTTATCATTATGATAAAATTTTATAGATATTAAAGTCAGTAGAGTTACATTTTGTTTTTATTCTTTTTATAATTTAAAATTATGGTCATAATAAAAGAAATATAGAACCATATGGCCATATATACGATGATAGGGTGGAAATTTCTAAAACAACATCATCAAATTGGATAAATTAATGTGTTTGAGATTTTTTAGATACTTAAACAATAGTTTTAACCCTATTTTACCAATTTTACCAATACCGAGCCAAAAAATTACAATGGTTTTTATTAATATTAAGCAAAAATAAAATTGGACAACTTACCAAATTTTATCATCTATATTTCAAATATTAAATCCATTATTCAAAATACAATTTCTATATGTTTCATAATTTCATTTCAAAGTTATTTTTCAAAATGTGATGAAAACCATTTTTATAAAAAAAATAAATTTTAACATTGAAATTGGATACATAATCATATTTCACGTCTAGAAAAAACATCATATAAATGTGAAAATATTTTATTTAATATATAATATTTATATTTTCTTAAAATCATTCACAAACAGTGATTAACTTAATTTATTGAATTAAAAACACATTATGTGCATAAATTTTATTTAGAAAAACATCCCTTTTACATTCAAATGATTATTATAATTACATAAAATCTATTGATAAATAATGAAATAATTTTATACATTCATTAAATGTACATATTTTCATAATTTACTTAGTCATATTCATACCCTCTAATTTAATGGGTTGGTGAATTTTTTTTAGATAATAATATTTTATAGTATATAAAATCTCATTTAATGTTAGTGTTACGTACAATATAAGATACAAAAGAAATAAAATTTATTTTACGAAAATTATATCATAAGTTATTGGGGTGTTACATTCTAACCCCATAAGAATTAATTTATCCCTTTAAATTCTATCACTCTGAGTCATCAAAAGTGGATATCTTTCTTCCATCACATTTTTGAGTTCCCAAGTAGCTTATCCAAAATTTTAGATTCCTCCAAATAATTTTTAGAAGGTGAGTATTGTTATTCCATAGTAATTTATCTCTTTGATCAAAAATATTTGTAGGTTTTTATTTCTATAGAGTCCAACCTCCAATAGTATGACCACAAGTTTTAGTACATGTGATAGACCAAGTATGTACCTTATTCTGATATATACACAAAATAGATCATGAACCTGACTAAGGTTCGATGGGTGCACCAAATGGTAAGAAACTATCCCTACCCGATTAAGTATATCAAAAGGGTTAATATACCTAGGTTTCAGATTTATATTATTTTAAAATCACATAACCTTATTCCATGGATAAATTCAAAATAATACCTTCTCAACAACTTTTAAATCCATATTTCACTAATGATTGTCTGTATAATGTTTTTTTCGACTCTAAGATACCTATATATGATTCTGAATGGATCTTAATTTCTATTAAATTCTATCACCTACAGTAGGAGACAATATCATTATTTCTCTAACTTCATCCATGAACATTGGAGTTGGACAAATCTTTCCATACGGGGATTTATAAGGATCTATCTATATGCATGAGTGAATGATATTGTTTTAGTAAAACATTAATTAAGGAACATTTTGATCCCAACCACATTTGAAAAAAACAAATAATAGTTTATAATATCATCTAGGTGTTGAGAGGTTCTCTTAGGTTGACCATCAATTCAAGGATGATAAACAATACTAAAACAGAAATCCATATCTCGAACCTACAGATGAATTTTCTAGAAAATTGAGGTAAAACAAAATCCAAATTAGGTACAATAGAATGTGGTGCCACATGTAGCATTACCACTTTTTTAATTTATATTTTTGGAATCAGATCAAGATAGAAATATTATCTAAGAAAAATTTAGTTTTTTGACTTCGTAATATAATCAATAATAACTAAAATAAAATTATGGCCTTTATAATTTTTATAGAGTCAGACAATAAAATCCCTGATGATGGTTTCCTATTTTTATTAACGTTTAGATAATGATTGTTACATCCCCTTAAAATTATATCTCCCATATTAATCTTACTGATATACCAAGCATAAAGTTACACTTTTCAATATCTCTTTTCATGTTGTCCCACTATAAAAACTCTTTCATAACATTATACATCTACGTACTTCAAGGAATAATAGATAATTATGAACTATGAGCTTCACCCAAAAAATAATTATATAAATTTTGTATGGATGGAACATATACATTATTATAGAATCTAATCATTACATTAGAATCATGTTTTAACTCATAGAAATTTCTATCCTTCTTTTGAAGATCCATATCTTCATTATATACCTCATTAATCCTCACATTGATAAATGATTGAACACTCATTTGTGAAAGATATGATTTATCTTCATCATTAAACATTTCTAGATCCATCCTTTGAAAATAATGAAATATTAGATCCTTTTTTATACTCATTATAGATAATCTAGCATGTTAGATTTGACTCAAAGTAGCATCCCCATTTTTCACTTTCCTAGGGTTGTAATGTATTGAGCAGTCATAACATTTAATCAATTATGACAATTTTCTCAATTGAATATAATTTTTTTAGGAAGAATATATTATTTTAAATTTTATGACTAGTATATATATCACACCTTTCCCCATAAAATAAATTCGTCCATATATTTAATGAAACATTTACCATAGCTAACACTAAATTATTAGTTGGGTATTTTTTCTCAGGAAACATTAATTTTCCTTTGGAATAAGATATCCCCATATCATCTATATAAGGGTGTATCCTAATCCCTGCATCAATGAATCACTATATATCATAAAAACTTATCTAAAATTGTGTTATGTTAGTACAATTATGTCAATTATCCTTCAATTTAGATCTATGAAATGTTATTCACATTAAATGGTTTAAATGAATACGAATCCCTTTCGAGTTAAGTTTCTAAATGGATTAGAAATATATGAGAAATTATCCTAAAATAATTGAAAATATATTTCAAAATAAAATAAACTATGGATCTAAAAAATAGTTGTTAGTATAGAAAAAAATTCAATAACATTGATCTTTTATAGATCCACTAATATACCCTCACTTGTGATTATGTGATAACAAAATGGGATTTTTTATAGCCAATATTCAAACTTTTAAATTTTTTCATGCAACATATAATTTCATATGTTCTTCAATAAAATCCTTAACTGATCTTCATTCTTCTAACAACCTAGATTTTCATATATAAAAATTGCATACTTTTTTTAGAACATTTCATACATTATACAAACACATACCCAAATACTGTATTTGTTTAGTGACTTTGGAAACATAGAACATAAGCTTATAGTATGGTGGAAGATCGATAATGTTTTGGATAAATATCATTCCATTTTTAGTCCTACTTAAACCATTTTCATATATCTTGGGGGAAGGAAACATAATGATGGGGAGGTGGAGATCGAAGCCTCGATGACGACGATGACCTAGAAGGGATGCCGGTGGATCTGGCCCCCTCCTCCTCACTGGGGGGAGGGGGAATACTCTCCCTTATTCTTTGATGACTACGAATTTCATCCAATTCACTAACTTGAATTTCCTTCCTCATTTCCCAACTATTCCCCTTTTCCCTAAGGTCCTGTATCTACATAATGACTCACCTCAAATTGCACTTTCAACAAAAGAATTCAACGCAACTTAAGAGCTTCATAGATTGGCTATAGTGGATCGATTAAAGGGTATCTGACCATATATGGATTCTTTTGGAAGATTTTTCTTTGATTCATGGGAGCTTCAAGATCATACGGTGGTGGGTCTGCTCGATCGGTACCACTTCATGATCCGCTTATCCTAAGAGGATGATCTGATTGTCACCTGGTCCAGTGCCCCTCACATTTTCAATGGTTGTGTGTTTCACCTCCTTCGATGGTTATTTGATTTCAGTATGAATAGGGATACGCCTTCGACAATGGTTTGGGTAAGCTTCCCTGACCTGCCTCTTCCTTTACATAATTCTTTGATTATCTATATGCAGGGTAATCTGGTCGGAATGTATTTGTGTTCTAATAATCGCACCTCTACAGTTTGACATCCATTCACCCCTCACGTATGTGTCGAGGTCAACGTATATAAGGATCCAATATAATGGATATGTATCTTATTAGGGGAAGAATTAATATGGAAGGAAAGAGTGGTCTTTGATTCATGGCCTACGTTCTGCCTAGGATGCCATCGGTTAGGCCATTTGGTCTCTGGTTGCCGCCATGGTCTTAGAGGTAGGCATACCATAACACTAGTGTTAAAACCAGCTAGGGGGAATGAAGTGTAGGTGGATACCTTAGTCCAATAGGCTCGGGGTAATAATGGCATGGGAGAGTGTGAGGAGGTGCACCGGGCTATTCCGAAGGTAGTGGAATCCCTTAAGCAATAAGATTTTCCAGGAGTGGATTCCAGCTCCAGGGAGGATTAGATACAGCTCTGGACCACTTTGGTTCCCTCGAAGGCAGTGAAGTGTGTGAAGTTGAAGGTGGCAAAACTATAGGTAGAATATTTTATTGAATGTTTCAAAAAGTATTTGGGTATTACTCCCTTACATGAGGGTGGAAATGAGGTTGTGCTGGGGGTGGAACAAAAATAAAGGCAGTGGATATACCAGCTTCCAATGGTGTGAGGGACTGGATAGTCGGGAATTCCTAAGGTCCTGGTGGATCTTGGGGTCATGGATGGGAAGGCATTAAAAAGAATATGCACTTCATGGAAGGAGGATATGAACAACTCACTGTATCTGACACAGTGCAAGGGAAGGCAACCTTTCTAGATGAATAAGAGACTCAAAGTGGACAAGGGAGGCTGGATGGAGTGACTGTATTGGGGACCATAGAACCTAACATACTCAGTGACAACCCGAAACATCAGATAAAGGTTGGGGATGTGGGAAAGAATAATGGATGGGAGAACAATGAAGGAAAGGGGGATCTTCTGTGCAAGAATAAGGACATCAAAAAAGGTTTGGGGATTTAGACAAGGAACTGATTTGATGATTTGGAGGTTTAAGAACCCCCTTGACTCAAGAGTAAGATTATTCAGAAGATGATAGCTACAGTAAACTCTCAATGGATAGCATGGACTGCTTTCAAGGATAAGGGCCTCATAGACCTCAAAAGAAGAAGGGGAAAAAAGGATTTCGAGAGTCGGGGAAATGTATAGTGGTTCAAGGGGAAAAACAAAAGGGACGCAAGGATTACTCACATTTTCCAAAGATGATGGTGACAAGGTCAGTCAATAAGGATATGAACAACTGAAGTAAAGCCCTAATGAATGGGGAAATTGAAGAACCTATGGAGTGTTTGAAATTGATTCTTCACTGTAAGGAAGAAATGTTAGAAAAAGATGTCTAACACAATGTCTCTAAAGAGGAGATCAAAAGAATGTATGAAAGAAGGTTTCATGTTGACACCAACGCGGAGAAAGAGATGTGGATAGATAAACAAGACTGAATACTATCTCGGGGCTTCAATTAGAGAACAATCAACTCAGAGGAATTCATCCAGACAATGGAGAGGATGCTCACCCACATTGAAGAGTTTATCAGATAGGACCTAGAAATACAGGTTAGTCCACTACAAAGGGAACTTTACAGGGTATCTTACTCAAGTAATCTAAGTCTCGTGTTTAATAATTTTTTTATCTCTTTTAGCATGTAACGGTCTTGTACGTGAACTATGGTTTTCCATTTTCCTCAAAATGGCTTAATAAAAATTTAAATTTTCATGGGGAAGGAAACATAAAAAGAGACGGGCTCAAATGCCCATTAAGGGTAAATAAGGGAGACATGTAAACATAATCATGAGATTAAGGTTTTGGGAACATGATCATGAAAATATAATATCATAAATTTTATATCAATGATTATAAAAAAGATTCATGACATAAACAATCTCAGTTTAAAATACATATATCATACAGAAATAAAGAACATAATCCCTAAAATCATAACATTGAAATAGAACATGAAATTTTTGTTATACACATAATAATATAAAATTATTTCCATAGTAGTCAAGTAATCACTTCCAACACCATTATAGACGTATGGGTTCACTCCCCATACTATCTTGGTACTCAACTTTTACCCCGATAACCATCTTAGTAGTCAAGGTTCACTACTAAGACACTCTTAGTAGACAAAGTCCTTTACTGAATGGAGTTCACTCATTGTTCCAGCCATGTCTATCTCATTAAATATTAATAATTACCCAATTAATTGGAGGGAGATATAGGTTCCACCCATATCATAATTAAATCTTACATATGTGGGGCACAAGAATATAAATCATTCATCATATCAGATTCCATGGAATTAAATGGGTTTTATAAACATCATTCCATTATAAAACTAATCCATTATTAAAAATAATAAGAATAATATCATCTACTAATAACCCCATTAAAAAATAAGTAACATAAAATAATTTTATCTAAGACAGAAAATAAATTTGATAGATCAATTATGAATAATTCTTGAGGAAAATATCCTTTCTTCTTTGAAATAAATTTGTTTTCTCAAAATGACATGCAATTTTAAAAAAAAAATTATTTTAAAATAACCTTGGAATCTTGTAAAGGAAACTTCAAAAAATTATGGATAATGGCAGTATAAATTACTATTCATTCTGTATAAGGTAAAAAAATTACTTTTTTAATTTTTCAGGAAAAATCAGAAAGTACCTTATTAGGAACAAAATTCATTTTAAACCATTTATTAAAAAGTCAAAAATGTGTAAAAATTAATTTATAAAACATATGAGACTAAGAAAAACCTTTTTCATTGAAAATGACCTTAAATAAAATATAAAAGAATATTTTAAAACCATTTAAAAAATATTTGAAATAATTTTTCTTGAAAATTCATAAAAGATTATTTAAAACACTTTTAAATTGTTTTTTGAAAGCATTGTTTTATAGGAACACATATTTATAATATAAGAAACAATAACATTTCATAAAGATTTAAATATCATGAAAGGATGTATATTCATGATAAAATATGTAAATTTTTAGTATATATATCTACTAAAAAAACATATTTTTATAAGATAACATGTGTCTCAAAGAAGGAAAATTGAACATCATTACCTTATCGATTTGGTAACTTTTGAACCATCAACCCCAGAAAAGAGAGATAACAAAATAGATATGTAAATACACATAAATCAATAGAATATAATCATATATTACATCCATGGTTAGTATATACATAACATATAAGAAACAAGTAGTGTATAAGGCATGTGTCCCATGGAAATAAAAGTGAGACACAAATCCCTTACTACTTGAGCAACTTTAGAATCATGAACCCCATGAAATAATAACATAAATTTAATAATTTAATATCATTAAATAAATTAAATTAATTTCATATAATTTTATAGGTAAATATATACACCCCAAAAAATAAGTGAGTTGTGAATATGTTATGTGTCTCATGGGAAAGAAGTGAGATAAAATTCCCTTACCTTATGTCTAGAATTCCTTTGTATATATTCAAACCTACTGTATAATAAATTATATTTTATTATAAATATAACACATAAAAATATTAATATAAATAATACCATCTATTTTTTATTTATATCATTATATTACTCACTTATTAACAATTCCATGTTAATGTCATGTTTCAGGTAATAATCACTTGTTTTCATGCATGTTTTGACTTGTTATCCATCATCCTATTGCATAGAACTTGATTTCATCATCTCCATAATGATAACCAGGATATAAGCATAATATATATATTAATTATATCTTTAATCATGGTGGTTTTGGAATTTATAAATAAAAAATAAAATACACATTTCATGGAGATGATAGGCCTACGTATGCAAGAACTTTGTTTTCATTAACTTTTAATAATAAAAGAAAGGAAATTATATGACATTTTATAATAAAATAATAGTTTTTATGTTATATAAAATATATATATTCATAAAACTAATCCTTATTACCATCCATGTGAAATATGTATGAAAAATTAATTACATCGCATCGTGGAGATGGTAAGCCATACGTACAAACGCACGACATTATCCTTTCACAAAAAAATTAGATGGTAAAAAGCTAGATATGATATTATCATTAAAAAAGTAAAAATATTTCATAAATATTATATATAAAAATTAAAACCATCATAATTCCCACACATAATGATGTTGATAGAAAATTAATTGTATCTCTACGTGTAGATGGTATGTTGTGTGTACGCGTGAGTGATACATTCTCTTCTTGTTCTATGGGAAGTGGGATGTATAATGGTGTGTTCATAATCATAATAAAATTTAAAAATACTTAGTATGCTTAATTTAGTATTTTATGACATATATAACAGATTAATTTGGGGTATAGAAGAGTAGGAAAAGAGATTGATCGTTTAGAGTGATTACCTCTCCTTCGAAATGACTCATTTTGATCTGCTCTAAAGGACTCTAGAGTTGGTCCTTTCAGAATGTCATAACCTCTAGAATTTGGGTAAGGATGTGAAGAAGAGAATTTTTCAGAGTTTTATTATGCTAGAATAATAAATGTGGTTAAATGAAATGAGGGAGGATGTGTCCTTTTATAATGAAGGTGAAGGGAACTTTCAGAAAATCCAAAAATATTAATTTATAAAAAAGAAATATCAACAAAAACACCTAAAATATTCCATTTCATAGTAGATAATATATTATAATGTTGTAAAATCATAAAGAAATATATTTTAGAAGTTTTTTGTGCTATTTTAATCCTAATAATTTTTATTAACCATTAATTAACCAATTTTATTTTTTAACTATGGTGACAAATATTTCTATACTAAGTGGATATAATTTTTACATATCAAGTGTCAAATGGACTATAAATGTGAAATTTATGATATTATAAACCCTATATAATATAATAATCAATATTTAATATATTTTTATTTTTGATTTTAAAATAATTTAATAAAATATAATTTTCATAAAATATCATAAGTGTCAATTTTGACACTGTTCATGACATTGACTTTAATAAAATTCAAAAAACAATATAAATTCGAACCAATTCACTTAAAACTCCCCTAAAATGTATAATTCACACAAATAATTTGTTTATCACCTTAATTAAACAAAATTATATTTATTTTAATACTTATAATATCATTTAATTGATTGAGTAATTACAACTTTTTAATCATTTTAATTATTTATGATAAATATTTCTTTATTAAAATTGAAAATAAATATATATGTTGTATATAATTAATTTACATTTAATAATAATATATATAATCTATCATATATTCTATTTAATATAATATTAGAAATGTTAAACATATTAAAAGTACGAGTGTGACATTTTGTCACTCCCTTTGAGTTTAATAGTATATAATTCATTTTCCTAGACTAGTGTCCATTATTTATTCAATTTAAATACTTATACCATAAAATTGGAATTGACATCATAACATTAAATTTTTAATAATTTTAAGGTAGTTTTAAAATATTTATAAGATTATTTTTACCCTTAATTACACGATTTACCCTTGATTGTGGTATTAAAAATGACTAAAGTTACTATTCATATTTTCCAAAAATAAAATAGATCTATTTAACAAATTTTAACGATATAATTAAAAATATTAAACCCAATTTTCATAATTAAAAATACATAAAATTCTAAAATTAATTTAAAATTAATTCTTCTGGCAGAATGAGAATGAATTTTTAAAGTGAATGTGTTTAAAATATTGACATATTTTTATATCCATATTCAATGTGAAATTAATTACAATAAACTAAATAAGATTAAATGGTAAAAATTTGATTCAATTATTCTTTAAAACCAACATAATATATAATTAAACATTATACATTATTTCGTTGAAAAAGATGTTTTTAATTAAAATTCATTATTTTCCCTACTCATCAAAACATTGAACTTATAAAAAAATACCAAAAAATTTTAAAACAAGTAAATTTTGATATCACCTTTCTAAAGAATAATTTTTTCTATCATATAAAAAATCTTGAATTGTCAAAAAGTATATTTAAAATGTGATCTCCATTAAAAGGCGATAATATTACCATTATGAAAAATATTGGGTTTTATGTGTAAATTTAGTTTTTTCTTATCTTATGCCTATAAAATAAATTGTATGAATATAAAAAAAATTTATTCCGTATATAACACATATATTTCACTATTATCATTCACTAATTACAATTAATTTAATTTATTAATACAAAATGACATTGGGAGCATAAAAAACTATTTCCTTTATAATAAATTGATATATATTTTCATTTCTAATTAATTGGTAAGGAATGAATTAATATTATAAACCATATATTTCGATATGTTATTTAATACTATTCATCACAACTAATTTAATGGATATGATATATCTTGTTATAATAAATAATAATATTTCAATATTGTACTATTGTCTCGTAAAACTCGGTCTTGCGTATAATGAACGCTATCAAAATAACCCGGCATCATGTGTAACATAGGACAAGAATAGTGTTGTGTATACCAAAAGCTAATTTGAGTGTTATGGGTATCTCAATAACAAATTTTTGTTTCATATAATGTAATACAAATATGGTGTTTTTGATGTAACAAAAGCTATATTTAGTATTGTTTGAAATGAAAAATATCAAAAAGGTTAAATTAATTCAAAAATATATATTTCAAAAAATCTTGGGGTGTTACATTATACCACCATTAAAATGAGTTACTCAAAAAAAATGTTCTAGGTTATCATTAGTTTAGAACATCAATGCTTTTTTCATATAAACAAACATTATAAAAATTAATACTTATAATTTCTTTAAAAAAATATTGTTAGAAAAATAATGGTAACCTAAAGTAACATATAACTAGGTTTCCACATAAGATAACATAGGTGGAAACTGAATATATGGACTTTTAGGAAACGAATAAATATTTATAGGGAGTTATTGAGGTTATAAATCGAAAATAAGTGAATGATCATTAGAGATTTGAGGACCTGGATGTCAAAAATATATGATTTTAAAGGCCATCAGTTCAACAAAAATCAAGGTATTATGACAAAATTTTATTTATATATCATTTTCTTAATTTGGAATAATTTTCATGAAAATATATACTTACTAGCTTTCATGAGAGCCTTAACCTTTTTTTCCTTGACCACCATCCACTAAATCTCTCATTCTATTAAATGAAGGTGATTTGTTCATTCTTTAAGCAATAGGAGATCATGAGATCCAGAATTAAAATGATAAGTCACTCCATTTATTTTTATCCTAACAAAAGGTTTGGAAAAGTTATAATATATGTATAAATCCTCATATAGGGAGATAATTCCATAATATATAAAACTTTATCATAATTTTAACATAAATAATTCCATAATTATTTCACCATATGACCCTTCCAAAAGATCAATGTCCAGGAATATGGAAAGAAGGTTAATAAATTTATTTAAAATCTCTTTGCATTGATCCCCCATATATCATAAGGTATTTCTTGGTTATCGCATACGAAACATGTGAACCCTTTTATAATGTATTCCATTAAAACATGCTAATATCCTAAATTACCACAATTTCTTATTGAATGAATGATCATTTAATTTTTCCAATGTATTTTGGAAATATTACTTAGATGAAGAAATATTGTAAACTTCATCAATGATATCATAACTACTTGTCAACAATTAATTTAGTTCCAAGGTAATCAGTACCATCCAATTTACTTATTCATATCCCATATATCATTATCCAAACTAAGTTATCATAACATAATGAAAATTTTGAGGGTTATCTTCCATTAGTCAAAATGTAACCTCTACATTAAATTACTTTTCCATTCCATCAGAAACATTCAACATAAACTTGTAAATCTATAGAAAAAGGCATAAACTGAACAATACTTGTATATTTCACCATTCAAATAAAACAATTCTTGTATCCAAATACATAAAAACATAAATTATTTAATTCCATTCCAAATCGATAATAAGGATACCTTATCATCTTATATAGTACCTCTTTACTTTCACGTTCCATCTATAGTCTAATCATCATCGACATTATAGCCATTAATTATACCACCACTTTGATCATCTTACTGATATTTATAATTTGGAAATTTATATTCATAATGACCATTCATTCCAACCGTAAATAATTTAACCATTTATGAAGTTTTAGGGGGGGAAATATTCCCATCCATTTCATTAACCAAACCCTTTATTTTTCATATAGAGTTACTTTGTGTCCTTATTTTACCCAATCAAAATATCTTATTATTCCTCAAATAAATTCACTTAGGATATTCTTTCCATATTATAGTCGAAAAAGAAAACCTAATCTTCATTCCTCCATAGTCTTAACTACCTGAAATCTTAGCAAACTCCTTCTTTATCTCCCTTGGTGCTTCCAAGAGTTGGTTAAGGTAAACGATGTTAATCTTGTTCTGTGAAAACTGATTAGGCATGATTAAAACATTATTATCTCAAGTGGAAAACCCATTTTACTCATCATTAGGAAAAAATCACATTCAACATTAACCCAGTTACTTTGGGTTTCTTCCATTGACACAATCTAGAAATCATTGAGTAAGAAAAAATTACTATAGTGAAGACCCAAAAAAGTATGAAAAAATAACTTATGAGGTATCTAAACTATGTCACATTAAATAATATATTGCACCTTAAGTTTATCATAGGATATTCATAGGAAACTTCCATTTAAATCATTCATGAGAGTTCATAATGAGTTTGTGAATTTCTAAAGCGTATCCCTAGGGAGTGTCAAACTATTTTTAATCAAGGTCCATTATTGTGTACCATGTTATGCTTGAGTCAGGCTCAAAATGCCTTATCATATTTATTAACCCAAGGTAAATATATTCTAGAGCCACATATACTTGTATTATCTAGAAAAGGATGTAATTCAAGGAAACCCCTCACTATATCCTTTACCAAAATTCCAAAATATTTTCTTAATCATTAACTCACCCATAAACTTATCCTTAGAGACAACCCTAAACATATCCTTAGAAACATACCTATAGATATTAGTAAATTTTTCTGATTATTGTCTCAAAATTTTGACTAAACCTTTTCTATGATATTAACTATAATGAACATGTCATTTCATACATGGATATTACATACTTTTTGTGTAATAGTTCATAAATTATACAAAAACACACCCAAATACCGTGTTATTTTAGTGCATTTGGAATCATGGGACACGAACATCTATTATGGTTGGAGATCTTCAATATTTCCCACAAATATCACTCCCTTTAGTACTCTTACATAAAACCATTCATTATATAGTAGGGAAAGGAATAATAAAAGGGGTGAGATAAGATAATCTATTAGGGTAAATAAGGGATATATGTAAACATGATCATGAGTACAAGGGTATAATAACATGATCATGGAAAATGAATATCATTCCCTATGTATCAATTATCATATATAGTGATCATTTCATAAATATTGGTCATTCAAAAGACGTAAATCATAGATAAATAAATAACATAGTCCTAGAAATCATAAAATATTAATAATACATGATATTTGTGGAAAAAAACATAAGCATATAAAATGATTTCCACACTATTCAAGGAATGTATTCCATGTCCATTTTAGTAGTATGAGTCCACTCCACATTCCATCTAGGTAGTCATGGTTTACTCAAATGATTATCTTAGTATTCAGGGTTCACACCCAATACAATAATAGCGATCGAAGTCCTTTACTGAACCGAGTTCACTCCCTGTTTCATCCATGTATGTCTCTTGATATATAAATCATTAACCAATGAATTGAAAAGAGATATATGTCCCACCCATATAACAATGATATCATACATATGTTTGTTACAAGAACCCAAATAATTCATCATATCAAAACCCATTGAATATATGGTTTTTATAAAAATCATTCGATCATAATCTTAAATCATCCTTAGAAATAATAAGAATAGTAACATTAAAGTATATCCCTAGTAAAACATAAGTAACATAAAATATTGTTATCTTAAATGGAAAATAATTTTGAGATACCACTTGAAAATAGAACTTGAGTAAAATATCCTTTCGTCTTTGAAAAAAAATTCCTTTCTTAAAATTCCATGTAATTTTAAAAGAAAAATTTTTCTTTGAAAATAACCCTAGTATATTATAAAAGAAAATTCAAATAATTAATGAATCATGATGGTGAAAATATATATTCATGTCTTAAAAGTAAAAAAACATTCTTCTCTTACCTTTTATGGAAAATCGATAATGTACCTCATTCATAAAATGAAAAAAATATTACATTAAACTATTTAGGAGAAAGTAAAATATGGGTAAAAATTAATTTAACAGTCATACGAGAATATAAAAAACATTTTTTAATTAATATAACCTTTAAAACTTGTAAATTAATTATTAAAATCCATTTTATACAATTTTAAAATAATTTTCCTTGAAAATTCATAAAATACAATTTAAAACACTTTTAAAATATTTTTAGAAAACATTATTTTGAAGAAACATATATTTATAACAGAAGTAATAATAACATTACCTGAATCATAAAATATCTTTAAAATAAGTATATTTAGGATAAAATATGTCAATGTTATGTACATACACTTTGTAAAATAATATCGTTGCATAATATAACATGTGTCTCAATGAAGGAAAATTCAGACAAAATACCATTAACAATTTGGTAAATTTTGATCTGTAAACCCCATAAAGATAGATAAGAAAATGGATATATAAATACACATAAATTTATGTAAAATTATAATATATTACATTCATGGGAATTATATACACCAAATATAAGAATATAGTATTGTATAAGGCATTTGTCGTATAAAAATAAAAGTGAGACATAAATCCTTTTCTACTTGAGTAACTTTAATATCATGGACCCCATGAATGAATAAAATCAATTAATGAATTTAATATAATTAAATATATCCAACTAATTATATTAAATGTCATAGTTTATTATATACACCACACAAAAGAATAAACTGATGAATATGGAAAGTATGTCATCGAAATAAAAAGTGCAATGCAATCCCCCTACCTTAAGTATTGACTTCCACTGTATATGTTCAAACCTACTATATAATAAATAAAATTCTATTATAAATATAAGAAATAATTATATATCTATATATAATAACATATATTATTTACTTATAACTTAATATTAATCACTTACTAACAATTCCATGTTAAATTATTGTTTTGGGTAATAACCACTTTATTTTTTATACATGTTTTGACTTGTAATCCTTGGTACTCTTACAAAGATCATGAATTAATCATATACAGAATGATAAAATTTTTATAAATATCATATATATGTTCAATATATATTTATTCATGGCGATTCATAAATTTTGAGATAAATAATAAAATATACCGTTCATAGAGACAGTAGAGCATAAGTATGCATATATGTTGTTTTCATTCTCTTGTCATATTAAAATAAAAGAAAACTATATGATATTTTATAATTATATAATAATTTTTATTTTGTATAAATTAAATATATTCATAATAGTCATCATTATTATCATCCATGTGAAATATAAAATAACAATGATTCACATCACATCATAGAGATGGTAAGCATATGTACACATGAGGGACACTATCATTTCAAAAAATACTAGATAGTAAAAATGTAGATATTATATTATAATTATAGAAGTATAATTAGGTCAAAATATCATATTTCAACATTTAAACCATCATAATTCCCACTCATAAAATATGGTGAAAGAAAAATAATTGTATCACTACATGGAGACGATAAGTCGTACATGCTCATGAGCAATGAATTCACTTCTTATATAATATGAAAGGTGATTTATAACTGTGTGTTAATTATCATAATAAAATTTCATAATATTTTGGTTTATTAATTTATTATTTTATGAAATATATCATAGATTTATAGGTGGTATATAAGAGTATAAAATGAATGTGGTCTTTTAGAGCGATTATCACTTCTTTGAAACCACCCTTTTAGATCTCCAATAAATGATCATGGAGTTGGTTATTTGGGAAGGAAAGAACCTTTATAATGTTGTTAGGTAAGTATAAAATACATTTTTTTATATTTTTTTGAGATAAAAGACTCAAAGTGGCGAAATCAGATGAGGGAGCAAGTGTCCTTTTTTAATGAAGGTTAATGTCACTTTCAGAAACATCAAAAATATTAATTTATAATAAAATAAATCTGAATAAAAATACCTTGAAATACAATTTATTCAACTTTAATACATTATAATGTTTTACTATAATAATAAAATATATTTTTTACATGGTTTCGTGTTATTTTTTGTAACACCCGAGACTTTTATGTTATATAAATTATTAAAGGAATCTTTTTCTACAAACAACACTTTCTTAGCTTGCTTTACACGAAATCGCGACCTTCCTCGATAGCTTGCGTCGTACGCAATACCGAGTTTCACTAAACAACGATATACTATTAAAATATTATTAAAACTAGCCGTTATGAATAGTATTAACCACTTTTTGAAATTTTATAAATTTTATTTTTCAAAATGGACTTCATTTTTTGATTTGTAATATCGAAATTAGCCTAGGGTGAAATTTTGGTATTTTTCTGAAAACTTTTAATTTTTGATGAATAGTGAAACCATTAAGTGGTAGTTAAATAAACTAAATTTTCCATAAAACATAATTTTACCACTTATGTGAGTGTAATTTAGAAAATCCAAGAGACACGGTTAATATCAAGGACTAAAATGTGGTTCAATGAGATGAAAATAATTCTTTAGTGAATAGTAACTTTTTACTTTTTTTTACCACAGTTAAAAGAAAATAGGGTAATTAAGGGTACAAATGATATTATTATTACCCTAAAACATGTCCTAATTCTATTGGACAAGTTTAATTATACCAAAAACAACCTTAGGAATAAAATATGACCATTTAGGCCCACTTGGATTAGATTAGGACATTTATTATTAATTTATTTAAAGAAGGGTTAAAATAGTTAAAATCAAAGTTTAATAAGTAAATAAATTTTAATATGGGTTTATACATAAGATACATTCGACTATAAATATTACATAGAAATCTAAAAATATTTTCTAAATAATGGTATTTTATTTGTAATTTTTAGACATTAAATATTTTAATTTATTTATGACACAACAATGATTCAGTAATTATCATATTAATGAAATATTGACATAATTGATGTTATAAATACACAAATAAATATAATTTAAGACTTTTTTATTAATTACACTAATTTTATAGGTTACTATGACATGTTAGTATTGATTTAATTAACTTTTGTCGAATTTATCATTCTGTTATGATTTTCACAAAAATCAATTACTAAAAAGTGTCAAAATTGACATAAAATAGTTTTTAAAACAAATATTATATTATTAATTGTTATTTTATTCATAAAAAACTAAGGTTCGGCCAAATGACTTAGATATGGTTATATATATTAATTATAAACAACTTGGGGTTCTTTTAGCTTGATATAGTAAGTTTATTAATCTTATAGTATAAGAACACAAGAAGACACGGTAAAAGTAAAATTTTTTAACTTAATGTTAAATCTAAATGATAAGGTTAAAATAGGAACCTAAAATTGTATAAATTCTATTGGATGAGAGAATTTCTATGAATCCCCACCTTAGCCTCTAAATAAATCAATTTGGATCTATTTAAAACCGAACATGACTTTATAATAAAATAATATTTTTAGTTATTCCAAAGGTGCCCCTCTCCTCCCTTATAAAATGGCACCTCCTCCCTCTCTTCCTCACACCACTTTGAGCCTTCAAGCTCAGACAAACCCTGCCAAGTTCTCCTCTACACTTCCCTAGAGATATCCTAGAGGTCATGGTATTCTTCAAAGACCAATTTTAGTGCCCTAAAATAGGGTCTCAAAGAAGCACTTCAAAGAAGAGGTAATGTCCGTTACCGATTCTTTCATCTTTATTTATTTTTCCACTTATTCTTCTTTAGTTGTTTCATTATGAAGTAATGACATAAGTATCACTCATATACTTATATGTTATTATAAGTATGAAACAACCCTATTTCACCATCTATCCATCCTACGGAAAAAGAAATCACCGCGCGTGCGTAAGTACGGAATACCGTCTCCATGCCGTGGTGTAATCTATTTTCCACTACCACCTTACTTGGATGGGTATAATGGTGTAAATAATGACTATATATGACTATTATAAAGTTATATTGATTCAGAAATAGTATACATACACTCCCATACAATTCCACGATCATAGGAATGATATCATCACTCGTGCGTACGTACGGAATACCGTCTCCACGATGTGATGCGACTCGTTCTACATGATCTTCATTTAATAATGAGGATATAAATGAATTTAATGAATTAATATGATATATATTAAACTAATACCATTCTGGAAATGAGGTATCTATAATCTAAAGAGAAGAATGAGAATTTATTCGACAAAACACGCATAAGAACAAAAAGTTATAAACACCCGAATAACAAGTAGTAATGAAATATTACTACTAAGAAGATAAGAATATGACCATATATGATATCATAAAAATAGGTATGATTCTGAAATAAGTAAATAACATAATTTAAATCATTATACAGGAGGTTCGGACACGTACAAAGCATATCAGACCTAAGGTAAGGGAAATATCACAATCTCATTTTTATCAGAGATTGTTTATACTTTGGTATTTACTGGGGTGTATTTTATCATACAAATCCATGTTTCCTAAATATTATTTCCATCCAACTACAATTGTTTAAATCCAATTTTACCCTTTTTTGAGTTTTTAGTAAAATATATGAAAGGAATCTTTTTTCGTTTTTCGTACGAGGTACTTTTTGACTTTTCCGACAAAAGTATGAGAAGAATGTTTTTTTAACTTATACGACATGAATGGATTTTTAAAACATTTTTTCCAAGAATATTCCTTTACAAGGTTCCAAGTTTATTTTTAATCAACTTCTCTTAGTTTAAAGTTGCATGACATGTTAAGAAAGGAAAAATGTTTTTGAAGTAGAAATGATATTTTTCTCAAGAATGGAGTTCATGTGTTTTATCAAAATTATTTTCCATCTAAGATAATATAGGGTTCTAATTCCATCCCTATCATTACATAGATTTGATTATGTTGTGATGTAATTATTTTTATGAATTCATTTATCTTATATGAATTGTTTTATGATTTCACAATGTTTAAGAATTCCATTTTTATTACATGGGTTATGCAATGATGTATGATTTATGATTTTTGTGGCACACATAACAATGGTTTCATTATGAGATTGGTGGGACCTATATCTCCCTCCAATGAATTGGGTAATGATTTTATATCTCATGAGATAGACATGGATGGAACGATAGGTTATACCGGTTTAGTGAAACAGGACTGAAACGAGGGTGACTCGATTCCGAAATGGACTTTGTCCACTAAGATAGTCTTGGAAATGAGTATTTACTAATAAGAAATGATTCTCTATGATTATGTGTACATGCCACAGTGTTTCATGTTTTATGTTATGGTTATTGGGATTACATTTCACTACTATGATTTATCCCATGTTATGAAATTATGATCTCTTTTGCAGGTTAAGATTTCAAAAAGTTATGTGCTTATGTATATGATGTGATTGATATTTCTTTTGTTTAGCCTTACTGAGCATTTGAGCTCACCCTTTTGTAAGTTTTATTTCCCCAGGTCAGGAAGAAGGTTATTAAGTAGAATATGCCAAAAAGAGACTCTAGATATGATCAAATAAATGGGAGGCAAAGTAGATGCTTTATGAACCAGTTGTTTACGTTTCCCAGTTTCTAAAGACACTATAACTATACGGTCCTTTCTTGGTTTTGTTATATGTTGTAATAAGTGTGCTTCAATTATAAAGTAATAACAATGTATGTAAAGTATGGGTCGTTATAGTTGGTATCAGAGGAAAGGTATAGTCAACCTTTGGAAACTAGGATGTGAAAGCCTTAGTAAGAACCCTAAGGATAAGTCTAAGCATAGAACACAATCTTAGTGTTTTAGAAATGGCCATGAATAACCTAGGATAATATCTTAAGTGTGAAATTTTATTCTTGATTATGTGGTTTTCCTATTATAATTAGTGTTGCTCACACTATTCTTCTTGGTTTTAGTGAATGGCTGGAACCCGAAGGAACTGTGTTAATGCAGAATGCGACGGGCAATGCAATGATTGTCCCCCTGAGCAACCAAACATTATGGGAGATGGAATGCAAAATCTTGTAGCCATGCTCACACAACTTTCTCAAGCTATGAATCATGAAGGACTTCCAAACGAGCAAAGGAAGGAGCAACATTCTGTTGAATCCTTCATGAGACAGCGTCCACCTTCATTCAGTGGGTCTACTGATCCATTAGTTTCTAAACAATGGATTAGTACTACTGAAAAGATATTTTCAGTTCTTCAATGTTCTGAGCATGATAAAGTCATCTTAGCAGTGTATCGTTTGGAAGGTGATGCTGATCAATGGTGGAATCTTATTAAGAATACGAGGCAAAGGGATGAAATTGAGTCCATGGAATGGGACGAGTTCAAGAACTTATTTTTCAATATGTACTTCTCTCGAATTATCTGAACAAAGATGGAGAAAGAGTTTCTTGAACTGAAGCAGAAGGATGATGAATCTGTTGGTACCTATGAAACAAATTTTACAAGACTTGCAAGGTATGCTTCTGGTATTATTATCCAACCTGAGAGTAAGATCGATCGATTCTTTAGTGGCTTAAAACCAAGTCTTTTAAGGGCCTTCGCCATAAGGGACTTCAATAGCTACGAGGAAATCGTTCGATGTGCTCTCAAAGATGAGATGGAGATTGGAGTAACCCATCAGTCATACAGGTTTGATAAGAAGAGGAAAATTCAATTAAAAGGAAAATCTAAAGAACACACTGAAACAAATATGAGCTTTCCCTTATGCTCAAAGTGTGGAAAGAAACATGGAGGGAGTTGTCTTAAAGGGACAAGTAAATGATTCAAATGTGTAAAGGATGGTCATCGGGCATTTGAATGTCGTAATGATGGGAAGAAGATGTCTAATGATGCAAAAAAAGGAAGGGATGCACAGAATGAACCTACTACACTTCAATGTTTCAAGTGAAAGGATATGGGGAATTATGCCAATCAAGGCCCAAATCCAAGGGTTGATGATGATGGTCGACGTCAACAAACTCTTAAGGCTAAAGACAAAGGAAAGTCACATGCAATTTCTATCAGTGATGTGGAGTACGATAACTATGTGGTGAAAGGTACACTTACCATCCACTCTAACGTATCAAATGTTTTATTTGATTCTGGATCCACCCACTCCTTTATTTCTAGAGAATTTTCTACGGATATCACTGTATTACCTCAACAGTTAGATGTTCAGTTAGCTGTGACAACCCCTAATGGCACAACAGTCGCATCAAAAGTTTATAATTATTCTCTGATTGAACTTTGTGGGAAAGTGCTTCCTGCAAATCTTGTGATCCTTCCTATATTGGAATTTGATGTGATTCTTGGCATGGATTGGCTTTCTCTACATGGAGATCATATCAATTTCCAAAGAAGGGAAGTCACATTTCATATTCCAGATCAATCTATGATCTTCTATCGATGCAAGGATGAACATAACCTTCCAGTGGGAATTCCATCCATCTTATGGGTTTTGATTCCACTAAATGAAGGTTATTTATCTCAAATGGTTGGTGAGAAACTCACAATTAAGAATATGCCCATTTTACGGGAGTTTGATGATGTCTTTCCGGAGGAATTACCGGGTCTTCCACCTAATCGTGAAGTTTAGTTTTCAATAGAACTCATACCAGGTGCTTTGCCTATTTCAAAGACACCTTATAGAATGGCCCCAATTGAGTTGCAAGAATTGAAGAAGCAAATACAAGAGAATCTTGATAAGGGGTTCATACGCCCTAGTGTGTCACCTTAGAAAGCACCTGTTCTGTTTGTTAAGAAGAATGATGGATCAATGAGACTCTGCATTAATTATCGAGAACTTAACAAGATCACTATCAAGAACAAATATCCTCTCCCGCGCATTGATGACCTATTTGACCAACTATGCGGAGCTCAATACTTTTCCAAGATTGAACTTCGTTCAGGGTATCATTAATTAAGGGTCAAAAGGGAGGATATACCAAAGACGGCTTTCCGTACAAGGTATGGACACTATGAATTTATAGTGATGCCATTTGGTCTTACTAATGCCCCTGCTATCTTCATGGATATAATGAATAGAGTCTTTAGAGACTATCTTGATCAGTTTCTGGTAGTCTTATAGACGATATTCTTGTATATTCAAAGGGAAAGGAAGAACATGAAGATCACTTGAGAATTATATTGAAGACCCTGAGAAAGGTGAAGCTTTATGCCAAATTTACCAAGTGTGAATTTTGGCTCCAAAAAGTTGCATTTTTGGGTCACATAATCTCAAAAGAGGGGATATCTGTAGATCCATCAAAAACAGAGGTTATCGAAAGATGGTCGAGACCAACAACAGTAACTGAGATCCGAAGTTTTCATGGTTTGGCTGGATATTATCGACGTTTTGTGAAAGATTTTTCATGATTATCTAATCCACTAACCAAGTTGACTCAGAAAGGTGTTAAGTTTGTTTGGATGGAGGAATGTGAAGAGAATTTCAAGGAGTTGAAAAGAAGGTTATCCAGTGCACCTGTGCTCACACTACCTTGTAATGGAGAAAGGTTTGTGATATACAGTGATGCATCCAAGAAGGGATTGGGGTGTGTTCTTATGCAAAATGATATGGTGATAGCTTATGCCTCAGGAAAGTTGAAAATACATGAGCAAAATTACCCAACTCATGATTTAGAGTTAGCTGCGGTAATCTTTGCATTAAATATTTGGATGCATTATCTTTATGGAGAAAGGTGTGACATTTATACTGATCATAAAAGTTTAAAGTATATTTTCACACAAAAGGAGCTGAATATGCGCCAAAGAAGATGGTTGGAGCTGATTAAGGATTGTGACTGCTCAATCCATTACCGCCCTGGGAAAGCAAACAAGGTGGCAGATGCATTAAGTCGACAAGACCATGCCACTTTATCCATGATGAGGATAAAAAAAGATCCAATATTTATGGATTTACAAAGAATGGATCTTGGAATTATAATGGAAGGGGGAAAATCATATCCTTCTCAAATGAATGTTCAACCATCTATACATGTGAAGATTAAAGAGGCACAGAAAGAAGATGTCGAGTTACAAAAGAAGGTGAGAAATGTTCCTAAATTCAACCTTGATTATGATGAGATAATAAAGTTCCGGAATCGGATTTATGTTCCTCCTATCCCCGAATTAAAGAAGGAGCTGCTGGATGAGGCTCATAGTTCTTCATTCTCTATTCATCCTGGAAGCACGAAGATGTATAGGGACCTGAAAGAGTACTTCTGGTGGGATGGCATGAAAAGAGATGTTGCTGAATATGTGTCTCGATGCTTGGTTTGTCAACAAGTTAAAGCTGAGAGACAGAAGTCTAAGGGGATGTTACAACCATTACCCATACCCGAATGGAAATGGGAAAACATCACTATGGACTTTGTCACAGGACTTCCTAAAACGTCCAAAGCCAATAATTCTATCTGGGTCATAGTTGATCATCTTACAAAATCTGCACACTTCATTGCTATTAGAGAGGATTTCTCTCTGGACCAGCTTACCAGGATATATGTAAAGGAAGTGGTAAGATTGCATGGAGTACCACTTTCTATTATATCTGATCGGGATCCGAGGTTTACCTTGATGTTCTGGAGAAGTCTTCAGCATACTCTGGATACAGAGTTATGTTTCAGCACTGCTTATCATCCTCAGACAGATGGTCTGTCAGAGAGAACAATTCAAACTCTAGAAGATATGTTGAGAGCTTGCTCTATGGATTTCAAAGGTGGTTGGTATCAACACCTAACTTTGGTGTAATTTTCTTATAATAATATCTTTCACTCCAGTATTCAGATGGCTCCTTATGAAGCTCTCTATGGAAAGAAATGCAGGACTCCAACATGCTGGGATGAAGTTGGGGAAAGAAAGCTATTAGGACCTGATCACGTTGATGAAATGGCAGAAAAGGTCAGATCTATTCAACAACAATAAGAGCAGCTCATAGTCTACAGGAAAGTTATGCCGACAACCGAAGAAAAGACCTAGTGTTTGAAGTGGGTGATAAAGTTTTCTTACGAATATCTCCCTGGAAGAGGGTTATGAGATTTGGAAAGAAGGGGAAGTTGAGCCCTAGATATATCGGTCCTTTCGAAATACTGGATCGTGTTGGGAAGGTAGCTTACCGATTGGCGCTTCCACCAAATCTCTCTCATGTTCACGATGTGTTCCATGTATCTCTCCTGAGAAAGTACATACCTGATCCTTCACATGTACTCAGCTCAGAAGTTGTACCGTTGGAGCAAGATCTTTCTTATGAAGAACAACCGATAGAGATTCTGGATCGTAGCAAAAAAGTCATACGAAACAAGACCACTCGATTGGTGAATGTTTTATGGAGGAACCACCAATTAAAAGAAGCTACCTGGGAGCTTGAGGATTTTATGAGGGAGAGGTATCCTCATCTGGTTGTTACAAAGTGACAAATTTCGAGGGTGAAATTCATTTTAAGGGGGGTAGAATGTAACACCCGAGACTTTTATGTTATATAAATCATCAAAGGAATCTTTTTCTACACACAACAGTTGCTTGGCTTGCTTTACACGAAATCGCGACCTTCCTCGATAGCTTGCGTCGTACACAATACCGCGTTTCACTAAACAACGATATACTATTAAAATATTATTAAAACTAGCTGTTATTAATAGTAATAACCACTTTTTGAAATTTTATAAATTTTATTTTTCAAAATGGACTTCATTTTTGGATTCGTAATATCGAAATTAGCCTAGGGTGAAATTTTGATATTTTTCTGAAAACTTTCAATTTTTGATGAATAGTGAAACCATTAAGTGGTAGTTAAAAAAACTGAATTTTTCATAAAACGTAATTTTACTGCTTCTGTGAGTGGAATTTCGGAAATCCGAGAGACACAGTTATTATCAAGGACTAAAATGTGGTTCAATGAGATGAAAATATTTGTTTGGTGAATAGTATTTTTTTACTTTTTTTTACCACGGTTAAAAGTAAATAGGGTAATTAAGGGTAAAAATGATATTATTATTACCCTAACACATGTCCTAATTCTATTGGACAAGTGTAATTCGACCAGAAACAACCTTAGGAATAAAATATGACCATTTGGGCCCACGTGGATTAGATTAGGACATTTATTATTAATTTATTTAAAGAAGGGTTAAAATAGTTAAAATCAAAGTTTAATAAGTAAATCATTTTTAATATGGGGTTATACATAGGATAAATTGGACTATAAATATTTCTAAAAAGATAAAAATATTTTCTACATAATGGTATTTTATTTGTAATTTTTAGACATTAAATAATTTAATTTATTTATGACACAACGATGATACAGTAATTATCTTATTAATGATATATTGACATAATCGATGTTATAAATACCCAAATAAATATAATTTGAGACTTTTTATGAATTCCACTAATTTTCGAGGCTAATATGACATTTTAGTATTGATTTAATTATCTTTGGTCGAACTTATCATTCTGTTATGATTTTTAAAAAAATCAATTACTAAATAGTGTCAAAATTGACATAGAATAGTTTTTAAAAAAAATATTATATTATTAATTGTTATTTTATTCCTAAAAATATAAGGTTAGTCCAAATGAATTAGATAAGGTTATTTATATTAATAATAAACAACTTTGGGTTTGTTTTTCTTGATATAGTAAGTTTATTAATCTTATAGTATCAGAACACAAGAAGACACGGTAAAAGTAAAATTATTTAACTTAATGTTAAATCTAAATGATAAGGTTAAAATAGGAACCTAAACTTGTATAAATTCTATTGGATGAGAGGATTTCGACCCATCCCCACCTTAGCGTAGAAATAAATCAATTTGGAGCTATTTAAAACTGAACATGACTTTATAGTAAAATAATATTTTTCGTTATTCCAAAGGTGCCCCTCTCCTCCCTTATAAAAGGGCACCTCCTCCCTCTCTTACTCACACCACATTGAGCCTTCAAGCTCAGCCAACCCCTGCCACTTTCTCCTCTCCACTTCCCTAGAGATATCCTATAGGTCCTGGTCTTCTTCAAAGACCAATTTTAGTGCCCTAAAAGAAGGTCTCAAAGAAGCACTTCAAAGAAGAGGTAATGTCCGTTACCGATTCTTTCATCTTTATTTCTTCATCCACTTATTATTCTTTAGTTGTTTCATTATTAAGTAATAACATCAGTATCACTCATATAATTATATGTTATTATAAGTATGAAACAACCCTATTTCACCATCTATCTATCCTACGGAAAAAGAAATCACCGCGCGTGTGTACGTACGGAATACCGTCTCTACGCCGTGGTGTAATCTATTTTCCACTACCATCTTACTTGGATGGGTATAATGGTGTAAATAATGAATATATATGACTATTATAAAGTGATATTGATTCTTAAATAGTATACATACACTCCAATACAATTCCATGATCATAGGAACAATATCATCACTCGTGCGTACGTACGGAATACCGTCTCCACGATGTGATGCGACTCGTTCTACATGATCTTCATTTCATAATGATGATATAAATGAATTGAATTAATGAATATGATATATATTACACTAATACCATTCTGGAAATGAGGTATCTATAACCTAAAGAGAAGAATAAGAATTTATTCGACAAAACACACATAAGAACAAAAAGATATAAACACCCGAATAACAAGTAGCAATGAAATATTACTACTAAGAAGCTAATAATATGACCATATGTGATATCATAAAAATAGGTATGATTCTGGAATAAGTCAATAACATCATTTAAATCATTATACAGGAGGTTCAGACATGTACAAAGCATATCAGACCTAAGGTAAGGGAAATATCACAATCTCATTTTTATCAGAGATTGTTTATACTTTGGTATTTAATGGGGTGTATTTTATGATCCACATACATGTTTCCTAAATATTATTTCCATCCACACAAATTTGTTTAAATCCAATTTTACCTTTCGGTGAGTTTTTAGTAAAATATATGAAAGGAATCTTTTTTTTTGTTTTTCGTACGAGGTAATTTTTGACTTTTCCGACAAATGTTCGAGAAGAATGTTATTTTAACTTATACGGCATGAATGGATTTTTAAAACATTACTTCCAAGAATCTTCCTTTACAAGGTTCCAAGTTTATTTTTAATCAACTTGTTTTAGTTTAAAATTGTATGACATGTTAAGAAAGGAAAAAATGTTTTTGAAGTAGAAAGGATATTTTCCTCAAGAATGGAGTTCAAGTGTTTTATCAAAATTATTTTCCATCTAAGATAATATAGGGTTCTGATTCTATCCCTATCATTACATTGATTTGATTATGTTGTGATGGAATTATCTTTATGAATTAATTTATCTTATATGAATTGTTTTATGATTTCACGATGTTTAAGAATTCCATTTTTATTACATGGGTTATGAAATGATGTATGATTTATGATTTTTGTGGCACACATAAGAATGGTTTCATTATGAGATGGGTGGGACCTATATCTCCCTCGAAAGAATTGGGTAAAGATTTTATATCTCATGAGATAGACATGGCTGGAACTGTAGGTCATACCGGTTCAGTGAAACAGGACTGAAACAAGGGTGACTCAGTTCAAAATGGACTTTGTCCACTAAGATAGTCTTGGAAATGAGTCTTGACTAATACGAAATGATTCTCTATGATTATGTGTGTATGCCACAAAGTTTCATGTTTTAAGTTATGATTATTGGGATTACATTTCACTACTATGATTTATCCCATGTTATGAAATTATGATCTCTTTTGCAGGTTAAGATTTCCAAAAGTTATGTGCTTATGTATATGATGTGATTGATATTTATTTTGTTTACCCTTACTGAGCATTTGAGCCCACACTTTTGTATGTTTTATTTCCCCAGTTCAAGAAGAAGGTTATTAAGTAGAATATGCCAAAAAGGGACTCTAGATATGATGAAATAAATGGGAGGCAAAGTAGATACTTTATGAATCAGTTGTTTATGTTTCCCAGTTTCTAAAGACACTATACCTATACGGTCCTTTCTTGATTTTGTTATATGTTGTAATAAGTGTGCTTCAATTCTGACATAATAACAATGTAGTAAAGTATGGGTCGTTATATTTTAATCCCTATAATTTTGATTAACATTTAATTATCCCATTTTAATTTTAAGTACAGTAACTAATTTTTCTTTACGAATTGGATGCAATTATTAAATATAATGTTTAAATTGGACCATATTTGGAATAATTATGATATTTTAGACCATATCTCATACCATTGTCCTTATTATTTTTATATCTTTCAACTAATTTAATTAAATATTATTATCATAAATTATGATAAGTGTCAATTTTCACATTATTCATAACATTGACTTTTAGAAAATATATACAAGAAAATAAATTCCATCCAATTCACTTAACAAACCCCTAACATGTCATATGAACCTAAAAGAATTTTTATCACCTTAATTGGGTAATATTTTATTTATTTTAATATTTATAATATCATTTAATTGTTTGTTTTATTAATTGAGTAATTACTACGTCATCACTTTGTAATTATTTATGATAATTATTTCTTCCCAAAAAATTAAAAATAAATATCTATGATATAGATAATAATTTTATATTTCATAATAATATATATATTCCAAAATATCTTTTATTTAATCCCTTATTAAAAATATTATACATATTAAAATGAAGAGTGTGACATTTTGTAACTCCCTTGGCATTTAATAGTATTTAATTAATTTTTATAGATAAGTGTCCTTTAAATTATTAAATTTATATCTTATATGTTAGGGTAATAAAAATATTCATCCGATAAATGTTTTAATAATTTTATGGATAATTTCTAATACCTACGATATATTTTTTACCATTAATTTCCTAATTTACCCATAAATGTGGTTTTATAAATTACTAAAGTTACTATTCATATTGTCCAATAATAAAAGGGAGATATTTAATAAATTTGAATCTTCTGATTAAAAATATTAAAACCATTTTCATATTTTAAACAGATAAATGGCGAAAATTAAAATAAAATTAATCTCACCGAAAAAACAAGAAAATGAGTTATAAAAGTGAAAATATTCAAATGATTGACATGTTTTTATATCCAAAGTCAAGATGAAATTGATTAAAATAACCTAAATTGGACTAAATTATAAAATTTATATCTAATTATAATTTAAAACAAATCAAATATATAATAAGACACTATAATTTATTTCCATGAAAAATATGTTTTCAATTACAATTCGGTATTTTTCATGATTCCTCAAGACATGAAACTTATCAGAAAAATACCAAAAAATAAACCAAAGTAAATATGTATATCCCAATTATGAATAATTTTTTTTGTAAAGTAAAAATTCTAAAATCATAAAAATATATTTAAAATGGTTTCTCCCATAAAACTAATAAAATTACCAATTTGAAAAATATAGGGTTTTATTAATAAAATTTGGCTTGTTCTTATTTAATGACTATAAAATATATTGGGTTAGTATAATTTTTTTTATTGAATATATAAAATACATATATCACTAATATCATTCAATAATTATTATTAATTTAATTTATTAAGAAAAATTACTTTGGGTGCATAAAAAAAGACTATTGCCTTTACAATCAATTACTATATAGTTTCTTTTCTAATTAATTGGAAACCAATGAATTCATAACATAAACAGTAAATTTTTATATGTTTGTTATTACTGTTCATGACCTTTAATTTAGTGGATTGTTTATAACTTATTATATTAAATAATAATATTTTAATAATATAGTATTGTTCGCTAAAACTCGATCTTCTGTGTAATGCAAGCTATCAAAAGAACGTAGTGTTGTATGTAACACATTCCATGTATAGTGTTATACATACAACATAGTAATAACAGTGTTTCCTATGTTGTAATATTGAATTGGTGTTTCTTATAATGCAATACAAACATAGTGTATTTTATATAAATAAAGATATATTCAGTATTGTGTGAAATCAATAAAATCAAAAAGGTTAAATTAATTCGAAAAACAATATTTTACACAATCTCACAGTTTCACATTTCACTTCGATAATCATTTGATATATAAGAATATATTCTACAAGGTATACCAAAAACATATCATGGTAATATATAACGACTATATTCATTAAAACCATGATGGTAATAGGTGACTTAGTAATACTAAAAGGCATCAATTTAAATCCATAGTGTATATTACTTATGTAGAATGTTTTTTTGTATATCCTCTATATTTACCCTCGATTAATGATATCTTAGAGGTAGGTCAATATTTTATAATTATATTTCTTGGCATAGTTGATCAAAAAACTCATCAATATAAGGTTTAAGATACTTGTTCATTATAGTGATCTTATTTATATTATCAAAAATCAATTTAATGTCATATTGATATATTATTCTTCTTAACAAAAAGATAAACTTCACCATATAGTCAAGGATATAGATGAATAAATCCATTATCAATATTATCCTGAAGTTTATTATTTAAATTCTAGAACCTACATAGGGTAATTTATATGGATTCTTTGGAATAGGTCTAACACCATGTATGAGTTCTATTGAAAACCCAACTTACAAATTTAGTGGAATACTATAAAACTAACTCGAAAAATATTAATAAACTCAAAAAAAAGAATATCTTTGACGTTGAGTTTCTATCGAGCCATATTAGATAAAAACTCCTTTTGAATTTGAATCAAGACCAATATAATGACTGTAATTTGCATTATAAGTTCATATATATCATTCTAATGATATACGATAATAGGTTGGTTAAGAATAAAAAACACGAATTCCATTCATTGATAATTGATGGGGTTTTTATATAATTATATAAAATATATTCTTAGGATTATATAAAATTCAAATAGATAAATAATAGTGATATTTTTTTGGAAGTAAGTTCCCAAATGCTTCAAGGAGAGAAAAATCATAAACTTGATATGCGATTATCAAACCATTAATAGTATTAAATAATAATTCCACAACTACTAATTAAAGAGGTATTATGACACCATTAAAAAATTCATTAGATATAAGAGTGTTGGTAGATCGATAATCAAATAATACATTAACAGGTCTGGAGTTGATGATTGGCTTACCTTTCAATACTTAATTATCTATAGAAGAAATAGTTATTGAATGAGATTTAGATTTGTCTCTATGATTAAGAGGATTCTGATACTCATCATCATTAATCGTCAGGTTTGATCACAAATTTTTATATTTCCCAAACTCCTTGCATTTGAAACCCAAGAGTATGGGTTGTTCATTCTTGGATTCTTTCTCTCTATTATTAACTATATTTTTATGAAATCACATTATTAGTCGATTTCATGATGATCTTCCTTTACAAAAATAAAACATTTTCTAGTTACCTTGAGGTATCTTCTTCCATGTCTCTATCAACACATCAATCATAAATAAAAATTCAACTTTTTCTAACCATGAATTTTAGAATTTCATTTTAATTCCATATTTTTTTCTTATAAAAAAATTATATTTATTCGTAAAAACAATATCAATCGATACCATAATAACACATAGAATAGATTCTTCATAACTACTAATGTCTCTTATGGAATACTATTATGAGTGACTTTGTATTAAGTTGGTAAATTATAGAACAATCCTAATTCTGGGTAGGACGATAATACCATGAGAATACCTCAAAAGTCTTATAAAAGTTTCTTTATATTTACTCATAGATTCACAATCCATCTTCTTTATCCAATCCAATTCCTTCATTATTTTCATAAAAATAATATATTGAGTGTACATATAAAAAAATAATCACTTATACTCATCCCACTCCAAGGAGAAAATTTCTTCCCATTTCCTCATGTTCTTGATAATATTAAACAATTTATTTTCTTATCCTTATAAATGATAAACAACCAGAATATATTTTTTATGTTGCAAACATTGTATGACATAAAAAATAATTTTCAGTACTGATACATTTCTTTGAAACTAGTGGATCAACACACCCAGTAAAATATGTCGGATGTTTCCTCAAGAAGGAATCAACCGATCATCATTCCATCATTTACTCATTTGGATGCTCAACATGATTCACAACATAAGAATGTTGTGTAAATATAATAATGATATTTTTCCATTAAAGCTCCAAAAAAAATTTGTTTCTCAGGATGGAAGTTATTTTCTTTTCCATCACATTCAGTATTAACATAGTTTCTTTAGGTTGAAACCATTGACGAAATCTAAAAATCATAGTGTGAGAAACAACGATCATAGTTTCAAACCACATAATCATGAATAATAGTTTATAGGAAGTATAATTAAATTAACCGTATTTTGATTCTATGAAACCTGAGGTTTATCCTATTTCTACCATTATCATTACCAAAACTTTAAGATGCTATCCTATACATAGATTTATCCCCATGGTTCTTACTAATTTTTATCTTCCCTGTTTGAAAATTTAGCTAAATATTAAACTAGTTAAAAAATTAGAACCCATAATTTTCAAACATAGATATTAGATCATATTAGAAGAATATTAATTAGATACCATTATGATCCATGTAATAATCATACAGGTACAGGTTTTGGGAAACATAAACACAAAAATAGTTAATTTCGTAGTGTTCTATATCATATCCCATTAATTTATTCATATCTAGAACCCTTATTAGAGATATCATTCATAAAATATTTCTTCATTAAATTGAGAAATGTAACATAAGACAGGGTGAACTTAGATGATGAGTAAGGGTATATAAGGAATATAACAAAGATCACCTAAGTATAAAGGAATCAAAGAACATGAGTTAAGAGAGAATAATAATGGTATGATAAATAAATGTTTGGCACACACATAAGTATAATAAATCCATTCCTTAGTAGTAAAGGATGAATACTAATACAATAATAGTGAATTTTTTTCACAACCTGTTATATATAATTAGTCATGGTTCACTCTCAATACTATCATAGTGTAAGAAGTATCCAACCGAACTATGTTCACTCCCCATTATAGGCCTCTTTATCGCATGTGATATCCATCATTACACAATTCATTGGATGGTAATATAACATAAGGCTTATATTTCACAAAAAGAAAATATCAGATACGTTTTCCAAAATATTATAAAAAATTCATTGTAGAATGTCTGATAAGAAGGAGATGGGTTTCATAAACATTTCATCATAGCATCACTTATGAAAAAGAAAAGGGTTCCATTAAAATTTCATCATTATATAGCTCATAGATAAGAAATAAGTTTAGTAAAAATATTTTCATCATAATCGTAAACCATATATAGAATGAATAAATATTATATCATTATATAACATACCCAATTAAAATTATGTCACATAAAAGGATGTTATATTTGATAAAAAATCACTTTAAAAGAGCACTAAGGACATGTCTTTATTAAAATTCCATTTTCACTAGGAAATAACTTATTTAAAATCTTAATATTTACATAATATTAATTAATATATTTTATTTGAAATGAACCATATAAAATTTTAAAGGATTATTTTGATCATTGATTAGTTATGGAAACCATAAATTCTATTCATGCATTATAAGTTAAATTAAACAAATCCATTTTAAACTTTATTAAATAAGGTGAAAAAGTAACTAATTTACCAAAAGAAAAGAATATTACTTTTAAATAATTTTTTAAATTTAATCATTGTTAAAAATTAATTTAATAATAATAGGATAATATTAAAAACTTTTTAAAAAACATGTATAAAATATGTGGAAATGGGAGAAAAAAAATTCAATCGAAGAGATAAATAAAGCAGGGTTTCCAAAAAAAACCAATTTCAGAGTCGTGAGTTTTTAAATTGAGGAAAATGAAATGAAAAAATATAATATATAGAAAAATATATTGTAGAATAAAAATCATGTGGTTCTTAAAAGTTATATCTTGAAATTTAATCATTATAAACTTAATCATGAACTTTCATCATAAACAATGAGATTGCAACATGAAACCCTACCTACTACTATATCTTATGAATCATAATCCATATGAAAGAATAAAATAAAATAAATTCTAAATATGATAAACATATTGAAATTCATGATTTAAAGTTTCAATTGGAAAATATAATCACCACACAGAATAAATGAGTGGTGAATATGACATATGTCTCTGAGAAATAAAAATGAGACTAGAAATCCTTTACCTCATTTTCCACATGATTTAAATGTTATATATCATCCATTATACTAAATTAAAATATATTATAGTTATATTCCAAAAAACGGTTCAAAATTTTAATATAATATATTATCCCTTTATAACATCTTGACACTAATTTATTAAAAATTATTTATTAAAATTGTTTTTAAGTGTTTACTGTTTCATTTTTCATGAAAATTTCGTTTTTGTAGTCTTCAACCCTATACATTATTAATTTTTACATAATATAAATAAATTTAATCATGATATAAATATCATATTTATTCATTATATCTTTATTTATATCCATACATGAATTATAGAGATATAAAAATTAATTAGATCATTTATGGAGATGATATACCGTATGTATGCATAAATACTATTTTTACATTTTGGTGGATGAAAAAAGGAAAGGTAAATATTAGATAAACATTAAAAAAATTATTATTATAACATATATATCTAAAATATTACTTAAATAAATAATTATTTCCATTTATGTAAAATATAATTTAAAAAAATCAGATTGCTTCATGGAGGTGGTAGTTTATATGTACACACACGCGACATTATCATCTCCTAATAGATTGGAAGGTAATAGGGTATAAGTTATATTATAATTATAGAAGAATAAATACGTAATAAATATAATAAATAAACATTAAACACACTATAATAACCATAGATATAGTATGGAGTTGAAAAATGAATCACACTGCTACATGGAGAAAGAAAACCGTATGTACAGATGAGTGATATTCCCATTCTCAATAGGATGGAAAAGATATTAAAAAATAGATTTTAATTAATCATTAAATATATATATATATTCATAATAATGCATTTTTTATTTTATAATGCGTATAATATATTAATATTAAGTAGAAGAATAAATAATTTTGAAAGAGTATATAAATATGATTACCTATTATTTAATACACTTCCTTTAGATATACTCTTAAGGGGACTAGGGTTGTCCTTATAGGAAGACCAGAACCTAAAATACAAGTATAAATGTATTTATAAGAGAAAGGTTCATTATTTCTAATGATTGAGATGAATTATAGATAAAGAATAAAAGGATAACATATTCTTCTATGATATATTATGTTTTGAGAATTGATTCCACAAATGATATTCTTTTTGTCATTGAAGTAATTCATCTATTATATTAAAAATAATTTAATGACAAAAATTCAATGAAAAATTCATTATTTTTAACCAATTTAATTTTAAAGTTTACTAATTAATGAAAATAGTTCAGAATCCATCACCAAATAGTATCCCTGTAAATAATATTTTATTTCTAATTGTGGTGGATAATGATATTCTATCACAAGTCCAAAATAACGATTTTAAAATCAACGCCTCAAAATTATATGAGACACCAACTATTAATCCTAATAGATTGATTAATTAAATTTGAACAATGGTTTTAATCACTAATTATTTTCATTAAATTTAATATTTCATCAAAAATATGATTCCATGATAGATCATGGGAGAATTATTATTTTTCTTAATATATATGAACTTGTGATAAATAATTTTTTTTCAATTTTTTTGAGGGTAAGAATTTTCCTCTCGCACTTATATATGATATATAAATTTTATTATTGCATTATAATATTATATACTATCCATTATGATGAATTTATTATCTAACGAATTTCTCATTATTAAAAAAGATGACACACATTATGTTTCACATAGATATAAAAATTTTCCGCAACTATCATTGATTTATATATAGAGGTATCCAATTAGTATTCATATAAATAAAATTTTCTATATTATTTTTAGATGAATTTTTTATTTATATTTTTTGTAGCCTTTTATAATAATTAACCAATTAAATGTTACTTTTTTATGTTTAACCCATTATATTTTTGATCCAAAATTATAGTTTGATGTCAGGGGTTTATTTTGTGAAACATTATTGAAATTAAATATCCAAATTATAATGGAATAACATTGTATAGGTATATTAATGTTTTTATATAGAAGGAATGTTATTTGATGTATGATACTGAAACCCAATGATGAATAATTTAATATATGACATGTTCATTAAGTATATTATTTAATTACATGAAATTGAATAAACAAAAAATGTTGTCCTATAAAACAAATGTGGGGGGTTTATGAATGTAAAGTATGTTTGTGAATAATGGTGCATAACATTTAATATTTTTGGACATTTTGATATATTAATTTATTAAATAAGAATAAAAAAGTAAAACCATACTTTGATTAATCTTGGTAAATGAATCATATACAAGCATAGAAAAATAAATATATGAAGATTTATTATCTCATACAATTTTTTTAATGATTTCTAGCTTCCCATTATATGAAATACTCATGGGGAGGTGAATATATTATTGTGTCATAAGTACATTAATGAGAATAAAGAAAACATCCAAGAATATGGAAGTTGAGTTTTGGCTTATGAAGAAAGTTTATAAAGTATCTAATTACATTGAAGAAACACTAATCTATAATATTCGTGGAAAAAAACACAATGTTATTTGAAATTTAATAAGAAAAGAAATATACAATACTTTATTATTCATAAATTAGAGCTTGATTTATGGATTTTTTGTTGAAAATAAATGGCCATACTTTTCTTAAAAATATTTTTTGAATATACTCTATTTCATTTAATTTATTATTCTATAATGTATGATGACATCATTTGATTATCCCATTATATAATAAATAATATATTTAATGGATTTTCAATTATCATTAATAAATAATACAAGTGAGTAATATCTATAAATATGACAATATAAAATATTGAGATATCTAAAAGATCTATATAGAAGATGTTTCTATGATATTAATGCATGGTAAAACTAGATGAATGGATTTATATTTCTATATTTATTATTATAAAGAGTATTGAATATTATTTATACGAAAATTAAGGAAAGTTTACAATTTTAAAGTTAAATTTAGTAAAAGAAACAATTCATAAATATAAACATAATGTTTTTAAAACCATATTAATTTTATTATAATTTTTATATTATTGAAAAATTTACTGTAAATGTTGGGTGAAAAAATATTATGTGTAGTGGGATCATAATAGTTTCAATATTTTAAACATTGATAGATGGATATTCTTCACAAAATATTGTAATCAGTGATTACCAACTCAAACAAATGATAGGTGACTCATTCTTTCTCCATAGATTATCCTCACCATAGAATTCTTGTTAAATATTGTATTGTTTTCTTAGTTTAATTTATTTATATTCATGTTTGTGGTATGCATACTATAACTATATTTAATAACTAATGATATTGTTAATGAGAAAAAATAATGAATAAATTCATATGGGAATTAATTTATTATTACTAATTCCTCCATATAAACCTTCTAGATATTTTGATATATTTGAAAAGGTATTAATAATTTTGGATATTTTATCAATGGTTTTTGTCTTACTATTTTGATATATCTATGATTTTAAAAATAAATATTATGTTTGATAGAGTAAATGATATTCAACACTATATTTAAATGAAAAATAAATTACTATTATCATTCTGTGACAATTATAAAAAATATGTTAAGTCAGAGAGTATTTAATAGATATAAACGGTTTATAAAATATTTATATAGGTTCACTCAATATAAATTAAATAATAAATTCTTATTAAATAATCATAAAATTTTTTAGTCATATTATTCTTGAAAATTACTTTTTCTTCAAAAATGATTTTCCATTCATTTTATGAGTGAATATAATAATTAATTGCTGAAAATTGTAGAAAATTTATTTTTAAAAATCAATTTCATTTTTAAATTCACCATTTCAAAATTATCATAGGTGAATTTCTTATAATTTTCTCAAAAATAATATTTTTCAATCAATAGTGATAATTAACAATTTTTCTTAAAAATTTTATTTTATTTTTAAGTTAATAAAAAGTAAAATCCTATTTTGGAATAGTTTTAAAATTTATTTAGTTTATTATAATTTAAAATAATATAATTATGGTTTTAAAATTTATTTCATAATTGATTTTAGAGTAGAAACAATTTTTATTTTAAAGAGATATTTTACTGAAAATCTTTTTGTCACATTTTTTAAATTTTATTTTAAATTAAACTATGATATTTCTATACTTCAAATTTTTGAAAATTGATTTAATATTTTAAATCAGTGGTTGAAATTTTTTTAAACATTAACATTTTATTTTTGGAAAAGAAAAATAGTAAACTTAGTAATTCTTTTCACCACGTTAATGGTTAAACTGGGTAATTAAATTAAAAATTAAAATAATAAGGATTATAAAATGACATAAAAACATTCCTTAGGTTTATTTGATGATTTATGATTTTCTATAAGCATCCATTAATCGTTTATATGGAATTTCTTTCCATTTGAGTTTGATTACAACCTTTATAATATTTTATTTTATGAAATGTAAAAAATGTCACACTCTTGTTTTTAAAAACTATAATATTATTGTCATAGGTTTAAAAAAATTCAATTATAAATATTGATTTGGAATCCAAATAAATTATATTCACCATGGAAATTAATTTTAATTTTTTAATAAAGAATTAATTTTTCTAAATGCTTACAAAAACGTAGTAAAAAATTAATCAATTAATGGATAAATAAATTAAATGATATCTAAAATATGAAATGAAATATATTTTAAGATAATTAATGTGATCCAAATTTTTATAAATAAACATGACATCTTAGGAATATAATAAAAAAACTGACCTCGATTTTTTTGTATTAATGTATATAGGCTAAAAGTAGTAAATTGTTCTAAAAATAGGCATTAATGATATTTTTTTAGTAAATAATATTTTATTAAATGACAAAAAAATTTCAAAAAATATTATATCCTATCAAGTGATTAGATCATTGTAAATAATATAAAACATAGTCTATTTATGAGCTCTTAAAAAATGATAAGGGTAAAAATGCTGTAAAAACTTGTCTAATTTTTATTATATGTAATTATTTTAACCCAAAATCATCCTACTATCTAAATAAATTGGTTTGGATCCTTTTATAATTGAATTTAAAAGTATAATAATTTAACATTTTGAGAAATTCCAAGAGTTCCCCTCCCCTCTCTTATAAAAGGGAATCTCTTATTCCATTTATATCAAACATAAAACAATTTCATTAGCCTAGATTGAACTGAATACCTTATCAAAATCCCTAATAAAATTTGATAGGCTATATATAGGGATTAATACCAAAATTATTGTTCTTAATGTGTAATGAAAGAAAGAATGTTTTAAGAAGAGGTATCATTTTAATGAAGGGATTATTTTTTTATTTATTCTTCTATATCCTTAAAATATTCCTTATCCTTGACTATTTTATTAAAAAAATTATTTAATATACTTTTGTGTTTTTATATTACTAGATATCCCCATATTTATATCTTTTTCCAAAAAATGGGAAATGAAACCATCATTCTTGTTTATGGTGGACTACCGCCTCAGAAACCAATATAATTCATTTTCTATCCCCGTCTCTTATGAATGGATAAAATGATGAAACTAATGATAATATATGATATTAATAATATATTTTTATTCTAAAAAGATAATATACCATTTACATTCTCACATTTCAATCCACTAAAAATTGATAACGTCATTCTTGCATATATGTGGACTACCGCTTCAACAAAGCGATGTGGTTCATTTCTATCAACAAATCCCATTGATGATACATATAATTATAATAAAAGTAATAATAAGGATTTTATATTATTATTATTATTTTGGATATATAAAATAATACTTACGTTTTTTCTATAATGATTGTCGATAAACGTAAATGTTATGCATGCATACGCACGATGCACCATCTCCATGATTTTAACATAGTTCATTTTTAATATCCATATTTTATAATTTCTTTGCAAGTATTATTTTTTTATAATAGAGACAATTATTTCATTATTCTATTCTGTTTATGGGTGAATAATTAACCCTTTGACCATATTTATCCTACCAAATCCAATTAAAACATATGATATAAATATCCTCAAAACGCTCGATGTAAATTTAATTCATTAGATAATTACATATGATATGGTACTTAATGAAACAAATTAATAATGAAATTGAAAATGGTTCTCATGGATCTATATAATTACCATAATCTTTATATTCACAATGATAAATAATATATGTGTATTTTCAGACTCATGGTACGAGATTTTCATTTAAAAATCACCTTTTACTGTTTCCCGTAAAATAATTTTTTTATTTCATATAAATATTGTTTTAAAATGTTTTAAAAAATGTGTTTACTATTATCCTATTATAATTTATTGCCATTTTTTCCTTGTTTTTATTTTATTATTTACTCAATGGTTTGAAAGGAATCTTTTTTATCATTTTCCAAACGTGGTACATTGTAAATTTTCCAAAAAAATGTATTAGTAGAATGGTTTTTAACTTATACATCATGAAGTTATTTCATCAAATCCATTGATAATATTTAAATTTAAGATTCATTTAAATATTTAAAGGTTTATTTTCAATTATAATTTTTTATTTTTTAATTGAATATATTTTTTAAAAAGTAATTTCAAAATAGAAAGGTTACTTTCCTCAAGAATATTTTATGATTATAATGATAAATATTAAATCATTCATTTTTTATAGTTCTTGAAAATTTTTATGATTATGGGTGGTTCCATTATAAACCAATGATGGTTGGTTACATTATTATCCAATGATGGGTTGTTCTGTTATAATCTAAGGATGGGTGGGTCCGTGATATCCCTTCAATGCATTGGGTATAGAAGTCGACCGTATGGTTATTCCATTTATAAGGATGATTGTAATAGTTATTTGGAATTTTTTTAGTAGGTACCTTATATGTTTTATTTATTATTTATATGTGTTTTTATAAAAAAAAAATTATTTCTTAGTGTACTATAATGATACTATATTTAGAGGAATGTATATGCAACATTTTAGGGGTGAAAAGCATAACTTTTTGAAAATGTTTTTTCAATTTCATAATGTTTCCCAAGAAACATTTATGTTTAATATTTTTTCATCAATATTTTGTATAATGTTTTTTAGAAAAACATTTGTACAGGGAAGGTTGTTTCTTGGGTAATTAATTTTTTATTTTGAGCCTAAATTTTATTCTGGAAAAAATTAAAAGTATTCATTGACTAACACATTATTTATTTCCTTTTTTTAAATTAGTGATCAATTTATGATTATCCCATATTAAAAAATATTTTACTAAGGGTTTAAGGATGATTAGGGATATGGATGAGGTCAAGATCAAAATTTTGAAGATATTTCATGAAAATGTTACATGCTTTTTTATGTTTTACTTGGTCGAAAAAATTCATACTAAGTAGAGGTGTCCAGTTTTTAATATGTGGGATTGTAATATAATAGTTATAACCTAATTCTATGAAATTATAAACCTAAATATATTTGGGAATGAAAGGAAGTTATTTTAGATTAAATTCACTATAATATGTTATATTTATGGATGGGTCCTTAAAATTGTAATCATAGTAGGTTTTAGAAAACATTATATGTTAGCATGTTATTTTAATATAAGTAAAATTTCATTTATATACAAAATGGTAGTTTGAGAAATATGGTTATTTTTTATGACATGGTTTATTATATCTTACTGTTTATCATCCTTATCATATAGTTTGTTGTGATTCTATTGATATACTCACACTAAACTATTTTGGTTTAGTAAATGGTTGGGGTCAGAAGGAACCAAAGTAATAATAGATGTGAAATAAAATATTGTGGTTTCTTGAATGAGCATATAAAATTAATAGAGGCTCTAGTGATAAATCCTATGGTTATTCTGAACCAACTATCAAAAGGAATTAATAGAACTCTTGTCGAGTAACCTAATGCAACAAATACAAGTGAAATTAATCCTCATCGAAGTTCATGTGATAATGATCATAGAGGTAAATATCTTTAATGACCTATGTGTCATGAATGTGGAATAATGTAGCCAATAAAATTTATTAAAGGAATAGGAAGATGTTTTATATATAGTAAATCTATTTCTAAAGAAATAACTTTCCAATAAAAATGAAGTGTTCAATTAACTCAAATAAGGGGAAATAAGTTCCTCTTGATGTATCAATTGAATGATTTATATGTGGGGAGAATGGTCATTATGGAAATCAATTTTATAGGGGAAAATATCATGAATAGAATGATTAATAACATATGGATGAATTCTTAACAGTTCCTAAGTCTGTTATTATAGACGTTGAGGTAACTGAAAATGAGAAAAGAAATATATGGATCATATCTTTTACTATGTTTTGATTTTGTTGAATAATAGTGGATGCTTCATATTTTTTCTACTAGAAGGATTTATAAAAGAAAAGATATAAAATCATGGAACATTTAATGATTGGGGTTCCAACATTTTTGTATTAAATAATCATGATTTAACTATGATCATAGTAATTATTACTCTTTTTATATTTTATATGATGGAAGTAATTTCGAGACATTTATTTTTTAGGTATATGTAACTTATAAGTTCAACATGTGAAAATTTTATTTGAGGAAGAATGATATTTTTTTTGTACATAATATTAAAAGTTTGAATAACCTTTAGTGTCTATATTATCCTTGATTTTGAGAAAATTTTGGTTTATTAAATTTTTGGTGATGAAAATGAAAGGTATGAGATATAATTTGTGGATAAAAAATTTATTTAATGTTTAATATATTAATATTATTTTAAGGATTTTTATCACATTTTTGATATTTTATAGGATTATATTAATAATATTTTTAAAAAAAGAAAACCAGTTTGATGAGGGACATCCCATTACATCTTTCCAGGTCGGATGGACTGAACCAATAACATAAGGGAGACATGGGTGAATAACTTACCACTGGCCTATGTGATATACCAGTTAGTATGAATTTTTCATTATTTATTGAATAAATATTAAAAAAAGATTCTGTTTATTTTTGGAAACATATGTTTTATTTTATAGATACCCCTGAGATTTAAAATTTATTTATTGATTAAGTGATTAATTTTATTTCATAATAATATCCCTATAATATTTTTGAGAATTATAGTATTAAGGAAAACATAATACTATGTGATTTTTTTGATAAATAATGTTTGAATTATACTTTGGATTCATATAATATTTTATTGTGGCTTTAGAGTGATTTAGGTTATTTATAAAAATGATAATCATATATTTAAGATTATATGATTAGGAAAATAATATTTTCATTATGATGAATTAAGAGTGATTGATGACATTTGCAGATCAAAATTAAATTTAACATGGAAGACTATGTGATCAGCCCCTTTTAAATTTTGTATTTCTATATTAATCTATAATATTTTATGGAATACTGAGGATAATTATTTATTGAATGATCTCAGGTCAATTTTTGATACCACAAATGAATTTTTAAGTTAAAATAGATTTTCTTTATATGATGGTATATTATTTTTTGAAAATTTATTATCATTTCCTAACCAATTTTCTTTTGGATAATGTTTAAATATAGGTGGAATAGATTTTTATCATTTTTATCATTATGTAATATATTATAAGTTGATTGTAGTTCTTTCTATATAAAAAATTCTTCGCGAATAATCATCGTTGAGAGAAAAGATGATGAGTTTGTGGTGGAATGCGATTTAAAGATGAAATTATTCTTTAAAATAAGTATATTTACATATAATTTTAGTATATATTCTAAAGTAATTTCTCAACTCTAGAAAAAAGGGTATTCAATGAAAAATGCTATCCATATACTTTTATTATTTAGAAATCATTGTCCTTTTTATGCACCATAGATCTATCGTTTGGCGATGGTTAACTTCATCTTGACAGTGTTCTCTATATCTCTCTATCAATTTTTAAGCGTTAGGTTTTTCTTCCATATCTATGTTTTCATTTCCCACTTATTTTATCTTACTTGGAAACATGATGTTCATTATTCTAGATAACCTTTATACTTTCCTTTATCTCATTTGAAGAAAAAGTTTAATTGACCACATTTGAGACGTTTGAGTTCAATAAAATTATTTTTGAATGTAAAACCCCAACATTTCAATACTGAGATTATGTTATGAGGAAATGATTTCTTGGGGTTTTAGAATATAATATCTTATGATTATAAAAATAAAGACTATGTTCGATAGTTTTCAATATACGTAACACATAGATAAAATTAAAAAAAGTTATTATTATTTATATGTTACCATTATAAAATATCTATTAAATTAGAGGGTATTAATAGTAACAAATATTTTATGAAATAAATATAATGGTCCTACTCTATATGGTCTTATCTTTTTTAGTTACCTCTCTCTTAGATTTTTTAAGCCGTTCTAGCCAAGTCTTGTTTGGAGATGGAGAGCTTTTGTTTGGGAAAATAACTTAAATTTTGGGAATGTATGTTTTTTTGAATTAGTAGAACCTAGATATAATTATTCTAAATGGATTTATCAGGAGTTTCTATTTTTTATAAGGATTCAAAGGTGGTTCAGGATCTTTCTGTAGGAAACATGGTGAAGGCTGTCTATAGATTAATTACACGTCATGTAATGAAGTTACATGTCGTGTAACTATTTATAAGTAAGACAAATAATACTCATTCAGGTAATGAGTGGAATACATACTATGAATACATTTCAAATCATGTAATGTCTGGGAATAGTTAAAAATCACCTTAGAGGACACATTTTTGGGAGTAACTCTCTAAAAATAATTACACAATGTGTAAATGAGTAACATGATCTCTAGTTTCCAGATAAGTGTTTTAAATGGTGTCATTATTAATAATTTTCTCATTACCTCATGTGAAACATCTTCTTCTTGAATCTACAACATTTTCTAAGAATTTTTGGAGAGAGTCTCTTGATTTTAGATGTACAAATAATGTATTTGATCCTTAATAAGTGGTTTTGGTTAGGTTATCACTTCTCCCGTTTTGATCTATAGTAGTTGTGATGCTCTATCTTGTACTTGGTTGTTTTTGGTTTTTATAATGATCATTTATGATATAATATCCTTCTAGTAATCATATGTTCCTTCATTCATGTTGGATAATTTAGATGGAAGTGTCGGTTGATCCTCAATCAATGGTATGGGGTCTAAACATTGACCCTATAGTTTGTTTTATTAAAAATCATGTGAAATATTGAAATTGAACCAACATAACGTACGCCTAAATAAATTGGATCATGAATTTAATTATTTCATGGAATCCCTTTGTATTCAATTGTTTTACCTATTTTTTGGATACCTTTTGGGTGAGTGAACCATTAAATACAATTGAATTGGTTTATGTATTAATGTGTATTTAGCATGACATGGGATTTCAGTTATGACTAAATATAGATTACCTTCAGATTTTCTTTATTTTCATGATGACTATATTGTTATTGGTTTATGAATTAGTGATAAATAAATTTTTAATTGAAATATAAAATGTTATTTTTATAACTAACCCTTGAGCCTTACGATGTGAAATTATTATATCATCGTTCCTATAATATGTATTGTGTTTTCTAAATTTTGATTCTTATCTGTGGAATTTCCCAGTTTGATTTCTGAAATGTTTATATAGGTTATTGATAGAGTTTACATGATAAAATGATTATATATACGGATATTTCCAATTACACAAGATTAAATCCTTATATAACAAGCTTGTCCCTAACAAATGATAAAATGATTATATACTAGTATCATCCCTAAAAAATTCTTAAATTATTATATATCGATCTTAGCCTTGAGAGATGTTAAAATTATTAGATACCAGGATCAAATCTAATTGATTACTGAAATTATTATATATATATATATTGTCCCTGACACATTTTGGAACTATTATTTATCATGCTTGGCTGAGAGACATGCTGAAATTATTATATACCAGAGAAAACCCCAGGTTTTCTCCCTGATTTACGAGATCTATACCACAAATATAAGGTTGTGGTAAGAATGGTTATGAGACATGTTTATGGAAATTCCAACTTGTTTATGAGGTACATTTTTTTCCATTTTTATATAGTTCTATTTGGAATGTTTGTCATACATTCTTAGAGGAATTCCAACTTGGTGATGAAGCAGGTTGATGTGGTATTAATTTAAATGTTTTATTAATAACAAACCTATATATTTTCATTATTTCATATAGTTACTATAACACAGATCATGTTTAGACATAGTGGTGTTTACCTAACGAGTTATAATCACACCCTACTCAAGCCACCAGTTACCCAAGTAGATTACATGGATTCCAGATTAGAAAAGGGAATATGACTTTGTTTTTTACTGTTGCTTTCTGAATGGGTTGGAGTTTGAAGTTGGGACATGCATGGAGTTATGGACCAGGGTAATTTGAGTCTTTTACGTTTTTATTTTTATTATTTCTACTGGAAAATTTAATTACATTATGGTATGATATTATAATTTTCCATTTATTATTTATTGGATTATCAGTTGGATTTTTTGGTTGGTTTTCTACTGTATTGTATTTTTCTCCTTCTCTTTACACACTCTGATATCTATTTATTATTTATATTTTAATATTTTATTTTATTTTAAATCTATAAATAGGGGTATAGTCTCCTAAATATCCATATCACACCCATGCTTTTATTCGAAAGCTTCTAGAAAATAGGGTGGTGCTATTGAGTTCTCATAACCAACCCGTTTTGGCCAGTTAAGTGAGTGTCATATCAGTGGATGTTATAAAGAGGTATCAAAGGAAGGATTATTTTCTATTAATTTCATATTTGGTAAAGGTATAGAGGATACTAGGATGTGATAAGACTTTTTAATGATATTGTGCATGGGATTAGCTAACCCATGTACAGGGTAAATATGAGTGCAAAGGGGTAGTTTGTTGTTTATACTGTTTTCTTATCATCGTTGATGTTATTTCAACCTAAGGGATTCACACATTGAGTGAGGTTATTATTTAATGATTTATTTGGTTTTTTAGATTTATAATTGTGGCCTAATATGGTACATGACGAGTATTCATTCCTACTGATTGGCACATAGGGATATATATTTGAATTCATTGTTCATGATAGGCACATATCTATTGCATTTGATACATAATATCCTGTTGGAATTGGGATATGAGATAACTATTATTTATAAGAAATGGAATAAATGAACTATTATCTCATGCGAAAAGAATTTTAATACGTGTATATAGAGAAAAAGAGTCAGTGGTTATCTGTTGTTGTCACATGTGAGGTTGACCTTGTAATAAATAGTTTTATCAGGAGTGTGTTTTTATTAAAGAGAATGTTTGTCCTCCTCATATTAATGTTGAATATCAGGGGAGTAGAAATCATCATGCTCCTATATTATATGATCTAGAGCCTACTATAGCTCTTGAGGATCATATGGATGTTCATCTTTGTGACATATTTTTGAGGGTCATGAGATCCACAGAGAGAGAGACTGTTTATGTTGTGCCTTTAGTGATTGAGATGAAAAGAGAGTTCCAATTGTAATTTCCACCTACGTTCATGGGGGATGAAGGACCCCAAGGAGATGTGTTATAGATAAATTAGGTCCAAAACCCATTAAGAATATTTAGAAACACATAGATATGGGTGAAGCTTATTGCATATATGCTTCATGGAACAACCAATTGTTGATGGGATATTCTAGAGCAAGAAGGTCTGTTGGAGGAGTATTCATGGAAGAACATTTAGAAGAAGTTTCTAATCCATTTCTATTATGATATATTAATAGACGAGAAGGATCATGGTTTCATGAACTTGGCATATGAGGTCATGTGAGAGATGGAATATGTTGAACGTTTCACATACCTATAGTGCTTTTTCCCATCTTTGTTAGGTGATGAGATCTACATGGAATGTTATTTTCAAGATATTATTCCCAATGAGACTAGGTCGCATGTGAACATGTTCCGTCAAAGGTGTTTTTAAGATATAAAGAATCTATAACTCATAACATATAAAAATATGAAAGAGGTCATGAGTAATGACCATTCTATTTCATTAGGGAAAACAATTTACTCATCTTCTAGTGGAATGTAAGTTTCATTGTTATATTTTTTTAAAAGGCATAAGTGGTCCAAGAAATCAGGGAAGTGAGCAACCATCTCAAGAATATGTTCCATTATAGTGGTATTAGTTTATAAAAATGGTCCACAAATATCCTCAGTGTCTGTACACCACTTTGAACTATCATGCCTTCGGATGATTAGTTCAAATAAAAAGGTTTTGTAGGGGCATGTAGTAGCATAGTAGTGGTAGTGGATCATAATAAGTACCATAGTCTAGGAATGACATAGCTACACCTCATTATGATGATATCTATAGTTCTATAGGTAATTCTAGTCGAGAAAGATATTTTATACCACATGGAGAAAATGGTAGTACCAGGAAGGGGGAATAACATAGAGGAGTCAATTTTAAACCTAGACGAGAGGGGCTAGTTAGTTTCAGATTATACAGACTACTCTATCTAGTGTAGATTCAGGACCGTCAGCTATAAAAGTTATAATTTTTGTATTATCTATATCTTCATATGTTTTATTGATACAGGTTTATCACATTTGACTTTATCTTCACTTTTACGTAAATATTTTGGGATTGGATGCAGAATGCATGGATGGTGTTTTTTCCATCAAGAAACCTTTGAGACTATGGTCAGAGAATATCAAAGTTGCAAGGTGTTTTATCTAGATATTGGTGGTTTTCATTTATTTTGGGAAATGTTTGAGTACAAAATGACAAGATTTTATTTGATTCTGGGTATGGATTGGTTAGTTATATACACGTATCATATCTACTATTACTAGAGGAGAAATAATTTTTTATAACTAGATGGAGGAAGATATTCTCACTAGTGTGAGTGGAATCATCATGCTAGATGTGTAGGGAAAAATTAGTGTATATTGGATAGTCTCATGGCTTAGATTTCTGGTCGTTCTCTTTATGGTGGTGGAATAAATCAGGATTCATTTTTAAAAAAAGTAGACAATTATCGGGATGTTTTTCTTGATGAGTTTTATGGCTTACCTCCCAAGAAAGTGATTAATTTTTTTTATCAATTTGGCGTGGGAGTAGATCCAGTTTTTATCCCATAATTTGTAATTTCACCAAGGGAGCTTAGATACTTGAATGTTAAGTTTGAATATATATAAACTAATGGTTTCGTATAAACTAGTGAATCTCCTTGGTGTTTTCCATTTCTCTTCACCAAGAAGGATGATGGGAGTTTACGTTTGTTTGTGAATTAACCAATATTTAATTAGATGATAGTCAAGAACCAATAACCCCTTATATTCACTCCAATCTATTTGATTATCTAAGAGGTGATTAGATCTTAACCAACATGGATTTGAGATCTAGAGACCACCAATTGAGTGTGAGTACATCGAACATACATCGAATACTTTTAAGAGAATTAATGGATTCTATGAGTTTTTAGTGATGTCATTTGGTTTGATCGATGCATCAGTGGTATTCATAGCCTTGATGAATTAGATCTTTCATCTTTTTCTTTATCATTTTGTAGTTTTTTATATCAATGAAATATTAATTTACTATCAATAAACAGATGAGCATGACCAATATATTGACATCAGTGTGAGTGCATTGAGAGATAATCAGTTTTATGAAAAGATAACCAAATAATGTTTCTGGATTAAAAAGTGAACTTCTTGAGCCATTTCATCTCAGAGTCAGGAGTGTTAGTGGACTGAGAGCATGTTTCATCCATGATATATTTTGATAAACCGATGAATATCTTCTAGATTTAGAGTTTTTTGGTTTTATCAGATTATTATTAGTGATTCATCAAGGACTTATCATGTATAGCATCACTGATATTTGGGATGGACATGAAAGGGATGATGTTTGATTAGAAAGATACTTGAGAGGGAGATTATTAAGAGTTGAAAGGCTGGATGACCTTAACACTTATTTTCAATTTACCTATGCTAGGAAAAGCATATACTAGGTACTATGGTGCATGTGACGTTAGACATGGAGTAGTTTTGGTGTAGGAGGATTGAGTGGTTTCTTATGGTTCCAGATATCTAATACTGCATTATAGGAATTATCCGACTCTTGATTTGGAGTTAGAAGAAGTTGTACATGCCTTGAGATGCTCGAGACATTATCTCAAGGGTGAGAGGTTTGGGGTATAAATTGACCATAATATCCTATGGTACATCTTCTCCCAGTGGGACCTAAACCTTTGATAGAGAAGGTGGGTCGCATATCTTCTGAATTTTGACTTCGATTTGTCTTATATGTTGGGAAAGGAAAACATTTTTGTCAATACATTGGGATGAAATGTGTAAGTATAGGATATATGGGAGTATTGCGATGAGTGGCAGGTGTTGAATGTTTCTTCAGAAAAGCATCTAGATGTTTAGGATTCTCATGGATGAGTGGCTCTGACTTCTACATATGATATACCCATATGTTTAGATTGGATAAAGTCAGAGCGATTAGCTAATTTGGAGGGATTAGTTTTTAGAGAAAACATTTATGGTTGGAGATAAAACATTGGTATGATATCTTTATAGTGAAAATTTTCTTATTTTCCATCCCTGAGTATGGGTTTTTATAGTTCTGTGTGAGGAGATAATAAGAGAGTTTCAGGATTCTATATGGGCGGTACATCTTTGTTTGATAAATATGAATTATGATATCCATAGACAGTATTAGTGGTCACGAATGAAGAAGGTGATAATAGGCTTTAGGGTGAGAAGTTTTTCTTTTTGGTAGGCGAAAGTAGAGCATCAGAAGCCATCTTGGATTTTAATGCCTTTTCCCATTCATGAGTATAAATGGGATGAATTCACTATATATGTTGTGATATGATTAAACAAGAAAACCCATAAGAATGATGTTGTATATTTGATTGTGGATTGACTGAATAAGGTATCCCACTTATTACCTATCAGGATGACCATCATAGTTGATGAACTAGGAAGTCTATATGTGTGTGAGGTTGTTCAGTATCATAGTGTTTCGAGGAGTATCATTTCAGATAGAGATTCTCATTTAACATCATGGTTATTGATGATTCCTCATGGTGTGAGAGGAATAAATTTTGTTCAGACATTAAACATCCTATAATGTATGGGTAGTCATTAATATTAGATGAGATGTTCTATTTTTTGGCTTAACTCAATAAAAATAATTACACAATTCATAAATGAGCTAGACATCTGGTAATTTCCCAATAACATTTTAAAGGGAGTTGTGGGTGATATTATGCTCATTCCCACATGTGTAGCTTCATATTATTGACCCTAGGGAAGCTTCCATGAATTTTAGGAGTTCATATATTGCTACTATACGTCTCGATCATGCATCTGATTGCGGGAAAGCGGTTTTGGTTTTGTTTTCCCTTATTTCCCTTTGATATCTAGTTTTTGTGGTGTTTTCTATTTACCTTGGGCATTGTTGGTTTTGATCTTGAAAGGTTATGGTATAAGATCCTTCTTGTGATCATCTGAATATTTTTTCTTATTTAAGAATCCTATAAGAAGATTTAGTTGATATTCACTTAAAGGTATGAGGTTTAAACATTAAACATATTGTCTCTTTAAATTAAAAGTATTTTTAATATTACTATTGGGATAACATAACCTGTGCATAAATTAATTAAATGATGAATTAGATTTTTTTGGAATCCCTTTGGATATAAATTGGATGACCTAGCTTGTGGATACCATTTGGGTGTATGATCCCTTGATTATAAATGAATTGATTAGTAAATAAAATCTTTTTCAGCATGACATGGAATTTGGGTAATTACATCATATAGATTCACATTTTCATGGATTTTTTTTATGATGGATGGAGGGTTATTAGTGTATGACCAAGTAAAAAATGAAACGATTGATTGAAATATAACTGGTAATGTACATAATTAACCATTGAGTTGTATTATGGGAAAATTTTATATCATTGTTGTTATGATGTGTGCTGTGTTTTATACATTGTGGTTCTTATATGGGACATTTTAATAGTTTGATTGTGGACATATTTATATATGGTGTTGGCCCAATTTATATGATAAATTTTTTAAATAGTGGCATATTCATTGTAAAACATACTGAAAATATTTTATACTAGGATTGAGCCTAACACATAATGAAATTTAAATAAACCATACTTGGACCTATCACATAATGAAATGATTATATATTTGGATTTTCCCTAAGGCTTGATGAAATGATTATATATAGAGCTCAGCCCTAATTTATTGCTGACGTATTTATATATCAATATTTTTATGGACACATGATGAAATTATTAAATACCAGGATTGGCCATGGGACATGCATAAATGATTATATACTGGGCTTGACCCTGATTAGTTTCTAAAATTGTAATATTGCAGGCTTCAACACAGATTTTGTGATTTTTACCATCAATATATGGTTATGGTTGGCATGGTTGTGAGATATTCTTAGAGAAATTCAATAATGTTGCTGATTCTAGTTATGTTTTACCATGGTTATATGGTTTTGGTTGGAATGGTTTTGAGATAGTCTCTGAGCCATTCTTACATGGTGCCGAAGCATGTTGATTTATTATTAATTTATTTGTTTAATTAATTAATAAACCAATATATTATATTAATCTATGAACTTATTATCAGACTGGTCTTGTTTATACTTGGTTGTTTCGACCTACTATGTTATAGCCACACCGTACTCATACCACTGTTTTGTACTTGGGCATATTACATAGATGCGAGACTGGAAAAGGGAAAAGGACCTTGTTGTTGATTATTTATTGCTATATGGGATGGATTTTGAAGATGGTACCGACATAGGGTTTGGGACTATGGTATTTTGAGTTTACTAGTTTTTTATTTTTTATTTACTTCTAGAATGACATTTAGTTTCATTCCAACCTGAAATTATATTATTCCATTTATTATTTATTATATTATTAGTTTTATTTTATTGTCGATTTCCACTTTATTATATTGTTTTTGTTATTTATTTCACTATAATATTGATTTATTATTGATATATTATTATTCTTCTATGTTGTATATCTCTAACCAGGGGTTATAGTCTCCCAACAATCTATATCACACCCCACTGCTAGTCGGTCGCCTCTGGAATATGTGGAGTAGTTTACATCTAATAACCAACCCATTTTGGCTATGTGAGCATGTTCTATATCAAGTGATGTTACATAGTCAATAAAAATGCATTGATAAATTCAAATAAAACAATCAGTCAATTTGTAGACATTTTATTCTTCAAAAATACATTTTCTCCAAAAATTGGGGTTCTTTATTTTTATAAGTGAATATTATAATTAATTTTTTAAGATTTTATAAAATGCATATAAAAAAATTAATTTTATTTTTAAATATACTTTGTCAAAAAAAAATGGTTAAACTTTTGATAATTTTACAAAAATAACAATTTCTACTGAATAGTGAAAAATACTGACATTTATTTAAAAGCATAATTTTATTTTTAAGTATGTTAAAATTTGAATTCGATTTTGGATTAGTTTTAAATTATCATTTTTTTTCATTTGGATTTATGCTAATCTAATTATTTTATTAAAATGGATTTTTTGTTGGAATTTAGTATAAAAAAATTTTATATTTTAAAGGGTAATTTTTATGAAATTCATTTTCCATCACATTTCGATGGTTTAATTTTATATTATATTATGAAACTTATTTGTGTTGAATTTTAAATGTGGATTCAATATTCTAAATTAGTGTGTAAAAATTGGGTAAATTTTCCCCTTTTATTTCAGGTCAATATGAAAAATAAAATTTGTAATTTTTATTACAATTATAATGTGTAAATTAGGTAAATAAATATAATAATAAAAATTAAAAGGAAAAAAATGAGCATAAAACTTTACTTATGCTTATTTGGAGAGTCTATTTTTCCATAATCATCCCATATTTTTTATGTGGTAATTTCTCATTAGGGTGTGATTATAACAATTATAATATTTTACTTAAATAAAAATGAAAAATTGAAACACTCTTGTTTTTAATAACTATAATATTTTTAGCATATGATTAACAAATTAATATCTTTGGTTAAAAATAGTAATATAAAATACAAAATATTTATCTTCAACATGGGTTTTTATTTTTTTAGTAAGAAAAATTTTCTTTAAAATCTCACACAATGCTAACACAACAATTATTCAATTAATTTAAAAATAAAATAAATGATATTAAAAATATTAAAAATGAAATAAGATTTGAAATAATCATCGATATTAGAGTAAAGGTAATGTATTATCAAAAAAATAGACATTAATGATATTTTAACATAAATATTATTTTATTAAATTATATTAAATTTCTAAAAATATTATATAATACAAATTTGTTAACATATGGTTGATAATATCAACTATGGTCCATTTATGGTTTGTTTTTCCATTTATAGTCAAATAGTAAAATGCCTTATGGTCCTTATAAGTGTAAAAGGGGTTAAGGTTGGGTAAACCCCAAAAATGAAGAAAATATGATAAATTGTTTTTATAATTTTTATTTTATGAGAGTATTTTGACCCATACACATCATTAATTATAAATAAATTACTTTGGAGCCTTTATGATTTGAAAATAATTTATAATAATTTAATGTTTTCTGAAATTTCAAGAGTTGATTCCCCTCTATTATAAAAGGGATAATATTATTCCCCTTATATCACACATTAAAACCCATTTTTTTATCGATGATATACCCCAATAACATACTGACATACCTACCCACATTCATAATTCGTTATTTAGAATATAATACAAACCGTAGTGGCATCAAGGGTTTAAGAAAACGGTGTTGCCTAAAAAAGAGGTATCATTTTTAGTTAAGTGTATCTATTTTATTTTTTCTTTTATATCTATAAAATATTTTTTTAAATTTTTATATAATTAGACAATTACATTACATTTATTTATTTTTCTTTATATAAATGATAAAACTTATATTAATGTCATCATCTATTAAATGTTAAAAAAACCACATTTCATGTGTACATCAGACTACCACCTCACAAATCGATGTAATTCATCTTCCATAACCATCTCTAATGGATGGTTTTAATGATGGAATTACATTTTATATATTATATTTATGAAATATTTTCAATTTGAAAATTTTAATATATTATTTACATTGATACATTTCTATTCACTAAAAAATGATAATGACATTCATGCGTACCTATGGATTACAACCTCCACGAGGCGATGTGAATCATTTTTCATCACCAAACCTCATATATTATCTATATAAGTATATTTAATGGAATAATATGATATTTATGATATTATTATAATTCTGTGAATATTAAATATTACATACCTTCTTTTAATAATGATCATTAAAAATATATTTGTTACTCATACATGTATACAACATACAATCTTTATATTTGTAATGTAGTTCATTATACGTAAACATATATTAGGATTGGGTTTATAATTATGATTTATGTATAACAAATATAATAATATCATGATTATTATTCTAGATATAGTTGAATAATGACCTCTTTGATCATAGTTAACCTACCAAAATCATTTTGGAAATATGAGTCGAATATCATCAAAAAAACCAATATAACTTTAATTGAATAAATAATTACATATAAACTGATATATTAACTGTTATTAATGTATAAAAAATATAGTAATATTAGGATTATTATTATGTATATGGTGTAATAATTATCTCTTTGATTATAGATAACCTACCAAAATCATTTTGGAAATATAAGTCGAATATCGTCAAAACGCTCAATATTAATTTAATTGAATAAATAATTACCTATAAACTATTATTAAATGAGACAAAGGATTAGTTAACATGAAATATTATCTCAATAAAATGTCAAAATAAGTTATATTTATTATTCAATAAGATAAATAATTTACATGATAAGTGGGACTTATGGTAAGGGACTTTCTTTTAAAAATCATCTTTTAATATTTCTCATAAAACTATAATTTTCTTCCCTATACATTATATTTAAAACGTTTTATAGATTTATTTTACTATTAAAATATCATTTTTTAAAATCATTATTTCCCATGATTATTTTTTTACCAAAATGGTATGAATGGAATATTATTTTCCATTTTCTAAACACGGTACTTGATGAATTTTAAAAAAAAAAGAATTTAAGGAATGTTTTTTTATCTTATACACAATGGATTTATTTTCCTAAATCATGAATAATATTTTCTCTTAATGTTTCTGTATCATTTTAAAAGGTTATTTTCAAAGATAAGTTTTAATTTTATATGTTTTTTTTATAAAAAAAATAATTTAAAATGGGAATAATTATTTTCTCCAAGAATATAGTATAAGTGTAATGATGAAAATACAATCCGTCATGTTTTATAATTTTTGGGAAATTTTATGATGAAGGGTGGTTTCACGATAAACCAAGGATAGTTGGTTATGTTATTAACCAATAACGGGTTGTTCCATGGTAAACCATGGATGGGTGGGTCCATGATATCTCTCCAATGCATTGGTATATAAGTCGATTGTATGGTTACTCGTTTTATTAGAGTGATTGTAAGAGTGATTTCAAAATGATGTCCCAGGTAACCTATGTTATATATATAAATTATATGGGTTTTTACAGGAATCTTATTATTTCTCATGGTAAGATAATTATCATATGTTTGGAGGAAAGAATAATAAAATTTTTAAGGGTGAAAATTATAACTTTGTGAAAAAGTTATTATGAGTTTTTTCAAGTTTTAAAAGAATCATTTATGAGTTTTTTTATAATTAAAATTTATTATGAAGTTTTTTAGGAAATTATTTGTGAATTAATGTTTATTTCTTGGTTAGGAAAATAATTATTTGATCCCAAAGTTTATTTTAAAAATAGGAAACATTTTACAAGTATTTAATTACTATATACTTCTTTATCTCCTTCTATGTCACTTACTAAGATTTGTAGGCCCATACCCTGATCAAAAATGTTTTTAATAAGTTTTAAGTATTATTAGGGCCATAGATGATGTTTAGGTCAAATATTTTACGATATTTCATGAAAATAAAACATGATTGTTTTAAAAGTATTCATTGGGGAAAAAATAGATACTATGTATAAGATTCCACTATGTAATGTGTGGGATTTTTATATAAGTGTTATAAACTAAATATATAAATCTATAAAACTAAATTATATTTGGTAATGTAAGAAATTTAATTATATTTTAAATTCACAATAATTTGTAATTTTCATGGATGGGTCATTATAATTTCTATAACATAACTAATCTGTTGAACGAAAAAATAATATTATTCTTTAGTGGACATAATATTAAATTTTTAAAAAATAGAAGTAACATGAATTCTGTTCTCTTAGAATTTATGCTTACTTAATTTTCATTCATGTAATTAATATGGGAAGTAATGTAATTTAATTTCCCCTTGATAAGTAGTAAAAATAGTGGGATGTATACTCAAAAGTTATAAATACGCTAAAGAATTCATATCACAATATAGTGCATAAACAATTTATTATATAAAAGTTATTCGAGGAAATGATGGATAATTTTATAAATATCTATTAAAGTGATTCAATGGATAAGGATGAAAAAAAATTATCTTTCATGAAAAAATTGGGTAGATTTAATTATTTTCCCTAAAAAATCTATTAAAACATTCATCAGAATGGTAATTTATATTGATGGTGGCATATATGTTCTAGGTTGTTTTGTTTAACATATTATAATTATCAATATGATGCTAAACACAATCCGTGAATATTTTAATCGGAATTTTATTGATCCTAATAAGAACCCTTGAATACCTAAATCTAAATTTTTATATTAAAGAAATAGATATAAAAACCATATTAAATTTTGGTCTAAAAATATCAATTATATAATACCAGATAAAAAAAGGACAATCCCATAATATAAAAGGAGATTACGGGGATGATATTTAAGGTTAGAAATAATCTCATCATAGATGATTATCTAGATGAAAATTGATTAGATAAAGCGATGAAATTTGACTCTATTAATCATAAAGAAGGGAAAATATTTTTTAATGCAAAGATCCAACTTACATGTTTTGGATGTGAGAATATTGGTTACCTATCTTCTTTCAAGATAAGAAAAAAAACTTCTAAAATAATGGAGAATTGGAGAAATTATTATAAACTCCAAAAATATTCATTTTAAACAATATTTGAATTTTTATGAGTAAAAATAAATATGGAAAATATTTTAAGGAAAGATATATATATATGTTATAGGGGGATTTTCAATACATATTATTCCAATGATGAAAATGGATAATATTGAAATAAGTAAAATTTTTTTTTTCATAATTAAATATGCGATAGAGAAAGCCCTGTATGAGATTAATGTTTAGTGGAATTGATCCGGAATGGTATCATTGTTAACAAATATGTAAAATACTATATAAAAAAATATTAAGAGGTTATTTTTTTAATATATATATATCTGAATGTTCTCAGATATAGAAAATATAAATATTTCAAGAAGGTTACTGAAATGATGATCATTATCGATGAAAAGAATATAGTCATTATTTAATTAAAATATAATGTGATGTATGTAAGAAAAAGAATTATGAAACTAAAATATTTTTTGGCTTAAGGTAGAATAAATCATTAAAAATACCTAAAATCAATAATTTTAATTTTATAAACAAGTTTCATGAATTAATAAAAAATAAAAAATTATCTTTTATACCCACTGTGAACGTGAAAGAGAAGGTCCCCAGATCTTCTTGGATAATTATTAGCACCCATATTAAATGATCACAATGTAAATGGAAATAATAAATGAGGAAAATGTAACATCATAAAATGGTAATGACTTACGTAATAATGAAAACTATTTTACCATTGAAGAATGGTGATTACTGTAAACCAAAACTTTTGGGTATAATGTTCCAATCTAGGATTCTAAATCATGAAATAAGAACTGTTTTACCCATATCCAAAAGCATGTTTTTTGATCACTAGATGTTTGAAACTTATGTTGAGAAATACAATATGATGATTTGGAAATGATTTCCCCCTAACAAAAAACTATTTGTAAATGTATGTTAAATATTATTTTATAACGAAGACAACCCTTTTAAATAACCTTTAAGGAAACTGAAAATAATTATATTATGGATAATATTAATATAATCTAATAAATTAACTGATGAAGATGAAATAAATATATAAATCCATGTTAAAAAATTCCTCTAATAACACATATATGAAAATCATCATTTTTGACAAAGAAAAAATTTCATAGTATACAAAATTAATGAAAATTTTCTAATTTAATTTTTACATTTCATATAAAATAATTTTATACAAATTATGAAAATTATTTTTTGGGGTTAGAGACACATTATTCAATAATATTTCTCTCAATAATTTTTATGAATTATTATTTATGATATATTTCAAAAAAATCAAATAATATTCTTTGAAACATAAATCATTAATTCATAGAATAAAAGTTCAAATATCTTTTTTCTATTTGGATTAATAAATTTCAAGAAATATTTTCCAAGAAAATATATTCCCAAATATTATAAATCAATGTATTAGTTATCAGATCAACTAGTGTTCCTTGATTCACTTAATTGTGATCAATTTTTAGAGTAATAAATTGGGACTTCACATATAAACAACCCCAACTATTATCATAGTTGATAGATATGCTTTTTAAATAATTTCATATTTAATTAAATAATTTAATCCTAACCAAAGTTTTATTCTAATCATTTATCATTTTTGGGTTTTTCGTAAATTTTGGCTTTTATTTTGAAAATTTATTTAATCAAGAATTTTAGATGATTTTTAAAACATTAATGTTTTATCTATAATACTATATAAAATGATATAAATTGTTCAATTATTTGGCAGGGTTCCCTATTTTCTTGGATTGATTTTCATGAAATAGGAAAATTACATAATAGAACATGATGGGGCCCAAATAATTCATGCATTGCGGAAAACCTTTTGGGTTGATTTTTTTACCATAACTCAATAAATGAGGCATATCTCAAACTTAAATTCATAAAATGAGATGATTATATTTTTCACTAAAAAAGAACTTAGATACATGTAAGGAAATAAATTTTAAGGGAGATATTTATTCATCAATGTACTTTATTTACAAGAAAAATGAGAGGAATATGAGGTGTATTTTCATCATGAAAAAGTGAGATTTAGTAATTCGTAGAAAATGTTTTCTACTAATGTCATATAGATCTAAATGTTTTGGAGGAGAAAGATAAATTGAGTCTAAAACACTTTTTTTATAAAAACATTATGAGAATCATCCATAATCACTGATAAATATGATTAATCTTTTAGAGGATTGAAATTGGATGTAAATATGACACACAATTACCCAGTAAATTAGGGCTCTACATCCATTCAATAGAGATATATGGAGAGTGGATACCACACTAGAAACTTCACACATCTAAGAGATTATTTAATTTTATTTTCTATTTCTAATACCTCCCACTTTAACCTTCTTCTCTGTAACCTATTCAAATGGAGGTGCAATTTTTAAGTTACTAGGGAAGGGAGGATAAACATTTATGTAATTTTTGAGTCTTGTGATATAATTTAAAATCAATTTTTTTGGTGGAATTATTTCAGTTTATAATGTTTTCGAATTATGTTAATGATTTTTTTTAGGATTTTGGTTTTATTAATTATTCACAACATAGGTTAATATTTTATAAACTACCAACAAATGGTGAATATTTTGTTGATTGAGTAGAATATATTGGTTTATGAGTGTCTTGCAACAACTGGAATATATGTGGAAGAATTTATTTGTTTCTAGATTTTAAAAAAGAACTAATTATAAATTTGGATTTTTTAGGTAGTTAAGGAATAGTTTACTGGCTCACATACACACTAGAGTAGTTTCTGTTACTTCCCTCAATGTATGGTGACTAATAACTCAATATATTAATATTTAATTAATCATTTAATCAGAAGAGTGGTAAAATAAAATTTAATACTATAATGGAATTGTAAAAGGTTATCTAAGCACAATCCCATCACTTTTATCAATAATCAATTTTCATAATTTATTTTCTATTTTGATTTAGTTTTTAAAGAATTAGAAAATCCCCCCATTTATTTCTATTTTAATGTGTGAAATTTGATTATTATAAAATAATATCTAGAGAAATAATAGGTAAATTACTATACTCTATTATAATTTTAGAGATAATTACTTTTTCCACACCACATAATAGTCTCGTGTCAATAGTTTACCTGAATAAATCATCACCAAACCAGATGAACCCAAACAAGTCCTTCTATAATTTCAAGTGAAATTTTATACTACCCCCACAAGGTTATTTAAAACCATGGAATTTAAAATTCTCAATTAAATAAATAGATTTTAGAAGAAAATAATTATTTTTTAGAACTATTTTCTATACAAACATTACCATTATTAATATATATGTAAATAAATTAAAATTTAAGTTAAAACCTCATTTACCATGAATAAAACACCATGATTAAAAAAAATTAATATTTTTAATTTTAATTATAAATGTTTATTTATAAAAAAATGAATATACTGTAATCTTATCAAATAAATTATCTCAATTTTGTTGATAAAATCCCGTATTAATGAAATAATTTTAAAAGAACATTAATCCGAAGAAATGGAATCATAAACAATATATCAAGGAATATGATCCACTTATATTATATGTTTTCATTGATTTATCAAAGAATTCCTAATATGGTTACCTTATTGAAAAAATACACCAATCCCATTAATTTAAATCTCTCATAAAACATATTCCACAATCCGTAAGAACCGAATTTATTATTTAGGAATAGTATTCATGTATCATGATTATTTGGAATGGATTCATGTTATATTAGAACAACCCCTATGGGACAATCAGGTTTAGAGAAAGAAAACTCTAATGAGTGGAACGATCACCTATCCATATGATATGATCCCATGTAACTCATTACTATTTATGCATAGAATTTAAAGATTAAAAGTTTGAAAACCAGAGTGTTGTTTGGATTCAGAATTAACTGGTAATGGTGATGTTATTATTTCACCACCAATGGTGTAATTTATCAAGAAGAATAATAAAGTATTTTTTTCTTATGAAGAAGTAATTATGAGTACATTTTAATGAATCTATATAAATTTATTAAATTCATGATTTTGGAAAGGTAATCTGTATAACCCATTTTACATTTCCTTGGTTTCATTTAATTTATTATGGGTTCCTTTTTTTCTTTCACTATATTGGTTTTTTGTGTAATTATTAGAATTTGGTGGATTGGACTCAATTTAGATGAATATAAAGTTTCTTACAAAATCCTATAATGTTGGTTTTACCAAAAAAATGTGATTAGAGGGTGAGAGAGTGGAATGTAACTTGTTCCATTTGGTTTGTACCCATATAAAATGTCATAAATCACTCACTAAAACATTTTAGAGTGATAATTACGAAAATTAGGGTTTTAGATCATAAGGATGGATTATCAAACAATATTCTAAATTTTTTTAATACATTTAAAAAAAATAAAATTACAATCCATTGATAATTTATCCTATCCACAGTCCATTGATCACCTTATTCTTATATTATATTGGGTACATTACGTTAACACATAATATAGTTGGGGTTAAATATCATATTGTAGAATATAAACATATCATTAATCATGATTTGTGATATCATGATTCTTCATTTTCTTATCATAGTGTAATACCAATGCAAGTCATAAAGATTATTGACACTTATCATGTGATTCCTAACAATTGATGATCCGTCAACAAGACTGATGATAAGAATTATAATTTGCGAGATCTTCCTTGTGGGATAACATTTACTATAATGTTTTCATTATATGAATGATGGGGAGGTTGAATGATCCTTTCTTCAAATGAATTCATGATTTTCTATGACTTTACTCAAAAGTATTGTAACACATGAATAAGTGTTTGATAACATGGGAGTGTATAGAGGCTTTATATAAGGATTTATATCCAATTTGAATGAGGTGAAAATGTTAATGATGTTCTAATATAATTCTTAATTCCCTAAATATATCATATTCTTTCTTCTACACTGTATGAGGAACTAGCATAACCTGAAGTGATGGATGGTCCCATCTATCAAATGAATGGTCCATTTTATTCCATGGAAACAACATGAGGAAGAATTTATTTGGATACTTTAATGTGTATTCACTGAAAAAATGATTAATGGAGAAATAAAATAGTTATTGACATGTGAATAATGAAATAATATTTTTTTCATTTTATAAATCCATGTTTTCATGTAAATTTAAGGTTGATCTTTTTTATGGACTTATAATTATTTGTTCTGCATTGATTAAGTGTTAATCGATCCTTAGAAACCCATTAGTGATATCATAGATTTTCAATGTCATTTTATTCATGAAAGCATGTTTAAATGGAAGAAATATGGTATAATATTGCACATCCTATTATATCTCTTATAACATGACTGATACATTGTACGACAATTATGATTACACTATATGATATCAAAAGCAATGATATCAGTTTCAAACATAGGTCTACATTATTTTATGTGATAATATAATATGAGGTTATATTCATATCATATTATATAGGATATTGTAGAAGAACACATAATGAAAATTTGTCTCTTTCATCATATTAAGATTTATGATATATGATATAGTATGGTACAATAAAACCAACAAGTAGAAGAAAAATTAGTCCATGAATTATTTTGGTTATGTGATGGTCTATTGTAAAATATGACTATAAAAGTGTGTTAATCTTATGATGAACTCAATCATTATATAAAATAACAAGAGCATTTAATTATTCAATCATTTACAAGCTTGCACTACATTACTCATACGTAAAGAACATGTAGTGGGTTTTATCATATGTAGAAATCGAAAATTCAAGATTACCCTTACACGAGGTCAACTATAAGACATGATTTAATAATTCTAGGGTATTGGAATTCAAGAAATTATACACTAAATTTATTTTTATATAGCATCAATATATAGGCTGCAACATCTAGGAACCACTAAATATTCCTAGAAAACAACTGGACCAAATTGCAGTCATAGGTTATCAGTAATAAAAAATAATTGATAGTTCATAAAATGGGTAAGTAAAACAACTTATCAATAAAATATTATAAATTTGGTATATCTAAATATGATATATAGATAGAATTTATTTTTCAATATTTAAATTAAAATATAATATAATTTTTTATAATTTGTTTGTAAATCACATTAGAATGTATTTTAGAATATTTATTATTTAATAAGATGAATACAAATTAATTAATTATAATTTTTTAGTAGTATTTAATTTATTTCTTTTTAAACCATTATTTAAAAAATAGCAGTAATATTAACACTTAATATTACAAATAATTTTTAAAATTATATGTTCTGAAATATAATGTAGATAAAAAAAATTATTGTTATTATAATGGTAATTTATAATGTGTTTATAAACTACAACATAATGAATACATATAAAAGTGTTTATATTAAAAATTATGAGTTTTTCAAATTAGTTAATTTCAATTGCGCAAATTAAAAGGGCCATATTTAAAAAAATCTTTAAAATATTTCAAAAGTAGTTTTGATAATTTATATGACCAAGTGTGAAATAATATGAAATATATGATATTTATAATATGTAAATTATTTAAACAATTTCATTAGAATATAAAATGATTATATTTCATTTCATATTATATATTGAAAGAAAAACCCATATAATTAATAATATGAAAGATTTCACACTAGAAATAAATATTAATTTTTTAAATTTATTTAATTGTAGAATTTTCTTAATACATGGACAAATTATAATGGATTTGGAATTACTATATTTATGGATTATTTATTAATTGTTTATATTTTTTAAAAATATTAACTATTAATTTATTTAATTTACTCTCTTATTTGTACTAAATTATAATTTTCATATTATGAATATATGTATTCAATAGTTTGAAGTGGTTTATGTTTTTCGATAATTTTTCATAAATCAATTTAAAGAGTTATATTCTATGCATTACAATTGGTTTGGATTTATCTTATCTTAAATTTAGTATGTACATGGTTATGAGCTTGAATTAATTATTAAATTAAGGGTTATATATATTAGGTGTTGGTATTATTATGTAATTTAAGTATCCCATGAATAAAGTGTCCATGGGTATAAGGATTTTGGGTCAGAATACTTATTGGCAGGGAGGCTTATGCTTTTCTAGAAAAGGGGGAGTTTGATATCTATCACTCCAGAATACTATAGTAAGTCTTTTAGATTTCAAATTATTCTATGAATTTTCATGAATTTGTTTCATATAAATTCTATATACAATGAATTTGGATATATTTGAAACTAATTGAATTTTAGTTTTGGTTATTAACATGAGATTTGAGTGTTTTATAGAATTTCACAACAACATGGTGGATCATATATAATTTTTGCGATGGAATAGAATTCGAGAATAAATCATTAAATGTTTTCATATATAAATATAATAAAAGGATAAAATATTTTGAGATTAAATCCCTTTTAAAATATTAATTAGGATATTTCTTCCAAAGTGAACATTGACAGGTTCTTAATCATCTAATCAATTATTGTATTCTAAAGTTGGGTGCCATTATATTATCTTGTGTAAGGAAATCATGTAACATGTGACCCTAAAATGATTAGTTTCAATTTTATGGCATTCAATTTGAATTATATTTACTGGGAGACCCTAATAGAATTGAATTAATAGAGGAATGATGTTTAGTTTATATATATGCTAAATAAGTCATAGAGTTTTCTATTCATCCATCCTACAGTAATATATGATATAATTAACATAAATTTCTTCCTAAATAGATATGTAATTTTAGAAATTCTGAATATTCCTAAATGTTTATAAATCAAGTATCATTGTCCACAAATGGATATAGTGTATTTTAAAAGGAAAATTTTTTTAGTGAGAAAATATTTAACTACATTCATTATTCAATGAATTTAAATATGATACTCATCTGATGAATGATAGTATTATTGGAAAATATCATTATCATCCAACATAACATTTAGATAAATGCATGAAAAGTATAACCCCAATCCGAGAAAATCCTAAGATAAAAAAAATAAGAAAAATTCTTAAGTAAAACTATATGTGATAGAGAAACCCATTCCTAGGTGTCCCAATATTTGGTTATTCAAAAATTAGATCTATATCTTTATGATAATAATTGAATAATTATCTCAAAATTTATTTAGAGTTTTTTCTATAAAAGTAATTCTATTTTCATCAATTAAAATGTTAGGTTAATGTGAATGAGTTCAGGATATTTTTATTCTATTTTTTCCTTGTGTTGAAAAATGATGAACTGGTCATGTGATGTGAATTTCGGATGTTGTGTCAACAGTATAGGTGGGTAAAAGTACTAATTCGATGAATAAAATTTATATTTCATTTAATAGATATTCAATTTCATTTAAATGAAATAAATTTCGAGGAAGGAGGTTATTGATTCCATATGATGGAATTATTAGTAATATAAAAAGGGGTTTTAGAAACACCATGGATACTTAATGTTTGGTATAATTGTTATAGGAATCAGTTTTTTTGATTTTGAGGGGTATATAATACCAAATCTATATTTTTATAATATTTTAATTATAAAAATTTTAAAATGAATGAATGAAATGATATAGATTTTAGTTTATATTGAAATTATGAAGTAATGTGGTCCAAAATCATGTGTTTGAATGAAATGGTACATGTCAAGATTAGATGGATTTAAGTAATGAACTTGTATCATGTTAATATTAAATGATAAGGGAACTTTTTTTTCAACAAAAATATGTTCTGAAAAAAAATATGAGATGATGGACTTAAAAGAAATGGATTATGATTTTTGAGAATCCATAACATGCTTGACAAGAATATAGGATACAAGGAGTTTTATCCTAGATAAAATAGTATTACCTTTATGTTTGAAAAAAAGTATTTGACACCATCCATGATTATAAAAGTTTATGTAATAATGACTTATTTTTAGAATATTTTTATAATCACATAGAATACCATATAAGATATGGGTTAAAATGATTTTTTTAGTATTACCGGTTAAATAAAATAAGTTTTATTAATTAAAAACAATGGATTTTGTGTATCATTGATTGATTTTCTAGAGATAATTTAGATTTTAAGAGGCAATTTTATTTATTTCTCAACTTATACATTTTCAATGATTAACAAATGATTTTTCCATTCAATATTAGATTTTTATTGTCACATAATATCCTAAAATTGTTTTGGATATAGTAGTAAATAGTAATTTGAAGTACTATTTTTAATTATCATAAAAAGATGAATATTACATTATATCCTTATATGGATTAATATGTGTTTGTGAAGAAATAATATAATGAGTATTATTATTTTTCAAAATACCATGAACAATGTTTGATGGAGATTGTTTTAGGCATGAAGAAGATTGTGAAGTAAAGAAGGATTTTATGTAGATAAAATATGTTATTAAGATCATGAAATTTTATATTATGAAGTTAACATGTTTATATACTATGTTCATTGAGTTATGTATTATAAATATGATTCCTATGTCTCAATATTATTCAAAATAGATTTCATTTTAAATATTACAAAATAATGGGATTTTTGGGAGTGTTTTATCATATGGTCATGTAGATAAGTGGTTGGAATTTCAGAGAGATATAATGAGTTTAACAAAACCCTAACTATTTAACCAAAATTATGCCCATCTTTTGGGTTTTCATCTGCGATATGACTAAACCTGAACTTTTTTATTATTTGGTTATCATTGTTAAATTATAGTAGTTATATATGTTTATAAGGTAATACAAATGGTAGAATCCAGGTCAAAATTCTTTCATATATTCTATAAAGACTCCATAAAGTGAAATAAAAATTAAAATATTAAAGTATTACATTATCTTATAACTAACTGATGCTCTTGATGAAATATTATAGGTTGTGATGAAATTTAATCATTATTATGAGTATAGTTTCATATATACATACATAAATAATTGATTTTATTCAATATAACCCCCTAATATATATGATGGAAAGTCACATACTATGAATTTGGTATACTAGGGGTTCTTTTTCATATTAGGTTTTCCATAAACCATTTATTGGTGATATAGAGAGCATGGTAACCTAAGTACCATGGTACCTTTATAAATTAATCCTTGAGTATTAGCTATCATTGGTTATTTGGGTATCGTAATGTCCTGACAGAACATACCACTAAACCAATAGCTGGAACAATCAACGCATGGGTTCAAGTGCACCTCCTCATACACTAGAGGCTATTGACTAGCAATTATGGTATATTGATTTTATGGTAGGGATACTATACCTTCTATTTTAGAGTTTAACAATATTATAATAATATTAAAATAGAAAAAATTATCAGAAGTTGTAATATTGAAGAAAGAACCATAGTGGAATAATTATATAATAACTGAATAAAGGTGTCTAATGCCAATTTATAATAATTAATGTATGAAAGATGATGCTATAAGTATATGAAGTGAAAATTTAATATCTCAGTACAATGTAATAAAGGAATAACCTCCCAACGGCTAGCTCCATGAGCATCTCAAGCACAATCTCGATCCTATAATCCCTAGCTCTCAACTACTGAGCAAAACATAGGTAATGAATCCATGTAACCTTAAAAAAGAAGTCTACTCAGGAACCAAATGGTGCCTAATAAGTTTCTAATATATATATATATATATATATATATATATATATATCAGTAGGCCAACACCCACAGTGTCTCAGATAATCCATTTCGTGTAATTAATAAATAAATGATAGTGTGTCACATGGTATAAATGAAAAGTGATAATAAATTAAATAATAGAAACATGGTCTGGGTTCCCAAATGGACACCCATCCCATACCACATACATTAGACTAAAATAGATATCTATGTATGTGGGTAGATCCTCACACATTATGATGGATCCCCCAAATCATGGAATATTCTCTTGCCAATGATGAATCACTAAAAACCCTTCATAAACAAATGGAATCCGTCAACATACTTTCTAGAATCTCTCCCTCGAGCATCAACTGACTGTGCATCTACTCCCCAGACATCCCATAAAATCATATACCTTTCCCCTAGGTATCAAGTTCATGTGTGTCAATCTATCAGGCATTATAGAATATCATGCACCAAGCCCTCATGAATCTAAAATAAACATGAGTTATATCTAGAATAAATAAATATTCCATCAACATCAAACCCTTAGGTATCAATTACAACAATGAAATATAAGATCCAAAGCTAATAAATAAAAAATCACAGGGTCACTATCAAATAAACCAGAGGTATTATCATAAGGAACATTATTCAATTAATAAAATTATCATTTGTCTAACCAAACTCATTTCATTGACCATGGTTCCAAAATATCTTCATAATTATATCAAAACCATTTAAATTATAATTTAACCATATGGTCATTATCATAATAATTAAACAAAATTATCCATGGTGATTCTCCCACTATAAATCACACAAATGTATTATTATTTCAATCTGAAATTTCAATCTATAAATCAATACAATTATCCAATTTATTATAGGGATAAAAAGATAAATATACTAGGTCTCAATTAAATCCATGTTTTTCATACCTATTGGGTGGTTTTAGGTCTCAGTCTCCGGGCCTATGAACCCAAAGGTATTCAATGGTGATTTAAAAATGAATAATTTTAATTTAACATGGATTATCCAATTTATCAATTTGTTCCAAGGGAATTCCATCAAAATCATACATATCACATTTACTATAAATAATTATATCACATAAAAAGGGATTATGTTTAGACTACCCATTTCAATTCCATTTAAACTAATTCATTTAAAAATGAGTTCTTTATAAAAAGGGAAAGCCATCATGAAATATCCAATTCATTTAAATACAAGTCATTTAATACATAAAAACATTAAAACTCATTTAACAAGGATCAAAAGACATTCATAGGGTACCATGATCAAATTATAAAATCAACTACTTTGGGAAACCCATTTATTAGGAAATCCAATACCTTATAAGAATGTTGGTACTGTAATAATTTATATAGAAGGGGGGAACTCCATTCAAGAACATATTTAAGTTACATGTTCTAACATTACATATACCAATCATTGACATCAAGGCATAACTAAAATTGAAACAAGATAAGAATTATTTAAATCATTGATCAATACTTTTTAGTTTAGTAGACAACGCATCTCATGCAAGGTTTTTTATTATATAATCATGAAATAGTTTATAAAATAATTAATTTAGAATAATTAAACATTATTTCTTGAGATATACTTAATCCATGTTAAAGAACCATTAATTTTAAAATACATACTGCACTTATTACTATATAAAAAAATTACGAAAGGTAATTACTTTATGCATTCTTAAATTTAAGGGGACAAAGGGATGAAATCCTATGCAAATGGGAGAGAACCAAGTCGCATGCTTTGGCACATCATGTTTTCATCAGTGTCCACTTGGATCTTCTCTTTCTCAACCCCAAGTATATGCACCTTTATATATATATATAAGTACCCCTAGAACCTATGTACATATTCTCATGGCCATGAATATGTACATGGGGATCCTTACATATAAGCTTATATATGCATACACCCATTTCACTTATACACAAATGAATTTTTCATATTATAAATAAGCATAACTAGACCAAATATACATTCACTATCATTGGTTAATATTTATATCACCGGTGAACTTACATATATATGTGTCTACCTATGAATACACAAGAATGTTGCCTTTAAAAATAAAAAAACAATATCGAAGGATCCAATGTACTAAGGAAAATAAATAGAACTTTTGAAACTATGAAATCCCAAATAAAATTGAGTAATAAAGATTAATAGAAGAAAACTAACATAAATTGAGGATGAGCGGACCAAAACGATCCTAACTACTTCTCCTTCGGTAGGAGATTCCAAAATATGGACAAGGTTTCTGCAAGAGAGCCTTTGCATTCCCTAATATAAGAGAAGAAACAAAAATTAGGTTAACCCAATCCATAGGGTTCGGCCAAACCAAAAATGGGCAAGGAGAAGAAAATCAACCAAAAAGAGGCAGAAGATGGTGTTGAGATCATACCATGATAAAATTGATCAAGGAAATTGAAGAGACCTAGAGAAAAGATCTTTTGAATGAGGGAGAAAATAATGGAGGCTCACACACCTTGCAGGTTCGACTGAGGTGTCCCAGACAACCTAGGGAAGGAGAAGTGGAGATCGCTTTGTGTATCTTAAACCTAAAAAATAGTAATATTAATAATAATCATAATAATTTTCATCATAATCATACCAATAATATTATTGTTTTTGTTTTTATTTTTATTATTATTTTTTCATTTCATTATTTTAAATTTACCCCATTTCTATTTATTTAATTTATTTAATTATATTAATGTAATTAATTTCAATTATTTAAAAAGAAATAATGTATATGGTTTTGTCACATGATTATCGAAATTGTGTTCCAACCATGAAATGTATAGTGGATAGGTACTTCCCATGTGGCACTACCCATGGGGTATAGGCACATGATTTGGACTAATCGTGTGTAGCCTGTGTGGGACACATCTGATCTTCTGATCAAGGTCTCACAATTTATACTTGGGATACATGGCTTTAGTAATACTATGTTCCCTATGAATATCCTCTAATATTGGGGTTTTTTGGGCTTAGTGATTCTAATAAAAGACGGAACACCCAAGGTACCCTTGGGTCTTGAAACAAATCCAAAAATTCACATTGAATTATTAAAACTCTCAGAATTCCATTTTGATGCTCAGTTTTTAAATTAGGTCATCTAGTAAATGAAATAAATTAAAATTCCATTAAATTATATTCCAGATAAAAACACGGGTCATTAAAACATCCCGACCATAGAAATTCTCATCCTCAAGAAGACTTTTTTTAAAATGGGAACATGTCCTATCCTACAAGGGTTGTGATGTCTTATTCAAATGGTCATGTTGTGTTTCTAAACCCCCATTGAAAATTTAATCATTTCGTAATCATAACACACTTAAGCCATTAAAACAAGTTCTAATACTCAATTTACAACTGAAACATCAAGTCGATGCTTACCCAATCCTAACGAGCTTGAGAAAAAATTGTTCCACCTTTAGAAGGGGTAACTCCAAGACACTTCATCAACACCATTAGAATTTAATTTGAAAGCATGCATCTATGTGTTCTAAAAATTATCATTGTCCTCATTACTTTAATAGGATGAACCCAATTACATCTGAGGCCATAATAGAGACCTCACTGAATGAAGTGGTCAAACTCGTTCGAATGAACTCGAACTGGTTTCACAAGTATTCATGATGACATTGTTGACCATTAAACCACACCCTCCTTAACATGGAGACATTTTTAAACAAGTTCTTTATGACGGTCAACATCAAACAAGAGGAAAAATAAGTCAACCACCTCTATATGACCATCGTCGAATATGGTTGGCTAAGATGATTGATGAATGACACACTGAATTGTGATACATTCTCCCAAGGGATCTCAAATTTACAACAAACATGTTCACGAATGTCTATAACACACTTATGATGAAATTGCATGGTCAAAACACCAATTGGCTATTTTAAAATAATCTTGACTCTCCATGATCAGAGGTGAAATCCAGATACATCCCACTTGAATCGACACCCCTTTTATGCTTTACCATTGATCCAGACAACAAGTATAGGATAACCCTTGATTCATTGAAATGTGAGTCCAAGGAACTAACCCAGGGTAGTTCATACACTATATTTACATAGAGATGTTGGTACATGGCCAAGTCGACCATGTCAGTTAATTGACTGAGCCCATAGCGGCATCCCCTTGGTGGTGGTGTCAAAGGAAATGGATGGTGTCCCAGAGTACATCCAAGGCATTCTTAAACAGAATTACAAGGGTCACTGAAGACTATCCAAGCCTTGATAAGAACCATGCATCTAGCATACATCACAAAGAAGACTACTCAAAAAAGCCCAATGGATTTTAATACATTACTGTAGTGTAATAATAATGCTCTCTTAGTGCATCATGTTTGATGACAAGATATGGGACATGCTCATCACTTAGAAAAATAAACTAAAAGGAATTGCATGGTTTCAATTAAATCATTCCCAACTAATTGAGAGAAGGACATTTGAACGTGAAACTGTAAACTTTCTGATGCACCATCATTAACCGATCACAAGCCTTCACCAGCCAAGGCGTCACATGAATGTTCAAGCATGCCCACCGAAGACCTCCATGACCAACGATGTTTCTTAGAGGCTTCATAAACAGCCAACCTCATCGATTTTATGCTACCGAGAAATCACTGACATGTATTTTAAACTCACAAGCCTCAAGGTCATACAAGAAATAAAACCATTTTCAAATGGACCTCTTTGGTTGTGTTACTTATACATGGAAGGTCAAATAACCACTATGACTGATTTGACTATCCCCACATTATGGGTGTCCTAGTCAATGATAGGGAAGATAATGTAGCTTCTCATAAGTTCACTATACCAAAAAACAATTTTAAAAAATGTGATACACCTCTATGTCTTGATCACATATGTAAAAGAATTAATCATGAATATAAAACGAACCTAAACAACATGCACATGATCATCTTGGAAATACATCCTAAGAATTGGGATGAACTGGCCTCTTAAATTTCCCATGTCACTCTACAATGGAGATGACCTGAGACCGTACTCAACAACTAAAAGCTTAATGATTCTACTGAACTCAACTAGTTTGTTATATCATTTAACAACTCGAAGAGGGTCACGTACATGAATAAATAATACCCCATGGTTTAAAAGAATCATATCACTTCTTCGATACTATCCATAGGTCATCTTCCATATGCATTCGAGTTCCAGGTGTCCTACACTAGAGATTTACCCCAAAGTCACATTTCTCTATATGACCGTTAGTGTGGAGGATGACATACCAAGAATCTCACCATTGAAGAATATGATACGTTGAAACAACCTATGAAACAACTAAACAGGGCTAAGGAATATATAACATATTAAAATATAGCACTAGTTGATGATCAATCACATAATAATGATCATGGATACCATGACCACCCATCGGAACAAGGGTTCCATTTAGAAACATGGAGTCCTACTAGGGACGATGACACCTAAACAAACCTTAATTTCAGAAAACTCATAGGATTTAGCAAGGAATAGAAGATATAGTGTTGCTACCCACCACTTATAGACCCTTACAAAGTGAAAACATTGACGTTATCACTAGTTCATGATAATAGAAGTTGTTGAATCAAGATCATACCATCTAATCCGTTGCTAAAATGGAGAAGGCCTATAGAAAATATATATAGTTCCATTCAAATTAAACCCAAATAAAAGGTTTTACTACCCTTAAATGATGATTTTATCAATGTTCACCACCTCTGGGTTTCATTTTAAAGTCTTACATTAATTAAATTTTAAATATTTAAACATCTTAAAGATATAATTGAAAACATCATGTAGAAATTTAAAACAAAAACACAAGACACTAAATTTTTAACAATTAGATCAAATTAAAATAGGAAAGCTTCATTAAAAACCCCTTTTAAACACTATACATTTATTGGAAGACCATCAATATTAGTAAATTTTTCATAAATTTCATTTTAATTGATGAGGAGGCCTAAGAGGGTACCACTAAGGCAATTTGGGTTCCTTAGAAAGAAACCCCAAAGGATTTTCTTAATTTATGAATATTTTAAAACACACAATTGTGTCATCTCACAAGAAACATGACCCAACTGACCTAATTAGTTCTATTTTTTCATTTAGATATTTAACAAAATCTTTATAGATTAAAATTGAACAACTACTGAATTTCAATCATTTCAAAAATAACATGGTCATACACAAAAGTTTTATTACATGGGTTGTTGTCACCCCAATCTATAAAGTACCTATACATATTATAGACCGATGTTTGTCACCCATTTAATAGAAAACAATTTACCTAAACATAATACCCATGCACCCATTTTTAATTTAATAATTCAAAAACAATCCATGGTAACACATAACAACCCAATCACATGGGTTGCCAAATACCAATCAATAAAGCGCCCATACACATTATTGTCTTGCATTTGGATCCCATTTACTAGTCAATAAGCTTTTTCATTTAAAAATTAGATTCCTTTCATTTTAAACAACAATTTATTTACATGTATAAAGCTCAATGGTGGTTCATGTATACATGTTACCTTTTCTAAATTATAAGGTTCACATACACCCTCCAATTGAAATCCAATTCCAGTTAATTCACTACCCAAAAATTAATCCCATAAAACTATTTATTTATTTAAACAAAATATGCATGATTTTCATTAAGAAATAAACATAGAGAATCATGCTATTAAGTACAGAGCACATTACATGGAAAGATGTTTTAAAAATTCCTTAAACAGGTGAAAAACTAAGAATGGCATAGTTGTAACAGCCCGAGATTTTATGAAAAATATTCCTTTTAATTAAATTAATGTTTTTTGTTGTACACTACACCAAAAGGATCTTTCAAAACACGCATCCTTGACTTTCCATGCATTACACGCAATCGCGACCTTCCTCGGTAGCGTGTGTAGTACGTAATAACGAGTTTCACTAAACAACAATATGCTATTAAAATATTATTAAAAATAGCCGTTATGAATAGTAATAACCACTTTTTGAAATTTTGTAAATTTTATTTTTCAAAATGGAATTCATTTTGGGATTCGGAATATCGAAATTAGCTTAGGGTGAAATTTTGGTACTTTTCAGATAACTTTCATATTCTAATGAATAGTGAAAATTACTAAATTATAATTAAAAACAACTTTTTTAATCGAAATAATTAATAGTGATAAATTATTAATTTGAGTGGTTTTAAAGTATATTTAGAATATATTATTACAATTTAATACAATGTTGGTCATTGGATGTAATTTCACATTTAAACCAGTTACAAACAAGTGTCAATCTTTTGATAGTTATTATCTCTTAAAAACACGCTATTTGTTTTGACGACGGGAACTAATATTTAAATTAATTAATGCAACTTATATGTTCTGAATTTGGTAAAATAGACATCATTTTTGAATTGTTAATATCAAATATATCTTAGGCCTAATTTTTGGTATTTTTCTGGAAACTTTCATTTTTTGATGAATAGTGAAACCACTAAGTGGTAGTTAAAAAACTGAATTTTTCATAAAACATAATTTTACCGCTTTTGTGAGTGGAATTTCAAAAATCCGAGAGACACGGTTAATATCAAGGACTAAAATGTGGTTCAATTAAATGAAAATAATTTTTGGTGAATAGTAACGTTTTACTTTTTTTTACCATGGTTAAAAGTAAATAGGGTAATTAAGGGTAAATATGATATTATTATTACACTAACATATGTCCTAATTCTATTGGACAAATGTAATTTGACCAAAAACAAACATAGGAATAAAATATGACCATTTAGGCCCACTTGGATTAGACTAGGACATTTATTATTAATTTATTTAAATAAGGGTTAAAATAGTTAAAATCAAAGTTTAATAACTAAAGAATTTTTAATATAGGGTTATACATAGGATAAATTCTACTATAAATAGTAATTAGAATGCTAAAAAGATTTCCTACATAATGGTATTTTATTTTTAATTTTTATACATTAAATAATTTAATTTATTTATGACACAAAGATGATGCAGTAATTATATTAGTAATGAAATATTGACATAATTGATGTTATAAATACCCAAATAAATGTAATTTCAGACTTTTTATGAAATCAACTAATTTTCTAGGTTAATATGACATTCTATTATTGATTTAATTTACTTTGTTCTAACTAATCATTCTGTTATGCTTTTCACAAAAAATCAATTACAAAATAGTGTCAAACTTGACATAAAATAGTTTTTAAAACAAATATTATATTATTAATTGTTATTTTATTCCTAAAAATCTATGGTTTCTCAAAATGACTTAGATAAGGATATATATATTAATAATAAACAACTTGGGGTTCGTTTGGCTGCTTATCGTAAGTTTATTAACCTTATAGTATAAGAACACAAGAAGACGCGGTAAAAGTAAAATTATTTAATTTAATGTTAAATCTAAATGATAAGGTTAAAATAGGAACCTAAACTTGTCTAAATTATATTGGATGAGAGGATTTCGACCAATACCCACCTTAGCTTCGAAATAAATCAATTTGGATCTATTTAAAACCGAATATTGATTTATAATAAAATAATATTTTTAGTTATTCCAAAGGTGCCCCTCTCCTCCCTTATAAAAGGGCACCTCCTCCCCCTCTTCCTCACACCACATTGAGCCTTCATGCTCCGCCAAACCCTGCCAATTTATCCTCTCCACTTCCCTAGAAACATCCTAGAGGTTCTGGTCTTCTTCAAAGACCTATTTTAGTGCCCTAAAAGGAGGTATCAAAGAAGCACTTCAAAGAAGAGGAGGTTCGGACACATACGAAGCAAATCGAACCTAAGGTAAGGGAAATATCACAATTTCATTTTTATCCGAGATTGTTTATACTTTAGTATTTACTGGGGTGTATTTTATCATCCAAATCCATGTTTCCTCAATATGTAATATTATTTCCATCCACCTACAATTGTTTAAATCCAATTTTACCCTTCAGTGAGTTTTTAGTAAAGGATATGAAAGGAAACTTTTGTCATTTTTCGTACGAGGTACTTTTTGACATTTCCGACAAAAGTAAGAAGAATGTTATTTTAACTTATACGGCATGAATGTATTTTTAAAACATTATTTCCAAGATGATTCCTTTACCAGTTTTCAAGTTTATTTTTAATCAAATTTTTTTTAGTTTAGAATTTTACGACATGTTAAGAAAGGAAAAGTGTTTTTGAAGCAGAAATGATATTTTCCTCAAGAATGGAGTTCATGTGTTTTATCAAAATTATTTTCCATCTAAGATAATAAAGGGTTCTGTTTTTATCCCTATTATTTCATTACTTTGATTATGTTGTGATGGAATTTTATTTTTATGAATTCCTTTATCTTATATGAATTGTTTTATGATGTCACGATGTTTAAGATTCCCATTTTTATTATATGGGTTATGCTATGATGTATGGTTTATGATTTTGTGGCACACATAAGAATGGTATCATTATGAGATGGGTGGGACCTATATCTCCCTCCAATGCATTGGGTAAATATTTTATATCTCATGAGATAGAGATGGCTGGATTGGTAGGTTATACCGGTTTAGTGAAACAGGACTGAAACGAGGGTGACTCGGTTCAAAAATGGACTTTGTCCACCAAGATAGTCTTGGCAATGAGTCTTGACTAATAAGATATGATTCCCTATGATTATGTGTGTATGACACAAATTTTCATGTTTTATGTTATGATTATTGGGATTTCATTTCACTACTATGATTTATCCCATGTTATGAAATTATTCTCTCTTTTTCAGGTTAAGATTTACAAAATGTTATGTTCTTATGAAAATGATGTGATTGATATTTCTTTTGTTTACCCTTACTGAGAATTTGATCTCACCCTTTTATGTTTTCTTTTCCCCAGGATATAAAAAATGGTTTTATGTAAAAAAAAGGAAGATCTTTATGGGAGATATTGAAGATCTTTCACCACGATTAGAAGATTATATTCCGAGTTTCCAAAGACACTAAACTATTACGATCCTTGTGTGTGTGTTTTTGTTATGTACTAAGTATTCAGAAAAAAGTAATGTAATGTCCATGTACGTCAAGCTTTGGGTCTCTACAATAGTACTCAAGGCACACAATCAAAACAAAACATAGCCTATATATGCAACTACATGGAATGGTATATGCATGGAATGTGAATTCCATATGTGCCTAATATGATTCATCAAATGATTCATCTTTTAAAAATGATTACAAGAGAAAAAAAATACCATAAAATTCATAAATTAATAAGCAATGGAAAAAACATCAATAAATCATGGTGAAATCAGATTCAACTGTAATATCAAATATCCGGAATAGTAATACTAACCATGGATACTAGGTTATTTCCCCATGGGTGGGGTGATCTGTCCCAAACAAGGCTATTTACCAATCACCAACACAATCCTAATCACCTATCTACTAGCCCAAAATAGTATGACAAGGGAAAAAATAAGGCTCTAATACCACGTTGTAAAATATCGACCCGATTGACCACTAAAACGGTAGCCTAACCGATCGCCATATGGCCAATAGCACGCCTCCCAACATCCTAGAGGCTTCAGACAAGTAGATAGGTTTATTATGGTACAATGGGAGTACTATAACCTCTATATCAATGTCACATAGTTGTATAATAATATTAAAATAGAAAATAGTAGTAGAAGAAGTAATAATAAAGAAATAACAATAGTGAAAGAATAATATAATAACTGAATAAAAGTGGTCAATTCTAATTTAGAACAATCCAATTAATGAAATATGATTCTACATGTATAATAATTATGAATTAAAAATCAAACTACAATGTAATAAAATAATAAATACCCAACAACTAGCTCCATGAACATCTCGAGAACAAGCTTGTTCCTATGCTACCAATATCCTAAGTACTCATCACAACCTAAGCAGCGAATACATAAACCTACAAAAAATAATTATACTTAGGGATGAAATGATTCCTGAGAAAGTTGTGAGATATAAATCTTTATATTCCATCGCCCACAGTGTCTAGAATAATCCATTTTGTGCAATTAATAAATAAATGATAGTGTGCAACATGGTATAAATGAAAAGTGATAAAAAATTTAAATAATTTCAACTTTTTCTATGTTCCTAAATAGACACCCAAACCACGACACCTACTTTGGAATAATCATGATATATGTGTTTTTTGGTAAATCCTTCTACATCAGGATGGATTCCACAAATAAGTGGAAGATTCTCCCACTAAGGGTGGATCGTTAATAACATGTCATAAAAAAACGGCCTCTACTAACATGCTTACATAATATCTCCCACCAGGCATCAACTGATTGTGTATCTGGTCCTCACACATCTCATATAATCATATAATCCACCCTTGGCCATCAAGTAACTATGTGCCTTTCCACCAAGAAGTATGTAAGATCATGCACCGAGCTCTCAGACATCCACAATAAACGTGATTCATATCCAGAAAAACTCAACATTCCATCGACATCAAACCCTCATGCTTCAAATAAATCTATATAATATAAGCTCAAAACCTAGTAAAGAAAAAATCACAAGTCCAGTATCTAATATACTAGATGTATTATAATAAGACTATATAATAAATTAATCAATTTATCTTCTATCTAACCCAACTAATCTCATTAGTCTGAGTTCCAAATTATCATCATAATTATATCAAACCCATTTAAATAATAATTTAACCCTAAGGTCATTAACATATCAACTAACCAAAAATAGACTTGGTGATTATTCAAAAATAAATCACACAAATTTATTATTATCCAAATTCAAAAGTATAATCTAGAAATCAATTAAATTATCAAATTTATTGTAGGGCTCTAAATTCAAATAGACTAGGTCGTAATTAAATCCTAGGCTGGCATACCTATCAGGTTATGTAAGGTCTCATTCTACTAGCCTATGAAACCTAAGGTATTCAATGGTGGTTTCAAAATAAATGATTATAGTTTTAAAGGGATAATAAAATTTATTTGTTCATGCTCAAAAAATTTTGGCGTGATCATACATATCACAATTACTATAAATAATTTCATCATATAAAAATGGATATAGTATAGACCACCCAAATAAATTCCATTTAAATTAATTCATATAAATAATTAAATATATTACAAGAAGGGAAACTAATGTTATTAATTTATTCATAACTTTTTTTATACTCCCATTAGTAAATTTCATGTAAAAGTGCATAGTTGGTGTGAGATAATTATGTTTTAATACTAAATATAATTTCTGAGCATTATTTGACGTAATAAAATTGAGTTAGTTTACTCATTCAATTATAAATATCATTATTATTATCCAAATTAAAGGTTCTTGTTTTTTAGGATTCCTTATTCAATTTCCCACATATCATTAGAAGGAATAATTGTCCGATTCTTTTATTTGAAGGGTAATATGGACTACACAATAATTCCCAAAAAATCTATGAAGATACTAGACCAACCATAAAGATTCAATTACTTGGATCAATAAAAAAATTCCAAAATATCTGATTCTTTACCACAATTCTAGGATAATAACATTCATATTGGATAAAATTATCAAGGCCCAAATTTACTAAAAAGGATCCCAAAGGATTCTATGAAGTACATCCCAAAGTTCTGTCTGACAATTAAAACCAGCAAACATTTATTAACTTTTTTCTAATATAGAAATACAAACAAGATGATTTTTTTTAGATTGAAAGAATAGATATAGGTTCCCTTATTTTTAGAATAAATGGTTCACATTTAAAGGGAATATTCCTATATAAAAAACCATTCACATTTTGGCCTTCAAAAAAGTTTTGATAAAAATGGACAACTGCACACTATTTAGTAAAATAGTCATATAGTTGTCTCCAAAAGTTCAATGGCCTCCATATTTTGATGGATGATATTAAACATCAACGTATAAAACTTCAAAGAATAGTATATCTCGATTTTCAACTCTCTTAATCACTAAATTGGTGAGCCATGTGGAGGGACAAATTTGGAATGAAAACAGTCCACCACCTTGGGCTATAAATACATCTCCTCCTCTATATGAAAAGGGTTGGAATTTAAAAATATAGGAAGATAAATTGGAATGAACAAATCCATGAAAAAGCTCTGAGAGGACTTTCCAAACCCATGTTTTCACTTGAGAGTCCTTTCCTTCTCTCTTTTCTTTCATTTGTATTTGTGTTCCTTCCATTTGTAATTGCGTAAGTTGTTTTCAATTTCGTATGAATTTTAATAAAAGTTTATTTTTAATATTTTATTTTAATAATACATCCCCTTTTCTTAAATATTAATTATCCTAAAATATTTGAAATCAAGTGTAAACCCCTTCCCTTATTTTTCTTCTTCATTCAATTAGATGTCTATTTTTAATTCTTATCATCGTTCGTGCGGGTGTTCTCGATGCAAAAATCTTTTCTTATTGCATTCATTGAGTTATGTTTATAATTAATCACCATATACAAATATTAATATTATAATAAAGTGCTCAATTTCTGAGTAATTATACTATTGTTTTGAGTTATAATTTTGTGATATTAAGTTTGATCATTGAGTATTCTTTAGGTTAACATTATCTATGTAGAACTTAAAAAGTCATGGATTAATGACATGTTTTGTGTAAAATGTGGATTCCTTGGATTATTGGAACCAGAAATACACAACCATAAACAAGTTTTATTTGAAATTATAACCCTTGTTAACTTAAGTCTTGTATTAAAGGCTTAACACTTGGGAATTCTGATCAAAGTCATCTTATGGAGTTGGGGTTAATTTAATCCAATAGAAAGAAAATCACAATAATATCATAATAAAAAATCCACAATAATGAACTCACCCCAATACATATTAAAATTTTAAATCCATCTTCATAAATCAGTCATTTCATCTAAGATCCAAAAAACCCCCAATTAAAAAAATCTCCAAAACAATAGACTCTAAAATTTGTATTATCACCGAGGATTCGACCTGAGTGTCGGTATACACATTAGCAGACAACCTAACCATTGAATGGTCGATAGGAAACAATTATTTATACTTCAAATGTACTATTGTAGGGGATAATACTATTTGTAGTGGGTAGTATTTGGTTTTTGAAAAAAAAATTAAAACAATAATCTTAAAAAATCACAAAGAAAAATCTGCCTTCGCATAAAAATCAAAAATGGAATAAATGAAAAATAAAACCTATCTTCCCCATCCTTCCCAAACATCCCTAAATTCCCCATAGACTACCAAAAAATCCATCAGATTTTTTGATCTGGAAATCAAGTGAAATCATAGCCAACATTGAAATGATATTAGGAATAATAAAATCACTCCAAAACCAAATATTTTTCAAAAAACCATTATAGATATGGCCAATCCTAGGGAATACCCCTTAAAGAACTTGCTGCCCCTAATATGAATTACCAAACCCTTGGTATTCAATATCCAAATATTAAGGATGATTTGAACTCAAATTAGGTTTGACTTATATTCTACCTCATTTCCACGGGCTTTCTGGTGAGGATCCTCATCTTCAACTCAATGAGTTCCAGGGGGTGTTCTCTACCATGAAGCCTCAACGGGTTTCTAAAGAACAAATCAAACTTTAAGCATTACAGTTATCCCTAGATGACTCCACCAAGTCATGGATCTACTATCTCCCTACGGGTTCCATAAACACATGGATTTACATGAAGCATATCTTTTTTGAAAAATTCATTCCATCTTCTCATACATATTTTATCCGAAAGGAAATAAGTGGTTTCCATAAATTCCATAATGAGTCACACCATGAGTATTGGGATATGTTCAAAAATATTGTGTCACCCTTCCCACACCACTAAATCCCTAACCAACTCTTGATCCAATACTTCTATGTGGGGTTATTGGCTATGGATAGAATAATCATTGATACCAAAAGTAGAGGTGATCCTATTGATAAAATTCCTACAGCTTCATGAGATATCATAAGAAATTATGGATGAAAACAAGCTACAATTCCATACTTTAGCACATGGTCAAGTCAAAAAAGTCCAATTGATTCAATATATAGAGCCAAATAAGATGATCGAGTGGATGAGTGAAATTAAAGGTCTTGTGAGACAACTAGAAGTGGCTGCCAAAGCCAAAACCTCATCTTCTTCATAATATATATTCCTTGGACCTATAAAGGATTGTGGAGTCTGTATCTCACCAACTCATCCAACTGACACATTTCCACAATGTCAAGAGGATCCATCTGATTCAACCTGACCAATGGAGGTCAATGAAGCATATGCTCATAGAAACACAAAACCACAACAGTGAGGTCAGTTCATTAGTAACTTCATCCAACCTCACCATGAGCCCTTATCTTCTATATTTAACTACATCTTCAGATATGGTAATCCCATTTATCATCCTCCTCAGTTTCCTCTATGAAATAAAAACCAATTACAATATGGTCAAGGTGGTGGTAACTTCCAACAACCATATCCTTTTTCCCTCATCCTAAATAGATCTATCTTCCTCTTGGTGATCCTGGATTCCACTATCCTAATGACCATTCTCAATTCTCAACAAAATATAGTCACTTTCCCAAGAATTGAAATCATCATAATCCCAATGCGGGACATGCCTCTTCTTCCAAGAAACGATGGGAAAGTGATGTGGAAGATCCTTCCTCCATAACCTATTATATCATCAAAAATATTGAAACCCAAATTAATCAACTGTAATCCCACCTTATCCAGTAAAAACAAACCAATTATTCCCATCTCCCAAACCTGTTATTACCCAACCAAAACAGTAATGTAAGTGAAATTGCACATAGATTTGGAAAACCAAATTTCAAGCCTCGTGATGGAACCTCAAATAAACCTTTGAATGTTGATATTGAAAATGAAAAGACTAAAGAAACAAAAAAGGAATATGAAGTCACTCTCTCACCTCCATACATCCATCTAAAGAACAATATTATTTATCCCCAAGAAGTCTCTAAGCCAAATAAATACTTTGAACCCACTCCTAAAATGGTCGACATGTTTAGATGTGTTGAAGTAAACATTACCATATTAGATACTATCAAACAAATTCCTAATTTTGATAGGTTTAATTAATAGTTTTTCACTCATAAGAGACAACATAGGACCATTGACACTGTTTCAACACAACTTTCTATACCCATGAAGTGAAAAGATCTTGGGATGTTTACAGTTCCATGACATATAAGATGTTCAAACATTGGTGATGCACTCATAGACCTAGGAGCCTCAATAAATTTCATTCCTAAATCCATATTCTCCGACCTTGGTCTAGGTCCCTTACACCTAACAGTTGTTGTAATATAGTTATCTAATCAAAGAACAACTAGTACTGAGGGAATAATTGAGGATGTCCTTGTCTAAGTCAATGATATTGTCTTCCCAAATGACTTCTTTTTCCTTGACATGGAAGATGATAAAGCTTATAGAAAATATCCTTTTATTCTAGGAAAAACATTCCTCATGAAATATAAAACCAAAATTGATATATATACTGGCATCTCATCCATAGAATTTGGTGACAAACTAGTCATGTTCAATATTTATCAGTCCATGTGATTCCCATCATAGAATCAATTTTTATTCTCTATACATGCTTCTGAAAGTATCTCTGAGACTTGTTTGAATCCCAATCCATCATGTATTCATGTTCTAATGATAGATGATTTTTTGAATATTGCATCTTCATTAACCAAGTCATAAATAGTGAATTTGATGTTTATACTTCAAATATAAACTACATCAATCTAAATGATCAAGAAAAGTATTTGAAATCCCATCTCACCTATGATCTCTACTGCTCCATGTTAGCTGATAATGAGGGAAATGATATAAAAAGATCATTTTTCAATTCAGATTATATTATAAAAAATTCATCATTTCATATCCATGATTTTGAAAATTATGTTATATGTGAGGTGAACCCTAAAACAATGTGTTTTTATTGTCTTAATGAAAGCGAGGTCTCTGATATTTGTTCCCCAATTAATAAAGTGATCACTTGTGATGTTGAAATTGAACACTCTTTGGAAAAAAATGATATAAAGTTTGTTAAAAATTTTATTTTTTCTTATGTCTGCATTGATAATCATTACTCAACTTCAATAAGTGAAGAAATAAATGGGTTAAAAACAACTAGTATCTCATACTCTAATTTAATATTATCTGGAGCTTGTATAAATGTACCATAATAATTGAAATATCTTCTCAAACCTTCTATCATAGAAAACCAACACTCAATGGGCTGCATAATACCTCAATATGAAGACCAAATAGATGATAGTAATATTATCCTTCCTCCCCCATTGAATTTCATGAGATAAATCAAGGTAGGAATTAAATTATCTAATGAACAATCAGGCAACCAAAAGGAGAGGTTTTTCTAGAAGCACACTAGAGTTGAGAAATTACGGTGGCCCCCATCAGACTATAGGTAGTCCACTATAACTTTCGAGTTATAGATAAATAAATGCAGTGTTATATGGGAGGGAACCCATGATTTCTTTTACATTTATGAAATCATAATTTTTTTTTAGTTTTTTATCAAATTAATAAAATTCCATATTTTTTATTCTTTTTTTGCTAACACAAATTTCCAAAGCATCATTTTAGAGGACACATTCCCCATGAAATCATCGACTTCCATAGACCCACCACTGGATGTAGATAGAGACCCACTAAATCCAAACTAGGGGTACCTCTTTCCCTTTAACTCTCTCTCTCTCTCTCCCTCTATTCCTCAAATACCCTCTTTGTTCTTATTCCTATCTATTTTATTATTTTACCACTTTCTTTATCCAACCCTTTCTTTTTTACTTTATCTTTTTTGTGGTTGTATACTTTAAAAACTTTAAAAAACTAGAAAATCTAAATCAATACAAAGAAACAAATAGAGACATACTTACTCACCATCCACTTTTTAAATTTTGTCAACCCATTTTGGGAGTCAAAAAAGAATGTTTTAATCTAAGAAATATTGTATTTTCATCAAGAATTTGGATAAAGAATTTTTATTCAAGTATAAAAAATTCTCATTTATCAATTTTAGATTTGGAAAATATATCTTCCCCTACCATGAGGGAAAAAATTATATTTCATGCCAAGGTCACCTATGAACGTCTATTCATTATATAAAATTTTCACCCCTGATTATGAGTCTTGAGTTTTTGGGCCTTGGAGTTGATTTTTTTTACTTTTGTGTTCTTGAATATGATAGATGTATTTTCTAAACCACATGAGAATGACAATATCCAAATATACTCCCAGTAACCTTACATTAATCCTCCTCTTAAAATCCCCTTAAAGCCTATGAAAACCATTTCCTTGATATCCAAATTACAATCCCAATACCTTGTCCTACCCAACATCTACATAGAATTAAATTTTATTGTTTGTTTACATTTTATGTGTGGGGGCATGGATTTCATTTTGGGTTCCATTTCCTTTGTATTCAATGTGTTATCATATACTTGAGGACACACATACATTTCAATGTGGGGTAGAGGTTTTCATTTAGTGAGTTTTGGGAATGTATATATATGTATTAAATTTTGTAAATGTTATTGACAAGTGTTTAAAAAAATGAAAAAAATCAATAAAAATTCACAAAAAATGGACTGTGTCAGGGGAAGGTAAAAAATAACTCTTCCAAAATCATTGATTTTGTTATAACTATTACAATTCGTGTCGCGAGGATATCAAACATGTCTTGGGAGATCAGTGTGAGATCTGTTTCAAGTTCAACTTTTAAAAAAAATTAAAAATAATGAAAAATAAAAAAAAGAATACATTTGTCATTAGGGGATGTTTTTTGTTGTTTAAATATTTCATCTTTTCATCCTCGTCAAATTTTATTCCTCTTTTCTGTCTTTCTTCACTCAATATTTCCCTTGTAAATATGTGTTTCTATTTCCTTCCTTTTTTCATTACAAAAAAATTGTGCATTATTTTACCCATGCTAATGTTTTACCTCTGTTTCCCCCTCTCTTGGACATCAAATTCCAACAGTCCCATAGCCATAGAAAAAGTACTAAAAAAGACCTATTGATTCTTGTGAACTTTAGGGTAGTCATTATAATTAGAGATCTTTTTTTAACTCTACGATGTTGACTTTTTGTTGGTGAATGGTTGAACCGCTAGAAATTAATTTTTATCATCCTGAGACGAGTAAGTTTTGAGGGTCTACCTTTTCCATTTCTAATTTTATTATGAAAAATGAAATTTTTTTAATATTATTTATGTAACAATTTTTGGGGGAATTCAATATGGATGAGTGAAATGGTCTAAACCTCCCCTGATTGGGAAAATCAATAATTTTATATTTATTGTTGAGTAAGAATGAGTTTGTAGGTTTTTAAATTTATTGCACATGGGGAAATTCAAGGAATAAGTGTGGTAGAGTTAATGGTATTATTTTATTCATAACCTTTTCTATACTCACTTTAGTAAATTTAATGAAAAAGTTCATAATTGGTGTGAGATACTCATGTTTTAATACTAAATATAATTTTGGAGCATTATTTGAAGTAGTCAAATTGATCAAGTTTACAATTTTTATTATAAATCTTACATTAATTATCCAAATTGAATAGTTATTATTTTTTATAATTCCCAAATAAAATTAACACATATAATTATAAGGAATAATTGGCCAATTCATTCATTTGATAGTTCATATAGACCACACAACAAGGCCCAAAGAATTTATAAAGAAACTAGACCGTCCATGAAAATTGAATTACTTGGCACAATAAAAAATTCCAAAATCATTGATTCTACCCAAAATGTAGGGGAAAATACATTTAATATTGGATTAAAATTTCAATGACAAAATTTACTAAAATGTTGAGTAAATGATTCTATGAAGTTCATCACACCATTCTATTTGGGAATTAAAACTAGAACATATTTATTGAATTTTCTCCCGATATAGATATCCATGAAAGAAAATTTTATCAGTGTGAATGGAATTATATAGGTGGCCATATTTTTATAAAAACCGGTTCACATTTGAAGAAATATTCTTATCCAAAAACACATAAATATTATGGCCTTTGAAATTTTTTTGATAAAAATCGATAGCTGAACACTGTTTAGTAAAATAGCTATATATTTTTCTGAAAAGTCCAATGGATGAAAAAATGAAAGGGATGACAGTAAAAATCAATATTTACAACATTAAAGAATATCATATCTCGAGATTCAGATGTATGAATGTACATGTTTTTGATCCAATAGGAGGGGAAGTTTTGGAATGAAAACAGTCTCCCACCTTTGGCTATAAATACATCCCCCTCATCTCCATTGAAAGGGTTGGAATTTCATAAGATAGGAAGATAATTTGGCATGAAAAAAACAATTAATAATGACTAGGAGGTCATGAAAGACTCATGTTTTAAATCTAGAGACCATTTCTTATCTTTTTGTTTTGATTTACTCTTGTGTTCCTTTCATTTTTATTCACATAAGTTGTTTTAAATTTCGTTTTAATATTAATGAATGTTTATTCTTCATATTCTATTTTAATAACCCACCCTATATTCTAAAATATTAATGATATTAAAATATTTTAAATAATGTTGAAACCCCTACCCTTATTTTTCTTCCCCATTCAATCGAACGTTTGTTCTTAATTCTCATCACCAATCATGTGTGTGTGTGTTCAATGCACAACTCTTTTTTTTGTCCTGTTCTTTTCATTCTATTTATCATTAATCACCATAAATATATACAACCATTTTAATAACAGTATAAACTTATGAGTAATACTATCATTTGGGTGAGATATAATTCAGGTATATTAAGTTATTGAGTTATTTTGTTCATTGATTATTCTTTAGGTTTACATTGTGTATATTGAGAATAAAATGTCATATATAAATGACATGTTTTGTTTAGCATGTGGATTATGTGGATTATTGGAACTATAAATACACTACCATAAACAAGTTTAAATTAAAATTAGAACCCTAGTTATGTTAAGGCTTGGATTAATGGTTTAACACAAGGTAATTGGGATTAAATTTATCTTCTGAAGTAGGTGTTAATTTAATGCAATATAAAGAAAAGCTCAATGATATCATAATATTAAATCCCGAATAATAAAATCAACCTAATATTTATTAAATTGTTAAATAAATATTCATAAATTAATAATTTCATCTATGATCTACAAACACCACCCCCTAATTAAAAGAAACGTCAAAAAATAATCAACTCTAAAATTTGTATTATTACAGAGTATTCAACCCGAGTGCCGCTATTCATATTAGCAGAGCACCAAACCCTTGAAAGGTTGATAGGAAAAAATCAGGCATTATTCAAAAACCCATCATTCATTATACATTTCATTTAAATACATTTAATTTAATCCATAAAACTTGACAATTCATTTAACAAGGCTAAAAGACACTCAAAATGTTCTAGGGTAAAATTGGGAAATAACCTACACGAGAAAGCACAATTTTTATACAATAAAATTCATTCAGAGAATTTTGGTACATTTTTAATTTATATAGAAGGGGGAAATTATTTTCAACTAAATATTTAACTGCTATGTTTGAATATTCCATATACCAAACATTAACATCAAATCATAAAGAACTAAAAATTCAATAAGCTAATAATGATTTAAATCATCAATCAGTACTTTTATAGTTTATAATATAGTGCACCTAATCTGAGGTATTTTACAATAAAATCATGACATTATTTATGAAACAATTTATTTAACAATATTAAACATTATTTTGACAGCCGTACTTAATCCACGTTAAAGAAGAATTAATTCTAAAATTCATGTATCTCTATTTAATATCTAAGAAAAGCAGGGAGATAATTAATTAATGATTTCATAAATTTAAAGGGGAAAAGGAATGGGATCCTACATCAAAGGGGAGAGACCCATACCAAACTCTTTGGCATTTTATGTTTTCATCAGCAACCACTCGATGCTGATCTGTCCCACCCCCTGGGCATATCCAGATTCACATATACAGAAGGACACCTAGCCCCTATTTACATATTCACTTGGCCATGAATATGTATAAGGTGATCCGTACAAATATGCTTATATATGAATACACCTATGTACACTTACACACATTTTCATTTTCATCCGATACGTAAGCACACTGGGCCCCATATATGTATTTTTAACCATAGGTGAATATACATATAATAGGGTAATATATATTCCTGCCTATTCCAACGTGGGTATGTCACCTTTGATAACGGAAACCCAAAAACAATGCTGAAAGGTCCAAGGTACTAAATAAATTAACCAGAACCATATAAACTATGAAATCCCCAAACAAAATTGATCAATAATAAAGAACTGAGAAAAACCTACCTGAAATTTATGACAAGTGAAGTGAAATGATCTGAACCGCTTCTCCTTTGGTGGTAGATGTAAGAATATGAACAAGGATATACCAAGAGAGCCTTCTCACACCCTAACATCAGATAATAAAGAAACAATTGGGTTAACCCAATACCTAGGGTTTAGTAGAACTAAAATCGAGATATGGGGAGAAGAAAATTGAATAAAAATGAGTGATAAGAGGGAGGTAAGATCATGCCTTGAATAAATCGAGTGAGAAACTTGAAGAAACCCAAATTAAAGATCCATGGAATTAGGGATCCATGAAAGAAGGATTGTGTTCCATGGGGGTTTAGCCAAGGTGACACATGCGATGCAAGTAAGGAGAAGGGGAGTCCCCTATGGGTATCTTAAACCTAAACCAAAAATTAATAAATATAAAAATAATAACAATCATAACAATAATAATACTATTATAATTTTTATTAAACCATTTTTTTAATTTTTTATTTTCCATTTCCCCCAATTTAATTTTTTTAAAATTTAATATTATTAATTTTAATTATTTAAAAAGAAACACAACACATGAGTTGGGATGCATATTTATCCAAACCATGTGCCAACTGTGTGGAGTATAGTTCATAGGTACTACCCATGTGGAACTAACCTTGAGGGCTAGGAGAAAATTTTGGACTAACTGTGTGCAGCTTGTGTGGGTCGCAACTTCTCCTCTGATCAAGGCTGCACCATTTCTTCTAGGACCACATAGTTTCAATCAAATCATGCACCCTATACAGACCCACAAAACATGATGGTTTTTGGGCCCTGGTGCTCCCCAAACATTACAGAACCCCCTAAGCCTTGAACCACCTCCAAAAAAACACATTAAAGTGATGGAACTATCATAATTCCATTCTGAATCTTGGTTTGTAAAACGAACTCTCTAATAAACACAAAAAATTAAAATTCCTTTGGATTTTATTCTAGCTCAAAAACACAAGACGTTAGTGGTATAATGTTGATCATGCAAAAAACTGAAGATGTACTAATATTTGGTTTTTCTCACATATTATGAGTATGAAATATAGTTCCACAATTAAAATATATCGAGGAAGTTAATGTACACACATAATTAAGTTAATGTGATGTGGTTATCTATTTTAGGTGGGTGTTGTTATGTTCTTATGCATTAGGTTGAATGTCTTGTAATTTATTCCTCATCCTAGTCCTTATATACACAAATAACCAAGAAAATATGATTATTCTATATGGTATTGACATATTCCAGGTACTAGGTTCACAATATGACTTTGAAAAAGGGATCATATAAAAATTAATGACTTATATATGATTCATAGTAGCTATTAATGTTGTAGAGATACATGTGTCTGATGGAGATCATTCTAGATCCAATTATATATTTAGTAGCAGTAATGGTTTTCTAGAGGCTTATATTGTATTACATATATGAATTTTGGAATTCATATATATTTTAAAGGCTATAAAGGCCTATAGGGTTACACATTGTTATCAACGAAATGAGGATTGAATTTTACTCAAAAAGATATTATAAAAGGGATGAACATTTTATCCAAAAGTTGAATGGTATGGGTGTTCACAAGGAATTACAAATTGTGTGATATATAGTAAAATTGATTGTGACTTACCAATTTTTTGGAAAATATCCAAAAGGATTTTTGGATATGATTTCATATGTTATTATCTATGAAATAATATGTGGTTAAATGGAACATAGTCAACAATGATTTAGTGAATTTGTGAGATTATTGGATATATTTCATGAATTCATAAGATATATTTTGTTACATCATTTCGTATGGTATAGTTATTTTGTTAATCATGATATGTGATATCAATGTCAATCCATTTTTTGTCATTTACTATTAAATAGATAATTAATAGCACTTAATGAATCACATAATATGATTCGTAACACTCTATGATCAATTAGGTAGCCAAATGATAAGAGTTATAATTTAATTTATATTACAATAGGGTTATTATTTATGATCGTTTTTTTATTTGTTGAAATTTTGGGTAGGTAAAATGATGTATTCTTAAAATGAATGCATGAAAAGTAAAATCATTACTCATGTGATTTTTAATAATTGAGTAAATATTTGATCACTCGTGAGTGACCTAATGGGAAATACAACAAGGACATTACATTGAGAATGAGGTGAGAATATTTTGAAATATATTGGATGCTTGACTTTACCCTAGAGATATCATATTCTTCCCCCTTCACTGTGTGGTCCCCTAACATGTTGTGGAGTGAAGGAGAGTCCCACCCTTAAGATGAGTGATTCATTTTAACCTATGTATACCTCATATAGTAAGGTGTCATTAGGATTATTCAAAGGTATCATCATCAAATAATTTGATGGATGAAGAAAAAAGAATGACCATCAAATAAAGAAAGATAAAAAAACTTGTTCTTTATTTTTTTTATGTTTGGTTTAAATTTCATTTAGGGTTGATTTTGTATTTATGTGTATTTAAATATTTTTTCCACATTTATTTTGTGTTATTTGATCATTAGAAACCTTTTCGATTCCACAATCTCCAACAGAGACATACATAGACATATCAAACTAAAAAATATTCTAATATACACCTTTATATATATATGGACACACTCTATTGAATAACATACATCTTTAATTTATATCATCATCTACAGAAAGAGGATCATCACTAAAAGTTTTCCCTACAATGACCAATCACTCTCTCTCAACTATAACATGATGGATAATCCACTATTTATCAATTTTTGTTTGTTATATAATAATTATATAGTGATAATATTTTAATCAAATCCCCTGATTTAATAAAATCAACCAATAATAAATTTATATCAAAACAAACCTTCATCATAATTATCAAATTGATTATAATAAATTACCATATCATCACATAATTTTGAATCCATAATTTAATACTTCTTTAATTGATCTATATAAAATATTCTAATAATCCATAGATTAATCCCAAGAATATAGTGTAAAATAATAATCAAACAATTTAATTTCTCTTGTAATATCAATACACACCCTCACATAACCCACATTTAAATAAAAAAATATCTTTTGAAAAATAATAAAATCAACTATTTATTTTTAAATAAAATTAATATTCTCTATTAATCACATGCCATCAAATTCAAAAAATAAGTAAGAAATAAAATTTTAAGTATCATTCCATCTTCCCCCAGAAGGATTACATAAATAAATAAACTATAAATGGAATGTACATATGTTCATTACACTTTAAAATAAGTTATGTTATAATTATACTACCAATAGAACTATTAGGAATATTCCCTAATTCTTGATATGTATGTGACATATATAAATAGATAAACACATATATATGATATATATATATATATATATAACTTGTATGTCTAGTTTCATGTAAATTCATTGGGTATATTATTTGAGTGTTATAAACATAAATTATACTCCATTTAGGATATAATTATATGAAACTTTTATTAATAAGAACAAATAAGAGTTAAATAAATTCATGCATACCATGAATGAATTAGTTGATGCATTACTAAACTACTTAAAAACACTTGAATTAATGGATACACTACAAAAGAAGTTTTCTTAGGTTCTATATAAACTCTACATCCATATGATGGATATTAATAAGTGTTGATATATATTCTCTTTCTTGGAAAACACTCATTAAAAACTGTGCATCTTTTATATTACATCATTGAATATGGGATGTTATCACACCAAAAATGGAAAAATAACATCATTTGATCATATGATGATTCAGCGCAACCTTTGGATATTCTATAGAGTTGGTATTATTTTATTTTACACTTTAGGGATATAAATTAGATGCATCAAATGAAAATAATGAGTAGAATCAGTATGTTTTGGTGTAATTAATGCAATATTAATAGTATTCATTATTTTTTTTTCATATGTAGGTTTCGTATTTCTTATATGGGAGATACAAATATTTAGTTTTTTATTTCATCTCATGTGTAAAATAAGTGTTATTAGATTCATATGAAATATAATAATTATATTAGAGAGTTCACCTGATTTAGATATATGAAATCACACTTTAAAATGAAGAATATTCAAAAGATAGATTAGTTTCTCATTTATAGAAATTAGATTTCATACAAGGGGTTATCCTTACACAGATCTACTATGTAAAGGCAACTAAAACCGTACCCATATGTAGATAAGATGCATATGGGTAACTAAGGAATGACCCTTTCACAAAGTGGTTTTCATAATGGCAATCACATCTTACCTTGATATTAAATATTAAATGTGTAAAGGTAGTTTTCTTTTTAAAAGTGTTGTATAAAAGTAACCAAGATATTTTCCCTTAAAAAATTATGTTTTCATAAGGTTTATTTGAAAATCCCCCTATAAAGATTTTTTTATGTATGGTTTATACTGCTATTAACATAATCATATGGATCTATATACATGAAAAATTTATTTTACCAATATATAGTGGTACTGCGTAAGCGGCATGGAGTTATACCCTAACATAAGGGATAAAAAATTATTATACCCTTACATAAAGTGTTGTAATTAGGGTAGATGGAGGGTTCCCTTATAAAAAATATTTATTCTATATAAGGGTGAATATAAAAAAGGTTAAAACTTATTTAAAAATATAAAATATTTTTGAAGGCTTATAAGACTTTTATAAGTAACTATAAATGGTACTTTAGAGATATTTATTAATTAATAATGTGTTAATTAATTTATAAATTAAAAAGAGTTTATACTTATTTAATAAATTATTACGAAACCTTTTTTTATTGAATATTATTCAAATATTAAATTTCAATAATTGAAAAATCTTTAAACCAAATTATGTGGCTTGAATTATGATCTGGAGATAATTGTGTTTTCATATAAATAAAATGTGTTAAATTATATTGTTTTATAAATTATGAAATTTGGAAACAATAAAAATAAATTATATTTAAATTATGAATTATTCATAACTACTTAATTTTAACTAGTAAAACTAAACGAGAATTATTTGGATATTATTTAATACATAGTAAAAGTTTTTTTGATGATTGATATGATAAAGGATTAAATAATTATTGGGTATATGATATTTAGATTAAGTAAAACGTTTACATAAAATAAATTGGATTATAAATAAATTTTAATTCATATAATATCACTTATTTAAATGGGAAATTTTTTATAATGATAAATATAAATTATTTTATGTTGGAATGAATATGATGTTTTTATAATAAGAATTATTGAATTTTATAAATGTCACAGTTAATATTATAAAATATTTATAATTAGATTTTATTTATTAATTGTTCATAAATGTTTATGTCATGTTTTAATATTTTAATTGTTCATTTATTTTAAAGGATATTCCCTATTTATAATCATATATATAAATTATTTATATTATGAATGTTGGTATGAAAAAGTATATATGATATATTGATTCTCTGGTAGATCCATTCATTTCCATGTGAGGAATGGACCAAATCTAAATTACTAGAAGCATTCATACTCTTCACAATCTCAAATTTTTTTATATTTTTAATAAAAACAATTTTAGGATGAATGTGAATCATTAAAAAACACAAAACATACTGAATCAAACCACAAATTGAAGACTAAAAAATTCAAAAAATGAGGGGAAATCACAGTTCAAAATTCAGAATTGAAATAACCACCCATGAGCTTCCACAAATAAACTTATAAAAATTTGAAATTCAAATGAAGGAAATGATGGCCTACCAAGACATATCCACTTTCAAACCACATCACGACTTCACCGAGAAACCGACACTACATTGCTGTCAATATCTCCAACAAATTCGATGAGAGAAACACATGACAATGTCTATTGTGAATAGAGAACACCAAAATAGAAACCTTCATCACATGAATTGGATCCAACATCTAGCTCGTAAAGCCATTAGAAAATTGAAAACACCATGAACACCATCATATAAAACACATATAAACGAGAGAAGGAACCTAAGGTTCTAAATCCCAGACTACAGGTGACTACACAAACTACACACCCCAAAGCCTCCATGACAACTTCTACACCCGAATGACCTAGAGAAGAGCATTGGAGTAGGAAACTAGGAAAGATTTTGGGCAGACTGATCCTCGGCATCGGGTCACAACCTTTCTAGGACCCTCAAGCCCTTCTAGAAAACCCCATCATTGAACCTTTATCATAGAATCCAAGACCACAAAACATCCTGAACCTACTTTGACAAAATAAAAAATAACGGAATCCATCTTGGCTAAGGATGAAACAACAAGAGACAAATTGGCTAACCAATAAGATTCATCAAAGAAGAAATGTTAAAAATCGATATCCATAAGACAGAAACAAACCACATCAAAGAAAAAAACATGAAATGGAATGTATGAAACCCTAAGGAAAAAAATATAAGATTAGATAAGAAATGATAGATGACCATTTATTGGATACAAGATATCCGTAAGAATGGAGAATGAAAAATGTGAATCTTGGAAGTGAGAGGAAGAGGTAGTTGCAAAAAAACCAATGGAAATCAAATGAATAATGAAGATAAAACCAAAAATCTAGCCAGTAAATCAGACAAAACCTCACAGAATACTGCCATAAATACCCATAAATCACCAGAGTCACATCAAGTTAAAACCAAGTTGGGGTTTATTCATATTGATTTCGGTAATAAGAGTGATGGCCGCAGTAGATGAGGCCCTTGAATAGGTATTAAATCTGAGTATTACTAAACAAGATGGGATGAGAGAATGAAGAAGACGATGAATAAGGTGAACATGAACTATGTGGAGAACAAGGGGACGATATTGATATATGGAGAAGAACACCGGATAAATCCTCTCATCAGGAGAGGGGTTGATGTGAGGGATGTGAGTGGTAGTGTGGGTAAGGAACCCTAGCGTGAGGTGATGAATGGGAGACCTGGAGAATGTAGAGCCATATCCCATTTACCTATACTGGAATAATTCATACATAAATAGAATAACATGATATAATATGGTGAGATTAAAATCCCCCTCAAATAGTAAATTTGATATTCCTTAGAAAGAAGTACTTATGAAGACCTTAATCATTCAACTGGGTATTGTCGAGTTGAGGATGAGTACCCCTAAATTATATTGGGTTAGGAAATCAGGTTATATGAAACTTTAGATTTTCCTGGAAGAATTTTGAGCATAGTATGAGTATCCTTTGATTTTTTTTGTGTTTTCTTATTCATTGAATTTTCCATGGGTTATAATATTTGGGAACCCATAATAGTTAGGAAACAAAAGTAATATTGTTGATTATATCGATATGATAGATCAGACAAAGATTTATCTTCTCTATTATCCAGTAGTTATTCATGATACAATTTACAATTTTTCTCTACCAGATTGATTCATGGATTATTTTCATTATAACTAGAGTATGTCTTGGTGACATATGGATCTTAGAAAAATAATGGTTTTGATAGACTTTGAAAGGGGTGTCATCATTTTGGTGTGATCCCATTTAATAAAATTAAACATTAAATGATTAATAATACATGAAACTCATCTCAGAATATATTCAGTTATAGATAATATCATCATCATTATCACCAAGCTAAACATTGTAATCAATAATTGATAAAGAGAAGAATAATGTAAGGCACTCATTAGACTTATAACTTAAGAAACGTTCTTAAGAATGATTGGTGATTAACGAAAAATTATTAATGAAAATAATATGTGTCATAAAAAATACATTTCAATAAACAAGAGTTTAATTTTTTATAAATTAAATATAGATTCTCATGGAGGTATAGAGTGATTCCATAAAGGATTCAAGGGAATTAAGTGAAAAAATAGTTTTTCTAGTTAGGGAACTTATCCTATTATCATCTATAGAAATGCCCTAAAAATAAGATTTAATTCTATAAATGGTTACTCAATATTCTAAAAATGTATATAATGGATGAACTAGGCATATGATATATCGATTCTGGTATTCCAGATATATTAAAAGATAGTAAATGTACACATTTGAAGAAGAAATGTTATTTTAAAATTTCCACAAGGTTTATTCATTATTAAAATCAAGTTCATTGAAACCTAGGGTTATCAAATAGAAGGAATTATAGTTCCATATTATTAGATTATTCCGAATAGCTAAAGAAGTTTTTGAAACTCCATGGAATGTCAATGTCATATATGAATGGTAGAGAAATTAATTGATCTTTTCTGAAAGTTATAAGATACCATATGTTTATATTAAAAGTGTTCTGAATACATATGGGCTCAAAATAAAATGAATTTTTGGTTGATTTTGTAGTTTACTTTTATGAATCCTTGAGTTTCAATATATGAATATAAAATATTTTATAAACCTAAAACAAATCTATGTAAAAGTTGTGTATCTTAATCTTATTTCTCTTATTTGTTAATAAAGTATGATTGATAATAAATAATTGATATGCTTAAATGTATACATTTGGTGTATGATTCATCAATTTATATAGAATGTTTGGATAAGAATATATTGATAAAAAAATTCTACCCTCGAGAAATTTTTTATCAAAATATTTTATAAAATACATGGGAATGTGTTTCTGTTCCCCATCGGTGGGATATTTTAATAATATACTTTTAAAATGAAAATTTTACAAACACATAGAATAATATATTATATATGGAAATACTATTTTATTTTTTAAACATTACTTTAGAAAAAAATAAATTTTATTTTTAACACCAAAGGGTTTGTTTCTCATATAATGATTTTTTGAATTGAATATAGTTTCTATGATAGTAGTTTTAGTGTCTTTTAACTGAAAGAAATTCAAAATTAACTAATAAATGATAACACTATTCTTATGTTAAAAAAATTTCAACTTAATATCGTAAATTGTTTTTTATATATAGTGATAAATAAAAGTATAAATTGTTACATTTAGTTACCATTTAAAAAGTTGATATAACTATTATACCAGTCTAATATTTATGTGTTTTTTTCAATATCCAAAAAAATTAGGATATGAGACGATAAAAAATTTTAAAGAGTGACATGTAGTTACACTAAAAATGAAATAAAATATATTTTTAAAGGATTTTACTAGTCAAATAGAAAATTTAATTATACTTGATATCCTAAAAGAGTTTAGGGTAAGATGGTAAAATGAAATGTAATGAGATATAATGGTTATCATAATTTTTTTATCACTTTACCTAAAATAATTTAGGATATGTAATTAATGAGAATGTTTAGTATTACATTTATTTATAGTATTAAAGTGATTGTCACATTATACTAAAAATTCTAAATGGAATTGTAAATAATAATGAAAGTATATAAATTATTTCAATGAATAATTATGATGTAATTTGGTTCTAAAGATAATGGTGATGATGCTATAAATAGTTCTAATTTGTCAATAGAAATTTTCCTCATAAAATTTGATGTTGTGAAGTTGACAGGTTTGAATATGTTATAGAAGTTGAATAGTTAAGAATTTGATGCCTAAATCTAACCATAATTTGAACAAAATTTTCTTATAAAAGGTGATCAATAAACATTTATAGGGTTTTTATCATATTTTCACATAGAGATGTGATAGGGATTACATTTTGTGTTATTTGTTAACAAAAATGAGAAATTATAGTATAAATTATGATAATCAATAATTTTATCATATAGGAAATGATAAACCATTGATTTTGTTATTTTTTATAAATACTCTTAAAGATTTTCAGAATATTAAAATGTATCAAATTGAAAGGAATCCTACATTTTATTATTATTTCACTGTTTCTAAAGAAATGTATATATAGATATACATTTCATAATGTTAAATGATAATTGACCTATCATAGTATCACTTTTAGTTTATCCCTAATAGATTCTTATCCTATAGTATTATAGGTCTTGAAAAAAACTAAATCAAAATGAGTATGATTCGTGTATTAAGATACAAAATATGTTCACGAGACACACAATAATGAATATGAATCATTGTGTCCACTAGAAGAAAAGATAAGTGTACCACATGGACTATCATACATATGTATTTGGTATTCTAGGGGTGCATGAAGAATATTTTATTTTCCATTAGCTATGGTTAGTGAGACACCTATCATTATATCCTTCATACATTAATCACCTTCTTACGAAGGTCTACATAGTGACTTAGCTAATATGAGGGAGGTTGGGTATGCTACTGATCATTTCATCAGTTGGAGGTTAACAAATATGGTATTTTTCTCTCCTATTATGAGTATAAAATTTAGTACCTCAACTTATATATAATGTGTGAGTGTGTGGTCACGCCAATATATTATATATCAATCGAGATAACGGATATGCTATGTGCTTACATATAAGGATGAATAATATGTGATGTATTCATATATACGATCGATATACACTCAATGAATTTATATCACATTTTTTGGATATATAGTATTGATATGAACCATGTCCCACGTTCACCAGATGTATTAGAAATAGAAAAAATATGGGAATAAACATTTTAATATGATGCAGACTGGTGGACATGGCTATAGAGATATATGTGTTTAACAGAGATCACACTAGATACCTTCATATATTGAGTATCACTGACACTATGCTATAGGACAATATTTTTTTTAAATATATGGATCTATTTATTCATATATATTATAAATTTTATAAAAGCCTATATTGTCACATTTTTTGAATAAATGAATGAGTATTTATTTTTACTCAGATAGATACTAAAAAATTTTATAGTTAACCCAATAGTTTTCTGGCTAGGTTTTAATAAGTTATTATATATTATATGATTCTAGGATAAGTTAATTATATCATTCCAAAAAACAATTTCAGATATCCACAATGATTTTTCGATATGGTTTCCAAGGTTATAGTATATGATATAATATAAGGTGAGATGGTAAAAAATATTTTAGGATTTAGTGAAAGATTGAGATTGATGGTAATATTTATTAATGATATAGATGTATATATGATATATCCATATAAAACCTATATGTTGGGTTTCATGTAAATTCTTTGGGTATATTAAATATATGTTGGAAAACTGGATAATTTCCCCCCAATGATATCAGTAAAAGAGACATTTCATGAGATGAAACGAAAAGGAGTTAAATGAATTCATGCTTATGATTTACTAATTATATAAGGAATTAATACACATGTTAGAAATGTATGAATTAATTAATAAATCACCCATGATAATACTTGGGTTTTATTTAAAGCATAAAACCATATGTGGTGATTAATGGGTGTGGATTTGGATCCTCGTGATTTGTTGATACTGCTTCCCCATCCCCCTCTCGTTTTCTTCCTTCATTTCATATGAGATGCCATTACATTAAGAATGGAAGAATAATATAGTTTGATAATTATATTATTTAGAATAACTTTTTGATATACTATATAGGTGGAATTCTTTTTTTGATATATTTGGGATATATATTAAATGCATCTAAATAAGTTCAATGGTAAGAGAAAAATATTTGGTGTAAGGTACACCAAATTTTCTATATTTTTTAGTTCAGTTTCATATTAAATTTTCATATTTATAACATGGGAGAACCTTTTATTTGTTTATAATTACTTTTTTTGTCTAATATTTTTTATTAGATTCATATGAAACTTTATGATAACTATTTACCCTCAAAATTTAATTTTTATATCTTCTATTAAAAAAGATTTAGATATTGTTATTGCATGAGTGGTTTTATTTCCTAGGTTTCCCCTTGAAAACTTCTCTGAATCCAAAACACATGAATTAAAGGGATAAATCATCCTATTAATACCATATATTTTTTACCACTAATATAAAATATCAATTCAATAAATGAGATATTAGTTTTTAAATCAATATATTCCTACAAGAGGACAAGGGATTGGTTCTGTTGATAATTACTCAAATATAAATAAAGAAACACATCATGCACCACACAATTATTTCTAGAAACTCTAACTAATAATAAAAATTACCAAGTCACTCAGTGATTTAAAAATTTATCTTATATAATGGTTTCATCCTTCCATATTTTTTGAGACATTCATTTCTCAAACATATCGACACTCACAAAAAAACTAGATTGTAAATCACAAACTAAAGTGGTCATCATCAATTGTTTATACAATAATTATACTAAGAATGAGATTTTATTAATCAAATTTTTATTATAATAATATAATTTATTTTCAATTTCATTAAACCTTGTCTAAATAGATTCTTCTCTCCCACCATATCCCAACATAGAGGTGATCAACATGGACTTCTATATATTACTTCAAAATATCCATCTAATTTATTGAGTAATTTTTTTTAAATTTATTCCAAGGGAATATAATCCTTTATTATTCACTAAAAATCTATCACGTAATATCTATAAATTCCCTTCAATGTGAATATAGTATATTCCAATTACCCCCCTATTTTAGGGTGATATAATGATACCATATTCAACTAAGTACTCATTGCCTATTAAAATTCATTAAAAATATTTAGGTAAAACAATAGCCACTATCTATGACAATTAATTATAAAACTCCACAAAAACATATTATTGAACTCAAATAAAATGTATAATGTCTTCCATTGTAAAAATTGATTTGATGGTTAAGAATTAAGAATATGTTTTGAGTAAATAAAAAATTGCTCAAATAGTGTTGGAAACTCTTTGTGACCTCAAAAAACCAACTATAATATACATTATAATATTCTACCAATTTTTGGTCAACACAGTTAATGTTTATACACATCTTATTGGTCATTAATATAAAAAATTTGAAATTTTTATAATAAAGCATCTAGATTCAAGCTTTTTATCTTTTACATGATTCCTTATTACAAGTTATTTCATTTTTTGTCATAATAAATAATTGTAATCCTAGAATAATCTATCAAAATAGTTTTATATAGTTTTTATATAACATTATCTAGTTCAATGTGTGTTTCTATTTCCCTATGTGTCTAATCAAAATAATAAATTTTTAAAAACACAAAATATGCCACTTTATTAATTAAAATATAATATTATAAATGTATGAGGTCAAACCCACAAAAAGTGTGAATAAATTTATTTAGGATTTTAAAATCTACGATTTTATTAAATTGAAGTTAGAGGTGTGGAATCATGTGGGTGTGGTTAATTTTCAAATAATGAAACAAGTAATGTTTTTTTTGGAAATAGTTTTGAGAAAATGAAATAATAAAGTAAAGAAATAAAAATTGTATGTTCTACAATCAGATTTGACACGAATTACAGGGGTATTTTAGTTTTAGCGTTTATGAGTAATTATATTTTATAAAATAATTTTATCAACCCATTTTTGGTGTCGGATTCAAGAAAAGGTGGATCCAATAGTCATGGTATCCCCTCCATTAGGCAGAAATCCCTTATTTCCCATAGTGTAGTAATTTAGGGCTTCCCTGAATCAGGTTTTTCTCGATAACATATTTAAACCTGATTACCCTAAATTTGAATATAGTCATTCCTCATTAATGCTAATAAATTTCAAAATTTATTATGTTTCTTTTATATTAAAATACAAATTCTCATGATAAATGTAAAAGAAAGGGATTGAAAATTTATTAAATAAACTTCAATAATGATAATTCAAGAAGAGAGAAAAAGGAATAAATCCAAAATCACATTCCCCTTATTTTAAATAACCCCAAAAATACAGGTTTACCCTCTAATCATATTGATGAGATAGTAATAGGGATTAAAATAAATAAAATAAAGCATCATGAAATACTAGAGATGGAACTTTTGAGGAACCTGTATAGTGCAGCTTCTCACTCCATGACCTGGTTCTAATATATCTTGGATAGAAGTAGCTTGTCCCTAAATTTATATTCTCATGATGTTAAAATTAATTAATAAATAGAACATAGGATTGGTAAACATCTTGTTATCAGTCAGTCATGAGAAATAAAACATGTTAAAAATTCAAGATATATCGAATCTGAAAGTTTTTTTGTCATCATGAATTTTTCACCAACTGTAATCTATTAACCATTTGTAATCTGTTTTACTCATTTTGGACCACCAAAGGAATACCATTGAAATAATTCAACATAAGAATCCATATTTTAGTGGAAATCGTGGACTCTTTTGAATTATTTTTCTCATTTCCCATAAAAAATATCATCCTTCCCAATATAAACAATATATTAAATATTTGAGAAACAATTAATCATTTATACATCAATACTAATGTATATATTTTTATATATAAAACATGCATGACATTGGGCTATTAAAATCCCCCACACATGAACTAAAAATTTTCATCATGGGTGGAATATCATGAAAATAAAAATGATACTCTCCCTACCATGGTTTAATTTTAAATTTAAAAAAAAAAGAAATTGAGGAAATGTAAAATATTATATTCGAAAATCACACATAGAAAATTAATTAAAACCCTTCTTTTCAAAGAAAAGGAATCAACCATGTATTTTAATTTTATCCTTTGAAATATCCATGTATTTTAATTTTTCTATATTTATTTTTAAATTCATTATTTATAATCATTCCATTTTCAATTTACCTCACATTGAATGTTTCTTCTCATCATCAAGGTATATATGAATAGAGTGATGCACATACATGAAAAACATTTCACTTATCTTAGGTTTGTAAAGAATCTATAATATCCATCATGTAAATAAAAATTCACAAATAATCACAGGGGATTCCCAATTTATAATCAAATAACTTTATGTATTGTGTATGGAAGGTAAATAATTTAAATCAATTAAGGATTAAAAATGTGGTTTTAACTAAAGTAAGTTGCATTATAATCAAAAAAAGATCAATGAATGTCTCCTCTTCCCCTGGTATCTTCGAGAAAGACCACAAAAATATTGAATGAAATAAATGAAACACCCCCTTTTGTTATTTATTTAAATTTTCTATTTAGTATGTTTTTTTTGTGAAAAAATATCACTTCCACCACACAATCCCAAATGATCTCTTCATAATACTATTTAGAATAGTTATAAAAAGATCACTAATCAAGAAATAGTTATTTTTGAATTTCCCTAGACACAATTTTTTTATATGAGGAATATCATTAAATAAAGTGAATTATATTTCACCAAATCTCATGAAATTCACCCCCACACTTTTTCAGAGAAAATATGCATCCCTTCCACTAGTATCCATCTCCCCCACTCTTATATTTGATTATAATGAAAAATATTTAGTACATGGAATGAAAGGATAAGATTAGATCTTAACCCAGATCTTCCCTAGTAAGGTAGTTCTTAGATTATATAGGATTTGTAATGGATTAATGTGAGGAGGTTCTTCATATAATAGATAATATATGATTCCTCAATAATTTAAAAATTTATTTTTTAGTCATTTATTTTCTTATATGGAAGGATTGCTCTATATGTTAAAATAACAATTTTTGTAAGAAATATAATATAAAATTAATTAGAAATATTAGCTTAAAGGATATCTCAGGAATGAGATGAATGGTTGGGATAACTACGCATGGTAATGCATATGAATAATTAAATCAATTAATGGAAATATTAAAAATTGCAAGCATGGCCAAATCCTAGAAAAAATTCATTTATAATGATTAACATGCTCCTTAATCATGTTTTTTTTCAAATTCTAATCCATGGGATTATTTTTAATAATTATTTTTCTCATTATTATCATTCAAATTTATTTAATAATAAATTTAAAATCATGGCATGGTAATTTTCCTAGATATTTTATGTCTTCTAATTCAGTTGAGAAAAGAAAGAAGCAAATTTGGCACATGAAATTAGTTTCTAAAATCTCTAAATAAATCAAATTTTTGTAATATAGTATATGTTTTTTGTAATTTAAATGATTACTCCCCATTTTAATGATTTATTTATGTTGTATGTGAAGGTTTTTTCCTTCTCCTAATTCGTGATGTGTATTTCCATGGATTCAAATTTTGAATGTAGGTAATGATTTGTATTTTTCTTGTATACTTCTCTTGGTATTCCTGCATATATCTTCTATCCTTGTCCTTGATGGTATTGAAAGAATAAAAATACACAAGTTATAGTATATACCTTCATCAATGAATTTTGAATGATATTGGTGTCATTTCATGAACGCATCTAAAAACATAAAATAATTAAAAAAACACATTCTAGTTGACTCTTGGAAGATATTTTTTTAATTATCTCAACCACACCTTGGTTAGTGGATTGGAGCATGATATAATGATTACTATCTAGTGTTCACTCAATCATGACATTATTATCCTTTTCAGAGTTGGTGTGGTACTTGGAGGTGGTGGCTAGAGTCTAAATACAACCAATAAGATCTCATTATTTTTCCATAATTGGTAAAAATATTAATATTTGAACTCTTGGATACATGTTATATACTTTTTCGATGGTATCTTCAGGTTCCACAACTAGATGATAAAATTTTAACATTGTTTCTACTTGTTTTTGTTCCTCTACATAGTCATTTCAAGGACCAACTAGTTCTTCCTCATCATATTCTTATTCTATTACCTGAGGTCTAAGATCTGTGAGGAAGATTTGTAGCAATTAGTAGTCAAGGCCTTATATTCTTTGTTTTTTTATTCATGTTATTCTTCCTAAATCTATTTTCTGAATTATGCTTTGATCCACTCATATTCTACAACAATGTTTCCCTCTTTATCATCTTTTAAACCTATAAAATCAATGTAATTTTCAATATCATAAAAATTAACAGTTAATTTTTTATATAACATTGTTTCATTACCATTATTATTTTATCATGTTTCTCATTTTGGAATTTTGGCTCCATGATATGGGGTGTTGTGTATTCAATTCTTGGGTATGGTTGTGGGTGATCATTGTTTTGATTTTCCATCATTCAAATTTTATTGAGTTCATACACCATATCCTCCTATAGAAAAGAGAACCTATCCTTGTTAGTTAGAATTCCGTGAAGTCTGGTCATCACAACAAAAAATACCCTATGAGGTAAAAAGAGGAATTGAAATAAAGATACAAAATTAAAATTAAAAATAGAAATTAAAAACTAAAAAAACATTCTATAGAAAAAATTATAATTTTAAATGTCCCTAAGGGTGTAACAATTTATTTATGAATAAAACCACAATAATAAATTTATAAAAACAAAACTATACTACTTAATTAATTAAAATATATTATTAGTAAGGTTCATGGTCGAAAGCATATAAATTGTGAAATAGTTTATTTAGGTTTTCAAATCATTTGATTTAATTAAATTTTTGATAATTTTATGGAATTAGATGGGTTTGTTTCATTTGAAAAGGACTCATAAGATAATATGGGTTGATTTGAAAATAGTTTTGAGTAAACAAGAGAATAAAGAAAAGAGCAACAAATTGTTTTGCTTGTAATATGATTTGAAATGTGTGTCTAGGTTTTGTATTTTTATACTTCATGTGTAATTAGAGTTTAGAAAATAAGTTTAATCACCCATGATTTTGGATACAATCAAGAAAAGGTGGATAAAATGGTCATTGTATCCCCTTTTTAATGTGGAATTCCCTTATTTCCCTCAGTTATGTAATTTAATGTTTCGTTCAATCATGTTTGTCTTGATACCATATTTGAACCCGACTTCCCTAAATTTCATAATGGGCATGCCTCATTTAGGGTAATAAATTGTGAAATATATAATGTTCCTTTCATATTTATATTCCAATGTTTTTGATAAATGTATCAGAATTTGATTGTAAATTGATGAAATAAGCTTCAACAATCTAAATACATGAATAAAAAAAGATGAATAAATCCAAAAAAACATTCCCCCTTATACTCCAAAACCATATACCAAGGATGGTTTATCCTATCATCCTAGTAGTGATATAATAATCAGAAAAAAGTGAAATAAAATTAAAAATAATGAAAAATTTTAGATGGTACTACTGAGGACATTGCATGGCATAACTTCTCTCTCCATGATTTTGTATACAGATCTCTCTATCACTAACAGATTGTCCCTCTATTTATAAACTCCTAATGGGATTTTTAATCAATCAATAGAATTTATTATGGGTGAAAAGTTGGTCATAAGTGGGTATCAGGTCATAAAATAGGTCAAAACATCAATATATGTCAACCATGGATAGTTTTAGGTCATCCTGACTTTTTCACCATATGTAATATGCTCACCACATGTAATTGCTTATCTGTTATTTTGACACAAAAAATCATCCCATTAACAGCATTCATTATGGTTATGGATACTTTAGTAGAAATATTGGTCTCTTTTTACTAATTATTATCATTCCTCACAAAACATTTCATCCTACCCAATATAAAAAATTATATTAAATATTCAGACAGGAATTAATCTTGTATACATCAGAAGTGATGAATTTATATATCATAAATTAGGAACAAAATGTACTTATCAAATTTAGTCTCTATAATTTTTATAAACAATCATTCAATAATAGAACAAATTTATTTAATCCATCATAAGAAACAACTCTTCAATGGTCTCCACACATTATAGGGAATTATATATCCTCGTATAGTAGAAATTTATTATTTGTTATATCTTTAACATATCTACCATAATAAAAGATACATTAATATGTTGTCACACTATTTGGTATCACACCTCATGAGATTAAAAATATATATCCATTATTAACCTCATTAGTTTCCACTAAAATCAAAATTGTATTACTTCCTGATTTTTCTTACTCCTGGAATCTACAAGATCATTTCCCTTTCTATGTGTGTACAATAACTAAAATAATTGTCTTCAAACATACTAATCACAACTCCTTTCACTAAGATATTAATTTCACTAAGATAAAATATAATTCATACTCTTATGATAACAATATACTAAAATCCTAACAAAAAAAACAATTCCACTAGATCCTTAAAGAATCAAGAATTCATTATAGTTCTGAGTCATACATTCGATAATATTTCTCATGTGGTCATAATTTCATCAATACATATGCCACCACATTTTTCTTTATAAGTGCATGAATCTTGAAGAATCTCTTGATATATCATAATATATTAAATACAATTTAATACTTTTAGGTATGATTACTATGAATGAACAAGTCATCAAAATATTTATTTGAACACTATTCAAAACATTATTATATCTTATAAATTACAATCCTTCTTGGTTAATGTTTTTATTAGTTATTCTAACATTGGAAAATATTGAATGAAACCCTCATAACACCCTATTAACCCTATAAAAATTTATAGCGCAAAAAAATCTTAGGATTATCCTAATACATAATCCCTTATAGTTTTTCAAGGTCAATATAAATTCCCTTATAAGAAATAAATGTCAAAAAATATTACTTCTTAAATAAATAATTTATATTTGGATAAAATTTTATATAATTGATGTTTCCAAAACACCTCTTGTAAAATCTCAAAATATCTAACATACCCTTCCATTAAAATTGATTAAATCAAGATAACATCTTCAAACACTAAAATGGAAAATTAAAGGTATTTTTGAAATATAAAATTCATCCAATAATGAAATATATAGGGAGAATAAATGGTCCCAAATGAAATTACTAAATAGTTGTAATGTCCTTAATCAGTATTAGAATATATATATTTGGATTGTCCTAAATTATATCCCATAACCATGGAAACCCTCACCATAAATTGATATTTTAAAACTACTAAGCTACTTTTACTTAATGAAAAAGATCATAGTTGTTAGGTGAATGATACTTAATTTTCACTATCTCCTAGGGCTATCTCTCATAATTGATTTATAATAATACGTTATGACTAAAAAAATAATATAAAGAACAACCCCATACCAAGTGATACAATTTGTTGGATTAATGTTTTTCCAAAAAATCCTTTAATTGAGTTTGTAATTCTCGAAGCTGTACTATAATAATCAAATATAATGGCAGTGATTTTATTGTTATTCGAGGAAGAAATTAAATCAAGAACACCAAGAATATTTATAGTTAAAATAAAAAACAAAGCTTCATAATATAGTTCGTGGAATCCTTTCATTACTATTGGAAACTAAAGTTTACCATTTATCTCCACCACTCCATGAATCAACTCATAAAATTGAGAAGATAAATTCCAAAGGATTATAAAAAGGTACCCATTACTCATGTTAATATTCCACTCCAACTAAACATTTTGAACACTCACATAAGTTATTTTTAGAGAGACTTTATGACTATAATGTTATATAATATCCTTGAAATTTAATATACAATCTACCCTATTTATGAGATCGTGTGTTCTCATCAATTGAAAAAGAATTACAATAATAATTCTACATGATTAATCATAATAGAATAAGATGTTAACTTTAATTACTTAGTTATACCCAATATAATAAGTGCCTCAACCTTAACAGAATATAGTATTATTTCAATAAGAAAACATAGCTAATATAATAACCATGTAAATATGAATTATTGAGATGAACTACTATAATGAATAATAGATATCATGGTAGACGAACTAATAAAGTCACCTTTATCTATAATATGTCGCTCCAATGGATATTCTATACCATTTTTTCCATGAAAATCCCTTAATTATGCTTAAAACTTAGATATCAATGGTTTCCACATGACATCAAATATGATCTTGTTATATATTTATTTGGTCCCTCATTGAGTATATTTCAAAATTCAATATTTTTTAAATACACATTAAAATATCCGTTGTTAAACCTCATAAATATAGATAGATTCCAAAATCAATGACAGTTCTTAGGAACATTATTAAAATACCTTTTATAATTCATTATTCCATCACACTAATAAAATGTAATCTATTCATTCCCATAAAATGAATTGAATATCACAAATTTAGTATAGCATCTCCTTTATGGAAATTCTATATTATTTTTATTTTTTCCTATGGGGAAATTCTTGCTTTCACTTAGATAATGAAAAAAATAATTTTAACATTTAGAAACCATCATTTCATAATCTTCTATCACTATGTTGTTCACTTCTACCACATTATTTTTAAACTATAATAAGATAATATTTGACCTAATATTAGATTGAATTAACATCTCAAATTATTTATCCACATGATATTAAATTATTGGAAATTTGGATGTAATGAGAACCAAATCTTTATTGTGGTCTAAAAAATCCAATACCAAATTATTTCAATATTCCTCCACTAAAAACTCCTAAGAATTATTCAGCATAAAGATGCACTAAAAAAATATTGTCTTAATATCCTTTAAACCCCAAAAATTTCACTAAACATATTTACTTTTTCATCTCAAATAGTTTTCAATAAATTTTGAGTTACTCCCTCCAATATATAAGTAAATAAGTCCACAATATATTTATTAGAATTCATAAAAAAAATAAATGATTCCAATTATCCTTTACAACAAGTTCCCAACTTTCTATAGTACTAGCTACTATAAATGTAGGCGGATTCTTCTTTTTAATATTGGGAATCTTAACTAATTTTTAAATTCTTCTCTTGTTTTATTCATCTTCTATATGTGATAATTTCTTTGAATAAGGAGTTCAATTGTTTAGGAATCCTTTTAACATGCCTGGTTTCCTACTAAAAAAAGTATAGAAACATTTATAACCTCTTTCCTATAGTCAATATCCCTATATATTGGCATTCCAATAATGTCACAAAATCCATGAATAACTAGAACACTAAAAAACATCCTTCTTCATATATCATATGATTTATAACACTCAAAACACATAAATATATCTATATCTAAGTTGTTTTATACATATTTCAATAATTATATATCTTTAAAATTATATATATAAATAAAATAGTGAATCTAAAAATTTTTATACAAAGACAAAAACATTTTTAAAACTATTTGAAACCATTTAAAAAAACCACATTCAACGAATGATATAAATTTAAAAATACAATACATATGAATTCAATCATTATCCTTTTTTTTATTATAATATATGAATACACAACCCATTTGAATGTATTTTGGTTCCAGACACCTCCAACGAAGAAATTCCTACAAAATTTTCTTTAATCACTTTTCATAACTACACTCCCTAGAAACTCTGGTATTTACACTAAGTGGTTAGCTAACTCATTTTTATGGTACTACAAGAGTTATAACAATCCTAATATCCATACATACAAAATTTACTTGACCCTAAATTAAACCATTACTCTGATGTTTTTTCCAATGACCAGAAAGATGGACCTAAATATAATGAAAAAAAATAAATCATTACATGTACATAAGGGAATTTCCCAATAACTAGAGATATGTTAATAGTGTCAAGGGATACCATATAATCATGGGTGAATGATTTCCCCTCCATGAAATTAAAATAATATATAAATATATAAATATTAAATTATTGTAAAATTGAAATCAACCAATTAAATAACATTAAAGGATACTAATAATCACAATAAAACATATACAAATTCAATAATAAAATAACATTTACCAATGGTCTAAAACTAACACATGTTATACCAATAAAACAAATAAATGTGAAAACACATTATAGAGTAAATGCATATCTCAAAATGAGAATACAATATAAGATCTACCATCAATGAACAATGTAAACATTCCTTATTGACAAATATGGGTAGAAGAACTACATTCACACTACATCCTAAATGTAAGAGTGAGAAAATATTTACATTGAAGGATTTCTTAATATACTCCCATGAATCCTCATATATGAATTATTCCAAACCATGCAATCAATTATGTTTGTAAAATAAAAAAATTCATTTTTTAACAATTCTTAAATCATTTTAGAAAAGCTTACTAAATTCTAAGTAAGATAAGAAGGAAGCCACATCTCAACAAACAGAAAATCCATTTATGATTTATATTAATAACCCTAGTTATATAATTTAATGGTCCTTAAGAAATGATAAAATTAGGTAATCATAAATACCAAAATAAACTAAACCAACTATGATCACAACACATATATAATGAATATTTACCCACTAAGATAAATACATATAATCCTTTCCATCAAAACCACGAAAATTTCAATCCACACAATATGGTTATTTCCATAAATAGGGTTTCTAATATTATTTTTTATAACAAGTTTTTAAAACAAACCATTTTATTTCCTAAAAAAATACTTGAAAATTCACTATAATCAATATAAAATAATATTAAATCCAATTTATGTTAAAACCACAATTTGAAAAAAAATGAAAACCCGTCATTTCAATTTTTTAATATTTAAACTTTTCATTAAAATCCCTATTTTCTATTTATCAAAAATAATTATAACCCATCATTTTATGAAATCAATTTCCCATATATCTTTTGACAGAATCAAACTATAAATTAAGAAATTTTATTTAACATCAATAAAATTCAATAGAATCATCACCAAGTGAGTAAATAATACAAGTTACCTAACTTATATTTCCCCTTTTAATTCACCATAACATTGAAATATAATGTACTTAATATGAATAATCATTAATCCCTATCATAAAAAACCACCATGAATGATATTACTTATACATAAATAATTAAATTTAAAATTTATGAAATATTTTCATTCATCATAAACATCTAGAACAACATCATGCTATATTTATGTGATCCCAGTGTACTTAGTATTATAGTACACAAACTCTAGTGAGTGGTGTGATCCCAATAATATTTAATATGGTCCATTGTAACTCACTATCTCTAAGTCTTATAAAGGGTTAGAGGGTAATATCAAAATAATAGAATGATCCCCATTTCATTTGGTATCACTTTGTTCTAAACAACATAAATCCATCAATCTGTCCTTTTAGATATAGAATAGTGAAAACAATTGGTTTAGAGCATTAGAATGGATTATATAAAATTTAATTAAGTTTTTAACAATCTCATATTATCTAATAATAATCCTTGAAAATATGTTGATAAGGCATGTAACTGATAATTCTTCATTCACAATAGGCTGAGATTCCACCACCACCAATGGAAATGTAGAAAGAGAGGTATAAAAATGATAATTTAAAATTTCAATTCTGTTTTATAACCCATAATAAACTATTGTATGATATAAATATTGAATTCTTAACTCTCTCTAAATAACGAGTAAAATCACCTTAATTTTATTCTATAAAAACCACTCTTACCTTACCTTGAAGACACTATTATCCCTTTATATATTCATTTAATTTCATTAATATTAATTCATTGAATTCAAATTATTAATGAGGTCCTATGATATAAGGAAAATTATATCCCTGAAATACGTTTCAAATATTATATTAATTATAATCATCTAATAGTCAATGATTAATTAACATCCCATAATTATAATTAGAATCTATAATTTATTACATCGCTAATCACTCCATTTATAATACACTATTAGACCATAATTTAATCTTGATTCACCCCTCTAATCATAATCTTCATATATAACTCCCCATGTCACATTAATACCCAAATTGACATAAATGTAATTTCAATAAAAAAATTAATAACTAATAGAAACCTATATTATTCATTATATCAAAAGAACATTAATGATTAGTCACATGCTAAAAACATGATAATTAAATAATAAGAATCATTTTATGAATAAATATATTTTTCTATAGAAATATTAGTTTTATAAATAAAATCTAAATTTTATATGTATAAAATAGTCATACTATAAAAATGAATTTCTTTATTCAATATATAATATGATTTTTCATATGTGAAATATCACTGAGATATCATTCAATAAAAATTAGTTTTCTTATTTTATCATTTGAGAGCTTCTTTTTCCTATTTTTCATTATTAATTTTTTTTATTTATACAAATAATGAACCAATGTGATATATTTTTATTTTAAATCATTCATATAGGTCTTGTAATAAATATCGAATTATATTTAAATTCAAAATATTCTTAGAGAAGGAAATTTGATGAGTTTGGTTGATACTTTACCAATTGCGAATCACAAAACATATCTTTCACCATAACATATTTCACTACAAACTCTAACAAAGAAGAAACATTTCTAACTCACTCAATAGTGTCAAGTTGTCTCGGGTATCAAAGTACCATTATTTATATTTTTTATGATTCATCGGTATGAAAAAACGGAATTCTACACCCCAACATTGTATTTGTTTGTTTTTATTTTATATAAAACATTAAGTATTCTATATCTTTCCTTATACTCGACACTGATTCTACACGAACTACGACATAGTAAACCATTATAACCAGTATATTAAATTGTAAGGAATGACTATTATTAAAATAATTATGAAAAACAGGTATTAAGGTTTAGAATAGTGTAAATATACTTATTACATAATAATAAATAAGTACTAATTTTTTAATAAAGGCATTTTACGCTTTAAAAATATTTTTTTATTTCATAATGGTCTGTATAATATTTTTATATACGAAATTTATAATTATTATATAATATTTTAGGAAATTTTTTTTCATACAATTAATAAAAAAAAATTTTAAAAAATTGTATTAATATTATCATAGGGTGATTTTTAGGGGTTTTCTTAAAAGATTTATTTGTTAGTGAATAGTGGAGGATAACAATTTTTGTAAAAATTGTCAATTATTTTCAAGAAAATGTACCATTATGTTTTAAAGTTAATCTATAATTTTGTTAATTATTATTTAATAATAAATGATTTAATTAATTACATACTAATTATAATTATACTGTATTTTGATATAATTTAATTTTTGGGCTTAAAAACATACTTTTCTAAAAACCTATTTTTATTGACACAATGTTTTTTATCTCATTTTATTAATTTCATGTATATTGATTTAGGGTTTTTATTTAATGTATATATAATATATATAATATAATATTTTAACATTCATTTATGGTGTTTTCGAGAATTGAATGGAAGTAACTTAATCTTTACACATAAAAATTAATTTTTCAGAAACCGGGTTTTATTGTGGTTTGATACCTTAAGTAAAATTGAGTTCTACCATATATAAAAATGTAATCTACTAAAATGTAAAAAAAAAAATTCTATCACCATATTAATTATAATTTAATACTGTAAAATTAATTTTTATTCATAGTGAATAGTAAAAATAGTAACATTTTGTTACCATGGTTTAGGTTAACACATGTTTATCATGTGCGGTTAGAAAATTTGATAAAGGTAGGATTCTCCTAAAAACCTATAGAGTTATTATTTGTTGAATATATTTAAATATTTTATTAATATAGATTCTAATCCATTTCTTTTGGACATTATATTCCCATTAAAGTTACCTAAAATCATTGGAATCTTTTATGGAATTACAAGTGTGTCCCACCCATCACTTATATAAGAGAACCTCTTATCCTCCCTTATTAATAAAATTTCTAATTTCTAGATTGGAAAATACCTACTCAAAATCTATCTTATAATCCTTCTCTCTATCCTAGATATTATGGGTTTTTCTTAAAACTTATCCTTTTAGGCATAGTTAATATTCCAAAGGATGTATGTTAATGAAGTGGTATAGGCCTTAACCATGACTTTTCAATGATATTTCATATTGGACTTCCAATAATCATGTTTAATCCATAAAATATTCATACTATAGTATTATAAATATAATAATATATTATTTAGAATATTATAGAACAATTTATCTACCCTCTTTAATCCTATGGGAGAAGAAAGAATCACATGAGCGTATTTGTGGAAAACCATATCCACATAGAAATACGACCCATTTCCCACGACCATATTTAATAATTGGTTATTAAGGTATATTTAATTTATATATATGAAATTTCTTTCATAATAATGATTTTTTAATTTTAAGTTAATTTATAGCTTTTCTTCATTCTGCCCATGAAAAAATGGAAGCGTTACTAAGGCGTACATATGAACTACTATCTCTGTGTAGTGATTAAATTCATCATTCATGATTGATTTGTATGAATACTTATGATTTTTTATATAATGAATATATATGATATTTATATCATTGTTAACATTATGGTGATAAATTAATCATAGTAAATGTGAAATGACTAAAACCACTGAACTGAAACATTACTGACAAATGAAGCATTCAACACCCAAAATTATAATGGTAACAAATGATTATTAATGGATGGGCGATAAGATATTATAAGTAAATCTTTCATGGAATTATAATAATTATTATGCATCTAAAATATAATTATTAAAAATTTAAATTTTTTATATAGGAGTTTAGAGAACTTACAATTTAATACAGACTAGAGGTTATGGTTTTATGTTACAATATCATTTTTACTAGGATTGTTTATGATTAAATTTTACATTTATAAAATTTTGAAATATATCTCCAAAAAGTATTATGATTTCTCTTCTCCCCTAGTAATTTCTATATATTTTATTTTTTAATTTAATTTATCTCCCTTTATGTTCTGAATATATCAAAATAATTCTGTAATGAAAACTGACCATGTCATTCTCTTTGGTCAAAAATATTTTATTCAATTTGAATATTTTGTTTAAAATGATTTCAAGAAGTTTATAAATATTATAAAAATATTTATTTAATATAATTTTTACCTATGCATCACTTTCTATAAAAATAATTTTATGGAATATTGTTGTCTTTCTTCTGAACACGTTTCTTATGACATTTTATCAATATTGTAAAAGGAGTTTTTGTTTTAACATATAGAACATGAATAGATTTATTCACCATAATGAATAGTATTTTTATTGAATATTACTTTATAAGTGTCCTTGGTTTTTTCAAATATTACTTTGCCTTAATGTTTTTGAAAATTTTAGATTCTAAATTAGTGATTTCAAATAAAAAGTTCATTTTCCTCAAGAACTGTTCTAGTGATCTTATAAAGGTATTTTTATCTATAATAATAAAAACTTTTGTCTCTTATGAATTACTTTAGATATAATCCAGTGTTACCATATTTATTCTTTATCTAAATGGATTACGATTATGATTATCACATGTTTACAAAATAAATATATTTCAATGGGTTATGATATGTTGAAATGATGAATAATTTATGATTTTGTGGCACACATAACGTTGTTAATTAGGTGATGGGTGGGAATGAAAATATATATCCTTCAAATAAATTGGGTAAAACACTATATCTATTGAGATGATAAAAAAATTTAATGGGAAGTGAACGTAGTTTAATAATGAAAATTTTCAAATAAGATGGTCTTGGTAGTGAACCATGACTAAGGAAATGATAGAATGGGTAGTGAACCTACTCTACTATGATTTTCATGGTAGTGATACTTTACTAAATAAATGATTTTCTCTTCATATGTGCCTTCTAAAAACATATGTCCTATGATTATGATATGTTTTCATAGATTATGATTGATTTTTGATGATTTAGCACTCTAATATCTTATTTCATTTCTCAGAGAAAACCTTATACCATGTTTCATAATTAAATATCTAAGACATATTTAGTTGATTATTTCACGTCTTTACCATGTTCATGTACCCTTATTCTTATCTTATACTCACATATGAACATTGATTTATATTTATTATGTTCATACATACTATGAATATGAGCACACCATTTCTAATATTTTCCTTTCCCAGATCATGAAGAATGGTTTTATGTAAGACATGTCTAATAAGGGTGCTAGTTTAGAAGAAATAAATCAGAAATGATGTAGATATTTTATATACAATTTGTTTATGTATACAAATTTCCAATCCAAACTCAACCAATATGGTATTTAAGTGAGAATTATATTGAATTACATTAAATATTTTTATAAAATTATGATATATTGATTTATAAAATATATGAATCACTATAGTTTGTATCAGAAGAAAGGTTTGCTATCTTTCAGAATTAGGATGAGGAAAATTTAGTGGGATCCCTCAAAGTAAGACTATGTATAGGAGAAAAACCTATGTTATTGAAAATAAATGATTTTATTTACCCTCAAAAAATCATTGTCTTGTAACTAAAATTAATATTGTTTCAATAAAAATGCATCTAAGGGTGACTACCCTAACAATATTTGGTCATGTATATATCAAGAATCATTCTTTTTCACCTTGAATGGCCTCTTTTTATGCACATGGTTTTACACTCCTGAGGAATATTCTAAGGTTAATTCACAATCTTTAGGACCCACTATGTAGTATTTGAATATATAATTATCATGTATAAACTATATTAAACACAGTGTTTCATGGATTAAAAATAAGGTATCATTATTTCAACATCCTATGAATGATTTTTTATTATTGATCAGTATTATTTTCGTTTCATGATGGTCATTCTCACCATTTTGGTTCTAATAAGGGATTAATGATTGAATAAAAAGTTGTTATGGTAATAGTTATGCTTAAATATTGAATTAACATATTTTAGAATAGTTATTTGAGTTATTATATATCAAAAAATGTCTCGTGTAATCATATTTAGTATCCTAAATGAAGATATTTTGAAATAATTGTAAAAAAAATTAATGGTATGATGACCTCATCTCAATTCTTTAAATATTCCCAAATTGAAGATTATAGGAATATTATCCATGAAAATATTTCTCCTTTACCTCTAGTTTGATTTTATTTGATTTTGAGAATGGATTTTATTTCATTAAATAAATCTTATATGAATTTATGGGGAAGGTAATAATCATTTTATATTATGTACCATCCTATGATTTTTTATTAGTCTGAGGACTAATATGAAATTCTAATAGAAATTATAACCATTACATGGGTCTTGATTCCAATTCATAGGTGGTATTTATTACATATATTTTAGGATAAAATCGAAATCGATGATATTCCTAGTATATAGGAGTTTGTTGTAATCATTACAGAAGAAATACATAGTCTTCCATTGAATCATAAACTCATGTTTTCAATAGAATTCATACTCGATGTAAGTCATATTTAAAAGATTTTATATTTAATTGACCTAATTAATTTATAGTAATTAAATAAGTAAATCCAATATACTATTGATATAGTATTAATTCATCCATGTGCATCACCATGGGGTTCACTGATACTTTTAGTTAACAATAAATATGGAACGCTAAGTCTCTACATGGATTATCAGGAACTTGACAATATTATCACCAAGAATAAGCATCGACTACCCCTTATTGATGATTTTCTGTACTATTATGATGAGATAAATATTTTAACCTAATTTATATATGACCTAGATACTATCGATTGTGGGTAAAAAGTGAATATATACCCATGATAGCATTCCCACCAAGGTATGTACACTATGAATTTATATTCATGAATTTGTTTTTGACTAATGGTCCCACTGACTTCATTGATTCACTGATAAGAGTACTTACAGATTACCATAATTTGTTTGTAGTAGTATTTATAGATGATATTATTATATATTTTATGATAATACAAGAGTATGTATATCCCTTTAATTATTATACAAAAGAACATAATGAATAATAATTTGTATAAGAAATTTACCTAGTATGAATTTTGGGTCATATAATCTCATCAAATGTATATGTGTGGATCCCTCATTTATAAATTTGATTGAAAATTATACTAGACTAACCTCTATGGCTGAGATTAATAGTTTTCTTGGATTATCTGGAAATTATTGATGCTTTGTAAGGATTTCACATGAATATATAATCCAACAACAAAGTTAATTTTTAATAGATTTATAATCCAATAGATAGATTCATCTAAAGAAAAATTCATGAAACTGATGATAAGGGTGGTCTATGTAACAATTTTTATACAAACCTTTAGTTGAGAAGTGATTTTTGATTTATTGTGACATATTAAAGAAAATACTGAGTTGTGTTCTGATTAAGGATGATATTTTTTTACCTAATTCCTCACACAGGTTCATGAGAAAAATTACTTTACTAATGATTTTGAGTTATAAGGGGTAATATTTTTATTAAAGATATAGAGTAATTTCATTATAGATAAAGTTGTGACAGATATATTGGTCATATAAT